>OY390718.1:16550809-17888751 GCA_959613365.1 Balanococcus diminutus | reverse complement strand
GACACTTTGATATTAAAAGTGAAGTTTTGGTATTGTCTCCAAAACCAAAGCATGGTACCTGTCTCCAAGCAGCCCTACACAACAACTTCTTCGCCCGAATCCAACACAATCGAAAATGACCTAGCAAAAAATCTAGAATCATTATTTGAAAATCCGCTGTTTAACGACGTCCAAATTTCGGTTAATGGTAAAAACCTATACGCTCATAAAAGTATTTTGGCCGCACGTTGCCCATTTTTCGCCGACCTATTTAGTCACACTAGAGCGACAGACTCTTTCGGAAGAACCCTCGTCACTATTACAGACATGGATGAAGAAGTCACCGGCGAAGTGTTGCGATACATTTACACTGGAAATGTTAAAAATTTAACCAAACTCGCTAAAGATTTATTAGTCGCAGCCAATAAATACGAATTAAGGCCATTGAAAAAAATTTGCTCTCAAACGCTGAGTAAAACATTATCGGTGGAAAATGCTGCGGATCTGCTGGTGTTTGCGGATACCCATGGGGCAGACGAATTGAAATCGCAAGTAATCGAGTTCATTGCTAACAGACCTACTGAAATTTTGGATACGGCGGCTTGGAAAAGTATGGTACAACCTAATCCAAATACTCAATTGCTTAATGAAGTATGCCGAGCTTTGGCCACTCGTGATTCGCAGGGAAATAACGCGAAAAAGTGTGTGGTATTTGATTTGGTCTAATCACTTCATATGTACCTATTTTTTGCCTATCAAGTACATACATTTATTGCAATAAGTTTAGTAATTTTAAGATTTAAAATGGAATTATCAATTCCCGCCTGTCAATAATCTAATTATAATTAATTTCATCGAGTCTTGTTATTTGAATTATTCCTTTTTTTTTCTTCTTTTTTTTTTTGATAAAATTCTCTAAAAATAATTTTTTAAGATATTAGGTAAGTAAGTATATGAAATGTCGAATACTTTTTTTTTTTTTTTTTCAATTGTTTTGAAAAGAACTTTTTTTTAAATAAAATTTTCATAGTCCCAATTCTACAAATAGTTTTGAGAATTCATGATTATTAAAAATACGAGAACAACTTTTTTTTTCAATTCGTCGAATTAATTTTTCAGTTTGTTTGAAATTGATTTTTTTTTTTTTTTTTGAATTAAAAAAATTTATTTTTGTGTCGAAGTGTAGGTAGAAAAAAAACGTTAAAATATTATCATAAAAACTATTGCAAATTGCAATACAAAAATTGTTGCAATTTGGACAGAAAAAAATTGAATAATATCGATAAAATGTTGATAAAATGCAAGATGCGACAGGTAAAACCACCTATATGTAGAGATACAACAATTTGAATGTACGTTTTCCAGGCGAACGAAGAGTTTTTCGCAAAAATTGATGATAAAAACCAAAATTTGTAGAGTGGAAAATTTCTTTTTGCTTTGTGGAATCAGAATTTCGATTTGACAATAATATTTCTCAAATTATCGTTGAAAAACTGTTATTTAGTATATAGGTACAGGGTGTATCGGATTAAGAGTAAAACCTTCCAACCAGTAACTATGCGACTTATGTTTAGTCGATTTAGGTATGTTTGCCTAACCTCCGGACTGCAGGGGCTGAGTTATGCTCATGGAATTTTTTTTTCTCGTTTTGGCAGCGTGTTTTTAACTTTGCGCTTCTCGGCAACTATATAGTTGGAAAGTTGCGCTTTACGGCATCGGATGGCAAATTTTGTCTAGAATTTTTTTATGGGACCAGTAATTTTTATAAAAGAACAGTGAAATCTATATCTAGCAAAATGATTGAAAAAATATGTAAAAAAAAGTGACAATTTTTCTTATTTTTCTGTGATAACTCAAAAAGTTGTCCTTTGACCAACCTATTGTTATCAACTTTTCTAAATGAAAAAATGCTGGTCTTTTCAATGGCGCAACTCTCATCCCTCTATCTCACTCCAATCAAAAGTTATGAACGAATAATTTCTTGAAAAATACCTAAAAAAAAATCACATTCAAATTTTTTTTTCAAATTTTTTTCCTAAATAATTTTTTTATGTTTTTCCAAAGAAATGAACTGCTTATTACTTTTAATACCTACACTTAAAAAAAATAATTAAAGAAAAAACATTTAAAATACCTACGTTATTTTATCATTTTTTAATATTTTTTATTTCTTTATTTTTATTTTTTTTAGAAACAACTTCAAATTTTTATGTTAAAAATCACTTCCCAAAAATACTTGGGTATATTTTGTTCATCACAAAAATTGTTGAAACGTTGAAAATACCTTACATAATTTGAAAAAATTTCTGTTTCAACAATTTTCATTAATTTATCAATTCTCTTCGATTGAAATAATTTTAAATTTGAATCCCCTCCCCCTTTATGTAAAAAAATATTGAAAAACAACTACGAAATTTCGTAGGTATACTCAGGTATTTGAATGACTAAGTTGTAAAAAATTCTGAAAAATTTTAAATCATTTTTTCAAATTTTATCAAAACTCTCATAATTTAATATAAATTATCTTGTACGAAACCAAAAGTTATCAATCCTTATACCATAATTTTTTTCAACTGTAATTTATATAAATAAGCAAAAAATTTCAATTTTTTTTTATTTCTCAGATTTTTATAAATTTAATTTTTGGAAAAAAATTTCAATTTTTTTTCAATTTTTAAAATTTTTTTAAAAAATAAGGAATTGTTTGACAGAAATATTTGAAAGGATTGCACTTCAAAGTTTTAGGTATTTTAAACATTTCAACAATTTTTGAGTTTTGAAAACACTTATTTTTTATTTTTTTTGTAGAAGCTTTGAAAAAAAAATCATTAAGATAGGTATCAAAAAATTGTTGAAAATATTTTAAAGATGCTGAAACTTTAAAATACAATCCTCTGCCAAACAATATTTTTCTATTATGATTTTTTTTAATGGTAACTAATTTATATACGAGGAGGTAAGCATTTTTAAAAAAAATATTTTTAAGAGAAAAAATTGTAAAAAACATTTTTTGTTTACAAAATTTACCTAACAAAAAATATTTTTTTACAAAATAATGACCAAAAATATTTTATGAAAAAACAAATCGACTCTGCTATTGACACATTTCTTGACAAAAAATGGACATGAAATAGTTTTCAAAAAAAAAAGTTACCTACCAGAAAATGTTTTATTTTTCAACAAAAATTGGAAAAAAGATTGACCAGTAAAACCAAAAAAAAATTAAGAAAAAATTTTAATAAGAAGAAAATGTTAAAAAAATATTTTTCGACAAAATTGAGCAGACATATTTTTGACAAAAAAATGTTGCAAAAAACAGTTTTCTGGTCAGAAAAATTAATCATAAAAAATAAAGGGAAAAACATACCTGGGTAGGTAATGAAAAAAAATTTTTGCAAAAAAAATCATAAAAATAGGGTTAAATATTTATATTTTTTGAAAGAAAAATTGGTTGAAATCATTTTTAGAAAATAAATGACTAAAAATGTTTTTTAGTGAAAAAAAAAAAGTTCACCAAAAATTTTTGTAGGAAGAATCGGTAAAATATATTTTTTGTATTTTTTGACTCAAAAACTTTATTAAAAAATATTTGTACTCTTTGACCAGAAAAATAGACAAAAAATTATGTTGACGGGACAAATTGATATAAACACACAAAAAAAAGATAAAAAGTACATTTTGACAATAAAACTGGAGGAAAATTATGATGAAATATGGCTTGACAGAAACACATGAAGTGAAGAAAAATATTTTATGACTAAAAAATGCATATAAAAAGATACTTTTCTTAACGAAAAAATCATCATTTACTTTAGCAAAAAAAAAAATGAGAAAACATTTTAAGTACATAAAAAATAAATTCAATGGAAAATATTTTCTAGACAAAAAAACTAGTGACAATTTTTTATTCGCAAAAATAATTGACCAGAAATGTTTTTCTTTTTTTTCACAAGAATTTGATAAAAAATATTTTTGTCAGAAAATCTTTTTTTTTCAAATTTTTAGAATTTTAAGCTGTTTTATTGAACGGTTTTAAAAACTTCCTAGAATGCGATTGCTTCGGAATATTTGTAAATTCTTCTAAAATTAAAAACCAGTACAAGTAGGTATGAATTTCTTCTGAAATGTTAGAAAATCTTCGCATCATTTGTGAACCCCTCTAATTCACTGTAAAATCTATAATTGAAGTCTTCTTTGAAAATCTGTGAATTCCTCTGTCCTCCTATCAACAGATTGGCAAATGCATATTTTGATTCAACGTTTTAAAAATACCTACATAATTTCAGTAACTATTTTTTTTTTTTTTTGTATTTTTTATTGATGATTTTATTATTATTTTTTTTTTTAGAAAGATGTGCTAGCATGAACTTAAAAAAAATTCATTATTTGAAAAAATTTCAACTTGGGTATTTTAAGAAAATCTCTGATTTTTTCATTTTTTTAAAATTGCGTTTTATTTATTTTCAATCGCATATTTTTTTTAATTGAAAAAACTTGCTAGATTTTGAATTTTTTAAAAGGAATTTAAAATTGAAATGAGCTAAATCCCAAAACTTTTACGGAGAAATATATACTATTATTTTTCATTACCTACTATAATGTACTTCTTAAAACTGAATTACATAATCTACTTTTGTAATTAATTTGGAAAACGATAAAAATGTAATTTCATTTTTTAGATTTGAATTAGGTACTTAAGTACTCGTAATTAATGTTTTATTTGTGCAGATGTAAACAATTGAATGTTGAGTATAAAACGATTTACCCCTTTTTTACATTCAGACATTTGATTTTTAACCAGTAGAGTGTAAAATGTGGTCTTAAGAAAAGAAAATATACCTACGTGACTTTCAAGTTTGAGTTTATAAAAATATCTATTGAAATGAGAATTTTGTATTTGGTTACATACCTTGTGCTGTTCATCGCTCTGGATGAATTATCCTTGTAAGGAAAATAATTTTTTTTCCTAGAACTGTAATCGTTTAAAAACAACACTATATTCGCCTTGTTTTTAAAAATTAGAGCGAATTCATGGGAAGAGCCAGCACTCCGGTGTAAATGTGACGAGGGATGTAAATTATACGATAACTACGTTGCTCCAATTCATGAATGGCGAAGACGCAGACGTCGTGACACTCACAGTAGCCGTGATTTTGGCCGTCGACATGGCCATCATCAAAGCTCCCCACATCGTCGTAGGCGTCGTCAAGCAGGAGAAGACCAAGATACGGTTATTTCCATAGGGGATATTTTGAATGTGGGGGAAAATCATTACTCACCCGGTGCATATGATGTAGATTACGTTTGGTATGAGATCGGTAGGGATAGGAAGGTGAGAAAGTATTATGAAGATGCAACGAAACATCATAAGACGGGAAAATTAATCTTGCTTTGTAAAGGTAATGATAAATGCACTTGTAAACCAAAGGTTTGAACAATTTATTTAACTTTGGTTTAAGATTTATTTGGTGCATATCTTATGCTCATTTTTTCGCTGCAATAAATGATGGAAATCTTAATGAGAAAACTTAATTCAGAAGCAGAATATTTATTAGGTATTTCTACTTGAAATTAATTTTATTTATAATGTTTTGGGAATGAAATTTCCAAATTTTTCTATCGCACTTTTTTTTCTGTTCTTTCAAATGATTTTATTTTATTTTAATTTTTTTCATTTCATTTTTGGAAAATGATTTTATTATTATTTTAATGAAGTTTTTATTTTGAAATTATTTTGATGATTTTATTAATATTATTTTTCAAGGATCAACAATGATACAAAATAAGTAATTTTTGACAAAAATTATAGAAGAAAGTATTTTTTTAACAAAAATTGACAAAAAATGACTTGAAATTTTATTTAACCTAAAACTATTTTTCAAAAAAAATACTAAAAATGACTAAAAATATTTATTGCCGAGAAAATTGATGAGAAATGAAATTGACTGAAAATTGAAAACTGCTTCTTGATAAAATTACTTTTTTTTTGAATTATCAAAAAAAAATTACCAAAATTTTTTTTTGCAAAAAAAAAAGAAAAAAAAAGATTGTTATTATTGGCAAAAATAATTAGAAAAAATATTTATTCGCAAAAAAAAATTTGCAAAAAATTGAAAAATTTGGCAGAATAAAATACTAGTAAGTAAGTTATTTTCTGTCAGAAAAAAAAAATTGCAAAAAATTCACAAATATATTTCTTGGATAAAAAATCTACAAAAAAAATCGCAATTTTTGGCAAAAAGACTTAAAACAAACAAAATTTTGTGAAAAAAATTACAAAAAAATATTTTTTGGCAGAATTAATAAATTTTTCATCGAAAAAATCTCCAAAAAAATTTATTGGCAAAAATAATTTACAACCTTTAAAAAAATCACTTTTTGTAAAAAAAAAAAATACAAATACAAATACAAATACAAAAACTATAGGTAGGTAATTTGTGAAAAAAATTACAAAAAATATTTGTTGGCAAAAAATAACAAAAAATATTTATTCGCAAAAAAAAATTGCTAAAAATATTTTTTATTAGAAAAATTCACAAAATTCTTGAAAAAAATCTACAAAAAATATTTTTTGTGAAAATGATTTTCAAATACTTTTTTTGGCACATAAAATCTACAAAAAAACATTTTTTGCAAAAACGATTGGAAAAAATATTAATTCCCAAAATAAAATTTTCAAAAAAATGAAAAATTTGACAGAAATAATTTATTGTAGATAAGATATTTTTTTCAAAAAAAAAAAAAAAAATTCACAAATAGGTAACAAGTAAGTACCTATATTTCTTGGACAAAAAATCTACAAAAAATCAATTTTTGGCAAAAACATTTTACAATTTTTTTTTTTGAAAAAAAGTTTTTTTTGGCAGAATTGATATATTTTTTAACGAAAAATTCCCCAAAAAAATTATTGGAAAAAATAATTTATAAATAACTACCTTATTTTTTGGCGCAAAAAATCTTCAAAAATCACTTTTTGTAAAAAAAAATAAATAAATATTTTTGACAAAAAAAATAAAATACAAAGAATGTTTTTGTCCAAAAAAAAATTGCAAAAAAAAATCACAAATAGGTAGATAAGTATATTTATTGGACAAAAAATGTCTACAAAAAATCAATTTTTGGAAAAATTAACATATTTTAAGTTTTTACAAAAAAAAAAATTACAGAAAAATATTTTTTGGTAGAATTGATATAGATACCTATTTTTTAACGAAAAAATTTCCAAAAATAATTTACTACCTACCATATTTTTTGGCGTAAAAAATCACTTTTTGTAAATAAAAAATACAAAAAATATTTTTTGACAAAAAAATAGGTAGGTACCTACAAAAAATTTTTCCATAAAAAAAAATACAAATTTTTTTTGGGCAGAAATGATTTAGGCAGATACGAATATATTTTTTGATGAAAAAAATCTACAAAAAAATACAAAAAATTTTATTTGGAAAAAAATTATAAAAAAAAATAATATGTAAAAAAAATTACAAGCAAGAAAATATATCACCTGTAATATGTATTGATTCGCAAAAAAAAAAAAAAAAAATCATAAAAAATATTCTTTGGCAAAAACTTTACAAGAAATATTTTTTAACAAAGATATTTGCAAAAATATTTTTCAGTAAACATTTTCCCATTTGTGTTTTCTTTCTCCAGGGATGAATGTGAAAGGTCTCAATTTTTCCTTTTTCACCTTAGAGAACTTGATTGCTTCGGAATATCTGTAAATTCTTCTAAAATCATAGGGAGTTCCAAAAAATTATCTTAAAGGTGATGAAGTCATCTAAAGACCTGTGAATATAGGTACTTCTAATTTATTGTACTGTACGTATGTTATCCATCCAAAATTTAAACCTCATGAAATTCCTGAAAATCTTCTTCGCAAACCTATGAATTCCTATGACCTGCTATCAGACAGATAGGTTTAGGTATATACTTTGGTATAGGTATAGCAAAGAAGAACGAAAATACCGCATGGTAATTCAGAATAGAATATTATTCTTGGTTTCATTCGCTTCATCGAGTAAAAATGAGGTTATCGACGCGAGTCAAAACAAAAACAGTACTAACAACTTTGCACTCGTACGTAGGTATTATGGAAATGTCGAATTGTCGATTCGTTTTTCCACTTTGAGGGTAAACTATAAAGAGGAATGGCTTGTCGAGTACAGATATTTAAATATTCGAAAAGACAGACAGAAAAACACATCGAGCAACGTAATCAAGCGGAAAAAAAACGTGGAATGGAGAAAAATGAAAAATAATAACAAGGATCCCGTATAAAAAAAAACTAATGGTTACCATAAAAAAAAACCAATGGTTTTTTCGCCACCATTAGTAGTGGTAATTGCAAATGTCACCACTACTATTACCAGTACCATTAGTGATTTTCAAAAAACTACCCCATGTAATAAACATGTTTTTTGCATTAAAAAGGGTGTAAAATGTTAGGATTCTTGTTTAAATGCTCTCCTTAATACAAAATAAAAGCAACCAAACCCCCCAAAAAAAAATTCGGCTGAAAAAATTTTGCGCCATCTGTAGGATTCGAATCCATGTCCTCATACACCATCACACTTTCATTCCATCACTCTAACCACTACACCACCCTGACTGTTGATTTCAGTGGTATTATAAGTCTATTTATGCACTTTTTGCTACTCTGAACTTAGTTAAATTTTGTAATATTAAAGTATAATTATTTTTGTAGTAATAATTTAAACTAGTATTTTTCAAAATGTATACTTTCTACTAATTTACTTTTCGATGACGGTTTTCGGAGCCTCTGAATTTGATTATCGAACTTAATTTTACCTCCGACCCCAAATTGGGCCTATAGAAGGGGGAGTCAATTTTGAAAATTTCAAAATTCACAATATTGGTATCGAAATGTAGGTTTTTGAGGTCGCTGAATTCGATTTTCGAACTTAAATTTATCTCCGACCCCAAATTGGGCTTCTAGAAGGAGGGTCAATTTTGAAAATTTCAAAATTTACAACATTGGTATCGAAATGTAGGTTTTTGAGGTCGCTGAATTAGATTTTCGAACTTAAATTCATCTCCGACCCCAAATTGGGCTTCTAGAAGGAAGGTCAGTTTTGAAAATTTCAAAATTTACAACATTGGTATCAAAATGTAGATTTTCGAGGTCGCAGAATTCCATTATATGGAACTTAAATTTACCCCCAACCCCGAAATGAGTCTCTATGAGGGTCCCGAGCAGCACACCCGATCGATAATATCGAAAGTTGAAACGTATCGATAAAAAATCGTTTAAAAAAATCTAAAGATGTTCTCACGATATGATACATATTTAGCTGTACGATTTTATAGGCAAAAAATCTAAAAACTATCGAATTCGATAGTATTACGATTTTAGGACGATATTCGTCAACGATACTATCGACAAAGAATATTAAATTTCTCGAATTCGATTTGTTAACGATTTTGTGAAGATATTTGAAACTATACTATCGAAAAAGAATATTAAATTTATCGAATTCGATTTTTTAAAGATTTTGTGAAGATATTTAAAACTGTATTATCGACAGATTATATGAAATTTCTCGAATTCGATTTTTCAACGATTTTGTGACGATATTTAAAACTATATTATCGACACATTATATGAAATTTATCGACTTCGATATTTCAACGATTTTGTAACGATAGTTGTTGAAACTATATTGATTTTTTTCTAGTCAAAAAATACCTACTTTATATTCAAAATTGGATGGGAAGAAAGGGCCAAATCGAAATTTTTATAATAACCAAAATTAAATCCAGAATATTATTCTACAACTTTTGTTTGAAATGTTTTTTCAATTGGACCTCATCTCTAGCCTCTATTATTTTGCATTTACCTACTTACGTGTAACAGTAATATGCGAAATCAAAATTGAAAAAATTTTCAAACAAGTTATCTAGTTTTTTTGGTTTACTAGGTATTTTACTTGAAACCAGATCGTTGTTCTTAAATAAAATTTTACCAAGTTCAATACTACGATTACTATGTGAATACTTAGTATTTAAAATTGAACGGGAGGGAGGCGCCCAATCGAAAATTTTGTAATGACCAAAATTATTCTTAGAACTTTAAGCTACAACTTTTGTTTGAAAATTTTTTCAATTGGACCTCTCCTTCTTCTCCAATTTTGCATAATACTCCGTTGATACTTATTCAAAATTGGAGGAGCGGAGGAAAAAGGGGCCAATTTGAAAAAATTTTCAAACAAAAGTTGTAAATTAAGGTCCTAGAAATAATTTTAGTTATTATAAAAATTTCAATTGGACCCCTCCCTCTTCTCCAATTTTGCATAAGATGTTTGAATATTATAATCCAATTCATATTATGCGAACGAACTCCGATGTTCGCAACAGACGCTTGTTTTGGTAGAAACTGCTGTATTTGGAACGAAATTCGCCAGCCTTAAGCGTAACTACGACTTCAAACTCGCCAGCCGGTCTTGAAAATGTGCGCGCGCATATACCCATATATGCTAAATTATCTACAAAAAATCGATAGAATATCGAAACTAGATAATCTACAAAAAATCGTAATACAAAATCGATAGAATATCGAAATTAAATTGAAATAAAAAATCGATAGAATATCGAAACTAAATCGAAATAAAAAATCGACAGAATATCGAATTCGATAAAGTGTCGCGTTAGTTCCGCATAAATCGTGTAATTATCTTTCGATTTATAGATAGGTTATCGATGAAGTATCTAACTATAATCTTGAGATTTTTAAAAGAAAAATCGTTCGATTTTATCGAAAGTTTATCTGTTGATGGATTTTGCCAACTATAATTCATCGATAATCTGTCGATATATCGAAAGATAATTTCACGATTTATGCGGAACTAACGCGACACTTTATCGAATTCGATATTCTGTCGATTTTTTATTTCGATAATTTGTCGAGTGTGCTGCTCGGGGTGGTCACTTTTGAAAATTTCAAAATTCACAACGTGAATATCAAAATGTAGGTTTTTGAGGCCGCTGAATTAGATTTTTGAAGTTATTAAATTTACCTACCATCACAAATTCGGCCTCTTGGAGGGGTCAATTTTTAAATTTTCAAAATTTACAACATTGATATCAAAATGGAGGTCGTTGAATTCGATTTTAAAATTTGAATTTTTCAACGACAAAAAGAGTTGAATAGAAATATAAACAAAAATTCGATGTAATTAATCCATAACTACTAGTTCCTGAATGGAGGTACTACTAATTTTTTTGAGTGAGGGTTATCTGCGAGTATCAAAAGATGCTAGTTACTATTAGTTACTAATAGTTACTATTAATCACCAATAGTAACCATGTGATTGTAAGTGTAACCATAAAATATTTTGATGGTTACTATTCATCTTCGATTGTAACCATAAGATTACTTATGGTTACTATTCATCTTCAATTGTAACCATTAAAATACTTATGGTTACCATTCATCTTCAATTGTAACCATGAAACTACTTATGGTTACTATTAATCACCATTAAAATTGTAATGTTTACTATTGGTTACCAATGGTATTTTATGGTAACCATTAGTTTTTTTTTATACGGGATGTAGTACCCAGTCCCCCCTCTTCCATCTCAGCATAGGGTACGTACCTTTACCCACGAAATGGAAACCTGGAAAACGATGAGCGAAAAAAACAACTCGTTTGATTGGTGTTTTGAAGTTCTAAAGTCAAAGGTGGATTTTCCACCGAAGATGAAATTCCGGAGATGGATTTAGATTGGGGAGGGAGGGAATTTCTCCATTAAGTACGCCTACATCGATGATGGTTCTGGCGCGGTAATCAATCAACAAGTTAATTAATTGTTGATGAAAAATTGTACCCTTTTATTGGGATGGTAGCCTTAAGGTCTGCGAGTTAATATGAATATATGGTGCGATGATTGATTGGAAAACAGAGACTCGTTATGTAGGTAGGTGCATTACTGACCTATGTGAAAAGAAACCTTACTACGGACTCCCCTTTTACTCGTACATGTATGAGATTGAAAAAGAGGTTAAAATTGGAACGTAGGCAGATAGAAAAATGTAGCATGATGCGAGAGGTAAGCTTGGTGTTGTATTTTACACAGAACCGGGGCACATGATACGTTTAGTAAAACGTTTACGATTATATTCGGATCAATAAAATTCCGCCTTTGCTTATACCGTGTGTAGATTAAACGTTAGGTACCCGAAGTTAGAACGGAATATCGATTTTTGTATTTTTCTTGCTCTACCCCAGCCCAGCCCTGCCTGTGTATGTCTTCCCCACTCCCGGATTTATTCTATTTTTCGTATATACAGGTTGTACTTGTGTACCTAAGGGTGGTGTACCCGAGCAAAATGACCTGCATTTTATTACGACCACGACACGACACGACGAACGAGACAAAAAGTGAGCTGGAAAGTCGGCTGTGGTAGGTACCGGGATGTGTGGGTAGGTATTTGGGGCACGTTGTGTAACTTTCGTATTTGACGATAAATATTTGACTTGGATTTGGGATTAAGATGGGAAAACACCGAGGTACTCGCGGAAGGGAAATATCGCTCCTGCGATTTTAAAATTGTTGGTACTTTTTACTGTTTGATTTACTATAGATACGTATTAGGTGAAACTTGCGAGACCTTCTTCGTTCATTATTTTCGAAAACTTAATTCTGTTTTCTTATTATATCTCGCAATCGTAGAGCTTTTTAGCTCGTCGAATGAAGCGGAAAACTTTTTATGGAGATTTGTTTGGTAAACTTTTTCAAGTGAGCTCTTAGTCGCGTTTACCTAACGCAAAGTCGCCTACATGGTGTTGTTTTACTTGGGTCGAGTTGTACGTAGGTATAGATTGCGTACTTTTATACATTTAGCTCATTCTTTATTTTTTCTTTTTGTTTTATGCGTGCCTGGTATCAGTTATACTGCCAAAGTTTTTATTATATATAACTTTATCTACCACTTGTATTGATTTTTATGTCTCCGCGATTGCCTTAATTTCTCAATTTTACCGCATCGAAGTCGTATTAATTAATTATTACGAGTACCATTTTTTTAAAAAGAGCTGCTTTTGAACAAAAAAAAATTTTCATTTCAATTTCTTGGAAAAAATTATGAATATTTTTGCGATGAAAGAAAAAAGAATCGTCAATTTTTTGATAAAATCGTAAATTTTTTAAATGATTATTTACCTATAGGTATTTACTTACTTTTTTATTTTCAAAAAAAAAATGTTCATAAACTTGTATTTTTTTGGGAACAATTTTTAATTTTTTTTGGGGGGGATTTTCCATTTTTTTTGGGTGAAATATTTTTTATTTCTTTTGGAAAAAAATTATCAATTTTTGGAGAACAATATTCAATTTTTTTGAAAAAGTTTTGATTTTTTGGCAGGGGTGATTATAATTTTTTGGAGTGATCATCTTCAATTTTTTTTAGGAAAAAATCGTATTTTAAAGTTCATTTTTAAAAAATTAGGTCTTTATTTTTTCGACCAAAAAAATCACCAAAATTGGAAAAATTGTATTTTTTTCTTCTTTCTTGATAAAATCGTCATATTTTGAAAGAAAATTTTTATTTGGGAGGGATTACATTAATTAGGAAAGAATGACCAAAATATTTTATTAAGAAAACCTATCTACCTACTTTTTTGAAAAAAATTACCAATTTCTTGGATGAAATTATGAATGTTTTTGAAAAAAAATGGTCAATTTTTTGGAGGAAAAAAAACGTTATTTTTTTGAAAAAAATTGTAATATTTTGCAAATGGTTATTTTATTTTTTATTAAAAAAAAAGAAAAATGCCAATTTTTCTCAAACAAGAAAATTAGCAACTTGGAAAAACTTGTATTTATATGGAACAATTATTCAATTTTTTTGTGAAACATTTTCCCATTTATTTTTTGGAAAAAATATTTTCTATTTTTTTTTTTTTTTTTTTTTTTTTTGGAAAAAATTATCAATTTTTTGGAGAGCAATTTTTTTAAATGACCAAGTTCTTTTTTTAAGTCTTTTTTTGAACGAAACAATCATCAAAATAATGATTTTCTTGGGGGGGGGGGGGGGGTGATAAACTTTTTGGAGTGAGCATTGTCAATTTTTTATGATTTTTATTTTTATTTTAGTGGTCATTTTTTTCATTTTTATTTCCAAAAAAATTATCTAATTTCTTCGACGAAAAAAATCACTAAATTGGAAAACTTGCATTTTTGTTTCTTTCTTAATAAAGTCGTCATTTGGGGGGAGGTGGTTCAATTTTTGGTGGGAATTTTCCATTCTGGGGATTTCATTTTTGGGGGAAAATTAACAATTTTTTGAGGTACTTTTAATAATCTTTTCTTTGGAAAGTAATCGAAACCTTTAGAATTATAAGCGAATTATTACAACTGTGTTGTAAAGCAGTGGACGCTCGCACATTTTTATGGTTGAAAACTCTTAAAAGTATTTTTATTTTTCGGGGAAAAGTGATCACTTTTTTTGATCATTTTTTTGTGGAAAAATTTAAAATTATCAAATTTTTTGTGGAAAAATTTAAAATTATCAAATTTTTTGTGGAAAAATTTAAAATTATCAAATTTTTTGTGGAAAAATTTAAAATTATCAAATTTTTTGTGGAAAAATTTAAAATTACCAAATTTTTTGTGGAAAAATTTAAAATTACCAAATTTTTTGTGGAAAAATTTAAAATTATCAAATTTTTTGTGGAAAAATTTAAAATTATCAAATTTTTTGTGGAAAAATTTAAAATTATCAATTTTTTTGTGGAAAAAATATCAATTTTGCGTGGAAATATAATATCAATTTTTTTCAGAAGGAAATGAATAGTTTGCGGGGAAATAATCTTGTTTTTTTTTCGGTAAAATAGTCAATTTTTGATTGAGAAATAGTCATTTTTTGGGTGGATGGAAAGTGATCAATTTCTCAGTGGTGAAATAATAAATTTTTTGGAGGGATAATCATTTAAAAAAAAAAAATCAATCAATTTTTTGGAGAAAAAATCATCAACTTTTTGAGGAAAATGATTAATGGGGGGGGGGATAATAACTTTTTTGAAAGGAAAAATTGTTGAATAATGATTTCTTTAGAAAAAATATTTGACTAAAAAAAAATTGTCTTCTTCATAGTAGGTATACCGTTTTACTTCCTCTGTATGACGCTGCTGGTATGGGAATTATTCTCAGATGGGGGAAGGGGGATCGCCGCCATCCAGGAATTTGGATTGGGAACTTGTTTTGAATTGGAAGTGGTAAGTAACTCAAAAATCTGAATCACATCCTAATAAGAGCGAAGTGAATAATTACACGTAATATTTGGCATTATTCGTCTCTAAAAATATTATACTTACTCACAAAGATAATAATATGTAGATCAAGGGCGCGGGCGCGGGCGGTGATTAACACAAAATTTATTACCAAATTCTTAACTTTCATTTCTATATTAGCAAATATCACTACTCAGACGGTAGGTTTCCTGTAGTCTTTTCTTCCAATGCCAAATTTGGGCTCAACTGTTTAAAAATAAAATACCTACCGTAGTGTAAAAAATATAAATCGTTTTATCGTTCATTCAATTGTTTTTTATATTTCCACATTTTCTTGAATAAATTACCTAGGTACTAATTAAAATTTCGAAATGAAATTAAAATTGAATTTTTATCGTTTCCCAAATCAATTACGAAAATAAAAGAGCTTACATATTCAATACTTATAATTCAACTTTTATATGAACAAAGTTGTAGGTGGATCTGGATAGGTACCTAATACCCGCTTATTAGATAATGAAAATGAATCCACGAATCAATTACCTAACTCAACTACGTGAATATTTAAATTTCTCAACCATCATTAAAATCTTCTTTATTTATCCAAGTATTACAATGGAAAAAAAAGTTTATTATTTGATATTCGCCAAGGCCAAATAAATCTTGCCCTTGATTGAAAACTTTTCCAATCATCAAAATGCTTCACAGATACAGCGATCATCTCCTCTACACTGTACAATCAGAGCACCAGTTCGATTATGATGGTATTTTACATCTTCATAGTATTGTTTCACATTCGGATCGTTATAAATCTTATCTAAAACTTGTTGAGGTTTGTACACATCGGAGGCAGCAAGTGGCGATGCAGGAATTATAACTAGAAGCGAGTTTGGAATTGGAATTGGAATCGATTTCCTTAAAATATCAACTAGGGAGTGTGTGGCTTGTATCCCACGACGTATACGATTTGAGTGGTGGCAATGACCACGGTGAGGCTGAATGCTACGGCGACGTTTTCGCGAAAATGAATGAGGAAGTGTCGCCACGATGGAATCGCTTAAGCCACCATCCCAAGTTACAGTGGCACTGCTTCTGCGCTAATTGGGCTATTTTTTTTTTTAAAATAAGAAAAAAACGGACATAAGTAATGTTGGGTTTCATTTCATGTCTAGAAATACGTATATTGTACTTAGAAGGAGAGTAGATCAAAAGCGATGAATAGTATAAAATTCATAACTAAATTTGAAATTTTCATTGTGACGGAAATTTTTATAACTCAATCTATCACCTCTTCTTGTACAAGTAGGATTGCACTCGAAACTCGAATGGTTAAAGATTAAATAGGTAGGTGTAGGTGCACGTCCAATATTTCAGTTTTATTACATAAGTGTACTTATAGGTACATTATTATTATCCAATTAATTTAAACATTAACTGTAGGTAATTAAAATAAATTCTCGAGTATGCTGACTGTACTTTTATACCACAAAAATTTAATTTCTCAGTGTCCACTTCATTAAAATAACAATCAGTATAAACAGGCAGCCAAAAGAAAACCTGGACGTGGTAAAAAAAATAGCCCCTCCCCAATTTTAAAATCATTTTGTAAAATATAATTTCAAAATTTTTTCAAAATATCAAAATGATCAACATTTTTTTTACAAAAAAAATGAAAAGAAAATAAAAAAGAAATAATTTATAATAGTTGGGAATTTCAAATATTTGGAAAATTTTTTTTTAAAAAAATTGGCATTTTTCAATTTTAATTTTTACAAAAAAAAATTTAAAAATTGCGAGTGTCCTGCAACAAAAAATTGTTTTCTCTAAATGTTTATAAAAAATTTTGGAAGAACAATAAATAACGAAAATTTTCCAAAAAAAAATAAAAATAATTATCTATTACTTACTACAGTACACATATTACCATTTGACAAACAAAATTTGTTGGTTTCTGTAAAACTAGTCAAATATTTCATCCCGAGCAGCACACTCGACAAATTATCGAAATAAAAAATCGACAGAATATCGAATTCGATAAAGTGTCGCGTTAGTTCCGCATAAATCGTGAAATTATCTTTCGATATATAGATAGATTATCGACGAATTATAGTTAGCAAATATTTCGAGATTATAGTAAGATATTTTATCGATAATATATCTATAATATCGAAAGATAATTTCACGATTTAGGCGGAACTTTATCGAATTCGATATTCTGTCGATTTTTTATCGATTTTTTTATTCCGATTTTTCGTCTTTTACTAGCTTTTTTCTATAATTAAAACTCATTAATTAGCATAATTAATACATTAAACTATGCCTAAACACATTATTCATGTTACGGTAAGAGGATCATTTCAGAAAAAGTCAAAAAAAATTATAAAAAATCTGCCACCCGTGGGGCTTGAACCTTCTACCTCCTGCATGGTAATCCTCTTCCATAACCACTATGCCATACCTTATCGCTGAGGAATTAGCAATAAAACGCTTATAATAGGCAGTTTAGTACTTCCAGACGAGTTGGACTTGGAAAAATTTTCACCAATTTGGAAATAATTTTAAATATCGTCACAAAATCGTTGAAAAATCGTTCGACAAATTTCAGATTATTTGTCGATAATGTAGTTTCAAATATCGCCACAAAATCGTTGAAAAATCGAATTCGAGGAATTTCATATCACGTGTCGATAATATAGTTTCAAATATCGTCATAAAATCGTTGAAAAATCGAATTCGAGAAATTTCAGATTACGTGTCGATAATAAAGTTTTAAATATCTTCACAAAATCGTTAAAAAATCGAATTCGAGAAATTTCAGATTATTTGTCGATAATATAGTTTCAAATATCTTTACAAAATCGGTAAAAAATCGGATTCGATAAATTTAATATAATTTGTCGATAATATAGTTTCAAATGTCGTCAAAAAATCGGTAAAATATCGAAGCCGAGAAATTTCATATAATCTGTCGATAATATAGTTTTAAATATCTTTACAAAATCGTTAAAAAATCGAATTCGATAAATTTAATATTCTTTGTCGATAATGTAGTTTCAAATAACTGCACAAAATCGGTGGAAAATCGGAATCGATAAATTTAATATTCTTTGTCGATAGTATCGTTGACGAATATCGTCATAAAATCTTAATAATATCGAATTCGATAGTTTTTAGATTTTTTGCCTATGAAGTTGTACCGATAAATCTTTATAATATCGTGAGAACATCTATAGATTTTCAAACGATTTTTTATCGATACGTTACATCTTCCGATATTATCGATCGAGTGTGCCGCTCGGGATTTCATTTTTCCCCTTTTTTTTATGTCAAAAATGGCAAATAGGTACTTATTTTACAAAAATAGTTTTTGTTCTTTTCAAATTCATCATATAAATTTTTTTCCAAAACAAAATTATGAATAGGTATTAAAAAAAAAAAAAAAAAAAAAAAAACAGAATATTTAACAAAATAATATCTCATTTTAAGTAGTTTTTTTTAGGCAAGAATTGCGAAAACATAATACTGCAACAAAAAACTCACAAGAAAATTCTACAAAAATTTATTTGAAGTTTTTTTAAAAGTCAAAAATATAATCTACAAATGTTTTGAAAAAATAATTTTTGTTCTTTTAAATTTTTACAATTTTATTGCGATAAAATTGAAATATTTAAAAAAAAAAGATAAAAAATATCTAAGTACAAGATTTTTGTTAAAAGTTTTGTTTCAAATTTCAAACATTTTTACAAAACAAAAAAAATTGAGAATATTTAGGCCTAACAAAAATTTAATTTCAAATTTTTTGAGGCAAGAATTGCGAATATTAAAAAAAATATTCCATTTGATTTCTTGAAAAAAAAATCCAGGAAGGTTGGAAAGTGTTTTGCAAAAAAAAAAAAAAAAACTTACGAAAGGCCAAACTGCGAATATTTTCAAAAGAGGTTCTATTATATTTGACATTTTTTTCTACATTTCTTCCCAAAAAATGAAAAAATCAACAACTAAAAACACCTACCTACTTATCTAATGTTAAAAAAAAAAGAAAAAAATTTTCGGAAAATAAATAAGAACTTTTTCATTCCCCAAAAACTTTTTGTATACTCGTAGGTATAGAAAAATTGTTTTTTTTTCTACTCGAAAAAATTGTGAATTATTTTCCTAAAAACATAAAATAAGACAAATTCTTCTCAAAAAATGCATTACAAAAAAATGATTTCGTTGAAAAAATTCAGAAACTGAGAAATATTTTGAGTTTTTTTATTTCTCTCTCTCAATAGGTAGATATAAAAAGAAGAAAAAAAAATTATTTTTTAAGAAATTGGAAGCTTTTTATTTTAGGAAAATTGGTCATTTTTCAAATTGTTTAATTAGGTGAGAATTTTTTTTGTCTTGCAAAAATTGAAAATTTTTTGTGTTTAAAAAAAATTGAGAATTATTTTCACTCCAAAAAATACCTAAGTAATATCTTTATTCCAGAAAAATTGAGAACTTTTCATCCAAAAAAATTTAACAAAAAAATGAGGTTTTTTGTTTGAAAATAATTTCTGTCATGCCATAAAAATTGTAAATAGGAAGTGCTCATTGAGATGCACAAAAAATATTATGATATAAACCAATTTCATTTCAGGTCGCGATATCTGAACGATCGAAGTTGGAAAAATTGTAAACATTGATCAAGAAATTAATTCAACCAGTTTAAAAATGCTATTAAAATGTTCGCCAAGCTTGAAAGATTTACTCAATTTTAAAAATTTAGTAGACATTTCAGACCAAGTGTTGAATATTTCTCAAGTTTTTAATTTTTAATTTTTACTATTATGAAATTTGTTTCCAAGCTATAAAGATTCACTGATTTAAAAAAAAAAAAAAAAATGATCAATTTTTGTATCTAGTGATTTTAATAAAATCTACCAACATTAAAAAAATATAACAACTGTAGAATCTAAATGAATTTTGAAAATTTATTAAAATTAAAAATCACCAAATTTAGGATTTCTTACCAGATTTTTCAAGTTGACAAAATTTTATTGGGTAATGTTTGAAAATTATTCCCATTTTTACATTTTATTACCTAAAATTTAAAAATCACCCAATTTCAGTATTTTTACCCATCAATTTCTTAAATTTGACACTTACGAGTTTTAGAATTTTTTAAAATTTATGATTGTAAAAATTTAATTTTAAAAAACATATTATAGAAAAATCGAACTGAGCAATTTCGATTCTTTTTCAGAATTTCGTTTGCAAATTTTCAATTCTTATCGCATTTTTGTAACTTCATTGTGAAATTTATTAGAGCTAAAAAATTGACACTTCAAAATTTTATAAAAGATAGCTAAATTTTGAAAATTTATCCATTTTTAAAAATTTTCTATGTGAAGTTAAAATATAAAAAATTTCACCTTTTTTTTTAATCATGAATTTTTACGTCAAAAATTGTAAAAAAAAAAAGAAGTGATTTTCATACGTTTAATGCGTAATTTGAGAGGAGGGGTGGTTTACTCAAAATTCTTGTAATGAATGAAGTTTTTCTTAGGACCTTATTCTACAACTTTTGTTTGAATTTTTTTTCGATTGCAGCCTCAAAAAAGAATATAGGCGACTTTTAAAGAAACAAAGCTGGAACCTCGAAACAAGGAGTCTTTTAAAAATATATCACGCCGGCATATGCCAGCTCATTTTTTCCCTTATACATTGTAGATTAAGATAATGCCATAAAATTGCTTTCAACAATGTAATCGCAAGGAAGCTATTTTTCCCTTTTGCGATTATATCATTAGCTGAAATCATTCTAATAAGATTAATATTTCACTCATATCTCGAGTGTATTAACTTCCTTACATTTGATGAGTTTTATACTTCCTCTTAATAACTTATATTGTACGTAAGTATAAAAATTACTGAATAAATCATGACAGGTGAAAGATACTCGTGCAACAATGCCATCAAAACGTACCTACCCTCGCATTAACGAAAAACGAATTCATTCCTTAGTAATGATGATTCCTACACAAAATTCGACTGATAAACCTCACAACAGTGCATTTGTAGCAAAGGTCTTACCTGCGAGGAGGTTTCGTGTTAAACTTGAACCAACCACGAAGCAGTAGGTAATCAATTATGATTCGTGTAATTTTAAATTAATCATAGTTTGATGCCAGTGGTAAATAGGTAATGGGCTGAAATGCCTATTAAGTTGTTGTTGAAAAGCTAACTCGTTAAAAATGTAGAAATCCACTCGATGAATTGTTTCCTCGTTCGCTGCGGTGAATTTTCTTACCCAGTAGGTTGGTGTTTTTTTTTTTTTTTTTTTTATCGAATTACTGTTCGGTACTCAGAATGTGCTGCATATTGAGAACTCGATGATGCTTGGCTGAAGGTGAGTCGAAGGGGGAAAATTCAATTTTCTATCGCTAGTACATCGATATAAATGATTCAACAAATAGAATGAAATGAAAAAAAAAAAAAAAAAAAAGATATTGCAAAAGTGTACTTACTTACTCTACTTACTCTATACATTTAGTCTGCATAGAGAAGAAATAAGGAAAAATCAATGCTATCTGTATAATGACGCCCAAGTACATAGATACAAGTATAGGATACATTTTCCATACGGCACATCAAACTGTAGCATTTCAACGTCATGATAAAAGTTAAATTTCACCTCTAATTGAGCTTTTTGACGTCGATCAAATGTACAAGAGGAAGTAGTGGTACAAGAAGGGTACCTACACATAATATACCTGCTCGTATACAGGGTGTTTCATAGCTGAATGTAGTTCCTTTCACAAAATGAATAGGCAACCCATAAAGAACAAAAAATGTTATAAAAGTTGAAGAGATAAAAGAAAATAACATTGAGAAACATTACTTAAATTGCTGGTTCAGTTCGGTCCCGTGAAATAAGAATAATGAAATTCTATTTGGGGTTTCATGAATTTTTTTGATTTGAAAATGTTATTTTCGGCGTCCTGATTAATAATAATAAAAAAAAATTCTCCGAACGTAACCCGTCAAAAAGTCTTCCAAATGTGGATCCAATGTAACCCCCTTCTTGTTTTTCTCTGATAACTCTTCAAATATGCGTTTAAAAGTAAAAAAGATCAGGACTAAAATTAAAGTAGATGAAATTTTCAACAAAAAAGGTTCTATTCATTTTTCTAAAAAAGTGAACGAGTGGCGCGAAAATTTGCATTAAAACACATACCTATACAGGATAGAATTTTTTTTTTCAAAGAAGTACCTCTATACCTATACATCCTACAATGTCACCCATTAACTTGTGAAAAGAAATCAATGAAATTTTTTTGTAGGAAATCTCATATAAAAAAGTTTATTTGAAGTTGAACTTTTTTGATCTCATTCGTATACATATATTCGACCCCTTCCAAAATTGTTTTTTGTTCGCAAAAATAGGTGGAGGGGCCTTCTAAATTTTCCAAACCTGTAGGTATATTTTGACGCGTGTTTTTGCGCCACCCGTTCACTTTTTGGAAAAAATTTATATGACCCTTTTTATAACGAAATTTTATCGACTATAATTATAGTCATTACTATTTTTCCTTTTAAACGCATTTTTGAAGAATTATAAGCGAAAAACAACGAGGGGGTTACTTCGAGGATTTTTTGGGGTGAGGCAGGACACTAAAAGGAATGTACTGAACTCAAAATGCAATTTTCTCTATTTTTTGGTCTAACTGGGCTAGTTGATTGGATAGTAGAAAAAAAATGACCTCCTTTTACTCTTGACATGTTTTGACTACCACTGAAAATAATTGTGCTAAAATTTTGAAAATTGTTATTTTCGATATTTGAGGTACTAGAGTGGTTCGTAATTTCATTTTTTCGAAATGTTAAGGATTGACCCTCTAAAAATGATTCTTTTGGGGTAAAATCAACTCCCTAAAAATATTTCTCCAAAAAAATTATTTTAAGTGGTGGCAGAGCCCAGCTTTTTTTGAAAAAAACAAAAAAAATGATCACTACATAGGTACTTTTATCCAACGAGACCATTTTCGGTAATTTTTCATCTTTACCACTGTTTTTAGGGGACATGAAAAAAACTTTTTTTACGATTTTTGAAGAAAAAAAATCAGCTGAAATTAAAAAAAAAATTGGATGAAAATGGTTTCAACATACCTAGGTACATATTTTTATCTAAAAAAAAATATGTCAATTTTTCTACTTTACCTAAATTTTTAGGAACTGCATGAACTGTATCATTTTTCCAGAAAAATGAAGTTCCTAAAAACTGAGGTGAAGTTGAAAAATCGCCATAATAAATGTTTTTTTTCTTTTTTGGGTAAAAATATGTAGGTAAGTAAATAAGTAGGTATTTTGAAACCACTTTGATCAAAAAAAAAAATTTTCTTCGTTCTGCCTGGTTTTATAATACCTACCTATTTTTTTTTTTTCAAAAAACGTTTAAAAACAGTTTTTTTTTTCATGTCCCCTTCTTGTCATTACCAAAAAATTAAATTATGAACCCTCAGTGGGATGACCCTTACTTTGGAATTTTAAATTTTTTCAAAGTCTTGTTCCCTCTTGTTTTTCAGAAAAATGAAAAAAACGGACCTATTTTCAAGATTCTTCTTTTTTGGTTAATAATACTATAAAAGATTTTCCGTTTCGTGAGAATGAATTCCAATTGTTCTATTCGCCCTCAACTCAATTTTAAGTGGTACCTTGGGGTTGTCCCAATTCAAAATAAAAATAAATAAATGAAAAAACGAAAACGAAAAAAATTAAGAAAATTTTATTTATTTTGGTGTTTTAAGTTGTTGTATTTTATTAGAAAATAATTTCAAAATTTTCTGTTTATTATTTTTCGTTCAAATGAATTTTAGGCGGTACCTCCAACCCGTGTAGCAATTGTCGACATCGACATTTATGTCGACAAAATTCAGACACATTTTTTTCTCGGTTAACGATGAATTAAAAATGATATTTGAGATTTAAAGTAATGTTCTATGTTAAACATAACTGTTCAATCAAAATTTTTGAATTTTTCTCAGTATTTTCCTATAATTTAGAAAACGTTGTTTTTCTACATAGACAAGTCGATGTAAAAATCGATACTCGATAAACGCATCGGCATTTATGTCGACAATTTCTGCCAATTAAATTTACAAATTTTATATCTAAAAAGAACTAAAAACAATTAATAAGAACATTTTAAGCTCAGGAATAAATAATTTTTGAAAGAATCACAAAATTTTCTTATTTTTCAAAGTTTTGAATAATACAACGACTTGTCGAGTTATTGTCGACATAATTGTCGATGGTCGAATAATGCATCGACTTCACTGTCGACAGTGTCGACCAGAGGAATTTTAAGTCGAGATAGTGTCGATGTGATTGTCGAGGGTCGAATAATGCATCGACTTAACTGTCGACAGTGTTGACCAGAGGAATTTTAAGTCGAGTTAATGTCGATCTAATTGTCGAGGGTCGAATAATGCATCGACTTGACTGTCGACGTCTTGAGGGTGATTGTGATACTCGCAGATAAAGTGTGTTGTGAATTAGTACATAAGGTCTAAGAATCATCTCTATGTTAGTTGGACACTCGCATGTGTCCAGCTACAAAGGTGGCCTTAATGCCGCATATTTGACAAAAAATGTCAAAATGTTGGCTTGAACACTATTTTTGGTGTAATTTTAATATATACATATATTGAATATTTGAACTTAGCATATTTTTCAAAATCTCACCATTGCAAATGTCGATGTGGGTGTCGATATAAATGTCGACATGTACGATCGAAAAGTGACCGATTTCGATGTGTCGACATTTATATCGAAATTAGCATCGACGTTGCTACACGGGAAGCCCTTCCCCCCATCCTTTAAAATTATGAAAAATTTTCAAAATTTTGATCTTTCATTTTTTTTATCTTGTCTCCTAAAGTTATTTCTAGCGGTTTTTGAAAAAATAATTACTTAATTTTTTTAAATTTTTTCTTGACTGAATTTTATGCGACCTCTTACTTAACTATTTTTTTTCTCTTTTTTAGCATATTTTCATTTTTTTTGTACCTATAAAAATGAAAAAATTGACTATTTTTGCTTAATTTTGGTTAAACCCAACATAGTTGTTCCTTTTAATGAGAACGAATCCCCAATTTTTTCATTTTCCCCTCACTTAATTTTAAGTGGTACTTTGTGGCACCCACAATTTTTTAAAAAACAAATAAAAAACAAAAACGGAAAAAATGAACAAAATTTTTTCACTCAGCCATCCAGCATTTTAAGTTACTGCATTTTATTAGAAAATAATTTCCTATTATTAATTTTTCTCCAAGCTAAACTTTGGTTAGTGCCTCTAGACTTCCTTCCCCATTTTGAAAAATTATGAAAAATTTCAAGTTTTGATTTTTCAATTTTTCGTCTTGTTTCAAAGTTTTTTTTTTTTTTTTTTTGAAAAAATATTTAATTTTATTTATTTTTTTCTAACTGAATTTTTAAATGGCTCCTAGTCACCTATTTTATTATTTAAAAATTTTTTTTATGTAGTATTAAGCATAAAAATAAAAAAAATTGACTGATTTTCAATATTTGTTAATTTTTGGTTATAACCCATCAAAGTTGTTCCTCTTCATGATTCCTATTTTTTTATTTTCCTCTCAACTTGATTTTAAGTGGTACCTGGTACCTTCCTTGAGGGACAAACAATTTTTCAAAAACAAAAACATAAACAAAATCGTCTTTACTTTGTATTTTTTTCTCTAACTGAATTTCAAGAGGTTCCACTAACCTCCATTTCAAAAATAAGTAATTTTTATTATTTTTTTAATGCAGTTGAGGAAAAAAATAAAAAATAGAGAATTATTTTCTCATAAAATACAGATAGGTACCTTACCTACCTACATAAAATGCTAGGTAAAAAAAATTTCGGATTTTTTTTTTTTTTTTTTTTAGTAAAAATCTAGGTTACCTACCACTTAAAATTAACGTAGGGCGAAAATGAAAAATTTGGGAATTTATTATTCTCATGAAATGGAACAACTACGACAAGAAAAGGGAAAGATTGTGAAAATTGGCCAATTTTTTCATTTTTCTGAAAAAGGGGGAATAACTAGGGTCCACTTGAAATACAATTAGGGCAAAAATGAAAAATAGGGAGTTATTTTCTCATAAAAAGGGGAAACTTTGAGGGTAGGACTTTCAAAAAATTTAAAACTCCCATCTTTTGATCCATTTCGTATGGATTGCCTGTTCACCTCGCGGAAGCAACTACATCATCTAAGAAACACCCTGTATTTCGAATCGAAAGTGAATTTCCAATTCGAGCTCACGCCATAGAAAGAGAAAGAGAACTGTACGCTTGATATGTGCGACGACCACGACGCGAGCAACCCGAAGGAGTAAGGTTCAATAGTAAATATGTAATTGCACGTTGGTAACAACTGGCTGCTTTCGGTGGTATGGATTTTTCTCCTTTTCGTAGACCTCGACTCTACACCGAAAATGTGTGCAAGCCACTGAACTTTTTAGTTGGCGAAAAATTCGCTCGAGGCGTAGTGCCGGCTTTTTAAAAGCACGAAACGCGCATTGATTTTACAAGCTGTAAACTTCTAACCCAGCATTCGCTGCAAAAGGGCGTGTAACTTGAGAAAGTTCGACTCGAGTTCGGATACGTTACCAGCACTAGTTACCGTTCGTCTTATTTCCAGCACGATTGTGTTTTTTACCTTCCACTTTGACCCGAACGTGTTTTTTTCATCTCGTCATACGCGATTTCTAGTTCGTCGTTGAGTTTTGTACGCGTATTTTACAAAAAAGGTTAGTGTGGATTTTTTTTGTAAATTTGTGTTTTGATGACTCGAAAAAAATAAATAATTCGAGTCGGTGCGGGTGTTGTGAGGGGCTGAAATTCGGGCTTGGATACGATGCTATTGTTGTTTAATTGTGTCGCGGAAATTGATATTTTTTTTACGTCGAAACTAGAAAAAAATATTGTTGAATTTTTTTTAATCGTTTAATTCCGAAAGAAAAATTAGTGTTGTGTGTATTTATAAATAAAAAATATCATAGCGATCGCCGTAGTTTAGCTATCAATTTACGTGTTAATAGAATTGCATATTCCAGCGCCGTAAATATTCCGTATTACTAGAATATTTCATTTATATGGCCACGTTGAATAAGTCACATACTCAAAACGCCGTAAATTTTTCAAACTTTTCCTTCCTTCTTTATTTATTGCAAATCTCCTCTGTAATTGTTTTCCTTCTAAATCTCTCGTTTAATGTCTTTATTAAAATACCGAGAATTGTTTAAGAAATTCCGTTTTTGCCACTCACCTCCCCTTGAAAGTATTTCAAAACCGTTGAATGCGGTAATATCGGCCATTGACTTTTGATTCCTCAGAATAGGGCGTCTACCTCTGCATAATGTATCGTCCTCCTGAAGACCTTGTCAAAGGAGGTGGTGTGAAGTGATTTTTTTCCTCTGAGGTAAACGACCAAAATGTGTCTTACTTCCTAAAAAAAAATATATATATATTTAAAAATAATTAACCAGATTTGAACTTGTTGTTGGATTTTCAAAATTCTCCAAGTTCGTGAGAATTTACCCCCCCCCCCCTCCCCACTCCCTTCAAAAAACACTTTTTCCAGAAGAAAAAAATAATGAAGTGAAAAAAAAAAATTAATGAACTGATAACTTTGATTGAAAAATATCCCAAAATTGAAAATTTTCACGATTTTTCATTAAATTTTTGCTTAAAAAATAAAGTTCACATTATTTTGAATTTCTCCAAAAATTAGGTTTTTTGAATTTTTCAGATGAAATTTTTAATTTTTTAGCCCTGAAAATACGAAATGAAATTTCTACTTTTTAACCTCAAAATTCATTCTTGTTTCGATTCAACACGCCCCTTTAGAAAGAAGGTAGAACTCGCCACTTTTTAATTTTTTTTTCCTAAATTTTTTCTTTCTCGAGGTTTTGGATGAAATTCACAATTTTTTATTCCAAAAAATTCCTTCTCGTGTCGATTTAAAATACTCTGTTAGTGGAGGAGGATTCGCTATTATTTTCTATTTTTCTCAATTTTTTTTTTTTTTTTTTTTGAGTTTTTGAATCAAATTTTCAATTTTTTAGTCTAAATTTTTTTATGTTGATTTCACACATTCTGAGGCAAGAAGGGTGGAGCTGAAGCTGAAAATCTAAGTATTTTTTCTGAAAATTTACTAGTGAAATTTTGATAAAATTTCATTTCTTACGCCCTCATTCAAACTCTCGAATTTGAAATTTGATAATGAAAAAAAAAATTATAAAAAACCGAAAATTTAACTGATAATAATATGGTGATTTTTCGGGGGGGGGGGGGGGGGTTGTAGATACATATTTTTCTACACAAGTAAGTACCTGTTTCAAAAAACGCACTGAACACTGAAAATTTGGATATGACAGAGTACCACAAAAAATATATAAAATAGTGGGTGTCTACCTTTGTGAATGAAGGCGCTACATTACCTATAAAAATTAATATTTACTAAGCCACATCGATTAGCAAATCAGCATTCAAAAATTTTTCCTACCCGGGCATTGGTTGGTAGTACCTATACTTCAAAAAAGAAGAAAAAGTTTTAATCACATTGATATGTCTATCTTTGAAATTGAAGGAGTTGACAACGAGAAAACTTTTGTCAAAAGTATTTTTATTAAAGAGCACACTAGCGAGACATCGTGCAAAAACATGTTATTTGAAAAATTTGCCTATTTTCGAAAATGAAAGCGCTACGAACACGAAGTCTTAAACTTTGGTAATTCCAATTTTTTAAGCTTTATTGCGCCTTCATTTACAGTGATGGGCAAATATTTTGCATAACTTTTTCTGATCTTCTCAATTGCTTGCACCTGTTTCGTGTATTCTTTTGACATTCTTTTAAAATTTTTGTACATTCTTGCTCCTTCAAAATCGAGATTAGGCATCCGGTACACAAGAGTTCTTTTAACCCTTTTCAAAGAAAAACCACCTAACAATCTAAAACCTAGATCGAAAAATTTTTCAAACAAAAGTTTTAGATCAAGATTCATTGAACAATTTTGCTCCTCACAAAAATTTCGATTGACTCGCTCCCTTCGCTCTATTCCGCATAAGACGTATGCAAGAAAAAATTATCTCATGATTTCCTACATATAATGCGAAATTGGAGGGGATGGAGGAGACCAAACCAAGTTTTTGTAGTAACCAAAATTATTTTAAATATTCCATTCTACAACTTTTGCTTGAAAATTTTTTCAAATTTGAGCCTTGGCATTGAATATAAGAGAGTTCGATGGAAAGAGATGGACCCTTAAAAATGGAATTGATTACAGAAACAATTAATTTTTTCAGTCTTTGATATAATACAAACCAAAGACTACAAATGGTACAATTATTGAAGTTTAAATTATGATTTTTAAACGTATTATGCAGAATTGGAAGAAAAGGAGAAGTCGGATTGAAATTTTTCTCATGTCCAAAAATATTCACAACAATATTATCTATAACTATTGTTTGAAATTTTTTTAAATTATGGGCATTAGGTACAGTGATAATGAGATTTTTGGAAAGAAAGGTAGACACTGGAAAAATAGGGTCTTTTAAAAACGTAACTCTAGCTGATTTTTTTTTTTCAAAATACGCGCCTATTTGGTCAGAAATTGGTATTCACGAAGTTTGAGGCTACTTGGCGCCTTCATTTTTGAAAATAGGCAAATCCATCGTATAAATTTTTTTGATGCTCTCAAAAAGTTACACGGAATTTTTGAAATTTGCATGTCTCGTAAGCGCTCCATGATAATTGAAGGCTCAAATTTATTGATGGGCTCAACTCTCAAGCAGCACATGAAAATTGCAAAATTCTGTTGTACAGGGTGTTCTGAGACAAGCGCACTACCTTCGAACCAATGATGCGACTACCAAAACTACACAATTGTATGTATGTTTGCCGACCCTAAGAGTTGAAGGAGCAAATTAATGGTCATTTTTTTTTTTTTTTAGAACGTCGTAACTTGGTGACACTTAATGTAGATAGACATTTTTTTTGTAAATTTTTTATACTTACCTACTATTCTTCAAGCTCGCGACAAGATTGGTAATATTCATATTTTGCCTAACTCTGAAATCAAAGGAGTTACAATGATTTGAAAATTCGTATGCTTCATAACTCCTTCAATTTTCCAGTTGGACAAAATTTATGAGATGCAATTTTTGTGGTTATTTTTATGCTCTACAAAATTAATGTTTTGTGTAACTATTCGAAGAAAGTATAATTGTTTGATAAAGTGAAAAGATGCGTAGAATTTTTCAAATTGATTAAATTTGAACTTCTTTTCATTTTTCAAATTATTGTAGATCCTACAATTTTGGACTTGAAGAAAATATTGATAATTCATTTTGTAGAGCAAAAAAGGACCGACAAAAATTGATTCTTATAAATTTTGTCCAACTTGAGAACTGAAGGAGTTAGGTATAAGACGAATAAATTTTCAAATCAATGTAGCTCCTTCGATTTTAGAGTTAGGCAAAGCAACCAATTTTGCAGAGCTCGGAAAGTTGTATAGAAAAATTACAAAAAAAATTATGCGTTCTGAAAAAATTACCATGACGAGTACATAACTTTACTCCTTCAAATCCTAAGGGCAGCAAACATGCATGCAAGTGTGTAATTTGGGTAGCTGCTCGATAGGTTCGAAGGGACTGCACTAGGCCCGAAACACCCTGTAAAAACGAAGCCCATGTGCAACTTTTTGAGAGAAACAAAAAATGTTATGTGAATGATTTACTTATCTCCAAAAACAAAGTTTATTTAGCGCCTTGAAAATTAAAAACCAAGTTTTTTCAAAGTTTAAAGCTTTGTAGCCGCCTTCATTTTCAAAGGTAGGCAAAAAATGTCCAGAGTAAACAATGTTAATTTTTTAGTATGTACTACACATAATTACCTACACTTAATCAAAAAAAAATAGCTAATTTTATTTTTTCTTGTCCCTTCAATTTTTGAGGTAGGCAACATGTGTATGTAAATTTTTTAGTTTCTTATTGGTTGCCTATTCACACGGTGGATTTTCTTACACACTCGAGAAACATCCTGTATATTCGTTCAAATCGAAAACAAAAAAAATTAAAATTAAAATTTTGAATATCACACATCATTGTTTTAGATGATCTGACATAAAAATTCTGAAGTTTCTTCAAGTTATTTCATATTAGTATGTTAATTGCTCTAGGTAATTTAAAAAAAAATTCAAATCAAAAATCATTATTTTGGAGCGAAATATTATTTGTTTTGCATTCATAATTTTTTTTCCAATTCACAATCGAGCTGAAATTTGAACACAACCCCAACCACTATTTTACAATTCAAAACAGTAAATAACTCGTTTCGGTTTCCTGTTCCGGTTTTCCGTCAAGTTTTCCTCCTTCGATTCCGGCTTTACACCCTTCTTCGTCATGTGCGTAGATATTTACTCGTTAAACTCCGAAAATAAATACCCTCCTATGCACACATTACACAATACATATAACCAGAAACGATACAGGGATAATTGGGTTTTATAGTTGACGCACCAGCGCCAGTCACATGACACGTGTGCTTGTGTGCGTGACATATTAAAGAACATTGTTCGAGTTGTTATTTCCATTAAGCCTTTCGGTTGTTTCGTTAAGGAATCGATTGATGGGCTAATTAATGATAACATTCGAATGTACTTTAGTTTTTCATCAGAAATACGAGGCCAAATAATAGAAAGTGTATTTTAGCTTCGGTAATTTATTAGCATCGTGGCAATTGTACGTAGCCACGATGCTTAGTATAGCCAACATAGACGGCTCTTTTAGTACGAAAATTTCCGTGTGTTTCAGACTGGTGGAATATTAATGAACTGCCAACGAGGACGGCGAACGGTTCCGTTGTAATTTCCTATAGAAAGCGACAACTATAAAAATTCAAAATTTCCTTCTTAAGCTTCAAACAGTCTATAACTTCCAATGTCAATTACTTAAAAAGAAGGTAAGATTATTATCTGCTTATGTAAGGTGAGATGTACTGGGATGAGTTAATTTGACCTTTTCATTAAAACTTTCTCACGCCATGATAGGCTGATTGTTCCAACTTTCCCAATAGAGGCAATTTTTAAAGTTTTGATTTTTCTAAAATAAAATTAAAAATAAAAAAAAACAATAATGACTAAAAATTATTTTATTAGGAAAAAACTTCTTATTTTTTATTTTACCCCACCTCAATTTTAGGTAGGCCTACAAGCAGCGATGGCGAGAGGGGGGTGCAAAAAGTGCACTTGCACTGAGCTTGAATTTTTCCTAAGGGCTCAGCAAACAATTTTTACTCGAGTTACTTCAATAAATATTTTGGAGATTTCTTTTTTAAAAAATTGAGAAATTACTCCTTTTCAAAGTTTACTATGTAGGTAATAATTTTTTTTAAATTTTACTCCAAAAAACTGACATTTGTTTCTCTAAAAAATAAATAAGTATATAAGTAATGAGTAAAACCAACAATAACAAACAAAACAAAGATTTCTTAAAGTAAAAAGTCTTTTTACTGCAAAAAGATTAAAAAAATATTTTGAAAAAATGCAGGGATCATAAAAATGGATTTTTAATCTCTAAAAGTAAAATGTTTATTCCTCAAAAAAGGGGAGATTTTGTTTTGAATAAATTCAACAGTTCAAACAATTTTTACTCAAAAAAAATTGAGATTTTTTCTCTCAAAAAATTAGATAAAAAAATATTTTTTAATTTTTAAAAAACAAATAAATAAAATTTTAAAAAAGTCGTTCTACTTCAAAAAAGTTGAAAAAATTTACATTTTTCTCAACCAAAAAAATTAAGATTTTTTTCTACATAGAAGTAAAAAAAATAATAATAATAAAAAAAAATAGTTCAAAACAAAAAGTTTTTAAACTACTTGAAGTTGAAATTTTTTTTACTCCAAAAAATTTTAAGAACTTTTTCTCTTCAAGAAATCACGAAATATTTTTATTGCCACAAGAGAAAAAATTTTTGCTCCAGGAAAAAGGGAGTTTTTTTTTCTTTTTCTTATTTGAGACATTCGAGATTTTTCTCAAAAAGTTGAAGTTTGTTTTTCTTTTTAAAAAAATTAATTTTTTTTTTTTTGGAAAGAAATAATAAAAAAGTGATTTTTTTGAAAAAATGGAGACAAGAAATTTAGAAATGATTTTAATTGTATAAAAAACATTTTTTTATCAAAAAATTGAAATTTCATCTCATTAAATTTTTTTTTTTTTTTTTTTCAAAAAAACAGAGAGGGTTTTTCTCCAAAAAATTGAGGTAGGTAATTTAAAAATTGTGTTAGGGGAAAAATGAAACAAATGAGGAATTATTTTCTAATGAAATTTAACAAGTCAAAATGTTAAATTAAAAATTTTTACTCATTTTTGTCGCTTTTGCATTTTTTGAAAAATTGGAGGCGCCTTGCGCCTCAGGAACATAGCACTTAAAATTAATTTAGGAAAATAAAAAATTGGGAATTCATTCTCATGACAGTGAACTACTTTGATGGAAAAATTTTTAAAATGGCAAACATTTGAGAATCTGTGATTTTTTCAGTTTTTTAAAAATTGGAGCAACTGCGGGTGTCACTTAAAATTCAGTTAAGGAGGAATAAAAATTTTTGAAATAATTTCTTACCAAAATGAACAACTTTGATAGGTTAGAAACAAAAAAAAATACAAAAATTTAAATATATGGTATTTTTTCATTATTTGTAAAAAAAAAGGAGTTTTTAGCCCCATCTATAATTGAATTGGGGGGGGGGATAAAAAATAGGGAAATTAAGAATTCATTCTCACCTAAGTGAACAACTTGATGAGTTAAAATTTTTAAAAAGCAAGAGTTTGAAAATCAGGGATTTTTTCAATCCAGGTGCCACTTAAAATTCAGTTAGGGGAGAAATCAAAATTTGGGAATCATTTCTCACCAAAAAGAGCCACTTTGATATGTCAGAAGAAAAGAATGCAAAAACTTGAAAATTTGGTATTTTTTCATAATTTTAAGAAAAAGCCCGGGAGTCTTGTAGACCCACATAAAATTGAGTTAAGGAGAAAATAAAAAATGGGGAATCATTTTCTAATAAAATGCAACAACTTCACATGTTGGATGAAAAATTTTTGCTTATTATTGCCATTTTTGTTGTTTTTTTTTTTAAATTGAGGTACCACTTAAAATTAAGTTGAGCGAAAATGAAAAATTGGGAATATGTATATTCTCATGAAAATGAACAGCTTTGATGGTTTATAACTAAAAGAGGGCATAATATTATGTACCTATCTAAAAAAATTTTCATTTAAAAAAAAAAAAAAAAAAAAAAAGAAAAGACTCGGCACCACTTTGAAATTCAGTTATGGGAAAACTAAAAAAATAGGAAATTATTTTCTCATAAAATAAAAAAAAACTTGAGGGTAAGACCTTTAAAAAATCAAAAAGTTCAAAATTAGGGCAACCCAAATGGATATATGTATGCTCATAAAAGCCTATTGGGCGTTGAAAAAATTACAATACCTACTTTCACGCTTAAATCAATTTATTCGGATAATGGCATGAATCGTTTCACCATCTCACGTACTTCGCTATTTTACTTTCCGAAAATAAAAACTTATTTTCCTGACAAGCTATACTTAGGATATTTCTAAAAGTTTTGCCTTCCAAAACCGACTATAGCTTTTCAGCCAAAATTCTGCCTACGCTATTTAATTAGCGAAAAGTAAACTAGCTTAGGCCCGCAAGCTGCTCCTGTAAGTCATACTTCTGAGGAAAACCGCATTCGAAGTATAAATCATTTAGGTTTGGTTTGACTTAACGAAATTTCAATTAAGTTTAAAATTTGGTGAAAAGACGATCGAGTCAATTCGCCTTTGAAATCGAAAAGTGTCACGAGGTAATCTTTCCATTTCGAATACATCTCAAGTTCCTGATATAGTTATAGAGACGATGTTTGTTCGAAACGAAAATTTCGTCAGCCTTAGCTTATTATCTTTTTCCTCTTTGGTTGTGATTTTTAAAAGGGTTTTAAGCGGCTTTGGAAAAGAAGGCTATTTTTCAAGCCTATTTTCAGCCAAGCTGAAACGTGCGCAAGTAGGGAAATAGGGTAGGTGAATTAATTCGATTATTTCGCCAACGAGGACGACGAAGCTCGGATAGGTCGTTTTGGAAAAAAAAGCAGAAAGGCTCATCTTGGTAACACATTTACCTATTTTCGAGTAGTACACATTGGTGTAGATTTTTACGAGGGTGAAGCTTTTGAAAATTGCAACGTGAAATAACAAGTTGTTTTTTCCGGTTGTTTGTATTGTTTTGTAAATACTAACGAGGGGTTAGGTTTAGAAAGAACAACAGTCAACAATGGAGGAACTTATCGTTGGATATTTTTCATCGAGAAATCTTTGAAAGAAAATAACTCGAGGTCTTGTCTTTATTTTGAAACGTTCTCAATTTTAAGCTCCCGTGAAATATGTATTTCAATCGTGAATAAATTGTTCTCAAGATGAAGTTTTTAACTTTCATTGAATCTCTGAAATAAACTATAAAGTGTCAAGTTCAGCTTTGACTGTATTTTTTTTTCAACTACCTCATCCCTCCCTTACAGAAAGTTACAAGTTGAAACAAATAGTTTAAACTACTCATCCATGATAAGTTGTAAATTCGAAGGTGTTATGACAACTTGTTACAACTTATCATGGTTGAGTAGTTTCAACTATTTCTAACAACTAGTACTAGTAACCCAGACAACTACCAAAAAAGAATCTTTTATTAGTATACATACAAACTTATCACAGTTTCAACTACTTGTCACAACTAGGTCAACTATTCACAACTATTCAAGAATACGGCAACGTAAGAATTAATATATACTTATTCACAACACACTTTATCTGTGAGTATTAAAATGACCCTCAAAATTTCTGAATGGATAAAAATTCCACAACTTTGATTGCAGTTCTGAAAGGATTCGGTATTTTCTGAAATTGACAGTTTTTCGAGTAGTCTTAATTCCAATCTATGTATCATTATTATTTTCATCACTGCGGAAATCCAATATTCATTGGAATTTCGTTTTCCATACTTTGCAAACTTTTTAATACTATTTCAACAAAATATCAATACATATAAATCACCCAAGTGACTAAATTTTATTATCATGTGGACTTGGAAAATTTTCAGGGAATCTCACTACTTGTTGTGAATACTATACTATTCATTCTCTACAAGTTAAGGTATTGAATTTCCAGTGATAAAAAAAATAATGATACATAAGCTTTGTTCGTTTATTTCTCAAACTTTTCAAACTTTTCAAATTTGTTCGGTAGACACAGCAAATTCCAAATTCTACTAGTTTTTTGGCTTTTAGTGGCTTTGTTTGTTTGCTATTCTGAAATTTGATTGGCCATGGACGTATTGAATGGATGGCACGACCAATCAAATTGCAGAATTATTTTAGATATTTTTGGAATGGAATTTGCTGTCTCTACCGGACAAATTTGAAAAGTTTGTGAAATAAACGAACAAAGCTAGTGATTGGAATTAAGAGCACTCGAAAAGCTGTGAATTTCAGAAAATAATCTCTTCAGAACCGCATCAAAGTTGTGAAATTTTTATCCATTCAGAAATTTTGAGGGTCATTTTGATACTCGCAGATAAAGTGTGTCGGGAATAAGCATATAATAATTCTCATGTTGTAAGTAGTATTCTTGAATAGTTGTGAATAGTTGAACTAGTTGTGACAAGTAGTTGAAACTGTTATAAGTTGTATGTAAGAACAGTAATCAAAGATTCATTTTCGGTAGGTGTCCAGCTTGTACTTTTACATAAGAGCTTGAATATAAGAGATAATGATACACTTCAAATACGTGAGCTTTGTGAGCTAATCCATTCAACGTTTTAGATTCTCTTCTGGGGATTTATCCTCAGAATTGGACGATGAAGAAGCTGCTCAACAAGGGGTCCAGAGGCCCGCGTCTACGCAGCAACCATCCGTCGGTGCACAATCAGCTAAACAAAAACAATATAGTTCTACCCGTACGGATACCGATACGCCACATTCGTCAAGTGGAGTCGATATGTCGCTCAGTTTTAATAAACCATCTTCGAAAACTATCAGCGCACCGACCAGTCCTGCAAAGACGAGAGAATCGCTATTGCAGCGAGTTCAATCGTTGACTGGGGTCGCTCGTGATCAAGGCGCTTCACTAATCGGTAAGCCTAGTCCTCAATTTTGATAAAATTAGGTCTAGTGGACCATTAAAAAGAGCCAGAATGTCCCTAATTTTCTTGGTTGCATTTTTTTGGGGTGAAATTGACACCCCTGATTGTGTTCTTACATCTTTTATGAGAGATCATTTCTGCGCCAGGAGGCAATAAAAATGTAAGCTACATTTTGACGAGCCAAATTAAAAATATATATATTATTCTTCGGGGTCTGAGGAAGTGAAGAGCCAAAAACATCATCAAAAATAATCCATTCTTTGTAATACGTACTACATAAAATCTGTTCCATAAAAATTAATTCGAATTCCCAAGTTAGGCAACTTATTCGACATCCCAATAGTAACAGTTGCCTATTTGTCATTTTAAGGCTTCGTTAATGTAGTTTTTTTTTTGTTGGAAATGAGAAAATAAAATTTATTCGATTGATTTTATAGGCGCTGTAACTCAAAGCGCGTCCAGTGTACGTCAGCAAGCTTACAATAAAGACAAACATTTCACATTGTTAGTTATCGATGATCCGCAAACTGACTGGTAATGATATATTAATCTAATTTGCTGTAATAAAACTCGCTGAAAATTCGCACATGTTGCTGCGTATTGATACAAACTTGTTTTCAATTTCAGGACAAAATATTTTAGAGGGCGTAAGTTACACGGTGACTATGATATTCGAGTGGAGCAAACTCAGTTTAAATATATATCGGTGACTTGTAGTTTACAAGAGGGTCTGGTAGTTAGCACACCAGTCCAACGTTCCGGGTCTAAAGTGATCAGGTAAGTTGTCAAAAGTTCTTCGTTGAAAAAATTCAATAGTTGATTTTTTTTTTCTGTGTCAGAAGAAATCTCTAAAATATGATGTTTGAAAAAAAAAAAAATCAAAATTTTTGTATTATACGTAAAAAAAAATCTCTAAAATTTATGTTGGAAAGAATTTTCTAAAATTTCGTTTTGTAATCAAATTCAAAAAATTGTTTTGGAAAAAATATCTTCAATGAAATTCTCATATGTAATTGTGTCTTGGAAAAAAATCAGAAATTTTCACTGGAAATTTTTTGAAAATTTTAATTATGAGAAAACCACTATTAACTAATTTTGAACAAGACAAAATTTCAAAAAAATCGTACCTAGGTACTGTAATTTTTTTTTTAGAAGAAGAATTAAAAATTTAAAAAACCATTTTAGAAAAATAAAAATCTAAAAAATTTTGTATGAGAGATTTTATGAAAATTTGTAGGTATCAGAAAAAAATCTCTAAAATTTTGTAATGGAAAAATTTTTTTAGAAAAATTTGATTACTTTTTTTTCGAAAATGAATTTTTTGATAAGTTTTTTTTTGTTTGGAAAAAATAAAATGTGTTGGAGAGAACTCTGAAAAAAATTTTGTACTTGAAAAAAATTCAATAAACTTGCTTCAGAAAAGATCTAAAAAAATTTGCATTGTAGAATTTTTTTTAAAAAATGTCTTGAAGAAGAGTTTCAAACATTTTGTGTTGGAAAAAAATCGAAAAATTTGTATTCAAAAAAAAATTGTAAAATTTGTATTTGGAAAAAATCTTATAAATTACAAATATATCTTGGAAAGAAATTTAATTTAATTTAATTTGCTTTATTTTTTGAAAGAAGATTTTAAAAAATTGCACTAAAAAAATTCTCAAGAACTGAGCATTTACAAAAAAAATGAAATGTTGTTTTGAAAATTTAATACCTACTATAACTTAGTTCATTTTTTTTAAATCAAAAAAACTTTGTATGGGAGATGTTTTGAAAATATGTGTGAGAAAAAAATCTCTAAAATTTTGTATTGGAAAAAAAATTCAAAAAAACTTATTTCAGAAAAAAAAAATTCAAAAACTATGTGTGTTTTAGAAAAAATATAATTGTTTTGGAGATAAGTAGTAGAAAATTTTTAATAAAATAAAAAAAGATTTTGTGTTGGAAAAAATTCGGAAAAACTCGTTTCAAATTCTGTCTTGGAAAAAAATTACAAAAATTTCGTACTTCAATAAAAGTTTCAATAATTTGTATATATACCTACCTAGTACTTATACCTATGAACTATAAAATAATCTTTTCAATTTTTTATCTGAAAAATAATAAAATACTTATCAAAAAATTTGTTTTGGAAAAAAATCTCAAAATTAAAAAAAATTCTAGAATTTTGTACTGAAGAAAAATTCAGAAAATTGGTATCTAGAAAATGATCAAAAATTACTCCTTGGAATTGAAAAAAATTTAAAAAATTAGTTGCATCCAAAAAATTTGTTGTATATAGAAAATTTAAAAAAAAATGCGAAATAATGGTATTAATAGGTATTAAATTTCAAAAATTGTGTTGACAAAAAATTGAATATTTTGTGGGAAGGAAAATCTTATTAAAAATTTGATTTAACAAAAAATTTTAAAAAAATGTTTCACAGAAAAAAATTTAAAAATTTGAATTAAAAAAAAAGTAAACTTGTTTTAGGTAGAAAAAATTACATTCTTCTGTAGTTGAAAATTTAAAAATTTGCTGGGTATTAATTTTTTTTTGAAAATTATTTTTAGAAAAATTGAAAAATAATGTGTTGATTTTTTTTTTTTAAGAATAAATCGTCAATTTTTTTAAATTTCACAAAATTTGTTTTTTATGAAATCAAAAAATTGTTTTTTGCACAAATCTCTAAAAAAAATTCTTAGGTAAATAGGATTTGAAAAAATAGTTTGGATCGAAAATTTTGTTTCAAGGATTCTAAAAATTGCAGATCGCAAAGTGTTACTTTTTGAGTTCAGAGTCTAATACATACCTATGAATTTGTAGTTGCACAATCTGTGTGTAGTAAAATGACAGCTTAAAAAATTTTCCTAATTTTGTGACATTGAAGACTCCAGGTGCAATAAATTTATAATTAATTATTCACTCTAATTTCAGAGTATTTCGGCCCAATTTCATCCTTGTACGTCAAAACCTACGAGATGCGGGTGAAAATTACAAAAACATATTGTTCGGACTCATGTACGCTGGAATTCCTAGTATAAACTCTTTAAATGCTATCTATAACTTTCAGGTAAACTTTCACCCTCGTGCTCTACCCACCCTAAGTTTTATCATTCGTTTATATGTACGATTACTTATTAGTATAGTCGCAAAAGGAAAAAAAAAGTCTTCCGTGCGATTATTTTGTAAAAAGCAATTTTATGATTGAATCGTAATCTAGGACATATTTTGAAAAAAATGAGCTGGGGTTACATTTTTTTAAGGCTCCCCCTTTCCCAAATTTTTCTTTATCTCTGAACCTATGGCTTCAATTGAAAAAATTTTCAAACAAAAGTTGTAGATTCAGATACCAGGAATAATTTTAGTTATTATAAAAATTTCGATTGGACCTCTCCTTCTCCTCCAATTTTGCATAAAATGTATGAAAATCGCTGGATCATTTTCGTAAGTTTTATTCAAAATTGGAGGGGAGGAACGGGTCAAATCGAAATTTTTGACATAACCAAAATTATTTCATGGACCTCAATCTACAACTTTTGTTCGAAATTTTTTTTAATTGGAGCTTTAGGTACAGAGATAGAAAAATAAAATTGGTAGGGGGGTGGACCCTCAATTAAGAGAAAACAATGAAAATGTCAAACTCGTTCCCTGTTTTACCTAATTGTTAGGTTGAGTTTTAATCGAAATGACTATTTACAGAACCGATTTTTCACCTTTTGGCTGTACCCCAAGCTGAAGTTACATAGGGGTAACTGCTAGCTGCACAAGTTAGATTTAAAAGTAATTTTCGCACATATTATGCAAAATTGGAGGGGAAGGAGGGGTCCAATCAAAATTTTTATAATAACTAAAATTATTTCTGGGATCTAAATCTACAACTTATGTTTGAAAAATTTTTCAATTGAGGCTTTAGGTTCAGAGATAGAGAAAATTTTTGGAAAGGGGGTGGACCGTGGGAAAGGGGGAGCCTTAAAAAATGTAACCCCAGCTCATTTTTTTCAAAATATGTCCTAGATTACGAATCAATCATAAAATTGCTTTTTATAAAATAATCGCACGGAATTTCCCTTTGCGACTAGACTATATATACAGAGAAATATTTGTTTTACAGGATAAACCTTGGGTTTACGCCCACCTACTGGGAATACAAAAACGTCTCGGCAAGGATAATTTCCCTTTGATAGAACAAACCTATTATCCTAGTCATAAGGAAATGGTACGTATAGTACAAAAGATACCGGTGTGAAAAGGATCAGGTGATGGGAGGGTGGCACAAAGTGGGACATTTTCCACGACTAATATATTCGTGAATGGTTCCATGGTTTAGATGAATTCGCCGAAATATCCTGTTGTATTCAAAGTCGGACATGCTCATGGCGGTTTAGGCAAAGCAAAAGCTGAAAATAATGTCGAATTCCAAGATCTCGCTTCAATGGTGGCTGTCTCTTGTACATACGCGACTACGGAGCCTTTCATTGAAAGCAAATACGATCTACATATTCAAAAAATAGGCAGTAATTATAGAGCGTTTACGTAAGTACCTACCAAGTTTCTTTCGAGAAGTGTGTAATGAGAAGTAAATAAAATACGATAAAATTTGATCATTATTTTCGGTACAGACGAAGATCTCTGACTGGGTGTTGGAAAACGAATACAGGCTCATCGATCGTTGAAACGGCCACAGTATCGGATAGACATAAATTATGGATCGACGAAGTATCCGAATTGTTTGGTGGATTGGATATTTGTGCTCTGGAAATAGTCGTTGGTAAAGATGGTCGCGAACATATTATCGAAGTGAATGATTCCGCTTTAACATTGATGGGAGATACGCAAGAAGAAGATAAACGTATAATTGCCGAAATGGTTATCCAAAGGATGCAGGTTATTATTTATTTGATTACTCTTATTATTTAGATTAAAATAATTCATGGCCGACAGCTTGATAAGAAGCTCAAGAGCTCGAACTATTTGTTCATTCAAAATTTCGAAAGTAAAATAAGCTATACCTCCGCCCGATAAAATTCCTAAAATGCAAAAAAATTATATTTCTTTATTCATTTTAGAAAAAATTCCCACTTCTTTTGTAGAAAAAGTTCTGAATTTTCTTGAAATTTTTATGGAGTGAAATAATGAATTAAAAAAAATAAAATAAAATACTTAAGTACCTACAATTTTTTCAACAAAAAAAAATCTTTCAAATTTTTTAAAGAAAAAAAAACGATTGAAGCGAATTCCTAAATTTTCTATGAATAAAAACAGCTATCTCAAATTTTTTGAAGTGAAAAATTCTCAATTTTTTAAGCGAGTAAGCTCAAAATTTATAAAGCAGAAATTTATCAATTTTTATAAATTAAAAAAAAATTAACTTCATTAGGTATTTGTACCTACAAAGGAAAAATTTTCAATTTTTGGAGAGAAAAAAATCACAATATTTTTAGGGGCACAAAACAAAAAATTTTAATTTTTTTTTTTTTTTGAGAAAAAAATCTATATTTTTTTAGGTGAATACAAATACTTTATAATCAATTTTTTGCTGAAATAAACTTTTTTATTTTTTTGAGGGTAGAAAAAATTCACAACTTTCATGGATGGAAAAACTTTCAATTTCTTGCAAAATTAAAACTTTAAAAAATTTTTTGGAGTACGTATCTAAATAAAGTTGTAAAAATGAGAAATGGTCAAATTTTTGTATAAATTTTTTGAGTGAAAATTATTTTAAAAAATATATAGGTAGGTATAGTTACTGGAAAAAATTCACCTTTTTTCGAAAAAGTAAAGAAAGTTTCAGTTTTTCATAAAATTGTGGGAAAATTCTCAATTTTTTGAAATGAAAAAAAATCTAGACAGTAAAAAATCTCAACTTTTGAGAAAAAATTCCTAAATTGACGTAGAAAAGATTCTCAATTTTTTTATTGTAAAAAATTATCAATTTTTTCTAAAAGTAAGAAATTTTCAATTTTTTGGGATTGAAAACCCCTCAATTTTTCAAATTTCGATGATTGTACAGTGAAAATTTTCCAACTTTTTGGGAATAGAAAAAATTCTCATTTTTTGAGGTAAAAAAGCCAGTTTTTTGCAAAAAGGTTGAATTTTTAAATTTTTATGGAGTGAAAAATTTTCAATTTTTTTTTAAATGATAAGAAACTTTAATTTCATGAAAAAGTTAAACGTTTCTGATTTTGTTGGAGCGATAAAGTTCTCAATTTTTTCAGTACTAAGAAATTCTTCATATTTTTTTTTTATACAAGATATTCTCCATTTTTTCGAGTAGGTGAATAACTCGATTTTTTATAAAGGTAAAAAAATTTTAGTGCGTTGTAAAAGTCAGAAAAAGTGTTTTTTTTTTTTGGAGTAGAAAAGTTTTCATTTTTTAAAGTCGTAGAAAAACTCTATTTTTTGAGAAAAAATTCTTGAATTCTGGAGTAAAAAAATTTTTTCAATTTTTTGGAGTAGAAAATTCTTTGAGTGGAAAAGATATCAATTTCTCTTAAATGTAAAACATTTCAAGTTTTTTCTAGTGAAAAGATTTTAGTGATTTTTCAAGGGAAAAATTCTCACTATTTTGGGGCGAAAAAAGATTCGATTTTTCTGAAGGAAAAAGATGTCAATTTTTTGTAAAATTAGGTAGGTAAAAATAAAAATTTAAAAGGAAAAAATTCTATTTTTTTTTTTTTGAAAAGAAAAAAATTCTCTACTTTTTTTGAAAAAGAAAAATTCTCAATTTTTTGAAAAGAAAAAATTGTCAACTTTTTTGAATAGAAAAATTTTTCAAATTTTTTTGAAAAGAAAAATTTTCAATTTTTTGATAAAAAAATTCTCGGGATTAAAAAAATATTTTTTACTCAATTTTTTGAGTAGAAATTTTAAAAAACACAATTTTTTCACTTGTAAAAATTTCACAAAGCGAAAATTTTTCAATTTTTTGGGACAGAAAAATTTTTAAATTATTTTTGGAGTAGAAAATGTGATTCTTTAGTTGAAAAATAAAATCAGTTCTTACAAAAGTAAAAAAATTTCAATTTTTTGTACTGGCAAAATTCTTATTTTTTTAGGAGTGAAAACATTTTTAGTGTCGTTGAAATAAAAAAATTTCAATTTGAATTCTCAATTTTTTTGAGTGAAAATTTTTTTCGTTTTTTCGATTAAAAAACTCAATTTTTTGTGAAAGTATAAACAAATCGTCAATATTTTGTGTAAAAGTAAAACATCTCAATTTTTGTGGAGTGAAAATTTTTTAAATTTTTTTTTTTTTTTAACGCCATGTACAGCAACTAAGGCTGGTGGCGTTATTTTTAATTCTTCTGAAGTGAAAAAAATATTAATTTTTTGTGAAAGTAAAAATTTTTCATAGTTGAAAAAATTGATTAGGTACCTACTTACACCTGCTAGCAAAATTAAAAAATTTCCTATTTTTTCCGTTGAAAAAATTCTCAATTTCTTCGAGTAGATAAGCCTAGAAAAAAATTTAATTTTTTGCCAAAGTAAAAATTTTTCAATTTTTTGGGTAAAAGTGAAACACCTCAAATTTTTTTCAATTTTTTGGATGGAAATATTTTTTATTTTATTTTTTTGTAAAAATGATTTTTTTTCTTTTTTTTTTAAATATGAAAAAAATTCTCATTATTTTTTTCGAATGAAAAATATTTAAAAGAATCGAATTTATTTAAAATGAAAAAATTCTCATTTTTGAAGTTAAAAAATATTCTTAGAATAAAAAAAATCTATATTTTTTGGAATCAGTGTAATGATGTTTCCCACCTTTGTGCAGGCACTAAAATAGTACATAAACAAAAAAGTTCTCACTTTTTTCGAGAAAAAAAAATCTTTCAATTTTTCAATTTTTTTTTCAGAAAATAATCCAAATTTTTTTGACTTGGAAAAAAGACGTAAAAATTTTTTGTAGTAAACAGAAACAAAATCATTCTCATATTCAACAACCTTCCAACCCCTTTCGGAAAAATTCGGACCGCCACACCCTGATTAATGTTAAGCTATCAATCCTGTAATAATCACATCTAATATCTTCGATTTTTTTCATTCCCTCAGATGTACTGTCGTCCACCATTGGTCAAATCAATGTCTCGTTCTTCCTTAAGCGGGCAATCGCAACCAGCGTATGCAGCTACAACAGGTGACGAAGACGGCGAAGCGGGCTCGCAAACCACCTCAGCCACACAGCCCACTCGTCGAGACTCCGAAAGTAAGCTGGCACTTGAATTGATCGCCAATTTCTCTCTAACTTATCGCCTAATTTAATCTGATCATTTCGCAGCGTCTCAAGCCAGCGTTTTGAGCCAACCGCAACAAGCTCAACACCGACCATTGGGCAGACAGAGTTCCCAAACTGGAAGCATAGGCAGTGTCGAAGATTACGAAGATACGATGAAAAATCTACGTAAAACATTCGCCGGTATTTTCGGCGACGATAAGTAATCGACTCGTTGGGGAAAACTTTCAATTTATACCATTGCTGATATTTTTTTTTCAACGCTGAATCTCATCCGTGAAATTATCGTATTTCATTTGCAGTAAACAGTATTCAAATTATCTATTCGTACAACCTTCGGTATTTCTTTTTACTTTTTTTCTAATACTAAGAAATTATCTATTATCTAAGTACCTAGATAGATACTCAGCTTCCTACGCGCTTCTTAATAAATGTGTGTGACACGATCGTCTTTATTAATGAAATATTATGTCATGACTCGTAATTGACTACGAGCGTTTAATATATTTTATAGATCTCGTTCAATGTTTTATTTTATTTTATTTTTTGGTTTCGTTATTTGCTCTCTTTTTAAACAAAAAAAAAAATTTGTCAAATTTTAACACCAGTTTTATTTTATTTTTTTAATCGTAATAATGAATTACGTATAAGTATTAAGTACTGAATAGATGATAACTTTTTCTAGTATCGAACAAAAAGCTTTTTCAAGTATTCATTCTGTGTGCATTATCGATGATGGCAATACAAAAAGAAGCATTTTTTAGGTTTCAATTTTTTTGTTATTTTGTTATTTGATTATTATTATTAAATGTTTGACAGCTTCGAATATTGTTATAATGAAACACTCAAATTCGAATACATAGGTACCTACCTATTTCTTTATGGTATCGATGAGAAAACCCATTTAAAAAAATAAAAATTGTAGAAAGCGATGCTTACTCATACACTTTACCTTTCAGCTTCAATATTTCGTTCTTTTTTTCATTGTTTTGGATAAAAACTGAAGATATACTAAATACTTACTTACAAAAGTGAAAAAAACAGGTGAAAAATACGACTACCTATAATCGTATAATATCAATAATAAAGGGTAAAACCATTTATAATTATGTGGAATTGTTTGTACGATGAGTGTGTTGTATTATTGTAGTATAGAAATATATAGCATAAAATTATAGTTTATTGTTGCGTAGCTGTTTGATGAAGATTTTGTTATTTATTTTCATTTTGTTATCTAATTTATAAAATTGTTATTATGAAATAATACGTAAACGTATAATATGACAACATTTTCTATAAAGAAAAAAACCAAACCAAAGGATGCATTCGCTTTATTTTTACTGTTTAATTATTATTATTATTATGTATTCAATAAACACTTATTCGAAATGTATTTCTAAATCAATGATCTCTCAACGAACCTCTCTCAAATCAAAACACGACATTTGGATGATATGTACTTATCATGCTGATTGTGTAAATATTCAGTTATGCAACTGAGCACATATTTTATTGGTAATGGCGTCTATCGAGTAGTGTAAGAGAGTGTCGGGTAAAAAGCGACACATCGTGCAAACAAAATGGAAAATGGGAAATAAGCGACACACTGTTTATTTCTCGGGGGTGGGGTAGGAAAAAAGCGACACAACGAATGCTCTGTCCTTTTAAGCAACAATGCGAATATAATCTTATAGGTATACTATGTTTAAAAAATATTTTAAACAAATATTCGATTTTTAGCTGAAATTTCGATTTGAAATGTGATAGTTTTAAATTTTCATAATTTTAAAGCATTTTTGATACATTTTCGGTGGAAAATTACCAACATTTTCAAATTTTTATTTCATTTCAAACTGAGACTTAGTATATTTTAATATTGATAACTTTGATTATTTTTGCACATTTTTTTTTTAAACCGGGAAATTTCTGGGAAACAATCCTCAAAAAAGTTTAAAATTACAAGTTTTTTTCGAAAAATCAGTAGACTTTTTTTAGTTTTTCAGTAGAAAGCAGTAGATTAGTAGAAAATAAGAAAAAGTTTGATGCAACTGAAAAACTCAGTAAATTTACTGATTTTTCAGTAGGGTTGGGAACGTTGAATAAATGTATGGACAAGTGCTTTAATTTTTTCTCAGAGCATTCGCTGTGTCGCTTTTTTCCCACCCCACCCCCATGAAATAAACAGTGTGTCGCTTATTTCCCACTTTCCCTTTCGTTTGCACGATGTGTCGCTTTTTACCCGGTCGCTTTTTTCCCGGTTTCGTGTAAGAGTAATGTTGATTCTAATTTGAATTGTGTTAGAATTTTCTGAGAGGGTGTTCGAGTTTTCCCCGAAGAGATGATTGGTTGAAATTCTCTCTAAAAAAAATGAAGAGATTTCGACTCCGAAAAAATTGAAAAATTATTTGCTCCAAAGAAATGTTTATAGAGATTTTTTCAGCGAAGATTTTTTATAAACTCGCAGATAACTTTCTCCATTTTCTCTGAAATTTTTTTCTTAATTTCTCTAAAAATAAGACCCCTCTTTCTAAAAAAAAAGTATTTTTCATCCATCAAAAACCAAAATAAAGTTTTTTACCCCCCAAAAAAGTGAAAAAAATTACCTTTTTTTGTTCAAAATCTTTTTTAAATATTTATTAAAAAAATTTAGAAAACCAGCTGCTTTAAAAAAATTTAGATTCTTTCTGTGAAAAAAAATATATATTTTAAAAAATTGAATAATTTTGAAGTAGGTATTAAAAGAACTGAGTTGATAGGTAGTTAAAATTTTGAAAATTTTTACACCAAGGAAAATTGTAATATTACTTTGTAGGTACCAAAAAAATTCTGAAATTTTCATTTCAAGAAATTGAGAAATTTTCAACTTATCCCACAGAATTATTACATTTTTCTCCAAAATTTATTTTGTTTCGAAAAGATTGAGGAATTCTTCTATTTTGAAAAAATGAGGAAAACTTTTAGGTACCCGAGAAATTTTGAAATTTATTTGCCCCCAAAAAATTGATACAAAGATTTTTTCAATGAGATTAAGAAATGTTTTTATTTGAAATAAATGAAAAAATTTTCACTTTAAAAATTGTTTAGGTACCCCAGAAAGTGGAGAAAATTCCTACTTAATATTTTTCTCTCAAAAAATTGAGAATTATTTTTACCTGTTTGTAGTGTTTGTATTTTGAAAAAATTGAAAAAATTATTCAATTTACTTCAAAAAAAAAAAAAAAAAACACAAACAATAGGTACAAATAATAGGTATACTTGAACAACTAAATTGAAAAAATTGAGAAAATTTTTCACACAATGAAATTGAGAACTATTTCACTCCAAAAGAAATAATAGACTTTTTCTTTAAAAAAACGAGATATTTTTAGTTAAAAAAATTCATTCATTTTACAAAAATTAAATGATTACGTAATCTTGTCAAAAAATCGGAATTGTTTTCACACAAAAAAATATTGATTTTTTTGTTAAAAAAAAAAAAAAAAAAAAAAAAAAAATTGAAGAATTTTTTCATTGCAAAAAAGTTAAGAAAATACGTAAGAAATGTTTTCATTTCATAAAAATAAAATTTACTTCAAAATTTTTCTGCCTCACAAAACTAGCAATTACTTCACCTAAAATTTTTTATTTTACCTCAAAAAATTGAGAATTTTTAAAAAATGAGAAAATTTTTATTCCAAGAAATAGGTACTTGAAGAAATATTTTTTGCTTCAAAAAATTAATGGATTTTTTTCTTCAAAGGAATTGAGAAATTTTTTGATTTAAATTTTTTTTTTATAAAAAAATTAATTTTTACATCTCAAAAAAATTTGAGAGATAGGTTTTGAAAATTTTTTAATCCAAGAAATTGACAAATTTTCTGTTTACCCCAAAGAAATTATCGCTTTTTTCTCAAAGAAATCTTAAAAACTCGCTCACTTCAAAAAATAAAATAATTCCCTGTTTCCAAAAAATTGGGAATTTTTTTCCACACGAAAAATATAGAGAATTTTCTACTCCGATAAAATTAGATTTTTTTACCCGAAATAGCCGATACCTAGATTTTTTTCTCTCAAAAAATGATGAATTTTTTCATTTTACTACAATTAAAAAATTTTTTTGTTGCAAAAAAAAAAATTATTTCATTTAAAAAAAATGAATTCTTCTCAGCTAAAAAAATTGAACATTTTTTCATCTGAAAAAATTAAGGATGTATCCATCTCAAAAAATTGAGGTTTTCCAACAAATTATGAATTTTCTCTCCAAAGAGATTGGGAAATGTTTATAGGTAGGTACTAGGTAGTTACCTATAAAAAAAAGCGTACATTAAAAAATTTTTACTCCGAAAGATTTCGAATTTTTTGCCTAAAAAAATTGATAGATGTTTTTCTCTAAAGAAATTGTAAAATGATTTTATTTTTCAAACATTGAGGAATTTTTTGATTGAAAAAGAATAATAATAAGAAAATAAAAAAAAATAAATAAAAAAATAATAATAATTGGAAATATTCTTTATATCAATACTAGAATAAATAATTTATAATTTCAAAAAAAATGTGTTTTTTTTACTCCGACAGGATTGAGAAAAAAATTTATGTTAAAAATAATCGAGAAGTTTTCGCTTAAAAAAACTGGGAAATTTTTTTTTATTTCGAAAAAAAATTTGAAAATTTATTCACTTCCAAAACATGAAATAAATTATTTCCAGAAATTGAGAAATAATTTTTCACTCCATGAATTGAGAATTTCTTGCCTCAAAAAATTTATGGATTTTTTTTCCAAGAAAATATGAAATTTTTTTACTACGAAATATCTGTTCACTTAAAGGAAATTAAAGGATTTATTTCGAAAGAATTGATAAATTCTCCCCCAAAAACTGAACGTTTTTTTAATATTCAATTTTCGTTCAAAAGAACTTGAATCTGGAACATTCTCAGAAACAGATGTCGTGATTCTTGCGTTAATCAAAATTTATTTCAAATAACATTCATATTCAACTACAGCTAAGTATGTAGGCCTAGTACGTATCTAGGACCTAGCTAGGTAATGTATTCATCTACCAAGGAACATCAGAAATCAAAACAACAAAAACTCAACTTCAACTTATTAAAGAAGATAAAACAAGCCACCAGTACGGGCATAGCTCAAGATCTCTTCGCTTAGGAACAGTACAGACGGAGTTAAATATTCAAAGAAAAATTCCTGAACATGCCACTGCGATACAAAGAGGTGGAAAATTTGTTATTCAACGGATAATATCTCGTCGGCATCGTATGAATGGTCGGACGATAAAACCCGTATTGAATAGATGTCCTTACATACATCGGATGGATATTACTATACTTTTGTTCGCCGTAATTCTGAAACATATCTACGTTCAATTATACCGTGATAAAAAAAAAACGCTACCGAGTTATCAAATGGATTAAATAAATCGTACGGTATATCTATGTAGTAACAATAATAGAAAATTAAATCGTACACAATGCATACGTGTGCAGCTTTCGTATATATAGGTAGGTTGGATAGGTTGAATTCATAAGCTTTTGAAGTACTTACATGGACGTTGGAAACGTTCCGGTAAATTTCCTTCGATATGATAAAAATCGGACGTACGAGTACTCGGATCCATTATTACGAACAATGTCCAAAATAAGCATACCGGTCGTTTAATGGAATTAGTTTAAAGACCCCGATGAAGTTTCCATTGACAACGGATAAACATTGTAAATTCGTGTTGTGTCAATTTGCGTATGTCGGAGGGTTTACCCCTCCTAGGGTACGTTTGATCGTTAAATTACGACGACGAATGGAAGCGAATGAATAATTTTCTTATTTTTTTGCGAGGTTCTTCGGATAGTAAACATACCTCCCTGAAGGCATATTTTCTACGAACGAGAGCTATTTATTTATAAAAAAAATCATGAAATAAAAAGTTCAACATCAATAAAATGTCTCTAATTTTCCTGCATTTATATGACCGGCAACTTGGCACTAATCTCGGTTGTTCGAGCTGTACCCAACATTTCAAAAGTACAATGACCTACATCATAGAAAACTTCGAAAAATATCTCAATTTTTTGGAATGAAAATTTTCTCAAAATTCTTGAAAATATGTTTTTTGAAGAATAAAATATTTCTTTATTATTTTGGAATGAAATAATTTTTTTTAGATTTTTCGGCGTAGATACTATGATGACATCTAATTTTCAAATGTTTGTAGAAAAAAATCTCAATTTCTATTTTTTGTGCAGAAAAAAATTGTTCAATTTTTTGTGAAAATGGTAGAAAAAACGCGCTCCAATGGTTTTTTACGTTCAAAAAAATCTTTTAATTTTTTGTAGAATAAAAGCCTCAACTTTTTTGAAGAAAAGAAATGTTTTAATTTTTTTGTATAAAAGAAATTCTCCAAATTTTTGGTAGAAAAAAAAATGCCTCGCGTGTCTCAATTTTTTGTAGAAAAAAATGCTCCACTTTTTTGTAGAAAAAAATGCTTCAATTTTTTGTAGAAAAAGAAATGCCTCAATTTTTTGTAGAAAAAAATGTTTTAATTTTTTTTGTATAAAAGAAATTCTCCAAATTTTTGGTAAAAAAAAAAATGCCTCGCATGTCTCAATTTTTTGTAGAAAAAAATGCTCCACTGTTTTGAAGAAAAAAATGCTCCACTTTTTTGTAGAAAAAAATGCTTCAATTTTTTGTAGAAAAAGAAATGCCTCAATTTTTTGTAGAAAAAAATGTTTTAATTTTTTTGTATAAAAGAAATTCTCCAAATTTTTGGTAGAAAAAAAAATGCCTCGCGTGTCTCAATTTTTTGTAGAAAAAAATGCTCCACTGTTTTGAAGAAAAAAATGCTCCACTTTTTTGTAGAAAAAAATGCTTCAATTTTTTGTAGAAAAAGATATGCCTCAATTTTTTTGTAGAAAAAAATCCTCAATTTTTGTAGAGAAAAAGTACCTCAGTTTTTTGTAGAAAAAAATTACTCAAGTTTTTGTAGAAAAAAATGTTTTAATTTTTTTGTATAAAAGAAATTCTCCAAATTTTTGGTAGAAAAAAAAATGCCTCGCGTGTCTCAATTTTTTGTAGAAAAAAATGCTCCACTGTTTTGAAGAAAAAAATGCTCCACTTTTTTGTAGAAAAAGAAATGCATCAATTTTTTTGTAGAAAAAAAGCCTCAATTTTTGTAGAAAAAAATGCCTCAGTTTTTTGTAGAAAAAAATTACTCAATTTTTGTAGAGAAAAAATACCTCAGTTTTTTGTAGAAAAAAATTACTCAAGTTTTTGTAGAAAAAAATGTTTTAATTTTTTTGTATAAAAGAAATTCTCCAAATTTTTGGTAGAAAAAAAAAATGCCTCGCTTGTCTCAATTTTTTGTAGAAAAAAATTACTCAAGTTTTTGTAGAAAAAAATGTTTTAATTTTTTTGTATAAAAGAAATTCTCCAAATTTTTGTAGAAAAAAAAATGCCTCGCGTGTCTCAATTTTTTGTAGAAAAAAATGCTCTACTTTTTTGTAGAAAAAAATGCTTCAATTTTTTGTAGAAAAAAAGCCTCAATTTTTGTAGAAAAAAATGCCTCAGTTTTTTGTAGAAAAAAATTACTCAATTTTTGTAGAGAAAAAATACCTCAGTTTTTTGTAGAAAAAAATTACTCAAGTTTTTGTAGAAAAAAATGTTTTAATTTTTTTGTATAAAAGAAATTCTCCAAATTTTTGGTAGAAAAAAAAATGCCTCGCGTGTCTCAATTTTTTGTAGAAAAAAATGCTCCACTGTTTTGAAGAAAAAAATGCTCCACTTTTTTGTAGAAATAAATGCTTCAATTTTTTGTAGAAATAAATGCTTCAATTTTTTGTAGAAATAAATGCTTCAATTTTTTGTAGAAAAAGAAATGCCTCAATTTTTTTGTAGAAAAAAAGCCTCAGTTTTTGTAGAAAAAAAATGCCTCAGTTTTTTGTAGAAAAAAATTACTCAATTTTTTGTAGAAAAAAATGCCTCAATTTTTTTGTAGAAAAAAAACTCAATTTTTGTAGAAAAAATGCCTAAGTTTTTTGTATTAAAAAAATGCTTCAACTTTTTGTAGGAAAAAAAAATTATTTTAATTTTTTTAATTCATTTATTGTGCCATGTACAAGATTTTTTTTTTCTAGATATAAAATTCTTTAATTCTTTTGAATGAAGAAAATTCCAATTGTTTTTGGAGTAATTTTATTTTTTTCATTAGATAGGTCTATGTGAAGTAGAAATACCCAATATCAAAGATTTTTTCAATTTTCTCAAAAGAAAGAAATCTGTCCTTTTTTGGAGTGTGAAATGTTTTTCACTTGTTAGAAATTTTTAAATTTTCGGGAGTAAACATCCCTACTTATTATTATTATTTATTTTTTTTTGCAGATTGTTTTTCAAAAGAAACTTTTAATTAATTTTCCGAAGTGAAAAATTCTCCATTTCTTTAATAGAATATAAAATAATATGTACCTACTGATATTTTGGAGTAGGAATATTTTTCAATTTCTCTGAAGAAAAAAAAAAAAAACTCTCAAAAATATTTTTTAAGTAGATTTTTGTTTCAATTTTTTAGAGAGATAATTTTTTTTCAAGTACCTAGGTATTATTCAATTTCTTGAAGTTGATAATAATATTTTTAAATTCTTAAATCTCTAAATTTTCTGTTATTGTCTAGAAATATTTTTTTGGAAAAAAAAATCTCAAATTTTTTGATTTGAAATTATTTCTTAATTTTTGTTGGAAAAAAGTTTCGATGTTGGGAATGTAAAAACCAAAATTGTAAAGGGATGTTATGAAATTTCTCATTTTCTTTTGAATTAAAAAAAACTCTGAATTTTTTGGGAATAAAAGAATCTCTGAATTTCTTGGATAAAAATTTTTAATATTTTTTTGGAATGGATTTTTTTTTTTTTTTTTTTTTTTGAATAAAAAAATCTAGGTACCTATTACTTTTTCTAATAAGTCCAACCAATTTTTTGGAATGAAAAAAGGTTTTATTTTTTAGGAGTTTGAAACATTTTTTATTTTCTTGGGGCGTTATGAAATTTTCAATTTTTGAGAATAAAAAAGTCTCTGAATTTTTTAGATTACCTAATGTTTTTCCCCAATTTTTGAGTTAATTTTTTTTTCTGCATTGAAAAATTTTTAAAATTGTTTTTGGCGTTTAAAACTTCTAATTTTTTAGAGGATCAGAAATATTTATGAATTATTTTGAAATAAAACATTAAAAACAAATTGGCATCAATTATTTTTGATTTTTTAGGGGTGAAGGCAGATAAATATTTTTTTTCCTGTGAAAGTTCCTAAATTTTGCCATAAGTAGGTAAAAAAAAAAAAGTATAAAAGATATCTCAATTTTGTGGGAGAAAATAAAATAATTCTCACATTAGACATTGAAAATCTTTCAAAACCCCGCAACTTCTCCAGAAAAAAATCTAGCTTTCTCTAGAAAATTATAAGCTGCCGGATCTGTGCAATAAAATTACATTATAGGCCTATCTGTTCCAAAAATAACATCGGTTTGGGAACCTCGAACCGAAATAATAAACAATCGCAGAGAAAGAATTTATATTTTACGAAAACAAGCTCACGTGTGTGTATTTTGACGCTTTTAAGATCGATGCTGAAAGCACTAGCACCTGTATCGAAAATACTAGAATAGTCTTTAAAAATCCTAACTATTTATAATGAGGTAGAAATCCGTATAAAAAGACATTGGCATACATTCAATTCAGTTTTGAACTTTATGATTTCACGTAGAGAATAGTACGGTGTAAAAATTGGCATCAACGCGATATGTCGCCGTCGTATCAAAAAGTAGCATCAGCGACGGGTACTGATAAGCACACCGCTGATGTTCCCGTTTTGTTATATAAAGGTGATAAATTATTTAGTGGCGGAAATGATGGTAAAATAAAAGTAAGTACGAGTACTTATTATTTTGCGAATTAATTACCTATTTTCTTCATCTTTTTCTACGCTATTCGACCAATTTATTAAAATATTATTCGATCTAGGTATGGACCAGCGATTTGAAATTGTTGAAAACAGTAGAAGCTCACCCTGTGAATGTGTACGATTTGGCAGCGAGTGATAAGTATTTATATTCGTGCAGTAACGATAATACCATAAAAGTTTGGGACATCGAGACGTTAGAATTGGTCAAATCTATTGACAGGAAAATAGATACGGAAGTTTTGAAATTGTTCTACGCAGATGGTAAATTATACGCTGGAGACAACGTTGGAAATGTAGGTACCTAGTTCGTGTTCTTATTTACTCACCGTATGTGTACTTTTTTATTATGCTATGTGGTATATGCTAATCATATATGGTATGACTCGTTTTGTATGTATATTTGTAGATCTTGGTTCTTCAAAATGAAGATACAGTTGGACAATACTCAGTCGCGGAAGAAGTTACAGGGCTTTGTGCGAAAGATAATTATCTTTATACGACCGGACAACGCGACTTCACCATTTCAGAAATGAAACCAGGTTCAAATCTAAAATTCTAGACTAAAGCTGTGAAATTGTACTCTTTCAAATGTTTATCACTTTGTGGCTAATTTTGCTGAATTTTTAATCTGTTTTTAACGCAGGCAATAAAACACAGTTTTGCACAAGAAAGTGTGAAAGTGGCCATGGACCAGTTTGGTTGACAAACGACAAAGTATTTTTTGTAAACAGCGATGGTCGTACTGTTTCCGTTATTGAAGCGAATCCGGGTTTTAAAAGTTTAGCTACTTTACAGGTACCTAATAAGTATACAAATATCGAATGTACATGGTACGATTTAGCTCAGCGCCGGCAACTTGGAATTTTTTGAGTTTCAACTCGAATTTTTTCAGAAGGAATGATGGGTGGAAAAATTTTCAATGTTGAATACGCGAGGATGGTTTTTTTCTCCAAAAAAATATTTCTTTTGCTCCAAAAAAATTGAAAGATTTATTTTTAAAAAAATTAAGAAATTTATTTGCTTCCAAAAAATTTGGCAGATTTTTTCCCTAAAACAAAAATTTTAATTTTTCTACCTATTCATTAATTTTTTCACTCCAAAATATTGCAAAATTGTTTTATTCCTAAACAAAATGAAGAAAACAAAGAAATGGAAAAATTTTACATTTCATACCAAAAAGTTGAAAAAAAAATGCGAAATATTAAAATATTTTTTTACTTCCAAAAATAATTATATGTTTCTATCAAAGATATTTTTCTTCAAAAAAAGTTGAGATTTTTCCCCAAAACTTTGAGGAATTTTTCATTCCCCAAAAATTGAATAGGTAATTCGACGATCCCAACAAATGAAAACTAAAAAGTAAGATATATTTACTCCAAAAAATAAAAAAAATGATTTGTTTTACCGCAGAACAGTTAAAAAAATTCTTTATTCCTAAAGATTCAAGAATTTTTTTCATTTCAAAAAAAAATCAAGAAATTTTCCATTCAAAATATTTAAAAAATAATTTTTTATTCAATTTTTTTAAATTTTCCTTTTATTTTAAGAAATTGAGAAATAGGCTTACCTTCATTCTGAAAATAATAAGATAGGTACCTGTCATCTTGATTAAGAAATTTTTCTGCTCTAAAGAATTACAAGAATTTTTTTTCATTCCTTAATATTGTGAAATTTTTTCTCAAAAAAATTATAAACTAATATTTTTATACCACGAAAAAAAAAAGAAATGGAGAACTTCTCCTCTTCAAAAAAATTAAGTTCCTAATAATATTTTTCTCTCGAAAAATTGAAAACTTTAAAAATGGAAAATTTTATTCCAAAAAAAGAGAAAAAAAATTCATCCCAAAAAAACTGAAAAAAATTGTTTCGAAAAATTTGAGACCTCCTCCCCCCCCCCCCCCCTCCCGGCTAAAAAATGAGAAATTTATTTTCTCAAAAAGATTTAACTTTTTCAAAAAAAATTTAAAAAATCGGGAAAAATTAGCAAAACATCTAGATTGAATTCCTAGGTATCAAAAAATTGAACAAAAAAATCCTAAAAATAGAGAATTTATCTTCGCCTTTCTACAAAAAATGACTGAAAAATTTTTCCTCAAAAAATTAAAAAAGAACTAGGTAAAAAAGTTTGAAAAAAAAATCAAAGTACTTATTGAAAAAAATAATTTCTCAAAAGTTAAAAAATTATCTCTCTTCCCCCCGCCAAAAAAAAATCTTGAAAAACGTTTCCACAAAAATTTGAAAAAATTGTTCCCGAAAAATTTAAATATCTCCCATAAAATTAGAAAACATAATTCCCCAAGAGTTCGGAAATATTTTTTCCAAAATATTAAGATGAAAATATTGTTTTTTCCAATCTCACAAAAATGAAGTTTTTTTAAACAATTCAAAAAAATTTCTTACTCTTCAAAAAATGATTGCATTTCTTCGTCCAAAATATGTACCTATAAATGAAATTTTTTCCCAAGAATTTAAGAAATATTTTTATGCCAAAAAATGGGCAAAATTCTTAATTTCAAAATAAAATTATGTATACCAGGTACACTTATTTTCTTATTCCATTTTTTTTTATTATTTTTTTTTTATAATACCTAATGACCAAAATTATGGATATTAGCTCCAAAAAAATTAGAAATTGCTTCACTTCGCCGCAAAAATTTTTCAATTCAAATTTTTTTTATATAGTTTTGTAGGAACTTATTCCAAAAAAAAAAAAATGAAAATTTTGTTCCAAAGAAGATTAAAAATTAATTTTATTCCAAAAACTTATTTAAAATTTTTTATTCGAGAAAATTGTGAAAATTTTTTATTTCTATTAGGTAGAAAAAGTTGAAAAACATGTTTACTCCGAAAAATTAAGCTACATTTATTCCAAGAATCTGAGAAGCATTTTCATCCTAAAAAAAAGTATATACAAGTAGGTATTTTTTCTCAAAAAAATACAAAATCCTCCTACTTCAAATACCTATATTTTACTTTTTTTCTTTAAAGGAATGGGGGGGGGGGTTTCAAATGCTCCAAAATGCAAATTTATTTCAAAAACTTGGGTACCTAGATAATTTATTCTTTGAAAAAATTGAAAGATTTTTATTTAGGAATTATTTTCCCAAAAATTTCCAAAAAAATCAGGTCTAAAAACTTTCTCTACAAATTGAAATTTTTCTCCAAGAATTTGTCAAAAATAGGTATAATATTATTTCAATAAAGTTTAGAAATGTGTTCCACTAAAATGTTGAGATTTTTTTTCTTCAAAAAATTGAAAAATACTTTTTTTCAAAGAAAAAAAAAAAAAAAGGAATTGATAATATTAATCTTTTCCAAAAAATTGCAAAATTTTTCATCTCCGAATGATTTGCAATTTTTTTCAAATTAAATCAATAAAGCGTTTAATTAGGAGTTTTTTCTCATGTCAGAAAATTTTGGAAAAATTTCTACTTCAGAAAATTGAGAAATTTTTTTTCTTAAAAATTAAGATGTTTTCTCCAAGAACTTGACAATTATTTTTATTTCAAAAAAAGTACGTAAATGAAAATATTTTGTAGGTAGCTCATTTCACTTATTAAATTTTGGTATAGCACCTAGATATACCTACTCCCACGTTGCCGGTCATGATTTTATTTCTAAGGACTCAATTTGAGGTTACAATTTATGCTATATTTTTTATAGGGCCACGAAATGATTATCAACGCTATAAATGGAAACGATTCTAATAATACGTTATATACTGGTGGTTACGATAAAAATTTGAAATCTTGGGATTTGAATACGTTCAAGAATACTGCCTCAGTGCCTTTTGCAAATTGCATAAATGCCATTGCTTCTAGTGGTAATCAAATTTTCGTTTCCAGCGGTGATGGAGATATTGATAAATTTGTACTAAAATGATAGGTACCATAATTCGTTAATGTTGTTATTTATTATCATATCATCAGTTTGATCAGTTTGAATAGGTAATAAACTTGTTTTGTATAGGTAATGTGTATAATAGGTAGATACCTAGATTGATAACTAATCAAAAAAAATTGAAAATATTATAACATTTTATTTTTATATGACGAAAAAAAACAAAACGTAATTAATATATGCAAATAAATAAATAAATAAATAAATAAATACGTAGTATATCACAAATTGAATTTTGAGATTTTTACAATGTATAATACAAAACAAAATAAATAAATTATATGTACAAAATAATAAATAATATATAAAATAAAATACAAAATGATGTACGTATGAATGAAAGTATTCGAAAAAATATAGGTATTTTATCAAAGCCTCTTTGATAAAATCGAATAAAAATTATGTTACTGAAAGTTATCATTATTTTATTAAAAAAGATGAAAGTTTTAATTATTTTTTCAATATTCTCTAGATACTAAAAAAATATAAGAATGAAAGTCCGTATCACTTGGGTTTACACGGAAAAAGGAAACTTAAATTTGTCTTCTAAGTATCTTTTTTCCACGCAAACTTCTTATTTGGCACTCAGGCGAATAGTAATTTCAGATAAATAATTACAAAATTACACTTTTTCCACTTTAAATTAGTTTTTTTTTTAAATAAAAAAAAATTCAAAGGGAAAATTTACAACGCAGTGTAATTTTTTCAACAATTAGACAAAATCGTACTGATCTCAAACCTGAGAGAAATTTGTTGTTTTTAAAATGGTAACACTGATTCCGATTTCAAAATCACATGCTCAAAACGTGATAAGAAAAATTCGTTTGGAATTTTGAAATCGTGAAATCGAAATTTGTAACGAATCTTGAGTGTTTCCTGAAAATTTCCTTCAGAAAACAAGATACGATTGATGATTCCATTGTTACGACCACATTTACGAATGTTAAAAGGTGAGTACTACTACGATAATTGCATCTACGATAATAATATGCCATTCGAGTGTAACTAAAAATTACTCCTGCAAATCTAATAGATGGAGTCTAAAAACTGGTGAATGAATTGAACAGAAATGATGATCGAATGGTGAAGTTGAAGATGTGCCATCCAAGCAACGTGATAGTTTCCACTAATTGATAATTTGTCGTTCATCTTAGCCAGGTTCCCGACGACGTGCGGATATAAAGTATCAACAAGATCAACTCGACTGGTTAATCGAATTCCATATCAACGGAATCTTGGTCACTGAGTCGCTAAACCAGCTTTTAATACGAAGACTCGATGATTCAGTGTACTAATTCGTTTCTCAATATGAACCTGGAACACGGACGTATACGATATTGTAGAGATCAAAGGTAAGGAGGAAATATCGTGCGAATATGAATGTGTAAAATACTCGATTGTCGATAGTAATGTGCTGTATACAAACCTTATTCTGTTTTTACAACACATTCCGGGTAAAAAGACAGGCAGTCTTTTTGCGATTGTCCATCTCTGGCTGCTTCAACGTATCTGTAGAATCTCACAGCTGCAGGATTGTTCTGGTTTGGTCGCTCGAGTTCGGTTGGATCTCTGTAACAGTATCGATCAAGTGGTCAAATCTTACAGTCAGTACAAAGGTAATCTAAAAGCCCATCTTGGACACATTTCCCTTTCTACGTAGGTAATTAATTATAAATTCTGCGAATTAAATGAAACTGCGGCGACGTGTTCAAATTAAATTTTGCTTTCTGTTTTATCAAGATGATGGTGGAAACAATTAAAATTTTCAGCTGGTTAATACATCATAAAGAGGCGAATATTTTTGTCTGGTCACGTCGAAATGCGTAAACAGGTTAATATGGCCATGCTGCGTATAAGGAGATTTTGAAAGTAGGCAAGCAACATTCTGCGACGGAAGAAGATAGTAAGTCGAATGCCGAAGTAAACATTATTTTTGTTACGTTATCTTAAACAGTGTTACCAAGATAAATGATCTTCGATCTAGTAGACGAGGGTTTTATCTTGCAGACTTTATGGGAAATGCGATACTACTAAGTTCACTTCCTTCATATTGAACCCTTTGAGGATTTGGTAAAAATTTCTAGTTCATTGAACGGTTGGTGAAATTTGTTCTGTGACGTTTGCATTCGGTTTCGGTGACAACTCGTACGAATCAAGTTTCATTTTCGTTAGTTATTCGTGTTTTTTTTTTTATTTTTTAATAAATTGTCCACTCGCGTAGCCTATTAAAATGTAAATTTCTCATAATTTAATTTAATGCGATTTCGTAAAATCTCTCATCGTTCGCGTATAATTTCTAGAATATCGTATCGATATAAATTTCACTTTTTTTGGTTTAATTTTCGTCAAAAGTTAAATTTTAATAAAGTTGTATTCGCGAGAGAGAGAGAAAAAAAAAGATTTATGAGGCTTCTACAATTGACTCGTGGAACGTTAGAGTTGTTTTTTCAAGAGTATAAGATCATTGACCAACTTATACAAATACATATGTTGGTCACATTTACATATCGTTTTAAAAGAGCCAAGGTTACCATTATGAGCTTCTCGGTTCTGTATACGTATTTTTTTATATAAAGGGAATAAAAACACGATTTATTCGTATATGATTCATTTCGTGCCGCTTTCTTCGGTCTTGCCATACCACTCGGGATGTCATTCAAAGAACGTCATAATTTTTTTCCCAATTTCAAATTCAATGCTGAGCTTATACCTTATGAGAGAGATGAGGAATGAGGAGGAGTTTGTCGTATATAGTCGCATCGCATAATACATCGTTCGTGCGCTATTTATCGCACATTGCCCGACCCCCCGATCATTAAACAAAACAGTGGTCGAAGATAATTACGAAATTGTAGTTAATGTTTCAGTTAGGAGTACGTATGGTTGGACGTTAAATGTTACTAGATTAACGGGAAGTACATATGGTTAATTTAGTAATTTTGTATGCGTTGTCTAGACGAGTGATGGCTCGAAACAATGAATGAATATGGACGATTAATTAATCAAAAAAGTTTGTTTTTATGGCGGGTCAATTTTAATGACGATGATATGGTAATCAAACAGAGCTGGAAAATTTTCCAGGGGAAGGGGAGGAGGATTGAAATTTTTCAATAGATATGAGGATGATTTTTTTTTCTCCAAACAAATTGAGAAATTTATTTATTTCAAAAAATGATTTAATTAATTAAATAAAATAGAAAAATGTTCGTACTTATGCCAAAAAAATCTCCAAAACAGCAAAGAAACTTATAAAAAAATGTTACCTATTCTAAAAAATTGAGAGAAAAAATGGTTTTCTCCAAGAATAAGAAATTTTCTTCAATTTTTTTTTTTACTTAGATATACGAAAAAAATGACGAATCAAAGGATTTGAATAATTGAGTAATCAAAAGTTTTTTTATCAAAAAAAAAATTGAAAAATTTTTTACCCCAGGAAAACCAATAGATTTATTACCTGAACAATTGAAATTTGTTCATAAAATTATCATTATATCAATAAATCAATCAAAAATTGAGATTTTTTTTTCTGCGATAAAAATCATTTTTCACCTCCAAAAATGGTTGATTTTTTCACTCCGAAAAATAAAGATTTTTTTCTGCTCCAGGAAAATTGCGATATTTTTTTCTTTGAAAAAATGTGGTACAATTTTTATCCAAAGACATTCTGACTCAGAGATTTTTCCACGAATAAATTAAGAAAATTTTTACCCGAAACTTTGAGATTTTTTTCTCTAAAAATTATTGATTTTTTTACGACAAGAAAATTGAAACTCCTCCTCCCTCCCAACGAAAGAATTAAAACAGTTTTTTCTGAAAAAATTAGGGTAGAATTTTGCTTCGAAGAAATTTAGGATTTTTTCGCTCTATAGAAATCGAAAGATTTTTTTCCTCTGAATAAATTCAAAAAATTTTTACCTCAGAAAAAAATCATAAAAAGATTTTTTTTCTCTTCAAAAAAAAAAACAAAAAAAACAAATGAAATTTGATTTGCCTCCGAAAAAACTAGGAAATTTTTTACTCGGAAAATATCGAGCGATTTTTCCCATTGGGGTCTCATTCTCCGAAGAAAATCAGAAATTTTTGTAGATATTAGAAAATATTGTTAGTTTTTTTTTCTCTAAAAAAATTTAGAAGTATTTTCACTTCCAAAAATAGACATTTTTTTTTGCGCAAAAATTAAAATTTTTTATTTTCTACAATAATTTATTTTTTGTATCTCAAAAATTTTTAAAAAAATGTTTGCTTCCAAATTTTGTACTTTTTTTTTCAAAAAATTGAATTTTTAAATCCAAAATTCAAAATTTCTTCTTCAAAAAATTTAGCTCCATTAATTTTATTAAAGAGGAGAAATTTTTTCTATGACAAAATTAAGACTGATTTGTATTCAAAAAATTGATACATTTTTTTACTCCAAACATATGAAGAGATTTTCTTCCGAAAAGTTGAGGGTTTTTCTGCGAGAAAATTCATAAAATTTTATATATATTTTTATCTCAGAAAATTGGCAGATTTTTTCTCCGAAGAATTGGGAACTTTTTTTCTGCAACAAAATTCAGGTTTTTTACATTTCAAAAAAATTAAGATAGATTTCTTCCGCGAAAAAAAATTGAAAAGAATTTTTCTTCTCATAATTGAGAAATTTTTTTGCTCCCGAAAATAGAAATATTTTTCTCTTCGATTAATCGAAAAATTTCTTTTACTTCAAAAATCAGATCTTTTCTTTTAAAAAATGAAGACAGATTTTTTTTTTCAGAACCCTGAAATTTTCTCACCCTTTTCAAAAATATTGGGAAAGATTTGTTGCCGAAAAAGTTTTGGATTCATATTTTTTAGTCCAAAAATATAGATTTTTTGTCACCTGTAAGTAGTGAGATTTTTCCCACTCCTAGAAACGAAGATAGCCTAATTATATTTTTTTCTGTAAAAAATTGAGGTGAATTTTTCTCCGAGAAATCGAGAGATTTTTGCCTCAAAAAATCAATTTTTCTCTACTACCTAAAAAACTTAAGGAAATCATTATTTTGTTGCGAATATTTTTTTTTTTTTTTGGAATGAACATCTCAATTTTTCTGGAAAAACAGTTTGGAGTTTGAAAAACCAATTTTTCGGGTCAAAAATCCCTCAAAAAAATCTCACCGAAAAAAATTAATGTAGATTTTTTCTTCAACAAACCAAATTTTTTCGACTCAAAAAAATTACCTAGTTTTTTTCTCCAAAAATTTATTGTTCTCCAAAAAAATCTCATTTTTTTACTCCAAAAAATTGAGATTTTTGTACCCTAATGAGAGTTTTTCCATTCCTAGAAAGATGTGGCATTTTTTTCTGCAAAAAAAAAAACCTAGGGAATTTTTTTTCCGAAAAATTGAGATTTTTTTGTTCGAAAGAAATCCAGAAATTTTTGACCTAAAATTTTTTTTTTAAATCTCCGAAAAATTGGATTTTTTTACTCTAATAATTGTTTTTCCAAAAAAATGAGATTTTTCATTCCAAAAAAAAAAAAAAAAAAAAAATGAAAATTTTCATCACAAAATAATAATTCTCTGATAAATTATTTTTTTCCAGTTGCAAGTTATTACTTTGAAAACATTTAAAATTTCTTCTCTACAAAAATTTGATACTGATTTCTTTCTTCGACAAAATGAAAATTTTCACTACAAAAATATTAAGAAAGATTCATCTCCGTAAAAATTAAGAAATGTATTTCTTCAAAAGAGAATTCCGGAAAAATTGTGATGTTTTTTCTGCAAAAAGAATTGATTTCTTTACTTTAACGAAATTTTTTCCACTCCAAGGGGGGGGGGGATCTCTGAAGGAACTGATTTTTTTACCCGAAAAAATAGAGAGATTGTTTTCTCGAAAGACTGAAATTTAGATTTGTAAGGTCTAAAAAATAGGATCCTAAAATAGGTATTTCTTCTCCAAAAATTACATTTTTCACTCCAAAATATTTAGATTTCCTTCCACAAGAAAATTAAGATTTTTTTCGGGTCAACTTTTCTCTGCAAAAATTTGAGAAATATTTTTACTTCAAAAAAACTTCAAAAACAAACCATAATTATGTTTCCATTACCGATTGACTTCAAACACGAGAATATCATTTCATTCGACAATGGTACAAATTGGTCTTGGTGACCTTTAGCGAAGGCGTGTCAGACCTAATCTGCGGTATTATTTGGTAGTTTCTTCGAATCTTTATTGTTCGCCGAATAAAGTACCTATCTTTTGTCATCAGCTAACCACATAATTAAAATATAATGGGCTATCCGAGTAAAAACCAACCGAGAGATTCGTGATGCTGGTTATACCTATGTACGTCTGCAAATGTATCAGAATTCGTCGAAGAAATTTTTGCTCACCGGAATGAGGACGACGGAAGCATTCTTTCCACGTAAAAATTGCTCGCATACAAATAAATTTGATCAACTGTCGATATTTTGCAGATATCTTAGATATTGGTAACACTGCTAAGGTTCGTTTAGCCATCAGCGATTTATGGCTAGTGCACTATCTAGTCCATCCACATTTTACGAAACTCACTTCCAGTATGGGATGCTACTTTATCCGTTTCACGCGGTTATTTCCTGTTCTCTCGCGCCAATTCCGATAGCCGTCTAATTATTATATAAATTCATCGACTCGGCGTGGTTACTTCTCTTTTTCGTGGGACAAACGTGAACCGCGTTCGATTTAGAAAATTTGGAAGTTCCGGGTTTTTTCTCATCGTTGCAGCACGTGCACCGAGAGATGAGGCGGAGGAGGCGAATAAATATTCGAAAAAATTGGATTTTAGGCGGAGTTGAAGAGGCGATAAACGCGATGGAGATGGAGTTTTGTTGGCGATGAAATATAAGAAGATAAAAATGGTGATGAATGAGGCGACGTACCTGCTCAATTCGGTCGATAATAAATTACTGTGCGGGCTGAATCGTACTGGATTCTTGTACATGCTGCAGATGAGCCTTTCTCTGCAGCCTTCTTCGGTGAAGCCGAGCTGTGTAAATATACCATCGATCTTTTGCAGTATCGGACTATATAATGGATCGAATGGCGTTAGAAGCGTATTCTTAATGGTCGGTTTATTCTTCCATATCGAATTCGATATCTGAAAAAAAAAACTCCAGATTAACATCCATAAAGATACACATACATAAAAATGAAGAAATTCAGTAGCATATTAAAGGGGATCCAAGGATCTGAGCCCCTTCTTAACGACAAAGAAGTTGGGAAAATGTTGAAATATTTCAATTTTAATTTCATGGTGTCTACTTGAATTTTTTTGGAAATCCATGACTTTTCCATGACCACTTTTTTTACATTTTGTCCAAATGTGGAGTACCTCTTTCATCATTTTATCCATTTTTTGTTGAAAGTAGCATCCCCATCAGTTGCTTTTTCAAGTTGATGGAGGGGGGGGGGGTTGAATCACTGAAAATGCCGAAAATGTTCAACTCAGTTGTCAAAAAGAAAGTGGTACTGCAAGAGTGTGACTTGAGCAAAAATTGTTTGATAATTGCAATAAATGAAAAAAATATGCTAATTTTGCCCAATAAAAGTCAAAAATCCATGATTTGAATCAGTAAAATCCAAGACTTTCCATGACCTAATGATTTTTTTTGAAAAACGACTTTTTCATTACTTCCATAACCCTTTTCCGAAATCCAGAACTTTCATTACCTGTAGACAACACGAATTTCCAATGCCCTTTTTTGCAAAAAATTTCGCTTTTTTGGCAGAGACTCTCCCCTCCTTGAATGGCTGACTACGCTACTGGAGAAATACAAAGAAGTTGATCACTGGCACAAGTTTCAAAGTCGTATGGAAACAGTTAAGCAGACAAGCATGCGACGGCTTACGATTTATTCAAAGACGTATTTGTGTGTGAGAAAGTTGAAAAACGAATTTAAAAGCCAAGAGCTCGAGCCACACGATGCTGAATAGAGGTCAATTGGACAGATACCTGAATGATATAAACGAGGATGGAACACCGTGTGCATGGCAACAGGTGTCAAACGTGTACGTGCACAATAATAAGCTACCTCCAGTTCGACCACGCTCGTTCGGCGCGCTTAATTATTTTACCAATTGCTCGATGGATTTTTCTTAAGAGAAGTGATTATTTCCGGCCGACTTGAAAACGTGATATAACTCGATGCCTATTCTAAAAATGTAATTATCCTCGTAGCTCGAGCCGAGCATTGATTCTCCTACAACGACAGCATCAGCAGTGCTAGACTTCTATCCGCGCCGAGCCCGATGATTAGAGGTATATTTTTGCTCGCAGAGTAAATAAACCGTCGCGTCGACTCGATAATGTCGCATGACAGAAGTATGTAATGCGCCATACCCGAAATTCGCGAATCGTGTCGTCGATTAATACTTTTAATTGTGTTATGTTGCCACGGTAATCGTTATTCATTTGGTAATTAATTTGAATGGTATGAGTTCTGCTTTGAGTATCTACTGGGGGAAAATACACGAGGTTGCAATTCGTCCAAACCTGCAGTAAACGTTGGAAACATCATTGCAAGAAACGATTTCAAGTCGAGAAAAGGTTGAAAAAGAAGAAATAGGAATAGCTAAGTGAAGATTTTGGCCCTATGAATACCATACTATTTGACTGATGGAAATTGAAGGGCAGGGTACAACATATACTCTACTGTATGAGATTCTTGAACCATTGAATGGAAAAAAGAAAAATTAAATAATCAAAGATGAACATGGAAAATTGATCAGAATTCATGGGGGATTTTTCGCAGATTAAAGAAACCCAAATGTTGACTTTTTAAAACCACAGACTTCGAAAAAATTACCTCTACAAATTTCCAAATGGAATCAATGATATTTCAGATTCTGGACCAGTGGACCCAACCAGTTCCTTAAAAAAGTAAATATGGGCTGACACTTGATTGACGATTTACAAAATTCTCTTGTGCGTCTAAATCATCGACTATTCAAAGTGTTTTAAAAGAGAATCTCAACACATGAAATTTGGATACATAATTAATATGAGTGCCACTAACGAAAAATTTGTGGTAGATACAGTCACCAATAGAAGTTCCATGAGATCGAGAGGTTAAAAACTTTGTTAAAAATAATTTCCTGATGGAGTAGTAATCAAAAAAGTGTGTATTTATTAAAAAATGAGCTGAGGTACCATTTTTAAAGCCTCCTTTTTTTATGGTTCATCTTCATAGTCCACTCTCCATTCCAAAAATCTCCTGTCTCTGTATCCAAAGCCCAATTCAAAAAAACTTGAAACCAGAATTATAGATTGAAATCCTTGAATACTTTGCGTAATACCTGCGTTATGTATATCGTATTCTGCAAACTTCCTGAGTTATCTCTGACTCGTTTTAAACCCAAAAAGTGGATTTTGGAGTTATTTTTTTTACATTGATCAGACCATGAGTCTCAAAATTTGGCCTAGAGGTAGGTCCCCAAATTCTATTTTAGGTTCGGTTTATTCCTCTGATATGCTTTTTGTAGGTTTTGACTGTTGAGCCTGTTTTTTTTTTTTTTTTTTTTTTTTTTTGTATTTCTCTGTACACTTTAGATCAGCTTACGTAATGGATAGAAGTCACTGGTACTTTTTGGGCATTATGACCTTAGGATTCAAAATTTGGAGTAGGCCACATTTTAAAGAAAATGCTATCCCCGAAACCCAAATAGATGAAATTTTTTGAAATCTGTACTGGTGATGAAGACTTCGATTATTTCCAAAATTACTAAATTTCAGCTTTCTAGCTAGGTGATCTTTACCCCTCTTTAGGTCATGAAAAGTTGTTTCAAGGACATTTTTTCACATCGATCAAAATACCTACAGGCCCCTAAAATGACTTATGGATACCAAAAGTTCATCTTGGGTTGAACTTATGCCGCTGATGTGCCTTCTGTAATTTTCAATATTTGAATCCTTTTTGAACTTTGTATATGATCAAAAATCATAAATTGTATTGTTTTAATCATTTTTTTTTTTGGAGGGGGAGCTTATCAGCATACAGCCCCAACGGCCACTAAAAACATTTGGGCTTTTTGAAAAATGGAACCTAAAAAGCTGTCTCCGAACATTTCAAGTTTAGAAGCCTTAGTAGAAAATTCTTCTCCGGAATTTAGCCAAATCTGACATTTCTTTACAAATTTGAATCAATCAAACCACCCGTGTAGCAACGTCGATGCTAATTTCGATATAAATGTCGACACATCGAAATCGGTCACTTTTCGATCGTACATGTCGACATTTATATCGACATCCACATCGACATTTGCAATGGTGAGATTTTGAAAAATATGCTAAGTTCAAATATTCAATATAAGTATATATTAAAATTACACCAAAAATAGTGTTCAAGCCAACATTTCGACATTTTTTGTCAAATATGCGGCATTGAGGCCACCTTTGGAGCTGGACACATGCGAGTGTCCAACTAACATAGAGATTATTCTTAGACATTATGTACTAATTCACAACACACTTTATCTGCGAGTATCACAATCACCCTCAAGACGTCGACAGTCAAGTCGATGCATTATTCGACCCTCGACAATTAGATCGACATTAACTCGACTTAAAATTCCTCTGGTCAACACTGTCGACAGTTAAGTCGATGCATTATTCGACCCTCGACAATCACATCGACACTATCTCGACTTAAAATTCCTCTGGTCGACACTGTCGACAGTGAAGTCGATGCATTATTCGACCATCGACAATTATGTCGACAATAACTCGACAAGTCGTTGTATTATTCAAAACTTTGAAAAATAAGAAAATTTTGTGATTCTTTCAAAAATTATTTATTCCTGAGCTTAAAATGTTCTTATTAATTGTTTTTAGTTCTTTTTAGATATAAAATTTGTAAATTTAATTGACAGAAATTGTCGACATAAATGTCGATGCGTTTATCGAGTATCGATTTTTACATCGACTTGTCTATGTAGAAAAACAACGTTTTCTAAATTATAGGAAAATACTGAGAAAAATTCAAAAATTTTGATTGAACAGTTATGTTTAACATAGAACATTACTTTAAATCTCAAATATCATTTTTAATTCATCGTTAACCGAGAAAAAAATGTGTCTGAATTTTGTCGACATAAATGTCGATGTCGACAATTGCTACACGGGCAGTTCGATGGAAAAATTTGGTTTCTCTATTCCCAAATACTAACCATGTAAACATATTCTTATGGAACCATCGCGTACGCGTCATAACAAACAATTTTAGCAATCCCTGAATGCTTGATCGCGCCTGAATTTCGGCTATAGATTGTGTATACGCGTAAAATATAAAATGTTATAATTAATGATGCGAAAAAAACTGTGTCAGCGATAACATATGACATAAGATATTCCGTGTCTTTGGAGAATTGAGTAATAATTAGGTAATTATGTTACTTCGGAAGGTTGACGTGGTAGTGTGTCTGTGTGCACTTGCATCTACATACGTCGATGAAGCAGCACACAGTACACACGATTTCAATAATGATGTTGCACGCGTCCTCATCCACCAAAGATGAAGAGACGAGGACGACAACAATAACAAAAATACTCCACAACACGAACCTTATTCGCGCCACAAATGTACATAATCGGATAAGCAGACATTGATCAAAACTCACCTTATTTTTCTTAGAAGAGGTAGCGCTGGTAAGCGAGTCTTTGTAAGTGTTCGCGTACTTGGACGCCTGCGCCAATGCTTTGTAATTCTGCTCGGAGTAAGGACTGTAAGCTTGAGCTTGCGCTGAAAGCACACCCGGCGACTCAGTACTGGCAAAGTAGTCTTTCAAGCCCCAGCTGGCCAGTTCATCGCCATGCTGGGACACACTGCCGCCCATATCATTCCTCGTATAATATTCTGGCGTACCATACGATGGACCATGGGCCACTCCTGGACCTTCGTACGACGGTGGCTCGTGATCTATGATGCCTGGTCCTTCGTATTCGTCGTGTGATCCGTGATGATCGTATTGCGAATGTGGTTTATGTGACGGAACTGGCACTGGTACTGGCACAGGAACTTTAATATGATGGTGATGGTGCTTAATCTGCGGATTATCGATAATGTATCAGTAATTATGTCGCGGGTACAGTGTCGGACAATTAAGATACGGATATCGCAGTGAGAGAATTCTTACCTTATGGTGATGATAATGTAGTTTGGCCGCGTGAGCGTGGTAAAATGTACATAACTTAAATAAATGTGTAAGCGGTGGAAATAGAAATAGTAATACTTTAAGTAGTAATTTTTTGGCCGCATTCACGCCAATTAATACTGGTAACACGTACATTAATTTGATCTTTATTAATTTTATAATTAATAATAGAGCTAGAAAACTGGTCAGCAGTTTTTTCTTGAACATTTTATCTGCAACAGAAGAAAATATACAAAAAGGAGATTAGTATACTCGAAGTTGAACATTGGCAACATTGCATATACATAGACTTAAGAAGAAGGAAACCAGGATTACAACAGACCCATTCGTCGAAGACAGACCCTACTTCTTGAAAGGTTTTGCTGGGGCCACTGATGCCTACTTTTCAAACTCAAGAAGAAGGAAATTAGAATTTCGACCAACCCCTTCGTCGAAAACATACCCTACTTCTTGAAAGGTTATACTGGGGTCACTGTTGCCTACTTTCCAGACTCAAGAAGAAGGAAATTAGAATTTCGACTAACCCCTTCGTCGAAGACAGACCCTACTTCTTGAAAGGTTTTCTTGAGCCACCGTTGCCTATCTTCCTGATTGTTCAGGAGATCTACTACTTTTTCACGGCTGTACTGATCCGATGACAAGACAACTGCTCTGTAGTGATCCATGCTCTGAAGAAACCATGTCAAATTCTGGCGAAATATTACCTTAGATATTTTTCTTTGTAATTTGGCTTAATTACCCGTAATTATTCTTATACAAGGGAACCTCGTCAACTCGTCACCTCTGATTGAGCTGAAATTTGGCTCACCGAAAGAGCATGCCACCCAGACCTCACAACCAAATTTTTAGCTGCTGAAGTTGATTTTTCGATTTTTGGCGAATTTTTGAAAATGGCTAAAACCGCCTCCAAAAAACATTTTTTGAAAAAAATTGTATATTTCAAGATAGAATCCTGAAAATTGGTTTGTTCACTTAAGTCGATCTCCCGAGTTGATTGGCACCATTTTCGAAGCAATCTGGAGCCTCCAGAAAATTTTGACTTTTCTCCAGCGCACTGGAATAGCTCCAGACGGCGCTGTAATTAACTTTGGCAGCTGAAAATTTAATCCTAGCGTTAGTATGATGCCATCTATCGATTGACGTAGTTGAATCCAAAATCCAAGGTGACGAGTTCGCACGTGTTTTTTGACAACTTGAAAATTATGCATTTTTTAAAAATTTCCAAAAAATCAATTTCTCCAGCGTATCACCTGAAACTTTGTCCACCCCCTAAAGTCGACCCTCCGAGTCGATTGGCATCATTTTCGAAGCGATCTGGAGCCTCCAGAAAATGTTGATTTTTGTCATCTGGAGAGATTCCAGTGTGCTGGAGAAAAGTCAACATTTTCTGGAGGTTCCAGATCGCTTCGAAAATGGTGCAATCGACTCGGGGTGTTGACTTTAGTGTACAAACCGATTTTCAGGATTCTATCTTGAAATTTACAACTTTTTTTTCTCCAAAATAATGGTTTTTTGGAGGCGGTTTTAGCCATTTTTAAAAATTCGCAAAAAATCGAAAAATCAACTTCGGCAGCTAAAAATGTGGTTGTGAGGTCTGGGTGGCATACTCTTTCAGTGATCCAAATTTCAACTCAATCAAAGGTGACGAGTTGGCGAGGTTCCCTTGTTAGTTTTCATTATGATTAGCCAAATAGGTTTCAGATCCCATATTTCCTACTTTTTCACTGAAAGTAGTTTCTCCTGAATCTACTGATTTTTTCAGACTATTATTTGGCAACGCTAGATAAGGCATTTGTCCCAGGGTTTGGAGGTTTTAGGGCACAAAATTGTATACAAATGAAGCAAATTTTGAATTGCTGAACAAAGGGGTGAAAAGGAAGTACAAATTATTTGTCAGTAGGACCGGAATTCGCTGACTAGGTCCTGGTTGTCGGTAACATTGGTGTTAATCACTTCATCCAAAATTTAAACGAGACCCACAGGCAAGATTTAATTACTTCATAAACACGTGATCATGTGAAATATTTCATTAATAGGAGAAGTACCAGGGGTGCTGGGAAATCTTCACAAAATGCAGCACAGAAAACAAAGTTACCCATTGGCAAGAACAATCAGCTAATTGCATTGTTCGCTTATCATAAAATGCCTTGGTCAGTTTCCATAGCAAAAAGCATCCACACGATCGAAACCTCCACTACTAAAATAGAATACCATCAAAACCACTGGTGTTAATTTGAGTCGAAAAACAGGCCATAATCGACATAACGACGCGTACTAAAAAAAAGTACAAAGACGGAACCTCTCCGCACCAGCTTTCCGGCGCGTCAATTTTTCTCAGTCTCGTGCTCGACGTTGTGTAATTAATACCTTCAGCTACCGCAGTATGTTCCATTACGAAACAGAGGGAATATAAACAAGACATACATAAACACATGTACCTACATAGATGCTATTAATTTTTCCCCTTTTTTTGTATCGTTTCAATTCGACCAAAATATTTAGGTGTTTTTCACATAATTTGCAAATTATACCGTTGATTAAGCCGTTATAACTACCGAGCATTGTTATGTAGGCATCGAGACTAGGACTAGATGCACCTTTGGAAGTATGTAATGTGTTGAGAAATCTCACGTAACGAGACAATTAACGGCGTTGAGAAGATGTTCGTACATGTGGCTCGTTTCGTGGTCGAAATATATGTACGAGTGATGTAAAGAATGCATCGTTTTGTTTTCATAGGTCACGAAGTAATCATATAGTAGTAGGTTCGGAGATTTTAATGTGTACAAGTGTAAGTTTGAGTGCGCGAGGCCTATGGCCTATTCAACTTGTACTTGAATGTTAACAGGATGGGATAACATTGTAGAAGAGATGTGAAACAGTATTTCGTGGTGAAGTCTTATATTGTACGAGTATTATTAAGAAGCTTAAAATGTTGAAAAAAAATGCTGATAGTTTGTTGTACTTAATGTGTATACCTATAGGATCTACCTACATCTGCATCTAAGTAATGCTTAGATCTGCTTAGGATTCCAATGATGTATTTTTCATAAATACGAGATACGTATTTTAGGGAGGTGAAAATACAAATGTGAAAAAACTGGAAATTTTCAACAACAAAAAAAATTAAAAATTACTCGATGGTAATTTTGAGAAACCCCAGTTCCAAAATGATTAAATAGAGCAAATGAACGCAGCTGAATTTTTTTCATCTTATAAGATGATGAGTAACATTTTCAAAATTTCGTTGTTCAAAGTAAAAAGATGACTAAAATTTAAAAAAACAAAAAAAAAACAAAACTGATTTATCACTGTGGATGTGCTTTAAGAAGGATACAAAATGTTTAAGATCTATTTCCTTGTAAAAATAATAATTGACCAAAGTCGTTTTTAAAAAAATATTGTTTTTTTTTCATGAGAAAATTGACCAATTTCTTCTATGTACGAAAAAATTAAAATAATTTTTTATGAAATAAAAATCCATAATTTTTTTTTTTGAAAAATGACTCACTTCTCTTGTAGGAAAAGTAATGGTTTGAAAAAAATGACGCCCATTTTATGGAGGAGAAAATGGAAATTTTTTTGTGAAAAAAAAGTTATTGTTTGAAAAAATTGGCAAATTGTGTGTAGAGAAAGATCGATGGTGAATTTTTTCATAAAAAAATGGCATCAGCTTCCAAAAGCTAAATTTGTCCAATTTTTTTGTGAAAAATAGAAAATAATTTTTTGATCAAAAAATTTCCTTTATTCGTGAAAAAATGACTTATTTCCATTTTTTTAGGAAAATTAAATTTTTTATGAGGGAAAAAAATGACAGAGAAAGCACCATTTTCTATTACCCAAAATTTTTTTCAAATGTTTTATTGGAAAAAAGTGAACATGAGTTTTTGTGAAAAAAGTAACACACTGCACTTCGCGAGAAAACGGCAAGTTATTCTGTTAAAAAGAGGTTATTGCTTGATTAATTTTTTTTCAATTTTGAAGGCAGAATAAAAACATTTTCTTTAAAAGGGCACTTTTTGAGAGGAAAATAACAACATTTTTCGTAAAAAAAAAAAAACGTCAACTTGAAAAAATATGTAAAATGATTTTTTTGAGAATTTTTTTTTTTATTATTATTTTTTTTTTTGTAAAATAAAGTAGGTATTAATTTTTTTGAAAAAAAGTATCAAATTTTTGTTGAAAAAAAAAATGAAAAAATATCTGTAACAATAAAATGTCACTTTAAAAACAATTTTTTTCGTGAAAAAATCACAATTTTTGGAAAAATTAACAATAAATTCTTCTTTTTGGGAAAGAGTAGTTTTTTGTGAAAAGAATACCTAACCAAACATTTTGTTGAAAAAGTGAAATGAGGAATCAATTTCCCAAAAAATTAATTTGGCGAATTTTCCGGGAAAAACAAAAACAACAACAACAATAATGAAAAAAATTTAAATGATCATTGCTTGTTGCTTGATTATAATGTTGAATTTTCTTGAGTCGACTATAAAGATTAAAAAAAAAAAAAAATGAAAAATATGAAAATTATATTTTTATGAAAAATGACATAATTATTATTTTTTAATAAAAAAAGAAACAATTTGTTTCTTTTAAAAAAATGAAAATAAATTGTAAAACTATCTTTGTTTAAGAAATGATGTTACCTAGGTATCATAATAAAATGTTTTGTTTTGAAAAAAAAAAAGAATTTTGTCTTGAAGAAAAGTGAAAATATAATTTTTTTGTGTGTGAAGTGAACAGAATAATAAAACTGCGGATAGAGAAAAAAATGATAAATTTTCCAGACAAAAAAAAAACAACATTGCTTGAATAAGCGGATAATTTTTCTTCAGGCAAAAATGAATAAAATTGAAAAAAGAAAAAAAAAGAGGTTAAAAAAATTGGAAAATATAATTTTCTTGTGAAAAAATTACATTTTTGTGAATAAAAGAAATAAAAAATGAAAGTTTTTTGTAAAAGAAAAGTGTAAATACACTTTTTAGAAAGAGATTTTTTCGTGAAAAAAATGACAACTTTTTAGGAAAAATCACTTTAATTTGTCTAAATGCTTTTGGAAAGTAATTTTTTTATTATTATTTACTTATTTTTTGAAAAATTAATAGCGGAGTTTTGTCTCGAAGAAAAGTGAAAATAATTTTTTAAGAAAGGAGTACATTTATACTTACTTGACAAATATTTTGAGGAAAAATGAATTTTCTTGCAAAAAGACCTTTCCTTGAATAAGATGATTTTTTCAAGCAAAGTTAAAAATATTTTTAAAAAATGGTATTTTGCAATAAAACTGCAAATAAGTATTTTTTTGTGAAAAAAGTAAAGAATTTTTTCTTTAAAAAAAAATCTAATAATTTTATTCCTAAAAGAAAATATGGTATTTTGTGGAATTGATTAACTTTTTGGAAATAATGACAATTTTCTATGAAAATGGATACGAATTAAAAAATAAATTAAATAAAATCATTTTTTATGAGAAAAATTACCCAAAACTTGAGAAAAAAAAATCGAAAAAATTATTAATTCTTTCTGAGATCAGTATAGAAAAAAGGCAATCCTGAGGCCATCTGAAATACTAAATTCAAGGACCGTACCCTGACCAAGCTATGCGACCGCATTCAAAGACACATTCATGCTAATGACCAAAACACGCATGGAATACCCAAGAACCAAAAAACAGCTGAACGTTAAAAAAAAAAAATGAAATCAACGGCTTGGTCGTCGTCACGCAGAGGCACAGAAAATAAAATTCATTCTGTATTCAAACTTATGGCCAGCTTTTGTTAAAAACGAAGACGACTCCACCCCGAGGATTTAGAAATGAAATTGTGTTAATCGATCGCCTGCAACCTCCTTATGAATTATCAATCGAGATGAACAAAATGACAATACAGCGAACCTCTCGAGGGATTTGTCTTTATATTTGTGTAATTGCATTTTGAATTGAAAGCAATTTGGTCGAGTTGAATTTCGATGGGAGGATGATTTCATATACCTATTACCTACCTAGTGCCTGTGTATGTATGTCTTAGGCATAGATAGCCTTGCTGTGACGTAGATAGTATTTTAATATCATTTATGCTTCATTCGTCAACGGAGTTAGAGCTTGGAGGGCAGTAAAAATTAACCTATATTTGTAAAGTAAGGTATATTTCCTGGTGCCGTGATAGTACGCATAGGTACGATACGTGTTGTAGATAAATGTAAAAATGACTACGAGGCTCGTCACAGGCAACGCTTACCGGACATCGGACGTTAGTGGTTATAAAAAATAGTGGAATTTTATTATCATAGATGTTACCTATATAAATTAGCATAAACGATAACGATAACCGCAAGCGTGGCTATAGTTTGATGAATTGGTATACCATACTGGTGCACAGTGTGGTTTTACATGACGATAAAATATAAGCCAAAAAGACTATAGAATATCCAAGAATGATGGATTATTCTGTGCTCACAAAATAGAAAATGCTATAAAAATGAAAAAGCTCATTAGTGGCTTTTGCATATGTTACACGTAATTCGAGCAATACATGTACCTCCGTTTACATTATAGGCATAGATATTGCCTATTGTACCCATTCGGCAAAACAGGGTTGAAGAACTGTCTAATATGATGTGAAATGAGAAATTAATATTTTTAGTGCATTCTTGTGTGATTTACTAAAAGTGTATTTAAAAAGCTGAAACATAAACATTAAGAAATAAAACATTTGATAACATGGAGAAGAGGCACCTGATTAGCTCATCACCACAAACATTTTTGGAGGAGATATTTAGAGAAACGTGGTAAATTTTTTCGTGAAAAAAATTACACACCTGCTTCTTAAAACTAAATTTTCTCAATTCTTTCTTGAAAAAAAAAAATCAAAAAAATATTTATTTGTAAAAATTCAATTTTTTCAGAATGTCTGACAAAAAGCCTAAAAGTCATAAAATTTTTAAAAAATTTTCCAAGTTTCAAAATGTCCAAAAATCATAAAATTTATTTAAAAAAATTAAAAAGTCTAAAAGTCGTAAAAATTTTCCAAGTTTCAAAATGTCCAAAAGTCATAAAATTTATTTAAAAAAATTGAAAAGACTAAAAGTCGTAAAATTTATTTTAAAAATGTCCAAAAGTCATAAAATTTATTTAAATATAATGAAACTCGGTGCTTCGCGCCTCGCCAGGCCCCCTGGACCCCCCTAGTTGGCTCTATGTCCACACTACGTTTAAAAGTATGAAACATAGTATAATTATGCTTTTACTCCGTGACAAAATGTCTAAAAGTCATCAAAATTTAAGTTTCAGAATGTCTGACAAAATGTCTATAAAATGTCTAAAAGTCATAAAATTTCAAAAAAAAAATTACAAGTTTCAAAATGTCTAACAAAATGTCTGAAAGTCATCTTTCTAAAAACAAGTTTCAGAATGTCTAACAAAATGTCTGAAAGTCATCTTTCTAAAAACAAGTTTCAGAATGTCTGACAAAATGTCTATAAAATGTCTAAAAGTCATAAAATTTCAAAAAACTTACAAGTTTCAAAATGTCTGACATAATGTCTAAAAAGCAGAATTTATTGAAAATTTTTCAAGTTTTTTTATGGCATCCGAACCTAACCTAATGTAACCTAACCTAACCCAATGGGTCGGATTTTCGTGTCGTTTTTTTTATTTTGGTCTCCGTAAAAGCATAATATACTATGCTAAAATAAAGTTTCCTATTTTTTTTTCAACGAAAAAATTTATTTTTGTGAGAAGAATAACAATAGGTATTTATTTATTCATGAAAAAAATGACAAATTTTTAAAACATTAAAAAAATGAAAGTTTTTTGTTGAGAAAAGAGACCATTTTTTTATTTAAAAAATTTTCAGCTGCTTTCTCGGTAAAAAATTAAAATAAGTAAGTAAGCTTTTTATGAAAAAAAATTACAAATTGAACTTCGCGGAAAAAATGACAATTTGTCTGCAAAAAAAGATCATTGTTTGAATTATTAAATTTGTTTAAAAATTTTGAGGGGAAAATTAAAAAATTTTTTAAAGCGACACGTCTTCTTGAGGGAAAAATAACATAATTTTTTGTGAAAAAAAGTGACAAAGTGTTTTTTATTTATTTTATTTTTTCGAAAGAAAAGGAACAATTTTATTTTATGGAGCATTCTTCATTTGTGGGCGGGGGGGGGGAGATATCACAATTTGAAGGGGAAACTCTCTATTGTCTCATAAATTCATAATACCAACCCGAGGAGTTTTTTAATATTTTTGAGAAACTTTTTTCAGTTTTTTTGAAGAAAAAATTCTGAATATTTTTGGAATAGGTACGCAAAAATACCTCAAAATTTTTAAGATAAAAATAATTCAATGAAGAATCTCTCTCAATTTCGTGAAGAACATTTTAAAAATAATTCCTTGAAGTAAATCAACATTTTAAAAAATTCTCAGTTTTTCGGATTGAAAATTGAAAAATACCTAAGGTAGTTGCACCAGTCGTTGGCCACGACCCAGTGGTGGGTCACTTGAGAAGAAAAATGTTTATAATTAAGCGTATTTTTAAAATAGCTTCAGAAATTTTTTTTAGAGCAAACCTGGAACATTTCTGCATAGAACCACATAAAAGTTTTGAATCAATTCTGTTCAAGTAATTGATAATGATCGTCTGAAATTTTTTTGTTAGAACAATTTTCAAAATGATGCCAATTCTAAAGATTTTTGTTAAGCCGAAGTGTTGTCGAAATATGAATTTTACACTATTAAGATTAATAAAACTTGAAATATAACCATTTGGACCTGAATCAGAAGAGTTTGGAGATTCCATTTCTTCATTAAAATAAAAAATATTGCCAAAATTCTATCAAATATGGCGGTGACTATCTACTGGAAGGAAAAAATGGTGTTTAGCCAGTAGTTGATCATTTTGATCAAGTACTAGACTTACGAAATTTTTGTAAAGTTCTTGTGGTTGATCATGCAAAAAATTTGTAAATATTTACGAAAAATGATAGTTTCTCTTTCTCATGGCTAATGAGTGACAATTTTACCGAATACTTATTGATTTTTTTAAAAATTAAATGGTTGAGAGCCGTTGTCATAATCTGATTGACCAACTACTGGGTGATCAACTACTAGCGCGTGACCAACTACTGGGTGGTCAACTACTAGATTATCTTGACCAACTACTGGACTTTTCTATTTTTTCACTTAAAATGGTCGTAATTTTCAAAGAAATGAAGTAAAATTAAAAAATTATAGCGCATTTTGTAGTAGAATACACAAGGAATTGTTTGGTATATTCAACATTTCGCCAACGTTATTAGTTTTTAAACCAGAATGTTTTTTATAAGACACTTCCACTATAAGGGTCCACCACTGGTGCAACTACCTTATGCCCATTTTCAGAGAAAAAAAAAATTATTTTTTGTAAAGTTAATAAGTTGTTCGATTTTTTCGCATTAAAAAAATAAAAAATGGAAAAAAATAATTTTTCCAATCGCACACGTGTACGAAATTTCTTCATTTTTTTTTTAAGCAGGAAGAGAAACATAATTTGTGTTATTAATATGTATTTCATCGACAGATAGTCGATGTACCTAATATTTTAACAAAGTTGTGAAGAGAAAAAACACGTCTATTCTTCTAAAATCGCCAAAAAAAATTGATGTTGGACAGATTTGGAAATAGGGTGACTCTAAGTAAGTACATTTCGAAAAAAAAAATCCATCTTTCGGAGACTCAATTGTTTTGGGAAAAAATATCTGTTTTTTTAGGAAAAGAAACCATAGTTTTCTTTCTTCATTTTTTTGAAATAAAAATCTTTAAATTTTTTTTATTTGTCAAAATCCCAGAAAAAGGGAATTCAAATCAAAATCCAAAATTACATTGTGATATTATTATGTACCTACTATAAAATCCAATTTTTTTTTATTCACTCTGACAACTGGTTGATCTCGTCCATGTTAATTTTTTTTTTCATAATTCTCTATCATTCAATTTCTTTTCGAAAAAAAAAACGAAATTCTTTTGTGGAAAGAATTCCTATTTTTCTTGGGATAAAACATTTCTTATTAATTAATTAATTAATTTTTTTTTTTTAGTCAGCGTACCTAGGTAATAAAATTCATTATTTCTTCATTTTGAAAAAAGTTTCTCAATTATTTTGAATGTCAAAATATTAAGATAATATTATTCAGATTTTCGAAAGAAATTTTTTTAAAACAAAACTTTTGATTTTCCATTTAAAAAAAAAAAAAAAAAAAAAAAAATTGGTTTAATCTCAGTTTGAAAAAAAAATCTTTCAATTTTTTGTTTAAAAAATTTCTGAACTTTCTCAACAAAAAAAAAAAAAAAAAAAAAAAAAACGATTTTTCTTGAGTCAAGCTGAAAAACTACTTAATTTTTTCTGATGAATGATTTCTCTATTTTTTGGATTAAATATAATTATATATTTTTTGCAAGAAAAATTTTTCTCGCTTAAAAATTTCCAAGTTCTCTTGGAACAATACAAAATCAATTTTTTTAAGCCAAAGTTTTAAAAATCTCATAGAGCAAGTTGCACTTACAACAATCAGTGCAACAATTAAACCAAACAAAAAAAAGGATTTCAGTTCCTTTTGATAGATAACTTGAAAAAATTTAAAATCTTTTCTATGCCAAGTTTTAAAATCAAAACTCCAATCTGGATTTTGAGGATTTTGTGGATTTAAAATCCGAGGTGATTAAAATCTGCCGAACTCTGGTGAAAACTTAATATTTTTTTGACACGGAAAATTTCTTCAGTGTTTTCGGAGTTTACGAATCAATCCAAAATCTCAATTTCAAATTAGATATAAAATTATAACTAAATTTATACTTTTTTTACCCTCCTTTTCTAAAACACTTCATTATAAATTGCGTGAATTGAGAAAACACTTTTTTTGTGAAAAAATTTTCTTCATTTATGAGAACTTACCTATATTAATTACATACTTTCAACATTTCCAAATTTCAGCCCAGATCCTTATATAATCTCTACCTCTTTTAATGCCCCTAAATGTGAATTTTGGAACCAGTTTTTTGTATTTATTGGGCTAAACTTTACAGCTTAGTAGTTCTACCGCGTAGCAATTGTCGACATCGATATTTATGTCGACAAAATTCAGACACATTTTTTTCTCGTTAACGATGAATTAAAAATGATATTTGAGATTTAAAGTAATGTTCTATGTTAAACATAACTGTTCAATCAAAATTTTTGAATTTTTCTCAGTATTTTCCTGTAATTTAGAAAACATTGTTTTTCTACATAGACAAGTCGATGTAAAAATCGATACTCGATAAACGCATCGACATTTATGTCGACATTTTTTGCTAATTAAATTTACAAATTTTATATCTAAAAAAAACTAAAAACCATTAATTGGAACATTTTAAGCTCAGGAATAAATAATTTTTGAAAGAATCACAAAATTTTCTTATTTTTCAAAGTTTTGAATAATACAACGACTTGTCGAGTTATTGTCGACATAATTGTCGATGGTCGAATAATGCATCGACTTCACTGTCGACAGTGTCGACCAGAGGAATTTTAAGTCGAGATAGTGTCGATGTGATTGTCGAGGGTCGAATAATGCATTGACTTAACTGTCGACAGTGTTGACCAGAGGAATTTTAAGTCGAGTTAATGTCGATCTAATTGTCGAGTGTCGAATAATGCATTGACTTGACTGTCGACGTCTTGAGGGTGATTTTTGATACTCGCAGATAAAGTGTGTTATAAATTAGTACATAAGGCTCTAAGAATTACCTCTTCGTTAGCTGGACACACACATGTCCAGCTACAAAGGTGATTTCAGAGCCGCATATTTGACGAAATGTCGAAGTGTTGGCTTGAACACTGTTTTTGGTTTAATTTTAAAACATATACCTATATTAAATATTTGAACTTAGCATTTTTTCAACATCTCAGCATTACAAATGTCGATATGGATGTCGATATAAATGTCGACACATCGAAATCGGTCACTTTTCGATCGTACATGTCGACACGATTTTGGATGGTTTGTCGAGCTTATTGTCGACATGTTTGTCGACCATCCAAATATGGCTCGACATGTCGACGGTCGACAAATGTGTCGATAATAACCTCGACAAACCATCCAAAATCGTGTCGACATGTACGATCGAAAAGTGACCGATATGGTGTGTCGACATTTATATCGAAATTAGCATCGACGTTGCTACACGGGGTGTTTCACCACCTTCTTAAAGCATTTTTAAACTTGAAAAAAAATATCGTCACTTTTTTGTAATTTTTTTTTTTTTTTTTGAAAAACCATTGCAATTTTTTTTAGAATTGATAATGTAGGTAACTCTTTGAAAAAAAATATCGTCATTTTTTGGAAAAAATATCTATCGTCATTTTTTGGGGAAGAAATATCGTCATTTTGGGGGGAGGGGAATATCGTATATTTTTGGAAAGAAATATCGTCATTTTTTGGAAAGAATTATATATTATTGTTTTTTTTTGGGAAAAAATATCGTCAATTTTTTGGCGAAAAAATATCGTCATTTTTTTGGGGGGGGGGAATATCGTCATATCTTTGGAGAAAAATATCGTCATTTTTTTGTAAAAAAAAAGTAATGGATAAAAATTAATTTTTTTTTGAAAAACCCTTGCAATTTTTTTGGAATTGGTGATGTAGGTAATTTTTTGAAAAAAAAAGTCTCCCGAGCGGCACACTCGATCGATAATATCGGAAGATGTAACGTATCGATAAAAAATCGTTTGAAAATCTATAGATGTTCTCACGATATTATAAAGATTTATCGGTACAACTTCATAGGCAAAAAATCTAAAAACTATCGAATTCGATATTATTAAGATTTTATGACGATATTCGTCAACGATACTATCGACAAAGAATATTAAATTTATCGATTCCGATTTTCCACCGATTTTGTGCAGATATTTGAAACTACATTAACGACAAAGAATATTAAATTTATCGAATTCGATTTTTTAACGATTTGGTAAAGATATTTAAAACTATATTATCGACAGATTATATAAAATTTCTCGACTTCGATATTTTACCGATTTTTTGACGACATTTGAAACTATATTATCGACAGATTATATTAAATTTATCGAATCCGATTTTTTACCGATTTTGTAAAGATATTTGAAACTATATTATCGACACATAATATGCAATTTCTCGAATTCGATTTTCTAACGATTGCGTGAAGATATTTGAAACTATATTATCGACACGAAATATGAAATTTCTCGATTTCGATTTTTCAACGATTTTATGACGATATTTGAAACTATATTATCGACACGTAATATGAAATTCCTCGAATTCGATTTTTCAACGATTTTGTGGCGATATTTGAAACTACATTATCGACAAATAATCTGAAATAATTTGTCGAACGATTTTTCAACGATTTTGTGACGATATTTGAAATTATTTCCAAATTTTAAAAATTGGTGAACATTTTTCTAAGTCCAACACGTCTGGAAGTACTAAACTGTCTATTATAAGCGTTTTATTGCTAATTCCTCAACGATAAGGTATGGCATAGTGGTTAAGGAAGAGGATTACCATGCAGGAGATAGAAGGTTCAAGCCCCACGGGTGGCAGATTTTTTATATTTTTTTTTGACTTTTTCTGAAATGATCCTCTTACCGTAACATGAATAATGTGTTTAGGCATAGTTTAATGTATTAATTATGCTAATTAATGATTTTTAATTATAGAAAAAAGCTAGTAAAAGACGAAAAATCGGAATAAAAAATCGACAGAATATCGAATTCGATAAAGTGTCGCAAAAGTTCCGCCTAAATCGTGAAATTATCTTTCGATATTATAGATATATTATCGATAAAATATCTTACTATAATCTCGAAATTTTTGCTAACTATAATTCGTCGATAATCTATCTATATATCGAAAGATAATTTCACGATTTATGCGGAACTAACGCGACGCTTTATCGAATTCGACACTCTGTCGATTTTTTATTTCGATAATTTGTCGATTGTGCTGCTCGGGCTTGGATAAAAATTTCATTTTTTTTTCAAAACAATTACAATTTTTTTGGAATTGATACCTGTTGAATTATTTTTTGGAAAAAATATTGTCATTCCTTTGAAGAAAAAAAATGGATAAAAATTGTCATTTTTTGAAATTCCTGAAAAACTTGGAATAAATATGTAAATAATATTCGCCACAAAAGACCCTACTTTGCCGAATACGTGCAATAGGCAACGTCGATATCTAATGCTTTGCATACGTCGCGAATTAAGATATCTCTTGAAATTTCCACACAAAGCTTTTAGCCTGGAATGGCAAATTTTGCATATCGGACACTCGTGTAGGATATCGCCCACAACGATGACGTAAGCAGCTTTCACAAAACCGCCTATAAACGCATCGAGATCAACTGCTGTATAAAACAATACACGCTTCGAGGTCCAGGCCGCCTTCGGCAGACAGATTAACCAAGAGAAGAGGTGTACTATGGGTCAATGTCGGCGGTAGTGGGTTTTTTAAAATACATACAAACGAATACGAATGGCTTTCCGCAAAACGGAGAACTGGTTTAATTATATGATCGAGTTGGTTCGATAATACGAATGCGATCGAGCCGGCTGCTGGGCTCATGCGTCGGGGAAATATTCGATGCTCGCTCTAATTCTCTTGGTGTAAGTAGAGTCAAGGTTAGACTGTGTGTCCAAGTCCAACTCGAACCAACAAGGTGTACCTAGTCGTATAAATGCTACGTACAGGTACATGTAGATGAGTATTTAAGAGAGGAAGAGGACATGGGTAAGGTATACTAGAGTATATGTCTACCGAGACATTTGCTTTCTTTACCAGTGGGCCAACGGTTTCTTATCGCTACGCTAAATCAGTCTTCATCAAGGTTACGCTATTTCCTTGTCGCGCCTTCTTCTTATTCATCGCCGTTGACCACATTACACCGCGGCTGTCTTTTCTTTTTTCTTACTCTGTCACACATCCGAGACCTATGATAGCTCTATATCTATTCCGCTAGTTAAAAATTGCGCTCGTACGTACCTGTCGTAATGAATGTCATTTTTATGAATAAATACCGAGTACCGCTTATTAAATTTCACCGACGGATGTGCACATGTGTGCATACGAGTAGATATACGTACTTACTAGGAAGCGAGCAAAAAATAAAGGTGATAGATGTAACGGCCCGTGGTTAATTTAATGGCTTTTACCCCCGGATCAGTGGCTTATTTAATTAGCAATTTAATTAGAATATGTGTAATGGGTTGCGACCACTATTTCCATTAGTGGAATCAGAGCTCTGATGAAGAAGTTGGCTTGTAGTCGAGTTGAACAACAGGTATAAATTTTACCCATTTTTTGGAATAAATTTTAGGTTAAAAAGAAGTACCTAACAAACATTCTTGATTTTTTTTTTTTTTTTTTTTTTGAAAAAATTACTACATATTTTTTAAAATTATTTTTTATAAATTAAAAACATTTTTTGATCTTTTCAAAAAAAGACGTCAAATGAAAAAAATACAATTTTTTTGGGAAATAAGAAATAGTGAACTCTTTAAAAATATTGAAGAGATTTTTGGGAAGAGAATGACAAAATTTCTTATAAAAATGAAATCAGTGTGAGAGAAAGACAATTCTGTGATAGAAATGACGTGACACACCTCCTTCGGCTTCGTAAATCGAACAATCATTTTTGAAAAAATGAAGTTGGTAAATTTTCTTGAAGTGAAAATGACCACATTCTGTTGTAGAACAACATCATTCCTATGGGGGGGGGGGGAGTGTGTGACAAAACTGCATTGAATAAAAAATAAAAAATAAACTTTTTGTGCAAAATCATTGTTTCAAAAAAGTGACAAGAGATACAAAAATGACAACTTTTTCAGAGGGAAATTTCAAATTTATTCCTGAAAAAATCATTGTTTAAGAAAAGTTGACATTTTTCTTGCGGAGAAAATGATATTTTTTTTAGCAGAAAATTTTTGAAATTTTTTTTAATACAATTAAGTACCTATGAAGAATATTTAAAAATTTGTTTTAAAAGTAAAACGACGAATTTTTCGTAAAAGTATGATTATTTATGTGAAAAAAGTAATTTAGTTTTTTTTTTTTTTTTTTTTTTTTGTTCAAAAATGAGCAGCTTTTTACTTGACTTGATGACTGATTTCATTAATGAAAAATTAAAAATATTCTTCTAAAAAAAGGCCATTTTTGAGGAAATGACGAATCTTCTTGTAAAAAAATTATTGTGATAGAACGAATAATTTTAATTTTTTTTAAAAAGTTATGATTGAGTTTTTTTTGCTGAAAATCGTCATTTTTTGATTTTAAAAAAATTACAAATTTTTTGTGATAAAAATTTTCTATATTGTAAGAAGTCGATTTCAAATGAGTTTAATAATTGTTCATATTTTTAAAAATTGAGTGTTGATTTTTTTTTTAATTAACTATTAATTTTTGCTTGAAAAAATTGTTGGGTATTTTTTGCTTTGAAAATGAATCACCACTGCTTTCCTATTTTAAGAAAATGATTACCTATTTTTGTTTTGTTTAAAAAATGACCAATTTTTGCAGTGATCAAAATTAAAAAATTTCGCTAGATTGTAGTTTAAAATTTGAATAAAATAAAAAAACTGTTTTGTTTAAAAGAATATGACCATTTCTTTCAAGTCCTCTTTTCGGTTTTAAAAAATAATCAATTTTTAAATAAATAAAAAAAAAAAAATCCAGAAAAAATGAATAATTTTTTTATTGAAAAAATTGATCGATTTCTTGTTTAGTCAAATGGTCGTTGTTTGCCTGAAAAAAAAAAACAATTCTTTCCATTTAAAGATACCTAACAAAAATTTTCTCATTTTTGAAAAAACTGTACTTTTTTCTTTAAATATAAGAGACACTGTTTTTTGTTTTGAGAAATTATCATTATTTTTTTGGTTTAAAAAAAAACATTTTTTTTTAAATGACAACTTTTTGTTTTGAAAAATGATCACTTTGTTCTAAAAAATATTTTTTTTTTTTTTTTTTTTAAATGACCACTGTTTAAAAAATGGCCATTTTTGTTCCAAAAAATTTTCACCTTTTGTTTGTGAAAATGTTCATTTTTTTGTTTTTGGAAATGACAATTTTTGGTTAAAAGGAAATCACTTCTTTTTCTTTTTTGTTAAAAACGTGACAATTTTTTTTGTAATCAATAAAGAACCGGGTTTTTTGCTGAAAAAAAATACAATTTTTTGTTAAATAAAAGATACTGGGTACATATTTTTCTGTTAATGGAAAGGACAATTAGTTTTTTGTTGGAAAAAAATGAAAGACAATTTTTTAACTGAAAAATTGGTTGAAAAAACTGACAATTTTTTTGTTGAAAAAAAATTTCCATTTTTTTTTTTTTTTTTTTTTTTTTAGATGAAAGATGTGATAATTTTTTGCCGATAAAATAAATGACAGCTTTTTTGTTTTAAAACGTGACATTTTTTTTTTTTTTTTGAAAAAATGAACATGTTTTTGAATTATTTTGATTGAAAAAAATCAGCTAAAATGAAATGACAATTTCTTGATTGAGGAAAAAGACATTTTTTCTTTGAAAAAAATTATGGCTTTTTTGTTGAATAAAAATGAAATGATATTTTTTGACTGAAAAATTTGTTGAAAAAAATGACAGTTTTTTTGTTGGAAAAAAATGATGATTATATTTTTTATTGAAAAAAATTAACCAAGTATTTTATTGAGTAGAAAATATAACATGAAAATTTTCAAATGTAAATATCCAACAAATTTTCTGATAAAAAAATCTCCATTTTGAAAAAAAGTTTCCAAAAATGTGAATAATGATTTTTTTTCTAATGTGGAAAAATAACTTATTTATTCGCGAGAAATAATTTATGTACTATAGTTCTCTTAAAAAAAATCACAACATCAAACTTTGATAATTTTTTTCTATTAAAAATTTTTCAGCGGAGCTTTAATAGAGTTTAAAAAATTACGTCATCTTTGATCTCTTACATTATGTACCCTGAATAGAGCAAACTGATAATCTACAATAATTGTTCTACAGACTATTGATGAGAGAATCTAAATTACTAAATAATACTGCAGTAAGTAGATATCTTCTTCAAAGAAATAATAGGGAAGAAAATGGATCCGGAATTGAAACACTCTACAATTCTGGGTGTGATACGAAGGTGGTACAACCTTTCTCATTCCAATGTGGTGAACTGGTGATGAAAGATGTCATGAACATCGAACTAGCTCAAACGGCGGAATGACATTCATATTCGTGGTGCGGTAAAATGAAAAGGAATTCGATGGAGAAGACGACGAAGACGTTAAAAGAGCTGTAATAAAATCGAAGCACCAAAAAAACCGATTCGAGCTTCGAAATCGAATCGGCCTCATCCATTATCTACATAAATAGCTCGTGTGTGGATAAGCGAAAGTATCTTCGGCCAAATAAGAAAAAGAAAAAAAAGATTCAATTAACCTGTAGACGATAAAATTAAGGGGAAATACGTCCATTAACACGTTGTCTACGGAGATAAACCCGACCTATGAATATTAATAAAACCGAAATGAAAATTAATACGAGACCAGGACCAGCCGGCAGAAAAAGAACATTACCGATATAATAGAAGAAATGTTTAATCGTAAGGTAAAAACACACGCCATGCAACGTCTGCTGATTGACGTTATAACAGTAACCTCGCCGCTGCGGCAATTGGGTCACTCGCATCGACACACATGCAAGAAGTATTCAGGTACGTTATATTTATGCTCGACGTACGCGACTTTGTCTTGCATAAATGAAACATTAAAAACAAATACATTGTTTGCTACCGAAAGCGCCCTAGCGTCAATTAACGTTTTGATTGATCAATTTTGCTTTTGCCAACCAATACCAATAAAGCGTCTGCATCGGTGCGTCATCGTGATGCAGGCCACGAGCAAGAGAGCCACTCGACCATTGCCAGTACAAGATATAAAAATGCGTGCCTCGTCGTAGTGTAGAAGTAATTAAAAAAAGTACCTGCGAGAGTGGCGAGCTATAAAATGGAAAGTGGCATAGATTTTGGTGGTCAACTTTTGCTGGGGTGACATCGAACTAACCTTATTAATTTGCTGAAACTATGATGTAATTATGGTTAAATAGATACTTAGATTGCAGATTTGTCTGCAGAAAACTAAAACAGGATTATCTTTGTGGATGAAAGATGCAGAACAAGACGAAGATGTCTATTTGTAGACTGCCGTGCGACGCCATACTTCCTCGAGTCACGCGTGTCACTTTTTCACTTACGACAAATAAAAGTGAATTATCGTCATTATCGCGCGCTTCTAATATTAAAAAGCGAGACCGACGATTGGCCGCGTTGTATGAGTAGAATCGAAACGAAAATACAATTAGTGTGTCTCGATAGTTTTTAGCTCGTGCCAGAGTTTCTTTTAGTTCCTTGTACGCGCCAATACAAATAAAAGCCCAGATTGGCTCGTACAAATAAAAGAGAAACGCGGTTGGTATCGATGGTACTCGATAAAGACGTCGCATTAGCCGAATTCAAATAGAAAAACTTCACTGATCGAGAGTTTCCTCGCAGTGGGTTTCTTGTAAACACTCGAGCAAAATGTTGCTCTGCATGGGACATTCAAGGAAGACCTTATAGAAGTTATGCCGAAGTTATCTAGATGATTGTATGGGTTCTTTGAAAGGATCTCGAGGTTTGTCAAATGAGGACTGCAAAGATTGAGAAAATCCGAAAAGGAGGCTTTACATTGTTGACCACTTGTAGAGGCAAATTTGTCATGAATTGATTTGTAGTCATCAGAGACTTATTTCTATAAGTAGACGAGCTAGTGTTCCATCTTCCCAAAGTCCCCTTTCTCTGAAAGGCTATCCCTAGACAGGTCCAACTTAATGGGAGATTTTTGGTGGGGCCGTTGTCTCAGAAATCGAGTGTTTTTAGGGCCCAAAATTATAAATATTTGAAGTACACACATTTTGGGTTTTATTGGTGGAACGAAGAAAAGGAAGGAAGACGTTAAACTTGTTTGTCCCTGGGCTTGGAATTTAATGGAAGATGTTGTAACAGGTGTTGAAAATTGAAAGTGCAGATTTTTGACCAAAAGTCATGATGTTTTATGAAATTCTGAAAAATCGCTGCAAAAATCTGTTGAAAAAATGCTGTTTTTTGATTTGGAAATTTTGTTAACCCTGAATGAATAACACTGCCCCTTTCAAAAAATCTTACAATTTCTGGTCCTAATTGAAAATTGTTCAAACAAAAGTTGTACATTGAGATACTTGAAATGATTTGAGATGGCAGAATTGGAAAGACCCTTAGGATGGAAAACCTTTTTATTTGGGTGCTTTTGGGTGCTTTTGGGTGCTAAATTCATCATAGAATATGAATTTATGTTCAGTTTTGCCCAATAATGCAGACAAAAGACACTACAAATCTTGGAACTTTGAAGAAATCACTTGTGGGAAAAAATGGCATTGAAAGTTGATTGATTTGGAAAACCCTGATAAACTTCACCAATTTGGTTACTATCTCTTCATTGGAGGAAATTATGCTTATGCGTGCAAAAATTATACCACTCCTTCAATATTTCATTTAAAAATTTATTTTTCTTTAAAAAATCTACAGAATTTATAGACGAAGCATACATACTGTATCCACATATTAAATTTCAGCCAAATGTGATGAAAAGAATTTCTTCTGTAGCAATTTTTAAAATTTTCAGCATAGAAAATTAAATTCAACTCTTCTCCATCTCAATAGCATTCGATGGGCCGGATCGAGCTCATTTTTCATATGCATGTAGACAAAATACCAAAAATGAGCTAGATCCAGCCATCTAATTTGTCTGGGTAAGTGGATACAGAGTCTTCGTCACCTAAGCTGATAAACCATGGACATCAGTAGAAAGAAGGTTCAGAGGGAGACCCGGAAAGAGAGAAAACAATCAAAGATGAGATATCCTAAGAATCCGCGAGTTCTGTCTTGCAGACATTCCGTGGACATTAAGTCAACCACAACACGTCAATGACATTTTTTAAAGTAAAAAATCCGGAAAGAGTGGTTCTGCAAAAATTTACATTTTTTCTCAATTTCCCATAGTCAAGCACAGCGCCGGATTTATGCACAGGCTTAACAGGCTATAGCCTCGGGCGCCAGATTTCAAAGGGCGCAAAATTTTTCCATTTTTAGTTTTTTTGCTATCTAACTTATTCGAATAATTGATAAAATTCCAAAAAAATCAAAGTTTAGGGTACATCAATTCGAAATTTCATCAGTTTTCTAGTCTTACTAATCATAACAGAACTATTGGGAAAAGTCAATTATTAAATTTTTTCAATTATTTGTTTTTGTGATTTTTGAAAGGGCCGAGTTTTTCTTTAGCCTAGGGGCGCCAAAAACCTAAATCCGGCTCTGGTCAAGCATAAGCATAATTCAGGAAGAGGGGAAGAGAACATTTCTGAGAAAGTGGTTCTTCTATTCGATGTTATGAAATTTAAAACTTTGAGAGTAAGAGTGGTGCAGCAAAAGTTGTTGAAGTCGAGGAGATCTTTCACTTTTATTCGAAGTTGTATTATTTCCTCCTGATGCTGAATATCACAAAGGTTTACTTGAAGCAAAGGTTTGGAGATATTTGCAGAAATTCTAAATCCAATTAGTTATCCAATTACTCCATTTTGCCCATACAGAGACAGATCGCTAATCAATTATCAAAGTCAATGGGGTCATAGTGAAGAAGGGCGTTAGCAGGAGACGGGACTTCTATGAAAACATCAGAGAAAGTAATGGCAAACTTCCCTGGGTAACCTGCATGGCATGATAATCACCAAACTTCAAAAGGTGTAGCCAAGAAAAAAGAAGATTGATTGCTGACTGATAAATTGATCGATTCATCATCATCACAGTCATCGAGTTTGGATTAAAATATGACCTTTGAATGACTATAAAACTTTGGGTGGCCACTATGAAAATTTTGTTTGATCAATGGGCGAGTAATTTATTCTTCAAGTCTCTGAAAACTTTATGGTGACTGAAACCAATTTGACTTTTACAGGTTCAGTTGTTCACAGACTAACAAAAATTGAAGACTGTGAGAGTGCCCTCCCCAAAATTTTTTTGAAAGAAAAATCTGAAAAAAACAATTTTAGAGAAAAATGTCTCAAATTTTTATTTGAGAATAATTGTCTTTTGGGATACTACAGGTCTCCTCATATGGAAGTCGTGAAAAAGTCATAAATTTCGAAAAAGGGCCATGGAACAGGCATGGATTTTGCAAAAAAATCACTGGATCATGGAAAGTGGTGGATTTTACGGTTTAAAGAAATCGATTTTTACCTTTTTATTGAGCAAAATTAGCATAATTTTTTCTATTTAGTATAACAATTTTTTTTAATTTTTTAATTTTTTCAGTTGAAGCCTTAATTCTCCCACTTTTTTGTAATCAAGTACCCAAGTCATATTATGTGAAATGAAAGGGGAGGCAATGGTCCAATCTAAATTTCTATACAACCAAAATTATTCCTAGAGTACTTCAACTTACAAACTTTGTTAAACAAAATTTTTGATTAGACTCCTCCTTTCTCTTCCATTTGGCATAATGCAACTTGGATATACTTGATTATTGAAAACTGGGGGAAGTAAGGGTTCAATTGAAAAATGTTTTAAAATATAAATTTTGTAGCTTGAAGTCCTCGGAATAATTTTGGGTATTACAAAAATTTCAATTGGACTTCTCCCTTCCATCCAATTTTGAATGTTGAATACTCATGTAATATTGGGATTGATAAAATTACACAACAACAATTCACTTCTATATGTAAACAAATTTATCAAACTAGACTCAAATCTTGGGCAGTATCACTTTCTATTTGGCAACAGAGTTGCAAATTTTCGACATTTTCTGTGATTTCCCACCCCCTCCCCCCCCCCCATCTGAAAAGTCACTGGTGATATTACACTGAACAACAAATAAATAAAAATAAAATAATGAGGGTCACTCAATATTTGGATAAAATTTAGAAAAAAATGGTCATGGAATAGGTTAGTCATGAAAAGTCATGGATTTTCAAAAAAATCCAGTTAGAAACTATGAATAAACTAACGAGGAAAGTGAAACTGGACCAGAGTCAGAAGAGAGGAGATTCTGAGGAGCTCGATCATATTTTCCAGAAAGAAAGTGTATTTTCGTCATTCTGAATTCACATTCATGATCAGAATATATACTTCTATTTTTTAAATAAATTTTTTTTATAATTTGAATTATTAATGAAAAGTTGAGCTCCAGATGATAATTGGAGTCTCTTGGAGCAAATTTCAATTGCTCTGATTCTGCAGAAATGAAACGAAAGGATGTAGGGATGGCAGTTCCGTCGAGAGCAAAAGTGAACCTGGGGCAAAAATTATTTTGGGCCCTCTTTCAAGGGCATTTTTGGACTAAAAACTGTGATTTTTCCAATTCCAGCTGAACAAATTCAATTCAGACCCCTAGCAAAACTCTGAGCCCGGGGCAAAGTATCCCCTTGCCCCCGCTCGACGGGCCTGAAGGATGGTTCAGGGGCCACCCTCACACCGACACTCAAAATTCTTCCAAAAAGAAATTGCTATCCTTGATTTCAGCGAGATTTAGTCAAAAAGAAAGATAAAAATATGAAAAACTTACGAAAATATTTAAGTATACTGTGCGTCCTAGGTGTCTCAGCCGGGTACACGTTCAATTTAAGTATGATACCGCCATCGCTGTCGTACCCTCTGGGTGATATCCTGACTTTAGAGCCACCGAACAAAGTCTGAGGTAAATCCAGCTTCAAATCGTGGCTGGACAAATACTCGGTGGTTTTATCGTACAAAATATCCGTAACCTTGTTCAGACTCCTAATGACTAAATTATCATCTCTAGGATGATCTTCCTCTTCGTCGTCGAATGACGTTCCAGGAGGTATGGGCTTAGGGGTGGTGGTCGAATTGAGGGGTATTTCGGTGGTAGTGGCTTCTTCGTATTTTTCAGTCGTCTCTATGTCTTTTTCTACTTTCTCGACTGATCTTACAAAATTGGCGAATTCTTCTTCTTCCGTTGCCGGCTCGTCTGTGAACGGTTCGGTGGTGTTTTCGATGTTGTTATCGGATATGGTGACTATTTTCTTGACAGCTCTGCCACTTCTCGAGTGAAAAGTATTGCTGGTGAGGTTGCCACTGTGGGGCAGCGAATTCGAAGAGTCTAGCATTTGAAACCGGTGGGTACCTTTGACGAAGTAGATACCTTCGGTTATGTGCAGATCGGAATCCAACGTGGTGTTGATGTAGTTCATCAGCCTGCTCTGTACGCAGTGGAAAGACACTCGGTTGCCGCATTTTTGGTATAGCTCGTCCCACAGGGTGTTGCCGGTCGACGCGAAGAAGCTTTTGTCGAAAAACGAAGCTCGCACTGACACTAACGCCGATAACGTTACGAACACAATTAAACGTCGCGAAATATACCGACCTGTTGTTCCTCTTTGGAACATGATTATGTACACTAAAGGTCTATTAACCGCAGACACGATACGAACATTTCAACATGAGCAAAAAAATTTCAGAATTTACGCGCACTGGACGCCTCGGCGGCCCTGGGATGTAGAAAATTTCAACCTTAAGGTGTAATTTTTCACATATTGCGACGAAGAAGTAAACTTTGGCGAAACGGTTTAAACCGCGTCATCGGTGAACTCATTTTTTTACCTTACGTATGACGCGACGCGGCGCAGTTATCACGTATCAAAACGCACGTCCACGACCGTAATATTTCGCGTACAGAATGAAAAACACATGTATTCGAGGTTAGGTTCTAGTTCCTCCTTCCTGAACGCTGCTGGAGAATCGTAAGCAGCAGAAGTAAAAAAAAAAGAAAAAAAAACTGGTCTTTTGGAGTTAGTGGTGGCGATGGCCCCCTCCGCCGGCCTGCTCGTCACTGATACGACTCGACTGTTTCCTCTTACTTTACGCTAATACGGGTCATTTGAAACCTGTTGTATTTCCTATTATTACTGGCGCGATTAACGTTTTTGTTCTCCTTCGAAGTTAATTGAATTTTTCCATATATGTTTAAATTAAGCCCGCGAATATATAGCAGAATCTGCCAGCACTAGCCCAATCCTATGTACCATCCATGAGGAGACTTCATCCAGCATCGAAAGCGATCATCATTCAACGTTTTATATTTTGAAAAACTCGACACGAGACGAGGCGGGATTATTAACGAAATTTATTGTACTAATTCATAACCTCGTAGTTGTTATAATGACTTTTACAATAGAAATGGAAATTTTCATTTCACCGATCTGATGATTGCCTAATGAAGGTGAAATTTGTTTTCCTTTCGAAAAGCCAACCCTGTCCATGCCGGTGGTTTCTCCTAATTCTATGTATGTTTCCAGCCAAGTCATCGAGCTATAAATTTTATCTGGTTCGATGAAGACGTCGTCGTTGCATCCGAGCTCGTATGTGTGAGAATCCGCCTGACAGATGAGCCGGAAAAAAATCTAGAAGCTGGGTAACGTGTTATTAGTGTCAGGTTTGATTAAGAGAAGAGAATTTGTACGACAGAGATCCTAATTTTTGTTTGAGGTGATCCCCTGGTACTGGTAGCGGCTTGTAGACAAATAGTCGAACAGCGTTGAGGTTATCGGGATCTTTGCCGAGAATGCAAAATGCTGTCTTATTGTTTGATGATCACGAGTTTTCGATGGATCCAATTTGTTTTAATTATTGGGCGAATTTGTAGGTGGGTGTATGCTAAATGAACGTGAAGGATTGATGGAATTTTTAATAAAGGATACGTTGAAGAATTTCATTTGCAAATTTTACTAGTTGTGAATATGCAACTACCTATGAGGGGTTATTAAATATAAATTATTTGATGTATAAATAATTGTTGTAAAATGAAATATGATACATGGTTCATAGATAGAATGACTATCTTGTTAGCAATTTGATTCTTGACAAGCATTAAGATTTGATTGAAAATTATTTTGTACCTCTTGCCTTAGGCGAGGTTCTGCAAAGGAACCGACCTTTTGTACGAACTGTCAGTAAATACTATTGTGAACTTTCATCTGGTTGGTGTAGCTGTGAAATTATGAAAAGATTGCAAGTTTTTTGATTTGTTTTGTTGTGTTGAGTATAGATCTTTTGAGTTCACATGATGATGTTGCTATATGTAGATCATCGCAGATATAACTAAGCAGTAGCTCGAGAGCTTAAGGCATATTCAACATTATTTTCAAAAGTGAATTTAGCTGCAGTGCTGCAATCTAGAAAACTTCGAAAATTCAAAAATTGATCTTCTTTAAAAAAAGAAAAAAGAAAAGAAACCATCGAATTTTCTTCCAACTTTTAGAGAAAAACTTTTCTCAAATTTTAGAGAAAAAAAATCTTTCAATTTTTAATTACGTACTGATTTTTTAGAGTAAAAATGCTTCTTGAATTTTCAGAGAAAAATCTTTGATTATTTTTTTTGTCAGAGTAAAAAATTTCAACATAATATACGTATAATATATTTGCAGTATAGGTACTTAACAAAATTAATGCTTTCTCAATTTTTTTTTACTTTTTTACGAGCGAAAAATCTTTGAACTTTCTGGATTGAAAACTCGAATTTTTGTGGTTGAAATTTTCATAATATAATTTTTGAAACATTTTTTTTACTGAGAAAAATATTTCAATTTAAAATTTTTTTTTTTTTTTGAATCAACAGAAACTCCATTATTTTTTTGGGTGTAAGAAAATATCTCTCATTTTTTTGAGAGTAACAAAAATTATGCCCCCTCCCTTTCTTGAATAAAATCTTATTCAGGTACTTTTTTTTAATTTTTTGTGAAGTTGAAATTTTCCTAATTTTTCTGAAGCATTTTTTTCTCCGACAAAAATATTTCAATTTTTTAGGCGAAAAATAATCTTTTTGGAAAAAAAATCTCTCGTATTCTAGAGTTGAAATAATTCTAGGTATCATTCATTCTTGAACAAAAAATTTCTTTCTTTTTTTTGCATCAACAAAATTAAAAATCCATCATTTTTTTGAGTGTAAAAAAATCTCTGTTTTTTTTTTGAGAGAGTAACAAAATTTATCGTTTCCTCCTTTTACTCCTGTTTTTTTTTTTCTTTTTAAATAAACAAATCTTATAATTTTTAGGAATAAAAAATATTTTCAGTTGTTGTAAAGTTGAAATTTTCTTAATTTTTCTAAAGCTTTTTTTGTCCAAGAAAATTATTTCAATTTTTTAGGAAAAAATTTCAATTTCTTTGAAAAAAAAAATCTCTCATATTCTAGAGTTGAAACATTTCTGTCATTTTCGTAGAAAAAATTCGATTTTTTTTTTGAATTAACATAATTTGAAAATTTTTAATCAACAATTTTATCAATTTTTTGGAATGAAAAAATCTCTCAATTTTTGAGGAAATTTTTTCCGTAAAAGAAAATATTTCTCAAATTTTTCGATGATATTAGGTCTGAATTTTATTCAATTAAAATTAACAAAATTTTAACAATTAAATTCTTTCAGTTTTTTTTTGAATAAAAAAATCTGAATTTTTTGCAATGAAAATTTTTTGAAATTTTTCTCAAGACAAGTAGAAAATTGTTTACTGTTTTTGGTGCAAAAAATACTTTTGACCTTTTTTAAAAACATTTTTTTATTCTTTTTTGCAATGCTCGTAGGTTTAAAAAAGTCTTTGATTTTTCATCTGAAATGAAAATTTTTCAATTTTTGTGAAGTAGAAGTTTTTAAGTTTTTTTTTTTTTAAAGCAAAACTTCGTTTTCATTTTTATTTTTATTTTTTATTTTTTGGGGGGCAGAAAAAAAGATTGCGTATGAAGTAATTGAAGAAAAAGAAATCTATCGACTTTTAAGAATTTTTTTCCCATATTTGGGGGGGGGGGAGGGGAGCTGGAAAGAAATAAAACTCGTTTTTTTTTGTAAATTTGTGAATGACCAAATTTGTAAATTTTTTCAAGTAAAATAATCTAGGTATTTATTTCTTTTAAACAATTTTTCAATTTTTTTGATGTAGTAACTAAAAATGTAGGTATTAATTTTTTTGAAGAAAAAAATCATTCTCACAATATTTCCTCGTGCGAAAATTGAACTGCATCCTAAAAAATTTCGAATTATCCAGCCCTGATTGTCATCATTGTATCGGGAAAGGAGCTGTGAAAGAAAAAATTGAATGTTTTAAAAATTAAAAATATATTATACATTTTAGAATTTTTTTCTGTTGTTGTCGATGAGCTTTTTCAAGTAGAATTTTAATCAATTTTTTCAACTTGAAAATTGATGAGAAAATCAGTGCGATTGTTTCTTTTCGTGTGAGAAGTAGAGATTTAATATTCAATTCGCTTGACAATTCATTTATATTCAATTTTTCTAGAACAACTTGATCAAAACTTCAAAACTAGGTCTATTCTTGAATAAAAATTCCACCGTATCAGTTTCTTTCAATTTCCAGTTCCATCGCCGAAATGATTTAAAAATTATTCATTAAAACGAAACTTGATTCTAATTAATGAGTGATTTGTTAACATACGAGTATGTAATTTCACTACTTACTATACAATATACTGTGTAGTTACTTATAATAATGATGAAAATGAAAATCCACCCCTTTCCCCCTTTTTCTGTTTTGAGTAGAAAATATAAATAAATTAGTTATCTATAGGTACGACGATAACATTATTTAAAATAAGTACCCATACCTTACTTTTCGGGATGTATGCAAAATAAAACACGCGATAAAGCCAATGTCAATGTCACCACTTGCGCCGAAAGAATGCGAATTCCAGAAATTATGGTCACAATGAAAGTCCGACATTCTTAAGCAATGAGAGTGAATTGTTTATACTCAAACTCGGTCATCACTAATTTCACCTTCTGCCTTCTTCGTCTGTCTGGTAATTTAATTTTTTCGGAAGTGAATTATGTTGGAAATATGGTCATCATGAACTTTTACTTTTTTCCAATGCTACAATAAAAGCTAGTAAATGATCACTATAGAGGATCGTTAGAGAAAAAAATAATCTTGATAATCGTTCGGTTTGGATATTATAGGAAGAAGGAAAGTGCAAATTATTGGCTTAAAATTTATACTTATTACGCTGCGATTAGGTAGGTCTAGGTACTAGGTGCACTAAAGTATGTAGGTCATTTTGAATAATCGAATGAACCATATTTGATTTCGAGGTTCCAGTCAATGATTTTTTTTTGGTGGAAAATTTTTTATGCATTGACCGATTTTCAAAATCTTGCCTTTTGTTGTTCCTTTTCATGAGAATTAATTCCATTTTTTTTATTTTCCCCTAAAATTACATTCAAGTGGTACCTTGGGCGTCGCTCCCCATATTGAAAAAAACCTCCAGCGCTCCATTTTGAAAAATAATGAAAATTACTAAATTTTCGAACTTTCATTTGCCTATCTTACGTAAACCCTCCCCCCCCCCCAAAGTTACATTTTTTCGAAATGTTTTTAACCCCCCTTTTTTAAACGTTTTTTGAAAGAAAAAAAAAATTAAAAATCAGTTAAAATCAAAAAAAAATTCTTTGGATCAAAGTGGTCTTAACATACATATTTTACCCCCCCCCCCCCCCCGGCCAACCCAAAACAACATTTATGGCGATTTTTCAACTTGACCTCAATTTTCAGGATCTGCATGAACTGCGTCATTTTTCCTGAAAGATGAAGTTCCTGAAAACTGAGGTAAAGTTGAAAAATCGCCATAAATGGTTTTTGGGGTAAAAATAATATGTAAGTATGACCTATCTAAAATCAATTTTTGGAGGTTCCCGGACAAAACCCCGAATCCGCTTTCCCGAATAGGTGGTTTCCCGAATGATTTTTTTCCCGAAAGTCGTTTCCCCGAATTACCCTTTTCCCGAATCGTTATTATTTCGGGAAAATTTCTTTTATTTTTTGAAAATGATTAGAGAAGGTGTACAGGAAAAAATTCTTTATTTTTGATGAAGAATCTCTAAAAGATTGGTATGGGTACCTATAAACATTCTTGAATTATTATTAGATAATTTTTTTAATAAAAATATTTTCTTGATTAAAATATCCTGAAAAAAATTTAAAATATTTTAAAAATACCTATTAACAAAAAAGTCTCAAAAAACATTTTAAAACATTTTTTGTCAAAAAATCTCTTTCAAAAGAAATTCTGTCGGCAAAAAAATATTTAAAAATTTTTTTTTTGACAAATCCTATAAAAAAAATATTAGGTGTACTTTTGTCTGAAAATACCACCTTTTCAAAAAATTCTCTTATCAAAAAATCTTCTAATGAGAATCGATTGACAAAATCCAAAGTTTAAATTTTGATGAAATTGAAAAATTAAAAATTTCACTCAAATTGCAGTTTGTTAAATAATGAAAAAAGCTACTATGTACATTCAATGCGAAATCCTACTCTCATGAAATTTTTGATCAATTCACAAATTATGAATTTATGAATTATATAAAAATTTAAAATTTTGACAATTTTCAAGAAATTAAAATTTTAGTACAATTTCCTGAAAAAAGCTACTGTACTTTCAAGTCAAAATCCTACTCTGATGAAATTTTTGAAGATTTTTCTGATCATGACTTTTGTAAAAATTAAAAATTTTTGATAACTTTGAGAAATGAAAATTTTAGTCTAATTGCATTTGATTAATTAAAAAAGATACTGTACTTTCAAGGCAAAATCCTACTATGATAGAACTTTGAAGATTTTTCAATTAGGTAGTTATAGGTAGTCATGATTTTTATAAAAATGAAAAATTTTGAAAATTTTAATCCAATTGTATTTGATTAATGAAAAAAAAACTACTCTACTTTCAAAGACGAAATCTTACTATCATGGAAGTCTCGAAGATTTTTCAACTATTCGTGATTTGTATAGAAATTGAAAAATTTTGATTTTTTTTTGTTTTTTTTGAAAAATAGAGAAAATATAAAATTTGGAATTCATTCTCATGAATAGTAAGAAACTAATGGATTATAACCAGAAAAAATCATGATTTTGAAAATCTGTAAATTTTCTTCATTTCTCGAAAAAATAAATTTGAAAAATTTGAAAATTTTGATAATTTTTGAAAAATGAAAATTTTAGTCCAATTTCTTTTGATTAATGAAAAAAGTTACTCTACTTTCAAGGCAAAATCCTATTATGATGGAACTTTTGAAGATTTTTCAACTGTTCTTGATTTTTATAGAAATTAATTTTTTTTTTAAATTGAGAAAATTGAAAATTTGGAATTCATTCTCAGAAAAGTAACAACTCTAATGGATTATAACCAGAAGAAGGGCAAGATTTTGAAAATCTGTAAATTTTCTTCATTTCTCGAAAAAAAAAAGTGGAAAAATTAGAAAATTTTGATAAATGAAAATTTTAGTCTAATTTCATTTGATTAATTAAAAAATATACTCTACTTTCAAGGCAGAATCCTACTGTGATGGAACTTTTGAAGCTTTTTCAATTATTCGCGATTTTTATAGAAATTGAAAATTTTACTTTTTTTGAAAAATTGAGAAAATAGAAAATTTGGAATTCATTCTCATGAAAAGTAACAACTCTTCTTCATTTCTCGAAAAATAAAATAAATAAATTGTAAAAATTAAAAAATTTTGATAATTTTTGTAAAATGAAAATTTTGGCTAGATTTCATTTGATTAATGAAAAAAGCTACTTCACTTTCAAGGCAAAATCCTACTATGATGGAACTTTTGAAAATTTTTCAATAAAATGTTGGCAATTTTTGTGAAATTAAAATTTTAGTTCAATTTGATTAATGAAAAAAGCTACTGTACTTTCAAGGCAGAATGCTGCGCTAATTCAATTTTTGAAGATTTTTCAGATCATGAATTTTGTAAAAATTGAAAACTTTGATAATTTTTGAGGAATGAAAATTTTAGTCTGTTTGCATTTGATTAATGAAAAATATTCCAATACTTTTAGGGCAAAATTCTGCTTTGATAGATTTTTTTGATTAATCGCCAAATTTTGAATTTTGTAAAAATATAAAATTTTGGAAATTGTCGAGAAATTGAAATTCTATTCTAATTAAATTTGATTTAGGTTAAAAAAAAGAAGAAAAGAAAAAAAAACAAAAAAAACTATAGGTAATACTTTTTTAGGGATTTTACCACCATTCACCAGCAAAATTCCTCCGTTGAAGTTTTGTCGAAAATTCCCCTTTTTCTGTTCCAATTTGGTTTCTCTACAGTCAATGAACCTTATAATAGGCTAACTAAAACAATCGCTCGATAATACCAACATCTGCGAATTATATTTCTACATAATTCATCTCTCTGACCAAACACAGTAGTAACTTGACCACAAACCGACTCATAAATTCAGAAAGACTGAGAAACTCCAGCCTCGTGTTCTCACATGTTAGTCTCACAACAGACTAGTAATCTCGCGTATTTCCTTCGATTAAAATTATATGTATATCTACGCACAAATATTTGGAATTCTGTATGCTCACAGAGCTAAAGCTCGTCTTATACATAAATAGCAAACGACAATAAACAACAGAGTCACGTTTATATACGTGTACGACTGTACGTTCATCGAGTACGTTTTCAAGTCGTTCGAAATGAAAATGACAATCCAATTTTCACTCTGAATTTATGGCGAACCTCATTATAAGACGTACTTAGTGGTAGAAATTAATTCGTACAGTAATCGAAAGGAACAAAAGAAGGTATAACATTCTTAACCAGCTTTGGACTTTTGAAACTGGAAACCAAGATTCGTATTATATAGATAAGATACTTAGTGTGTAGATTCTGAGTGCTGAGCCTAATTCGTAAATTCCACCGGTCGAAAAAACGAATTAGGACATGGAGCTTGTGAGTGTACAAATCGGAAGATTAATACGTGGAGGAAATAGGCCTATGCAAATGAACGCTCTGAAGTCGATTGCACAATGTGGAAAGTTATCGAAAAAAAGCTAGACGACCTGCCTGTGATGACCTTCCGGGATGCAACGTTTTATTTCACATCTATTTTTCTCTCTCTCAGCGTTAATTCGTCGACATATTGTTAATCACTTTATCTATAGATACAGTGTTTCAAAATACACACGTTGTGCTTGGGCTTTTAATCTGAGTAGGAAATCTGGTTCTGCAGCTTGTTAATTACTGATCTATGTTCTACTTCACGATGAAAATATTTTACCGCCTAGTGGCATCTTTAGTACCACAATTTGGTTGCAACGCCTTTCTAAGATCGACATCGATGAGTGTTTTGTCGACGACGATGACATATTATGGGTAACGCACGTGCCCTATTCACGGATTGATTTTCGGGCCAAAGTTGGGAATTTTCCTCAACATAGGAATGATTTTAATTTAAGAATAAACGGACGACTGACGAGTGGGTTAATGGGCGATCGTATCGAGTACTCGCTCGGATTGCTGTGGATTTTGGTCCAAATGGCATTTCGTCAGTTCCGCTACTAAATCTACGCCTAGGTACTCATCTTCGCAGCCAGAAATCAGTCTGCTGCTGGGAGATGGTGGTTTATGGAGTCGCATCGATCAACACGATGTAGCTGCTCGTATCAAATTTAATGAATTCGTGACCTTAGCATTATCGTGATGTTGATTAGGTACAAATACGAGTAATGCGATATTTAATTTCGATTTGTTTGGCGGAGTTGTTAAGCGAGGAGAAATGAGCTATAGAAGATTGCACCTGATTTGAAGGTATTACAGAAGGAAGTGTATTAGAACTTGGAGAGATTTAAATTAGGGCAAGATATTTTGAAATGTCTTGGAAACGTAACGAATTCTAAAAAAATACCTACTTCATCTGATAAAATATGAAAAAGCGAGTTTAAAATATTATTTTTACGAAAAAGAGAATTACGAAATATTTTGAATTTGATAGCTAAACAAAATTATTACCTAAGAAAATTTGAAAATGCTGGAAAAATTAAGTACCTAGTAATTTTATTAAAATTAAATACCTAATTTAGAAATACTGAAAAAAATCTGGAAAAAAATTTAAGTCGTAGAAAAATGAGAGATTTTAGAAGATTAAAAAAAATGGCAATTTTCAAAAGTTGAAAATTTTTTGCTATAATCAGAAAGATGAAAAAAATAAAAATGACGAATAATTAAAAATATTTATAGGTATTTTACATTCAAGGCAAAATCCTACTCTGATGGAATTTAAAAAGATTTTTCAAATCGTGAATTTTGTAAGATTTTAAAAATTTTAAATCTTAAAAATTTTGTAAAAATTCAAAATTTGAAATCTTGAAAATTTTATAAGAATTTGAAATCTTAAAAATTTCTTAAAAATTTTAAAACTAGAAAATTTTGGAAAAACTAGAAAATTTTGGAAAAATGTAAAAATTTTGGAAAAATTTGAAATCTTGAAAATTTCATAAAATGTGACCCGGCATGACAAAAGGGACCTAAGTAGGTAAAAAATCGATTTTCACTTTTTTTATGTTCTGAGCTCTAATAACTGAGGTCTATCATCTGAGCCACTCAAAATTTCGAAAAAATCAATATTTCCAATCGGCATGACAAAATGGACCTAGTAGGCAATGTGGCTGTTTTTCAAGAATTTGAATAAAAATGTGTACAAGTATATCCTTAATTTTTTTCAAAATAGCTCACCCCGGGGATGATGCTTGAAATACGTGATTTTAAGCCAAAAAAATTCACTTTTGAGAGTTTTCGATCAATTTTTAAAATCATCATTGGTCACAATAATTTTACTTGAAATCGATGAAATCTAATAATTTTTGTTTTTCAATGTTTTTTTAGTTTTATGACCACTTATGACGCAAAATGTTCACAATTTAGCCAAAAACCGACCTGATATTTGTTATCAGTAAGCTTCAAAAATTTTCTTATCGCACAATTTTTTCCCTTTTTTGGCAACACATGAGTTTGGTCAAATTTCCCTTACCCATTATAAAAAAAAATTTCGCACAAAATTTTGAAAAAAATATTGGAAAATATTTCACTCATATTCAGTAACTATTCCTCAAAATCTAAAAAAAATCGGTCCATTTGTTCCAAAGATATCCATTCTCAAAGTTTGTTTTTGCTCTCTTGAAAAATTATTTGTAAAATACCTACTAGGTCCCTTTTGTCATGCCGAGTCACAAATTTTAAATCTAGAAAATTTTGGAAAAATGTGAAAATTTTGTAAAAATTTTAAATCTTGAAAATTTTGTAAAAATTTTAGATCTTGAAAATTTTGTAAAAATTTGAAAATTCTTGAAAATGTTATACTCGTAAGAATTTAAAATCTTAATAATTTTGGAAAAATTTTAAATCCTAAAAATTTTGAAAAAATTTGATATCTTGAAAATTTTGTAAAAATTCAAAATTTGAAAAATTTAGCAAAATTCTATCTTTAAAATGTTTTATGGAAATTTCAAATTTCGAAAAATTTTTAAAAATTTGAAATTTTGAAAGTTTTGTACAAATTTGAAATTTTAAAAATTTTGTAAAAATTTGTAATCTTAAAAGTTTTGTGAAAATTCAAAATTTAAAATCTTGAAAATTTTATAAAAATTTAAAATCTTGAAAATTTCTTAAAATTTTTGGAAAACTGTGAAAATTTTGTAAAAATTTGAAATCTTGAAAATTTTGTAAAAATTTAGCAAAATTCCATCTTTTATGGAAATTTCAAATCTTAAAATTTTTTTAAAAATTTGAAATTTTGAAAGTTTTGTACAAATTTGAAGTTTTTAAAATTTTGTAAAAATTTGAAAGCTTGAAAATTTTGTAAAAATTCAAAATTTGAAAAATTTTGTAAAAATTTAAAATTTGAAAAATTTTGTAAAAATTCAAAGTTTGGAAACTTTTGTAACAATCTGAAATTTGGAAAATTTTAGTCCGCCTAATTGAATTTGATGTAAATATATAGCTATTGTACTTTCAAGGGAAAATCCTACTCGGATGGAATTTTTAAATATTTTTCAAATCATGATTTTTGTAAAAATTTAAAATTTAGAAAATTTTTGTTGAATGAAAATTTTAGTTGAATTGAATTTGATTGCCTACGTCCTTCGATTTCAAGACAAAATCCTACTCTGATGGAATTTTTGAACATTTTTTAAATCGTAAAAATTTGAAATATTGATAACTTTTGCGATATGAAAATTTTAGTTTAATTACTTTTGATGAATGAAAAGAGAGATACTGAAGTTTTAAGGCAAAGTTCTACTGTGTTAGAGATTTTCGATTTATTCTCAAATTCATGAATTTTGTAAAAATTTGAATAAATTTTGAAAATTTTAGTCTACCTAATTGAATTTGATTAATGAAAAAAACTTATGTACTTTCAAGTCAAAATCCTACTCTGATGAAGATTTTTCAAATCGTATGAATTTAAAATTTTGATAATTCAAAAAAAATAGTCCAATTGCATTTGACTAATGATGAAAACTACTGTACTTTCAAGGCAAAATCCTAACTCTGATGGGATTTTTGATAAATTTCCAAATCATGAATTTTGTAATAATTTAAAATTTTGACGATTTGAAAAAAAATGAAAATTTTAGGCTTATTGCATTTGAACAGTGAAAAAAGCTAGTGTACATTCAAGGCAAAATCCTACTCTAGTGGGATTTTTAAAGATTTTTTAAATCGTGATTTAAATTTTAATTCTGATAATTCAAAAAAAAAACTAATTTTAGTTCAATATTGCATTTGAATAATGATAAAAACTAATTTACTTTCAATAGAAAAATTCTACTCTGATGGGAATTTTGATTATATACCTACCTAATTCCCAAATCATGGATTTCGTAAAAATTGAAAATATTTAATACTTACCTATTTCTTTTCATATTCTTCGGTTTCGGTAGGAAAAGATCAGTGCAAGCTTTAAATCAGCAGTTGTCAAAAAAGTTGAATTTTTCAATTTTCCGCTTTCATGTGTGCTTTAATTGAATCCTTATGAGTACCTACGTATGTACTTGTGAGATTCTAGTAAAATACCTTTTAAAAATTACGCCTTCTCCGTTTCCGCTTTCCCACCACCGAATTGCCTATTCCTAATAATTATAATTTATTGATTAGATACATATACTCCAATAAACACGACATATGTACTTATGTACGTACTTGACGATGAAAGTACGAGTACTTGATGCTATCGGACTGCGACGAATTCTTTGGAATATTTTCCGAATGTTGCTGTCGTTGGAAAAAATATACCTACAATATGAAAAGAACTTACCTACACCAATTCTGATACGTGCTACGTGTATATTTACTATAACTTATATTTATCTCATTAATAGGTAAACATTTAATTGATTTTGATAAAGCAATTATTACGTACATTCGTATTTAAATTGAGAAAAATGACCGACAATATAAACTACATATCTATTATACCATGAATACGGAACCTATGGCAGTATAGAGTCCCATAAGTAGTCATGCATTAGTAAAAAATTATATGTATTTTTTCATACTCGTTTGCTTCATACGTATTTTAGCAGATTAAACTAATACGAACGTATTTATTATTCAGAACATCGGTTAACGCGAGTGAGCATTTTGTCTGGTTGACAGTGAAATAATATGTCATCTTTTTAGTTTGTTGTTGTTGTTGTTTTTTAAAAAGTAGGACAGTACAAGTGAACCGCACCTATCATTCTACCATGCAAACTGGTTTATCGTCGTGCTTTCGATTAAAAGATTCGTTTCCTAATTTTATCGGCTCGCGATAAAAGTAAAATTTTAGTAATATCAAGGCCATCGTTTACGACCATCTATTCGAAATATTTAGGTGTACCCGCGAAGAAAGAGAAAAATAAAATGGTCTGAATGGTACGAGCCAGGACATTTTAGCGTTTTGCACTTTTTAATCTTATTACGCAATTTTTTCACGATGCTGGTTTTATTTCATCCAGTTATAATTACCTATTCTAATTTGAAATTGAATTGCCACTTAGAATCGTGGAATTGAAAATTCGACTCGTTATGTCGACGATTTTATTGGCTTAATTGGCTTTCGAAGAGTACTCGTATGTAAATCTTCAAAGTTGATTTTAATTTCATTCATTACTTTGGACGCAAAAAAAAAAAAAAAAAATAGTAAAATGTGGTTTGACTACTTTTTCTTTGCTTCCAAATATTTGCTCGAGTGTTTCTTTTCCTGTATCAAAATATGTATAAGTACGATTATTTGTACAAAGATGTAGGTCTAACTACAAGTATCAGTTTACTCGAGTATGCTCTTAAATTCGTTTTGCTTTGAACTTTACGACAATGTTGTGATTTTGTAGAAACGTGAGTTGGAGCAAACGACAAACTTCCCAGTTGTTTGATATAGAAATTAAAGAATTTGGCCGACCTATTAACATATTTCGAGTTTTTATTCAATCTTAGATAGAATGTGTTTATTTTTTGATTTTTTTTTTAATTTTTGGGAAAAAATATGTACTTGAGAGAAATATTCTCTAAAAAAATTGTAATTGAAAAAATGTAAAATGAGATTCAAAAAAGAAATGCACGCAAAATTTATAAAAAATATAATCAAAATAATATTTTTTTGGAAACATTGAAAAATATGTTTTGTTGAAACATTCTATGGGAAAAATGTTATGAGATGAATCAGATCTATTGAGAAAAATAATATCAAAGACATTTTTAGAAGAAGAAGAAAAAAGAACTAGAAAAAATTCCACTGAAAGAAATCAATTTGATTACCCCGAGCAGCACAATCGACAAATTATCGAAATAAAAAATCGACAGAATATCGAATTCGATAAAGTGTCGCGAAAGTTCCGCATAAATCGTGAAATTATCTTTCGATATATAGATAGATTATCGACGAATTATAGTTAGTAAAAATTTCGAGATTATAGTAAGATATTTTATCGATAATCTATCTATAATATCGAAAGATAATTTCACGATTTAGGCGGAACTTTCGCAACACTTTATCGAATTCGATATTCTGTCGATTTTTTATCGATTTTTTATTCCGATTTTTCGTCTTTTACTAGCTTTTTTCTATAATTAAAAATCATTAATTAGCATAATTAATACATTAAACTATGCCTAAACACATTATTCATGTTACGGTAAGAGGATCATTTCAGAAAACGTCAAAAAAAATTATAAAAAATCTGCCACCCGTGGGGCTTGAACCATCTACATCCTGCATGGAAATCCTCTTCCTTAACCACTATGCCATACCTTATCGTTGAGGAATTAGCAATAAAACGCTTATAATAGGCAGTTTGGTACTACCAGACGTGTTGGACTTAGAAAAATTTTCACCAATTTCAAATATCGTCACAAAATCGTTGAAAAATCGTTCGACAAATTTCAGATTATTTGTCGATAATGTAGTTTCAAATATCGCCACAAAATCGTTGAAAAATCGAATTCGAGGAATTTCATATCACGTGTCGATAATATAGTTTCAAATATCGTCATAAAATCGTTGAAAAATCGAATTCGAGAAATTTCAGATTACGTGTCGATAATAAAGTTTTAAATATCTTCACAAAATCGTTAAAAAATCGAATTCGAGAAATTTCAGATTATTTGTCGATAATATAGTTTCAAATATCGTCACAAAATCGTTAAAAAATCGAAATCGAGAAATTTCATATTACGTGTCGATAATATAGTTTTAAATATCTTCACGCAATCGTTAGAAAATCGAATTCGAGAAATTGCATATTATGTGTCGATAATATAGTTTCAAATATCTTTACAAAATCGGTAAAAAATGGGATTCGATAAATTTAATATAATCTGTCGATAATATAGTTTCAAATGTCGTCAAAAAATCGGTAAAATATCGGAGTCGAGAAATTTCATATAATCTGTCGATAATATAGTTTTAAATATCTTTACAAAATCGTTAAAAAATCGAATTCGATAAATTTAATATTCTTTGTCGATAATGTAGTTTCAAATATCCGCACAAAATCGGTGGAAAATCGGTATCGATAAATTTAATATTCTTTGTCGATAGTATCGTTGACGAATATCGTCATAAAATCTTAATAATATCGAATTCGATAGTTTTTAGATTTTTTGCCTATGAAGTTGTACCGATAAATCTTTATAATATCGTGAGAACATCTATAGATTTTCAAACGATTTTTTATCGATACGTTACATCTACCGATATTATCGATCGAGTGTGCCGCTCGGGACCTACCATTTTCAAATTGGACAAAAAAAACAACTTCTGTGCAGAAATTTCTTTTGGAAACAGTTTTCATTAAAAAAATTAATTTCTCGTTCAAAAATTTATCGGATAAAATTTAAAACTGTTTAAAAATATGGAAACAATATTAGAATAGAATTAATTTTTTTTTTGAAGAAATTAAAAAATTTTGTTGATGAAAATTTATAATTTACTAGGCTGAAAAATTTTCTGAGAAATTTTTTTGAGATGAACTTCTCGCAGAAAAAATAATATTGAATTCCTTCCAAGAAAAATCTCATTGCGGAAAAAATTTAAAATCTTTCGAATTTTTTTTTTTTAGAAAAATTCTACTCGAAAAAAAACAGGCAATGGTCTTCTCTCGATAAATTTCAATTTGAACGAAAAAATACACTTTTTGAAAAGAAATTTCGTTCAAGAAAAATTTTCTTAATAGAAAATTCAGGTAAAATCCATTAAAATGAATTTCCAAAAAATTCTCCGATTAAATTAGAAAAGTTTGGAAATGAACAATAAAATTAAGAAAATATTCCATAAAAAGTTTTTGAAAAATGAAACATTTTTAGAGAAATTCTTTAGAAAAATATCTACTTGGGAAAAATTTTGTGAAGTTTCTTCTCGATCAATTTTAAAGATCTCTTTAGAAGAATTTTCACTTGAAAATGTTTTTCCCATAGGTAATGAATAAAAGATTTTTCAAGGAAAATCGAAAAATAAATTTAGTGCGCAAAACGTTGTCTGATAAAATTTAAAATTGTTTGAAAATATTTTTTGAAAAAAAAAAAAAAAATTGGTAAAAATATTATTTTTTCAGAAAAAAATTTCTACAAGAAAAAAAAACAAATTCGACTCCCCCCCCCCCAAAATTTTAGAAAAACTTATGTCATTATCAACCTCATAATAAATACAAAGAATTCGTCACCTTTTGTCAAAAATAAAAAATTTAATAAAAACATCAATAGAGATTTAGAGAATTTTCAAATATTTTCGAAATTGAAATTTTTCAATTTTAGCTTAAACTTTCTAAAATTCAAAAAAGTATTTACAAATTTTGAAATTTTTTTGTACTTTGAAAAATTCAACAAGAATTCTGAATTTTTTAGAGAATTTGATTTTTTTTAAATTGGGGCAGTAAAAAAGTTTCACCATTTTTAAAAACCTAATGAAAACTTAAAATTTTAAAAATTTGATAGATATAGGTATAATACCTACGTAGGTACTTACCTTACCTAAACTTGAATATATATATTTTTTTAATTCCGGAAAGAAAGGACAATTTTCAAAGACATTATTTTGTTACATTTCTTGATCATTCATCCAATTTTTCAAAAACATTATTTTGGTGAAAAATAAAAAATATTTTTAAAAAACAAGAAAAAATCATTCAAACCTAAACTTAAATTTTCAGCAATTTTTTTCTTTCAAGAATCTTGAAAAAATTATTTTGAAGAAAAATGAACACAATTTAAAAAATATATTTTAATTCGTCATAAAGTTTCATAAAAATTTTTCTGGAAAAAATATCTACTTAGGTAGGTAAGTAAATTTTAAAAAATCATGGACCAAATATTGAAATTTTGAGGATTTTTTTTTAAATGCCAGAATCACTTTGAAGAAAAATGAAAACATTTTTAAAACTATTACACACGAGTATTTTAAAAAAAATTCTCAAAATTTCGCAACTGCAAAAGTATGAAATTTTCAAAAAATCGAGGACATAAAATTGATTTTTAGAATTTTTCACGTACTATTCAAACTGCGCCGTTTTTTTTTGTTTTTTTTCATTTAATTTTTTTTACAGAATGATTTTTAAAAACGTTGTTTTAATTATTTTTTTTTTCAAAATTTCCTTAGACAATGAAAAAAAACAAGAATCAAAAAAATGGAAATTGAGGAAATTTTTTAAAATTGTAAAAATCACTTTCGTCAAAAATGAAAATAATTTTGAAAACATTATTTTCTTATACATAATTTGAAATTTTTCAAAATTTTTCGATAGAAAAGTGAATAAATAAAAAATATAGGTAAAACAAAAAAAAAAGAGGAAAAACATTTTAAATAGAATAAAATAAAATACTTACCTACTTAGTTACAAATTGATGAAATTGCGATTCAAAAAATTTCAAGTGGCTCAATGCTTTCAAGTGAAATTAATTTTGAAAAATTAGCTTGAATCTGAAAAATCGATTAAAAAATGAAATCTATTGAAATTCGTAAATTTGCCATGTTTATCAAATTTTGAAAATTAACCAATAAATTTCAATTTTGCCAAAGTTGAAAAAATAGAACATTGAACAAAATTTCATAAAATTACTTAGGTACTTTCCCAAAATTTGAAAGATATTTTTTTCCAACAAAGATTTTTCTTTAAAAGAATTTCTATTTTTTTTATTAAAGATTTTTTAAAATGGGTGATATTTTTTCAAAAAATAAATAAATAAATATATCAATAGATTTCTCGGGGGAAAAATCTCTTATTGTAAAAAACAAAAAATCGTATGTCTTTTGAAAAGAAAAATTGAAAAATGAGAGGTTTTTTATTTTAAAAAAATTAGATTTTTTCAAAGAATGGATTTTTTTCAAAAAATTAGAGGGTTTTTCTTCAAAAAAAAAAAAAAAAAAAAAAAGGTGAAGATTTTTTAAACAAAATATTAATTTTATAACAGATTTTTTCAAAAAATACCCAAGAGATTTCATCCCCTGAAAGTTTTCCAATTTTCCTAAAAACGACAGAGTAGGTACCATTTTAAAAAAAAAATCAGACTCAATTCAAATTCCAGAACAGGGCACCAAAATTAAAAACCAATCAACTCCTGGATGAGATCATTAAATTCACATTTCAATCAAACTCGAGTGTAGTGTCACGGCATGGCATGGCATGCCCAGTCAGAAGTCTCGATATTAGAGTCATTATTCGGCACCAACGGCGAATCCCTGACCAAATATGATGTCGAAATTCGCGCTCCGTTTTAATTAACTCGTTAAAATAAAACGAATTTATTTTCTAGTCATTAATCAAGCTTCAGTTATTTCGACATTAACGTTGCTGAGTCACGTTTATCATCTTTATATTTTTTTCAAACTTTACTTCTTTTAATCTACCGATACAGCACGTAGGTAGGTATACTATATACTAATAAATGAAAGAGCGAGAGGCAATGAGACTGTATGAAAGAATACACACAGGTAGACGTAAAGGTAGGTAGTGGTAGGTACTAATCATTTAACGTAAATCATATACGCGAAAGTTGTTTTTATTATACTTTGTATGTATAAATCGCAAACATAGGCTCCGAATATTGTACAGTACGTACCTTACCTACTACTACGTGTTCGTTCAATTAAAAGAAGGTTATTGTGTCGCGATTAAGGTACCTTATACTCTTGATAATGAAACCATTATAAGGGGAGAGATCACCTCGTGTCAAGTTCAGACGAGAGGGGGGAAGGAAACGTCAATCAAAACAAAGGAACCAGTTGACAAAAAAAAAAAATTAAAATAAATATCTAAATTCTTCTGGTGCACTGTACGAGTCATTTGAAAATCGTTTTGATGTCATCTAAGTTGCATAAGCAGTTCAGTTCAAGGCGAAATAATGTAAGAAGTTAGAGTTACTTTACAAAAATATACTCTTGGTCGTTAATTAATTTATAAACATAGTTTCTAAAATCCGGGAAATCTGTCACCCTTCTTTCTTGCCCAGCGATATAAATATCAAATAACACAGGTTTCGTAAAAGGCAATTTTCCCAATTGAGATAGCTCGTGGAAATACGTTTTAGCGTAGCTTTCTTTTAGACTATGGAAATATTTCTCTTTTCCACGAATTTTCACCCGTTCTTTTATTTCTTGTTCTATTTCAGCGTACATGGTTTGTTTGCTGGGAAGTGTTACTACTCCTTTGAAGACGTTCAAAAAGAAGCGAACCTGTATTGAAATTATTACGAGTAATTAATCAATTAAATCAAAATTGAAGGGGAGGGAGGAGTTTAATCGAAATTTTTGTAATAATCAAAATTATTCCCAAGACTTTAAGCTATAACTTTTGTTTGAAATTTTTTTAAATTGGATCTCTCTTTCCCCGCCAATTTTGCATATTACGTCAAGATACGAATTAAAAATTGGAGGTCGGAGGGAGGGGAAGGGTCCAATTGGAAAAATTGTCAAATAAAAGTTGTAGATTAATATCTTGGAAATAATTTTGGTCATTATAAAAATTTCAATCGGACCCCTCCCTCTCCTCCCATTTCACATAACATTATGTAGATACTTATTTAAAATTGAGGATGGGTCCAATTGAAAAAATTTTCGAACAAAAGTTGTAGCTTGATGTATTGGAAATAATTTTGATTATTACAAAATTTTTGATTTGACCCCTCCCTCCCCTCCAATTTTTGAGTAAACTAGACACTATAGTCACAAATGGAGGGAGCCTACCTGTAAATCAAACAAATCGAAATTCGGACTGTCTCTGGGCACTCCAATAACACACATCGTAGGGTGCTCAATATTGATCACCTGTTTGTAGAGTGGTCTCACGATATCATTTTGCACAGTTATTTTGCATTCTGCATCGAGAAAAGGGTACTTGAAGGTGTAACCTTGAGAGGAAAAAAAAATCCCAGAGATAAATTACCTATCTAATTTTATGATTTCTTATTTAAATACTTGGACTTGAAACGTTGAATTACCGGTGCTGTATACGATTGCATCCGCAGATACTTCGGATCCATCGACGAATACGACGTTTCCATTACGGATTTCTTGAATGTCGGGCTTATGTTGAAAATTTTCAGGAAATTGGATATTCTGAATTTTACTGTTGTGATGACTTAGATATACCTGCGAAGTAAAATAAAAATTGGCGGTAGATTAATGGAGCCTTATTTATATGCAACGAGAAGTGACAGTGAAAATTCAAATTAGAACCTAGGGAGACGTGGTTTTTGGTAAAAATTGACAAGAATTGGGCCATCTTCTAAAAAAAAAATATTTTTCGTTCAAACATTAATTTAAAATTGGATGAAAAATTCCCTCTTTGTCACAGAACATTGATCCCAAAAATCATGATTTTTTTTTTCTTCTCCAAATGTAAAAATAGGTAGGTATATTTTTTTCTTAAAGAAAAGAAGAAAAAAAACGGAAACATATTTTTGTGCATAAAAATTCAGATTTTTACGCCAAAACAATTTTTTGAATTATTTATTCTTTAAAAAATTGTCAATTTTTTGTTCTTTGAAAACAAAGCGAGTAATTTTTTTTTCTAAAAATAAATAATTTTAAAAAATCAGATTTTTTTCCAGCAATAAATTGAAAGATTTTATTATTATTATTATTATATTTATTTATTTATTTTTATTTATTTATTTTTAAGATGTTTAATATTTTTGTACTACATTAGATTATTCAAAACGTCAATGTATTAATTCCGTGAGGTTTTCTTTTTTTTTTTTTTTTTTTATGTTTGAGTTACTTGTGGTTTATATCTTCTTTCTTCTACCGGTTTTGTCAATTTGATACCTCACTTTACTGTGGCTTATTTATTTACTTACTACTCTTCTATTTGATTTAGGTAATAATAATAATCCGGCCCCCGCTCGCCATTCTGGCATAGGGGGACCGTTATTCATAATGTACTCTCGTGTATTCATGTATTCTACTCATGCAAAAATAAATTCAAATAAATCCAAATTATTATTATTTTAAATGGATGAAACGAAAAGTAGTTGTTCTTCAAAAATGGAGGAAGTTTTTTTTATCAAAAAAAGAATAACAACAACAACTCAAGATTCTTATTTTCAAAAACAATTATTACCTACCTATTACAAAAAATCATGATTTTTTTTTTCTCTCCAAAAGTAAAAACATTTTTTCTTGTAAAAAAAATGAATTTTTTTCAGAGTAAAAATCAAAAGATTTCATACCTACTTTAAAAAATTTAGATATTTTCTGCAAAATTAAAATGCCGGTGAACATAATGAATCGAAGTGGATGTTCAAAGCGTAAAAAAATAAAGGTAAAAATGAAAAAAGTATTGAAAAAAAAATGAAAAGTTGAAATAAGAATGTGATAAAATTTCTGAAAGTCATCAAAAATAAAAAATAAAATGTCTACATAAAAAAATTAATTTCCATGAAAATGTAAAAATTAAAAAAGTCTAATAAAAAAAAATCCAAAAAAATAGTTGGATTAATTTTTCAAGTTTTCAAAAAAAAAAAAAAAAAAAAAAAAAAAACAGTTTTGAACATAATGGTTGACAAATTGCATTCAAAAAGAATTGGAATTCAAAAATTTTTGAAAAATGAATTTTAAACGAAATTCAAAAAATAAAAATTCGGAAAAATCATTTTTGAACAAAATTATTCAAATTATTTTTTTTTTAGTTTAAATTTTGGTCGTTGGATAAAAAATTACCAATTTAAAATAAAATCGAAAAAATTTTAATTTTGAAAAAATTTTGAACCAAATCCCCCCGCCCCAAAAGGCATCTAAAATAAACAGAATTTCAAAAATTCAAATCAAAAAATTTATAATGCAGAAAATTTTTAAAACTGAATTCTGAACGAAGTGTAAAAATTAATATTTAAAAATTATTTTACAGAAAAATTTTTCAAGAGGTTTTTTTTTCTCTTAATTTTGGATCAAAACAATAAAAATTTATTAATCCTGTATTCCTGAACAAAATTCAAAAAAATAATAATAAATAGGCTTAGATAATTTTTGTAATTTTGATTTAAAAAATTAAATTACCTACTTAGTTATCAAAAAAAAAATTAAACTAGGTAAGTTTTGAAAGTTAAATTCTAAAAAATTTGAATACAAAAATAAAATTTCTGAAAATTGAATTTTAAACTAAACGAAAATAAATAAATAAAATTCAAAAAAATCATTTTTGAACGAAATTATCCAAATAAATGTTTTTGGTTCAAATTTTGGATCAAAGATTTAAAAAAAATTACCAATTTAGAAAAAAAATCAAAAAATACTAGCTATGCTGATAATATTTTTAATTTTGAACAAAATACCCCCCCCCCCCCCCCCCCCCCGAAGTAAGTACCCTGTCCATAAAAACGGAAATAGAATTTTTAAAATTCAAGTTGAAAAAAATTTCAAAATAATTTTTTTTTTTAATTTTACACCAAGGGCTAAAAAAATAATCGATTCAAAGTACTTAAAATTTTGAAAAAATCCAATATTCTCAATTTTCAACTTAATAAATAAATAAATAATCAAAATGGCAGGAAAAATAAATTAAAAATAAAATGCCTCAGTTTTTTAAGAAAGTAAACATTTCCTCTTTTTCAAGTGAAAATATTTTCTCAGATTTTTCAAAAAAGCCACAGTAAAATACTTATGCATGTATTTTTTCAAATTATTGAATTTTTTTGGAGCAAAAATTTCTTATTCTTAGAGAAAACTTCTCAATTCTTTGGGAAAATATTCCTCAAATTTTCGAAGAAAAATATTTCTGAAATTTTACAAATTGAAAATTGCTTTCAGATTATTTTTTGAATAAATAGAACAATTTTTTGGAGGAAAAATCTCTTATTCTTGGAGGGAACAAATTTTAATTTTTTCAGAAAAAACTTTCATCCTTATCTAGTGTTTTTTTTTTTGAAAAATAATTTAGAGAAAAAAATCTTACAATTTTTGCCGAATAAAACTATTGATTAACTATCTAGGTAAATTTTTATTGACGATAATCGATAAATAATTGTCATGTAAATTTTCCGATTTTTCAAAAGGTAATAAAAAAAATCAAAATATTTTTTAGAGTAAAATTTAAATAATTTTTTAAAGTCAAAAAAATTACACGTTTCTGAATTTCTGAAAAAATGTCTAAAGGTCATCCAATTTTTTGAAAAAATCCAATAATGTCTGAAAATTCAAAAAACAAGTTTCAAAATCAGTTTCATAATAATAATAATTATTAAGAATTGTTTTTTAATTTTGATCCATTTTTAATACTAGGTAAGTAGGTATATTATTAAAAAGGAAAAAATTTAATAATATCCCAAGTTTGTTTTTAAAATAATTTTTTCCAATTTTTCAAATCTTCAAAATTTGGTGAAAATTTACAATTTTGTAATTTTTAAATTTTAATTAATGAATCAATAAAATTTTAAAAATTCTACTTCATTTTCTAAAAATTCTATTTATTTGAAAATTTTTGCATTCAAATTTCTTTGGATGAAAAATCTTTCTTTCTTTCTTTTGAATAAATTTGTTGAGGAGAAATTTATCAATTTTTCGAGATTAGATAGGTATATATATTTTTTTTTTTTTTTTTTTTTAAGAAAAAGATGTCTCAAAGTTTTTGGAGTAAAAATATTTATATTCAAATTTTTTTAGAAAAATATTTCGATTTTTTTTCGCGAAAAGTCTTCCAATATCTTATTCTCGATATTTTTTCAATTTTTTTGTACGATAAACTTTCTCATATTTTGGGAGTAAAAATATTTTTCATTAAAAAAGAAACATCTTGCAGGCTTGCGGGGAAGCTTTCTCAATTTTTCGGGTTGAAAGTATAGGTAAGTATGTATTTTTAATTTTTTTGAAAAAAATTTCGATTTAAAAAAAAACGAGTTTTTATTTTTTTTTTTTTTGAATGAAAAATCTCCTAATTTTTTAATAAAGAGTCTTTCAACTACCTATTGGAAAGAAATTTTTTATTTTTTTTTTTGAGAATTTTTTTTCAATTTTTGGGAGTAAAAGCTAGAAATAGTATTTTTCATTCATTAAAAAATTTCTCTTTTTTTAAATTCGCTCATTTCAAAAAAAGTGAAAAAATTCTAAAATTCTTTAAACTTTTTAGATTGAAGGATATTTTTTTATTTTTTTGGAATAGGTGAGAATTTTTAAAATTTTCGGATTTTTTCAATTTTTTTGTAGAATGAAATTTCTTGTTTTTTGAAAGTCTTTTTTTATTTCTCCAGTTTTTTTTTCCTATTGTTGAAAAAATTCATCAATTTTTTCAGGTTTTATAATACATAGGTACTTCCGTATTTCTTATAAAGAAAATTTTCAAATGTGCTTTTTTGGATTTGTAAAACAATTTTATACAAAAATTTCCCAATTTTTGCAGTTTTTTGTAGTAAAATATTATCTCAGATGCCTTGTAGTTTTTTTTTTTTTGTTTTTTTTTTGTTTAATGTAAAATAATAAAAACATAATTAATTTCAAGTCGTTCTTATTTTATTACATTGAAACATCAGTTAAACAATTATTACAATCGTTAAAATATGCTCAATATACAAAAAACACATAGATACGTAAGGTATAAACTCTTATCAATTAAATTATCCGTAAGTATTTCAATTCTAATACTTACAATAATATCACACGAGAATGAACTTTCAAATTCGATAATACCACCGATAATACGTCGACCAAGAGACGTACACTTCTTAGATTTCAATTTCAACTACAACATCGACGGTTTCAATGAGAAAAAAAATTAATTTGAAAATGCGACAGTAAAACGTATCTATTAATGCGGTTATCTAGAAAATAATAAGTTAATACGCAAATACTCAAAACAATAAAATGAGTACTCGTTACATTGAGAGCAATAATCGAAAGGAAAAAAAAAATTACAAAATATATACCTACTAATTAACATTATTACGAAACATTATAACGCAAAAGTATAATATCAATATACACACCGAACGGAATGCATCGTAATTAAATTTCGAACGAAAGAGAGGTAACAAAAAAATTAAATTATCAATACATTTCTGGTGTCATTCTCAGGAACTGCCAGGTAAATATTTGGCGCAATTCATCTCACCGCATAGGCACAGTCTGCCTCCATTAGTGCCAGACTCGCTATATCTGTAGGTGATTTCTTCACCAGCGGGTATGGTACGTTTGGCGAATATGGCCAGTCTGGGAACCAACGAATCGACACGAACGGGAACAACGATGCAATTAGGATTGCACGAGTGATTAATGTATCGTCCAATGTTACCGATGCAAGTCGCATCAATGGTTGTTCTAATCAGCTTATCATTCGATACGAATTCGTTCAACACGAAGATATAATTATTGTAGTCGTTTTTACGACGCCCGGACGCCTCAAATTCGCTAATAATTTCGCCAGCGTATTCGCAAACGAATTGACCCTTTTGTAGGGGAGATTTGCAGACGATACCGTGTCCTTTGGCACCGGCGTCCATTATCACCAGATCAGGATTAGGTCCGAATTGTACCAGACGATTGGAGCAGGATGATGAGCAATCGCATCGTTGATTGCATTCGACAACGGATGAGGTAGAGCTGTTCTCGAGCAGTTTATCGTCTACGAGGAGTCTGTTTTGGTAATTTGGACCGGTGTTTTGCAGACAAGGGCAAATCGTAGGGTTGGTGCAGTTCGATTGGTCAGTACAGTCGCAGTGAGTTGAGATTAATGATTCGAAGAGGTTCAGGTCGCAGCCTTTGCCGGGTATACAGGTTGGTACGTAGAATATGTCGGGGGTCGTGTGGTCGTAGTTGTCGATTAGGTCGTCGTCCATTTTGAGTTAGTTTTTCACCGCTAAAGAAACCTGGAAGGGAAAAAATACGTTTAAAAAAATTTAAGAGACTTTTACAACTACGTGGGAATCATGGCTGGCAACTTGGCAATATTCTGGGTGCCCGAGCTTCGCCCAAAATTTCAGAAATAAAATGATCTACACTATAAAAAACTCGAAAAATGCAAAAAATTGAATGCACGCACAATATGTATTAAAAATATACCTACTTTTTTGAGAAAAACTTTAATGCAAATTTTTTTCAATTTTTCTGGATCAAAAAATTTTTTGATTTTTTTTTTTTTTTTGGAAAATAATTTTTGAATTTTCTTGAATAAAAAATATCTCAAATTATTGGGTAAAAAAAAGAAGAATTCTCATTCTTATTGGTAAAAAATAATCATTCTTAAAACAAAAAACATTTCTCTATTTTTTGGAAAAAAAACATGTTTTGGATTGAAAATTTTTCAATTTTTTGAAATAAAAAAGTTTTTTAGGAAATCTCACACTTTAGAAAAATATCTATTTTTTAGACTCGAATTTTTTTTTTTTTTTTTTAATTTGAAAAATAAATTGCTATTTCTTGTTACAATTTTTTAGAGTAGAAATGCATTTTTTTTAAAGACCTCTAAATTTTTTGACTAAAAAAAAAAAAACTTCATTTTTTTATCAAAAAATCATCAAATTTTAATTTTTGGGATGTTTTAGGAAAAAATTCTAATTTTTTTCATTTAAAAAAAAACACAAGTCATTTTTTGTAGAAAAAATCTACTTATTATTTTTCCTGACTAAATTTTTTATTAGAAGAAAGTTCCAGTTTTATGAAATAATATTTTTTTGAAAAATGATTTCTGAATTTTCTTGAATAAAAAATATTTTCAATTTTTTGAGAAAAATAATGTTTTTTTTTTGTTTTTTTTTAATAAGAAAAAGGGTTTTAATTTGTTTGAAATAATAAACATTTTTTTAATTTTCATTTTCATTTTTTTATTTAAAAAATACATTTTTCTAATTTTTTAAAGAAAAAAAACTCGTCCAATTTTTGAAGATAAAAACTCTAAATTTTTTGGAGAAAGCATCTCTAAGAAATAATTTCTGTTTTTTTTTTTTTTTTTTTTTTAAATGAAAACTCAATTTTTTGAGAAAAAATTGTAAAATGATTTGAAAAAAATAAATACCTATTTATCATTTTTAATTTTATTGGAGTAAGAAAAATTTTTTCAATTTATTTGTAATGGAAATTTTTTCTAATTTTTCAGGGAACAAAATCTCGATATCAATTTGAACACAAAAAAAAAAAAAAAAAAAACAACTGAACTTATTCGAGGAGAAAATCACTCCATTTTTCGATGAAATAATCTTTAAATTTTTTAATGGGATATAATTTTACCTATATCAATTTTTGAATTTTCAAATAATATTTTTCAAAGGGAAAAATTTTAATTTGCTTGATGGGAAAAAAATATATTTTTTTTCAAGAATTACAAATTGCAATTTTTTCGAAAAAAAGTATCCAATTTTTTTTTCTGGAAATAAATTCCAATTTTCTGGAGTGATTAAGACAAGTAAAAATATCAACTTTTACGTAAAAAAAATTCATTTTTTTTTGAAGAGAAAATATTTTCAAATTCAAAATTTTAAAAATTTCAACCCTCCAGCTGTTATGTAAAAATCGAGCAACACTCATCCAGAAAATGCCAAATTGCAGGACCCGATATGAATATTTAATAAACATCGAACCTTTGAAATCAACGAAGAACAAGCAGATTTCACCGAAGACGACCACGATTTAGGGAATGGGACGACGTAGTAGATACCAATCAAGCCCAAACATACGAAGCTTATTTTGAAAGTTTTCTTGATAATTATATCACATTTAGATGGCTCTGGGATTCTATAAAAATAAAGAAAAAAATTGATTTAGGTAAATTGGGGTCTAATATAAAATCTTTATCGAGTTTATATTCTACTTACACGAGCAGCGGAGGAATATCTTCCGGAGACACTTTACCCCATAATTTAGAAATACCGGAACAATGACCGATACCAACGATACCTACGACACGAGTGGGAACACGACCTGAAACAAATATCGCAAGGTAATTTCAAACCGACTTCGACGACTGCTCCGATTCAAAAATTTCTACCTTTTCTTTCGATATGAATTTGCTTTTCGGCGGCCAACTGCAACGAATGAGTCAGATAGATATCTCTTTCGTTGACCAAGACGTGCGATAAATCTGGATAATCGGCTAATAATTTGGCCATCAATTCTTCGAGAATATCTTTCTGTTTGCATTTTTCAATTTCTTCGGCGCTGTGAAAATATTTATTGAGTAGTTTGCGGACATGGTAGTTTGTTATTTTAATTTTTTCAATGTACCTTATGTCGGCCTTGGAGAAAAGTAAATTGCAGAACATGCAAATCGACTGCCACCAGCTCAGCTTGGACAGAGCTCTTTTCATTGTAATTCGCAGAGGTCTATCGCCATAACATAGGAAACATTTTTTCAACTTGACCATCTATGAAATTAAGAAAATTTATTAGCTAAAGTGAAAAAATGATAGGTAAATATATTTTAAGTGAGTGATTACTTCTTTTAATGCTCTTCTGAATTCGCCTCCTGGGGCCATCCCATGGTTTATGGTCAAATTGGCAGATAATTTCAGCAGTAGAACGTATATGATGCCTTGAAAGACCCCAGTTTCTTTAAAAATAGACTTCAATTTATCTGCAAAAATATCGAACGTAGTTTGAGGAAAAATCCACACAACATAACAATCGCCAATTTAATTCGTACCAATGGATAAATCTTGAGCTTCTTTGACTATGGTTTCTTCATCCATTTGCATAACATTCGCTCTATCCGGACATAATTCTACAACTAGAATATGAGGCTTTACGGCTTGCATAACCTGAACACAAAAATACTCGTTTAATTACGTATACGAATTTCGAGGACACGTCATGTATACTGTATAATCATACCTTGGTTACGTCGTTTTGACTTTCGACGCTGAAATGGCCAGTACCGATTACGTAGACTTTGGCTCCATCGGGAGTTTTCAATAATGTCACCGTATGGGGTAGATTTTTATCAAAATCTCTTAAATCCGGCTCGCTGTCATCTTCTCCTGGAAAGATAACTGTGAACATGCTCGAATATATAAAAAAAAAACACACTTAACATGTTAACAAATAAAAGCACATCATTCGATAATTACTGTCAGAAAAAGTCGACGCTGTCGAGTATAATTCGCTCATTGAACTGTCCGGTGATAAATATTCGCTATAATTATTGCATCCAGTCGCGTCACTGAGGGAAGCACTTAGGTCGTAGGATTGGTCAGCTGCACTTGTTTCCTAAAACGATAAAATTCAGTCCAAGTTTTTCAATGTAGTTTTGATATAAATTGAATTACTCACAGACATAGGGTCCATTCTCAAATTCGTGGCAAGGAAAGTGCAACTATGTCTTCATGGCCATACGTGTACTCCCAGTGAATCTTATACCAGGTGAGCACTGTAAACAAATGCAATACACGTGTCAACTGCCAAGTATGAAACTTCAACTATCTATGCAAATTATACGTAATAAAATAATTGATAACATTCGTACACTGAGGATGGGTATGTAATTAAATTATACGTACGGAAAAAAGATAATCGGAAATATGCTACGAGTTAGTGGTGTTTTTCAAACACATTACACAATTAATACTGCACTAGATTCAAGTTGGTAAGCATACCGATGGATGAATCAATAATTAATTAATTCGATTAAAGGATTAGAACACTATTTTGTACTTATTACATGTTGTAAAATAAAAATAAAATCATGTAAAAAAATTGTGTTCGTCAAATTTTTCACAAAAAAATTGATAAAAGATAAAAATCGACTATCGATTTTGCATATCGATAGATTCCTCGAAAAAATCAACGTTACCATTCAACTGAGACTAAAATAGGCCAAAATGGGGATAATTTTTTTGAAAATTTTTCAAATCACAGTTCAGGTGAAAATTTTGAAAATTTGAGTGTTTGAGAATTAATACACTAAAAGTTAAAATTTTATAATAATTCAAAAAATTCAAAATCATAAAAAATCGAGCTTTAAAAATAAAAATTTCGAAATATAAGAATTTTAATTTTATACTATTGCAACATTGATTAAGCTGCTCCTGAAAAATAGCTTCAAAAGTCAACAAAAAAAAATTCACAAAAATTCTGAAAAAAGTAAACAAACGCGAAAACGCGGTTTTCTCCGAAAAAACACCAGAAAATGATTCAATTTCCATAATTTCTAGCAGAAAAAGTAAGTATGATGTAATCTTATGGATTCTTTAACAATCTACGGTTCTTGTACACAATCTAACTTCAACTGTTTCGCTCAATTTTACCTTAGATACGAACGAGCAATACCGGTGTTTGATCGATACAGCAAACGACTCTAACCACCGCAGTTTGGAATGCTAATACTTTTACGTTGAGAAGCAAATACTTAAAATGAAGATCGAAGAAGTCAAAAGTACGGTAAAAACTCAACGAATTTCTAGCCACACACACGTCAAGGGATTAGGCTTGAATGAAAATGGTTCAGCTATTGCAAATTCTGCCGGATTGGTCGGCCAAGAACTAGCCAGAGAGGTACGAATATGAAATATTTTATGTAATACGATTACGGGACGGAATTAAAAAAATTGATATTTTCATTGAAGGCCGCTGGCATAGTACTCGATCTAATCAAAACAAAGAAAATGGCCGGAAGAGCTATCCTTATGGCAGGACCTCCAGGTACCGGTAAAACAGCAATATCTCTGGCTATATCGCAAGAGTTAGGAAACAAAGTAAGCGATTTTCAATCTCATTTCGCGTCCGGTTGAAATTTTATATTATTAAATTGCCTTTTCTCCAAGGTTCCATTCTGTCCGATGGTCGGTTCAGAAGTTTTCAGTTCGGAAATCAAAAAAACGGAAGTACTGATGGAAAATTTCCGAAGAGCCATCGGTTTAAGATTGAAAGAAGTCAAGGAAGTATACGAAGGCGAAGTTACTGAACTTACTCCGATGGAGACCGAAAGTCCAATGGGTGGTATGTACTTAAATCACTAAACCAGCTGTATTCGAATCGATGATCCACGATTGATTTATTTTCAGGTTATGGTAAAACCGTATCTCACGTAATTATCGGATTAAAAACTGCTCGAGGAACGAAACAGCTGAAATTAGACCCTTCCATATACGAATCTTTGCAAAAAGAAAAAGTCGACGTAGGCGACGTTATTTACATCGAAGCTAACAGCGGTGCTGTCAAACGTCAAGGCAGAAGTGACACATTCGCTACTGAATTCGATCTAGAGGTGATTCATCTCATATATTCCAGATCGAACGATATTCTTACCTACAAGTATTATTTAATCGTCTTACCTTTTCTGCATAGGCTGAAGAATACGTTCCTCTACCCAAAGGAGAAGTGCACAAAAGGAAAGAAGTCATTCAAGACGTTACCTTACACGATTTAGATGTTGCCAATGCCCGACCCCAAGGCGGTCAAGATATCCTGTCCATGATGGGCCAATTAATGAAATCCAAAAAAACCGAAATCACAGGTACGTTCCAAATACGAGTAGAAAATAATAAATATCGTTCAAATTTGAACCACATTGCATATTTCTTTTTCCACATTTTTCAGACAAATTAAGAAAAGAAATTAACAAAATAGTAAACAAATACATCGACGAAGGTATAGCCGAGCTCGTTCCCGGTGTTTTATTCATAGACGAAGTACACATGCTCGACATAGAAACATTCACCTATTTACACAGAGCTCTGGAAAGCGCCATCGCACCTATTGTAATTTTTGCTACCAACAGAGGAAGATGCGTCGTTAGGTAATAAAGTCGAACACACTTTGGTGATTCCTCCGGAACCAAATTAATTGCAATTTGTTATTTCAGAGGCACCGAAGACGTATATTCAGCTCATGGCATTCCAATGGACTTACTCCACAGATTGTTGATTATTCGTACGCTACCGTATAATAAAAATGATATGGAAAGTATATTGAAATTGAGAGCTCAAACCGAAGGTATAAATGTCAACCCGGATGCTTTACAATTATTAGCAGATATCGGTGACAGATCTACTTTAAGGTAAGAAACGAGTCTCATAAATTGATTGTACACAATTTTGAGGTAATAATATCGAATTATAATTTCAGATACGCGTGTCAGTTGTTAACTCCGTGTTCTTTGAATTCAAAAGTCAATGGTCGTACTGCTATTACGAAAGAAGACGTTACAGAAATGTCGCAATTGTTCCTCGATTTTAAATCTTCGTCGAAAATTCTAACCGAGAAAAAGGACGAATACATGAAATAAAACATCAATTTACTATTATACCTTATTTTTATTAAATTTTTTTTTAAAATGTGTTTTTTTTTTACTGCTTGAATGCAAATAAAGAGTGTCGAAGAAATAAAACCAATAATTAAATTGAGATGAAAATCATTTTGTTTGAGAATTTACCTCTTATGAAAGTAATACAAAATAACGATAATTAAAAGTACAAGCCATTTGGAAATTTACACATAAAATGATAGGAAAATTAGATCCAAACACACGAATCAACGATACATCGTATTGATATTTTCAAAATTTGTTACATTCTTTTCACAATAGAGCAGGAATTATGACGTAAAATTTTTATAGAAAAGTTGATTCGTCTCTGAATGATCGACGCTTAGAATGAATCAACGAAAATTAAAGATAACAACGAATGAGATTTGTCAAATCACTTTTTACCAGACTTCTTTATACCACCTCCAACCAAAGGTCCTTTTTGATTCGCTTTAGCTTTGGCTTCGGCTAATTTCTTCTGTTCTTCTTTCTGCTTTTCTTTGAATTTTACATCTTCGTCGTCCATATCTTTGGGTCCCTTCTTGGGAGCTTTCAATGGTTTCTTTTTACCGCCATCTCGTCCAGACATTATGACTATTTTGATGTTAAACGAGCTACAAAATTGAAATGAAAGGTTCAGTATGGGGCTGAGTAAACGCCATGGATTGAGGCTGAGAAGTTTACTTACGGAATAGAATGAATGCGACCGCTTGAAATAGACGAATTAGTAACTGAAATACTTTCAAATTTAGTGAAAACTGAACACCACACACCACTTTTTACAAAAATACAAGCGTCAATAAATAAAATCATAAACGCATGTATGTTAAAATTTCTTGCAAAAAATTTCTTCGTGATAATACGTTTTGTTTTCATAGCACTTCTCAAAGTTTTATCTGTGGAAAAGAATCAAAAATAGAACGAATGAAAAGGAATGAACGATATTTTCTAACCTATCCACACTAAAAGCCTAAAAAAAGCATTGTTTTCAATTTCCAAACCGCGCCAAATTTATCACTACACTTTTTACGTCTTCTTTCGTGGAAATAATAATAAAGAATTTAATGAACTATTAACAATTTCGTGCAATTTCTTAAAGTATTACAACCTTTAATTTAGTTTCATTAGTTTGTGTGGTGTAATCATGAACCAGAAGATTTAGCCTTAACTTGACCTATCGAAAAGTAAGTACCTTTTTATCTTAACCCGATAACACTTCATTCTCCGGTCATTCTAACTCTTGGTTTCATTCCAGTGTCTGATTCCGAAGAAGAAGTGATTACTCGAAGACAAAAACCCCTCAAGTTGCTGAACAGCGATGACGAGGAGTCAGACAACGATGCAAAATCCAAGAAAACTAACGGGCTCGTAGACCACAGCGATCTTTCGCCAGATAACACGAAATCTCTGTCTTCCAAAAATAAGAATGGCGACAAACCTAGCAAAGATGAACCAAAAGAGGTAGCCCCGCAGGATTCTCCGGCAAAATCTACCAAATCTGATAGCTCGGATGACGAGGGTAGACCTCGTTCTAGAAAATCGAGTACTTCTAGCCGCAGAAGTAGATCAGGATCTAGAAAATCTAGCAGTTCCAGCGATAGAAGTAAATCTCGATCGAGGAAATCTAGCAGTTCTAGTTCCAGAAGTAGATCTCGATCGAGAAACTCCAGTGCTTCAAGTAACCGAAGTAAGCCTCGATCGAGGAAATCTAGCAGCTCTGGCAGCAGAAGTAGATCTGGTTCGAGGAAATCGAGTACTTCAAGTCGTAGAAGTAGATCAGGATCTAGAAAATCCAGCAGTTCTAGCGATAGAAGTAAATCTCGGTCGAGAAAGTCCAGTACCTCGAGTAACCGAAGTAAACCTAGGTCAAGAAACTCTAGTACTTCTAGCACCGGAAGTAAATCTCGGTCAAGAAAGTCTAGTACTTCAAGTACTCGAAGTAAACCTAGATCGAGAAAATCCAGTAGTTCTAGTGACCGAAGTCGATCTCGTTCGAGGAAATCGAGTACCTCCAGTAATGAGAGTAAACCTCGATCTAAAAAATCTGATAATTCTGATAACGAGAAACAATCAGCTCGTAGTAAAATATCCAACAAAAGCAATGATAGTGATCTTGAAAAAATTACCAGTCCAAAATCTACGCCTCAAGAATCTGAAAACACCGAGCAAAAATCAATCGCAAAATTTAGCCTAATTACCGAATCGGATTTAGAAAGCGAAGACGATGGTCCTAGACCATTGGCTAATGAATCATCCTCCGAGGAAGATTTATCATCAACGACAAATAAAAAAGCTAAAAAGTTACACAAGAAGAAGTCCTCGTCGATTAAAAAATCATCTCATTCTGTAAGTTCGACTTTTTTCGTTAAATTATTTATTATTTTGGTGACTAATTTTTTTTCTATTATTTAGAAAAGCATTGGATCGTCTCTTATGACCGATTCGTCTGGAAGTGATAATGAAGGAAGCTCTTCGCCTAAACGTGTTCAAAAATCTGGTACCAAACGTAAAAGTGAAACTAAACCAGAAAAGAAACCAAAAGTAATATATTTTCGATATTAATTTCCATAAAATTGGTCACTCGTTAATTTATCGTAATTTTGCAGGCTTCTAAAAAAGAAAAAGATCCTTTACTTTCGATCCGAAGCGAAACTCAAAGAATGATCAGAGAAGGTAGGATTAGTTTACCGTATCACCAACCTAAGCAACGTTCGCTACATGAATTCTTAGAAAGAAGAAAAGCTGCTCCTTCGATTCCTTTAAAAGCAACATCAGCAGAGCTGAAAACCGTTTGGTAAAATTTTAATAATGAGAAAAAAATTATATTTAAATTCGTCTAACGTATTTCTGATTTTCAGCGAACATTTGATCATTAAAGAAAAAGAAGTCGAAGATTTTTATAAATCCGAATCCGATCATTCAGAGCCAGAAACAAATTCCAGTCCGGAGAACGACACTGCCAAAGACGCAGAACCAACGATGACCGATTCAATCGTCGATACCAACGAACCATCTAACGAATTAGAACACGATAAAGATACAAATTCTTCTCCAATTGATAACCTAGAAACCAATGAAATACCTTCCCTCGCATCAGATCACGATCAAGCCACAAATTCTGCTCAAGTTGAACAAACTGACACCGAATTGAAAGAAAACGATGAAAATTCTCCAACCAAAGAATCAGCTGAAATACCCATAATCGAAAAAAATACTTTCGAAGAAATTATTGCTGCAGGATCCAACCAGGGGTGTACTACTCAAGACGACCAAACCACTCCAATGGATGTCGACAACGATATCGAAACTCCACCACAAGACTGCCAACCCTCCTCAAAAGTACCTCAAGCCAATGAAAAGGTCAATGAACCAGTCATACCAGATAGCGTTGATTTCGAATTAAGAATAGAAGATTCTTGCCCCGACAACACCGACGATCTAATTAAACCGTCCAATAAATCTGAATCAGAAATAATTCCAGACAGCGTAGATGTTGAACTGAGACTGACAGATTCTCCATGTGAAGAAACCGAACCTTCAGCACCATCTGCTGAACCTCAAACAAACTCGAACGAGACCTCCGTCCATACTGAACAAAAATCTAAACCAGTTATTTCCAAAGATCTTTTGAAAAATCGTATAGAAGCCTTGTTATCGACTCGTAACATAAAATTATCCTCCATTAATATGGATTCGGCTCCTGAATCGATACAGTTTGAAATACCCTCGTATGAAAAATCATCGGACGAAAAACCAGGCGGTATTCACGAATTGAAGAAAAAATTCATAAAACATTCTATGGCTAAAAATAAACCGAAAAGTGCTCCTTCACAAGTCAAGTAGGTACCATTTTGACTCATCCCAGCCTCTTTAATCTGCCAATAAATTAAATGAAAATTTTTTCAATAGCATTGTGACCACTCAGACCGACGCAGAAGGCGACATCACCGGTGTTACCACAGAAACTTTGACCTTTGGCTTGAACGACGAAGAGGACGAATTCTCCGATACCAAGCTAAAAGCTCCCGGTGCCAAACATGCCTATTTGAGGAAAAAAATGCTCGATATGCTCATCCTGAAAAAAGAAGCCACCTGGAACGAGTACCAGAATGAGAAACGTAAATATAACGAATTTGATTCGGAAGAAGAAAACGATATCGAAGGTAAGCTTATCCTTTTACAATTCTACTCCCTCTATCTAAGTAATTCATTCCATTTTTAATTTTTTTTTTTTTTTTTTTTTTTTTTTTTTCAATTTAGAAAATGACGACGAAGATGCATCTTGTAAAAAACTTGATTTCGAACCGTACCATCCCGAAGATGAACCAGACGACGACGAATTAATCGAAGACGACGTCTTGTACGAAGAAAAAACTCGCGACAAAAATGACTTCGTCGAAGAAGAAGCTGACGTATCGGACGAGGAAGCCGAAGAAGATGATAATCAACCAGACGACGATGACGATTCCGTCGACAGCGATGGACTGGATTTCACCAAGAAAGTCGATTCGCCATCCAAGTCTGCGAAATCCAGCGATGGGAAAAAAGTAGAAAAATTATTCAAATACGATACGACCGGTACCGAATTAGGTAAAAATATAGTCATATATCGTATAATGAAAAAACGATAACTATCGCGATTTGATTCTAATTTTAATTTCTCTAAAATTTATTCTTACTCCGTAGAAAATAAATTACTCGGATTTGAAAGCACTTCGCAGTCGTGTACCGCAGAAGAAGTATCTGCCAGTCAGATTTTTGGCCTTTGTTCGGGTGCATTTGCCACGCAAGTTCCTTCGAATAGCAATAAGGCCCATGCTGATGACGCTGACGAAGATGAATTTTTTGTCGACGATTCGTTAAACATGGACGATTCTCAGGTTCGGCGCTGAATGGGCTCGGATTTTAAAATATTTTTTCATTTCTGAATTTTTTTTTGTACTTTTATAGGATATTTGCTTAACGTTACCGGACACTGATAACACCGTCGAAAATTCAAAAGAAGTGTCGAACAAGTATGTAAAGAATTGGGTATATCGTATTCTCTTGTATTTTAAATGATTTCAGTTTTAATGGTGGTCTAGATTATTCATGTTTTATACTACTTTATTCAGTAGTTGATTTCCACGGTTGACTCAAATTTTTTTTAAATATAAACCAGGGCAATTTTTTTTCTTGAAAAAAAAAACACCCACTTATAAAATGAGGTAGATACCGATTTCTTTGAAGTAAGAAAAAATGATCACCGAAAAATATTTTTATAAAAATATTATCAGTTCTCTAAAAAATATGTTGAAAAAATTAGCAATTCCATTCTAAAAAAAAAATAATAATATTAGGTAGGGAATAATAATTTTTTTAGAGGAAAAAAATCACTACTTTTTCTGATAATTTTTTTTTTTAATTGGTCATCAATTTTCTTTTATTCTTCAACAAAGTACATATTAGTTTTTTACAGAAATAAAATGGTCGTCAATAATTCATTGAAACGAACTATCAATTTTTTTGGTATAAAAAAACAAAATTACCAATTTTATTTAGTTATAGATTAAATTAATTTTCATCTTTAATTGTTCAAAATGCTTTCTTTTTCGAAATAGGTATCAATTCTCTGAATATATGTATATTTTTAAATAGTAAATTCTTCAACTAAAGTATAAACTTTTTTCAATAGAAAAAAAATCGTCAACTGATGCCTAATAAATTTTATTTTTTGAAAAAATCGTCAATTTTTTTGTGCACCCCTTCGGGTCAAAAAAATATTAAAAGTGGCGAATTCTTGAAGAAAAAAAAAATAGTGGAAAAATTCCAATTTTTTAGAACGATAATCCGTGAATTCTTTAGTGAATCAAAAATCATTAATTTTTTAGAAGCAGAAATCAATTTTTCACGGAAAAGTCGCATTAAATTTTCCAGGGAAAAATTTCTCAATTTTTTGGGGAAAAAATGATTTGTTCAGAAAAATTATACTCATTTTTTTGGAAGGGGGACATTTATTAATGTATTGGGGGGTCATTTTTTTATAGAATAAAAATCATCAATTTTTCGGGGGAAAAACAGGGGATAACCTTTTTTAAAGGGGGGGGGGGGGTCATCAATAATAATTACCTAAATTATCAACTTTTTTAAAAACGAAGAATCGTCAACTTTTTTACAAATGAGAAATCGTCATTTTTTTGGAAACACAAAAATATGAATTTTTCGGAGAAAAATTGTCAAATTTCAAATTTTTGGGAAGAAAATTGTCAAATTTTTCATCAATTTTTGCTGTAAAATGATCACCAATTTTTTTAGAAACAAAAAAAAAATTGTCAATTTTTTGGGAAGAAAATCCATTAGTTTCCTCTGAAAAATAATCGCCAAAATAATTTTTTTAGAAAGAAAGAATCATTAGTTTTGCAGAACCAAAAAAATATCAAATTTTTTGGAAAAAAATTGTCGACTTTTCTTGGAAAAAAATAACAATTTTTTTGAAAAAAAATTGTGGAGGGAGATTGACAATTTTTTGCAAAATAATTGTCAAATTTTTTTGAAAAAACCATCAATTTTTTCTGAAAAATTATCACCAAAATTATCAATTTTTTTTGGAACCATAAATCATAATTTTTTTAGAAACAAAATCATTAAATTGCCAATTTTTTTTTGAATGAAAATTGCCTATTTTTTGGGGAAAAAATTGTCAATTCTTTTTTAAAAGAAAATTGTCAATCACTAATTTTCACTTTGAAAAAATCAATTTTCTCTGAAAAATAATCACCATTTTCTTCAAGGGGAAAACAGTTTTTGAAGGGGAAACAATTTTAAAATCATCACTCTTTTACAACAGAAAAATCGTCAATTTTTAGTGGGGGGGGGGGGATGAGATCATAAATTTTTTGGGGAAATCTCACTAATTTTTTCAAGAAAAAATCACCATTTTTTCTGCAAAATAGGATGAAAACAAATCCAGCCTAATATAGGTATTAGGTACTAATATTAAAAAATCATTAGAAAAATATCACCATTTTTTAAAGAAAAGTAATAACATTTACTATATTTTTCATAATAAAAATTATAAATTTTTCTTGCAACTCAAAAATATTTTTGAAAAATTATCACTATGGGGGAGGGGGCTCGTAGAATTTTTCAGAAAAATTATCATTTCATTTCTTTGGTTTTAAAGGAAATTTTTTTCACTTTTTTTTGGAAAAATTACCTATCACAAAAATCATTATTTTTTTTTTCCTGAAAAATTATCCTTATCTTTTTGAAGAGAATCTATCATTTACTTCTATTGAAAAAAATAATTTTCACTTTTCTGGTTAAAAAAATTCACAGGTAAATTTTTTTCCACTACCAACTAGGTATGTGAAAATATTATTACCTCCAACCTAAAAAAACACATTTAAATTTTTTTTTGTTTTTCTCTATTAAAAATTGGTAATTTGATCATCAATTTAAGACATGAATTTTTAAATAATATATCATTAAATAATGGAAATCAATTAATCAAACCAAAATAATATTTATAAGGAAAAAAAAATTACGTTTTATGTACAGTGTGAGCTCGCAGTTCATTTACTTCTACTCCTAATACTTTCCACATATTTGGCGACAAAATTATCACTTATCTTCTGCAGCGAGTTCATAAAACTGGACGTCACTTCTTTAACCAAACGACTGTTGGTTGCGATTTGTAAAAATTCATCCTCATTTTTTTCGTCAATTTTCTGCGACATTAATCTGAACATCACCGCATCTGTGGTATCTTTATTCAAAATTGTATCTTCATCTTCAGCTTTGCTCGTCGCGTATCTGGCGATAAGTTCGTCGATAATTGGACTTACTGGACCCATGAAGAATTTTGTTGTGGGGTGATACGTAAGGAGTGCTTTGAGCGCCATCAGGATATGCACACGTATATTTTCGGGGAATTTTGGCAAAAAAGAGATCAATGTGTTTTGGAATTTTTGTTTCCACGATAGAACTTCTGATTGTTTCTCTTCGGTGGTGTCAGAGGCAGGCGCAGGGCTCACATTTTTCTGTATTAAATTTTAATTCGCGATTGGTGTCGAATTTTGTTTAAATAAAGATCCTATAAAGATCGAAGCAGTATTAAATCACTTACCCTATCTCTAGCTCTGCGCCACAACACCGATGGCGTATTCGTATCATAATCTATTGTATTTACGTCTGGAATGCTGGTGTCGATCTCGCATTGGACTTCCTAAAACATAACATAACATAATTGTATGAATTGATGTAGAAGTTCCTCACCTTCAAAATAGTTTTCCAAGTTTTTTTTTTTTTTTTTTTAATAATTCTTACCCACGAAATTATAAAGAAGAGAAAAAACGTGACTGAAAACAGTTTCATGGTTTCGACTCGTTCACTTGTTGCTGCAACCTTCGTGTTTCGCTGCAAAAGTTAAAATTGCTCTATTATTTTACCGAATTCTCGAACTAACGAAACAAACTATATAGTATACTTTTTAATTGGTATAATTTATCATGGCATTTCAATGAACAGTTGTTTTCACCAAAGTTACAAATTTTCTTCACTCGTCATCAATATTTTGATGAATGTTCAGGACCATAAAAATTGTATTCGCGAGTTTAAATGTCGCGTAGGTACTTATTGGTTTTTAATTTTTCGTTATTTTATTTTTGCAACAGAAAAGCACCGATTGAGCCAAATGATGGATTGGATAAAGAGGAAGAAGAAGAGGAGGTAATCGTGCGAAGAAAGCCAATAATGAGGATTATGGAAGATTCGGGTATGTGGATTGATCACTTTTTTTTTTTAACAATCTATGTATTTATAAAACTTGAAAAAATCGAGAAAAAAAAATCCGCAGAATTACTTACTACAAAATTTCATTTCTTTTATTCAGAAAATTTTATAACATCAGGAATATAAAGTACATATAAAAAAATACGAGTATAATAATATTTGAGAATTTTCCACAGAATTTTAGAAAAGTCACATAATTTTCAGAGAATTTTTCACGAAACATCAGTGAGTTGGAAAACAAACTTTCATCTTATGAAGCTTCATCGATAATTTTTTTTCAAAATCACCAAATTTCGGAAGATTTATGTACAAAATTTATATACCTAGAATTCTTCAAAAAATTATCGAAAATTTTTCAAAAAAGTCGTAGAATTTTAAAAAATATTTCAAAGAATTTTTCACAAAAACTCGGAATTTTTAATAGGTATAAAATTTCAGATTTAAGAAATTTTTTTTACGAAATTTCAAGGAATCTGAAAAGAAAAATCGTAAAGAAGCCAATATTTTTTTTATCAGAGTTCATGAAATGACTTTGATATTAGAAAAAAATAGAATTTTCCACAAAATTTTAATACCTCAGTACCCAGCCCAAAATTTGCTGATGACAGTTTAGAAAAACTAAATATAAGAAATTTTTCTCAAAAGATGGGAAAAAATTTCAAAAAAAAATTCATGAAAGAATACGTACAATTTTTTTGTGAATTTGTTTCGAAGAAATGTAGAACATTTCTCTCATGAGGTGAGAAAATCAAAAAAAAAAATCAAAAAATTTTTCATGAAATCTCATAATTTTTTTTTTAAATCGTGAGAGAAAAAAAATCACAAAATTACGAAAGATTTTTTTACAAACCTTGAAAGATATCACGAAACTTTCACGAAAATTCTTCAAAAAAATATTTTAAAAATTTCAACAAAAAAAATTGAAAATTTTACAAATTGTTGTGAAACGTTTAAACCGCAGAATAAAATTAAACACACTCAAACTCCTACAGTTGTTACCGAAATGAAAGTTGAAAATTTTCTCAAAATCTCAAAATTTTCAAAACAAAATTTCAAGAAATCATCAGAAAATTTTCTAAAAAAATTCAGAAAGTTTAAATAAATTCCAACTCCTCTAGCTTTCAATTTTAGATTTTAAAAGATTGAAAAATGAATTTTTCACGAATACCTAATTTCAAAAACAATCACAAAATTTGCAAGAAAAAATTCACAAAATCTCAGACAGCTTCAAAAAAGAAGTAAAACATTTTCCGCAAAATGTCAGATTTTTTACAAAATTTGAGAACATTTGTTATTAAATTCACTGAATGACAACTTTTTTTACAACACTGTCTTGAAAAATCAAAAAATTATATTTTTGTAAATGTCACAATACCTACTCTAATTTTTTTTATTATTTCAAAGAATTTTGAACTAAATTTCAAAAAAAAAATCATAGATATTTCCAAAATTACCTATTTAGAAATTTTCCCAAAAATGCTGGATAATTGAAAAAAAATAGGTATAAAAATTTTTTACAAAATGACAGAGATTTTTTCGATTTTAAAGATTTTCTAATTCCGAAATTATTTTCCACAAAATTGTCAGCTGGTTCTTCAAAAAATTATGAAAAAAATTTAGCAAAACGTTAAAATATTATTTTGAAAGATTCATTCGATTTTTTACAGAATTTGAAAAAAACGAGGTTTTCTACAAAAATTTTAGAGAACTTTCAAAAAATTATTTTAAAAAATTTCCAAAATGTCAGGGAATTTTCTTTTAAAAAATAGGGATACAAAATTCTTCACAGAACGAACTTTTGTCAATTTTAAAGAATTTATGCAAGACTTCGATTTTTTTTTCAATAAGATTTTTGCAAAAAATTTCAGAAAAACTACAATGTTTACCTAAAGAGAATTCTTCAAAAAAAAAATATATAATATAGGCCTATATTTAAAAAAATTCTCAAGATATCAGAGAATTTTCTTATATCAAAATTTTTTCACGAATTCTCAGAATTTTTGAAGCAAAATTTCAGAGAATCTTCAAAAAAAAATTACAATGGGTGCTTCTATTTTTTTTTTTAATAACGCTTCAGAAAATCATCAGAAATTTTTCTACGAAGCTCTAGAAAAATTGTAGAAAAAAATACAAAATGGCAAACATTTTACAAACTTTTGAGAAATTAAAAAAACACGATTTTTTTTTTTTGGAATCTACAACAAATTCTCCACTAAACTGTAGAAAATTTTTACAAAATTCAAAAAAGTTTTTCAAAAAATTTGAGGAAAATTTTCGCAAAACTTTATAGATTTTCCACAAGAGAATTTTCACAAAAATCCATTCGTTACGTGCCAAAAATTTTCCTCCAAATTGTAAATATTATATTTTTTTATAATAAGAAATGAACTATTTTTTACTGGTGAAAAATCCAAAAAAAAAAAATCCCTATTGATTATTTTCATTTTTTTAACATCACTTTTTTCTTACACTCATAATAGGTATAGTTACAAACAACAAAACAAAAAAAAAAACAGATTTAGTGATTTTTTTTTTAGTAGTTTCTGTTTTATCGAAAAAATTCCTTCCATCTTGAATTTTGGCCAAATTAGAACATTACTTATTTTATAGATTTTTTTTCAATTCTACATGTTCGATTATTTACAAATTTTGCCTACGACGAAAGTTAAAAGAGTAAGTAGCTAGGTATTTGGTTAAAATATCGAAACAGTATAATTTGTGTCAAGGATGCATTTTTATTTTTTTTGAGGAGGGAAGATGAGGATTAGATGATAAGTACCTACTCGAAACTTTCAAAATTCCATAAAAAATTTACAGCTGCTTTGCTACAAAATTATAATTCGTTCCAATTTCTAGTCACGGTCGATAAATCAAATACAAGGGGGAAATTTTACTCAACAATTTTGTAGGCTAGATAAATATTTGAAATACTCAACTACATGAAAATCCACCTGCTGATAAATTAATCGTAAAAACTACAACCACTCTTGTAATTTTACAACAGATGACGAAACAACCGAACCAACCAACGAAGCCAAAGACGACAATGAACTCTCCGATCAAGACGAAAATGCCGAAGATGAAGAAGTAGAAGATGAAGAACTCGCCGAAGACGAAGTAGACGACGTCGAAGCCGAAGAATACGGTTATAATTCGGAAGAGGAACTAGTCACGTATGATAAAGCAGCTGTCCAAGATTTTTTCGAAAACGAGGCCGAATTATCGGAATCGGAATGGGGCAGCGATGATGAAAACGAAAAAGATCTGGATAAATTGGAAAAAGAGGCTGGAGACGATGACGATATCGATGCCGAAAAATTGAAAGAAGAATTGGGCAAAATACACATGTGAGTATAATTATTTTCCTATAGCTACTCTTCCGCCCTCCCTCGCTCACTCTTTTGCTAAAATTTATGCCTATTTCGACTTTTGCAGGAGACAACTTTTAGACGATGATCAACACGATGTAAATATGCTCAAAGAAATGCTGCTAGAAGACGGCGATTTACATTCGGACGAGAAAAGGCAACGTAAATTTCAGTGGAAGAATTTAACCGGTGGGTAATCTTCTATTTCTCCCCCTCCCCTTGCCTTATAATTTCATCTCTAATTTTCGTATGTCTGTTCTCAGACGGAGACGACTTCTTTAAAAAATACACCAACGACTCGGACGACGAAAATACATTAAACGAAGACGACAACGACGAAAGTGAAGAGCACTGGAGAAAACTCAGACACGAACGTGAAATATTTCTTTCCCAGCAGGAGGTAATCTCTTTTTTGATTTCGAGTCCGAATTGCGTTTGATCCAGGGCTCTTGGTAATTTTTTTTTCCTCTTTTTCTTTGTGATTTTATTTTGTTTGTATTTTCGACAGAAAAAATCCAAACTGCATGAGACGTCTACAGAATGTCTCGAAAGGTCATTTATGAAGTTACCATCGAATACGAAAGTTGTTACCGAAAGTATAAGTGCGAAAATTTTTCAACGAGTATCGAATACTTCGAAGGATAAACCTGATTCAGATTTACCATCCATTAAACCTCAAGTATGTTCGATTTCTCTCGAGAATTTACCGATAAAATTATTCTAAGCGTGACAAATTTCAATTTAAAAAAAAGTTTATTTAAAAAAAAAAAATTATCTTTGAAAAAATTTAAAGAAGAGATATAAAAAAATAAAACTACTCTACCTATTCAAAAAAAAAACAAGTAAATTGTAAAATAAATTATTTTAATTTTTTTTGAAGATGAATAATTTTTTTTTTTTTGAAAAAAATATTTTGAACAAAATTCAAAAAATTGCTCATTTATAGAAATACCTAACTTTTTTACAAATTTTGGATTTTTTTTTTTTTTTTTTTGAATCATTGAAAAATCATTAGATAGTATTTTTTTAAATAATTGTTTTTTAGAAAGTGGAAAATAAAATAAATATCTATTTATTTGAGAAATCTTTAAATTGAAATAGGTACCTAGATTTGAAAAAAAAAATTAAAACTCACCATAATTGAAATTCAATTTTGCACAATTTTGTATTTCAAATTTCACGATCACAACTCAAACCTCGAATCTATCTTTCCTTTATGTAAAATTTATGCAATTTTAAATTTCGAACTAAATAATTTATTAACTATTGTTACAGTTTAAATGTGGCTCGTTTTTATCAAGAGGTAAAGTACTTCTGTCCAAAATGGCCCTCTCCGTTAGCTCAACCAATGGAACCGCAACAAGTGGAAACATCAAAGGCGTTAAAAACAGCAGAAATTTCGTATTTGGAGCCAGAAGTCCTGAAAAGCAGAAAGTCACTGTGACCGTTGAAAAGGTAAGTCGTGAATTTACCCCTTTTCCCTCTCATCTCATCTTATCAAATTGAGCGTGAAAAATTTCGCTCTAAATTGGTCCTATAATTTTTTTGCAGACTGAAAAAAGGAAATCTACGAGTTTGTCGACGAGTGTTTCCAAAAAAGTCAGATTATGTGTACAAAATGGTACTACCAAACCACCTCAGAAGGGGTTACTGTCTCAATTAGCTTTGTTAGATTGATTTTAAATGGTTTTAGATTAATTGGTGTATTTTATTTTTTTCTGTAAATGTTTGTACAATTACGTGTACCATAATTATGTAACTATCTCTCGTATACAGTTTTTTTTGCATTTGTAAAGCAATTTTAGATAATATGAGCTAAATTGTAAATTTTTAATCTAAATTAAAAATTATTATTTTTTGAATAAACAAATTTCTCCTTTTTTTTTTGAAAAGTTTCATTTCAATTTTTTTTTAAATTTGATTTTTTTAAATTTTCTTTAAAATTTTACAAAAAATTGTTGTAAACAATTTTTTTAAATTCTGTTCAATTTTTTTTCAACTTTTTGTTTAAAAAACAGTTTTTCAATTTTGGTAAGAAAACATTTTTGTTGGAAAATAATTTTTTTCAATTTTGTTGAAAATGTATTTTTTTGTTCAGAACTAGTCATTTTGCTTGAAAACATTTTTTTTATACATACCTACCTATTTCATTCAAAATAATTGTTTCTGAATTTTGCTTGTTTTTCATTTTCATGAGAAAATAATTCTTAATTTCATTTTTTTTTCATTTGTGGATAAGTGAAACGAAAAAGTTCCAGTAACCAGTGAAGACTAATTATTTTTTCATCTCACGAGTATCAAAATTAATAAGCTAGAAACCCAGGGAAACACTTTTGTTGAAATAATCATTCGACATCTTGGCTCATTAAGTACAATGCCTACCTATGTACAATTGTACATATATCTTCTCAAGAAGGGAAAATAAACCCCAAAATACGCCTACTTTAAAAAAAAATTTTTTTTTTAATAATCGACGTTTCGTTTTAAAAACTTTACCCCTCAATTCAACACGTAGTACGTATTGGTATACAAGGCTGGCATGCCGCACCAGAGACTTCAGCTCGCCATAGACACACGTACATGTTGATTTTAATTGCGTAACTCGCGCCGTTTTTATTTATAAATTGCGAAGGGACAACCGCTGCGTCAAACACGGCCTTACGTCCCGCTGCGATTTTTACGTAGCCTCTGGTACAATAAAACGACATACTCGTCGACAATACACCACGCTCCAATTAACTACTCCAAAAAGATTTTCGGTTTTCTTCGCAATTGCATCTTTTTCTTCGACTTTTTTACTTTTTTTCGCAAATGAGTTCCTTGTAGGAATAAAGACACCTTTAAAATCTTACTCTCCAGTGAACAGTCCGATAAGAAAATCCTTTGTCAGTGGACGTAGAATTTTTTCCATACGACAGAGATGTATTTCTTCAAAAACACAGATTGCATAGTGCACATCCTTTGGCCCCGAGTCCGCATTTCTTTATAGAATAGATTTTTAGATACAAGGTGTTCCGTAAAAAATCAAAACAAAAATTGGAATGAAAAATCTAGGATTTTTCTTCGAAAAGAATCATAAATTTTTTGGAAAAAAAAATTTCCATTTTCTTGGAATGAAAAATGATCAATTTTTTGGAATAAAAATTCGTCAATTTTATGGAGTAAAAAATTACTTTTTTTGGAATTAAATTATCAATGTTTTGGAATAAAAAATGACCAATTACATTGGAATGAAAAACTATCCATTTTTTGGAATAAAAAATCTCTGACTTTTCTTGGGGGAAAAAATCATCAATTTTTTGGAATAAAAAAAAATATCATTTATTGGAATACTATAATTCTCGGATTTTTCTGGAATCAAAAATCATCATTTTTTAAATTAAAAAATGACCAATTCCTTGGAATGAAAAACGATCCATTTTCTGGAATACAAAATCTCGAATTTTTCACGAATAGAAAAATCATCAATTTTTGCAATTAAAAAAAATCATCATTTTTTGGAATAAAAAATCGTAATTTCTTGGAATAAGCAATCATCAATTATTTTAGGAATAAAAATCATCAATTTTTTTGGAATAGAAAATCATCATTTTTCTGGAATATCTAAAAAAACTCGGATTCTTCACAAATAGAAAAATGTATCAATTTGGGGGGGGGGGGGGGAATCATCAATTTTTTAAGGAAAAAATCATTCATTTTTTGGAATAAAAAATCACATTATTTGGTATAAAAAATCATCAATTTTTTGGAATAAAGAAATCGTCATTTTTTTTGGAATAAAAAAATCAGATTTTTCACAAATAGGAAAATCATCAATTTTTTGGAATAAAAAATTTTGGATTTTTTCCAAAATAGAAAAATCATAAATTTTTTGATATAAAGAAATCATCATTTTTTTGGAATAAACAAATTCGGATTTTTCAAAAATAGAAAAATCATCAATTTTTTGCAATAAAAAATCATTCATTTTTTGGAATAAAAATCATCACTTGGTATAATGTATAATAGAAATCGTAATTTTTTGTATTAAAAGCATTAATTTTTTGGAATAAAAAAAATTCGGATTTTCCCCAAAAAGAAAAATCATCAATTTTTTGGGATAAAAAATCGTCAATTTTTTGGAATAAAAAATCGTCAATTTTTTTTTTTGGGGGGGGGGTCATCAATTTTTTTTAAAGGAAAAAATCATCCATTTTTTGGAATAAAAGTCATCATTATTTGTTACCTATAAAAAAAATCGTCATTTTTTTGGAATAGAAAATCATCATTTTTCTGGAATATCTAAAAAAACTCGGATTTTTCACAAATAGAAAAATGTATCAATTTGGGGGGGGGGAATCATCAATTTTTTAAGGAAAAAATCATTCATTTTTTGGAATAAAAAATCACATTATTTGGTATAAAAAATCATCAATTTTTTGGAATAAAGAAATCGTCATTTTTTTTGGAATAAAAAAATCAGATTTTTCACAAATAGGAAAATCATCAATTTTTTGGAATAAAAAATTTTGGATTTTTTACAAAATAGAAAAATCATAAATTTTTTGGAATAAAGAAATCGTCATTTTCTCGGAATAAACAAATTCGGATTTTTCAAAAATAGAAAAATCATCAATTTTTTGCAATAAAAAATCATTCATTTTTTGGAATAAAAATCATCACTTGGTATAATGTATAATAGAAATCGTAATTTTTTGTATTAAAAAGCATTAATTTTTTGGAATAAAAAAAATTCGGATTTTCCCCAAAAAGAAAAATCATCAATTTTTTGGGATAAAAAATCGTCAATTTTTTGGAATAAAAAATCGTCAATTTTTTTTGGGGGGGGGGTCATCAATTTTTTTTAAAGGAAAAAATCATCCATTTTTTGGAATAAAAGTCATCATTATTTGTTACCTATAAAAAAAATCGTCATTTTTTTGGAATAGAAAATCATCATTTTTCTGGAATATCTAAAAAAACTCGGATTTTTCACAAATAGAAAAATGTATCAATTTGGGGGGGGGGGGGAATCATCAATTTTTTAAGGAAAAAATCATTCATTTTTTGGAATAAAAAATCACATTATTTGGTATAAAAAATCATCAATTTTTTGGAATAAAGAAATCGTCATTTTTTTTGGAATAAAAAAATCAGATTTTTCACAAATAGGAAAATCATCAATTTTTTGGAATAAAAAATTTTGGATTTTTTACAAAATAGAAAAATCATAAATTTTTTGGAATAAAGAAATCGTCATTTTTTTGGAATAAACAAATTCGGATTTTTCAAAAATAGAAAAATCATCAATTTTTTGCAATAAAAAATCATTCATTTTTTGGAATAAAAATCATCACTTGGTATAATGTATAATAGAAATCGTAATTTTTTGTATTAAAAGCATTAATTTTTTGGAATAAAAAAAATTCGGATTTTCCCCAAAAAGAAAAATCATAAATTTTATGGGATAAAAAATCGTCAATTTTTTTTTTGGGGGGGGGGGGTCATCAATTTTTTTTAAAGGAAAAAATCATCCATTTTTTGGAATAAAAGTCATCATTATTTGTTACCTATAAAAAAAATCGTCATTTTTTTGGAATAGAAAATCATCATTTTTCTGGAATATCTAAAAAAACTCGGATTTTTCACAAATAGAAAAATGTATCAATTTGGGGGGGGGGGGGAATCATCAATTTTTTAAGGAAAAAATCATTCATTTTTTGGAATAAAAAATCACATTATTTGGTATAAAAAATCATCAATTTTTTGGAATAAAGAAATCGTCATTTTTTTTGGAATAAAAAAATCAGATTTTTCACAAATAGGAAAATCATCAATTTTTTGGAATAAAAAATTTTGGATTTTTTACAAAATAGAAAAATCATAAATTTTTTGGAATAAAGAAATCGTCATTTTTTTGGAATAAACAAATTCGGATTTTTCAAAAATAGAAAAATCATCAATTTTTTGCAATAAAAAATCATTCATTTTTTGGAATAAAAATCATCACTTGGTATAATGTATAATAGAAATCGTAATTTTTTGTATTAAAAAGCATTAATTTTTTGGAATAAAAAAAATTCGGATTTTCCCCAAAAAGAAAAATCATCAATTTTTTGGGATAAAAAATCGTCAATTTTTTTTTTGGGGGGGGGGGGGTCATCAATTTTTTTTAAAGGAAAAAATCATCCATTTTTTGGAATAAAAGTCATCATTATTTGTTACCTATAAAAAAAATCGTCATTTTTTTGGATTAAAAAATTATCAATTTTATGGAATAAAGGAATCGTCAATTTTTGGAATAAAAAATCATAAATTGTCTGGAATAAAAAATCTTAAACTTAATTCTCATTTTTCTGGACTTAAAAATCATACCAATTTAATTCTTAGTTTTTTGGAATTAAAAATCTTGAATTTTTTTGACAATAATGCTCATTATTTACTTTTCTGCCTTCATTTCATCTCATAACACCTATTTTCTAATTTTTCAGGGGAAAATTTATTTTTTACAAGTTGAAAAAAAAATGAATAATCATTTTAGGATAAGAAATCATCAATTTTTTAGGGGGAGGAAAGAAGTAACTCTTTTGGGGGGGGGGGGGAATAGTCAAATTATTTTACGAAACATTAGAATTTAGATTAGCAACGGAAGTACGTATTACATAATTTTTTCGTAAGTTAGACTCGATTCCATACAATCTCTACCATCACTCATCGGACACCCTGTATAATATACTTTTCGAGTTACAAAAAAAAAAAAAAAAAAACAGTGAAAAAATGGAAAAATAACGAAATCGCATTTACCAACATCGCGTCGCAAAATGCTGGTAATAAGGTGAAAATTTTGAAATAACTTTTACGTTACGAGGTAAAGCTAAAGCGTCAACGTGTGTATCCAGAAAAGCCACTTTATATACTGGAGCACACTCTTCACAGAAATTGACTATACAGCCCATTTAGCAAAAAACGTATTGTCGCGTAAAAAGACCGACAAATTGGATTTAAAATGAGTTGTCTTCCCTGTTTTTTGTCCTCCTCGTTCGCTGCCTTGACGAGTAGACGACAAAATTGCCCCTTCAGTTTTCTATTTTCTTTCTTACCTCTCCTCCTCTCAAGATGATCAAGGTCAAGCTCTTAGAACTGAAGTACAATTCGAATTTGGGATAAATCGTACTCGAAACGAACCCCTAAATATGGACGACCCAGGTTATAAGTTGGAATTCAAAAATTACAATGTGAGACAATTTTTGAATGAATCCACCTCGTAAACGTTTCCTACATTAAAAATGGTGATGTATTTTGCGAAGGGAGATGGAAAAGTGATGGAGTCTTTTTTTTTTCTCTTCATCTCATTAACGTAGTTTTTTTTTTACTCTTTCACTTATTGAATTTTTACATCAAATTTTATAACATTATGCAAATTCTTCGACGCTTCGACGTACTTAGTAAATATCACTCTCGGATGTAATTTCCTTCGTATATAGGCCTACGTATTTCTCCCCTCGCGTTTGTTTTGTTTATTGGTTTACCTACTTTGTTTCGCCTATTACTAGTGGTTAATTTGAAAAATTAGTTTGGAACGAGACAAAAGACATTGCGGATATTGGGGTTGCATCGGTATCGATGTGGGATTATACGAAGCTACGTTCGGAGATACGTATGAACGTATTATGTGTACGTAGGCGACGTACGCGTTTCCTATACAATGTAATCTTAGTATATCGCTCTCAACATCAGCATTTTCGCCAGTGACGAGTTACCTACTCTCTATCGTGGCAGTGAACCGCAAAATGGATGACGATATTTTGATTATTCTGTTGTGATACCTAATTGAATTGGCCGAGATTTGAAATTTGCATCAAAATTCAGAAGAATAAAAATTAACAATTTTTTTCTTGAAAAAATTATACCTAGTTTATTTTTAAAATTAAAAAGTAGATACCCGTGTAGCAATTGTCGACATCGACATTTATGTCGACAAAATTCAGACACATTTTTTTCTCGGTTAACGATGAATTAAAAATGATATTTGAGATTTAAAGTAATGTTCTATGTTAAACATAACTGTTCAATCAAAATTTTTGAATTTTTCTCAGTATTTTCCTATAATTTAGAAAACGTTGTTTTTCTACATAGACAAGTCGATGTAAAAATCGATACTCGATAAACGCATCGACATTTATGTCGACAATTTCTGCCAATTAAATTTACAAATTTTATATCTAAAAAGTACTAATAACAATTAATAAGAACATTTTAAGCTCAGGAATAAATAATTTTTGAAAGAATCACAAAATTTTCTTATTTTTCAAAGTTTTGAATAATACAACGACTTGTCGAGTTATTGTCGACATAATTGTCGATGGTCGAATAATGCATCGACTTCACTGTCGACAGTGTCGACCAGAGGAATTTTAAGTCGAGATAGTGTCGATGTGATTGTCGAGGGTCTAATAATGCATCGACTTAACTGTCGACAGTGTTGACCAGAGGAATTTTAAGTCGAGTTAATGTCGATCTAATTGTCGAGGGTCGAATAATGCATCGACTTGACTGTCGACGTCTTGAGGGTGATTGTGATACTCGCAGATAAAGTGTGTTGTGAATTAGTACATAAGGTCTAAGAATCATCTCTATGTTAGTTGGACACTCGCATGTGTCCAGCTACAAAGGTGGCCTCAATGCCGCATATTTGACAAAAAATGTCGAAATGTTGGCTTGAACACTATTTTTGGTGTAATTTTAATATATACTTATATTGAATATTTGAACTTAGCATATTTTTCAAAATCTCACCATTGCAAATGTCGATGTGGATGTCGATATAAATGTCGACACATCGAAATCGGTCACTTTTCGATCGTACATGTCGACACGATTGTGGATGGTTTGTCGAGCTTATTATCGACATGTTTGTCGACCGTCCAAATATGGCTCGACATGTCGAGCCATATTCGGACGGTCGACAAACATGTCGATAATAAGCTCGACAAACCATCCACAATCGTGTCGACATGTACGATCGAAAAGTGACCGATTTCGATGTGTCGACATTTATATCGAAATTAGCATCGACGTTGCTACACGGATAGGTACACTTAGATAATTTTTTCCAAAAAAAAATTTCAAAAATTTCAAAGGAATTGATGATAAAATTATGGAAATTTTTTCAAATTGCTAATAGGTATTGCTGATTTTTTGCATAGAACAGAAGGCAAATTGTTTTGTCAAGAAAAATTGATCCCCTTCCCAGATATTTATTGATAAGAAAATTATAGTTGATAGCTAGGAACTTCTCCCCCCCCCCCTAAAATTAGATAATTCTTCTCCTTAAAATAGAAGATTTTTTCCTCTTGAAATTGAAAACAATTTTCGGAAAAACAATAATGATTTTCTTACTCAAAAAAATTTACTTATGATGAAATATTGACATCTTCTTTCAAAAGTCCCTGATTTTTTTTTTCAAAAAACATGAAGAATCATTTTCTCAAAAATTCGAAGCATTTTTTTCTCCAGAAAATTGAGGATTTTCCATCTCAAAAAAATTAAAGATTTCTCTACAAAAAATTAGAAAAAAAAAAATCAAAAAACTAATAAATTTTTTCTCAACAAAAAAAAAAAAAAAAAAAAAAAAAAAAACGCTGAAAATCCTGACAAATCGAGGAACTTTTTTCGAAGATTTCTTATGAGAAAAAAAACTCGCCAGGGGGGCTTCGCTTCGCCCCCTGGATCCCCCCTGGTTGACTCTATTTCCACACTACGTTTGAAAGTATGAAACATAGTATATGCTTTTACTCTGTGACAAAATGTCTAAAAGTCACGAATATTAATTTCCATGGAAATTTAAAAATCTAAAAAGTAGTTTCAGAATGTCTGACAAAAAGCCTAAAAGTCATAAAATATCTAAAAAAAATTCTAAGTTTCAAAATGTTTGACAAAATGTCCAAAAGTCATAAAATTTATTTTTAAAAATTTCTTTAAAAAAGTCACGAATATTAATTTCCATGGAAATTAAAAAATCTAAAAAGTATAGTAAATAAAAAAATTTCCAAGTTTCAAAATGTCCAAAAGTCATAAAATTTATTTAAAAAGTCTGATAGAAATAAATTTCAAAATGTCTGACAAAATGTCTGTGTCTAAAAGTAATAAAATTCCAAAAAAATTTACAAGTTTCAAAATGTCTGACATAATGTCAAATAAATCGAATTTATTAAGAATTTTAAAGTTTTTTTATGCCATCCAAACCTAACCTAATGTAACCCAATCTAACCCAATTTGGTGTCGGATTTTCCTGTCGTTTTTTTCCATTTTGGTCTCCGTAAAAGCATATACTATGCTAAAATAAAAAGTTTGAAAACTTTTTCCAAAAAGAAATCAGAAATATTTTCAAAAAATTGTAAATTTAAAAAAATGAGGAATTAAATGAAGAAATTAAACTTTGTGAGAAACATAGGATTTTTTCAGAAAAATATTGAGGATCTTTTTTTAAAACGTTCAGGAATTTTTCTGAAAAAATGAAGAATTAAAAAAAAAGTACCTAATAAGGTACCTGTTCTTTTAAATGAGGATTTTTTTATGAGGATTTTTTTTCTAAAAAAGGAAGAATTTAAAAAATAAACAAATGAGATATTTTTTAATGAGGGATTTTTTTTTCAAAAATTAGGAATTTAAAAAAGTGGAAATTTTTTTAAAGAAATGAGGAATATTTTTTTAATTGAGAATTTTTTCGACAAAAAAGTAAGAAATTTTTTCTAAAAAACATTGATGAAAAAATAACGAAATTAAAAAAATGAAGTAGGTAGTGTGGTATTTAAAAAAAATACAGTTAAATAACATTATAAAAAAAAAAACTTGAAATTTTTCAAAAAAAAACAAGAATTTTTTTTAATGAGGAATTTAAAAGAGGAATTGGAAATTTTTTCAAAAGAAATGAGGAATATTTTTTTTAATAATGAGTTTTTTCTAAAAAAAAAAGAGAAATTTTTCAAAAAAATGAAGAGGGTAATGACAATGAGGTATTCTTTCAACAAGAAAAGAGGATTCTACTTTTAAATGAAGAATTTAAAAAAAATTGGAAATTTTTTTAAAGAAATGAGGAATACCTATATTTTTTAAATGAGAGGATTTTTTTTTTTAAATTGGGTTTTTTCAACAAAATTGAGGAATTTTTTCTGAAAAAATGAGGAATTAAAAAAATGAACTAATGTGGTATTATTCTTTTCAAAAAAAAATGTGAAGATTTTTTTTGTATCTAGGTATAGGGTACCAATGATGAATTTTTTCAAAAAAAAAATATATATATAAAAATAACTGGAAATTTTTTAAAAGAAATGACCCGTTATTTTTTATTACCACGCTTTTATTAGCTTGGTATGTATGTATGTATGTCTCATGGAACCAAAAGTATGTTTTCAACCAATCCTCTCTCATTTAATATTTTACTGGAATTGAAAGAACATAGTGCTCACGTTAGGGGTTTTCGAGGTCGCTGAATTCGATTTTCGAACTCAAATTTACCCCCGACCCCAAATTGAGCCCCTATGACGGGGTTCAATTTTGAAAATTTCAGAAAATCACAACATTGGTATCGAAATGTAGGTTTTCGAGGTCGCTGAATTCGATTTTCGAACTCAAATTTACCCCGACCCCAAATTGAACCCCTATGAGGGGGTTCAATTTTGAAAATTTCAGAAAATCACAACATTGGTATCAAAATGTAGGTTATCGAGGTCGCTGAATTCGATTTTCGAACTCAAATTTACCTCCGACCCCAAATTGAGCCCCTATGAGGGGGTTCAATTTTGAAAATTTCAGAAAATCACAACATTGGTATCGAAATGTAGGTTTTCGAGGTCGCTGAATTCGATTTTCGGACTTAAATTTACCCTTGACCCCAAATTGAGCCCCTATGAGGGGGTTCCATTTTGAAAATTTCAAAATTCACAACATTGATATCAAAATGTTGGTTTTCGAGGTCGCTGAATTCGATTTTCGAACTCAAATTTACCCCCCGACCCCAAATTGAGCCCCTATGAGGGGGTTCAATTTTGAAAATTTCAGAAAATCACAACATTGGTATCGAAATGTAGGTTTTCGAGGCCGCTGAATTCGATTTTCGGACTTAAATTTACCCTTGACCCCAAATTGAGCCTTTATGAGGGGGTTCCATTTTGAAAATTTCAAAACTATGAAATTAAAATATTTTCAACGACAAAAAGAGTTAAATAAAAATGTAAAAAAAATTTTAAAAACCACGCTTTTATTTAAAGTTGGTCACTTTGTAAAATGTTATTCATAGAGAAAGAGTAATGCCTTAAAAAACAAAAAATAAAATTTACTTGAATACAAAAATGTGTCATGAAAATTTTTTTTTCAAAAATTTTAATGATGAAAAGCGTGGTGGGGTGTGCGAGGAGCAAACGAATACCTTTTCGATTAACGCCCCACCACGATTTTCATCATTAAAATTTTTGAAAAAAAAATTTTCATGACACATTTTTGTATTCAAGTAAATTTTATTTTTTGTTTTTTAAGGCATTACTCTTTCTCTATGAATAACATTTTACAAAGTGACCAACTTTAAATAAAAGCGTGGTTTTTAAAATTTTTTTTACATTTTTATTTAATGATTTTTTTTTGTTGAAAAAATCAAGTTTTTTCTGAAAAAAAATAAGTTTCTTTTTCTAAAAAACGATGAGAAATTTTTTCAACAAAGTTAGGAATTTTTTTTAATGAAAAATACTTATTTGCGAAAAAAATAAAGACTTTCTTCTGAACAAATTTGAAAAAATGATCGAAAAAAATTTATGATTTTTTCCAAAAAAAAAACATTAATTTTTTCAAAAGAAAAAATTGACGGTTCCTTTAAAATTATACCTAAAGATTTTTTTTTATTTAGAAAAGTGAAAAAAATTCCTAAAGTTCTCAAGATTTTTATTCCAAGATTTTGTGTTCTTCCAAAAATGAAAAAGATATTTTTCCTGAAATACTTAGGTAGTGTTTTTCTCCCTCCAAAAAAAATAATAAATAGAAAATTGTACCTATTAAAATGATTAATCGGCTATTTTATTTCAATTTTTTTCAAGATTTTTGTTTAAGAAAATTAATAATTTTTTCTGCATCAAATGACTTTGATCATTTGTACCTAACAAAAAATACTTACTTAGTATAAAAATAAAAAATAAACATCCCTACAATTTTAGGAAACCTGTCGCACAAAAACACCAGCAGTAGCTTCAGCTTCAACGTAAAACCACCTCGACAACGAAACTGGTAGGAAGCTTATAATAAAGCTTAGACGTGCTTCTCCACACGACACGTATAAAACAGACAGACATTGTATTCTATTGAAAGTTCAAAGGAAGGATAAACCGTTTTATATTTAACCACGGTGTACTTACTTTACTTTGGCAGAGTAATTTCTTCCATCTATTATAGTAGAGAAGAAAAAAAAATACGCATACGGAAATACTTTCTGGGTGCAATTTTCATATAAGTAATCCTCGTGGTAGCGCATTTTTAAAGAAATACTATTCGGCCTTTGATATTTGTTGCTCTATGGGGTATCTTATACTACGAGTACGTCTACGTATGGTCTCGATCCAAAGATCGTCTTAAGGTTAAGAAATGGCTCTGTAGTCTGTAAACTTTTCTGGCATGATAAAGCGATTACCCTGGTACGATTTTTCGTATTTTTGTAATAATAGTTTTTCATTTCTGTTCTTCGTGTCTCTTCCATAAAAATACTATAATACTGTCTATAAATTCACTTTTTCAACTTCTTAGATACTTACTTTAAAAAATACGTGTTCTTCTTTTTTTTCATTCTGTTTTTCTCAAATGAACCTTAACTTCTTTGAAATGATATGTTCTTCAAACAATGAAAAACTCGATTCAAAAATTGAATGGAGCAGCCTAAAAAAAGCTCCGAAAATACAAAAATCAAACATTAAAATCGGGAGGAGGGATGAGATGAAAAAATCTCAAATTTTTTCGCAGAAAAAAAAAAATTTGGAGCAAAATAATTTTAATTAATTTTTTATGGTAAAAATTGCACGTTTTTTTTTTTTTGAAAAAAGAAGTTTCTCGATTTTTCTGAAGTAAGAAGAAAACATTTTTAAAATTTTCAAAGAAAGTAATCATTTAGATAATTTGATTTTTTGAAGTAAAAATTTTTAATATTTTCCCATAGTAGCTGTAATCATTTTTTTCTTTTTTTTCATAACTTGAGAATTTACTAATTTTTAGGGAAAGATCCATTCAATTGAAAAAAGATAAACAGTTCTTCTAAAAAAAAAAAAAGATTTTAAAAACATTTTCAAGTGAAAAGTTTTTTTTTTCATTTCTTTGCAAAAAAACAATGTAAAAATACTTTAAAATTCTTTTCGAGGAAAATTTTTCCAATTTTTTTTTTCAGGAGAAAAATCTTTCATTTTTTTAGAGAAAAAATTCTTACCCAATTTATTTGGAGTAAAACCACTTCTTGAAGATTTTTTTAGAATGAAATTTCTAATTTAACAGAAAAAATCTCTCCAAATATTTTTGGAAAAAAAATTAAACTCAATTTTTTTGGAGTCATAGCATAAAAAACTTCTCAATTTTTTTAAAACATCTCTACCTATTGTTGATATGAAAAAACTGTTGTTTTTTTTAAAGAAATAGGTACCTACCTAGATAAATCCCTCTATTTACGTATTTTGAAACTGAAAAAAAGTTTTTTATTTTTCCTTCAATCATTCATTAAAAACTGTCAAAAATGTAAATTTTCAACAAAAACCACGTTTAACCCCCGGTAGGGGTAAAGGGTTGAGAAATCGAGCTAATTTTACAAAATGGAACCAATCGGTCGCTTTAATTAAAGCATGAAACACCGACTACGATTTTTATACAAATAATAAATATCTGCCAAACGAAAATAATTATTTCAAATTCAAAGCCATTTCAAATGATGACATAAAAACGATCAAATGAAACAAACGACCCGACGACAAAGATGGAATTCAATATCGAACAAACCTTACACTCGAACTCGTAAATAGGCATTCTGCAGTCTGCACTGTATAGGGTCTTACAATCGACGCGATGGCCGAATAATGCATCGAAACAATGTCAACACAGAGTTTATTCTATCAGTACGCCCGAACAGCTGTCGATTTTTGAGTAAAAACATTCGTATCACCCTTCGAAGTAGCATGTTTGTCTAGCGTCTAAAAATTGATCGCCGCCACTGAAGGGTGCGATTTGCAAAGGTCGCGTGTCAAATAATGATTTCTTCGGTAGGTACAGTGGCCCAGAGAATGAGCGAATGTCTACTTAGGCATAGTGAGTAAAGGGTGCTGTGTGAGGAGTCGCGTGCCAGTTTCATCTTTTTCTAATTCGGATGTATGTACTATGGTCGAAGATGTGCACCTTTTGATTTTGGTTCATGGTGGAATGAATAAGTGGTGTGGGGGGAAAGAGTACGTATATGGAAAAACCTGAGTCGAAATTTCGAAAATGATGACTTGAGAGGCTGAGTAATTTGAGTAACACCAAATTGGTTGGGAGGGAGGGGTTCAATCGAAATTTTTGTAATAACCAAAATTATTCCCAGGACTTCAAGCTACAATTTCTGTTTGAAATTTTTTTCAATTGGACCCCTCCTTCTTCTCTGATTTCACATAACATAATGTAGATATGTACTTTAAAATTGGTATGGGTCCAATTGAAAAAATTTTCAAACAAAAGTTGTGAATTGAAGTCTTAGGAATAATTTTGGTTATTATAAAATTTTCGATTAGAACCTTTCATCTCCTTTAATTTCGCATAATGCGACTGAGATATTTATATTATATTATGGAAAACTTAGGGGAGGTACTTATGAAAGTCGAAAAATTTTCAGAGTTTTCATTATTTTTGTAAATAGGGACTGATTTTTGCGAATTAGTCAAGTTTGGAAAAGTGAAGTACATACCTATAGTAATTCTATGTATTTGTGATATTATAACAGGTAAGAAGGTAAACGATAACAAACAAACGTACTTGATAAAATTTAGCCAACCCGTGTAAGTAGTTTATCAAGTGACCAAGGTGAGGTGTCGACTTTAGTAAAATATTACAACAAATTATCAAACATTTGTTACTACCTGTTGGTTTGCACCTGTTGAATTTATACATCATGGAATTGAATTCTGATTTAACCAACTCATTGATGGTAAGTATTTACAAAAATTATAATTTGTTTGAACAAGAAAGTACGTACAAAAGAAAGTTGAAAGTGTTCTAGATAATAGGAAAAATGATTTTTTTTTTTTTTTTTTTTTAAATTCTAGAATACCTTAATTTTGGTTCCAAAGAAAAATTCTCATATTATTTTCAAAGTTTTTTTTTTTTTTGTGAGTAAATATATGCTTTTTTAACAATTTTTTTTTGATTTTCGAAAAGTTCTGCTTGAATTCTTTTTTGTGAATTTTTTCAATAGGTACATTTTTTTAAAGAGAATAATCTGATTGAAAACTTTTGATTCTTTCTATTTTTTCTTAATTTTTTCTAAATTGATTTTTTATTTCATTTTTTATTTATTTATTTATTTATTTATTTTAGAAAAGGTTTACCTATTACATTTATTTAAAAATTTTCAATCCGCAAAGTTTTATTTAAAACATATTTTCGGAATTCTCCTTGAAAACGATTTTCAAGACAATTTTTTCAATTCTGATTTTTTGGAGTGGAAAGGGATTTTTTTCAAAATAAAATTTTTCATTTTTGTAAATAAATTTTTTAAAGTACCTAAGTAAGTATTTAAATTTTCAAAAAAGGCCATGTCTCTGGGTTTTTTTTTTAAGGGAAATTTGTACTTACAAAAAAACTAAAACTACTATAAAGGCATAATTTTTTTTGTTTAGTTTCAAAGGCATTTTTCTGTATTTTGTTTTGATTTTTTTCAAAAGCAAATTTTCAATTTTTTTATGAAACAAATTTTTTACCCATGAGTTGTACAAATCATTAATAAGTAGGTATTATTTTTTGTGTACTTAAAATGCTATAAAATTTTTGTTCAAAACAATTTTTTGAAGATTCGAATTAAATGATTTTTTTAAAATTTTGTTCAACTTTCAGAACTAATATTCTGATGGATTTATGTCCATTTTTTCAGCAATTAATTATTTTTTCAAAAACATTTTTTCATTTTTAATTCCGTAACAGCTTTTTAATTTTTTTCAAAAACAAAATTTCAATTTTAAAATTTTGTTTGCATGAAAATAATAATATAGGTATTTTTTTTTGTTGTAAATTTCGTTTAATTTTATTCATGAACATTAGACAATGATTTTTCATGATTTTTTTTTTATTTTTCATTTTTTTTATGACAACTAATCTCTAATTTTATTTTAATGTCAATTATTTTTTCTAGAAAACTTTTTTTTTTCTGAAAAAATACACAATAAATTTTTCAACAAAATTGACAAAAAGTTTTCAAAATTTTTTCGAAGTACCTACTTAAAATTTTCATTTTTATATTCTGATTGAAAATTTTATTTTTTAAACAAATTTTTGAAATATTTTTTAGGAAAAGTGTATTAGTTAGTACTTTTATTTTAAAAGTTTTAAATACTTACCTATAGGCAAGTACTTAAAAATTATGTTTAAAAAATATTTTTTGAATTCTTCATGAAAATAATTTTTTTCAATTTTTTTTTCAAAATATACAATATATTTTCAAAAAATTTTAAATGCTTAAATTTTGTTTAAAATATGTATGTGAGTGTGGATGAGAAACAGGGCCTGTGAGAAAACGTGCCTATAGTCAGGAAAAAATAGATTTTGGGGGTTTGGCTGTTTTCGATCAATGTTGACCTGTACTTTCATTTGAAAATGTTTTCATGAACCTAGGAGCAATATTTAGCCTTCAAAGGGCAAGACTTACCCACAATTAATAAAAATAAAAATAAAAAGGTAAAATTTTTTTAAAAAACCACGCTTTCATTTAAAGTGGGTCATATGTTATTCAGGTATAGGGCTTAAAAAACGAAAAATAAAATTTACTTGAATAATGATGTGTTGAAAAGAAACTATTTTTTCAAAAATTTTAACGATGAAACGCATGGTGAAGCGTTATTCGACAAGGTACATATTGTTCTCTCCATGCACATCCCACCACGCTTTTCATCGTTAAAATTTTTGAAAAAATAGTTTCTTTTCAACACATCATTATTCAAGTAAATTTTATTTTTCGTTTTTTAAGCCCTATACCTGAATAACATATGACCCACTTTAAATGAAAGCGTGGTTTTTAAAAAAAAATTTACCTTTTTATTTAACTCTTTTTGCCGTTGACAAATTCAAGTTTTAAAATCGAATTCAGCGACCTCGAAAACCTACACTTCGATACTAATATTGTAAATTTCAAAATTTCAAAGTTAACCCCCCCCCCCCCGTAAGGGCCTAATTCGGGGTCGAAGATAAATTTAAGTTTGAAAATCGAATTCAGCGACCTCGAAACCCTGCATTTTGACACCAATGATGTAATTTTTGAAATTTTTAAAATTGACCCCCTTTCTAGAAGCCCAATTTGGGGTCGGAGGTAAATTTCAGTTCGAAAATCGAATTCAGCGACCTCAAAAACCTACATTTTGATACCAATGTTGTAAATTTTGAAATTTTCAAAATTGACCCCCCTCCCTCTCAGGGACTCAATTCAGGGTCGGGGTAAATTTAAGTTCGAAAATCGAATTCAGCGAACGCGAAAACCTACATTTTGATACCAATGTTGTGAATTTCGAAATTTTCAAAATTGAACCCCCCCTCATAGGGGCCCAATTTGGGGTCGGGGGTAAATTTAAGTTCGAAAATCGAATTCAGCGATCTCGAAAACCCCTAATGTGAGCATTTTGGTCATTCAATTCTTGTAAAATATTAAATGAGAGAGGATTGGGCGAAGACATACACTTGGTTCCATGAGACATAGATACATACGTACATACTTACTCCTACATACAAAGTTAATAAAAGCGTGGTAAAAAAAAAAAAAATTAATTTTTAATTTTTTTTTTTTTTTTTTTTAATTAAAAATGGTTTTATGGACCTAGGAACAATGTTCAGCCTCCCAGCAGGCAAGACTAACTCAAAATAAAAAAAAATAAAATTAATTTTTTAAATTTTTTTATTCATTTTTTTATTTTATAAAATGGTCGAGAACGTCATGAAACACAAAAAAATTTACATTATGAATATGATATTCGTAATCAGCATATGGTTGAAAATATTTTTTGGCATTTTTTTTTTTTTTTTAGTTTTAGCAACCCTGATTTCGCTCAAAACTGCCTCCTTTCGTAAAATAGGCTATAAACATGAGGGGTCAAAATTATTAGGGAATGAATATTCCACTATAGGACTCCTCAATGATTGTATGTACAAAGTTTCAAAGTTATCAATTATTGCATTACGGAGATACAGACTTGCAAAGTTTGAAACTTTCATTATCAAAAAAAAAAAAAAAATGTTTTTCCTGACTAGGCACGTTTTCTCATCCACACTCACATTAAGCATATATATTTTTAATACTGATTGAAAACGAATTTTTAATGAATTTTGTTCAATTTTAAGAGACAATTTTACAACTGTTTCTTTCCATTTTTTTAAAAAGTCAATTTTTGTTCAACTAATCCATTAAGAAAAAATCAATTTTGATGGAAATATGTTGCTCAATATTTTATTTTAATCACATTAAAAAAAAAAAAAATAGGAATAATTTTTTCAATTAAAAACAAGATTGAAATTTTTAGAAAAAGGTATAATATACCTACCTAAACCTATTTCAAAATTCTATTTCAAAATCATGTTTTATTTTTTTTAATTTTTAAATTTTTTGAATGTGAATTAAAATTTTAAAATTCGACAATTATTTTCAAGGTACAAAAAGTAAAGGAATATGGCCCTTCATCAAAAGAGAAAAAAGATCAAATATCATTTCTTCAAACGATCATTGACTTCTACCTACGATTGGGTTGTTGGATAATAACCTCCATATCAATATTCTGTCCATTTTTGTTCCTATACATGTGCGCTAAACCATCCTTATGGATACTTGCTGCTGCATATTTAATGTGGATGTATTACGATCGTGAAACCCCGCACAGAGGAGACAGAAGGTTGATTTTCAGTAAAAAAAAAAAAAAAAAAAACACTACCTTCTGTGACAAAAGATACACGTACCTACGAGTACGTGTGAAATGTATTGCATATCCAATTTACTAAAAATCTGGGCTCACTTTCAGATTAAAGTGGATCAGAAAATTGAAACTTTGGCAATTTAGAAGAGACTACTTTCCAATCAAGTTGATCAAAACAGCTGAACTTCCACCAAATACTACATATTTATTTTCTTGTTTTCCACACGGAGTCTATACTTATGGAGCAAGCACTAATTTCTTATGCGAAGTGAACCAATTCAGCGATGCATTTCCTGGTTTAGATCCTTACTTCAACATAGCGAGCTTTATTTTCGGAGTGCCATTTTGGAGAGATTTGGCATTATTTTATGGTAGGAATTTGAATCAAACGAACGAGTTCTATAATAATGTTCAAGGTATTTATTAATTTTCATTATTTCATCAGGAGCTTGCTCAGTTTCGTCAGAAAGTATTTCTCGAATTTTAAACGGATCTCCTGGCAACGTATCGATTGTCCAAGTTGGAGGTGTACTCGAAATGACCAAATCGTCTCCGGGAACAAATCGTTTAGTTTTGAAAAATCGAAAAGGATTTGTTAAATTGGCTTTGAAAGCTGGGTAAGTGTATAAGTTAAAATTTTTCTAGACCCGAATAAAAAGAACCTCGATGAATATTTCTCAATTATTTGCTGGTCTTATAGCTCATCTTTGGTACCAGTTTATACCTTTGGTGAAACTGACGTTTACGACCAACCATCTGGAGAATGGTATGAGTGGTTACAGGAGAACTTTCGATATATTTTTCGACGCTGGATTGGAGGACTGATTATCCCCATTGGTCCTCGTAGAGCGAGCTATTTATTTGGGATTTTTCCTTATCAACGACCGATCACTACAGTTGGTGAGTTTGTGCTTAGATGAGTTTTTCTATATCTTTCTCGATAATATTGTACCTATTAACTAATTTTTTTCTCGAAAAAACTGTCAATTTCACAGTGGGCAGACCGATTAAATTACCCAAAGTGGAAAATCCTTCTGGAGAGTTGGTGAATAAATTCCATGAAATATTCACACAAGAGTTGATCTTGCTGTTTGAAAAATACAAAGTGAAATACGATTCTCGAGGGGAAAAGGCTACCTTAATTATCGAGTAGATTATCGCGAGTATTTATTTGATTTGAGTAGAGGCTAGGAATGGAAGAGGTGTGGGGAGTAAATTAGTAGGTACCTAAAACTTTCAGATTTGAGAAAAATTTAAAAAAAGTAGAAAGCTGAATGGTGATGAGATAATAATTTTATTCGTTTCTTTTGGAGGATTTCTTTGAAACTGAGATGAATCGCATTTTTTTAAACTCTTCCTTATACAAATAATTTTAATTTTATTTTGTCATAATGTTTTGTAACCTGTGAATTTTTGTAGGAAATTATTGATAAGAATTTTTCAATTGTTTTGATTAAATAAATCTCACTTTAAGAAGTTGGCCAATTTTTTTTCTTCTTCTTTAAAAATTTTGTATCGACTTCTCAGAAATCTATAATAATATTTTTAAGTTATTTTTTTTATTGCTAAAAGTTATTAATTTTCAATTTTTCAAAGTTTGTAACTCAAAATCTTTGTTAACTTTTAATTATTATTATTTTATTATTATAAATTAAATTCTGTACCAAAAAATTTTGTTACACACGCAGATTTTTCAAAAAATCGTTTCAAATTTTTTGTCCACATTGAAAAATTCACAAAATTTTACTAAGGTTTTTTTTTAATTTTCAAAAATTATTGATCAATTATCTCAATTTTAAAATTTTTTTATTGCTCTTTTTCAAGTAGCAGGGTAAGTATTTTTTTAGTTTGTATACTTGGAAGTTTTCAACTTTTTAATGATTTTTTTTTTAATTCAATTAAAATATTTTCCAGATTTTTTTTAAATAGGAGGAAAATTTTTCAAAATTTTTTTCACCTACTATTTTTGTGATTTAAAAAAAATAGACAATATTTTTGCTACCTAATTTCTAGCTGATTAAAACTTTTATTACAAAATTTTTTTCCAAATTTTGAGGTGGGTACCTAATTATTATTTTTTTCTTAATCATGAGTCAAAATTTTTCTAAATTCGTGATTGAAATTTATTCAAAAAAGTTTCTATTTATATAGGAAAATATTTTTTCAAAATTTCATCTCAAAATTTTTATATAATTTAATTTTTTCAAAATTTCAAATCATTATTTTTTTAAATTTTCGATCTTTTTTCAAATTAACTCATCAAAATTATACTTGATTACTGCTCATCTTTCGCTGTAGGTATATTCCAAATACTGTTTTTTTAAAATCACGTATAAGGTAAATAAAAAATTTCACTTTTTTTTTGTTTAAAATTTTTAATTGCTCAAAATGATTTTTTCAAATTTTCAATGATTTTTCTCAACATTTTTGAGTTTTCTTTCAAATTCTTCATCAAAAAGTTTTTTTAATTTGATTTAAAAAAATCAAAAATTAAAACTAAAAATTCTTCTTAATTTTTTGTAGAATTTTTTTTAAAACTTCACAATGACATTTTTTTCTAAGTAGGTATATCTTTCCTTTTATCGATTTCTATGTGCCTACGTATGTATAGTTATATCTACAGATCAAAACTTCGATTCAATTACTTAGTATGTACCTATTGAAATTTTTTCTATATTTCAATCAACATTTTCTTTTTGTTAGTAATTAATATTTCTTTCACATCAGAAAGACTTCCATGATAATATTTTTTCAATTCCTAAGTAAGTACCTAAACATTTTTTCCATTAATATTATTTTTTTGCTAATGTACTAGACCGGACATTCCTGCGTACAACATATCAGTGTACTAATTAGCCTATATTTACTTTTTTCAATCTGGAAATTATTTACATAATTAAAAAAGTATGGGGGGGGGGGGCTGATTAAACTGCTATTCATTTCATTATTCCCACCTATTTAAATATCATAATATAAGATGTCAGTATATTTTCTAGAGCTGACCACAAACTGTGTAGAACCGGCCAACACCTGTAATTAGGTACCTATGTAGAATGAGTCAAAGAAATTACCCAGACACGATCGATCGTTAAGGAAATTCGACGAATCGCTAGGCTAAGAATGTGATTTTCTAACATATGGATGTTAAGTCTGCAGGGTACACGGACGAGTATCACAAATAAAGAAGAATTGAGGGAAAAAGTACGTGCGATGTGTTTCCTATAATGTTTAAAAAGTTCGCGAATCTTTCGATTTATGATATTAAGTCAACTGTTCGGTTAATTCGACATGGAAAGCAAAAAATCCAGCACTGACGATTCGTCAATGGTAAGTTGTTGACCATGAGCAATTTAATTTATTTACTATACCTACGTACGAAAACGAAATTATTAGCCTATGTTTTAAGTATACATTTGAAGATTCGTGTGATCAATTTTAATTAATTATACGCAGGAACGAACTGAATACGATACGAAACTGGTTTTGGGTGGAAAGACGATCAAAGACTATTACGACTGGTTCGGCTGTTGGGTCCTACATTTGATATTCCTCTGCAGCCCATTCGCTTTCGTTTACATGTGTTTTAAGAAATCGTTGTGGATATTTGCACTGGTGTATTTACTATGGATGTATTTTGATCGTGAAACTCCGCAGAATGGAGGAAGAAGGTTATTTGTTCTTTTATATCGTAATTGATGGATAAGAAATTGACAAGAAGGATATATTTATTTCCGCAAGGGTTTGTTTTTGAAAAAGAAGTGCAAAATTATCAACAAAAAACTATGACGCAGCCTCTGCGTCAGAAAAGCTGATTTTTTTCTGGTTTTACTTATTCTTATGAATGCTCCATCAATTATTGTTGTCTTATCCTTCTACTCATATCATTGTAACTCTAATCAAATTTTTAAAATTTAGCTAAATTATGATGGAACTCATTTTCTTTCCAATAACTATACCTACTCTAACAAATTGATAATGTTACTGGATTCAATTTTCTTAATAAACTGTTTATTGGAAAATTGCGAAGAATGAATAAAACCAAACACAACAAAAAAGCTAAAAATAATTGAAAAATCTTTAAAAAATATTCGTTCGCGAACTACTGATTCATTTGTACTAATCGTCCACAAACAACTGATTGCTGATTCATTTGAAATTTGATCGATCAGTTCAATTTAAGTCGTTCGCGAACGACTGATTCATTCGAACTAATCGTTCGCGAACGACTGATTCATTCGAACTAATCGTTCGCGAACGACTGATTTATTTGAACAAAACGTTCGCAAACGACTGATTCATTTGAATGAAACGTTCGCGAACGACTGATTCATTTGAATGAAACGTTTGCAAACGACTGATTCATTCGAACTAATCGTTCGCGAACGACTGATTCATTTGAACTAATCGTTCGCGAACTACTGATTCATTTGAACAAATCGTTCGCGAACGACTGATTCATTTGAACAAAACGTTCGCGAACGACTGATTCATTTGAATGAAACATTTGCAAACGACTGATTCATTCGAACTAATCGTTCGCGAACGACTGATTCATTTGAACTAATTGTTCGCGAACGACTGATTCATTTGAACGATTGCATTTTTGAATAAATTTTGATCTCTACTACAGAAAAGGTTATGAACAAATTTCACCCATCTGCCATATTTAAGGAGCTAATGTTTTTTTTAATTTCAACGAATAAAAAAGTACAAATAAGTAGATATATAAAAAAAATAAACAAATTTTTTAATTCGTCATTTTAAAAATGGCAATAAAATACTTATTCTAAAAATTATCAACTGGATTTTTCAAATAATAAAAATGTGTGTAAAATTTTTAAAAAATTATTCCTAAATAACATTTTAAAAATTTCAATTTTATACTTGGGTATTTTTTTTAAATGTACACAGTTTTTGAAAAATTTCAAAAAATTAGAAAAATTGAGATATAAATATAAAATTAAATTAAATAAAAAGTTTAAGAAAGAAAATTTATAAAATTTTCAAATTAAATTTGATAAAAATTAGAAATAAGAAAAATTATACGTGCAAATCAAAATTAGTTCAGCATTTAAAAAATACTCAATTTTTATTTTTTAAAAATGGATTCATTAACAGATGATTTTTTTTATTCAATGTTTCTTTAATAAATAATATAGAAAATTTCAAAGAATCCAAATGAACAAATTGAACTTAAAAAAGGAACAAATGAAATTTTTAATAAAATAGACTCAATTTTTTGAACATTGCAAAAAGAGAAATTGAAAATTATTTTCTAGGTATATCTAAATTTGTAAATTTTCATGAAAAAAAATTACGAAAAAAATTAACACAATTTTTGAAACGTTTCAAATAAAACTAAAAGAAAACAAAAAAAAAATGAAAAAAAATCCAACACAATTTTTTAAAAACTTTAAAGAAAAATGAAGAATTCAAAATTTTGGAAAAATCAAACAAAAGAATAATTTCGACATAAAAAAATGGAATATAATTTTCCGAAAATTTTCAACTTTATTTGTTAAATATTCACATGAATAAATAAAATTCAAACAATTTTAATAAAATTTTTAAAATTTCAATTTACCTAATGTGAATTTTAAAAGAAATACCTACGTAAATGTTTAAAAAATTGAAAATTTTTCCACAAAACTTGTACGTACCTACGAATTTTGAAAATACTCAATAAAGTAATAAATTCAACATGAAAAAACATAAACTCGATTTTGTTTTTAAAACTACAGAATAGACAATAGACGAAGTAAAACTTGAAAAATTTTATTTTAAATTATTTCAATTTAAAAAGAATTTTGAAAAAAATTGACAATTTTTTTTAATTCCAACGAATAAAAAACGTAAGAAATTTCGAAAAAATTAAACAAAATAAATTCAACGTGAAAAAATAATAAAATTTTCTAAAAAATTCCAACTAACTTTTAAAAATAATTTGATTGAAAAGATAAAATTGAAAAATTGTCCTTAACTATAAAATTTAAAAAATTTCAGTTCAATATGAATTCGGGCGGAGGGGACGGGAAAATTTTTCTAAAATTGTAAAAAAAAAACTTGAAAAATTTAGTAACTAGCGCAAATAAAAAAATTATACAGAAATTAAAAAAAAAAAAAAATCAACATAAGCTCTTAAAATTGCAGAATTGAAGAAATAAAACTTGAAAAAATAAACTTCAATAAATTTAAATTTAAAAAGAATTTTGAAAACAATTAACAAAATTTTATAAAAGTTCCACAAAATTTTGAAAAAAAAACTCAAAATTTTTTACAAAATTCAACAAACAAAATTTTCAAAAAAAAAAAAAAAACAATTCTTACCTATGTTTAATTTTTTTTATACCTAGGTAAAATAAAAAAACGATCAAAATTTCTAAAAAATTTAACAAAATATTTTCAATATTCAGGAATGAAATTCATTCAAAAAATTTTCGAAAAATTTCGAATCACATTTTTTTTTTTTTTAATTAACAGAATGACAACTGGAAATGAAATTAAAAATTTATTGTTTTCAAATAAAATTTGAAAAAAAACAAATAATGATAGTTAGGTACCTGATACAAAATTCGAACAAATTTCTTTAAAAACTTCAATGTTTAACAAACAAAATCTTTTATTTAAATTTTAAACTCAATTTTCAAAAAAAAAAAATCGAATAAAATAAATAAATAACACTGAAAATTAAATTAATAAAATTGATTTCTTATCAAAAATTTGTTTTTAAACGACACTCTAAATACCTAGTTTCTCACAAAATCATAATTTTTACGTATTTTGAAGAAAAAAAAATTGAAATACCTACTGCAAATTTTTGGGTGACACAATTTAAAAAAAATTATTTCAGAAAAAAATTTAAAAAAAAAATAAAAATAATAATAATAATAATAAAATATTCATTAAAACCAATTAGGTATCAACCACAAAAGACTTCCTTTCAATTTATGTATAATGAAAAATCTTATTTACGTATGCGAGAATTTACATACAAAGATATTGTTTAGTTAAAGTTAATTCATGAATTTTCTTCACATTAACTTCGCTTTTCTTTGTCTATAAAACTGTAGATACATACGTAAGTATGAATGTAAATTTTGTACCCACTCATGCACTATAATACTTTTGAGTAGACGTCTACATTTCTTACACTTTCTACACAGGCTAGAATGGCTGAGAAAATTAAGATTCTGGCGCTGGCGAAGAGATTACTTCCCCATCAAACTAGTCAAAACAGCAGAATTACCACCCGACGCAAACTATTTATTCGCTTCTTTTCCACACGGTTTTCTCACCTTTGGAACAAGCACCAATTTCTTAACCAACGTCAACGGTTTCGATAAAACTTTTCCTGGCCTTGATTTGTACGTTTGTTCGCTGGATACGTATTTCAAGGTTCCTTTCCTCAGAGAGTTGCTTTTATTTCTGGGTGAGGTTAAAAAAAAAATTTTTTACAATTATCTACGTACGTAATTTTTAGATGATACCTAATAATAATAATGTGCTCTCTTTCCACTTGAATCATCAGGTGTTTGTTCATGTACACCAAAAAGTATTCAACACGTGTTGAACGGACGGTCTGGAAATGTGGCCCTGCTCACTGTCGGAGGAATGGATGAAATGACAAAATCTTTACCTGGGACCAACCATATAGTTTTGCTAAATCGAATAGGATTCGTGAAAATGGCTTTGAAAGCTGGGCAAGTGTATTTTTTTATTTTATTATTTTTAATGAAAAAAATATTTATGTATCGACCTATATTTTTTTTTTGTTTTTTTTGGAAAAATGATTGATACTTTTTTTATTTTTCCTAAAAAATAAAACAATAATTTAAAATAATTTTTGGAAAAAAATTGAAAATTTTACATTAGGTATATAAATTTTTTACAGAGCATCTTTAGTACCTGTGTACACTTTCGGTGAAACTGACGCTTATGACCAGCCTTTCACTGGAGACTGGTATAAATTTTTGAGAAAAGTTCATTCATCGGTGTTCAGACTTCGATTCATACTCTTTAGAGGTCCTAGCAAGCCGAGCCATTTGTTTGGACTATTACCATACCAAAAACCAATCACCACAGTTGGTTAGTTTCAATATTAATCAGCAACATTGCAGATTTCTTACAATTGAAGTAATTTTTTTAATTTTTTATTTTTACAGTGGGAAAACCGATCAAACTGCCTAAAGTAGAAAATGCTTCTAGCGAGCTTGTGCATAAATACCATGCTATGTTCGTGCAAGAAATTATCCAATTATTTGATACATATAAGCTAAAATACGATTCTCAAGGAGAAAAAGCTATTTTAAATTTAGGTACTTAATTTTTATTGGTGAATGAAGCCAGCTTGAATGATATTTTGTAGTAGGTATAGAAAAATTTCCTTCTTGTAATAAATTTCGATTATTATTTAATTACAATTTTATTTTCAATTTAGGTATCATTCGATCTCGTTTTACCCCAAATTCTGTTTTTTTCCCCATACTACCTACATTTTAATTTTAACTTCCTTGGAATTTATCAAATATATTCTTAAAGTTATTTTATTTCAATTTCTAATTTTTCACAATTTTTTGCAGAATTTAATTTTTTGGGGGAGGAGGGGGGGGGGGGGATTTTTATGATTTTTGATTTTTTTTTTTTTTTTTCTTTTCCACCATTTTTTAATTTAATTTTTTTTCCAACTTTTCCAATGTGCACTTTTAATTCAGCTTCTAATTGTTTTTAATTTTTTTTAGCTATTCTGATTTCTACTTTTAAATTTTTTTGAGTTTTACCTATCAATTTATCATTTTAAGGCATATTAGAATTTGCCGAATATTTTTTCAATTTTACTTCTCCAACATTTTTCAATTTTTGATTTCTTTCAAGTGGGTAATTTATTTAAATTTTCACTCTGACATTACTTTTAAAAATTTTCAATTCCTTCCAATTTAGTGTTTCAATTTATAATTTTTTCCAAATTCTTTGTTTTTTAAATATAATTTTTTTAAATTACTAATTTATTATTTTTAGAGCTTTTTATGCCTATAGGTACCGTAAATGATTTATATAATTCCTACTTTTCTTCTATTTTTTGATTTTTTTTCAAGTTTCCATGATGATTTTTTTCAGCTTTACATTATTTAAAAATTTTTTAAACACTCATCGATTAAAATTATTTTTCAAAATTTAATGTCAAACTTTTTCTAATAGGTAATTAATTTAAATTTTCTTCAAACTAATCATCAAAATTTTTCTAAAATTTGCAATCGACGAGTATTACATACCTACGTATTTTGCTAAAATTTACATTTTTTCCAAAAAATTATTTTTTACTCTTGAAAAAGATTTTTTATTGTCAAAATTTTTTCCAAATTTTTTCAACATTTTTTAGATATTTTTCTTTCAAGTTTTTTCTACATTTTTCATCATAAATGGAACTTTTATTACTGCACAAAATTTTTAATGTTTTCTTTTTTTGAATTTCGAAAAAAAATTCAAATAAAATGTTTTTTTTTTACCATCATAAAAAACTTGTTTGTTGTCACTTCTAACTTTTTGTCAACATTTTTGATGCATTTGATATGTACCATAGTTTTTTTTCTATATCAAATTAACTAAATGAAGTTTAATTATAACCTCGGTCGAATAAGTTGCGTTTTATTTATTGCAGGGGCAAACTATGCTAAATTTTCAATTTGTAATTTTTATACAATAAGACGTTTTTTTGGCAGGTTTGATGGGTTGGACTCATCGAATATGGCTAATATTAGTGGAACAGACTTTTTAAGGGATTCAGGTTTGTTTTAAAAGTTGGAAGAAATTTGAAAAAAAAATTTTTGGAGTCGTTTTAAAAATTGAACGCAATTTGTAAATTCATCAACGCTTGGGTATTTAAAAAAAAAAAAAAAAAAAATTCAATTTTTTTTATCAAAACTTAAAAATTGAGTATGAAAATTTATTAAACTTTGAAAATAGGTAAAGCTTTTCAATTTTTCAATTTTTTTAATGGATTTCAAAAATTGATTAGGTAATAGGATTTTAAAATTGAAAAAAAATTCAGGTCATATAAATTTCGATTTCATATTTTAATCAAAATGCGAAAATTGTGGTTTTGAATAATGTATTAAAAAAACTAAAATGAAAAATTTATCAAATTTTATAAAATATTAAGCTAATTTAAATAAATTTATAAAAATTGATAGAACTTTGAGAATTACCTACTACCCCAGTAATTCAAAAAAAAAAAGTCAAATTCTATTTACTAAATTTTTTATTTTTTGATAAAATTCTAAAAATTGTAAAAATTGATGAAAATTCAATTTGAACAAGAAATTGATGAATATTATACATGAATTCACCAAATTTCAAGAATTGTACTAAGTACCTAATTAGTCGTGAAAATTGATTAAAATTCGAAAAAAAACAATCTGAACGTTAAAAACTCTCCAATTTTAAGAATTGAGCTTGTAGGTAATTGAGAAAAATTTGAAAATAGAGATTTTCAATTTTAAAAAAATGAAAAGAATTTTAAACATTGATCGAATTTCAGGGATTGAGCTAATTTTAAAATTGAAAAAAATTATTATACCTACTTACTTTTCTGATTTAAAAAATTATATAAGTAGTTGTAAAAAAATACCTTATATAAAATTATTATCAAAATTTCAAAATTGTGTTTTTAGTGTTTTCAATAGGATTGCTCTACCTAAGTATTAATGAATTCACAAATTGATAAAGGATTGAAATTATATCATATTTTTAAAAAAAGGTAGCTCATTTCTAAAAATTTCTTAGGTCTAAATTTTCAATAAAAATTTCGTAATTCAATTAATTTTCTCAATTTTTTAAAATTTATTTTAAAAAAAATTGATAATTTTTAAATTTGACAGATTTAAAAAATAAATAAAAAGGACAATTTTCAAAATTCAATTCATTTAACTAATTTTTTTAACTGACTCATTTCAAAAATTGAACTTTATATTTTCATCAAAAAAAAAAAATCATTAAAATTGAAAAATTGCAAAAAATTTTTAATTAAGAAAAATGATTGAATTTTTGAAATTGTCTTTTTCAATTTTTATTTTTATTTTATTTCAAATCAGCTGAATTAAAAAAATTGAAAAAATTTCAAAATTGATTAGAATTTAAAAATTGACATTGATTATTAATTTTTTTAATTGATTTTAAAATTTGATCAAAATTAGTCAAATCTTTGACGTAATAATTCCCCTCAAAGTATTGTACTCTTTCCATAGTCTCAACATGAAAACAAGATTACCTACTACAACCAGTCTTCTTTCTCTCTCTACGTGTTTCGAATCTAAACGACTTAACGACTTGTTTCACGTCCCCTTTTTCAAGCTGTCAAAGGTATTTGTACCCAAAGGAAAAAAAAAAAAGGTTGTAAACCGGTATACATATAATATATTGGACGCGTGTCTCAGAAAACCTGTTTTTATTAAAGTACGCGTGTTTTTTATTCTCTCAAAATATGGGTTACGATTACCATAAAAATACCTTTAAGCTACCTCGCAGTAAAGATAGTACCTTTGACACAAGCAAAAGATAGCTTACCAAGGTATTGAAAAAAATCCCTCTTATTACCCTTTTCTTTTGTTACACGTACTCGGCATAGCGGTACCTTTTGTGGCGCGTTTTTCCATACCAGTGCACGTACGTATGCCCATTGCCTATTGCCTACCTACATTTTGGTTTTCTTTATTTTTACCTTGCTTTTTTCATTCGTATTTTTAATTAATTCCTACATTGACACGTGTGCAAACCCGGTGAGTCATGCATGGGGTGTTCGAACGCATGCAGGTGTCTTTGTTATATATCGACGATCAACGTTCCTCGACCCCTCGAGCCCCCAGTCCACTTCTTTCCCGGTCTATCTGCAGTTTACCTACGTAGTTTTTTTCCTATCATATTTCCAAGTTTACATAATATCGAAAAGTTGCAGTCGCGTGCCTATGTTCGTGATTGTATCTCAGCTCGAGTCTCGGGTAACATTTGCGTAAATACCGCGAATCGGTAAAGCGAAACCGAGGCGTGAGTTTGGGCAATGTGCCTGTGTTATCGTATCTGCTGCTCGCACTCGCAGCAGTCGTTTGTTGAATAATTCAGGAAGAAAAAAAAGAGCCAAAGGTTGCAGCAGACCGAGACGTATTAATGGGTAAATCGGATTCGATGTATTTTTTTTTTCAGCAGCAGGGCTTATTCTAATAAGTAATGGGCATTGAGAGTAGATTGTTTCGAAAAAAAAAATGCGATAAAGCAGTTTCAAATTGAAAAAAAAAAGAAGTATGGTATATTTACTGTGAATAAAAAAAATCGTTGGAACCTCTGAAACGTGCGTTGGCTTTAAAGAAAAATTCTTCAATTTTTTCTCTAGTTGGTTTTTTTTTTTTTTTTTTTTAAATTTTTGTAATTTTTTATGAAAATTAATTTGTTAGAATTTTGTTTCAAAACAAATTTTTCAAATTTTCTGTTAGAAACAATATGTCGTCTCAAATTTTTAGTAGCAAAAAAAAAACAAATTTTTATAAACTAGGAGTAATTTTTTTTGCCTTCAATTTTTTGGAGGAAAATCACAATTCTTCGTCTCAATTTTTTCAAAATGAAGGTTCAACTTTTTCAATTTTTTGGAGAAGAATTTTGGATTAAAAAATCACGTCATTTTTTGGAGGAAAATCATAATTCTTCGTCTCAATTTTTTCGGATTTTTTTTCAATTTTTCAGTGTAGAAAATTTTTACAGTTTTTTTCAAGACAAATCTTAATTTGTTGTTTGAATTTTTTATGATTTTTAAAAAAATATATAAAAGGTAGGTACCTATAAATTTTTCAAATTTTTTAGGGTAAGTAGATATTAATTTTTTCCAATTTTTTGCAGGGAAATTCTAAATTCTAGAGTTGAAATTTTTGAAATTTTGAATATAAAAACACTCTCGCAAAAAATTAAGAGATTCTTTAAATAATATAAAAAATGGGAAATCTTCTCATTCCAAAAAATTTAAGTATTTTTTTACTCCTAAAAAATGTAGAAAAAAAATCTAAGGATTTTCCTAAGATAATTAGGGGGTTTCTCCACTACAAAAATATTGAAAAAATTACTTTTTTTTCTTTTAAAAATTGAGACAAATAATTAAAACTTTTTGCAAAAAATTAGGAATTTTTATACATACTTTTATTCCGAACAATTAGAAAAAATTATATCTTATTTAAGAGATATTAAGACATTTTTTATCCCTGAAAAATAGAGACAAAAAAATTGAATTATCTGCAAAAAATTATCTTGTATTGAGTAGTTTTTTTACTTCTAAAAATTGAGACAAATAATAGAATACCCCTAAAAAATAGGATTTCTCTTCAAGAAATTGAGCAATTTGTTTAGGTAGGTATTCTAAAAAAAATTGAAATTTAAAAAAAAAATTAGGTAGGTAAACATGTTTTGTGAGGTGTACGATCGTACATTATTTTGTGATGTGTATGATCATTGATCATACATCATTTCTTGAGGTGTATGATTGTACATCATTTTGAGCAAAAAATGATGTACGATCGTACACCTCAAAAAATGATGTACAATAAATTTAAATTTATATCTAAACAATCAATTAAAATAATAAATAAAAAAAAATAAAAAAAATATATAAATTTAAATTTTAAATTAAAAAATATAATTAAATTAAATATAAAATAAAATTTAAATAAATATTTTATAATAAAAATATTTATTAACGTACACCTCAAAAAATGATGTACGATCGTACATTCAAAAAAATATAGAAATTATTTTCTCGGAAATTATCAATTTTTTTTTCAAAAAAAAATTAACTAACTTTTTTATGCAGACTCCAAGAAATGGACAATTTTAGTGTTTTTTTTTCAATTTTTCATCATCTACAGAAAAATTGAAAAATTGAGAATTTTTTCACAAAAAAAAAATGAAAATCTCAAAAAATAAAAAAATATTTCCTCAATTTTTTTTCTCTTTTTTTTTCTCATTCCAAGAAATTGAAATTTTTCGATACAGATCCTTCAGCTCACAAAATAAAATGATGTACGATCGTACACCTCATAAAATGATGTACGATCATACACCTCAAAAAATGATGTACGATCGTACACCTCAAAAAATGATGTACGATCATACACCTCAAAAAATGATGTACCATCGTACACCTCAAAAAATGATGTACGATCGTGCATTCAAAAAAATATAGAAATTATTTTCTTTGAATTTATCAATTTTTTTTTCAAAAAAAAATTAACTAACTTTTTTATGCAGAATCCAAGAAATGAACAATTTTAATGTTTTTTTTTCAATTTTTCATCATCCACAGAAAGATTGATAAATTGAGAATTTTTTCACAAAAAAAAAATGAAAATTAGACGTCTCAAAAAATAAAAAAGTATTTCATCAATTTTTTTTCTCATTTTTTACTCATTCCAAGAAATTGAAATTTTTTAATACAGGTCCTACAGCTCAAAAAATGAAATGGGTAACGATCGTACACCTCAAAAAATGATGTACGATCGTACACCTCAAAAAATGATGTACGATTGTACACCCCAAAAAATGTAGAAATTATCTTCTCCTAACTTATTAATTTTAATTTACAAACTTCTTTATGCAGCCCCCAAGAAATGGACAATTTGAGAATTTTTTTAAATTTTTCATCACCTACAGAAAAATTTAAAAATTGAGAATTTTTTCACAAAACACAAATTGAAATTGGACTTCTAAAAAATAAAAAAAATATTTCCTCAATTTTTTTTTCTCATTATTTTACTCATTCCAAGAAATTGAAATTTTTCGATACAGATCCTTCAGCTCAAAAAATGAAATGGTGTCAGATCGTACATCATTTTTTCAGGTGTTAGATCGTACATCATTTTTTGAGGTGTACGATCGTACATCATTTTATGAGGTGTACGATCGTACATCATTTTATTTTTTGAGCTGAAGGATCTGTATCGAAAAATTTCAATTTCTTGGATTGAGTAAAAAAATTAGAAAAAAAATTGAGGAAATATTTTTTCAATTTTTTAGAAGTCTAATTTTAAATTGTGTTTTGTGAAAAAATTCTCAATTTTTAAATTTTTCTGTAGGTGATGAAAAGTTGAAAAAAATACTCAAATTGTCCATTTCTTGGGGTCTGCATAAAGAAGTTTGTAAATTAAAATTGATAATTTAGGAGAATATAATTTCTACATTTTCTGGGGTGTACGATCGTACATCATTTTATGAAGTGTACGATCGTACATCATTTTATTTTTTGAGCTGAAGGATCTGTATCAAAAAATTTAAATTTCTTGGATTGTGTAAAAAAATTAGAAAAAAAATTGAGGAAATATTTTTTTTATTTTTTAGAAGTCTAATTTCAATTTGTGTTTTGTGAAAATTTTCTCAATTTTTCAATTTTTCTGTAGGTGATGAAAAGTTGAAAAAATACTCAAATTGTCCATTTCTTGGGGTCTGCATAAAGAAGTTTGTAAATTAAAATTGATAATTTAGGAGAAGATAATTTCTACATTTTTTGGGGTGTACGATCGTACATCATTTTTTGAGGTGTACGATCGTACATCATTTTATGAGGTGTACGATCGTACATCATTTTTTGAGGTGTACGATCGTACATCATTTTTTGAGATGTACGATCGTACATCATTTTATAAGGTGTACGATCGTACATCATTTTATTTTTTGAGCTGTAGGATCTGTATCAAAAAATTTCAATTTCTTGGAATGAGTAAAAAATGAGAAAAAAAATTGATGAAATACTTTTTTATGTTTTGAGATTTTCATTTTGTTTTTGTGAAAAATTTCTCCATTTTTCAATTTTTCTGTAGATGATGAAAAATTGAAAAAAACCCTAAAATTGTCCATTTCTTGAAGTCTGCATAAAAAAGTTAGTTAATTTTTTTTTGAAAAAAAAAATTTGATAATTTCCGAGAAAATAATTTCTATATTTTTTTGAGGTGTACGATCGTACATCATTTTTTGAGGTGTAAGATCGTACATCATTTTTTGAGGTGTACGATCGTACATCATTTTTTGAGGTGTTAGATCGTACATCATTTTATGAGGTGTACGATCGTACATCATTTTATTTTTTGAGCTGAAGGATCTATATCGAAAAATTGTAATTTCTTGGATTGAGTAAAAAAATTAGAAAAAAAATTGAGGAAATATTTTTTCAATTTTTTAGAAGTCTAATTTTAATTTGTGTTTTGTGAAAAAATTCTCAATTTTTCAATTTTTCTGTAGGTGATGAAAAATTGAAAAAAATACTCAAATTGTCCATTTCTTGGGGTCTGCATAAAGAAGTTTGTAAATTAAAATTGATAATTTAGGAGAAGATAATTTCTACATTTTTTGGGGTGTACGATCGTACATCATTTTTTGAGGTGTACGATCGTACATCATTTTATGAGGTGTACGATCGTACATTATTTTGTAAGGTGTATGATCTTACATGATTTTGTGGGATGTACGATCGTACATTCTTGAACAGTATTAAGAAATTTTTTTGCAGATACTAATAGATATTCTGCACCTCAAATTTAAAAAAAAAAAATCAAGTTTTTTTCTCATTTTTCAATAAAATTCAGAATTTTTTCTGCAAAAAGTAGGCTGTATACCAAAGCACACTAAGCACATTCTTATGAAATACTCACTCAAAAATGTATCCATGCTAAAAATCAGCCAAATATAAGAATAAAAAATTTTTGTCAATCTGTGTAATTTTGGTAAAACATAAGTATTTATACCTGACAGTTCTGTTAAATAATTAAAATTTTTTATTCCAACTTGAAATTAGCTAGCACATACCCATAAGCAAAATTTCGCATCTGATCGCTAATTACCGAGCAATGCTACGAAATATGCCACGACATCCGCAATTCCGCGCATTGTCTCGCTCACATAATCCTTAACGACGCGACGACGAACGTTTCGATAATTAATTTGCGGTGTCTAGTTTAACAATGAAAACGACGAGCTCGAAAGGGGAATCACGATATATACGCAGCGCCGAAAGAGAAAGACATCGGTTAATTCAGATTATCGTAAGCGTGCCTTTTCAATAAATTCGCTATGGGATTTAAAAACGATTGCGAGGGTGATGCTGATGCTCCTCTGTGTACTTTTGTTTCGGCATTGAAAAAGTGTGGGAATCGCGACAAGTAATAGTATCCACGAAGATTTAATATAGAAATGCGCACGTCCTTATTGTTCTTCCTCGAACCTATAGACGTATCGATGAGCTTCCATTGGTTCATTTCCGCGATGGTACACTTCGCTCTGCCAAAATAACACCGACGAGGACAAATTTTCTTACATGGTGCAGTGGCTGGCTCTGGCTGCTGCCGCATCCGGTCCCTGGAGTGTTTGCATGATGCGGTTTTTCACCAACTTCGTGGGCTTTTTGCGAAAGCTACACGAGATGAGGGAGCACGCATCGAATAAATACGTTTTTAATACCGCAGTATATTTGTTTAACTTGTTTAAATCATTATCATACGTGATTGCCTGAGTCGTGAGTCTGCTGCTGTAGCCCTAACGCTATTTTTAAAGGGTATCCCCAAGTTTCCATGCTACTTCACATGGAGAAATTTTCGCATCGATACGTATCAGCTGTTTGGTACTTACACCTCTACTCACTTCTGGCTGTCTAACATTTTAATATAATTTGCCTGGTTATAGTGGTTAATAATTTTGGCACGCGTTTCGATACACAGTAAGTAACCTTATAATCATAACACAAATGCTGACACGATATAACATCTGCCTTCAAGGTGCGTTTCACTTTCGCATAAACGTAAAATCTGAATTCTGATTCAGAGCACCCAACCCAGCGCAGCCCTCTCTCCCCTAGAGATACACGACACGCGTCAGAGATCATTCAATGTGTACAAATTTTGACCAAAGTGTAACGTTGAAATTAAAAATAAGCCTGGCGTAATGAAAAAAAACATGGTTATAGAGATGGCGAATGGCAAAATAAGCGAAACGTGTAAACGACTCTTAATGAGGAAGATATTTTTTTAACGATCCGGAACAGCCTTAGCCTTTATTGTGCTCTCGGCTAATGTCATCTCCAATAATAAACGCAGTGAGTAATGGTACGATACGAGGTGTAAATAGACTTGAGGTCTCGGCCAAGATTTGATTGAAATAATTTGGTTTTATTTCAGCTCGAAATTCAAAGATGAGGCTCCATGCTCGATTTAGGGGCAAAAAATATCTCATTTTTTTTTTTAAATTAGAGGTAAATTTTTTTCTTCAATTTTTTGGAATATAAAAATTTCATAATTTTTTGTTAAAAATCTGAATTTGTCTTAATTTTTGGAAGTAAAAAAAAATCTAAATTACTACTTTAATGCGACGAGTACTTTTTTCATTTTTTTTGGAGTGAAAAAATAACTATCATATATTTTTTCTTTTAGATTAAGTAAACAAATCTCTCAATTTTTTTGAGAGTATTTTTGAATTCAACATTTCAAAAATTTCAACACGAGAATTCACAAGAAGAATTTTTTTTTCAAAAAATTGAAAAAAATTATCTGGATTCTTCTCGAAAAAAAAAGTACCGTTTGAAGAAAAAAAAATTGATACGAAGAACTAGGAGTTTCCACAAAAAATTAAGAAATTTTTCTACCCCACTCCGAAAATTCTATTCGAAAAAAATGATATTTTATTTTGAAAAAAAATTATGACGAATAATTGTGATTTTCCTTCAAAAAAAGTATAAAAAATTGAGAAAAATTAAGATCTTCTTTCAAACTCTAAAAAAAATGAAAAATAAATTATTTCTAAAAAAATGGAAACAATTGAGAGAAAAATGAGAATTTTCTGCTGAAAAATTAAAAAAATTGACCTTAAATTAGAAAAATTAAAAATCAAAGTGAGATTTCAAATTTATAAATTAAAAAATTGGTAAAATAAAAGAAAAGTAAGCAAACATTTGACATAGAACATAAAATTTGATTAGAAAAATGTGAAAAATGAAAAATCGATTAAAAGTAAAAATTGAAACAATTGTAGAATTTTTTTTTTAATTGTAAAACTGTAGGCAAAATTCGAAAAAATCGAACGTTGGATAAAAAGTTGAAAATTTAGACAAAATTGTCAACTTTTAATTTCGCAAATTAGAAAATTAGAAAAACTAAAAAAAATTGTAAAAATGAAAAATTTGAAAAAAGTAAAGATTTGAAATTTTATTCACATTGTCTTTTAATAAATTTTAAAAGCCTAATTTTCTAAATTTGATCAATTTTCAGTATTTTCACAGTTTAAAAAAATAGCAAATTTTTTAATTTTTATAATTAGGTATTCTCCCGGGAAAAAATCTGTTGGATCTAACCATATATGAAGTGGTCAGATCTAACCATATATGAATTTTATACCTATCAAATTTGATCAAATCATATATAATTTGATCAAACTATACACAATTTGATCCAATGATGTATGATGAGATAAAATTAAATATGATTGGATCATATTTGATAGGTACATTTCCCATTTATTATGGTTAGATCTGACCATACCCATCCCAAATTTTTCTCAACGGTCACCCATCCGAGTAGTAACCAAACCCGAAGCTGCTTAACTTTTCCAATCAGATCAATGATGGTGCACTCAACTTGGTACGAACCATTTCATATATAATAAGACAGTTTAATTGTATTTATGTGACACGCAATCAAAGATAACAATTACTCAAGGTTGTATATAACTAAAAGTATCAGGAAAAATTCCTGTGAGTAGATAATTTCAACTTAAATTCAGAAATGATTTTTGTCGTGATACCTTCAGGACCCCATGGGGGCACTGCGCCCCAAAATTTTTGACCAAATCCAAAAAAAAATGTAAAAAAGCATGTAGCATGTCGTTTGTTACATTTTTAATAGTGCCTACTCCGAATTTTGCCTTACTTTTTTGATGGAACCCTATTCTGGCACTGCTCGTAGCCCCTAAAATTTTGAAATGAATCTGGGTTGACTCATTTTGATTTCACAGATATAACTTGATCCAATAATATCAAATTATATATGAGAGAATCTAATTTGATCCAATTTGATCCATTCAGATCTAACCATTTCTATATAACTGGATTTTCACTGATATGACTTGATCTAATTATATCAAAGTAGATATGAGGAAATCTGGTTGATATGATTTGATCTATTTTGATACAACCATTTTGGATAAAACTGGAGTTTTACAGATTCAACTTGATCCAATAATATCAAATTATATATGAGAGAATCTAATTTGATCCAATTTGATCCATTCGGATATAAGCATTTCTATATAACTGGATTTTCACTGATATGACTTGATCTAGTTGATATGTTTTGATCTATTTTGATATAATCATTTTAGATATCAGTGGATTTTCTCTGATATAACTAGATCCAATTTGACTAAATTTTATCCAATCAGATCAACATTTGGATCAAACTTGATCAAATCTGATCAGATTTTATCCAAATAGATATGACTTGATCCATGAGATTTTTTCCCGGGTCGTATAAAAAAAATCAAAAACATGTTTTTTTTTTGTTTTTTTTTTGAAAATAAAATTACTCGATTTTTTAAATGGCTGTAATTTGTTGAAATTGATGAAATTCATTTAGATTTCAACGACCGAAGTTTTTTAAATTTTTTATTAGGTACATTGTTCAAATTTAGCAGATTCTGAAAATAGAAATTATGTCTCTTTTCTTCGAAAATTACTTATTCGAAAGTATAATTTTTGAAAAACCTCGATTAGGCTTCGAAAGTTGAATTTAAAAAAAAGAAATTGATATCTAAGATTTGAAAAAAAAAAAAAAAAACATTTATCAAATTAATGAAATTTTTAATAAATTCCGAGAATAGAAAATATTTCGGAAATTTTTTATCAATTTTAGCTCGTCAAATTAACTTATGTAGAATTGCAGAACCTGAGTACCTAAGTAATTTTTCAAAATTGATAAAATGCAATGGATTCTGAGCATCAAAAATTTTCAAAATTCAAAAAAGTCCAGTTTTCAAAAAATTAACAAAGGGTCAAATTTCAAAATTGGTAAAATTTATTGAAATTTGTATGGATAGTAATGAATGTGAAATTTTTTTCAAAATCTCAATTCTAATAGGTGATTTAAGCAATTAACTAATTAATTTTTTAAAAATTCAAAAGTCAAATTTTCAAACAAAATTTTTAAAGTTATAGGTACCTACTTAAATTAAAAAAAAAAAAAAAAAAAAAAAAATTACTGAATTCAAGTTTTTGAAAAATTTCAGCTTGTAAATTATTATCTAGAGATACTCATTTGGAAATGAGTTCACCTAACTTTTAAAACTGATGAAATTTAATAGATTTATTTTGTGTATTGATGAAGTTTTTGAAAAAATTTTCGATACTTGATTTTTCCAAACTTTTTAATTCGCCACAAAAATATGTCATTTTTCAAATGTGCCAACTCAATATATAAATAAAATTTTGAAAAGTTGCTCAATTTCAGTAGTTTTTATACTCGTTTTTTTAAAATAAATTTTCAAAGAAAAATTGAAGGTTGAATTTATGAAAAATTTTATCTCATCAAATTATATAATTATAGAAATGAGTTTATTTTTTTAAATGACCGAAATGCATTAAGTAAATTTTGAGCACTGAGGGTTTTTTTCAAAAAAATTTTGATCGACTAATTTTTGAAAAAAGGCTGACTTGTCAAATTAAGTATTTTTTAAAAAGTTAGATAGGTAATTTTGAAATCAATAAAATTTGGCACGTAGATTCTGTGTTGAAAATTTTTCAATTTTTCAAGGAATAAAATTTTTTAAATTAAAAAAATCGCTCAATTTTTTGGAGAAAAAAAACATAATTTTATTAGAGTAGGTAAGAAGTAAAAAAAAATGGTTAAAAGTCGTTTAATTTTTTGAATGAAAAAATCATTATCTTACTCCGGTTATTTTTTTATATTTTTTTGTCAATAAATAAATAAATAAATAAATTACTTTTTCTTAAAAAAAGAAAAAACTCGATTTTTCGAAAAAATATAAATTTTGAAATTGTTTAAAGAAAAAAAATCGATAAATTTTGCGAAGTGAAAAGAACACTGAATTATTCAGCTCAGAAAAAAAATATCTTAATTTCAGAGAAAAATATTTTAAATACCTAAGCATAATTTCATTGGATTCTTTATATTGAGTATTTGGAGGGAAAAATCTCCCATTAAAATTTTTTTTAAATTGATCTTTGGAAAAAAATTCATTGGAACAGAAAAAATATTTTTTTTTGAGTGAATTTTTTTTAAATTATTTTTTTAATCATTTTTCTTAAGATAAAAATCTCTAAATTACAAACAAAAGAGATGCCACGAAATCATACAATTTTTGGGTACAATAACTTTTCATTTTTTTTTTTTTGAAAAGATTTAATTTTTTTTTTTTTAATGAATAATTGTACCTAAGTCTCATTTTTAAACAAAAAATTTCAATTTCAAAATTTTAAAATTGGTCAATTTCCATATTATGTATTTTTTGCGAATACTTACTTCAATTCAAAAAATTGTATAACTACTTACCTATTCTTGAAAAAAATTAAAGTAAATTTTCAAAAAAAAAAAAAAAAAAAAAAAAAAAATCGACAGTTTTTGAAGTAGGTATTAAAGGTGCAAAAATTAATCAATTTGTACCTTCATAAATATTTTTTCATTTTTTGAAATTATTGAAATTTAATCATTTTTTTGAAAACGTTTTTATTTTCTGATTTTATGAAAATTATAATTTTTTGAAATGTACCTAGCTATCAAAATTTTTAAATTTTTAAAAAGTTGATACCTAATATTTCTTTTAATTTTTGAAAAATTTTAAAGTTGTCATTCAAAATTTTTGAAAATTTCCTAATTTGCATGCACTTTTTTTCAAAGAAATTCAAGTCAAAATTTAAAAAAAAAAGGTCAAAGGTCAAATTTTCAACAAAAAAGTAAGAATTCAACTTTTTTCTCAATTTGCAATTTTTTTGATCTTTTTTTATAGAAAATTTCAATTTTGGTCAATTTTTTAAATTTTCAAAAAGTTTTCCACTTTCTGAAAAATAATGTGCCTACCTAATTTTGATTTTTTTTTCTAAAATTTTGGAAATATGTACCTATTATCAGGTTTTAAAAATTTGGGGTTATAATTTTCAAAATTTCTCAAAATGTTTGTAATTTTACCAATCATGATAATTTTTTCCATAATTTTTGAAAAATTACTCTTCCAATGTAGGTAATTTAAATTACAGATAATTAATTTTTGATGATAAAAAAACACCAAAAGTCATTCTCGAAAAGCCAGAATATTTTTAAAACACGAAAATGAAAATAACATATTGCTAACATCGCTAAAATAACTCATTTTCTCGTCAAAAAAAAAAAAAAAACGCAAAAGGTGGAAAAGCTCGCGGGACAACGTACTTATTACAGTGCTGGTCGCCAAAGCTACATATAAATTATTCAACTCAGTAGGTAGCCCAAAGACGTGTACATCCCGAATGCGTATCCAGGCACATGTATAATGCAGCGGTATGATGAGCTGAGCGTGCCAAAGGCGTATAAAACAACACCTTCGATCAGTGTTATGCAACGTGCATAGTTGCATACCTACGTATTACTCGAAAATGCCATGCTAACATGCCTAATACTGTCACAAAATAGTCATTCCATGTGACTATAATGTATGGGTAGTTGGGTATGGGACATGGGTACACAAAAATACTCGGAAAAACAACGACGCGACGCCGACGACCAGTACAACAGATAAATGCGTGACTCATTTGCTATGTATTGGAGCGTCGCGACGCCTCGGCGAGCGCCGACACTCTTTTTATTTTTTATTGTGTGTTGCGTAATAAATACTTACTACTGCTGTAGTACGAATACGAGCCAATATGATTCATGCATATTCGTACTCTCTCTCACACATCAGCCTTACAATATTCTCAGGTAGGTAAGTAATAAAACGACACGATGGCTGGCGCCTACCGTGTACATTTGTACTGTGGTGGCGCTGACGATAGCTTCGTATCACATTGTCGAACGTGTTGCCAACGATTACTCATAGGGCACGATGTTGAGCAAATGCCAAAGCTGTTTTTTTTTCTCTCCCTAGAATAATTAATTCGGCTCTGTCGTAATTTATTTTTTCTCCATTTTATACAAATGCATATGCTCGAAAGCTCGATCTAGTCTTTTTACTGGGTCAACGACATGTTCATCAAGTTCCCTTACCTGCCTACTTGAAATTTGCATTTTTGATTAATGAAAAAAGTTACTGTAGGTACTTTTAAGGCAAAATTCTACTTCGATGGAATTTTTGAAAAATTTTCAAATTTTTAAATTTAGAATATTGCAAAAATATAAAATTTTGGTAAAATTGGAAAACTGGAAATTTTAGTAAAATTGCATTTGGTTAATGAAAAAAGCTACTGTACTTGCAGGGCAAAATCCTACTATGAAGGAATTTTTGAAGATTTTTCAAATTATGAATTTTGTAAAAGTTGAAAATTTTGATTATTTTTTGGAAAGGAAATTTTAGTCAAATTGCATTTGATTAATGGAAAAGCTACTGTACTTTCAAGAAAAAAATTCTACTCAAATGGAAATTTTGAAGATTTTTCAAATTTCAAATTTTGTAAAAATATAAAATTTTGATAATTTTTTTCAAATTTTATTTGATTAATGGAAAAAAGCTACCGTACTTCCAAGGTAAAATCCTACTCTGATGGAATTTTTGAGGATTTATCAAATTTTCAAGTTAAGAATACTCCCGAGCAGCACAATCGACAAATTATCGAAATAAAAAATCGACAGAATATCGAATTCGATAAAGTATCGCGTTAGTTCCGCATAAATCGTGAAATTATCTTTCGATATATAGATAGATTATCGACGAATTATAGTTAGTAAAAATTTCGAGATTATAGTAAGATATTTTATCGATAATATACTAGCTTTTTTCTATAATTAAAAATCATTAATTAGCATAATTAATACATTAAACTATGCCTAAACACATTATTCATGTTACGGTAAGAGGATCATTTCAGAAAAAGTCAAAAAAAATTATAAAAAATCTGCCACCCGTGGGGCTTGAACCATCTACCTCCTGCATGGGAATCCTCTTCCTTAACCACTATGCCATACCTTATCGTTGAGGAATTAGCAATAAAACGCTTATAATAGCCAGTTTAGTACTTCCAGACGTGTTGGACTTAGAAAAATTTTCACCAATTTGGAAATAATTTCAAATATCGTCACAAAATCGTTGAAAAATCGTTCGACAAATTTCAGATTATTTGTCGATAATGTAGTTTCAAATATCGACACAAAATCGTTGAAAAATCGAATTCGAGGAATTTCATATTACGAGTCGATAATATAGTTTCAAATATCGTCATAAAATCGTTGAAAAATCGAATTCGAGAAATTTCAGATTACGTGTCGATAATAAAGTTTTAAATATCTTCACAAAATCGTTAAAAAATCGAATTCGAGAAATTTCAGATTATTTGTCGATAATATAGTTTCAAATATCGTCACAAAATCGTTAAAAAATCGAAATCGAGAAATTTCATATTACGTGTCGATAATATAGTTTCAAATATCTTCACGCAATCGTTAGAAAATCGAATTCGAGAAATTGCATATTATGTGTCGATAATATAGTTTCAAATATCTTTACAAAATCGGTAAAAAATCGGATTCGATAAATTTAATATAATCTGTCGATAATATAGTTTCAAATGTCGTCAAAAAATCGGTAAAATATCGAAGTCGAGAAATTTCATATAATCTGTCGATAATATAGTTTTAAATATCTTTACAAAATCGTTAAAAAATCGAATTCGATAAATTTAATATTCTTTGTCGATAATGTAGTTTCAAATATCTGCACAAAATCGGTGGAAAATCGGTATCGATAAATTTAATATTCTTTGTCGATAGTATCGTTGACGAATATCGTCATAAAATCTTAATAATATCGAATTCGATAGTTTTTAGATTTTTTGTCTATAAAGTTGTACCGATAAATCTTTATAATATCGTGAGAACATCTATAGATTTTCAAACGATTTTTTATCGATACGTTACATCTACCGATATTATCGATCGAGTGTGCCGCTCGGGCTTATTGTAGATTTATAAAATTTTGGTAAAATGTAAGAATTGGAAATTTTAGTCAAATTGCATTTGATTAATGAAAAAAGCTGCTGTACATTCAAGGCAAATCCTACTATGAAAGAATTTTTGAAGATTTTTCAAAAAATTATAAATTTAGTAAAAATTTATAATTTTGATAATTTCTTGGAAATTAAATTTTATTTGATTAATGAAAAAAAGGTACTGTACTTTCAAGGCAAAATTCTTCTTTAATGAATTTTTTGTAGATTTTTCAAGTTATGAATTTTGTAAAAATCTAAAATTTTGATGCAATTGAAAAATCGACAATTTTACCCAAAATTCATATCTAATTAATGAAAAAAGCTACCTACTGTACATTCAAAGCGAAATGTTACTCAGAATTTTTTGATTAAATCCCAAATCATGATTTTTGTAAAAATTTAAAGGTTTGAAAAATTTTGAAAATTTTGAAAATTTTTGAGGAATGAAAATTTTGTTCCAACTTCATTTGATTAATGAAAAAAGCTTGAAAATATGAATTTTTCTGTTCCAAATCCCAATTACAGGAATTTCGTTGAAAAATTGTTCAATTGAAAATCAAATTTTACAATTTTGTCCCAAATTCCACTTTCAGGAATTTCGTTGAAAAATTGTTCGATAATTTGAAAATAAAATTTGTCAATTTTGTCAAAAAGTCCAATTTCAGGAATTTTGTTGAAAAAATTGTTCAATTGAAAATCAAATTTTTCAATTTTGTTGTAAACTCATACTTACGTTTTTAAATTCACGTTTGAAAACAAACTTACTAAAGGAATCAAACAGAAAGCCAGATTTTGAAACCTTTTTGAATTACGTATAATTATGTTATTTGTGTGTTCCATAAAAATTGTTAAAGTCAAATTTTTCATTTTTTCTCAATTTTTTGAAAGAACAAAATTTTTGAATTTTTGTCATAAAACAAATTTTCCTATATTTTCATTTAGTTATAAATAGAGTGCCTTTCTTGGTTGACCACGTTGCACCCTCCCCCCAGGAAGCCTTGAAAGTCGTGATCCTCTCTTCCCTATATTTTTGACGAATTTTAGGAATTCTAAACTCCGAAAAAATCTAAAAAATGTAGAAAAAAAAATTAAAATTCTCATACCTACCTCTGCATGATATCGTGAAAATTTCAAAAATTTTGAACCACCCCCTCTAGAGATAGAAAATATTAAATTTTTGATACATTAGGAGTCAATACCTCGGGAGGCTTCACCTAAACACAGGATACACTTACACCTCATGATCAACCCCGACGGAGCTGACTCGTGTATCGAATGAAATTACCTACCGAAATGAGAAAAACCGATACGAGCCGAAGGAATGAAGGATGCTTAAATTACGTTATCATTTTTCCATTAAATCGCGTAGAAAAGCTCTGAGGGATGAAAAGGATTTAAATCTGTCGCCGAGTCCTCCTTTGATATGTACTTTTGCTGTCGTATGGGTTAAAAAGTGTTAGGTTACGACGAGAGAGAGTTCCTTCTATTGAGAGGATTTTTTAAACCGCAAAAGAAGCGTCGCGATCTGAGGAAATATTTTTTTGCAGATGCGATGCCGTGCTCGGATTTACTAAGCAGGTTTAAAGAAGCGAGCTACCATATGGGGTAAGGGGAAAAAATCCGAAGAGTCTTAAGTCGCTTTAATACCGAAAGATTCGGAGAAATGTAACCTGCATTAAAATCTCATCAAATATGCATATATATATAAATGCCACTGCCGATGCCGCCAGCGTCGCGAAGCTCGTCTATGACCGCGGATTTATAATATTTTCTTTTTATATTTTTACGTATCGAAGCTTTGTAAAAATTTCAGGTACCGAGGGTTGATGAATTTTTTATTCTGGAGGACTGGTAGGGGCTTTTTAGGAGGATTTTATGTTTTAATTTTTTTTTAAAGAATCAAAATTGAAGGGATGATTAAAATTACCAGACCTGTACTCTGAAGAAATAGTTCAAAAATTGATTGTGTCCCAGTAAGAAAAAAATTTATAGGTAAAAAAAAATTAGGTAACTGCCAAAAAAAAAAAAAAAAAAAAAAAAAAAAAATTGAAAAATTGAAAATTTTGGTTGAAAAGTTTTTCAAAAAATTATTTAAGAGAAAAAAAAACAAATTTGATGATTAAGTAGTCTCTATGTAAAAAAACTGGGTGTCTACAGGTCCTAAAAATCATGAAAATCATGAAAAAGTCAAGAAATTTGAAAATGGGCCATTAAAGATATGGAAAAGTCATGCATTTTTCAAAAAATCACTAGGGCAAGGAAAGCCAGGAATTTTACTCATTGAAGTCATGAATTTTTGATACCTAATATTACCCGGGCAACTTCTCATAAAAAAAAAACCTAAATAAACATGAAATATTGCGATTTCTCTGCAGAAGAAAATTAATTTTCTTCAAAAAAAAATTTTCTAGAGGAGGGGAACCTATAATTTTTTTGTAAAAAATCCCCAATTCTTGGGATTAAAAAAAAAGAATTGTGGAATAAAATTAAAGAATTTTTTGAGAAAACATTTTAAAGATTGTTTTGGGATGGAAAACATTTTAAAGCTATACTTTAGCCTTAGGCAGTTGCAGTACAAAGCGTTAAAAAAGATTCTCAATTTTTTTGAAGTAGGTAAAAATATTTTTTCAACTTTCGCAAAAAAATCTCATTTCTTTAGAATCAAAAATTTAAAATATCAATTTTTTGGATTTTTTTCTTCAATTTTCTGAAAAATGAAAAAAAAAATTGGGGAAAGAGTCTCTGTTTTTTGGAGAAAAATTCTCTTTTTCGGAACAAAAAAAAATTAAAAACGAATTTTTTGGTTCAAAAATGTTTTTAAAAATTGGTTGGGAATAAAACAAATTAGGTAAGTACTCAATTTTTTTGAAATAAAGAAATCTCAAATCTTCTATGGAGTAAAAATTTTTCGGAGGAAGAAATTTCAGGATTTTTTGGAATAAAAAATATCCAAAAATCCTTATTTTTTTGGAAAAAATTTTTTAAAATTTTCTTATGTAAAGATATTTTTTAAAATTTCTCTGGAAAAGTTTCTTAATTTTTTCTTTGTGAAGAAAAAAATTCGTTTCATTTTCGAAAAAACTGGTATGTTTTTCGAACAATAATTTAAAAAATTCTTCTGAAATAAAAAAAATCTCAATTTTTTGAGGGTTATTTTTTAAAAAAAAATTTTTGTTGATAGTAAAATACGTAAATAAATAAAATATTTTTTAAACTTTGAAACAAAAAAAAGTTTTAAAAATGTTTTTCTGTAGAAAAATTTGCTAAAAAAAAATTTGGAGAATTTTTCGAGTGAAAATTTTTTGTTTCATTTCCAGGAAAACAATCATTCTCACATTACAACAAGAAAACAAATTTCTAGCATCCACCTTTTTAAAAAAGAAATCGAATTACACCCTTGAAAATTCTAAGTATTCGTTGAACTTTTTTTTTGGAATTTTGGATTTTTTTGGTTACAAAAAAGAAGGGGTCTCGAAAGGCATAGGAATAACTTAATGGGTTCAAGGGTCATTCGCCCCCTTTCTCAATATTTTTTAAATAGCCATTTTTATTACCACAGAATGTAGGGAAAAAATGTGGGATTTTTTGCCCCCTCCATATTTCTTCCAAGTTACACTCATACAGGAAGGCCTTCTGGAAATGTAGAAATATTGTTCATGAAAAAGTTCATTGAAAAGTCATGAAAAAGTCATGAATTTTCAAAAAAAAAAATCCAGATAGATAACATGAAGAATTGAAGAAGCAGGTTCGAATTTTTTTTTTCTCCAAAATCCTGGTTCAATAAAATTTCATCTCGTTTCATAACTTGTGCCCTCCCTATTTAAAGGCTGGTTTTCATATATTTATTTTACATGATGAGAAACTACCTAGGTATATACTTCCTTTTCAATCATAATTGCACCTTTGTACACATGTATATTATTGTACTTCGAGACTCTTGAATCAAATCCACCAGCACTGGTCTACAAATCACAAACCCGACCAGCCCCAATGTTTTTAATCGAGAGTTGTTTCGTTTCGAATATGTCGCAGCAATTTAGAAAGCACACAAAGAGGATACATAATTTATAAACGCCCATTATAATTACGTCAACGATTAAATCATATCAATACGAGTGACTTACGTAATTTTTCTATTTACAAAATGCAGTCTCTTTTGAACACATACGTCTCGCAGACCTGCCTAGTGCCCACCCTCGTTGTTATCAAAGGCAAGTACATAGTAAAATTATACGGACGATTTTCGCAATTCTTTTGCCTCCTCCAAAACCGTGACTTTCCCATGTATAAGGTCGAAAGCTCAAATTATGTCATTCTTGTCTGAGAAGCTGGTGGGGTAGTTTTTATGTATTTGTGATGTCACAGGCGGTGTACAAATTAAACAGCCGAACATTCAAACAAACAAGCGACGAAACAAAAGCTTAAATTTGATATGGTATAATTCGTAATGTGGCTCGACGAGCGACGTCGTTCAAAAGCCCCTCGTTTAGATTCAAAGATTATCACTATTTTATAAATAAGCATAATCATGCTTCTCTGTGTAGTCTTTGTAGTAGGGTACTCGTAGCAATGCCGATACCGTACCTACTATGATTTTTTTTTTTTGAATGAGAATGATTATTTTATAGTGGGCTCTGAATTTTGAACCTTTGAAAAAAAATTTAAAATCATGGGCTCGTTTTAGCTGATTTTCTATTTTCGAAAAATCAGTTTTTGAATATGCTTCGATGATGTGAATTTGGGGGGGGGGGGCGTATCCATAGGATACGAATTGTCAAATTTTAAAAATTTACTAAAACTTGAAAATTTATCAAATTTTTTAAATTGTAGATTAATTTTAAAAATACCTATCTCAATCTAAAACAATTAAAAAAATTATACCAAATTTTAAAAATTGTGTCGATTGAAAAAAAACATAATAAAACTTTAAAAATTGACCTTATTATTATTATTTTCTGAATTTAGTTGAATTTCAATAATTGACCCAATGCCAAAAATTTATTAAAATTTAAAAATGACCAATTTTTTTATTTTCACTAAATTTTAAAAATTTCCTACGCTTAAAAAATTCAACAAACTGTAAGAATTGTAAACATATCAAACTTAAAAATTTGAAAAAATTTGGTAGAATTAAAAAAAATTGAGAATCAACTTGGATATTACAGCTTATAGAATAACTAATTGTCGAATTGTCCATCGTCGTGGATCACAAGTGTTTGTCTTTCGTCGTGGCAATGATGAATTTTTACAGCCACGACGATGGACAATTCGACAATTAGTTATTCTATAAGCTATAATACTGATATTTTATTAATTATTAATAAGCTATAATAAGATACTCGCTAATTAGAATACATTTTCTCAGTTTTCAGGAAGGTGGGACATTTTATACCGGAGGAATGATAAGCCACGACGATGCGAGCAAAAAAATCAAATTTTCTCAATTTCATGAAAATTTCTGTTTATGACAAATATCGGTTTGAAACATGTCCAAACATGAATTTTAGGCTCTCCAGACACCTCGAGGGACACTGAGTGTTCCCAAAATGGCGTCACTCAGTTAATTTAAATGAAAATTTTAAAAAATAGAAAAAATCAACGAATTTCATCCAAACTCGGGTTGATAGTGTATAACTACGTATTTAGTGATATACTACGACGACAATTTTTTTCGACCAAAAATGACTGTTTTTTGCGCGAAAAATGATGAAAAAATCAGTTTTTTGCATTTTTGAACGCCTTCCACCTATATAAAAAATTCTGAAAAAAATATATGTTGTACATCCAGACTATGTGTATAATATATATTTTTTCCATTATTGCACCTCTGAAAGAACTTGTCGAAATAGCCGTTAGAAAACTTAAAACGCGCATTTCACAATGAAGATAGGTTTGAAAATTTTTTAAAAAATTTCCATGGATGACCCTTGAGTATACCTAACATCTACCCGAGTTTGAAAAAATTTGGTTAAAAACTGTCAAAATCAAAAATTATAATCGAAAAATCACATTTTTCGCTCTAGGAGGGGGTGGGGGTGAGGTAGCGACCTAAAAATTTGGTCACTGGGGTTTTAGACCATAAGGACCAACTTCCACTAGTTGGTTTAAAAATTCGCTCTGGGGGCCAAATCACCCTATTTTACCCGGCTATACCCCTTTTTGAATCGTCCTCCCCCTCCCTTTTGGGAAATGAATTGACCCCAACACCATAAAAGTACTCGGGGGCATATATATTTTCAATTACCTTAAGAAAATTTTTTAAAAACCTGTCAAATTTCTGAACTTTTACAGTAGTGAAATTTGCCGATTTTCTGAGAATTACCCATATATGATAATTATGAATTTTTTCATCAGAACCTCTCAAAATGAACCCGAATAATGAGAAAAAAAATTTTGAGCAATTTTTTTAAAGAAATTTCATTTAAGGAAAATGTGAAATTCACCATGTAATAAGTACCAACCTGTACTTATTACATGTCAAAAATAAATTTTGGAAACCATCTTCACATTCTCAAAACCCTCCCACCTGATCCCTTTCACGTCTCACCATCACTACTTTCACTCTTAAAATCGACAAACCGTCGTCTCACCACCACATTCTCCTTCTGTTCGCTTCACTCAACATCTCATCAGACGAATGACTCAACACAAGGCTAAAAAATGACCATACACTATCAAAGGTCGTCTCGAGTACTATACGTACGCCAAGCTGCTGGCAGATGTTCGACAATTGTCGAATAAATAAAAATAAAAAATAGAAGAGAAGAGAAGAGAAAACGACTTATGCAGATTTAAACGCGTGTCTTAAATCACGCGTTCCGCATTCACATATACGCACAACAACTATAGGCACTATACATAGTCATGTTAGTGGTACAATTGCTCGAATTTATGCACGGTGTTCACTGTTCGTGGTACAGACAGGGCAGGGCAGGGCAGGGTAGCAAAGGCGAAAAAAATAGATACAAAACCCCCTTTTTGAAAAGCTTAAAGATGACAATGGTGTACTGGGTAGGTTAATAAGAGGCGAAAAAAAATGGCTCATTGTTGAATTCGTATACTATACTAGTAGTACTTGTACCGTCGAATGAAATTACTACGATTATGAATTGCGACGTACGTATGTGCGAGCAGCTCCCCTCGGATTGCGAAGCTGCTGCTGCTGCAGCAGCCGGTCTGTAGTAAATATAAAAAAAATATGTATGTAAGGACTAAGGAGAAGAAAGAGTGGATAGGCTGACTGAATCGAAACTTATATTCCCCCTCGAATACGAGTATATCTAGGTAGTACTTGGAACACCTTTAATGTTAATGTATTGGCATAGTAGAATTACTACGATCGTACCGTACTGCTCGTAGTAGTACGTACGATGCGGTACGGTATGGTATTTGCCAGGTGAATTATACCATAGCGTACGTCATACGAATCTGCAGCTGTCTTGGTCTCATTTCATTCACTGTGCAGTGGCGGAGTACACTGTACGACCTACCGTGGCGTACGCGTAATTACCGAGCCAGGGGTAGGTATACAGCTTATCCAGTATTATGAATATTATCAGAGTGGAACCACTCTGATTAAATTTATGGTGTGCGGTAATGAAGCCTGGATCGCGATCGAGCTTCCATTAAGGTACCAGCTATCAGCCAAGGTATAGGGTTGTCCAGAACAGCTCCAGACGGTCACGATGAGATGTTGCTACGTTCATCGAACCTTATCGACGTGTTTACATAGCTCGTTGCCGGTACTAATTACATTCTCTCTCGGGTCTCCATTGGGGCGAGCAAAACTCCCAATACACCGTACGAAATATTACAAGAGATTTTTTCACCATCGTTGTATAATTATTTTTTACTACGGTGTCCATCGTCACTGTTTTCCTCTATGAACCATCTGCTCTATCTATCAGTTGCAGGTCCCCGTGATCTTTTGTAACGGCCAAGTTGTATGCAAATTAGTATTTTCCAAGCAACGAACTCCCACATTTAGGATTCACAGGGGAAAATTATCGGTTAAATTTCACCACTTTCTTGTATTCCGTATAATCTTCACAATTCACATTTTACCTCCCCTCCATCTCAAGTCCATCATGTCCAGATTTCAAAACTTGACTTCAAAAGAGGGTCCAATTGAAATTTTTTAAAACAAAACTAACAAAACTTGTATGTAGATCGAGTTCTTAAAAATTATTTTGTTTATTACAAAAATTTCATATCCCGGGAAAAAATGGTTTGATCAAAATTGATCAAAATACGGTGATCTAATTACATCAAAAAAATGTACCTATCAAAATTGATCTAAATTGACATAATTTTGATCAAATTATATCAAAATTGATACTTTCTGATTAAAATAGATCGAGTTAGATCTATTTTGATAGAGACATTATTTTGATCTAATTAGATCACCGTTTTTCTGATCAATTTTGATCAAAGTACGGAATGAATTTCAAAAAAAAAAATAGGTTGGCATGTCTGAATCGAGTTTTCTTTCCACTTTTCATTTTATAGGGCATCACATCTTTCCATTTCAATTAAATCCTTCAACGAAAATTTCCCAGTCCATGTTCAGTCAGGATTCGATCCCACCACACAACCACTAGTGCTGTTCGAGAGATAGAGCATTAAATGAAGTATAAATGCTCGTAGGTATATTGATGATAGTAGTAAATTGTGCAAACTGAAAAATACACTATTAAAGATGGAAGTATGAAAGTTGGTAAATCAATTTTCTTGATTTTTTTAGGGAGAAGGAAATCTATTTATGTACCAATTATTATTTATTATTATTATTATTTTTTTTTTTTGAAAAAATCCTCATTTCTTGTAATGAAAAATAAATGAATGTTGTGAAATGAAAAAAAAATGTTTATTTTGGTACAAAATTGTTTAAAAATTATTATGGAATAAAAAAATGTTCACACCACCCTTTGGGTAGTTGCCGACTTGCCGTACAAAGCGTTTGAAAAAGTCTCTATTTTTTGGAGAAAAGATTCTCATTTTTTGGAATATATTATGTAGGAAAAAAATTGAAAACGAATTTTATTGGTTCAAAAATTTTTTTAAATTATGGTTTTGGAATAAAAAAATATTATCTACTTACTCAACTTTTTTTTAAAATAGAGAAATCTCAAATCTTCTAGAGTAGAAATTTTTCGGATGAAGAAATTTCAGGATTTTTTGGAATAAAAAAATATCCAAAAATCTTTTTTTTTTAAAGAAAAAATGTTATATAAAAAATATTAGAGGAATATGATGGAACCCCTTTTCCCCAATGTGGATCACATAGAATATGACCCCTAAAAATCTGAAAAAATACTTACAATTTCAAAATTCAAAGTGTCAATTTTGTACTACAAAATTCAGATTGGACCCTCCTTTCATCCAATTTTGCATGATGAGTATATGAGTATATGAAAATCATGGGTTTTCCCTATTTTCATACAAAGTGCACTACACTAAGTACTGTTGACCATAAACTCCGTTTCAAATAAGAGTAACAAAAAAAAAAAACACTATAATCATCAATAACACCCTTTTGTGCAAGGAAATTCAAAATTAATCCAATAATAACATGGCCAACTATTGCTTGGAATTGTTCTGCTTGTCGAATTCTTATTAAGACATCATGAATATTACTCTGATCAAATTTGATAATTCTGCAAAAACCTTGATCTAACTTGATTGAATTCATCAGTTAGATTTAAAAGGCACATCAAACAATATTTTGATCAAATTTAATGTAAACATGAAACGTTTAGTCAAAGTTGATCGAATTCCATCAGTTAGATCAAGGCACATCAATCAATACTTTCATCAAATTTAATCTAAACACAATACAGTTGATCAAAATTAATCGGATTTGATCAAAGCTGATCGAATTCCATCAGTCAGATCAAGGCACATAAAACAATATTTAGATCAAATTTATTCTAAACACAAAACAGTTGATCAAAATTAACCAGATTTGATCAAAGCTGATCGAATTCCATCAGTTAGATCAAGGCACATCAAACAATATTTAGATCAAATTTAATCTAAACACAAAACATTTGGTCAAAGTTGATCGAATTCTATCAGTTAGATCAAGGCACATCAAACAATACTTTGATCAAATTTAGTCTAAACACGAAACATTTGATCAAAATTGATCGGATTCAATCAGTTAGATTAAGACATATCAAGCAATACTTGATCAAATTTGATGTAAACACAAAAAATTTGATCTAAATTGATCCAACACTACGTGTGTCAGTTTATCTAAGTTGATCTGATTTGATCGATTTTGTTAAAATTTGATCAATTTATATCATGATTTTAATCAAAACTAATCAATTTTGATCAAATCATTTTTTCCCGGGTAATTATGTATTTTTACTATGAAAAAATTGAAAAATTATAGAAAAATTTTCTAATTCAAAAAAATTGAGAAATTTTTTTTGTCTCAATAAAATTGAAAGATTTTTTCTTCTTTCAAAAAATTAGCATTATTCTAAACAAATACAGTGATTTTTTAGATTTCTTTTTTTTGAAAAAACAAAGATAGATTTTCTTTTCCAAGGAAATTCAGTTGTATTTTTTTTTTCAAAAAATTTGAGAGATTATTCAGGATTTTTTTTTTTTTTTGAAAAAAATTTCCAATCAAAAAAATTGATTTTTTTTTCTTTACAAAAAGTCAAAAAAATAAGAGATTTTCGCCCTTTTTCATTTTCTTTAAAAAAAAAACAACAACAACAACAACAAAAACAAGCAATTAGGTAGGTATTTTTATTGAAAGGTTATTTTGAGACCACTGTTTTTCAAAAAAATGAGAGATTTTTTATCCCAAAAAGATGAAAATATTTTTCAATTCAAAAAATTTAAAATAAATACCTATGCAGTGAAATCGTTAATTTTTTACAGAAAAATTTAGATATTTTTTCACCAAGAAAAGTGGAAATTTTTTTTACTTCACAAAAATGAAAGTTCTTTTCCAAAAAATTGCGACAAAAAATAGGTTTTTTTTTCTAAAAAAATTTAGAGATTGCTGTTCCCATAAATAAGACTTCCTTTCTAAAAAACAAAACTATTTCATTGCTTCAAAAAAATTAGTAACTGGCTTCACGCTGGCCACACTGACTTCAAATAAATAAATAAATACTCAATGTGAGCAATAAGCATTAATTAGGTACACATTTCAATTTTTCATAAAAATTCAGAAATTTTTTTCTGAAAAAATTGAATAATGGTTTTTCTTTATAAAAAATTTAAAAATATTTTTTATTTTAAAAATTATTGATGAATTAAAAAAAAATTTAATGAGGCAATCAGGCAATAAAATAGGGACTTACTTTCAAAAAAAAATTATAAAAATTTCGTCAATTATTTTTAATTTGAAAAAATGACAAATTTTTTCATCCGACTCCAAAAAAATTAAAAACAGTTAGTATTTTTTTATTCAAAAAAAAAAAAAAAAAAAAGTAGGTAGATCATTTTATCCAAAAGTAGGAAAAATATTGTACACTAAAAAAATCAAGAGATTTCTTTCCCAAAAAAATTGAGACAAAAAATTGAGATCAATTTTTTGAATATTTGGAATTTTTTATTAACAGAAATAATTTTATTTTTTTCTCAAAGATTTGTGAAATATTTTGTACGTACGCATTTTTATCTTCCAAAAATATAAAAAAAATGTCTGAAAACGAGCCTACTAATATTCTAAAATGGGGCCCAAAATTTTGAAGTGGCGCGCCTTTGCAACAAAATGCCCTCAAAAAATTGCAAGTTGGGAAAAATCTGCACACCGCCCTTCAAGTAACTGCAAGAGCCCTGTTTTGGGGGGTCGTGACTCGTGATGCATTCGGATTTTGACAGATTTTATATATTTTATGTTCATATTATAAGGACTTGCAAAGACTATGGCCAATTCTGGAAAAGAAGAAACTGATTCCAAATCACCAATTCGGATTTCGTTCGAAACACAATACTATTCAGCAAGTACATCGTCTCGTCGAAAAAATTAACAACTCTCTCGAAGATAAAAAAGTCTGCGCTGCTGCTTTTCTTGATGTAACCCAAGCCTTCGATCGTGTATGGCATGCTGGTCTCTTAATGAAGCTGAAAAACCATCTTCCGGATATACTACACAATCTTCTGGCTCACTATCTAAGTGATAGAAAATTCAGAGTCAAATACGACGATGCTTTCTCCGACTTCAGAATAATCCAAGCAGGAGTACCACAAGGAAGCGTATTGAGTCCAATATTATATCTCCTCTACACGGGTGACATCCCTTTGACAAGTGACGTAACGATGGCGACATTTGCTGACGACACCGCAATTACCTCTCAAGATCTTGATCCAGACGTTGCAATGGACAAATTACAAAACAACTTAAACGCAATAAACGAATGGTGTCAAACTTGGAGAATCAAGATCAATAGTGAAAAATCAAGCTACGTCCTTTTTACCAGACGAAAAATCGAAAGAACTCGCTCGCTAATGTTTAATAACGATGAAATACTTCGAACAAACGTCGTCAAATATCTGGGATTACACCTTGATAGCCATCTCACGTGGAGAGACCATATTCTGAAGAAAAGAGCTCAACTGGACAAAAAGTTCAAATCCCTTTATTGGATTCTTGGAACAGATATGCTGAACCCACCAAACAAGATCTTAATATACAAATGTTTATTCAAACCAATTTGGTTGTACGGTATTGAACTCTGGGGTTCGGCTAGTGAATCCAATATCCAATTTTTCGAAAGGTTCCAGAACAAAATTCTGAGAAAACTTATAAACGCGCCGTGGTACGTGAAGAACAACACAATTCTCGAAGATTTGGAAATACCTAGTGTGAAATCGACGATATCCTTTAGAAGCAACATCTATCAAGAAAGAATTATTGACCACGACAATATACTAGTGAAAAATCTTCTAAATCGTGATGAAGATATATATCGTCTGCGTAGATGTCACATATTGGACCTGCCAGTGAGATTTTAATCGTATATCCCGTACAAGCTTAATGTTACTATTCTGTAACAGATTGCTTCTTATATTCTTTTCAAATAAATATTATAAGGACACTTTTATGAGCAATTTTATGAAAAATATATATATATATATATTTTTTTTTTGTTGAGAAAACTCCTTTTCTGGTCCAATTTGAATGGACCAATAACTTCGAACCCGAAATTGGAAGGAATGAAGGGGAGGGAGGGAGGGAGGGAGGGGTTCAATCGAAATTTTTGTGATTACTAAAATTATTGCTAGAATTTCAAGCTACAACTTTTGTTTGAAAATTTTTTCAATTGGACCCCTCCTTCCCCACCGATTCTATATAACACTTCGAAGATATACTAATTAAAAATTACAGGGAGGAATGAGGAAGGGTCAAATTGAAAAAATTTTCAAATAAAGTTGTAGCTTTAAGTCTTAGAAGGAATTTTGGTTATGACAAAAATTTTGATTGGACCCCATTTTTGTGATGACCAAAATTATTAGGTACTAGAATCTCAATGTACAATAACATTTTTGTTTAAAAATTTTTTAAATCAGACCCATCTCCTCCCCAATTTTTAATATCAAGTATTTATGTGACATTAGGCAAAATTGGAGGGGAGGGAGGGGTCCTATCGAAATTTTTATGTCAACCAAAATTATTCTTAAGAACTTGATATACAACTTTTGTTTGAAAAAAATTTCAATTGAACCTACTCTTGAAGCCAAGTTTTGTAGTCTAGATATCGACTTAGTACGTTAGGAAATACATGATAAAATGTGAATTGTGAAGATCAAGGAATACAAGGAAGTGGTGAAATTCAGCCGATCGAAAGGGGTGTGCTTATGCAATGACACTATGGCTAATCAAAAATTCAATAATTATCCGCTCGTTTCGTCTGATAAATAAGATTATGACAATGTGTACAGAGCGAGCTAAATGTGGAGTCCGGGTCTCGTAATACACGACACGACGACGTTCTCTTAGCAGCGTAGCCAATTAAAAGACTTATACTTCAATAGACGTTTAATGAACTAGCGCCTGGTTATTGCTTCTGTCGTGTTCGAGTAATTAATTCAATTATCGCAGACTAGTGTCGTTTATCGTGTACAAGTGTACGCCCATCAGCACGCCTGGTAAGTTATAGTATTATTTATCGAATGTCTTCGTTTTTGAATTCGACGAGAATTTGTTTGGCAGCGAAATTACCCCCCCCCCCCCCCATCCACACACACATCTTATCGTGAAACAAAAGAGTAATATTGTAGATTTGAAAAATTTCAGCAGAATGAGTCAGATGAAAAGAGTTATTGGCGTCAAGATTGGGGTTCCAGATAGCGATAGAAAATTATATAATAAATTTTTGATGCGATTTATATAGATGTTTAGACGTACGTAAGTATTTTCAGTTTTCCAATTAGTTAAACGTTTTATTTTTTTATCTCAACATTTTATTTTATTTTTTCAATAAGTTTTGAACATTTTTGAAAACCCGTCAAAAGTATACTTAGAATAGCTTCGTCAACTTGAAAATCATCATTTATTACCAATTCATCGTTTTTTTTTTCAATTAATTATGGAATCAAGAAAGTGGACTATGCTCTTGTGGATAGTGAAACATAATCGAATTAACACATCAAAAAGATAGAATTAAAAATTTGAGAAATAATTAGATCAAAGAACAAAAATCAAAAAATTATCGATGGACCAGAATTAAAACATTGATCGATTGATCGAAATTTTAAAAAAATGTAAATTTATTGAAATCAAAATATCATTCGATTTGTTGAAATTCAAAAAATGGTAGATTTATCCAAATCGAAAAAATTAATCGATTTTTCAAAATTGAAAAAAGTGGTAAATTAATTGAAATTAAAATGTCAATCAATTGCTCAAAATTTAAAAAAAATTGCAGATTTATTGAAAAAGAAAAATGTATTGACTCGTTGAAATTGAAAAATTATTCGAAATGAATCGATTTATCAAAATTTAAAAAAAATGTAGATTTTTGAAAAATTGGACGATTTATCGAAGCCAAAAAAGTAATCGATTGATCGAAATTTTGAAAAAAATTACAAATTTATTGAAATCGAAAAACTAATCAATTTATCAAAATTGAAAAATCAATAGATTTATTTAAAAAATTCTGAAATCTAAAAATTAATCGATTTATCGAAATCATAGATTAACCCCATGACGAAATTTAAAAAAAAATGTAAATTTTATTGAAATTAAAATATCATTTTGATTTATCGAAGTTTAAAAAATGATACTTAAATTTATCTAAATCGAAAAAATCAATCGATTTAATAAAAAAATTTAAAAATGATAGATTTACTAAAATTGGAAAATTCATCGATTTATCTGAATTGAAAAATTAATCGATTTTTCAAAATTGAAAAATTAATCGATTTTTCAAAATTGAAAAAGTGGAACATTTATGTATTGAAATTAAAATATCAATCGATTGATCAAAATTTTATATTTATAAAAAATTGTAGAATATCGAAAAATTTATTGATTCGTGGAAATTGAAAATTATTCGAAATGAATCAATATATCGAATTAGAAAAAAAATCAAAATCGACAAAGCAGCCAATTTATCGAAATTAAAAAAAAAAAATATATTAAAAATTGATAATTTTTTTTGAAATTTTCTTTTTCCGAAATTGAAAAGTTAGGCGATTTAATCAAAACCAAAAAATCAATCAATTGGTCGAAATTTTAAAAAATTGTGAATATTTTATAGAAATCAAAAAATAATCGATTTATCGAAATAGAAAAATCAATACATTTATTTATCTGAAATCGAAAAATTAATAATTATCTAGATTTTTCAATGGCAGATTTATCGAAATTGAAAAATTAAAGGAATGATCGATTAATTGGAATCGAAAAATTAACTGATTTAATGTAATTGAAACACTGATAAGAAAATCGATCAATTCTCAGAAATTGTTAAAAATTGTAGATTCTTTGAGATTAAGAAATTGCCCGATTAATTGATTGAGCACAGACTGAAAATCGAAAAACAAATCGATTCATATTATACCTAGTTATAAAAATGGTGCATTTATCGAAATCGATTTCTTTACTAAAAGATCAAAAATTTAATTCTTCAATACCAGCAACTTCAATTAACAAATCTTGTCAAAAAAAAAATCAAAAAAATTCATCACAATTACACTTACAAATAAAAAAATAATAATAAAAAGCACTGATATACATTAATTGAATGAATTCGTCATTTCCGAAGCTACAATTAATTATCGATCTAGGAAGAGTCAAGCACCTCGCTAATACCACCCTCGTAGTTGGAATCGTCACTCGTGAACTTATATACGTAATTTCATAATGCGAAAAATTAATTTCACGAAGTCACGTGAATGTTGCGAACGAACCGCCGAAAAAAAAATCATCAACAACAACAACGACTAAAATTAGGGTGGTCGCGAATTCGTACAAAGTACGTGCTACCGTACGTGTTTACGAGTGTATTAATAATTCGAAATATACTCCATAAAAAGTACATATTCATTGCTACGAGTACAAAACAAGAGTCAGAGTCTCGCAGTGCTATAGGGATAGGATAGCTTCGAAGTCACCTCCGAGCTCCGCGCACCCTAAAACATTTACCTAAGTCCCCAGATTACCATTGATTCGTCGAGAAACCAAACCTGGCGTAAAATTCGCCTCTAATTGGCCGTTAACGAGAGAAAATTGAATCATAAACGGATCGTCGACGATATTGGCAATATCCTGGAGCGAATCTCTGAGCACAGATTTCTGCAACCGATTCAACTACGTATTTGAAAGATCGCGTGTTGTTTGATGAAGAGGAAGGAAAGTGATGAGGAGAATTTGTTGGAAATGAATTAGAACGATTTTGTCGCTTCTGTGAGTATTCGAATGATTTAAGTGTTCTGCCGATGACTCGATTTGTAGCCTGAGTCACAAATGGATTGATTTTCACGCAGATGTGAGTTCTGTGTCGCAAGAGTTGCCTAATTCAAACCCCGTGGATATTGAAAGAGCGTTCGGGCCAATTCGGAGTAATTTATTAGCAGCATTTCGTAAAATGTTTAATTGAAAAATACCTTCCTGAATCTCGAAAGAAAAGGGGATTTTGTAAAAATTCTCAGAGATTTCATGACAAGTTCTCCGATTTTTTTTTGTAAAAATTGTGTAATTTTTTTGTGAAAATTTCTCAAAAAATTTTTAAATTTTTTTATAAAAGTTGTGAAAAGTTCACTAAGTATCCAACGTTTTCGAAAAAAAAAAATCGTTTGAGATAAATAGAGAAAATTTCTACATTTTATGAAAAATTGTCAAAAAAATTTTTGAGAAATTTTCAGAATTTTTCGTGAAAAATTCTCTGCGATTTCATTAAAAAAAATGAATTTTTGTTTTAAAGGTAATAGAAATTATTAAGAAAGCCTCAACAAAATTTTAATCAAAATTTCAAGGGTTTTGGAATTTTTTGACCATTTTTTGAATACCTCTAACTCTGAAATTCCATGGTTATGAAAAATTATTTTGGGCCCATGAAAAATTCACTGAAATTTCCGAAAACACTTCTCCAGCTCTTCCAGAAACATTCTTTGGGATTTCAGGGGGAAAAACCTGTGCTTAAAATTATGTAATTTTTTAATTTTTTTTTTGTGATCTTGCAAAAACCTTTTTTTTTGTTGAAAATGCTTTGAAATTATTGTACAAGATTCTTTGAAATTTATGTGAAAATTCTCTGGGATATATAGACGGTTCTCATAAATTTTAGGATAAATTCACTGAAATTAAAAAAAAATTGTAGGATTTTGTAAAAATTTACAGACATTTTTCTGCAAATTTTCTGTAATTTTTTGTGGAAAAATCTTGGGGATTTTATTGATCTAGAATCATCTATCCTTCTGATCATGAAACCACCTCTGAAAAAATGCTACAAAATTCCCCCTCGTACCCTTCTATTCCATTACCAAACCAACGGTAAGAATCATATGCGTGTAATTCGTCGTTTTTCAATTAGTTAATTTTGATAGGATGAGATAGCGCGACCAACTACAAAGGTGACAAAAATCGTACTAATTCTGATTCGCGATGCGGAACGTAACCGTATACCGTAACGATAACCATATTTTCAGCAGCTTCGAACCGGAACGTAGAAGCTGTACTATTAATCCTACGATACGATCGACTCGTAAGTATATAATCATGCAGATGGCTTCACAAAAATTTTTTCGCTTCGATGGAGCAACCCTGATTTTTAATGACGATTATTTTTAACAAAATTTTCCAAAATTTACAGACAATATCATAATGTTACTTCAAAGATAACTGAAATTTTTTCAGTATGTGCCACCATCAGAAGTAAAAAAAAAAATCATTTTTTTAAATTTTCTAGAGAAATTATTATCTGCGATTTTTTTTTTGAAACAAACCTCAATTATCTACTTGGATACATTTTGGCAGAGACAAAATTATCAAGTAGGAGGGAGGTATTATTTTTATTTTATTTTATTTTATTTTGTGTAGAAAAAACTAAATTTTTCTAAAGCACAAGAAATTTCAATTTTTTTAGAAAATAAAAATTTATCTAAGAAAAAAAATTCTAATTTTCGTAAAAAAAAAAAAAAAAAAAAAAAAAAAAACAGTTTAATTGATGAAAAAATCACAACTTTTTGGGAAGGTAAAATCTTAATTTTTTGGTAAAAAATCTAAACTTTTTGGTTTAAAAAAATATTGTTTTTAAGTGAGAAAAATCTAAATTACCTATTTAGTAAAAAGTATTTAAAGAAAAAAATCTAAAATTTTTAGTAAAAAAATCTAAAATTTTTAGTAAAAAAATCTAAAATTTTTAGTAAAAAAATCTAAAATTTTTAGTAAAAAAATCTAAAATTTTTAGTAAAAAAATCTAAAATTTTTAGTAAAAAAAGTATTCAATTTTTTAGTGAAAAAAAAAATTAATTTTTTAGTGGAAAAAAATCCCAATTCTTTGGTGAAAAAAATCCAAATTTTCGAACGAAAAATCTTTGAAATTTTTTTTTCTGAGTAGGTGATCAAATTTATTGTGAAGAAAAAAATGAAATCAAACCTATTTTATAGCTAATAGAAAAAAATCTAGAGAAAAAAAGTCTCAATTTTTTAGTGAAAAAATCTTAATTTTTTAGTAGGTAAAAAAAATCTCAATTTTTTAGTGAAAAAAATATCAAGTTTTTAGTGAAAAAAATCTCAATTTTTTAGTACCTAGTAACGATTTTCTTAGGGTTTTTTGAAGGGGGGGGGGGTATTTCTGGAATTTTTGGAGGAAGAATCTCAATAATTTTGTACTTTGTTTTGAATTTTTTTTGGAATAAAAAAAGTCTTAATTTTTTGTGAGTAGGTAAGCTTAAGAAAATGTTCCACTTTTCAGAGTAAAAAAAACAATTTCTTGAGAGTAGAAAAATTTCTATTTTTTTGAACAAAGATGAAATCAAATAATTGAAATAATTTTTTTTTATAAGTTCTAGATAAAATACCTACTTATCTACCTATTTTTAGTTTTTTGCAGTAAAAATATTTTAATAATTATAGAAAAAATCTGTTTCTTCTTTGAAAGGGATTCCTTGAGTGGAACACCCCAATTTTTTTCGAATATTTTTGGAGAAAAAAATCTAAATTTTTCTGAAGAAAAAATTTCTCATTTTTTTGTGGGGGTAATATCATTGAATCATTTTTGAATTTTTTTGAGATAAAAATTTCAATTTTTGAGAATGAAAAAAAATTCTTTCTTTATTAGGTATAGGTATTTATTAGGATAGTTTTTTTTTCAAATTTTTTGAAAGAAAGTGTGTGTTTTTTATACCTAAGTGAAAATCGTTTTATGAATTTTTTGCTTTTTGGAAAAAAAATCTTATTCTTTTGTAAAAAAATTTTCAAAGAGAAGAAATACGTAAATTTTTTTGAAAAAGTCCAAATTTTTGAGTGAAAAATACCTAAATTAATTATGGCGACAGACGAATCTGAGGCTCAAAAAATCCAGGGCCTCAGCAATTTGGCTGAGTGAAACCTCCAGGAGCACACCTCTACCTATTTGTATTTTTAAAAAATGATTTACATTTAATTCATCTGCTAATTTCTCCCTTTGACAGTTCACTTCGGTGGAAAAAAAACAAATGAATCAAAAAATACGCTCACCCCAATTTTCAACCATTTTCCCTGTTTTTAATCATTTTTGCCAAAAATATAAGAATAAATTGCATGCACAAAACACATACATCATTTTAGAGCAAATAAAGATAGCAGAGTTGCCAAATTAGCAGGAAGGCCCATGTTTGTCAAAAATTATACTTAATACTTCTCTAATTAAAAATTTTGATGACTTCATTTAAACGAACCTCGCACCCCTTCCCTCACTCAAGATTGAGTGAAAAAAATTCCAATATTTTTACTAACAAAAAAAAATTGACAGCTATAGGTATATTAATTATTTATCAATTTGGCTATACTTCTTGAAACTCAAAAAAAAATTGACAGCAATACCAATTAATTATTTACCAATTTTGCTGCACGCCTTGAAACTCTATTGCAATTTTTACACTTAAAAAAACTCTGACGCATTAATGCGTCAGAAAAACTGATTTTTTATTTTATTATCAATGTATCAATCAATAATAAAATTTACTATTAATTATTTTTTTCATTTCAAGTACATAAATAATTTTTACCTAAAATATTTTATACTCACATTCTCATTTATCAAAAATAAAATTTTATTTCTCTTTATAAATTTAATTTACCTACTAATATATTTTTTAATTTTCATTTCAAATTTTCCAAAAAAAGAGTAATTCATTTTTTTTTATCATTTTTGTTATAAAGATTGGTCTTCGTTGTCAATTATTTTACTTCCTTCGATTCAATTAAAATAAAAAATAAATATATTTCAAATTTTAAATTTTTTAATAGATCATTTTTTTTTACCAAAATTTATAGGCCTGCTGCAATTTATTTTCATTTGAAAAACCAAAAAATAACGAAGTTTTGTTTTTCTTTGTACTCCAATAATTAATTTGAAAATATTAATTTTTTTTTTTCAATTCATAATTTTCTCTGAAATTTTCAAAATTTCTCTTTTTTATAAATTAGTCTCTCTAAAAATATGATATTTTTTCAATTTTCTCCAATCCATAAATTATTTATTTCATCTAACATTTTAATTATTTTAAAGTCACCTCTTTCACTAATTTACTTCATTTTCTTAATTATTATAGATAAAGGGCGTAAATTATTTCTTTATGGGCAACACTGATCAGCGTTTAGGTCGGGTACATCGAGCTCAAATCGAGCTTACAAAATTTGATGCATTTTTTTTAAATGCCTATCAAATGAAGCGACGTCGCTGAAATTCTTTAACGCGCACCTCGACCTTAATAAAAGAGGGGAGACAATTTTTATTTTCTATAGCCTGAAATAAAATGCTAGGCAAAACATTTCTTTGAAATAATGGATTAAATTGGTCCAATTTAATTCCGACAATTTCTTAGCAAATAATGGATAGTATTTGCCCAAAATCAATAGGGATCTATTCTACATGGTCCCTGACCTCCCATTAAAATTTGAAGTAATTCGGTCCATTAAAACGAGAGTTATCGCTGGGACAAAATTCAGTTATACATACATACATACATATCGCAAAAAATACCAAAATAAATAGGGTAGAGTACCCGTTTATGGCCACCTTAAGACATTTTTCATTTTCTCATTCTCATGGCGAGTTGTAAAATGAAGTTATTTGAACTTTGATGATGTTTTCTGTATAATTGAACATTCTATTTTCGATCTGAATAGTTAGTATATCCATAAAGTCATCATAATAATTATTTATTTAAATTCAAAAAAAAAAAGTCAAAAATCCCCTAAAGTAGCCACCATGCTTCCAGTAATGGCCACGGCTGTTACCATTTTTGGCCATCCATTGAAATTGTGAATGCTTTTGTAAAATAACTCTATTCAAGTAATTTTTGATATATTAATACTCTTTTTAATAAAATAAAAAATAAATAATAATAATAAAACAGTTTTTTGCAAATTTTAACACTTATTCAATTCAAAAATCTCCCTCAAGTTTTTAACCATATACCTAGTGGCAAAAAGGGCACTATTTCAAAAAGGAATAATCGCATTTAAAGAACCTTTTGTTTTCACTGTGCCATTGTTTCTGGGTCCATTTTCCACCAACAATGCATTTATCACATTTTTATCTTCGAAAAAAAAGCTACCACAATGTAGACACGGTTCTTGTAAACGAAAAATGCTGCAAGTTTATGTACTTACAGTGGGTACTCAAAATAACATGTAGGCTACATTTTATGTCTAGTTTTTCACCATCTTTCTCAGAATGTAGTTTTGATTTTTTATTTCCAGATAGAGTAGGCCTATTTTCAGTGGTTTTATATGCTTTAGGAGTCTTTGTAGAACTTGCAGAATTGCAGATATTTGTTTTTGAACTACCCACTGCTTGATCGTGAATGATAACCGATGGCAAAGGAATCTTCTTCCTTTTTCAAGTAGTTGTTGAATTTTGTGAACCATTGCATAATTCACGTAAGGCAAGCGAAATTCGTTTTTTAGGTTTCACAAGAACTCGTGACTTTTTTTTCTTTGCTGGGGTATTTTTGTTTTCAAATAAAAGTTGTAGATCAAGATCCTAAATAAAATTTTGTTATTATAAAAATTTCTATAGGATCCCTCCCTCTCCTCTAATTTCACATAGCATATAGGTAAATATTTATATTATTTCAAAATTGAGGGAGATGTCCAATTAAAAAAAATTTCAAACAAAATTTGTAGATTGAGGTCCTAGAAATAATTTTGGTTATAACAAAAATTGCGATTTGACCCATCCCTGAATAAAAACTATCAAAATATTGATGGGATTATGAATAGAATAACAAATAATTAAGGTGACCAAAAATGGAAAATTGCAATTTTCAGAGTTCCTAACTCGGCCATTTAAATAAATGCAAGAAAAAATCATTTATTTACCTACCAATTTTATATTCATTTCTGATAGATAAATCACTGATCTTTAAAAAATTACTTACTTGCCACTACTTTTTGATTATTAGGACCAATTAGGACTGCTATTCCATCATTACACAGACCCCATCAAACGATCTTTTTTGCAAGCAAACTTTAACTTCATTCATTTTTGGCACAAGAAATTAGAGTTAAAAATACTTAACCACATATTTTCTTTCCAAATTATATAATATTGGTTGAAGAAGTGCATTCACTTTCAATTTAAAAAAAAACCAACTGATTTCATCCATTTTTTTCTTTTCAAATATATGTTTAATGCTAAAGGTGGCCAAAGATGGACAGGTGACCATAAACGGGTACTCTACCCTAGTTACTGTTAAAGGAATAAAAAAAAATATTGATAACGATATTCAAATTTTTTTGAGATGTTTTTTTGGCGGCCAAATATTTTTATATGTATAAAAGTTTATGTACAAATGTACATACACGTGTCCACGTTTCACACTCGGATTGTTCATTAATGTTAGCTTTTATGAATAAATCGATTTTTTTTCAATTAATTCTTTTATTCTGATAATAAATAATAATTTTTTTTTTAAATTTCATCTCCAAGTTTTCGATTTTTCTTTCAAGAATGCCGAAAAATGTAGTCACCTTAGCTAAAAGGACGTGAATTATTAGCTAAAATTTCATCTTTATGTTTTCGATTACCTTTGTTTCTTTCAATCAGGCCGAGTCGTTTAGATCGAGTAAATCGAGCTGATAAAATTCGATGCAATTTATTTGTTTATAATGCCTAGCATATTTCAATAAATGATACGACGTTGTGGTGCTCGTCGACGTCGATACAAATAAAGAGGGGAGAAAAGTTTAATTTTCTTCGACTCGAAATAAAACGCTAGGCAAAATATTTTTTCGATTAATGGATTAAATTGGTCTAATTTAATTCTGACCATTTCTTCCCAAATAATGCGTAGTAATGGTCCAAAATTTCCCAAAAACAATAGGGTTCCATTCTACATGGTCCCGGACCTACCATTAAAATTTGAATTAAATCGGACCATTCAAAACCACCTAGAGATACAAGCCATGAACGTAGAAAGGCAACGTCGCATTTTCGAGTAGTAGACGGCCGACTTTCCAATCCGTTTTTTGACGATAACTCGGGAAATATTCATCGAATCGAAATTCTGATAACACACTAACGAAAGGAAATTTTCTGCTCTACAATTTTGGTTCAGATCAATTTTCACGAAAAATGCTTCGTTCGTTCTGAAAATGAGAATATGTGAAAATTTGCATATCCAAGAAAACATTTTACGCTGAGAAATCGAGGTATTTTCGTCAAATCGAAATTTCAATAATTTTAGGGTGAAAGGATTTTTTTCGCTCTACAATTTTGGTTCGTATCAATTTTCACGAAAATCGCTTCGTTGACCGAGAAAATGGGAAAATTTGGTAGACGGCCAACTATCAAAATCAGTTTTTCGACGATAACTCAAGAAATATTCGTCAAATCGAAATTCCAACTACACCAAACAAAAGTAAATTTTTTTATCTACAATTGTGGTTTTTATCAATTTTCACAAAAAAGGGGTCGTTGACCTCGAAAATGAAAAAATAAATAGTTTTTTGACGATAACTCAAAAATTTGGTCGAATCAAAAATTTTAAAAGCACTAAAACTGAAGGATTTTTTTTGCTCTACAATTTTAGTTCTTATCAATTTTCATGAAAAACGCTTTGTTTACTCGCGAAATAGGAAAATATGAAAATTTGCATATCTGAGAAAACAGTTTTTGCTAATGAATCGAGGTATTTTCGTCGAATCAAAACTTCAATGATTTTAGGATGAAAGGATATTTTTTGCTCTACAATTTTTGCTCTTATCAATTTTTACGAAAATCGCTTCTTTGACCGGGAAAATAGGGAAAATCTGGTAGACGGCCCATCTTCAAATCAGTTTTTTGACCGTAACTCGAGAAATATTAGTCGAATCAAAATTTCAAATACACTAAACGAAAGTTAATTTTTCCCTCTACAATTTTGGTTCCCATAAATTTTTTCGAAAAACACTTCGTTTGCCCAGAAAACGTATTTTCAATTGCTCAAGTCGGCCGTCTTCGGCAAGGTTGCCAAATTTAACTTCATGGCTTGTAGTGTCTAGGTGGTTTTGGTCCATTAGAACGAGAGTTATCGCGGCGACAAAATTCAGTACATAAATCAATACATACATACATACATAAATACATATCGCAAGAAATACCAAAAAAATCGGAAATCAAAACTAATAGCTGATTTTTTTCAAAATCAGCTAAAACGCGACAACGACGACGACAACATCAGCCTGCCATAACCGATCAATAATCGAACGATAACGTTCAAGGTATTAAGATATGGCTCGACAATACGTCAATATTTACCAGAATTGTTTCACGTACGATGTTTCGAACTACGTACATCGTCATCTACCTCTGCTCCGAGTACCTCAGTTCATCCCTCAGCTCACATCAGAGCCAATATCATTATAAGTTTCGAAGTCGAAGGTCCTTCCAATACTTATGTATACCTAGGACGATCGAACGACTAAAAAACCTACTCATATTTCCGATCACCAGCTCGAAGAGCGCACGTAACCAGGGTGATGCGAGTACATTGGCAAATACACATACGTACACGATACAAATCATACAGCTCAGCGAGAGGGTAGAAAAATTGAGCGGAGAGTGAAAAAAAAGGGCTAAAAGCGCGAGGACCGTGCGGTAAATACACCTGGCGATCCGTCGAACACAATGGGTCATGTCGCGTGCTATAGCTGCCAGGTCTAAGCGACCGATCTTGCATGGTACAAAGCAGCGTGCGAGAGAGAGAGGAGAGAAAAAATAGGCACAATGTTCTTACACCCTTCATAGTTTTAATGCTTCGAAAAACTCCCTTTAATAATGTGTACAATCACAGAGACCAGCTGAAAATCTACCCCAAGGCCTACATACGCGGCGGCGTCTGCTTCTATAACAATAATAACAATTACGGTGCATCTATCACGACGACGACGACGACGACGACGATGAAGACGCGGGGGTAAAATCGGCATCACCGGTCCTCAAGGTGAGGAGGGAGGTAAGTTTAAGCATGCGTTGGGGTTGATACCTTTTTTTTTCCTATTCCTGTTGTATTCCGGTCCTCAATGACCGGATCTTAGTCGCGCATAAATGCGGAAATTCATCGCCACGCCGCCGCCTGTTTCTACCACCGTAGTTCTTCGACCCCTGCCTGGTGTTTAATTCATTTCGATGCGAGCTGCATATCACGAAATCCCTGCCATGCCATACCAGAACACCACACCATCGTATACCGATGTAAGGGTATTTTTGGCGCGAAATCTTATCGGTGATGGTTTTCAGAGAATAACTGTGTCGTATGCGTCATCATTGCATCGTCTCCATCGTCATAGCTAACTCACTTTAGCTTATAAGATCAGTTCAGGGATTCGTAACTTGTGTTGCTGGGTTTGCCCTGCTGGTGAACCGGTTCATTAGACTGTGTGTGTGAGGTCTTTAGTACTTGGAGTTGGAAGCCCAGGGTAAGTTTATAGTATGTAGTAATTAAAATAAGCCCACCGAAGCGTCGTTTCTAATTACCGTAAAAATATTATACTCGTGTCAGCTTGCTGGCCATTTGGTCATACCTAACCTATTATCTAATCTAGGAATATAAATGTTCCAGCAATATGGACGTACGGAGTAGCACAGATGATACATTTTTTTGGAGACCTGTAAGGTACCCACGATGAAGAATTTTTCTACTCCGATGATTACCTAGTAGGTATTTCAGCTCATGCGTGAAATTAACTTCATTTTAATAATGCGACATCACGAAGAGATGCGATGGGTCGCGCGGTTGCCCACACGTTCGAGTATTTAATTTTTTTTATAATAGATTGAAATTGGCATACGTTTTTATGAAATGAAGATCATCGATGCAAATACGATAGAGTTCGTTAAAAAAAAAAAAGTGTGGATAATTTTACATTTTTAGATCGCTTTTATGTATTTTCATCTTTAACGAATTTTCAGAACTAACGGTCGATGAAAAATGTACGAGAGTGGGAGTCCACATTTACTCAAAAGTTGATTTCAAAATTATTTTTCATTCATTTGAAAAATTTCTCATTTTTTGAGAAAAAAAGAAAAGGTAAATATTAATTTTTTTTATAAAATATTTTAAAAATTGTGCCCAAATTTTGAATTTTTAAATTTTACAAAACTATTTAATTTAGTTTATTCGAACTTTTGATTTTTTCAAAGTGAAAAATCCTTCAATCTTTCATTTATCTTAAATTAATAATATTTTAGAATTTTCAATTTTTTTTTCAATTTTTCTCAATATCAATTGAATTTTTTCAAAGGTCAAACAGTTTGAGATAGTGAGTGCACTACACTTAAGATGGTGTAGTGCACTACACTCAAGATGGTGTAATGCAGTACACTCATGATGGTGTAGTGCAGTGCACTCAAGATGGTGTAGTGCAGTACACTCAAGATGGGGTAGTGCACTACACTCTTGATGGGGTAGTGTACTACACTCATGATGGTGTTGTGCAGTACACTCAAGATGGTGTAGTGGAGTACACTCAAGATGGTGTAGTGCAGTACACTCAAGATGGGGTAGTGCACTACACTCTTGATGGGGTAGTGTACTACACTCATGATGGTGTTGTGCAGTACACTCAAGATGGTGTAGTGCAGTGCACTCAAGATGGTGTAGTGCAGTACACTCAAGATGGGGTAGTGCACTACACTCTTGATGGGGTAGTGTACTACACTCATGATGGTGTTGTGCAGTACACTCAAGATGGTGTAGTGCAGTACACTCAAGATGGTGTAGTGCAGTGCACTCAAGATGGTGTAGTGCAGTGCACTCAAGATGGTGTAGTGCAGTACACTCAAGATGGGGTAGTGCACTACACTCTTGATGGGGTAGTGTACTACACTCATGATGGTGTTGTGCAGTACACTCAAGATGGTGTAGTGCACTACACTCAAGATGGTGTAGTGCAGTGCACTCATGATGGTGTAGTGCAGTGCACTCATGATGGTGTAGTGCAGTACACTCAAGATGGTGTATTGCAGTACACTCAAGATGGGGCAGTGCGTACATTCAAGATGGTGTGGTGCAGTATACCCTATTTATTAATTCTAATTTTGACGTTTTCAAACTTTTCTCATTCATTTTTTTTTTACTCTCCAATAACTGAATTTTTTTATGATTCAAAATAATTGAAATCTCACAAAAGTTGAATTCTTCCAAATGCTTCATAATTTTAAACTTTTTTTAAAATGTTTGGATTTCTTTTATTTATTTATTTTTTTGAAACCATCCCATTTTTGAAATCTAACCATCCCATTTTTGAAATCTTCAGAAATTTTTATTTTAAGCTTTTCATTTTTTTTTATTACTGTCAAATTCTCCTATAAAAGCAAATTATTTAATTTTTTCAGTGTTTTACGATTTTGGTTTTTCTAAAATTCTCGAGATTTTACAAATTTTCAATTCTGCCAAACATTGTAACATCTCAATTCTTCGCAATCCTTCCCTCCACATTTTTTAAGAATAACATGTACCTACATTCATCCCCCCCCCCCAAATTTTCCGATTTTTCCAAATCTTCAATTTTTCTAATTTATTCGATTTTTGAGTTGCTTCAAATTCATAATTTTTCGGGATATTAAATTCTCCAAAAATATTAGGTATGTCATTTCAATTCCTAATTCTTTCAATTTTTTCAAAATTTTCATACTTCCAATTTTTGAAATTTATGCATGTTTTGAATAACCTCAAATTTTCAAATTTTTTTATGATTCTAAATTTTCCAAAAAAATGTTAAATTCAGTACTTATAATTTTTCAAAAAAAAAAAATCAAATTTTTTACGTTTTTAATAGGTACCTAGTTTTTTCAAATAAATTGTTGATAGCAAATTTTCAATTCCCCAAAATATTTAACCAATTCAATTTTTTCAAAATAATTATCGAGTTTCTTTCAAAATATTTTCGATTTTTTTTTTTTTTTTTTTTTTTTTTTACTTTTCCTAATTTTTTAATTTCTTTAAACTTCCCAATTTTTAATTTGTCTAATTATTTTTTTTTACGAATTTCTATTGTACTTAATAATTTTTAAATTTCCAAAAATTTTCATAACTTGATTTACCTATTTTTTAAATTAAAATTTTAATTATTGCAGAATTGTTATTTTTTCGAATTTGAAATTTTTCAAAAAAAAAATTCATTTTTTCGAATTAGTAAGTTATTGCTTTTTTCAATACTTAGGTACCTACTTACTAAAATTTTTCAATTCGCTCGAATTTTCTAACTCATCATGAATTTATCAATTTTCCAATCTTTAAACAAAATCATATGATTTCAATAGCTATAGGCATATGCATTTCTTCTAATTTTAAATGTTTTCAAAAAATTACCTAACTAATTAATAAATTTTCCAAATTTCTTACAACCTAAAATTATTCAGCACCTCCGAATTTCTTAATTAATTAAAACTTTGAATTTTCCAAATTTATTAGGTAAGTAATTTCTATTTTTAATAAAAACTTTTTAAAGCTCTTTTTATTTTAAAATTTTTTCAAAATTTTAAGATTAGCCTAAGTATAATTTTTACAAAAAATGTTGAAAGAATTTTCCAAATTGTTAGATACTTTTTTAAGTCCTTATTATTTGTCTGTTTTCAGAAATTTTTGAATTCTTCATGAATTCGTTTTTTTTTTTCATTGTTTTCAATTTTCAATTCTTCGAATTCTTTGTATTTATTCTAATTTCTACAAATTTCTCAATTTCTCATGATTTCAAAAATTTGGCTTTTTTAAATTTCTTTTCGGGTAATGGGTTGTTGTGGAAAATTCATAATTTCTCCCTCATCCCTTTGAATCTTAATTTCTTTCATATTCACATTTTCTCCAATTACAATACGAGTATAAAACAATTTTACCTATAAGTAAGTACCAATTAAAAATAGCATCGCTTACCTTATCACGCGAAACTGCATTCCAAATCCAACTCGACACTTGCGATCCCGAAACAAACGAAAGAAAAAAAGTCCATCTCCTTCTCCATCTTCGCACCCATCTTGGTAATCCCTGATCACCTCGATGACGCAACTCCTACGTCAAAGACATCCGTATAGGCATTCGCACCTACAAAAAAAAAATAAAAATAATTCGTGAATGAATGACACCTGCGATTGTAGGAAGTACCCAAACAAGTGATTTTTTAACACCAACCGAAGAAACCAAGCATAGAAAAGGAAACGTAGGTCGTAGGCGCATAATAATAATAGCAATGCAGAAGGGAGAGTAAGAATAGAGTAAAAGATGGTGAAAGAAACCCCTGCCAGGACGGGAGTTTCTTTTCTATCAATGGTGAACTGTAATCCGTTTGCTTTTCAATGGTTCAATTGTTGTTACCTTCTAGACAAGGCGGTGACGTTTGAAATGACGTCATGCCCAAGAATTCGCCCTTTTCTTTAAAAGACCGGTAGCGCAGATATAGCTCCTTATTTAGCCTCGTTTCCGCTCTCCCTTGTCCCTTTGGAATGCCAAGTAGCAGTCGTCTTTATTTTGCTCGTTAAGGTGTGGAAGGTGCCTGCCTACCTTCGTCGTAGGTCGTACGACAAGCACCTGTAATCGCAAGGACGTATGCGTGCGGTGATAGTGTTCCTTGAGACGATGTTTATTTATGTGTGACGATGGCGTTTGTCTTTGGAGGAAGGATTTTTTTGGAAGATTTTCTGATTAGGTTGATCGAGGGTAAAAAAATCTTTTAATTTTTTGTTGAAAAAATTTCTGAATTTTTCGAAATAGAAAAATCGATTTTTCTTAAGCCAAGCTAAAATCGCTCTAAAAAGATTTTTTGAAAAAAAGTGAAAAAGGCGTCGTAGGCCAGATCACCTATCTTACCCTGCTATAGTCTTTCCCAAAATTTATTCAACAAAAAATTTACTCACGCAGCACGTTTTTTTTCACCAAAAAACTTCTTAAAATTTCTTCAATAAAATTTCCAAAAAATTTTTAAAATAAAATTTCTCAAAGTTTCTTAAATAGAAAATTTACCAAAATTTTTCAAAAATAGAGAATTTCCCAAAAAAATTTTAATAGAAAATTTCTCAAATTTTTTTAAATAGAAAATTTTCCAAAAATTTTTAAATAGGCCTAGGAAATTTTTCAAAAATTTTCTGATAGAAAATATTTTTAAATAGAAAATTTTTCATAATTTTTAAACAGAAAATTTTTCAAAATCTTTTAAATAGAAAATCCCCAAAAATTTTCAAATAGAAACTTTCCAAAAAAAATTTGAATAGAAACTTTCTCAAAAACTTTCAAATGCAAAATTTCTCAAAATTTTCTTATTGGAAAATTTTAAACATTCTGCCAATGGAAAATTTTCAAAATTTTTAAAATAAAAAATTCCTCAAAGTTTTTTTGACAAAAATTTATTCAACATTTTTTGGAATAAAAGTGCTTTGTAAACCACATCCTGTGTTAAAAAAGTACTTTTAAATATATCTCTCTCTCCTTTTTTGGAATAAAAATAATTGTTAATTTATTTTTAGAAAAAAATTGGTCAATCTTTCGAGGAAAAAAGTTCTTGAATTTTCGTCTTAAAAAAATCTTCCACTTTTTTTGCAATAAAAATTTTTCAGTTTTTTCGGAAAATGAAGAAGTGGGATATGAAAATTTTTATGATACAATTTTTTTCAATTTTGTAGAAAAAAATTTCGAAACTCGGAATAAAAAAATATTCATTTTTTAAAGAAGATAATTTTATCAATTTTTATGGTGAAGGTATTTCTCAAAATTTTGGAAAAAAAAATTCCTTTATAAATCTTTCAATTTTTGTGAAAAGAGGCATTGAAATAATCGTTCAGTATTTTTTCGTAGAAAAGTTAATTTCTTTTAGAATATTCCCACATTCAAAAAAATTCAATTTTTTGAGTAAAAAAACCAAACAACTCATTTTTTTATTCTTCATTTTTGTTTGAAAAAGATCTTTCAGTTTCACAATTTTTTCCCGATAAAAGTTATTCAAATAAATTTTCTGGAATAAAAAAGATTTTTTTTTTCTTGAGAAAAAATTTCTCAATTTTTTGGAGTAGGTATAGGCTAAATTTTTCTTAAGAAAAAATTGGTCGTTTTGTAATTAAAAATTTTTTGGATGAAAAAATTTCAAATTTTTAATTTTTTTTTATCATCTGAATTTAACAATAATTTCTCGATTTTTTTGGATTAAATAATTGTTTTTTGCCATAATTAGGTACCTAAAAAATTTTCTCACTTTATTTTTTTGAAAAAAAAAAACTAAACTAAATTCTTTCGAAAAAAAATATTTTTTTTACAATAAAAAATGTCTTTATATATTTTTTTGGAGTCAGTATAGTAAACTTTTCAATTTTTTCAAAGTAAAACAATGAGTAAGAAATTTTTCAACTTTATTGGAGAAAAAAAATATCTGTTTTAAGAAAAAATAGGTATGTCAATTTTTTGATGAAACAATTTCAGCGTATTTTTTTAAAAGATTTTTGATTTTAATTCTTTCTGATAACTTGAAAAAATCCAAAATATTTCCTACTCCAAGATTCAAAATCAAAAAACCAATTCGACATAAATTCATCAAAATCCCGTTAAAATTGATGATTTTTTTTTGTAGAATTCTCTGCACAAGTTTTGCATACCTACTTTGAAAATGAAAGGAAAAACAATACATTCAACTAAACCCTGCCTACACATAAAATAACGAACAAAAAAAATAAATACAAAAAGGAAACTGAAAAATTGGATTTACCATATATACCATCGTTACACACGTCGATCGTTTTTTCTCGCTTTTGCCCCTTCTAGCCCCCTCACAGTCCTGCCACCATCGCATCATGGTCGCGCCGAATTACGATCAAGCGAACAAACGACGCTACTCGGCGCGTATGTAAATGCAGGTCTTTTAAACGTTAACGGATTTTTCACCCTCGACAATACACCCCAACTGCGCGTTTAAATAACATTCGACATCTCCACCACCGCCTCCTCCGCTGTAAAAATCACAATTATTCGAAAACTTGCATATGTCGCGATCGGAATAAGAGATTTAATCGCTCGGCTGTGCTGCAGAGCTCGTATACCAATGTACTTGTACAATGAATCTCCTACGAGCTACGTGCACATAGATAATTATAAATATCGCGGTTTTTTCAACCATTTCGAACGGTTCGATTGTTAATTTTTTTAGGGGTTTTTTAGTCTCATTTATTTATCGATCTAACAATCCGACCAAGCATTAAAAAATAGAAATTATCTACCTCTTAATAAAATATGTGATCGAGTACCTCAACTTTAAAAATACTTACCCTAGATGAATTATTTTTATATTTGTATAGAAATAACACAGATAACATTTATAGGTAGGTACCTACATAATACGTATGCACCATCAATAAATCTACGTACCTATCTTTTGAATTGGGAAAATCTCACCCAAACTAAAATGTACACATTGTATTATACAATACAAGTCCCGATACCGACCAGCCCAATTAGGGAACAGTGAAGGGCATAGTAGAGATTTTCAAGCCCATTTCACCACGTCCTACTTTCATACCCTTTTTCAAACCGCATATAGACGAGACCCCATTGAAAAGCCATCAGGTCAAGATCCCCTAACTGGGCCATTAATATTGTTTTCACTCTTCTCTATTTATCCCGTTACAGTAACAGGGAATACGATTTTCTCGTTTTCGAAAATTTTCCACTCTAATTAGGCTTAAAGGGCATAAATTGGGTCATGAGGTTATGGGGTTTTGGTTTATTTGGTGATTTCATTTCACTGGAAAAAGTGCAGTGAAAGTATTTTTCATTTTACAAAGAATCGTAGGAAAATATTTTTAAAAATTTTTTAAATTGGAGGATCAAAAATTTCTGAATTTTTAATTTATACATTCAAAAAAATGTCATCTGTTTCCCGTTTTTTCGATTTTTCAATTTTAGGAAATTTTCAATTTTACTGATTAATACATTTTTCAACATTTTTCAAAATTTTTGTTAACATAAAAAAAAATTAAAAATTAAAAATTAAAACTATTGAGAAAAATTCGAAAAAAATGAAGTTGAATCAACAATAAATTTAAAGTTGTAGAAAACAAAGAGAAACTGGAAAAAAATTAAGATTGGAAAATTAAACCAAAGATAACAAAATAAAAAATAAAAAATTCTAAACGAAAATTTCGATTTTTTGTACAAAATTTTATTTAAAACTTTTAACAAATTTTCCACTATGAAATTTTCCCAGAAACTCTCTCTTGATTTAAAAAAAATGTACTAATAGTTTAAATTAATTATTTTTAGAAATTTTTAATCTTAGGTAATTACACATTTTATTTAAGGAAAAAAAATAAAAAGACAAATCTGCCACTTTAAAAAATATATAAAAATGAAATGCCCTGGAAATTTTTTAATAAAATCATGAAACCCGTTGAGAAAAAATTTCCCCTTCTTTAAAAATTATTATCAATTTTATTTTGAATCATTTTTCTACTTTTAATTTACCTAGGTAGTAGTTACGCCGAAAAGTTTTATTAACAGTTTGAGAAATTTTTACTCAAATTGTTTTTGGAAAATTTTTCCCAGATATTTTCATTTGAAATTTTCTCTGAAATTTTTTACTAGGTATATTTTTTATTTAATTAAAATATTATGTTCATTTTTTTTACAGTCTTATTAGAAATTTTTGAAAAAATTTTAAACGACAATTTCTCGGAATTTTTCCTTTGAATTTTTAAGGAAAATTATTAGGCAAAATTTCCAAGAAAATTTATTTCACTTCTTTTTGAAAATTTCCATAATTGAAACTTGAAACATTTTTACTTAATTTTTTGGTGAAGAAAGTGCTTAATACCGACGAAACGAAACTTAACTTTTTTTTGATTGGCCCAGTGTACCCCTCTGGCTTCTGTCATATGTATTTGAGAATTTTTAAATTTTGGTAATCTCCAATCGACCCAGAGTATTTCCTCTCGGTTCTATCATACTTTGGAATTTTTTTGATAATCTCCACCCGTGTAGCAACGTCGATGCTAATTTCGATATAAATGTCGACACATCAAAATCGGTCACTTTTCGATCGTACATGTCGACACGATTGTGGATGGTTTGTCGAGCTTATTATCGACATGTTTGTCGACCGTCCAAATATGGCTCGACATGTCGAGCCATATTTGGACGGTCGACAAACATGTCGATAATAAGCTCGACAAACCATCCACAATCGTGTCGACATGTACGATCGAAAAGTGACCGATTTCGATGTGTCGACATTTATATCGACATCCACATCGACATTTGCAATGGTGAGATTTTGAAAAATATGCCAAGTTCAAATATTCAATATAAGTATAGGTATATTAAAATTACACCAAAAATAGTGTTCAAGCCAACATTTCGACATTTTTTGTCAAATATGCGGCATTGAGGCCACCTTTGTAGCTGGACACATGCGAGTGTCCAACTAACATAGAGATGATTCTTAGACATTATGTACTAATTCACAACACACTTTATCTGCGAGTATCACAATCACCCTCAAGACGTCGACAGTCAAGTCGATGCATTATTCGACCCTCGACAATCACATCGACACTATCTCGACTTAAAATTCCTCTGGTCGACACTGTCGACAGTGAAGTCGATGCATTATTCGACCATCGACAATTATGTCGACAATAACTCGACAAGTCGTTGTATTATTCAAAACTTTAAAAAATAAGAAAATTTTGTGATTCTTTCAAAAATTATTTATTCCTGAGCTTAAAATGTTCTTATTAATTGTTTTTAGTTCTTTTTAGATATAAAATTTGTAAATTTAATTGGCAGAAATTGTCGACATAAATGTCGATGCGTTTATCGAGTATCGATTTTTACATCGACTTGTCTATGTAGAAAAACAACGTTTTCTAAATTATAGGAAAATACTGAGAAAAATTCAAAAATTTTGATTGAACAGTTATGTTTAACATAGAACATTACTTTAAATCTCAAATATCATTTTTAATTCATCGTTAACCGAGAAAAAAATGTGTCTGAATTTTGTCGACATAAATGTCGATGTCGACAATTGCTACACGGGCAGTTGTCCCAGAAAACCCTCTCTAAATTCTACAACATATTGCAGAATTTTTTTGGGTAACTGCAGATTGTACTGAGCTGAATATGCTTTGGCACAATCAACCTATACTTTTCCGAAAACAAATTCTAAATCCTCTCAGAATAAAAAATATCTCAATTTTTTCAAGAAAAAAAATAGTTTAAACAATTTGAAGAAAAAATTCTCAGTATTTTGGAACACAAACAAAAAGGGGTTAAAAGGTCTTTCATTTTTTTGGAAGAAGAAACTTCTAATTTTTTGGGGGAGAATCCATTTTTTTAGCTTATTGAAACTTGAAATTACTCAATTTTTTGAGTATAAAATCTAACAATTTTTTTGAAGAAAAAAATTTCTCATTTTTTTGGGATTCGAAATAATGCTTATCTTAATTTTTCCCTCCCCCCAATTTTTTTTGAAAATTTCTCCCCTAACGATAAATCCCTCTACAAAAAGTTGAGAGATCATTCCTGGTACGAAAAAATATAAAGATTAATTTATTCCAAAAAATGATATTTTTTTTAATTGCAAAAAATTTTTATAATTTTTTACCAAAACTTTAAACGTAGGTATATTTTTTTATTCCAAAAAAATAAAATCTCTCTAAAAAAGTGAAGACTAATTGTGTGAAAAAATTATAGATTTTTTTGGAGTCAGCCAATATAGAAAAAATCTAATTTATTTGAAGAAAAAAAATGGGTTAGAAAAAACAGTTCATTATTTTGGTAGTGAAAAATTTTAAATTTTTTTGAGATTGTTTTTTAGAAAAAAAATCTATTTTTATAGGGGGAAAAAAAATTAAAATCACTGAACTTTTATGAGAAAAAAAAATCTCAATTTTTTACCTTATTTTTTGAAAATTTGTAGATAGGTATGAAAAATTTTAAAATTATTTTGTGGTCTTTTTTTTTGAATAGAATTTTTTGAAATTTTTTTGAATGTAAGAATAATTGAAAATTTTGGAAAAAATTCTCTATTTTTTGTAAAAAGAGCAATTTTATTTATTCTTCTATTTTTTTTCCAGAGAATAAAAATCATTCTCACCCGAGCGGCACACTCGATCGATAATATCGGAAGATGTAACGTATCGATAAAAAATCGTTTGAAAATCTATATAGATCTTCTCACGATATTATAAAGATTTATCGGTACAACTTCATAGGCAAAAAATCTAAAAACTATCGAATTCGATATTATTAAGATTTTATGACGATATTCGTCAACGATACTATCGACAAAGAATATTAAATTTATCGATTCCGATTTTCCACCGATTTTGTGCAGATATTTGAAACTACATTATCGACAAAGAATATTAAATTTATCGAATTCGATTTTTTAACGATTTTGTAAAGATATTTAAAACTATATTATCGACAGATTATATGAAATTTCTCGACTTCGATATTTTACCGATTTTTTGACGATATTTGAAACTATATTATCGAAACATTATATTAAATTTATCGAATCCGATTTTTTACCGATTTTGTAAAGATATTTGAAACTATATTATCGGCACATAATATGCAATTTCTCGATTTCGATTTTTTTACGATTTTGTGACGATATTTGAAACTATATTATCGACAAATAATCTGAAATTTCTCGAATTATTATCGACACGTAATCTGAAATTTCTCGAATTCGATTTTTCAACGATTTTATGACGATATTTGAAACTATATTATCGACACGTAATATGAAATTCCTCGAATTCGATTTTTCAACGATTTTGTGGCGATATTTGAAACTACATTATCGACAAATAATCTGAAATTTGTCGAACGATTTTTCAACGATTTTGTGACGATATTTGAAATGATTTCCAAATTGGTGAAAATTTTTCTAAGTCCAACACGTCTGGAAGTACTAAACTGCCTATTATAAGCGTTTTATTGCTAATTCCTCAACGATAAGGTATGGCATAGTGGTTAAGGAAGAGGATTACCATACAGGAGGTAGATGGTTCAAGCCCCACGGGTGGCAGATTTTTTATAATTTTTTTTTTGAATTTTTCTGAATTGATCCTCTTACCGCAACATGAATAATGTGTTTAGGCATAGTTTAATGTATTAATTATGCTAATTAAGGATTTTTAATTATAGAAAAAAGCTAGTAAAAGACGAAAAATCGGAATAAAAAATCGATAAAAAATCGACAGAATATCGAATTTGATAAAGTGTCGCAAAAGTTCCGCCTAAATCGTGAAATTATCTTTCGATATTATAGATATATTATCGATAAAATATCTTACTATAATCTCGAAATTTTTGCTAACTATAATTCGTCGATAATCTATCTATATATCGAAAGATAATTTCACGATTTAGGCGGAACTAACGCGACACTTTATCGAATTCGATATTCTGTCGATTTTTTATTTCGATAATTTGTCGATTGTGCTGCTTGGGCACCTTTAATACTTCCCCAATCCTTTTTCGACATTTAACTTGTTTCTTTAAGAATGAATTGACTATGGTGTGGCTCAAAATTTGTCTTCTAGAAATCGCAACGTCTTGTAAACTTGTCACTTCCATTTCATCAGTTGACTGCATACTCGTGCTAGGTTGAGTTTGTGTAATTTTTGATTGACCCAAAGTACTTACCCTCTTTTACGTTAGATCGGTCATAATATATGAATTTTTTTTTGTACCCACACTGTACACCTTACTACAGGAAGGTAGGTGGAAGAGAAGAGGGGCTTTGAAATAGTAAAACTCTTTTAGAAAGAACTCTCAGAAAAAATGGTTTTTATATCATTTTTTCCCTTCATTTTCCCCAATTTAAGATGTTCATTTTTATCAAAAGATTTTCACGATTTTTACATCTGAAAAAATATTTTTATTTTGCAATTTTTCAACAATTTTAGATCTTTTTAAAAAAAATAATAATAATTTCTTCAATTTCTCTCGCTTTTTTTTCGTTTCTTTCACTTCTCAATATCACCACTCTCAAAAATGACACCCCGAAAACATCAACCCTCCAATCGGAACGAATTAAACTCCATTTGGAAAAATAATAGAAAATCGATACGATATGCTTTGAACATACCATAGGTTGGATTCATATCTCCCTCCTTCCTTCTTTTTCTCAGCTCAAGCTCGAGCATCGTAGATGGGAAAAAACGCCTATTTATATTGGCAGCCTTATTAAACGCATTGCTTTGAACTAATTAAAGAAAGAATTTCCTCATCAGGTGCCTAACTGCCTATAAGGGTAAAAATTAAAAAATAAATAAAAACACCAATTTCATCATCTTACAAGTTACCTATGAGGGGTTTTTTATTGCAAAATATACACCTCTTGTGAGAGGAGAGGCATGGACAGGCCTCTGAGAAAATTTTAATAAACACGAATTAAGCAAGTTTTAATTTTAGAAGGATTCGAAGGTTCTTCATACAGGAAGCTACCTCTGATGGTACTAGCCTTAAAAAATGTACAGGCTGTCAAAGAATGAAATATTTTTAATTACCCAATTTAGCGCACGCTTCGATTAATCCGGAGATTTTTCCTTATCAGTGACAAAAAAAAAACTCGATCGACGGTATCGTGTATACGATGCGAATTATGCGTCGCGATGGGAGCTCGTCAGCGGCGAAATAATAATAAGCGCAATACGATAACACGGTGAAGTTGTTGAAGTACTCGATGTGTCATATCCTATCAAGTGCCAGTACAAGCAGCTGCTTCTAATAAAACATCTGTCACCTATTGTTTTAGACGACGAAGACTAGGTACATAAAATGATAGAGAAGCTAGTACGAGTACATACGATGGGCATGGGCATGGGCAGTGCGAAGCAGTGGAGGAATCGGTAGGTACCGCAAACTCTCTTTAATGAGAGTGCGAGGGAGAGAGAGAGAGGTCATGCCACGGGCCATAGCCGAATGTCATTACACCACCTATTATTTATTATACGATACAATACTTCCTGAAAGCGAATAAAAAAAAAATACCAAATACTCGTAGTACTATAATGAAAAGAGAAAGATTACATCGGTACCACATATAGCACCCGTACATGTTATCTTTTAGGCTTCATCGAGTTCGAGTGGGCAGTGCTGCGAGCTTCGATGCTATATACCATGCAGGTACTTCTTCCGTCTGCTTGGGGTTTCTGGATATCCGTTTGCAGTGTCATAGTCATACCACATCGTGTCTAGTCGACTTGCTCTGGCTCATTCGCTCTTATGCATTCTTATAGTCGTATTGAGCTGTTGTGGAGTGTGCATTTGTACGTATATAATCGATATATTATATCCATTCCATATATAACTAAGACCTACTCACACAATGTAGACGTCGCATCGCATCGCGACACGAACGAACTTCTTCAGACAATACAGATGCCAGGTCGTCGATCGTCGATCGAATCGAACTGCTGCGGTTGCACCGTACTCTGTACGTACTGTCAGGATCAATTACACATACACTTACACAACACACCTATAGCTAACTTATTACGAGTTCATGTTTCCGTTTCCGGTCCGGTCGTGATCGCGTCTTTGTCGTCATTTAGATGTTTTCACTGCTATACAATGCAGAGACGTAAGGAAACCTAATGGAATTTCCCTCCTCCCGCTCTCCTGGTATGTGTTGATTTGTGAAACATATTCTTCAATGAAGATCAGAAATTCTGCAAATGGCTTGGGAAGAGTTCTATCAAAAAAATGAAGTGATATTCGAACTCAGCGCTATCGAAAATGTAACAAACGATATGTCACTCGTTTTTAGATTTTTTTTTTCAATTTGGGCCAAAATTTTGAGGAGCAGTGCTCACTGCTCAATGCTCATCCCCAGAGGTTTTAGAATTCCATTACGAAAATCATAATACGAATTTAGTAAAATAATGTCTCTTCACAGGATTTTTTGTACATTTCTTGGGAAGGGTCCTAGAAAGTACCCAGGCCCTGAAACAGGCCGAGAAAGAGGTTTTGAGAGACAGGAGGCCCCAATCAAAAAACTAAGTTCAAATTCGAATTAAGCACTGCCAAAAACACAACAAACAATATGCCACATAATACTCTTGTCTTCGATCGAGTTTTTCAAAATTCGAGGTGTCGTGGGGGGGGGCTCGAGAAGGGTCCTATCAAAAAACAGAGGTAATACTCTAGCTCAGCGGTATCGAAAACATAACAAATGATATGCCACATGTTTTTTTTGATTTGTGTCAATTTTTCTCCAAATTTTGAGGGTCGTGTGAAGCTTGGGAAGGGTTATATCAAAAATTTGAGGTCATATTTGAACTCGGTGTTATCGAAAATGTAACAAACGATATGTCACTCATTTTTAGAAATTTTTTTCAATTTAGGTCAAAATTTTGGGGAGTCATGCTCCACAGGGGTTTTAGAATCTATCACAAAAATTTTCATACGAATGTAAGTAGTAAAATGATTTCTCTTCGCAGGAATTTTGGTGGAATTTTTGAAAAGGGTCCTGGAATTCTATGTACTCTCAAAAGTTGAGCTTTTCCTCAAGAAGCTCAACTTTCAAATTTTGAAATTTTCATAGGTGATTCTGAATCTCTCTTCGATGCTCTAAAAACCACCGTTTAACAATTTTTGATACTTTGCATCTGTTTTATTGTACGGCTCATCAAAGTTGGATTTTCAACTAACGAGAAATCTCTAAAGTGAAAAAACAAAAAGGCACCCGAAAATCTCCTTGGGGGGAGGGTCAAGTGAAAAAATTTTGGTTTTCTTATTTTTATAGTTAGAAGGATTCGTAAAAAATTTTTGAGCAAAATCGACAGACTCAAGGTCAAAATGTAGTAATGATGCCAAAAAAAATTTAAAAAAAAAACTGGAATAGATTCATTAAAATCAAAAACTGATAAAATTATAAAAATCAGAAAAATCTATCAATTTATCAGAATCAGAAAACAATCAACTGCAACTTATCAAAATCAAAATAATTCTTCAAAATATAAACACTTTGATGGGACCATAAAATCAAAAATTTTGTAAGATTACGAGAATCAAAAAAATTGATCGATTTTTCAAAATTTAAAAACAAAACGAGTCATCGAAATCAAAAAATTTTAATTTGTAGAAAACAAAAATGATTATCAAATAGAAATACCGGAGATACGTACCAACTTTGATGGATTCATCAAAATCATTATTAATATTAAAAAAATTGATCGATTTATCGAGATTGAAAAATTTTCACCAGTTAACCAGTATCAGAAATTAATCAAATCTATGAAAGTCAAGAATTGATAAAATCACCAAAATATAAAAATTAGTCGATTTGTCAAAATTGAAAAACTGATCTATTTATTCATCAAAATCAAAAATTTGTCAATTTATAGAAACTAAAATTGATTTAAGTTATCAAAATAAAAAAATAAAAACTTTGATGAACTTATCACAATCAAAAATTGATAAAATTATCAAAAAGTAGGTATTCAAATTGAAAAAAAATTGGAGATTAAAAATTAGAAAATTGATCAAGTTGTCAAAATTTGAAAAAAATTACCTTTCTAACGAAATCAAAAATTATTTTTTTTCGAATTCAAAAATTCGTAAATTTAGGTCAAAAAAAATCAAAACACTTACGAATTTATTAAAATTAGAAATGGCCACTTTATCAAAATCAAAAAATTATTATTGATTTGTTAAAACTGAATAATAGTCGATTCATGAAAATCGATAAAACATCGTTCGATTCATCGGAATAAGAAAAAAATCATGATTTTTTCAAAATTGAAAGGTTCCAATGAATTCTTCAAAATTCACAACTGATGGATAAAAATTACTAACTGATTCGTTGATATCAAAAATTCATCACCATACCAAAGTCAAAATAAATAAGTAGATATATCAACTTATCAAAAATTAAAAAATTTTGATCTATTCGTGAAAACAAAAAAAAAAAATTATCAATTCCTCAAAATCAAAAATTAGGTAGGTAATTGAATTATCTTTTTAATAAAATGATTAATTTTTCAAAACTAAAAATACATATAAATCGATTTACTAAAGTCAAAGATATCAATAAAAATCATCAAAATAAAAATTGATTTATCTCAATATAATATTTTTTATACCTACCTAAAAATACTTACTCCATTTATCAAATTTGAAAACTTTTGATCTATTCATCAAAATAAAAAATTATCAATTTATCTGAATCAAAAATTAATTGATTTGGCAAAGTTGAAAAATTTTTTAATTTTTCAAAATCAAATAGCTTATTTATTTATTTCAATAAATTCCAAAAAATAATTGATTTATCAAATCAACAATTTATTAATTTTTAAAATAAATTTTAAATTTAAATTTTTAATGTTTTTGGGGGGGGAGCGGGGTAATTTTTGTAGCCAAAATCCTATTTTTTTTTTTACAAATTTCAATTTAATAAATTTTGGGAAATTTTTGATTCCTATTTTTGTAAAGGTTTGCAAATTTTTGATAATATTTTTGTGGCTTGAGAGTTTTTCTTTTCAATTTTATTCTAATGAATTCCTTATATACAGATACAAAATTCAATTTAATTCTTGGGGAATTTTCCGATTTGGGCCCGAGCGGCACACTCGATCGATAATATCGGAAGATGTAACGTATCGATAAAAAATCGTTTAAAAATCTATAGATGTTCTCACGATATTATAAAGATTTATCGGTACAACTTCATAGGCAAAAAATCTAAAAACTATCGAATTCGATATTATTAAGATTTTATGACGATATTCGTCAACGATACTATCGACAAAGAATATTAAATTTATCGATTCCGATTTTCCACCGATTTTGTGCAGATATTTGAAACTATATTATCGACAAAGAATATTAAATTTATCGAATTCGATTTTTTAACGATTTTGTGACGATATTTGAAACTATATTATCGACAAATAATCTGAAATTTCTCGAATTCGATTTTTTAACGATTTTGTGAAGATATTTAAAACTTTATTATCAACACGTAATCTGAAATTTCTCGAATTCGATTTTTCAACGATTTTGTGACGATATTTGAAATTATTTCCAAATTTTAAAAATTGGTGAAAATTTTTCTAAGTCCAACTCGTCTGGAAGTACTAAACTGCCTATTATAAGCGTTTTATTGCTAATTCCTCAACGACAAGGTATGGCATAGTGGTTAAGGAAGAGGATTACCATGCAGGAGGTAGATGATTCAAGCCCCACGGGTGGCAGATTTTTTATAATTTTTTTTTGACTTTTTCTGAAATGATCCTCTTACCATAACATGAATAATGTGTTTAGGCATAGTTTAATGTATTAATTATGCTAATTAAGGATTTTTAATTATAGAAAAAAGCTAGTAAAAGACGAATAATCGGAATAAAAAATCGATAAAAAATCGACAGAATATCGAATTCGATAAAGTGTCGCAAAAGTTCCGCCTAAATCGTGAAATTATCTTTCGATATTATAGATATATTATCGATAAAATATCTTACTATAATCTCGAAATTTTTGCTAACTATAATTCGTCGATAATCTATCTATATATCGAAAGATAATTTCACGATTTAGGCGGAACTTTTGCGACACTTTATCGAATTCGATATTCTGTCGATTTTTTATTTCGATAATTTGTCGATTGTGCTGTTCGGGGGCCTATTAAATTTTCATTTTGCTTCCTATAATTTATTAAGTAAGGTGTGTACCTTACCTATATCTCTACAAATTAAATTTTTTTTTCATTTTTTCCAACCAATTTTTATTGATATAGAGCATTTGTGGGGGTACTTTGAAAAAAATTCTTCAATTGGGTTTTTGGGTAGGTGCCAATTTCTAGGTATTGAAATAGGTGAAGTGCCTCTTTGTCCCATTCCTGACATAAAATTGTACATCGATATGTAAAACTTAACTCGATGAGTCAAAACTCGTTAAAAAAAATATGTTAAATAGGTATCGCAATTTTCATTGTTTGAAAGTAAATAAATACCTCCTATAATAAATAACTAGAAACAATAATTTTTCGTCCATAATTTGCTTACATAAGACCGTTGTGTACATAAAAACAAACAGACCCCGAACATTACCGATAAATACCTTGGGCGAGTAGCGGGTGGTATGAGGCGTATATACGTTTACAGTAAAAGCTCGTCAATCATAAAAAAAAAGGGGTACACAAAAGAAACGTACTCGTCGCGTCGTATTTGACACCATTATAATACGAATGAATATAGGGGAAAGGCCAAAGTACGAGTACGAAACGCAATGCAATAGTATAATGTGACGGTATCGAGGCGAAGCGAAGCGAAGATGTGCTTAAGCTTTGAAAAACCGTCAAAAACGGGAGGTTCTGCACATGTCATTGTGCCAGCTTTAAGTCTATCCTCGCATTCATTAGCTTAACGCGCGGTAACCAAAAATGGCGACAAATAGCCAAGATAATAATCTGACACCCTATTATACGCGTTATAAAGCCTTTGCCGCCGGCAGGGCGAATCATCGCCGGCTATTTTCCTCATTCTATTACCGGATACTTTTTACATTGCCTTTGTAGGCCGATACGATGTGAAACGAGTCGACTCGACGCGACGCTGCGTAACTTTAGCTTCGTATCGCATATGTCTCACTTACGTAAACACATTTCCTCTATATTTTTTTTTTCGTAAGAGCGAAAATAAATACGTAAATTTACTAGGCCACATCAAAGAAGAATTCAATTTCGACCGTGTGAATTAATCGCTCATTAAGACACTTACAAGTGGAAGTGGCGAAGATTCAAAAGGGGAAGCTGTAGGAATATTTTATGCAAGGATGGTCGAGCTTTTGTTCGGTTAAACGGTGCTTGAGGTTTTTTTTGTGTGATGTGTTAGCCAAATATATGCGAGCTAGAGCAGCAAAGCTAGATCTTTTGTGCATTTTGGAGCTTCTATACGTCTTCTATAATGACGGATAAGTGAATAATAAACAATAAAATCAGATGGTATTGACGAATTTACCGCAAAAGATTCGCATAGGGTTGAGAAGCACCTGTTGAGAAAATCTGGAAGAATGGATGAATTTTTCAGAGTTCCTGATGTTGCAGATGAAATCAGATGCTGCCACAGTGGGCCACAGACCCCCCTAAAACGCCTGAAATTCGAAAAAATGAATGTCCTTTGATGGATTCAACGAAAGTGGGATATGATAGTATATACTTTAACAAGTTCAGATCCCGTAAAACTTGGTCGTCGCGGCTGCTAGAACAGCCGCACGGGCGCAAAAAAAATGGCGACTCACTAGTATGCAAAATCCATGATGGATAATCGTTACTTTCAAATAGGTGAAGTTCATGTTCAAATTGTTGTTTTCAAACTTTCAAAAAATGAATTCGGTACCTACAAATGAGCTCTTTCACATAGTTTAATTAGTTTTTTTTTAATTTCGATTATTTTTTTGATGATTAATTTTTGAAATGAAATTGGTTTTCATACGAAGTGTACAGATATTTTATCATAAAAGTAACGAGCTCAGCAACGCTCAGCTTAGTTTTTAGGTTAGAAAGCTACTTTTGGAAGTAGTACGTAATGTTCTGAAAGAATTTTTTGCGCCAACTTGCGCCCGCCCCCCTGGCCCGTTTTTTCCACCAAGTGAAAGTCATAAATTTTGAAAACTGAAAAATAACATGGAATTTTTTATTTAGTATAAAGTGTTTTTCTGGCTAAACTAAGAGTCCTACGAAAAAAATGGTAAGAACCAAAAGTGTAGAGCATGAAATTTCCTTTCTGTGTTGAGAGATTAGTTTTTTTCTAGAAGGCTTAGTTTTCGTGATTTTTGCAGTCAAAGTTTGTAAAATGAATAAATCATATTTAAATTTGAACTTTGACTGCAAAAATCACGAAAACTAAGCCTTCTAGAAAAAAACTAATTTCTTAATACAGAAAGGAAATTTTATGCTCTACACTTTTGGTTCTTACCATTTTTTTCTTAGGACTCTTAGTTTAGCCAGAAAAACACTTTAAACTAAATAAAAAATTGCGTGTTTTTTTTTAAATTTCCAAAATTATCAACCATGATATATTACCACCCTGTATAATGCATCAGTATAAGCAAAGTTTTATTTTTTCTTCCTTCTAAGCTCACTACCCCTATTCCTCCAAGAGAAAAGAAGACAAATTCGTGTTCTATGATCTCAAAAACATGCCTACACTGATATTTTCACGTATCGATACGAGCCAAATTTCATTTTCTCCCCCTCAGCCCCACCCTTCTTTCTACCAAAAAAACAATGTCAAATTCGTGTTCTACGACCTCGAAAACATGCATATAGATGTTTTATACATCAATTTAGGCTAACTTTTGATTTTTCGCCCCTCTATCCTCACCCCCCTAGCTGCTATCAAAAAAATAATGTTAGATTTGTGTTCTACGACCCCGAAAACATACGAGTACATCAATTTTGAAAATGTGATGTCAATTTACGGCAAAATACTGAATTTCAGTCGTTTTAAGGGGGTCTGTGGCCCACTGTGATGCTGTGAAAATTACGTAAAAAGGATACGTGGAGACAATAACAGACTGGAAAAAAATCATTTCATTTTACAGGATTTTTTGAAAAAATACTTATTATTCGATTTCGATATACCTAAATTGACAATTTCTACATTTTTATACCAAAATAAATCATTTTTCACGTTGAAGCATTTTTTGAATTCATCAATATTATTATTGATTTTGATGACTCCATCAAGATTTTTCAATTTTGTGAAATCAATAATTTTTTTGTGATGAATCATTTTTTTTTTCAATTTTTAAAACCAAATAATTTTTGATACTTTCTTATATATAGTTAATATATAAAAAAAAATCATTTCATTCAATTGAGCAGTTTTTGAGTTTTGGTAGATCAATTAATTTTTGCTATCGATGAATTTCCCACGAATCAATAGAATTTTTCAATTTTATAAATCGATGATTTTTTTTTTTTTGATTTTAACAAATCGGTCATTAATTTTTGATACTGAATCAATCAGAACTTTCTTTTTTTATTTGGTGAATCGATTTTTGATGACGCTACATTGTTGATTTTGATAGATCGATGAAGTATTTCGATTTTAATAAATAAACCATGTTTTTAATTTTGACAAATCATTTGATTTTTTTGATTTAGATAGGTAAGTAAATTATTGATTAGGTATACCTAATTCAGGAAATGAAAAAATAAATAAATAAATAAAAAATATTGAAAAATTGTTTGTTAGGATATCTGAAATTATCTCACAAGGAAACCTCGCCAACTCGCCGCCTCCGATTTCGCTGAAATTTGGCTCACTGAAAGAACATGCCACCCACACCTCACAACCAAATTTTTAGCTGCCCAAGTTGATTTTTCGATTTTTGGTAAATTTTTGAAAATGGCTAAAACCGCCTCCAAAAAAACTTTTTTTGAAAAAAAAAATTGTAAATTTCAAGATAAAATCCTGAAAATTGGTTTGTGCACTAAAGTGGACCTCCCGAGTCGATTGGTACCATTTTCGAAGCGATCTGGAGCCTCTAGAAAAAGTTGACTTTTTTCCAGCACACCTGGAATCTCTGAAGAAGGCAAAAGTCAACATTTTCTGAACGCTCCAGATCGCTTCAAAAATGGTGCCAATCGATTCGGGGGGGGGGGGTGTCGATTTTAGAGGGTAGGCGAAGTTTCGGACGATATGCTGGAGAAATGGATTTTTTGGAAATTTTTGAAAAATGCGAAATTTTCAACTTGTCAAGAAAAAACACGTGCGAACTCGCCGCCTTGGATTTTGGATTCAACTATGCCAATCGATAGATGACATCACACTAACGCTAGGATTAAATCTTCATCTGCCTAATTTAATTACACCGCCGTCTGGAGCGATTCCAGTGCGCTGGAGAAAATGTAACTTTTTCTGGAGGCTCCAGATCGCTTCGAAAATGATGCCAATCGATTCGGAGGGTCAAATTTAGGTTATAAACCAATTTTCAGGATTATATCTCGAAATTTACAATTTTTTTTCAAAAAAAGGTTTTTTGGAGGCGGTTTTAGCCGTTTTCAAAAATTCGCCAAAAATCGAAAAATCTACTTCGGCAGCTAAAAATTTGGTTGAGGGATGTGAGTGGCATGCTTTTTCAGTGAGCCAAATTTCAGCGAAATCGGAGGCGGCGAGTTGGCGAGGTTCCCTTGTCAGCATTTTTTTTTTGACGAAAAATTTCATTTTCTGAAAGATTTTTTAAAAACAAATTTTTTCAATTTTTTTCATTTCTAGTTTTCAGATTTTTTCACAAAACTTTTTTAAATATTATTTTCATTTCAGCTGTTCAGATTTTTTCACAAAAATTTTAAAAATATTCCATTTTTGCTAATTTTTCCTCAATAAATTTTTCAGAAGTTTTTAATTTTTTCGGAGAATCTTTGGTAAATTTGAAAAAAAAAATCATTCAATAAAATTTTAGAATTTATTTCAGGAAAAATTTTTAATTTCGTTTTTTTGTCAAATGTCTTGTTGAGAAGGTTTTTTTCAAGAAATTAATTTTTTGTTTTTTTAAAAAATTACAATTTCCTATTTGTAGGTACTAAATATGTTCAAGTTCCACTGAGAAAATAAAAATTAGGTATCCAGAAAATGTTTTGAAAAAATTTTTTTAAAGAGAAATTTGATTGAAACACTTATTTAAAGGAAATTGTACGATCCATAAATGAAAATGTCACTTCTCTGGGAAAATTAGCAGTTATTATAATTTCGGTCATAATAATAGGACTCGGAGGGACGACGTTGGCTCATCCAAGGGGCGAGCTAACGGGCTAAAGCCTCCCTCCCCCCCTCCCAAAAAAAACCCTCGGCCCACTCCTTAAAATTTTTTTTAATTGTTTCAAAAAACAGTTTTGATGCTTTTCGTGCAATAAGAGTGAAATAGCAAAAATAAATCGTTCAATAACTATGGTATACTGTCACATTTATGCTTATATTTGCATTTAATTATTATAGTGATATCAATTTCAATTCGTTCAATTTTTCAAATGCATTTTCGAGTTGAATGTACCTACGTATAAATTGAGCTTCCACTGTGTACTTCTTGTTGAAAAACAAAATTTTCAATTTTTGTTGAAAATCAAAATCTTTAATTTTTGTTGGTTGTCTAAAAACGAATTGTTGGAAAACAAAATTTTCAATTTCTGTTGGAAAACAAAATTTTCAATTTCTGTTGGAAAACAAAATTTTCAATTTCTGTTGGAAAACAAAGTTTTCAATTTCTGTTGGAAAACAAAATTTTCAATTTCTGCTGGAAAACAAAATTTTCAATTTCTGTTGGAAAACAAAATTTTCAATTTCTGCTGGAAAACAAAATTTTCAATTTCTGTTGGAAAACAAAATTTTCAATTTCTGTTGGAAAACAAAATTTTCAATTTCTGTTGGAAAACAAAATTTTCAATTTCTGTTGGAAAACAAAGTTTTCAATTTCTGTTGGAAAACAAAATTTTCAATTTCTGCTGGAAAACAAAATTTTCAATTTCTGTTGGAAAACAAAATTTTCAATTTCTGCTGAAAAACAAAATTTTCAATTTCTGTTGGAAAACAAAATTTTCAATTTCTGCTGGAAAACAAAATTTTCAATTTCTGTTGGAAAACAAAATTTTCAATTTCTGTTGGAAAACAAAATTTTCAATTTCTGCTGGAAAACAAAATTTTCAATTTTTTTTTGAAAAATCAAATTTCCAATTTTTGTTGAAAAATAAAATTTTCAATTTTTGTTAAAAACACAATTTTAAATTTTTTATTGAAAACAAAATTTTCAATTTTTGTCGAGAAGCAAAATTTTTCGAGAAACAAAATTTTCAATTTTTGTTGAAAAACTTCAATTTTAATTTTTGTTAGAAGTGTTTAAAAAAATTTTGCAAAAAAATTTTCAACTGTGTTGAAAGTTGAAACCCAAAATTTTCTTATTTTTGTTAAAAACTAATAATAGGTATCTTATTTTTTTATTTATTTATTTTTTATTTCGTTTTTTTTTTTGAGTGTTTTTCTTTTTTTTTAAAATAAAATTTCCAAAGTCTTATTTCAAAAAAAAAATCAATTTTTGTTGATAATTTTTTGATTCCAAGAATAAAATAAAATACAGCCCATGAAAATAGGTAGACTTTTTTCTTCAAGTTTTAGCTCCTAGCAAGAAAAACTTCTAGATGCGCCAATGCAGGAGGAGTACAACAGCAGCAAATATCTCAATCCAGCACTGAACCATGTAGATACTTCGTTAACTGATAACAATTTTTGGCTAAAATATTAAAACCTGTTTTTAATTATAATTAATATCCGAAAGGTTATTAATCCATTGTGTGTAATTTTTAATTACTCGAATTTACAATTTCACTAAAATACTACTCGATTCTACAATAAACGACGAAGACATCAAAACGACGCACCCCTCACAAATCAACCTAAACACGTAGTTAATTTAATTAATACACTACTAATTAACTATAAGCTTTCTTATAATTGTCTAATTAATGGTTGGCGTGTGGTCGCAGCGTTTAATTCATAACTCACGCGAATTGGAGTGATATTTTTTCGGTTATTTCGATTTTAGTACGATTATAATAAAATTGTCATATTTTTATTTTCGGTGTATACATCAGATCAGAGCCAGACCTTTACACGACAAAGGTAGTGAGTCGCCGTCGTCAACATAGGTAATCCTTTCGTAAAACATAGAATAACGACATAAACTATCCGTCTCATCATCCATCACCAAAAGTCATAGATACAGGACCGATAAATCGAGCTAGAGTATTCGATAAGGCATTCTTTTAATAATAATGATGTCAGCGAGCAACTTGTAGAGGCGATGGGTAATACGCGGGTGAAACCGCTAGGGAGCCAGAGTATAATTGAAATTCCCCACGAAATTACTTGCAACTTGATTACCGTTGTTCAATCCATGTTTACTGGTAATACATCGTGTCCCTTGGCTATATATTCGCCTCCTGTATTATATGGTCATTCCCTACAGTTCTCTCTTACAAGAATTTCGAGAATTTGGAAAATTTTCTCGTGTTTGTTTAACGCCGCTGCGATCTACACGTATAATTCATGTAAAAAACCATTCTCGTGATCGCCGTGTAATAAAAAAAATATTTGCTCGTGGTACCAAGTACATCTCCCCAAGAGTCGAAACCGAAAATAAATGGGGAATATGTGGCGGTCGTCATGCGATTCGTTATGTCATCAGGGATATCTTCATCGAGAGACTCGTTTCGGGTAATTTGATCTTCGTAGATAGAGTATTTTAGCTGGTAATTCGCGTAATGTGTAATATACTCTCTCTCTCTCTCTCGTCTGTTTATTGAAATTCTTCAAATTGGTGGCTGATACGGTTGTTGGCGAGTTGGCTAAATTTAAAATTAACGAGCACCAGAAGGTGGTCTTATTTAGGTGATTGACAATGCCAGATTGAGATATTTCCCGCCAATTGCGAGGAAAATATGCTCCGTGCACCCTTTTCTATTTTATTTACCCTCGAAATAATAAAAATCCCTCATTTTCCTCAGAAAAGCATTTTTAAAAAAATTATTTGGAGAATTTTGAAAATTCATTAAAATGCAGTAAAATTAGAATTATTTTTGAAAAAGTGGTTTTCCAAAGCACCTCAAAAAAATTTTGAAATTTTAAGACTTTTCAAAAAGAATCAAAAATCGTTCAAATATTTATATTTTTGAAAATTTTGAGTTTCAAGTTCAAAACATAACCTACGACCCAACTGTACTTCGGATCTTTCAAAGTTTCAACGATTTCTTCCTCCAGAGATTTTCAAGCAAAAAAAAATTAGATATTTGTGAACGAGTTTTTCATTGTGTTTTAAATAATACTATAGTAAGTGAATATATTTATAGTATTTTCCAATAAAGATGGAAAAAAATTCTACGAAATATGAATTTTTTTATTTTTTTTTTTTATTTTGATTTGAACAAGTTTTTATATGAAATGAGTTATTTAACTAAAATTCAAAGTTTTTTCGAAAAAATGAAAAATAGGTCGAATAAGATTTTATTTTTAATTTTCGTAACGAGAAAATTTGAAAAAATCATATTATTTTTAAACAGATTTTTTTCAAATTTGAGTTTATACATAATTTGAAAACTTCAAGTTCAAAAATGAAAAATTCTTCCATCAAAAATAAATACTTTCTAAAAAAAAAATCATTTTTTTTTAGATTTTGGTAAGTATTTACACAAAATTGAACAAAATATTGAATTAGAACTTATTTTAAAATTGGGTTTTACATACTTATAAAATTTCAAAATTGTTTTCTGATGATTTCCTTTTCAAAAAAATTTCAAAATTTTTTTTAAAAAAAATTTTCTCCCAGTTTAAAAGAAAAGTTAAAAAAATGTTTGAATAGAAATTTATAAAAAAAATCATTTCAAATTACTTCTGAATACTTGGTTTTTCAAAAAAAAAAAAAAAAATCAGACAGTAGGTATTCTAAAAAATTGTTTTTTTTAAGTTTTCCAATTCTTTTTCTTTTCAAATTTCATAATCATTTTCTTTCTTCTTTTTTTAAATTTATTTTTCTTTCAAGTCCACAAAAAATGAAAAATTTCAAACTTTTTTGAATAGGTATTTTAAAGAAAAAAAAAAGTTTTAATATACCTACAAAATTTCTGAATTATTAGTATAATAGGTGCAAAATTTTTTTTAAAAAGTTGACATGGTTTTTCAACAAAAAAAATCAAAATTATTCACAAATCCAACTTATTTGAGATTTATAAAATTAAAAAAATTTACTTAACTACTTAATCAGTTTTTAAAAAATTTAGAACAAACTTGTTTGAACAAAACTCGTTGAAAAATTGTTTTTAAGAATTTAATTGATTTTTTTCAATTTAGAAAAAAAATTGAGAAGCTGTTTGAACACATTTTTTTTTCATTTTGAATTTCTAAATTGTTTTTCAAAAAAAACAAAACAAACAGTGTTATTGCCCAAACCAAAATTCTTCGTGTTTTGAAAAAATGAAGACTCTCTTGAACACAACTCCTTGAAAAATTGTTTTTAGAGAATTTCATTGACTTTTTTTTAGGTAATTTAAAAGAAAAATTGAAAACATTTTTGAAAAGAAATTTTGAAAATATTTAATTATTTAAGGAAGTATTATTTTCTAAATAGCTTTTCGAAAAAATTTTCAAAACTGTTTTTCAAAATCTTTTTTTGGTTGACTTTTATTCAATTAAAAAAATATATAAAAAATTTGTTTGAACAGAAATTTGAATGAATTGATAAATTGTGCGTTGAGTACATTACTAAGTACATAATTATGAAATTTCTAAATTGTTTTTTAAAAAACACATTTTTTCAATGAAAGTTTTAATTTTTTTTAAATTGAAAACAAAAAAAATGTTTGAACAATATTTTTTGAAAAGTTGTACACACAGTTTCAAACAAAATTTCAATTTTTAAGAATTTTTGAACAGATTTTTGAAAAATTGTATTTTTAGTTTGAAAATTCAAAAAAAAAATTCAAAAAAATTTCAATTTTAAAAAAAGTAAAAATAGAAAAAATTTTTGAACAATAGTTAGGTGTTTTTGAAAAATTGTCCATAAGTACAGTTTTAAATAGGTAGAAAATTTCAATCTTTTCAGAAATTGAAATTTTATTTTTTCAATTTCTAAAAAAATGAAGAATTTTTTGAACGGTTTTTTTAAAAATTCTATTTTAATTTAAAAAATTCAAAATTGTTTTTCAAGAATTTTTTGAATTTGTTTTTCTCATTAAAATGGTAAAATTGTTCAAATATTTTTTTTAAATGGGTGTTTTTCAATAAAATCAAGAGAAAATTCCTCATTTTTTTTCTTTTTTAAATTTTGGTTTGAAGAAGATTTCAAGGAATGGATGTTCCAATAAGCATGTTAAAAATTTCATTTTTTTAAAATTTTGAAATGAAATGATTATAAATTTTTTTTCTAAATCTCAAAATCAAAAGTTAAGCTTTAAAAATTCACATTTTCTTAGGGATGAACTTTGGTAGATTACCTATTTTAAAACTATAAGAAAATTATTTTTGAAAAAATTCAAAATCTGCCACAATAGAGGCTAATCCCACACTGAATAAGCACTTGGGTACACTCAGACTTGCAAATAGATATTCCTTCATATTATACGAATAATAAGTTCAATAATAAGCACATAGGTAGTGGAGAATTTTTTGATCTGAAATAATACCCGCACTACTCGAAAGAAATCGAACAATCGAATCGATCAAGTGGTGCTTTTGCTCGCAACCATCATGACTTTAAGAATATCTTTTTCATAAATTATAAACTCGTCGCGGTGTATATGTCGTAAAAAAAAAGCCTACAAATAAATAAAATTAGCCACTCGAAAACTCCAAACAATAATACTCATGTACAATACAGGTATGCTAAAGTTTCCCACTGCGAGCTAAAGGACCTATAGCCAAATTACCTGTATAATGGATACTACAAGGCGCTCATATGAGGGTACTTTGAAAAACGAGCATACCGAAAAGGAGAAAAAAGTTCTCATAATTTGTAACGTTTTTGTATCCGCGTTGTTATTGTGTCTATCGATGCACACCTAGCTGGGCCTATATTATGCTTCTTCCATGGTCATCGAATAGGAAGTACTTGGTGTATACAAATAACGAAAAAGCTCGCAAACAAAGCGCCGAGATGGACGCTTATGAGAAAGAAATTTAATACACTTGTGTACTATACGTATACATTAGTTTAGAGAAACACATACTTGTATGTTAATCGGCCCTCGTGAACTGTAAACGTTCTCTAAACATATTTTTAAGCCCCCTAAAGCAATCCGAACCGACCTACTTACTACCCTTCTTATTCTTTAAAGTACTTTTCATCCCTTCTTTGTGTATACGCTGCTGCAGTGTAAGTTTGTCGTCGAGGCTGAATTATCATGGTAATTTGTTTAACATGTTGTATGTATTTTTACACTTCATCTAAGGGCTGTAATGGGATTTCCATTTGGCAAACACCTGATGATGGATGTGAGGCTGAGATGTCGTGTCCTTTCTTACGCCTATATAGAAGTATAGATGAATCGGGTTCATTATTCGCGACTATGTCGTCGTTTCACTCAATGGGTAAATGAAGGTGAGGAATCTTTGGAGCGGAAGTTGGTCCTTAACCTTATAGGTAGAGGTACCTGCTGTAGTGACTCATTCGCATGATTTAGAGATAGGATTGAAAGAAGTATTTTCCAGAGAAGAGTAGAGGAATTAATCCTAATGATGATGCATATTGGTGGAAAATGGGTAGAGGGGGTGTTTCAAATTTAAAATGCGTTATCACCTATACTGATAGCAACGCCACCACAATAAAAATTGTCGATCCCTTAAACCTCTCAATTCAGTATTTTATTGTTTGAAAATTCATCATTCTTCAATCAAGTGTCGAATTTTTAAAAATTTTTGTAAAGACAATTTTTTTAAAATAGGGAGTGTGCCTACCTACTTTCCAAAAATTTCATCTGAAAAAAAGGCAGAAGTTATGAACATTTTGGGCGGGAATATTTTTTCAGTTGACATTTTTGTAAGACCAAAATTGTGAATATTATACCTAAGTATAGAAAAATGTGATTTTTTAAGAAAAGTTTTTAGAATGCAAGTACCTGGGTATATCATAAAAATTTTATTTTGAGAATATTTGCAAAAATTTGATGACCATTTAATATACTTAGTACATTATACAATTCTATGTTTCATACTTTCAAAAGTAGGAAGTATAGAAATAGAACCGTCCAGGGGAGCAAAAAAAAAACACCAAGATTTAACCCGACAACTAAATGTAAGACATTCGAAATCCAGTGGAACGGTTATGACACCCCCGTCCTCCCACCTACCCGAATGAAAACGACCGGACGCGACGACCGAGACCACTGTATATTCTGTAACCAACTCGCCTTTGATGTTGCGCATGCCGCGAACTCGAATTACGTGGAAAGTAGTGAAAATTTTAATATGGTGCAATGGAGTTATTTTCTTAGATTTTCAAGGGCTTTCGATTGAGACCAAAACGAAATTTCTACGATTAAAAGTCGCAAAGATATGAATACGCTGGTTTTTGTAATTTTTCTAAAATTCTTCTTAATCCTCAGCCAAGCTACTGAAGAAATGGCTGAACCAATTTTTATGATTTTTCAGATGTATATACTATTCGTCGAGGGAATGCACCAAATTTAGTCAAATTTTGAAAATTTTGAAAATTGACCCTTCACCCCCCCATGTGGGGCCTAAAAATTTTGAAAATTCGATTCGAAATATTAAAAGGCACTTCTCGGATACCTACTCTATATGCATGCAAAATTTGAGCCCAATAGCTCAATTACAAGGAGCTGGGGAGATGTCTAAAGAAACCCAAAAAATGATCACATATGGGTTTTCAAGATACATCTAGTAATGAATCAAGTATCTGTGTACAAAGTTTGAAATCAATTGATTCAGTATTTAAGTCTGCAGACTGTTCTAATTGAATGTATTTTTTGGTTATTTATCAACACATCAAATCAAATTGAAATAAATATCGATAGATAGCAGTCGATATATCGATATATCAATAAATCAACAATCGATGAATCGAAGACACGTTATCACTGACTCGTTATCACGAATTCGTAAACGAAGTTTCAAAAAACAGTATAAGTATACTTTGTACTTAATATAATTAATCATCAAACATGACGAATTCTTTGAGTAATAAATCATTTTATTAGAATTCAATTTTCTCTTTCATACTATGACTGATGACTGTAAGCCAAACAACTACTGCGTAAACCGAACCGGAACGTCGTACATATAATGACAAATTTCTTCAAAATTTTGATGAAAATCTGGAATTGCGAAACAAAATTTGTATGAACCATACCAATATTAAAACAATTGTCGAGGTAACAATACAACAGAGTAAAAATTGACGGTATATGTATTTTTACATGTTTTATTAATTTATGTTAATCAGATTCCATAAAAAAAAGATGATATCCTTCCAAAAAAATTCTCCAAAAAAGAATTAGTCCCCGTCCTCCACCAACCCGAACGAAAACTCAGTCGTCAGTACACTAAAAGTTGATATTATATTTTTATATTTTGTGAAAAAAAAAGAAAAAAAGTATTAAAGAAAAACTCGAAGTCAAAACATTCACTAACAAAATGTACTGATATAATGAATAAAACCGCCTCCATTTTGAGTTTGAATGAGTTTTGAAATTATTAATTTTTTACTTCATTTTTAAACAGTATGGTAAAAAAATGTGCTGATATAATTTTTTTGATAACCGCCTCCCTTGATACCTATTCAACATGGAAATACAGGACTACTTTGGTTTCATGGCTTCAAGGATTTATTCATGTAGGACAATATGAAGAAATAAAATGCAGATACATTTTTTAAATGGAAATCACTGTCATTAAAGGAAAAAAAATTGAAGAAAAAAAGAGGGAGGACGCAGTCTTTCATATTACCAAAGATTTCAATTTTTCCATGGAAATATTATACCATCCACAACACGTTGGGACACATCAATAATAAAGAGGCGAAAAAGAGAGCAACAATATTTGGTTTATACTTCTGACGAGTAGACGTCTCATAAAATTGTGGTTTGGGCCATTAGCTAATGTTAATTTCACATTGTTATGAAAATGTGAAAACTTGAAAATCAAATTCAAAATTATGTAATGTCCACCTCAGGTAACTGATGGTACAGATTTTCAAATATGAAAGACTGCGTCCTCCCTTTTTTTTCTTCAATTTTTTTTTCCTTTGATGACAGTGATTTCCATTTAAAAAATGTGTCTGCATTTTATTTCTTCATATTGTCCTACATGAATAAATCCTTGAAGCCATGAAACCAAAGTAGTCCTGTATTTCCATGTTGAATAGGTATCAAGGGAGGCGGTTATCAAAAAAATTATATCAGCACATTTTTTTACCATACTGTTTAAAAATGAAGTAAAAAATTAATAATTTCAAAACTCATTCAAACTCAAAAAGGAGGCGGTTTTTTTCATTATATCAGTACATTTTGTTAGTGAATGTTTTGACTTCGAGTTTTTCTTTGATACTTTTTTTCTTTTTTTTTCACAAAATATAAAAATATAATATCAACTTTTAGTGTACTGACGACTGAGTTATCGTTCGGGTTGGTGGTAATAATTTCTAGAAAAAATTCAATAGGTACCTACCTAATTTTGAGGAAATTTTGAATTTGTGATTTAAAAAAAATGTTTTGATTTTTTTTCCCTAGCAGATTTGGTGATTTTTAGCATAGTATATGCTTTTACTATGACCAAAATTGAAAAAAACGACACCAAAATCCGTCACGAAATTCAGTCACGAAATTCCGTCACGAAATTGGGTTAGGTTAGCTTAGGTTAGGTTACATTAGGTTAGGTTTGGATGACATAAAAAACTTGGAAAATTTTTAATAAATTCGAGTTTTTAGACATTATGTCAGACATTTTGAAACTTGTAAATTTTTTGAAATTTTATGACTTTTAGACATTTTCTAGACATTTTGTCAGACATTCTGAAACTTTGATATTTTTTTTAGAAAGATGACTTTCTGACATTTTGAAACTTGGAAAATTTTTTAAAAATTTTATGACTTTTAGGCTTTTTGTTAGACATTCTGAAAAAATTGAAATTTTTTAAAAAATTCCCTTTGAAATTAATATTCGTGACTTTAAGACATTTTGTCATAGAGTAAAAGCATATACTATGTTTCATACTTTTTTAATATACAATATTCAAACCTACACGTTTAAGAATTTTCGTGCAATAGCTAATTTTTATAGGAAAAAAATCATAAATTTTGAGAAAATTTGAATTTTTGATTTTAAAAAAGCTTTTTGGATTTTTTTTTATTTCCAGCAGATTTGGCAATTTCTTAATTCAATTCAGTCCTACAAAAGTATAAACTTCTCAATAAATCAATTTAGCATCTGCGAAGGACTTCTCGAGTTACTCACATTTTTGAAAGAAATTTCAATAATTTATAATTATGAGGAAATTTGAATTTAGGCTTTGAAAATTTTTTTTTGGATTCTATTTTTTTCAATGCTAGCTGATTAGGAATTCGAGCAGTAAATTCGAAAAAAAAATCGATAATTTTGATGAAATTTGAATTTTTGATTTTAAAAAAGGTTTTTGGAAATAATTTTTTCAATTTTTATTTGCAGCATATTTTACAATTTTTCAATACAATTAGGTACAAATGAAGGACTTTTCAGGAAGTAATTGCCAAAATTTTTAGGTAATTTTAAAAGACAGTTTAATTGTTTCACTCGAATTTCCAAAAAACAATTTTCTTATTCCTTTAGAGACAAAATCTCAATTTTTTGGGTACTGAAGGGAAACTGTGATCCATTTTTTGAAAGAAAAAATTGATAAAGAAAAGTTTTTTCCATTTTTTTTAAATTTAGAGGTAGACATTTTCAATGTTTTTAGGACAAAAATAAAATAAAATTCTCGACTTTTTTCAAGAAAAATTTTTAATTTTTTTAGGGTAGAATTTTTAATTTTTTTGAGAAAAGTTTTTATTTTAGGAAGCCAAAAAATCCAATTTTTTTACGAAAAAGAAAATAGGTATACCTATCAGAGGAAACCACATCAATTTTTTAGGGGAATAATTGGGAGGGGTATCAATCGGAGGCCGTCAACAAATTCTGGGGAAATTTTTTTTTTTAATCCTTTACTTTCTTCGAGGAAAAAAAATCTCGATTTTTTATCGAATAAATAAAGTTTATTTGCAATATGAGACAACGTGAAACATTTCTGATTTTTTCCAGATAGGTACCTAAAGAATTCTCATTTTTTTTAACGAAAAAATCTCATTTTTAAAGGTGGAATTTTCCTAGGAAAAAAAATTTCAATTTTGTTGGGGAATTCTATTTTTTATTTTTTATTTTTTTTGAGAAAAGAATGTCAACTTATGTGGAGCAACCCGAGCAGCACACTCGATCGATAATATCGAAAGTTGAAACGTATCGATAAAAAATCGTTTAAAAATCTAAAGATGTTCTCACGATATGATACAGATTTAGCTGTACGATTTTATAGGCAAAAAATCTAAAAACTATCGAATTCGATAGTATTACGATTTTAGGACGATATTCGTCAACGATACTATCGACAAAGAATATTAAATTTATCGAATCCGATTTTCCACCGATTTTGTGCAGATATTTGAAACTATATTATCGACAAATAATCTGAAATTTCTCGAATTCGATTTTTTAACGATTTTGTGAAGATATTTGAAACTATATTATCGACACGTAATCTGAAATTTCTCGAATTCGATTTTTCAACGATTTTGTGCAGATATTTGAAACTATATTATCGACACGTAATCTGAAATTTCTCGAATTCGATTTTTCAACGATTTTGTGACGATATTTAGAACTATATTATCGACAAATAATCTGAAATTTCTCGAATTCGATTTTTTAACGATTTTGTGCAGATATTTGAAACTATATTATCGACACGTAATCTGAAATTTCTCGAATTCGATTTTTCAACGATTTTGTGACGATATTTAGAACTATATTATCGACAAATAATCTGAAATTTCTCGAATTCGATTTTTTAACGATTTTGTGAAGATATTTACAACTATATTATCGACAAATAATCTGAAATTTCTCGAATCCGATTTTCCACCGATTTTGTGCAGATATTTACAACTATATTATCGACAAATAATCTGAAATTTCTCGAATTCGATTTGTTAACGATTTTGTGAAGATATTTGAAACTATACTATCGAAAAAGAATATTAAATTTATCGAATTCGATTGTTTAAAGATTTTGTGAAGATATTTAAAACTGTATTATCGACAGATTATATGAAATTTATCGAATTCGATTTTTCAACGATTTTGTGACGATATTTAAAACTATATTATCGACACATTATATGAAATTTATCGACTTCGATATTTCAACGATTTTGTAACGATAGTTGTTGAAACTATATTGATTTTTTTCTAGTCAAAAAATACCTACTTTATATTCAAAATTGGATGGGAAGAAAGGGCCAAATCGAAATTTTTATAATAACCAAAATTAAATCCAGAATATTATTCTACAACTTTTGTTTGAAATGTTTTTTCAATTGGACCTCATCTCTAGCCTCTATTATTTTGCATTTACCTACTTACGTGTAACAGTAATATGCGAAATCAAAATTGAAAAAATTTTCAAACAAGTTATCTAGTTTTTTTGGTTTACTAGGTATTTTACTTGAAACCAGATCGTTGTTCTTAAATAAAATTTTACCAAGTTCAATACTACGATTACTATGTGAATACTTAGTATTTAAAATTGAACGGGAGGGAGGCGCCCAATCGAAAATTTTGTAATGACCAAAATTATTCTTAGAACTTTAAGCTACAACTTTTGTTTGAAAATTTTTTCAATTGGACCTCTCCTTCTCCTCCAATTTTGCATAATACTCCGTTGATACTTATTCAAAATTGGAGGAGCGGAGGAAAAAGGGGCCAATTTGAAAAATTTTTCAAACAAAAGTTGTAAATTAAGGTCCTAGAAATAATTTTAGTTATTATAAAAATTTCAATTGGACCCCTCCCTCTTCTCCAATTTTGCATAAGATGTTTGAATATTATAATCCAATTCGTATTATGCGAACGAACTCCGATGTTCGCAACAGACGCTTGTTTTGTAGAAACTGCTGTATTTGGAACGAAATTGTGCGCGCGCATATACCCATATATGCTAAATTATCTACAAAAAATCGATAGAATATCGAAACTAGATAATCTACAAAAAATCGTAATACAAAATCGATAGAATATCGAAATTAAATCGAAATAAAAAATCGATAGAATATCGAAACTAAATCGAAATAAAAAATCGACAGAATATCGAATTCGATAAAGTGTCGCGTTAGTTCCGCATAAATCGTGTAATTATCTTTCGATTTATAGATAGGTTATCGATGAAGTATCTAACTATAATCTTGAGATTTTTAAAAGAAAAATCGTTCGATTTTATCGAAAGTTTATCTGTTGATGGATTTTGCCAACTATAATTCATCGATAATCTGTCGATATATCGAAAGATAATTTCACGATTTATGCGGAACTAACGCGACACTTTATCGAATTCGATATTCTGTCGATTTTTTATTTCGATAATTTGTCGAGTGTGCTGCTCGGGAAAAATATTTTAGAAAATTTTTGGGGTCATCTTGAAAAAATTCTCAATTTTCTTGAAAAATAGTTACCTAAGTCTCTTTTTTGTAATTTTTTTTTAAATTCTGCGAGAAGAAACTTTCTTAGTTGATTTGAAATAAAAATATTTATTACATTTTTGGGGAGGAGATCTCTGAATTTTTCGAATTGAAAAATTCTCAATTCTTGGAATAAATTAAAAAAAAAATTTTTTTGAAAAAATTGAAAATTTTAAAATTTGCCGAGAAAAAATACCTACTCATTTTTTTGAATTAAGAATTTCTCAGAGGTATTTTAATTTTTTGGTGGGAGGAGGTTCTCAACTTTCTGTTTTAGTTTTGTATTTTTTCCGATAATTTTTTTTTTTTTTTCAGAAAAATTCCATTGAAAAAAATTGCAATTAATATTTATCTACCATTCCACCCACTCACGCCTTCTTTTCACAAAAGAAAATTTTCCAATTCCCAAAGGCCTAAGCTTTCGTAGACACGGCGTACTTGCAAATGACGAGGAGAAAAAAAAGAACAATATACACAAAAGGGAGATGAGAAACCATTTTAGCGTCAGAAACGCAAGAAGCATTATCCGGCCCATCGAGACAATACAGATTACTTCCTATATATGATATCATAACAAAGCCAATAATATGTCTAAAAATGTCCCCCCCCCCCCCCACCAAAAAAAATAGACCAAAATATAATACGGTTGGCGATATTATCTATTATGAACGTGTGCCTAACCTATAAGTATGTATATGGTAGGATAGAGAAGGAGGAGTAGAAGGGAAAAGGCGAAAGCACGCGTCCGATTTCCGATATGCGACGTCTGAAAAAGCTGTCTGCATTCTAGGCTAATCCACTTTTTGAAAGATGACACGACGATGCTGCTGGATGGCAATGGCAAATAATATCGCGACGAAGAAAATGACATTTATCGGGGCCATCACCATACGTCACTGACGGGGACGTGTGAAAAGACGCGACGTACGTCGGGTTAGATCGTATTAATTAAATATTCGGTACGCGGAAGCCGCGATAAAGGTTATTACATTTTAATTGAAAACAGTAAGTATCGATAACGGCGGTGTGGCGTACCGCGGTGTACAAAAACATGGCCAAGTACATGCTTCTGCTCATCGATGAGGGCTTGAACTTTGTAAGAATATTTTTGGTCGTTAACACGTAATTTCACACTGTGATATTGACCCGCATCAATTGAATAATCGCGAGTTATTTTAAGAGCATTCGACAAATACGTATAATACCTCTTTGATATGTTTACGTTTAGAAACACATCGCTTATGATCGTGTTTTTGGTACACTGTATAGGTATATCCTTTTTGATTTGGCCAACTGCAAAAATGATAAGAGAGCTGGACCTTTTTTTTTTCGCTATTCGCTTTGTGCATGTGTTTGTGTGTTGGCTACAATCAAATATTTCGTATAGCGAATTAAACGAGTAAAAACAGATTCAAAAGGGTGGCAGATGTGATTACCGCGTTATGTACCTATACGATAATGTTGCTGGCCGCACATACATATACGTGAATGGCACAGCACAGCGCAGCGCGCCGCCACGCCAAGCCAAGCGTCTACCTCAAAACAAAAAAAGGGCGACTAACAGCTGTTTTTGTGCAGGCTTTTTTCAAAAGCGAACGAGTGCGGGGATCTCGATCGTGCTCTTACACAGTTCCAGATTTTCATCAAAATTTACTAGGCTTCGATTCGCGTCGCGTGTTGGTATACTGACCATATCGTATGTCTGTATCAGTACCATTTATATGCCATTCAGAGTACGCATAGGGTGCTGGTAATTGTAGTTATGCGATGTGGTGCTCCCCTCGTTGCCCCAAATGTGATATATTTTGATCATTTGCGATATAAGCGAGCTTACAGTGTAGGTACATACGGAGACAGACGTACTATTTGTGCACTGTGCAGTGTGATGTGTGTACTTAGTTGATAAGGAGACTGATAAGTAAATGCGATTAGCCTATTATAGGTATAGTAGGCTGTAGGCAGTAGGTACCCGATTAGTGGTTTTTAAGTAGATGCAAGTACATATATGTGATCGAGTCTAGTGATAACTTTATCATTGCTGCAATATTGAATTTGCATTTGTAAAATTGGATCATAACTATAATTTTCGATTTTAATGAACCCGAGCGGCACACTCGATCGATAATATCGGTAGATGTAACGTATCGATAAAAAATCGTTTGAAAATCTATATAGATGTTCTCACGATATTATAAAGATTTATCGGTACAACTTCATAGGCAAAAAATCTAAAAACTATCGAATTCGATATTATTAAGATTTTATGACGATATTTGTCAACGATACTATCGACAAAGAATATTAAATTTATCGATTCCGATTTTCCACCGATTTTGTGCAGATATTTGAAACTACATTATCGACAAAGAATATTAAATTTATCGAATTCGATTTTTTAACGATTTTGTAAAGATATTTAAAACTATATTATCGACAGATTATATGAAATTTCTCGACTTCGATATTTTACCGATTTTTTGACGACATTTGAAACTATATTATCGACAGATTATATTAAATTTATCGAATCCGATTTTTTACCGATTTTGTAAAGATATTTGAAACTATATTATCGACACATAATATGCAATTTCTCGAATTCGATTTTCTAACGATTGCGTGAAGATATTTGAAACTATATTATCGACAAATAATCTGAAATTTCTCGAATTCGATTTTTCAACGATTTTATGACGATATTTGAAACTATATTATCGACTCGTAATATGAAATTCCTCGAATTCGATTTTTCAACGATTTTGTGGCGATATTTGAAACTACATTATCGACAAATAATCTGAAATTTGTCGAACGATTTTTCAACGATTTTGTGACGATATTTGAAATTGCTGAAATTTTTTCTAAGTCCAACACGTCTGGAAGTTACAAACTGCCTATTATAAGCGTTTTATTGCTAATTCCTCAACGATAAGGTATGGCATAGTGGTTAAGGAAGAGGATTACCATGCAGGAGGTAGATGGTTCAAGCCCCACGGATGACAGATTTTTTATAATTATTTTTGACTTTTTCTGAAATGATCCTCTTACCGTAATATGAATAATGTGTTTAGGCATAGTTTAATGTATTAATTATGCTAATTAATGATTTTTAATTATAGAATAAAAATGTAAAAAAATTTTAAAAAACCACGCTTTTATTTAAAGTTGGTCACTTTGTAAAATGTTATTCATAGGGAAAGAGTAATGCCTTAAAAAACAAAAAATAAAATTTACTTGAATACAAAAATGTGTCATGAAATTTTTTTTTTCAAAAATTTTAATGATGAAAAGCGTGGTGGGGTGTGCGAGGAGCAAACGAATACCTTTTCGATTAACGCCCCACCACGCTTTTCATCATTAAAATTTTTGAAAAAAAAATTTTCATGACACATTTTTGTATTCAAGTAAATTTTATTTTTTGTTTTTTAAGGCATTACTCTTTCCCTATGAATAACATTTTACAAAGTGACCAACTTTAAATAAAAGCGTGGTTTTTTAAAAATTTTTTACATTTTTATTTAACTCTTTTTGTCGTTGAAAATATTTTAATTTCATAGTTTTGAAATTTTCAAAATGGAACCCCCTCATAGGGGCTCAATTTGGGGTCAAGGGTAAATTTGAGTTCGAAAATCGAATTCAGCTACCTCGAAAACCAACATTTTGATATCAATGTTGTGAATTTTGGAATTTTCAAAATGGAACCCCCTCATAGGGGCTCAATTTGGGGTCGGGGTAAATTTGAGTTCGAAAATCGAATTCAGCGACCTCGAAAACCTACATTTCGATACCAATGTTGTGATTTTCTGAAATTTTCAAAATTGAACCCCCTCATAGGGGCTCAATTTGGGGTCGGGGGTAAATTTTAGTTGGAAAATCGAATTCAGCAACCTCGAAAACCTACATTTCGATACCAATGTTGTGATTTTCTGAAATTTTCAAAATTGAACCCCCTCATAGGGGATCAATTTGGGGTCGGGGGTAAATTTGAGTTCGAAAATCGAATTCAGCGACCTCGAAAACCCCTAAAGTGAGCACTATGTTCTTTCAATTCCAGTAAAATATTAAATGAGAGAGGATTGGTTGAAAACATACTCTTGGTTCCATGAGACATACATAGACATACATACATACATACATACCAAGTATATAAAAGCGTGGTAAAAATCGATAAAAAATCGACAGAATATCGAATTCGATAAAGTGTCACGAAAGTTCCGCCTAAATCGTGAAATTATCTTTCGATATTATAGATAGATTATCGATAAAATATCTTACTATAATCTCGAAATTTTTACTAACTATAATTCGTCGATAATCTATCTATAATATCGAAAGATAATTTCACGATTTAGGCGGAACTTTCGTGACACTTTATCGAATTCGATATTCTGTCGATTTTTTATTTCGATAATTTGTCGATTGTGCTGCTCGGGAATACGAATTTTACATGAATTTGTCAAGAATCTTATAAACACAGAATACCTCTCTTACAAGGGAACCTCCCCACCCCATCTCGTCACCTCCGATTTCGCTGAAATTTGGCTCACGGAAAGAGCATGCCACCCACATCTAACAGCCAAATTTTTAGCTGCGGAAGTTGATTTTTCGATTTTTGGTGAATTTTTAAAAATGGCTAAAATCACCCCAAAAAACCAACTTTTGTAATAAAAATCACAAATTTTGAGATAGAATCCTGAAAATTGGTTTGTATACTAAAGTCGACCTCCCGAGTCGATTGGGACCATTTTCGAAGCGATCTGGAGCCTTCAGAAAAAGTTGACTTTTCTCCAGCACACTGGAACTGTTCCAGATGGCGCTGTAATTAACTTCGGCAGCTGAAAATTTAATCCTAGCGTAAGTATGATGTCATCTATCGATTGGCATAGTTGAATCGAAAATTCGAGATGACGAGTTCGAGCCTGTATTTTCAATTTTCATGACAACTTGAAAATTTGATATTTTTTAAAAATTTCCAAAAAATCAGATTCTCTAGAATATCGTTCGAAACTTCGTTTACCCCCCTAATGGCACCAATCGACTCGGGAGTCGACTTAGGGGGGGGGGGGGTTTAAAGGAAGTTTCGAACGATATTCTGGAAAATCTGATTTTTTGGAAATTTTTAAAAAATGTCAAATTTTTAAGTTGTCATGAAAATATACGCCCGAACTCGTCACCTCGAATATTCGATTCAACTATGCCAATCGATAGATGACATCATACTTACGCTAGGATTAAATTTTCAGCTGCCGAAGTTAATTACAGCGCCATCTGGAGCAGTTCCAGTGCGCTGGAGAAAATTCAATTTTTTCTGGAGGCTCCAGATCGCTTTGAAAATGGTCCCAATCGACTCGGGAGGTCGACTTTAGTATATAAACCGATTTTCAGGATTCTATCTCAAAATTTGCGATTTTTATTCCAAAAGTTGCTTTTTTGGGGTGATTTTAGCCATTTTCAAAAATTCGCCAAAAATCGAAAAATCAACTTCGACAGCTAAAAATTTGGCTGTGAGGTGTGGGCGACATGCTCTTTCAGTGAGCCAAATTTCAGCGAAATCGGAGGAGACGAGTTGGGGAGGTTCTATTGTTAGTACAGGAATTTTGGCGAAATGTCATAGAGAGAGTGTCATCTCCGTGATCTTTTTGAATGCAACCCTCTTTGGATCCAAGGTGGAAACCTTGGATTCATGTCAAATTTAAAAATCAACACTCTTAGATCCAAGACCCTCACCTTGGATCCTCATTACTCATTAGGGTGGGCCGAAAATCAAAAATTTTCGATTTTCAAAATGTAATACTGCGGAAAAGTCGTGTCTTGGTGAGACATGAAAAATGAAAAAAAAATAAAATAAAATAAAATAATAAGTATCTTCCAATCGCGCAAGAGCCCTCAAATTTTTGAAAATTTGCAAAAAATTAAAATATTCCAAAATGTTACAGAATGGGTTTTACGCCTTTGGTTGGCAAGTATTATCATCGTTATTAATAGTTTTTGAAAAAAAAAATCCAGAATTTATCAGATCATCGCATTTATGAGACATTAAAAAAATGTCATTTTTTATGTTTTTTTAAAAAAATTGAAAAAATTGAATTATAATTGGGAAAAAAATTTTGTAATTAAAATGGCTTTAACATACACAGTTTCGCCCAAAAAGGCAATTAACGACGATTTTCCCTCTTTACCTTCATTTTCAAGAACCATCATTTTCTTCAATTTTTCGTAGTTTTTGAAAAAATTTTAAGGGTACGAAAAAGATGTGAAATCGCTGTAAATTATCTTTTTGGGCAAAATTGTGTATGTTAAACCCATTTTAATTCCAAATTTTTTTTCCAATTTTTAATCTATTTTTCAGCATTTTTAAAAAAAAATGTAAAAATATATGACATTTTTTTAATGTCTCATAAATGCGATGATCTGATAAATTCTGGATTTTTTTTTTTCAAAAACTATTAATAACGATGATAATACTTGCCAACCAAAGGCGTAAAACCCATTCTGTAACATTTTGGAATATTTTTCAAATTTTGATTTTTTGTAAATTTTCAAAAATTTGAGGGCACTTGAGCGATCGGAAGATATTATTTGATTTGATAATTTTTTTTTCATTTTTCATGTCTCACCAAGACGCAACTTTTCCGCGGTATTACATTTTGAAAATCGAAAATTTTTGATTTTTGGCCCACCCTAATCCACATGTGATATTCTTGGATTAAATTTTTTTTTCAAATAAAAAATTCACCCTCAAAATTATTTAAATTTTTCTCGAAATTAGTTATTGCACGAGAAGTTCTACAGTTATGGTTGAATTAGTTAACAAAAAATTTCCAGATCCGCTGGTATGGAAAAAAATTGATTCCAAACTTTTTTCAAATCAAGAATTCAAAATTTTCTAAAATTATCTCAAAATTTTGGAAATTATTGCTCAAAAAGTTCTTCATTTGTAGGTTTGAATAATTGTATTAAAAATTGAAAAATCTGGAAATAAAAATTTAAAAAATTATTTCCAAAAAGCTTGTTTAAAATTAAAAATTTAAATTTCCTCGAAATTATTGCTGAAAAAGTCCTACAGTTGTAGGATTAAAAAAATTCCAAATCAGCTGGAATTGAGAAAAATCGATTCCAAAAATTTTTTCAAATCAAAAATTCCAACTTTCTCAAAATTATTTTTAAAATTTTGGAAATTATTGCTCGAGAAGTGCTACAGATTTAGGATTTAATTATACGAAAAAATTTCCTATAATCAGCTGGCATTAAAAAAAATAGATTCCAAAAAAATTTTAATAAAAAATTCAAATTTCATCAAAATTATTAAAATTTTTTGAATATTTTTGCACGAGAAGTCTTACAGATGAAGGGTTAAATTTTACGAAAAAATTTCCTGATCCGCTGGGATTGAAAAAAATAGATTCCAAACATTTTTTCAAATCAAAAATTCAACATTTCCATAAAGTTATTTTTTTAAATTTTGGAAATTATTCCTCGAAAAGTACTACACTTGTAGGTTTGAGTTGTATTAAAAAACTGCCAAATCTGCTAGAAATAAAAATTAAAAAATTACCTGTTTCCAAAAAACTTTTTGAAATCAAAAATTCAAATTTCCTTAAAATTATTAAAATTTTGTCTCAAAATTATTGCTCGAGAAGTCTTACAGTTGTTGTGTTTAGTTATACGAAAAAAAATTGATTCCAAAAAAAATTTTCACCTAATACATAAACTCTAATTTCTTCGAGACTATACCTAATTGAAATCGAAATTATTGCTCGAGGAGTCCTGCAGTTGTACGGTTCACTTATACAAAAATTTCCAGATGTGCTGTAATTGAAAAAAAAATAGACTAAAATACGGTATGGCACCTACCTATATTTTTTCAAATCAAAAATTCAAAATTTTCTCAAATTTAAAAAATTTTGAAATTACCTAGGTACGTATTGCTCGAAAAATTCTACACTTGTAGCTTTGAATTGTATAAAAAAATTCAAAATCTGCTGGAAATGAAAAAAAAATTATTTCCAAAAAACTATTTTGAAATCAAAAATTTACTTAAATTTCCTCAAAGTTATTGAAATTTTTTTGAAATTATTTCTCGAGAAGTCCTATGCAAAAATTTTTTAGATTCCCTGGAATTGAAGAAAATAGATTTTTTTAATCTTGAAATTTCCTAAAATTTTTGGAAAATGTTGCTCGAAAAGTTCTAAGGTTGTAGGGTTGACTTATACAAAAAAAAATTCCAGATACGATAAAATTGAAAAAAAAAGATTAGAAATTTTTTTCCAAATCAAAAATTTGAATTTCCTCAGAATCATTAAAATTTTTCTCAAAATTATTGCTCAAGAAGTCCTACAGTTGTAGGGTTGAATTAAACGAAAAAAATTTGCAGATTCGCTGGAATTAAAAAAAATTATTAACTACAATTTTTTTTTTTTTCAAATCATAAATTCAAATGTATTCATATTGCTCGAGAAGTCCTTCGCAGATGTTAAATTACCTATACGAAAAAATTTCCAAATCAGCTGAATTTGATAAAAATCGATTTCAAAAAAAAAGTTTTCATCTATAAAATTCAAATTTTTTCTCGAAATTATTGCTAGAGAATTCCCACAGTTGTAGGGTTGGCGTATGGACAAAAAAAAAACAGATTCGCAGGAATTGATAAAATAGATTCCATTTTTTTTCAAATCAAAAATTCAAATTTCCTGAAAATTAGGTATAATTTTTTTTGGAAATTATTGCTTGAGAAATCCTACAGTTGTATGGTTGAATTAAATTAAAAAATTGCCAAATCTGCGGGAAATGAAAAAAAAAAAAAAAAACTTTTCAAAATAAAAAATTCAAATTTCCATTGGAATTTTTCTTGAAATTATTGCTCGGGAAGTCCTATACAGTTATATAGGGTCGAAGTATATGAAAAAATTTCAAAATCAGCTGCAATTGAAAAAATAGATTTCAAAAAAGTTTTCATCTTTTAAATTCAAATTTCCTCAAAATCATTAAAAACTTTTTCGAAATTATTGGTCGAGGAGTCCTACAGTTGTAGGGTTGAATTATACGAAAAAATTTCCAGATCCCCAGGAATTCAAAAAAATAGATTCTAAAAAAAGCTTCAAAACAAAAATTCAAATTTCTTAAAATTTTTGTTTCGATGAATTTCCAATTTTCAATTTTTCTAGATTTCATCGTTTTATAAGTTGTTTTTTTTTCGTGGATTTTGATTTTGCGAAAATTCACCATAGTACACTGAAAAAAATGGATTGTAATGATTCTGGGCAAAACACAGTAATTTTAGGACACGTCGCCAATTTTGGAATCATTTCAGTGAAAAACAGAAAAGATTCAGTTCTATTCCAGAATGATTACGGAGACTCCGTAATCATTCTGGAATAGAACTGAATCTTTTCTGTTTTTCACCGGAATGATTCCAAAATTGGCGACGTGTCCTAAAATTACTGTGTTTTGCCCAGAATCATTACGGTTTTTGAAAATTCATTTTTTTCAGTGTAGCAATCTTCTTGTAGAATTTTCACGAAGGTAACTTTTACACCAAAAGATAGTACCAATAATACCAAATCAAGTACATGGAATAGAAAATAAAGAAATAGGTACACCATACGAGTCATACGAGTCATACGAGTGAGAAATAACACATATGACAGCTTGTATACCTACTAGGGTGGCCCTTATTTTTCGAATTTTGTAAATGTTGTCGGGACGGGGGGTCAATTGGTGACATATTGGTAGAAAATAATTCCCTATATTTTATTTTTCCTCTAACTGAATTTTAAGCCATTTCTCAGGGGCCCCCAAATTTGAAAAAATCAAAAGAATAGAAAAAATAGAGCATTTTGAAAATTTTTGAAAATTTTCTAGCAAAATGGTCATAGGGATGGTATTTCTATAAGACAAGACCATTTTCGATGATTTCTTATCTTTACCCCCCTTTTCATGGGACATGAAAAAACGTCATTTCTTACGATTTTTAAAAAATTTGAAAAAAATGGCTACAAATTTTTTTTTTTAAATTTAATAAAATGGTTTCAACATACATGTTAACACCCAAAAAGGTCATATACGGTGATTTTTCACCACTGCCGTATCAGTGAGAATTTTTCAAAAACTATCAAAAATTGAAAAAAATGAGATTCCCAAAAATGAAGGTAAGGATGAAAAATCGCCGTAAATGACCTTTTTGGGTGATAACATGTATGCTAAAAACATTTTATTAAAAAAAAAATGTTTTTTTAATTTTTAGTAATTTTTTTCAAATTTTTTAAAAAACGTAAAAAATGACGTTTTTTTTATGTCCCATGAAAAGGGGGTAAAGATAAGAAATCATCGAAAATGGTCTTGTCTTATAGAAATACCATCCCTATGACCATTTTGCTAAAAATTTTCAAAAATTTTCAAAATGTTCTATTTTTTTTGTTTTTTGGGATTTTTTCAAATTTGGGGGCCCCTGAGAAACGGCTTAAAATTCAGTTAGAGGAAAAATAAAAAATAGGGAATTATTTTCTACCAATATGTCACCAATTGACCCCCCGTCCCGACAACATTTCCAAAATTCGAAAAATAAGGGCCACCCTAATACCTACACTACACTTAGAAAAACAAGAAGGAAAACATACCTACTTTACCACCATACGCAATACGCAACGTAAGAACCGACTCATTAAAAGTCGAGGGTTAACATAAGCTAACTTGTTTGCATGATATTGAGGAAGAAGAAGAAAAAAATTTACGACGCCAGCCAATCCATCGACAAGGGTTTCTCATCTTTCGAGTTCAAAATATACCACCCTGTCCCAATATCGTACTAGAAAATTAATCCAAATGATGGGTGAAAAGCTCTATATCGATATAAAAATCGAAACCGAAACTACCATTTCTGAATGTTTTAGGAACCCCGTGGCGCGTGAATGCTGACAGGTAATAAAGATAGGGCGGATTACTACGTATAGACGTGGAGAAAAAAAAGACGGCGAATGGGTAAAAAAAAAGGGTTACATTGGCTAGGTAGTAAATACGTTTCGTATTGTCCATCGTGAATGGTGTGGTATGGTGTATTCGTGTGAGTGTAATTATCAAACGAGGAACAACCGAACCGAAATGAAGTTAATATTTTAAGACTTGGCCGAGGAGCTATGTCCACGATGTAGGGTGATTTCGCCAATACTCGTATGGTAGAATAGCTTAGTGCAAACACGATCGTCTGCTGCAGAAAGAAGCTCGAGCTTGTTGATTAAATTTTATACGACAAATTACGACGATGGAAACCTTACGATATTTCGTACGTAGGATGTATGTACGTCTACGTATACTTTGCCTAGTGGAATAAGAAATGGAAGATTACATTCTTGGTCAAGGTATAGACTTTTCTATTTTAAAATGTTCCTTTCGATGGCCTGATTAACTCCTTGGTATGCTCCAATCCAAATTTGAACTCGATGCTTAATTTTTTGATTTCAAAAAATGTTGAAAAAAAGAAATTCAAAAAAAAAAATCATCGACAGAAATTTTTTAAAATTGTATTCCAAAAAACAAAGAAATTTTTTTTTACTTCCAAAAAAATAAAAATAAATAAAATATACCTACTCCAAAAAAATTCAAGAAAGTCTCAAATCACGAAAAAATATTCAATTTTTTATTTCAAAAAATTGATTTCTTGTTTACCTACTTAAAAAAATACAAATAAAATTTATCCGAATTTTTTTAATTCTCAAAAAAATTGAAAAATTTTCCATCCCTTATTTTTTATTAGTTGAGGACTTTGGATCTGAGAAGGGTGAATTCTAAAATATGACATAGATCCAAGCTGGGGACTTGGGTCCGAGAGGGGTAAATCTTAAAATATGATACTGATCCAATGTGGAGACCTTGGATCTAAGCAGGCCCGTCGAGAAAGGGGGCAGAGGGGACATTTTGCCTCAGGCCCGGAGTTTTGCTAGGGGGCCTAAAATAAATTTTCTCCGCTTGAGTTGGAAAAATCACATATTTTTTGGTCAAAAATACCCTTGGAAAAGGGCCAAAAATAATTTTTGCCCCGAACCCACTTTGGCTTTCTACGGGCCTGGATCTAAGAGGGGTAAATTCCAAAGGGGTAAATTCCAGTGCTGAGATTAAGCCGGAACGAGCGTTTGAAAAATGAAAATTTTGAGTTCTCGATTCGTTAAAAATAAAAAATTTTCGTTCCGGTTCATGAAAAATCTAAGTACTGTTTCATTTTACCAAAATTTGATTCAGATTCTTCTAAAATAGATAGCTATACCTGACGTCTTGAAAATTATTCTCAAATTTCTATGAAATAAAAAAGAAACATTATTTTTTAAGAACATAATACCCAAGTTTTTTTTTATGCAGATAGAAAGCTCTCATTTTTTATAAGAAAACATTTTTAATTATTCCCAATTATTTTAAAGAAAAAAACTAAACTTTTCAAATTTTTGAAGAAAAAAAAATTGGAGAAGAAAATTTCTCAAGTTTTTCATAATAGGTAATACCTATTTAACTTAAATTTTTGAATAATTTTTTTTTCTTTTTTTTTTGCAGAAAAATTACTAAGTATTTTTGTTTAGGATGAATTTGATGAAATAGGTACACTGAAAAAAATGGATTGTAATGATTCTGGGTAAAACACAGTAAAATTGGCGACGTATCCTAATTTTACTGTATTTTACCCAGACTCATTACGGTTTTTGAGAATTCATTTTTTTCAGTGTACTTATTTTTTGAGAGAAAAAAATATTTCGATTACCTTATCAAATATTTAGGAGCAAAAAATCAGTTTTTCTGTTTAAAATGAAATCTCTCATTTTTGGAAATTAAAAAAAAATAATAATCTCAATTTTTCGTAAGAAGAAAATTTCTCAATTTTTCTGAAGTAAAATTAGGTAGATACATACCTACATATGAATTTCTCAAATTTTTGAGAAAAAATATTTTAGTGAAAAAAATCTTAAATTATTTTTTGAAAGAAAAAAATCTGCTTTTTGTTCAGGATGAAATGTCTCATTTTTAGAGAAAAAATTCCAAGATTTTTTGAGAAAAATAATTTACCTGATCGATCTCATTTTTTTGGCGAGAAAATATTTTTCAAATTTTTGAAGAAAAAAAATCTTAATTTTTTTGTAGAAGAAAACCTCGCATTCTCATAGAAAAAAAGGAAAAAAATGGGGAATTTTTTTCAATTTTCTTTAAATGAAAAAACTCTTTAATTTTTTAGAGCCAAAAAAAATGCTCAAATCTTAATTGCCAAAAAATGGTTCAAATTGGATGAATAGAATTGATTTTTTCTACCTTCAAGTCTAAAATACTTAATATTTATCATTGGGTTACTTTATAAAAATTTATTTTCATAAATCCCTCAAGCCTATAAAATATTGAAGAACATCCAGTCAAAGATCTAAAATTACCAAAAATGAAGGGACGGGAATTGAAAAAATATTCATAACTGGCACAAGGTTCAATTTGGGGGTTTGACATGATTTGGCCGAAATTTGGATCAAAATACGTTCCACTTCAAAAATTTTTGAATAAGTATAAATTTTTAAAACAAAATTTTAAAAAATAAGGTTTTTTAAAATTGGAAAATATATATACCTACCTAATTATATAAAAAAGTAATTTTTGTAATACATTAAAAAAGTAATTTTTGTAATACATTAAAAAACAAGGTGCTCCGCGACAGCCGAATTTTTTTTTTCAAGTTAGTGTACCACTTTGAAAACGTTTTCATCCATGGTATTTCAGTTTCAATATCAGTTTTAACTTCAAATTCAGTTTAAAAATGTCAGGTTTTTGTCTTCAGTTTTAGTTCCTATCTGCATTGAAGATTTCATCTTCAGATGGGGGCTTCGCCCCCATACCCCGTTGAGGCTCCGACCCAACCCCCTCATCACTTTCGGCTCTTAGGATGGGGCTCCGCCCCCATGCCACCGCGTTGGGGCTTCGCCCCCAACCACCTCGTCACTTCCAACTCTTCAGATGGGGGCTCCGCCCCATGCCCCTATTGGGGTGGCTTTACCCTCAATAGGTACGTGGCAGGAGAGGATTGAGGGCTTCGCTCTCAATCCCTTCACACTTTCAGCTCTTCAGACGAGGGCCAACACACCAAAAAAGAGGTTAAAACGTGAAAATTTCTGATTTTTGACCCTGTACGGGGGTCAAATGGTGCTCAAAAGTCGAACCCCCCAAAAGGCACATCAGTGACCTCTACTGACCCTACATCCCAAATTTCGATTGTTTAGGTCTTTTAGTTTGGGCTGTAGGCTGTTCAACGCGTCAGAAAAGACAAGTTAAAACTTGAAAAATATTGATTTTTGACCCTGTATCGAGGTCAAAAGGGGTTTAAAGGTCAAAACCTACAAAAGGCACATCAGGGGCATGAACTCGATCTATGATAAAAATTTAGGCCCCCCAGCTCTATTTGGGGGGTCTGTAGCCTGATCAACGTGAAAAAATGACCTCAAAATCCACTTTTTGGGCCCTAAAATGGGGTGGGGAAGCTGAAATTTGGATACAGTGGAGACAATCAGAGTCACTGTTGTTGGTAAAAATTTCAAATCATTTTGTCAAATTGGGGCCTCTTTAGAGCCCCCCTCAAAAGGGGCCACCCCCAATTTTGGGGCCCACGGGTCAAAACCCCCAAAAAGCACCTCAGTGATCCTTACCGATCCTAAATACCAAATTTTAGCATCCAAGGTCATTTGGTTTGGGCTGCAGGCTGATCAACGTACCGGGAAGCGAGAAAAAACATGAAAAATTGTGAAAAATCTTGATTTTTGACCCTTGACAGGGGTCAAAGGGGGCCCAAAAGTTGAAACCTACAAAAGGCACATCAGGGGCACAAACTTGATCCATGATGAAAATTTTGGCCCCCCAGCCCCATTTGGGGGGTCTGTAGCCTGATCAACGTGAAAAAAATGACCCCAAAATTCACTTTTTGGGCCCTAAAATGGGGTGGGAATGACTTAGGGGGCTGAAATTTGACTATGGTGTAGGTAATTAGGATTCTCATCCCTGGGGCAAGTTTCAAAAAATTTCATGATATTGGGGCTCCCCCGCACCCCTTCAAAAAAGGGTCATATCCCCAATTTTGAGTTAGGGCCCCAAAAATTTTTTTGCATCATTCCTACACCGAGGAGACCCTACATATCAAGTTTGACCTCATTTGACCTGTTAGGCTCGCCCCCAGAGTTCCAAAAGTGAGGGTAAAATTATAAATAAATAAATATATATATATATATATATATATAAATATGTGACATGTGACAGATCGTCATCTTTTGGTCCCAAACGTCAACAAATGGGGTCAGAACTCTTCTACCCCCCCTCCTTCTAAATCAGGGTCGGACACAATAGCCTAAATTTAAAAAAAAAATCGGCTAAAAATATATATAACGTCAAAAAAATGTCAACAAATTATTTTAAAATGCTAAAATATGACATGGATTTACCGATCTAAACTGGAGACCTTAGATGGGAAAATTCTAAAATATGACAAAGGATCAAAGGCCCTCAATGAAAAAAAATTTGAAATACAAATTTAAAAACTTGAAATTTCTTACAAAACTGCTTCATTAATTTTTTTTCTATATCCGAGTCTACAATGTAATATGGTATCCCATTCACGAAAATAATGGAGCAATCTTCATTTTTTTCATCCTTCGTATTTTAACGCTTGTTTTTGCGCCACCCGTTCACTTTTCGAAAAAAATCAATAAAAAAGTTTTTGTAGAAAATTTTATGCACTTTAATTTTATTCATTTCAACTTTTTCATTTAAACGCCTATTTGAAGAGTTACAAGCGAAAAACAACGAGTGGTCTACCAGCATCCAAAATTTGGGGAAATTCTATTAAGAGCCGAGGTTCGAGGACTTCTCGATAATTAACCATTAACCAAGACACCAAAAAAGAACACTTCGAAATTCAAAAATCTTTTCTCCTCTAAAATGCAATTCGCTCTATTACACAAGTGGCAGTTCTAGTCGAGTAGGTAAGTAATTCTCCCCCAACGTGCAGGTTTTTTGGCTTTGGTTTTGGCAGACGACCATTGTGATAAAATCTGCTCGGGTTCAACGTAGCGTACTGCAAAAGGTACTACGACCAGCCGAATTTAATGCTCGTATTTTTATCGAACTCGAACGAGATGTCGTTGACCACTATCACCTGGCTGATTCGTCGCTGGCAACCCCTTCGATCGCATAGGTAGAGAGGTACATGTATATGTATACGTATTCTCATACATAATGGAACACGCGCGCGCCACGACCATATCGTTTCCATATAGAATTCGCAGCCGTTCGTATGGTATAATTTTGCCACATGCATATACTTAACACCTTCTCCACGCGACCAATTTCGCTTAAATCAACCTTTTTCCAAACGTTGACCGGCTACGAGAAGGTATTTTGCAATCTGGCGTGTGTCAAACGCAACCTTCGCGGAAGCAGGTGAAGTCTAAATAAACGATCAGGATCAGCTGACTGTGATCTCGCAGAAATACAAGCCTATCTTAATATAACCCTTTTTTTCCCTACAAAATCACTATAAGAGAGATTCGATTGGGGTCTAAATGGGTTCTCTTAGGTCTTGTGGTTTAATGATGTCGAATTGTCGAATAATTCAAGATATTGGAATAACTACAAAGAAAAAGTAACAAGAGCATGTTAAGAAAGCTCTTGAAAATGCAATAGACTTTTTCTCAGGGGGCAAAAAAATAATTTAAATTTTCATAAACATTAAATTACCTACTAAAATATTTTTTTAAATTATTTATACAATTCAACAAAAAAACTCATGCAAACAGAGTTTGCGTTTCAAGGTGTAAAAACAATTGAAAAATTTTAATCGCCCGAGCCAACTCCCACAATTCAAAACTTATCGTTCCACTCTCGTCGGAGTATTTTCAACAAACAAAAAAAAATATCTCACGTGCGTAATTCGCATATTGCACTGGGAATTGCGTTTTTTTTTCGTTGCTTTTTTATAAAACGCATTTGCATTTTTGGTAGGTCTATAGGTACTAAGGAAAATACATATACGCACAATGCATATTCGAGGGGGAAATGGCGAAAAACAAGGGGATTACTGCTACCTGCGAAGTAAACTTAAAGCTGCGAGGAAAATTTATATTTGTAGTTATACGTACGAGTCCGACGTTGTGACGGTTTATGCCAAAACGTCGAGCTGATTTTCGTGATTAATCGAGTCATGCTATACCTATAATGACCGTGGGCCATATTTCGGGGGCGTGAAAAAAAATATATTATAGAGATAAATTAAAGCTCTCTTTTTTTTTTAGTTTTCACCGCTCTTGTATACCTGATACCCTCGTGCGTTCTTCGAAATTCGCAGTTTGGGCTTATTAAAAAACAAATTGTGGTGGAAAATTCACGTGTACTATACTTTCGTGGTGATGATATACGATTGCAATAAAATTTATGGGACAAATTGAGCCATGGAAAGTAGAAAGTGAAATTCCCTTGATGGCCATGATGAGTAATATAAATTTTTTTAAGTATGAGAAAGGAGGCGATTCTCTCAAAAATAAAAATAAATTTCTAAGAAAATTAAACTTTCACAGAATGCAAGAAAAAAAAACAATTGAGAAATTGAAAAAATCAAAAAAATTTACCTATTACAAAATGCAAAAAAAATCAAACTTTTACTTTTTTATTTGAAGTTTTGAGCATTAAAATTTTTTTTAAATGAATTTTTTTGTTGCTCCAGAGCGATTACGTCTTTTCTGTTTCTTTTCCTTTTTCTAACAACTCGGACATGCACAATAATTCAAAAAAATTTAAAATCGTAAAAAAATTTATTGTTTAAAGGACACTTAAATTTTTTTATTGCTTTATTCCCCACATTGAAGTCTAATTTTTATTTTCTTTATAATATTGAAAATCAAACCTCCAAAAAACTTTAGTTTCAAACTTTTCCCAAAAATCGAGCTTTCAACACTTTCGAATTTTTTCATTTCGAAATGTTATTTCCGTTTTCTAATAGATACCTAAGTATTATCAAGATGAATAAAATTTTTCAAAAATGCCTATTCCAAAATTTTATTGAAAGTTGAGCAAAATTTTTTAAATGAAATATTCTATCTAGATACCTAATTCTTTTTGAAAATAAGACATTTTTAACATTGAAATTCGGAAAATTTTTTTTTTTTTGTTTTCGAATTCTAATTTCCTATCTATGATACTTCGAAAATCGAGCTTACGAAGTTTTTAAAAAAATTAAACCTTTCAAAGAAATTCGGAAATTGACTTATTTCTTTCTCGAAAATCAAGCTACCTCATAAAGGGTTTATAAATCAAAGTTACAGTTTTCCTTTTTTTTAAGCGCCGGGGGGGGGGGGGGTCGTCTAGCATAGATATAAAAGTTTTGGAACATTTTATAAAAATCAAATTAACTATTTTCAAAAAAATCAAAATCGAAATTTTGACAAAAAAGAATTGGATTTCTTAAATCTGAAATTCTAATTTCCCTTTTCAAATGATTTTGACATGATTTTTTTGTTTGTTTGTTTGTGTTTTTTTTTTTTCATATTGATCTTGGATTATTTCAATTTAAAGTTGAAAACGCTTTTCAAAAATTACATTTAAATTTTTTAGACATGAAAAAAATCAAAAGTCGAATTATCGAAATTTTGGTCAATAATTTTGATTTTTTATATTTTGAAAGTTCGATTTCCCTTTTCAAATAATTTTGACATGCCAAAAAAAAATCTAAATTGATCTTTCCATTTTTTTTTTTTTTTTTTTTTTTTTTTTTTTGAAAATTGAACTCGAAAACATATTTTTTAAAATCAAAGTTTCAAGCATTTTTCAAAAATCAAACTTTGAAAAAGCATACCTAATATAAAATTTTCAAATTCAACTTTCAGTTTTTTTTTTTTTTTTTTTTTTTTGAAAATTGAGTAGGTAGGTATGTATTATTCTTTTTAATTGAAATTTAAATCATTTTTCAAAAATCAAAGTTTCAAACAAAAGAAATACAGATTACGTGTCGATAATAAAGTTTTAAATATCTTTACAAAATCGTTAAAAAATCGAATTCGAGAAATTTCAGATTATTTGTCGATAATATAGTTTCAAATATCGTCACAAAATCGTTGAAAAATCGAATTCGAGAAATTTCAGATTACGTGTCGATAATAAAGTTTTAAATATCTTCACAAAATCGTTAAAAAATCGAATTCGAGAAATTTCAGATTATTTGTCGATAATATAGTTTCAAATATCGTCACAAAATCGTTAAAAAATCGAAATCGAGAAATTTCATATTACGTGTCGATAATATAGTTTCAAATATCTTCACGCAATCGTTAGAAAATCGAATTCGAGAAATTGCATATTATGTGTCGATAATATACCTAGTTTCAAATATCTTTACAAAATCGGTAAAAAATCGGATTCGATAAATTTAATATAATCTGTCTACAGAGACGGTTTGAGCAAATTTTGGGGGGGGGGGTGTAGATCGAAAATGTCGAATGAAAATTTTCAAAATGCCGAATAATAATTAATAGGTACAACAGTGGGAAGTAGACCCCTGCGCTGAATTTTTTGAAAAAAGTGAGTTTTCGAAAGAAGATCTTCTCACTATCCTAATAGAAAAAATTTCAAGAACTTATGGTAGCATTAGGATTTGAATCAAAACGACTCTTGCTGCCCGAGCGAAGCGAGGTCGAAAATTTTTGAAAAAATTGCACTTCTAAAAGAAAAGATGGACTTTTTTTTGCAGAAATTTACCTAATTTGTGAGTCGGAATTTCTCTAAAATTTATCGAATTTATGATTCGGAATTTCTCAAAAATTTGCCGAATTTGTGATTTAGAATTTCTAAAAAATTTACATATTTGAAATTCAAAACTTTACCAAATTTTGTAAACATACCTAATTTAATTTGTCAAAAGTTTGCCGAATTTGTCGAAAATTTTTCGAAAATTTGCCGAATGGAAAATCACTGGGGGGTGTTCCACCCCCCCCCCCTCCCCTCGCACCGGCTCTGTCTGTCTATAATATAGTTTCAAATGTCGTCAAAAAATCGGTAAAATATCGAAGTTGAGAAATTTCATATAATCTGTCGATAATATAGTTTTAAATATCTTTACAAAATCGTAAAAAAATCGAATTCGATAAATTTAATATTCTTTGTCGATAGTATCGTTGACGAATATCGTCATAAAATCTTAATAATATCGAATTCGATAGTTTTTAGATTTTTTGCCTATGAAGTTGTACCGATAAATCTTTATAATATCGTGAGAACATCTATAGATTTTCAAACGATTTTTTATCGATACGTTACATCTTCCGATATTATCGATCGAGTGTGCCGCTCGGGTAGTACTATCTCATAAAAATGGATTTCTCTCAATGTACCTACTGTTTTTTTTGTTTTTTTTTTGTTTGTTTTTTTGTGAATTGAATTATATTTTTTTCAAATTGTAGTTTCACAAATTATTCAAATTTATGAAAAAAAGTTCGAAAATAAACTCCGAGCGGCACACTTGATCGATAATATCGGAAGATGTAACGTATCGATAAAAAATCGTTTGAAAATCTATAGATGTTCTCACGATATTATAAAGATTTATCGGTACAACTTTATAGGCAAAAAATCTAAAAACTATCGAATTCGATATTATTAAGATTTTATGATGATATTCGTCAACGATACTATCGACAAAGAATATTAAATTTATCGATTCCGATTTTCCACCGATTTTGTGCAGATATTTGAAACTACATTATCGACAAAGAATATTAAATTTATCGAATTCGATTTTTTAACGATTTTGTAAAGATATTTAAAACTATATTATCGACAGATTATATGAAATTTCTCGACTTCGATATTTTACCGATTTTTTGACGACATTTGAAACTATATTATCGACAGATTATATTAAATTTATCGAATCCGATTTTTCACCGATTTTGTAAAGATATTTGAAACTATATTATCGACACATAATATGCAATTTCTCGAATTCGATTTTCTAACGATTGCGTGAAGATATTTGAAACTATATTATCGACACGTAATATGTAATTTCTCGATTTCGATTTTTTAACAATTTTGTGATGATATTTGAAACTATATTATCGACAAATAATCTGAAATTTCTCGAATTCGATTTTTCAACGATTTTGTGAAGATATTTAAAACTTTATTATCGACACGTAATCTGAAATTTTTCGAATTCGATTTTTCAACGATTTTGTGGCGATATTTGAAACTATATTATCGACAAATAATCTAAAATTTCTCGAATTCGATTTTTCAACGATTTTATGACGATATTTGAAACTATATTATCGACACGTAATATGAAATTCCTCAAATTCGATTTTCAACGATTTTGTGACGATATTTGAAACTATATTATCGACAAATAATCTGAAATTTCTCGAATTCGATTTTTTAACGATTTTGTGAAGATTAAAACTTTATTATCTACACGTAATCTGAAATTTCTCGAATTCGATTTTTCAACGATTTTGTGGCAATATTTGAAACTACATTATCGACAAATAATCTGAAATTTGTCGAACGATTTTTCAACGATTTTGTGACGATATTTGAAATTATTTCCAAATTTTAAAAATTGGTGAAAATTTTTCTAAGTCCAACACGTCTGGAATTACTAAACTGCCTATTATAAGCGTTTTATTGCTAATTCCTCAACGTTAAGGTATGGCATAGTGGTTGAGGAAGAGGATTACCATGCAGGAGATAGATGGTTCAAGCCCCGCGGGTGGCAGATTTTTTATAATTTTTTTACTTTTTCTGAAATGATCCTCTTACCGTAACATGAATAATGTGTTAAGGCATAGTTTAATGTATTAATTATGCTAATTAATGATTTTTAATTATAGAAAAAAGCTAGTAAAAGACAAAAAATCGGAATAAAAAATCGATAAAAAATCGACAGAATATCGAATTCTATAAAGTGTCGCGAAAGTTCCGCCTAAATCGTGAAATTATCTTTCGATATTATAGATAGATTATCGATAAAATATCTTACTATAATGTCGAAATTTTTATTAACTATAATTCGTCGATAATCTATCTATATATCGAAAGATAATTTCACGATTTATGCGGAACTAACGCGACACTTTATCGAATTCGATATTCTGTCGATTTTTTATTTCGATAATTTGTCGATAGTGCTGCTCGGGACTATTTGAAAATTTTTAATTTTTTTCATATAGAAGACCAACTGTTTTTCTTTTCTAGTTATGTAATTAACTAGTCAAACATGCGAAAAATTCAAAAATCAAACCATCACAAACATTTCAAATCAAAAATTGTAAAAAAAAAAAAAAAAAATTTTTTGAGAGTCAAACTTCCAAAATTTTGATTTTTTCAAATTGTTACCTACTTTTGATTTGTTCATTTCAAACACAAAACAGAATATTTTTTATAGTGCAGAGATACATATTCGAAGTGGTTTTCTAACACTCTGCATTCCTCTGTGACTAAGTATGATAAAAGCAATACATTGCAACATTTTATCAAAATTGAGGGTCATATACCTATATAAAAATATAATTCCCAATTCCCAAATCAGTTGTAAAAATACGAAAGAATCAGGTTCAAAATCGATTCCATCAGAACATATAAACACAGCCTCATCGAGAATAGATAGGCCTGTACCCAAATCATCAGTTCAATGACCTCCCAGGTACTATGAAAATTCTTCAAATAAGACGACAAATTCTTGCATTGATAAAATACGATCCATCAAAGGGTTATCCGAGCATATTGGCAGCAAAGCCCTGGAATTGAATCGCCAACACACTGTTGTCGGTACGCAGTAAAAAAGATAGGTACCTCGAACAATATTCGAGCATACTGGTCTGGCTGTGGCGGAAAGTACGCAATTAGAGGGGTTGTTGGACGGGCCAATGGCAGCTGTAGGAATCCGCATTAGGCTGCCGGAGATATTTGGCGGGCGGCGCTTACCTGCCGATTGGAGCGCTGAAATAAGGCTAGAATTGTAGCGGGGCGCATGCATATTGTAAAGGCGAGCATCGAAACGCCGCCACCGGCCAACAATCGAATCGAATGCGGGGAATCGCTGCGTACTCGCTGGCTGCATAGAGATAGTAGAGAATTCAGTATAGTCGCGAAGTGTTGGATAGGGCACGCGTACCGGCGGCGCACTGTCGTAATTTCGTCTTATGCGATGTCACGTGCGTTATTATTGAAACGACATATAAATTCGGAATCGCAGCAATTCGTCGATTTTAAAGTGAAACCGGATTATTATTCGCGATCGTCGACCAGTGTGCCGGAGTCGTTACCTATTTACGCGGACGGTATATACACCAGTTCTGTGGTCGATGCCATCTACAGCGAACCTCTATGCTTGGCTCCTTTGGACCTGTCGATAAAATCGAACACACTGATTACGCCACCTTCTACACCTTCGCCATGTCTACCTTCGAGAAAACCCAAAGCCGAAGATTCATCCCACGTCACACCTACCAAAGCTCAACCTCAAAAACAAATCAATCCACAACAGCCACAGCAACAGCACCAACCACCTCCACGAAAAATCGCCAAAGTCAGCAAAAAACAGAAAGCTAACAGGAAGCTGAATTTCGACGAAGATAAATCCTCGCCAGTTTCCGGCACCATCATCAGAGACAGGTCGGAGCTGAGTGACGCTCACGTGATGGTCCAAAAAGGCGACATCGACCCGATGTACAACGTTGTCGAGGTCACCGAAGAAGCCAAAGCTGAGCTGGCCAAAATCGAGAATAAAATCGGCGACTACCTGTGTAAGTTGTGCAACAAAATGTACGAAGACGCCTTCAGCCTGGCTCAGCATCGATGCTCGTGCATAATCCACGTCGAATACAAATGCCCAGAGTGCGAAAAAGTATTCAACTGTCCGGCCAATTTAGCCTCCCATAGAAGATGGCACAAGCCCAAACTACCCGTGACCAAGACTCTACCTCAGGCTACGGTCAATTACCACCATCACCAGTTCAAATACCACGATCACGATCAGCAAGATTCGCAGGATATGTACGACAGAGATGATTCCGAATCGGACAGCGGTGAGCTCCAGATACCTTGCCCCATATGTAGGAAACTCTTCCGCAAACAGACCTACCTCAGGAAGCACCTGAGCACGCATCATATCTCGGAGATACAGCACAGCATAAGGCCAACGTTCGCATTCCATCATATAGCCGCCAACTGACCTTTACTTTTGCCGGAGTACTACAGGGCACTCTGGCTCAGCAATTCGGTGAGTGAAAACGCAACCAGTTTTACTTCGCGTCTATACCATAACTCGTACAATTTCTAGTCTTCAGTCTAGTCAGCTCTATATGAAAATTATTCTAGTCTCGGTTTTACTAGTCAAATTTCACAGCAAAAAAATTCTAGTCAGGATATTCTCTAGTCTATTTTTTAATCAGGTATTCTAGTCGTCGCTGTATCTAATATGGTATTTACTTGCTAGTCAATTAGTAAACCTCTTTCTAGTCGTAAATTTAGTCATTCTTTTCCCACCTTTTTCTAGTCATAAACTAGTCATTCTTTTCCCTTTTTTTTCCTGAGAAATATTATTAAAGTTCGATTTTCGCTTACTCGAATTACTTTGCTATGTTGTGTGGTATCTTTTGAACCTTTTTTTCCATCCCATTTTTAATTTTATTTTGTGATCTGATCACGTTTTCTTTTTTCTCCTTTGCCTTTAATTTTTTCCTCTGTTTTCTATTTTCTTTCTTTTTTCCTCTTTTTTTCTCTTATTTTCTTTTTTAACATCCAATGTTATGTTTTCTAAGTCGTATTTATTAAGTTTTATTTTTATTCGTTCTACGTATTGGTTATTTTTTCTTTTCTATTTTTTTTTTCCTACAATACCATCAAAATTTGAATAACATGTACGTAGTGGCCTAAAAGGCCTAATATTGGTTAGGCCAAAGGCTCGTACAATTTTTTCGCCATCACGAGATTTTTTTTTCTCATGAAAAATAAATTATTTTTTCACCTTTGAATTTTTTTTTCTTTTTTTTTTCCTATACCCAATAAAATAGAAAGAAATATGTTTTTGATTCAGGTATGTTTAAATTGCCAAATTGCTGAGTGAGTAAATTTATTTTTTCATTCGTTGGATTTTTTTCTTTATTTTTTTTTCTTTATTTTTTTTTCTTTTGAGTTAAAATTGATTTCTTTTGAGGAATAGGCTTAATGATGGTGATTTTATTGATATGAATGCCTGAAAAACATTGCAGGGGCAACTAATGCATTTTTTTTTTTTTTTTTTTTTTTTTTTGAAAATTAACGTGAACATTGTAGTTTTGATTGATCAATCGCAAGAATAATTCTACGTCTGTTATTGAAGAAAATGAAATTATTGTAATCTTGAAATATGCGAATAGTCAAGCATACAAAGAATACAATATTTTTGAACTCGGTGTCAACATATTTTAAAAACTCAAATTTAAAAAAAAAAAAAAAAAAAAAAAAAAAGGTACAAAAAAATGTTTACCTCCGAAACCATCAACTTGCAATATATTATAAATTATATACAATGAACAAAATAATAAAATTCAGCCATAACATCTAAAAATTTACCAACTTGATGCGTAATTAACTGAATTGAGAAATCAAAATTTTTCAAATTCGAATTGAGTAATCGACCACCCTTACTCCCTCATAAATTCAAGGGCCTAACGACCAAGAGGTCGGGAGAGTTGACCATTTCTAATTCAAAGTAGGGATAATTTGTTATTTGAATTTAAAAAATCTAACTTGCCCATGCCTGACTAAAAATTCCTGTTTAAAAAAAAAAAATGAAACCACGAAGAGTGATTGAAAAAAATCATTTGTGATAAAATAATGGTTATGTAATTCTAATTTTTTTTAAATGGGTAGGTATAATGTTCCTTAAATATTTGATCAAATTTGCTCGAGTTCGAGTGTTTTTTTTTTTAGAAATAGAAATATACGAGTATTTCAAATATTTTTTAAAAACAAAAAATAAAAATTACTCACCAAAAAGAGAACGTTGATTTCGTTTGGAAAATTATTGAACTTGGAGCCATTTCGAAAATCTGAAAAAAAAATCACAAAAATAATAATTAAGTTAACTACATCAAGTAAGTTGTTTGCACTGAGTTGGGGTGTTTTCCCCTGTTACATTTATAAAATTCTAAAGTTGACGATTTCGAGTTCCAAGTTGGCAAATCAGAGTTCTGGATGAAAACTCACAAAAAAAAATAATAAAAATTGCAGAAGATGACATTTTTGAGTTTAAATTTTTAAATTTTGAGTTATGATTTTTTGGCAAATCAAGAGTTCGAAAAAAAGATCAACAATATTGCAATAGTAGGCAGCTTTTAGTTCCAAGTTTTCAATTTTGAATAAACAAAAAACAAATGTAAAAAAAAAGTAAAAAATTGCAAAACTTAGTTTTTTGGAGTTCCAAGTTTGAAAAGCAAGAATTCTAGATGACATCACAAAAAAAAATCATAAATTGCAAAAGTTGGCATTTTAGAGTTCCCAGTTTTCAATTTTGAATTTCAAGTTATAGAAAATCGAAGGTTCAATTTTTGAGTTCAATTTTTTCTTTCAGTTTTGAATTCCAAATTAGCAAATTAAATATTTTAAATGAAAAATTAAGAAAAAAAAAATTAAAAATCACAAAAGTTGGCATTTTTGAGTTAGAAGTTTTCAATTTTGAATAAATTAGAAACTCAAGGGTTCTAAAAAAAGATCAAAGAATTCTGCACAAAAATTTACAAAATTAAAAAAGTTGCCAAAAGTGACATTTTTGAGTTTCAAGTTTTCATTTTTTGAATTCCAAGTTGGCACATTAAAGATATTAAGTAAAAATATAAAAATAATTTTAAAAGTCAAAAATTGGTAGTTTAGAGTTTCAAGTGTGCAAAGCAAGAATTCTGGATGAAAACTTACAAAAAAAAAAAAAAAAAATCAAAAATCGAAAAACTTGACATTTTCGAGTTCTATGTTTCGAACTGTGATCAGTTGAAAAAAAGATCAATAAATTCTGGACAAAAATTGCAAAATTTGACCATTATTTATAGGTATTTATTTTTTCAATATTGACATTTTGAATTTCAAGTTTTCAATTTTGAGTTCTAAATAGGCAAATTTTTAATTTTTCCCCACTTGGAAAATGTAATACCTACACATTGTGTTTAAAATATCTTATTTATTGAGTCAATTAGGACGATTAACTAAAAAAAAATCAGATATGATATACTTAATTGATTTTTTTTTCTTAATGAAGTCAAAAGGAACCACAGCACTTGAAATTCTCCAGTAAAAATTCCCAAATCGTCTTTTTGTCGATTCACGTATTTTTACAATAGGAACTTTACAATCCCCTAAACGATATGTCCACAGGGATACTTGGGAAAAATCGTATGATGCGGTAATTGTCTAATTTCTCAACCCTTCGTAATAACAATGCTTTGTTTTCATCGTTGGGGTGTTGATTGGTTACATTTACCCTTTACATAAACGGTTATGAAATCGTGAGAAAATATTTACAGTGTTGAGGGATCGGAAATTTTAAATTTGTGATGGTCCAAGAGCTTTAGATTGGCCCACGTACGTAACTACTGAGGTGGGTAATTTTTTAGACTAGATTGAATTAGGCAACCAATTCGACGTCGAAAATTCCGTACTTATTGAAATGATTCAATTGTGGCTCCTGCATTTTTGTAGGGTAGGCAACTTATTTCACACTTACATATGAAAAAATATTGCGACTCCTGCATTTTTGTAAGGTAGGCAACTTATTTAACACCAATGAAAAAAATATTGCGAGGGTTGGTTGCATTAAGAAAGGTCGTTTTTTTTTCATTTATTTATTTATTTATTTATTCATTTATTTATTATTTTATTTACTTATTTGAATCAGCTTCTTCCCATCATTTTCTTTTTGTTTCTTTTTTCAACTCGCATAAAATTTTACGTGGCATTATTCTTGAAACTTAATCTGAAATATCTCGAGCTTTTGAAAGTTTGAATTCGAGGTCCTAATCCATCGGTATCTACATCTTATGTTGAAATTACGATCTTTTGGGACACTCATTACTTTTATTTCACACCTGAAAAATATTTCAATAAAATCAGTAATAAAAAATAAAACGACCTTAAACTGCTCAAAACAATTAAAAAACACAAAAAATTTATAGCAGCCTAATATAATATGGCTACGTTATAAAATACGCAACATTTTCACATTTTGCACTTGAACTAAGGTGAAAAATTCTTTAGCGAATGGTAAAACGCATTTACCTAACAAACCTTCTCACGACATTCGCATAAAACCGTTCAACTTGACCGAGCACAAAGAATTTGGGGTAGAATTAAAAGCCTTCAGCGTATCCCTATTATTCGTAATATGGACACCACACTCGAGAAATCTATTCCTCAAAATCTGCATTTTGCAGCACGCAACCTTCGAATAAATTTATTCGCATCGTGTTTCTCCAAATCCACCCCATATCTACACGAATTAAAAAACAAAATGAAACCCCCGCACGAGTATTGGCAAAAGTCCAAAATTAAAGAAAACCTACCTAAAAGAAAAGAAAAGGTAACCAATACAAATCCCTTTTACGTGATTGTTTAATCCGCGTATAAGGCAGACGTATAGTATAATAGATATTTTAAGTTATACAAAAAACAAAAGGGGGCAGGAAAAGCGAAAGAGCGCAACTTGTTATTTTTTCACTTTCCTATTGGACGAATTAATTCGTTCGAATAACTGTACAGGCTTCGCCAAAGTATAGCAGACCTGTTGCTCATAACTACCATCATAAATGCGGTGTTACGCCTTGTCTCAGATTACACAACCCCACTTTACACGATTGTTATTATGCTTGCATTATCACGCCGTTCGTGTAATGCAGGCGCAGCACAGTCGCCAGTTTTCTAAATTGCTACCAAGGGTGCCTAAAATTTAGCGCTTTTTTTCGTACTCGATGAGAAAGATCTTGCCCCCTGTTTGTATTTTGGTTTCGTTTGCAACGATTAGGACTCTTGCATCCACATTTACTAAGCCAGTACCAAAAATTTAACTATAATGTTAATTTTACTCGTAGTAATATTAACCCTTAGTTTGTAAGTCGATTAATTGATGAGTGATTTCTAGTCAAAATGTTTCATTTAACGAGATTGTCTCGCTTATGTACTAATTTACGTAGCTTAAACGCCTTTTAATTATTTTAAGTTTTACTAATCTATAATATTTTTTATCAAATTATTATGCATTAACAAATTAAATTACTTACATTTTCCTTACCTAACTTCACCTTGAATTTTATTTTCGTAATTATTTATCTACTTATATTTTTCATTCCACTTTATTGAAGAAGTTATACCTTTAAGAACAAATAATAATCAAATTCAATTTATATTGGTTTTCAAAAATTTTTTGCGCACGTATCTATTCGTTTTATTGTTATTTTTATTTATTTATATAGTATACCTAATTATTTATGTATCACTTTGAAAGTGTTTTTAAATTTTATAAGAAAAACGTGTTAATTGTTGTATCGTTTTAAATAACCTGTATTTTTTCATTATTATTGTATTTTTGTTACTTTGAATCTTTTACTTGATTGTTTTACTTGAACGTACCATGTAGTTTTATCTTTCATTTTTTCCTTCTTTTTTAAGCCTATAATTATTAATTATTCGAATTATATTTGTATATATTATTTCATTGTAATGTAGCACCCCCAAAAACGTATATCTTGTTCGTGTAATTTATTTTTGTGTAAATTTTAATAAAGAATTTTCATTATATTGCAGATTTCTTTTTGATTTTTTTTCGAACCTATATTAGGAAAAAAATGACACGAAAATAAATTGTTGTCAATTGATAAATAACGAACGAGGTAGGTAAATGACACAATACTGATGAAAGTATTCCAGATGAATCACGATGACATAATCGCTAAAATAATCCAAATTTGAGTTTCGTCCAAATGTGTTGTCGTCTCGAACATCACACAGATTTGAAAAATATTTCATTGCTATATTTTCTTCTCGCAACAATTTTTAGGATAGGTACCTCAAAGACGCAAAGCCGGATTACTCTGGGTATAAGCCAACTATACTGCGATGACAAATTTTCAAATTTGAGTTCAAAAAAAAATTATAATGTATGAACTAAAATTTAAAATTACGACTTTGGTAAATCTGTTCGAATATCTACGAATCTTTTCCGATATTTCTTTACAAGCATTTTTTTCAGATACCTATCTTATTATTTGAAACACAGGATTGAAAAATTTATTAAATTTTTTTTTTTTAATTTTGTTCAAACTCAAATTTAAAAAAATTTAAAACTACCTACTTTATGAAAATTAATTGTGAAACCATTTTTAAAGTTTGAAATTTGTATTTATTCTTTCAATTTTCAAAAAAAAAAAATATATACAGGGTGTCCCGTCACCAGTTGACACCCCTTCACCAGCGATATAGTCAACTCAAACTAAGCTCATGTATGCTTGTTTGCCGACCCTGTGAATTGAAGGGGCAAAGATATGCTCAACTGAAAATTTTCATTTTTTAGTTTCGTTTCAGATTTTTAACCATGCGCTACTCGACAACCGAGATAGGTAGAAAGTTGCACTTTGCGGCGTTGGAAAGGAAATTTTGTGTAGAATTTTTTAGTGGGGTTGATCATTGAACTAGGTAATCAGGGGGGTCTGTGCTGCACTAATTATCTTGAAAAACGTGTTCAAAATTGGCGATTTTTTTGCAATTTTTGGGGAAATCTCAAAAAAGTTTCATCATTTGGTATTATTATTATGGCTTCCCTTGGATGAAAAAAGTTTGACCTTTTGAATGCCGCAAACCAGACTCCTCTATCTCACTTCGTTAAAAACTTATAGCAATTTCAATTTCAAAATCAGGTCTAAAAAAAGAAATTAAAAAATTCAAAAAAAAATTTTTTTCTAAAATGTTGTTTACTTTATTTTAAACATCGAGTTTCACTCAAAATCATTAGTTATGTTAGGTATCAAGTTTCAAAAATAACATAAAAAGGAATTTTAAAATTTTTTCAAAAAATTAATTTTTTTTCTGCTAAGATTTTGAAATTGAAATTGCTATAACTTTTTAACCAAGAGAGATAGAAGAGTCCGGTTTGCGGCATTCAAAAGGTCAAACTTTTTTCATCCAAGAGAAACCATAATAATAATACCAAATGATGAAACTTTTTTGAGATTTCCTCAAAAATTGCAAAAAAATCGCAATTTTTGAACACGTTTTTTAAGATAATTAGTGCAGTACAGACCCCCCTGATTACCTAGTACAATTATCAACCCCACTAAAAAATTCTACACAAAATTTCCTTTCCAACGCCGCAAAGTGCAACTTTTTACCTATCTCGGCTGTCGAGTAGCGCATGGTTAAAAATCTGAAACAAAACTGAAAAATGAAAATTTTCAGTTGAGCATATCTTTGCCCTTTCAATTCACAGGGTCGGCAAACATGCATACATGAGCTTAGTTTGAGTTGACTATGTCGCTGGTGAAGGGGTGTCAACTGGTGACGGGACACCCTGTATATATATATATCGATCTAAGGTCAAAGTGACTTCAATTTGTATGTTAGGTAAAATGGCTTCAAACTTGAAATTATCGAAAGTATTATGATTCCCATGGCTTATTATTCAATTTTAGACATCAAAAAGCTATTCTACAAAACGATGCAAGTTTATCCGTAAACATCTAAAAAACGATGCCAGTACGACCTCAGACCGAAATTTTATTCTACACTTGTATAAGTGGTAAAGTGGCATCACCAAAATAACCACATTTCTAGTATCCTGGCACCTTGCTGAGTTGACTGGCAAAAGTTGGTAATCTGACTTCAGTAAAATGAAGCCACTTTACCAAAACGAAGCATGATTACCGTTAGACATCTAAAAATGAAGCCACTTTATATTATTTTAAATTACCTATGTAGGAAAAATTTTAAAAATATTTAAATGAAATTTTTTTTTGAAAAATCTATAGCGATCAATCAATTTTTTTCAAACTTCTAATTTAAGAAAAAAAACACGAATAAAAAAATTTCTATACCTATCTATTTGTTCAATTAGAAAATGATTTTGAAACGGGAAAAAATTATTCAATAAATTTTGAAAAACAAGAATTAATTTCTTTCAGTAGGTAATAAATTTTTAATTCGAAAATTTTGAAACAAACAAGTGAGAACCATTTTACAAATTTTACTAACTTTTTCCGATTTAAAAAGAAATAAAAAAAAATCTTTAAAAAATCACTTTTTAAAAAAATTACCTACGCAATTCTGAAAAAAATGAGTAGATTTTTACAAACCTAAACTTTTTCATATTTTTTTAAAACACAAATAAAAAACAATTCCATTCAAAAAATTTCTCAAACTCAAAAAAAAAAAAAAAATGAAACCGAAGCTGAAAATCTAAAAAAAAAAAAAAAAAAAAACTAAAAAAACTAAAATGAAATGAAAAAATCTCGAAATTAATTTTGAATTTTTTCGGTACAAAAATAGTTTCTTTATTGAACTGATTTGAAAAAAATATTTTGAAATTTTCAATTGAAAACGTTTTTCAAAAAAAAGAAAAAGATTGTAGGTAGATATTTTGAGATTTTTCTGAGCTACAATTTTTCATCAAACATCAGAAAATTTACTGCATGCTTGAATTTAAAAAAAAAAATTTCCAACTTGAATTTTTTCGATTTAAATAAATTAAAAATATCAAATTTTGAAATTGAACACAAAAAAGTCTGTTCAAACAGTATTCCAATGTAAAAAATAATAAGCAGTAATGGAAAAATTTGATCAGAAAAAACTCGGCGCTTCGGGCCTCGCCAGGGGGGCTCCCCCCCTGGACCCCCTTGGTTGGCTCTATTTCCACACTACGTTTGAAAGTATGAAACATAATATGTGACCGTCCCAGAGAAAACCGACCTTCGGTGCGAAAAATTTTTTTTCTTATTTTCTCCTGATTCGCACTCTCCGCTCACTCAAAATTAATTTAAACGCATCCTTCTCGAAAACATTTTTTCGCACCGAAGGTCGATGCTTTTACTCCGTGACAAAATGTCTGAAAGTGATCTTTCTAAAAAAAAAAAAGTCCAATTAAAATAAGAAAATTTCAGTTTTTTCAGAATGTCTGACAAAAAGCCTAAAAGTCATAACTTTTTAAAAAAAATTTCCAAACTTCAGAATGTCTGACAAAATGTTTAAAAGTCATAAAATTTATTTTAAAAATTTCTAAAATACTTGATAAAAAAAATAAAAATTTTCTAATTTTCAGAATGTCTGACAAAATGTCCAAACGACACGAATATTAATTTCCATGGAAATTTAAAAATTAAAAAAATTAAAAATTTTCAAAATGTCTGAAAGTCATTTTACTAAAAAAAATTCCAAGTTTCAGAATGTCTGACAAAATGTCAGAAAGTCATCTTTCTAAAAAAAAAGCCTGAAAGTCATAAAATTTATTAAAAAATAAATGAAATTTATAAAAATTTAAAAAATTTCTTTAAATTTTTTTTTTAAAGTCATTATATTTATAAAAAAATTTCAAGTTTCAAAATGCCTAACAAGATGTCTGAAAGTCATCTTTCTAAAAAAAATGTCTAAAAGTAGTAAAAATTTGTTTCCTAGAAAATTTAAAATTAATAACATTCATTATACGTGACAAAGTCTAAAAGTCACGAATATTAATTTCCATAGAAATTTAAATATCAAAAAAGTCTAATTTAAAAAAGTCATAAAATATTTTAAAAATTTTCCAAGTTTCAAAATGTCTGATAAAAAACCAAAAAGTTAAAATAATTTTAAATTTTAAAAATTTTCAAAATGTCTAACAAAATGTCAAATAAAAGTCTAAATTTATTTTAAAATTTCTAAAAATAAAAGTCATAAAATATTTTAAAAAATTTTCAAGTTTCTAAATGTCTGACAAAATGTTCAAAAGTCATAACATTTATTTTAAAAAAATTAAAAAGTCTGAAAAAGAGTTTCAAAATGTCTGACAAAATGTCTGAAAGTCATCTTTCTAAAAAAATGTTCAAGTTTCAAAATGTCTAAAAATCATCTTTCTAAAAAAATTTCCAAGTTTCAGAATGTCTGACAAAATGTCTAGAAAATGTTCTTACATCATCCAAACCTAACCAAATGTAACCTAAAAAAAAATGTCTAAAAGTCATCTTTCTTAAAAAATTTCCAAGTTTCAAAAGTCAGATAAAATAAGTATAGAAAATTTCTTTAAATAAAAATATTTCTAAGTTTCAAAATGTCTGACAAAATTTCAGAAAGTCGTCTTTTTAAAAAAAATTATACATTTCAGAATGTCTGACAAAATGTCTAGAAAATGTCCAAAAGTCATGAAATTTCAAGAAAATTTACAAGTTTCAAAATGTCTGACATAATTCTAAAAAATCGAATTTATTAAAAATTTTCTACGTTTTTTTTACGCCATCCAAACCTAACCTAATATAACCTAACCTAACCCAACTGTCGGACTTTTGGGTCGGATTTTTGGGGGTCGGATTTTAGTCTCGTTTTTTCCATTTTGGTCTCCGTAAAAGCATATACTATGCTAAAATTTAAAAAAAAATGTTTGTATTCAAATTTTTTCTATAAAATAGATATAGATACCAAATTATAAAAAAAAGTCTAAAATTTTTATTTAAAAAAAATTATAGCGTATGGTTTTGTTGATTTTTTTCTTAAATTTTAGAAAAATTCAAAAAACGGTTTAACAGTTTTTCAAATTGAAAAAAATAATTTCAAATCTACTTGATTTTTTTGAACAATCAATATTTTTTAATTTTGAAAATTTTTCGTGAAGGAATTTTTCAAATTTTCTTCAAACTTGAATTTTTTGACAAATATCTTGTGATGAAAAAAATATGCTCAAATAATTATTCAATTTTTTTTTTCAAAATGAACGATTAAAAAAAAAATTATTGCAAACGATTCAAAACTTTGTTAAATTGCAATGCTCCAAAACATTTCTACGTATTCAAACTATTTTCCAAGTTTTCAAAAAAATTAATAAATTTATTGTGAAAATTTTTGAAATTTTGTTGAAATTCTTGGTACCCACAATTTTTATTTTTTTTTAGCAATTAATAATTTTTATCTAAAATTTTGAAAAAAAGTTTCTTGCTGTGAACAAATTTTCAAAATTTGGTTCAAAATTGAATTTTTAAAAATTAGTTGAACGATCTTTTCTTTTTTTTTTTTTTAATTGTTATCAAACTACAAATGAAAAATTTAATTTCTCAAAGAGTACCTAAATAATCGACTAAAAATGAAAGTAGAATCATCGATAAACTTGTATATCGATTAAAATACACTTCCGTTAGAAATATTTAACCTTGGTCAGTTTTTTATCGCTGGTTGATAAATCTTTAAAATTTCTATCTCGAATTTGATGAACTGATTTTTTTTCAGGGTACACAAGGGTACACTTTAGATTATTTTACTTTTTTGTTTATAACACTACAATGCTGAACAGGTGATAAACCTGAAGAATGGTTTGTTATTTGAAAGTATGGTAAGTATACAAATTTTTCAATTTTGATTTAAAATGATTTTGTTTGAAAATTAATTTGTTCATTTTTTTTAGAATCAATTTCCTATTTATTTTTTAAACTTTTCGCAAGAAAACTTTTTTCAAGTTTACCTAGATATACAGGGTGTCCCGTCACCAGTTGACACCCCTTCACCAGCGATATAGTCAACTCAAACTAAGCTCATGTATGCATGTTTGCCGACCCTGTGAATTGAAGGGGCAAAGATATGCTCAACTGAAAATTTTCATTTTTTAGTTTCGTTTCAGATTTTTAACCATGCGCTACTCGACAACCGAGATAGGTAGAAAGTTGCACTTTGCGGCGTTGGAAAGGAAATTTTGTGTAGAATTTTTTAGTGAGGTTGATCATTGAACTAGGTAATCAGGGGGGTCTGTGCTGCACTAATTATCTTGAAAAAGTGTTCAAAATTGGCGATTTTTTTTGCAATTTTTGGGGAAATCTCAAAAAAGTTTCATCATTTGGTATTATTATTATGGCTTCCCTTGGATGAAAAAAGTTTGACCTTTTGAATGCCGCAAACCAGACCCTTCTATCCCACTTCGTTAAAAAGTTATAGCAATTTCAATTTCAAAATCAGGCCTAAAAAAAAGAAATGAAAAAATTCAAAAAAACTTTTTTTTTCTAAAATGTTGTTTACTTTATTTTAAACATCGAGTTCCACTCAAAATCATTAGTTATGTTAGGTATCAAGTTTCAAAAATAACATAAAAAGGAATTTTAAAATTTTTTCAAAAAATTAATTTTTTTTCTGCTAAGATTTTAAAATTGAAATTGCTATAACTTTTTAACCGAGAAAGATAGAAGAGTCCGGTTTGCGGCATTCAAAAGGTCAAACTTTTTTCATCCAAGAGAAACCATAATAATAATACCAAATGATGAAACTTTTTTGAGATTTCCTCAAAAATTCCAAAAAAATCGCAATTTTTGAACACGTTTTTCAAGATAATTAGTGCAGTACAGACCCCCTGATTACCTAGTACAATTATCAACCCCACTAAAAAATTCTACACAAAATTTCCTTTCCAACGCCGCAAAGTGCAACTTTCTACCTATCTCGGCTGTCGAGTAGCGCATGGTTAAAAATCTGAAACGAAACTGAAAAATGAAAATTTTCAGTTGGGCATATCTTTGCCCCTTCAATTCACAGGGTCGGCAAACATGCATACATGAGCTTAGTTTGAGTTGACTATGTCGCTGGTGAAGGGGTGTCAACTGGTGACGGGACACCCTGTATTTGAATTATTTTTTCAAATATTTTATTTGAAATTTTTTTTTATGATAATTTCAGTTTATACGCCATATTTGTGTTGCACTTCATACATCGATCTGATGAAAAAGAAATTGAAGGTAAAATCATTACAAATTTTTCATAGGTACTTGTCTAATTTGTCAAAAAAAAAAAAAAAAAAATGACCAATAAAACTACGAACAACCTTGTCTCCTGTCACAGAAATCATCGACACATACGATTTCATAACTGTAAAACCCGAATACATAATTCAGCCAAGAAAGAATCACACCGGGACGGTAATTTTTCTACATGGAAAGAGTAAATAAAATGTTATCGTTGTAGTATTTCCCAACACGATGCTTAGATTTTCTAAATGGCCCATTTTGAAAACATTTAATTTTTATTCGGTTGAAACGCCCATGCAGTTGACACGGACGTTGATATAGAAGAATTGAAAAAAGCCATGAAACCATTCTTATCGGAAATCCAGCATATAAAAGTCATCTTCCCGAGAGCTCCGCATAGACCTTACTCATTGATGAAAGGAGCAGTAAGAGAAATTATACCTACCTAAACGGAGCATAAATTATGAATTGATGTATAAGTGTAAGAACTGCATTTAGAAAATTATTTCAGCCTCGATACATATGGTTCGATCGTCAATGGATTACAATTTTCGAAGAAGAAAATCTACCATCGGTTGAAATGTCTTGTACCGATATCCGAAAGCTAATAGAAAATGAAATCAAAGCTGGCATACCTTTGGAAAAAATCATCGTAGGTAGGTATTCACATAAATTGATTTTTTACTCTATTTAAAAAATATTTCACCTACAAAATTCATTTTTCTGTAGGAGGATTTTCAACCGGAGGAGAACTGGCATTGCACGTTGCCTACAGATATTTACAAGGCATGCCCGGCGTATTCGCTTTATCCGCATTTCTCAGAACAGAAACCGAAGTAATAGAGGTAATCAGAGGTTATTTTTCTGCATAAATCCTCGACCATCCTCAATGTCAGTTCCGACGAATTTCTTCTAATCTTTTGCTTTCATTCAGCATTTGAAGGAGAACGAATATCAACACTTGCCTGAACTATTTATGGCAGTAGGAACGAGAGACGATGAAGCTTTAGCATTTTGGGTACAGGACACGTTCGGCAGGTTGCAAGATGCCAAAGTGCCGGGCACTTTTCATGTGATGAATAATATGGAACATGAAATTAGGGAAGATGAACTCGACGAGCTAGTGGGTTGGATACTACGATACATACCAACTGGTTCTGGTAGAAGAAGAAAGAAAAAATTTTTCCCCAGGACTACTCCATCATTAATCTAGGTTACCATTGGTTGTGGTCAATAAATGTTTATAATTTGGATTTGGATTTTAAAATTTTCGTAGATGTGCTATTTTGAAATTTACAGCAACGACGAAACTAAAAGATTGTATTTTTTTTAGCTGATTTTTCATTTCGAAAAAAATCAGCTTGAAATTGTGCAGAAGGTGGAAGTAGAGGGGATGAGAATCAGCCAGTTGAAATTAGAAAAATATGATAGTTGAAAGATGTAAATTTGCAAACGATTACTTGAATTAGGTACCTATAAAGAAAATATAATGAATTAAAAAAATTGCTAAAATTCAATGAATCAAAAATTAGCCAAAATTTAAGGAATCGAGAAATTCTCCAAAATTTATTAAAATTGGACTGCGATTTGTGACAAATTCAACTGCTACAATACCTAATAAACTAATAAAAAAAAAATTTTAAATTTAAAATGAACTTAACAAAAATTTAATAAAAATTAAATTTTTTTCCAAACTTCAAGAAATCAGGAAATTTTTGAAAAATTGATTTAACTAATGCAAAAAAATGCAAGAATTGAAAAAAAAATCGCAAAAATTTATTAAAACAAAAATTCTCTAACATTGAATGAATTTAAAAATTACAAAAATCAATCAAATTAATCAAATTAGGATTAGGTATGTATAGGATTCAGGTTGGTAAAAAATTCAGTAAAATAAAATGAATTGCCAAAATTCAAGAAAATAGAAAAATTTTTCAACATATAATTTGCAATAATTTGATAAATTTTTTAAAAATGCAAAAATTTATTGAATTAAAAAATTCTAAAAATTTATTAAATTGAAAATTCGTTGAAGATTTTTAATTTTTCAGAAATTTTTTCGAAAAAACAACAACAAAATGACAAGTTTTAAGCATGCAATTGACACCTAAAGATGAGATGATGATTATAGTTTACATATATCTACTTTCACATGTTTTCCAACTCGCAAGTCGTAACTAGTAAAGTAGATATAGCCTATACTTGGGTTTTTTCTAGGGCTAGTCCTTTATTTTCATTTTAAATAGATTTTCTCTTAGCGATTGCATTGTTTTCTCGAACTGTTTCATCTATGACATTTATAAAAACCACGGGTTTTCTCTCCAAAAATTGGGGCTTAGGCTGTTAGATGTTTCTAAACTTGAATAAGTCGTCATCTGGAACCAAGTAGCAGGGAGTAAGTTGTACAACGATTAAAGTTTTTTTTTTTTTTTTTTTTTTTTTTTTGAAAAAATTAGTTTTAGTAACGAGTTTGTTGCCTATCTACAAAAACAAAATATAAAAAATTCAGTATTTTATTCTCATTTGATTTTTATTATTGTGACGTTTGATGTATAGAAAAGATAGAAAAGAAATTTACCATCACAAAAGAAACATTAACAGACAAACTAATAAGCTAAAAAAAATAAATAATACTTAATAGTAGTAAAAACACATAGAAAATTAATTTGATAAAACTTTACTCTTAAACAATAGGTAAAAAAAATAAATAAACAATGAAATAATTGAGATGAAAACAACACAAAACAATGACCGTTAAAAATTAACGTATTAAAAATATGTAAAAGTTGGTATTTTGTTGATCGATTCACCGCAAATCATTTACAATAATAGTATCTAATAAGCTTACTAAAAAATATGTTTTGAAATACATTTCAAATCTCTTTTTTTTTTATTTTTAGCCGAATTTTTTTTTTTAAATTTAGGCTATTGTGTCCGACCCTGATTTAGAAGGAGGGGGGGTAGAAGAGTTCTGACCCCATTTGTCGACGTTTGGGACCAAAAGATGACGATCTGTCACATGTCACATATTTATATATATATATATATATATATTTATTTATTTATAATTTTACCGCTACTTTTGGAATTCTGGGGCCGAGCCTAACAGGTCAAATGAGGTCAAACTTGATATGTAGGGTCCCCTCGGTGTAGGAATGATGCAAAAAAAATTTTGGGGCCCTAACTCAAAATTGGGGATATGACCCCTTTTTGAGGGGGGTGCGGGGGAGCCCCAACATCATGAAATTTTTTGAAACTTGCCCCAGTGATGAGAACCCTGATTACCTACACCATAGTCAAATTTCAGCTCCCTAAGTCATCCCCACCCCATTTTAGAGCCCAAAAAGTGGATTTTGGGGTCTGATCAAGCTACAGACCCCTCAAATGGAGCTGGGGGGGCCAAAATTTTCATCATGGATCAAGTTTGTGCCCCTGATGTGCCTTTTGTAGGTTTCAACTTTTGGGTCCCCTTTGACCCCTGTCAAGGGTCAAAAATCAAGATTTTTCACAATTTTTCAAATCTTACCCCTACTTTTGGAACTCTGGGGCCGAGCCTAACAGGTCAAATGAGGTCAAACTTGATAGGTAGGGTCCCCTCGGTGTAGGAATGATGCAAAAAAATTTTTGGGGCTCTAACTCAAAATTGGGTATTTTACCCCTTTTTGAGCTAGGGCCCCAAAGCCCCCAACGCGGGGGTATGGGGGCGGAGCCCCCATCCTAAGAGCTGAAAATGATGAGGAGGTTGGGTACGAGTCTCAACAGGGGTATGGGGGCGGAGCCCCCATCTGAAGATGAAATCTTAAATGCAGAGAGGAACTAAAACTGAAGACAAAAACCTGACATTTTTAAACTGAATTTGAAGTTAAAACTGATATTGAAACTGAAATACCATGGATGAAAACGTTTTCAAAGTGGTACACTAACTTGAAAAAAAAAATTCGGCTGTCGCGGAGCATCTTGACTGCTACGCGTTTTTTTTTTTTTTTTTACCTTTTTTATTTATTTTTTTTTTCTACTTAATACTCAGGCCCAGCCTGAGTATTAAATAGAAAATAAAAATAAAAAATAAAAATAAAAAAAGGAAAAAAAAAATCTCCAAACAATTATGAATATGTTTTTCTAAAATTAAGATTATTTTTAGGCAGACTAAAAAACTTACTGGGTTGCATTCAGGTTTACCCCAAAAAAAACTCCGATTTTTAATTTTTTTTTAAATCGTGTTTTAACAAAAAAAGGTACTTTTTATTTTTAGATTTAAAAATAAAAAGTACCTTTTTGTTAAAACACGATTTTTAAAAAAATTAAAAATCGGAGTTTTTTTGGGGTAAACCTGAATGCAACCCAGTAAGTTTTTTAGTCTGCCTAAAAATAATCTTAATTTTAGAAAAACATATTCATAATTGTTTGGAGATTTTTTTTTTTTTTGAAAAAATTAAGAAGTTAAATCTTCTTTTAAACTATGGAGTCCGCATAGAGATAGGCCAACGATTTCTATGTCGCTCATGTTACCTGAAACAGTTAAACATCTTATAAGATTGGAGTAATCTGTGCTATTCGGTTGACATTCATCCGGTAGATGAAGACTTAAGGGTGCATGAAAAATAGCATTACTGACGACCTGTTGCAGGTTACCGAAATTCAAACAGAATCGATGAATGCGAGTTCCTTGGTTCAAGCCTGTCTAGCGTGTTTTCAGTTCATCTAGAATATATCTTATATCTGGGTTTCCTGCTGCATTATACATTGTCCATAAGCATTTTTCATACAGTTCGTTGGTTTTTTCAAAAAAGAATCCTGGAGTGTCTAAAATATTTCTAATGAAATATTGATTGTTAATATGACTCAAAACTGGATCGCGTTCCAACTCTTGATCTGATATCTGTTGGGCGAGAAAAATCGTTGCATCGCGAGTTTCTTCAGTGTGCGCCGACTGAATACGTGACCAGTAGTTTTTGAAATAGTTTTCAAACAATTCCCAAGCTATGGTGGTATTTGGAACAGCTTTAAGCTGCATTAAAGCAGTTATCGTGTCTTGGGGCATGTTATTTTCTGTAATTTCTGGAAAAGGCTGTCCTTCAATTAACAACTTTCTAACTACTGGTGGTAATCCATTATCGGCTATTTCCATTTTCGACATAGAAATATGAGCTTTTGTAAAATGTTTTCTGCGTGATTCTTCATTTACAAACTCCGTTGACGCTGAAATGAGGTCTTTCACCATTCCTGTTATGCGCTTCATTCGGTCTTCAACTTTAGCGGTCAATTGAAAATAATGGCCCGTTGGGTATTTAAAGCATTTTCAGCAACCAGGCAGTACTTTTTAAAAAAAATGTCCGTATGGTAACGTAACACTGCTCCGCAATACAAACGTTTCACTGAAGGTAACAGCACATTATTCTGAAAAAAATTTTTCAATTTAATTCACGTCAGCCCAACATTACAAAATCTTTGTGAACATGGAAGCTAAGAAAAGTTGTAAATAATTCGAGAGGTAATTTCGTCATTTTTTGACTAGCAGGATAAGCGTTTCTTAGACCATATAAACTTACTTTGTTGTTAATGAACGAGGAGAAATTGCCCTAATTTTTTGGCAATGCTTCTTTGAGATCGGACTTTTGGCTTCGTAATATCTTGTTTTCATTTTTTAAATCAAGATTCTCGGTTTCTAATTTATTGTAAATGTGAAAAAGAACTTCACGCTACAAAAAAATAAAATAAAAATAAATGAAAGTTGAAGAAAAAGTAAAGTAAAGTAATTATCGACTTGGGACGAACAATTTTTACAAAATGGGACAGTTTTCGTAAAAATTTTTCTCAAATTTTTACCAAAAAAGTTAATCATAAAATTCCAAAATGAAATGACAGAAATTTTAATTGCAGTTTCAAATTTTTGTAAGCATCAAAAATTTCCCTAAATTTTGAAAAATCGACAAAATGTTAAAAATTGCAAAAAATTGATTCAAATTTTATAAAATTTCAGAAAAATTGCTCCGTAATTTCATAAGCATATATATTTTTTTTTAGCCGAATTTTTTTTTTTAAATTTAGGCTATTGTGTCCGACCCTGATTTAGAAGGAGGGGGGGTAGAAGAGTTCTGACCCCATTTGTTGACGTTTGGGACCAAAAGATGACGATCTGTCACATGTCACATATTTAATATTTATATATATATATATTTATTGATTGATAATTTTACCCTCACTTTTGGAACTCTGGGGCCGAGCCTAACAGGTCAAATGAGGTCAAACTTGATATGTAGGGTCCCCTCGGTGGAGGAATGATGCAAAAAATTTTTGGGGCCCTAACTCAAAATTGGGGATATGACCCTTTTTTGAGGGGGGTGCAAGGGAGCCCCAATATCATGAAATTTTTTGAAACTTGCCCCAGGGATGAGAACCCTAATTACCTACACCATAGTCAAATTTCAGCTCCCTAAGTCATCCCCACCCCATTTTAGGGCCCAAAAAGTGAATTTTGGGGTCATTTTTTTCACGTTGATCAGGCTACAGACCCCCAAATGGGGCTGGGGGGCCAAAATTTTCATCATGGATCAAGTTTGTGCCCCTGATGTGCCTTTTGTAGGTTTCAACTTTTGGGCCCCCTTTGACCCCTGTCAAGGGTCAAAAATCAAGATTTTTCACAATTTTTCATGTTTTTTCTCGCTTCCCGGTACGTTGATCAGCCTGCAGCCCAAACCAAATGACCTTGGATGCTAAAATTTGGTATTTAGGATAGGTAAGGGTCACTGAGGTGCCTTTTGGGGTTTTTGACCCTTGAGCCCCAAAATTGGGGGGGTGGTTTCTTTTTGAGGGGGCTCTAAAGAGGCCCCAATGTGACAAAAGATTTGAAATTTTTACCAACAACAGTGACTCTGATTGTCCCCACTGTATCCAAATTTCAGCTTCCCAAGTCATCCCCACCCCATTTTAGGGCCCAAAAAGTGGATTTTGAGGTCATTTTTTCACGTTGATCAGGCTACAGACCCCCCAAATAGAGCTGGGGGGCCTAAATTTTTATCATAGATCGAGTTCATGCCCCTGATGTGCCTTTTGTAGGTTTTGACCTTTAAACCCCTTTTGACCTCGATACAGGGTCAAAAATCAATATTTTTCAAGTTTTAACTTGTCTTTTCTGACGCGTTGAACAGCCTACAGCCCAAACTAAAAGACCTAAACAATCGAAATTTGGGATGTAGGGTCAGTAGAGGTCACTGATGTGCCTTTTGGGGGTTTCGACTTTTGAGCACCATTTGACCCCCGTACAGGGTCAAAAATCAGAAATTTTCACGTTTTAACCTCTTTTTTGGTGTGTTGGCCCTCGTCTGAAGAGCTAAAAGTGTGAAGGGATTGAGAGCGAAGCCCTCAATCCTCTCCTGCCACGTCCCTATTGAGGGCAAAGCCACCCCAATAGGGGCATGGGGGCGGAGCCTCCATCTGAAGAGTTGGAAGTGACGAGGTGGTTGGGGGCGAAGACCCCAACGCGGGGGTATGGGGGCGGAGCCCCATCCTAAGAGCCGAAAGTGATGAGGGGGTTGGGTCGGAGCCTCAACGGGGGTATGGGGGCGGAGCCCCCATCTGAAGATGAAATCTTCAATGCAGAGAGGAACTAAAACTGAAGACAAAAACCTGACATTTTTAAACTGAATTTGAAGTTAAAACTGATATTGAAACTGAAATACCATGGATGAAAACGTTTTCAAAGTGGTACACTAACTTGAAAAAAAAAATTCGGCTGTCGCGGAGCATCTTGACTGCTACGCGTTTTTTTTTTTTTTAAAGTGACCGTCAGTTTTTTCTCAGCCTCTCAGGCATGAAAGGGTTGAAGGAGTCAGCCAAATGTATCTCCATTAACTTTTTATCGCGTTTCGTGAAAAATGGGAAATGAAAAGTTTAATATTTTTAACTTTTCTTTTCCTGAGATGTGGAAACCAAATTTTCGCGATAAGGTATTGTTTTTTTTTTTTTATTAATTGGTGATATATGTAACAAACAGATGCCATACTTAAATACCTAAATATCACTAAAATAAAACAATAATGAACATTAAATACCTACACATACATGATAAAAATTGAAAAAAAAAAAAAAAAAAAAACTTTTCTTCCAAAAATTAAGAAACATTATTTTTCCTATTATATAAACGTCTCCGCTGTAGCTCCAGGGTTCAACTTTTTAAAGCCTATATTTTTTGAAGAAAAAATATTTGTAGGGTAGGTAGGTATCAAATTTTTTAATTCTTTAGAATAACTCGAGGCTTCGTGCTTCGTCAAAAAATTAAAAAAAAATTTATTACCTACAAAAGAATTATTTTACATAACGTTAAAAAAATTACCCGCATTGAGAATTATTTCTTCAAAAAAATTATTAGTTGTTTTTTTTACCGCAATAGGGACTTCCGAAAGTGACGTCAAATTTCTCGATGGTAGGAAATTAGTTATCAAAATTCGACAATACTATATTAGAGCTTCTAATAAAAAATCGATGTTTTGGGAAAATTGATTGGAAATTCCTACCAGCGAGAGTGTACACCAACAAAAAAAATCACGTGACTGGAAGCCGCTATACATTTAAGAAATTTTTTATTTAATCAAAATTAACGATATTTCTTATCTGGAGGAATTTTGTTTAGGTAAAAAAAAAAAAAAAACAATCAAAAGATTTTTACTATGAAACTTTTTTTTCAAAACATTGAAAAAATATTTTCTTGTTTTAAAAAATTGAACAATTTTTTATTCCATAAAAAGAGATTCTGTATGTAGGTACCTACTCCAAAAAAATTGAAAAATCAATTTTTTTAAATGAATTTTTCTTCTCTAAAAGATTTTTAAAAAAAATGTTTTACACGCAGGTATTTTAAAAAGATAGGTAATAATAAATTAAAAAATGGAAAAATTTACCTATTAATAAATTAGATTTTTTCTTCGGTAGATGTTGTAACATTGATTTTTGAATTTCGATAAGTCGAGACATTTTTAAAACCCATTTTTAATTTCGAAAAATTGAAATATTTTTTTTTTCAAGAATTGAGTGTAGCGTAGAAGGAGAGACGAATGAGGCTGAAGAATAAATTTAATGATTCTCTCAAGAAGGGCACGAGATAAAAAAGAAACATCATTATATACCTATACCTAACAAAAACAAAGCAATGGTGTTAATCTATAGCATTGTATACTCGTAGCTCCAATGTACCTAATAATACATTTTCAAAGAGCGGTTTTATTTTTTACCTGTTGACTTATACGAGTATACTCGTAGTTCAATTTAGAAATTTGTAGTGAAGTCAGATTGACAAGTGACTTGACATAATATGCATTTGATATAGAGAAGTACATATAGGTAGGTGAGAGTGAGACTATGGATTAGGAATTTACTACGTACTTTTGCATTAGGACTTCTGTCAGCTCTACTCAAGCTATGACGTTTGTTGTTCCACTCGCCTATTCCAGTACTTGCGCTTTTAACGAAAATTAATTTAAAAACTATCCCGATAAAAAAGAGTACAAGAGTCGAGTTCATTTCGAAGAAGATACAACATTAAGAAAATTCTAGGTAAAAATACTCATTTGTTTTAATGCGTTTATTCGTTTCACTGGCTATACTAAGAATTCTATTTTTTTATTTTTTTTCAACTCAGATTAATTCAAATTTTCCTCATTTGATTACAAAAGTAAACTTTAATTTCAAATTTCCATTACAAATACGAATGAAAAAAAACAAAACTAATGATAATGATTTGATAATCATATCTTGAGCTGACGATCGGCTATTTTTACGTAAATCCGCTGCTGCTCTTCTGCTCACCTTCAATTTTACGTTGAGTTGAGTTTTATAAGTCCGTTATATTCAAAATTGGAGGGGAAGGAGGGGTCCAATCATTCCTAGAACTTCAAACTACAACTTCAGTTCGAAAAATTTTTCAATTGAGCCAATCTCTCTCCACTGATTTCGCATAACATTCCGAAGATACCTACTAACTAAAAATTAGAGGAGCAGGAAGAAAAGGTCCGATTGAAAAAATTTTAAAACAAAAGTTGTAGCTTGAAGTTCCAGAAATAATTTTAGTTATAACAAAATTTTCGATTGGACCCCTCCCTCTCCATCAATTTTGAATAATATAATTAAAAAATTTTTTAAATCATTTTTTTCTTTAATTTTTTTTTTAAATATCAAGATAATACTTGGGTATAAATTTTGAAAGAAAAAAATCTCAAGAAAGTTCTAAAAAAATAATAAGAAGAATAAAAAACCAAATAAAAAAATCATTAGGTAGGTATAATAATTTTTGAAATGATTTTCCTGAGATGTTATGTGAGGAAATTTTTAAATAAGTAAATTCTTCTCAAAAATAATGTTCTTGATGAAATTTTTGAAAATAATTTTTTTGAAGATTTTGAATTCTTCAGAAAATTTTGTTGAAAAAACCAACAAAAATGATAATTTTTTAAGCATGCAGTTGACACCTAAAGATAAGATGAGATGATGTGTAATTGTTCATAATTATAAATACCTAAGTGCGCAAAAGGAGTCGATTTGGCCAACCAAAAATTCTGTTTGATACGCATCTCGCATTCAATAAAAAAATAAGCTAAAAAAATTATTTGATAAGAGAAATGGAGTGAAAAATCTCTCAAACAAAAAATAATAATTTCCAATTCACCTAGAAAATCAAAATTTTCAAAGTCAAAACCATCATAAAAATAGCAAATTCAGTGAGAAAATGATGGAAAAAAAATCAACAAAATTAAGGTCAGAAAAAAATTGAGAATAATTCACATTTTTCAGTTGTAAAAAAATTTCCAAATATCGAACTACTTTCGAATTTCAATTCCAAACCTCAAACGATAATTTTTCAAACACCCATTAGATCGAGAAAAAAAATCCACCATTACCTCTCTCCTTCGGTATTCGGAATTATTCACTCACTCACTCAAAAGACAATCGAATGTCAAATTCCCCGAATTTCCAATCAACTGCAGATATCAAACGTACGAGTAGGTAATTATAAATACGTATCCATAATTTTCGAACCTGGCCGGTCCTTGATCATGCGCATCAATCGATAAATTTAATCTACAGAAATTATTCAATCAAATCGGAACTAAATTACTCGAATAACAGAGCGAGAAAAGAAAAAACTGAAAATCCGACCTACTTTTTTCTTTTCGAATGAAAACTCGACGTAGGTAAAATACCAAAAAAAAAAAGAAAAAAAGAAAAATCATGTCCACCTGACACGTAAAAAGACATCGCGAATTTTTGCTTGTAAAATATTCAAGTGTTCGATATGGCATTAATATTCGCTCGTCATTTGTAAGTACTTTTATACCTATAATTTAAATACTAAATTTTCTTTTAAAAACATAAGCCATGGATTTAATCGCACGTTATGATTTCCACAGAAAGACATTCCTCGTCCTAGTCAGTTCATTCGATTGGCTATTAGTTCCTCAAGGTAGGTAAATAATTATTTATAGGTAATCCATATTGAAAAATTTTCAAATTCATCGAGACGTATAATTTCAGTTACAAGTCAAAAATTCATCGATCGACGAGTATGGAAAGAGCCAGAGAGCGTAATACCTCCGAAAAAAGAACACAAAGCTACGATATTCTTTTTACATAATATTCGTGAGTAAATTGGCTACATTTTGCTGTCTCCTGATGCCTCTGAGCCCTCTTTACGAGCATATTTTTGCCAACAGACAACTCTGGGGTTTCGATGAGACACTGGTGGCAGTTGGTGATGCCTGATGGTCAATTCGAACACATCAAAATGATATTTCCAAACGGTGTTAGATCATATTATGCTCCATTAATCGGCATGGTTGGTACCAAAATCTTCCCAAAAAACAGCATTGTTTTTTTACTTCAAAATAAAGTTCAATTCTATTCATCAATCTGCATTTTTAGGAACGTATGGCCTGGTACGACCAACAAGGCATAGGCCCAGAGTACCCCGAATCACGCAACGACACTTACGAAATAGCCAAAAACGGTTTATATTTATTGATCAAAGAGGAAGCCGACTGGTATAATATAACGATGGATAAAATTATCATAGGTAACGTCGAACTTTTCCCTCGAGTCCATTTTCTTCTAAATTTTCAACTCCAACAATCATCTTTGCAGGTGGATTCGATCAAGGAGGTACAATGGCAATGCACATGGCATTCCGAAACGTAAGAAATTTAGCCGGAAAAAATTTAGGAGGATGTTTCGCTCTGTCGTCTTATCTGTGCCACGATTCCAAACTTTTCGAGGTAAATAAGATCACAAAAGGTTCATTACCGAGAATCTCCAATTTTTGCCCCCCCCCCCCCCCACCACCACCACCACGACCTAATTTTGACTCATTTACCGCAGGAATTACCTATCGTCGATAATAAAGATCTCAAAGAGCCGAAATTTCCATCACTCTTTTACATCACCGGTGAAAAGGATCCTATAATTAAGGTAGACTGGGCTCAAAACACCTTCAAGCGTTTGGAAAGACGAGGTATTAGGGGAGAATTCCATATCGACGCTAATGTAAGTTACGGATTGAAGAGACTGGAACTGTGCCATTTGAGAAACTGGATTATTAAAAAATTAGGCGTTGATTAGGTTTTATTTTATTTTAATAAACGAAAAATAAAAATTATTCGTAAAAAATTGTGTAACATTTTGCGATCTTATTGGATGGAATTCTGTCGACCAACATCAGCTCTGAATTGGAGAAAATTTTCAAAAATATCGTAGCTCAATACATGGATGTGAAGAGACGAGAGAAAATTTTAAAAATTCCAAAAGCATCAAAAACACCAAAATTATACCTACCTATTTCAAAGACTCGCAATGTGCTCTAATTTAATTGAAAATTTCCTATCACACCGATTAGTAGGATAATTAAAAACAGAATATTTCGAATGCTCTCAGTGATAATTTTCAGTCACAAAATAAAAAAATTCCATCGATCGCAAAATTCATTTCTGAGTGAGTATTACTAGTGATGAGTTTTTAGGAACAAAATTATGAAATTTCCTTGATTTTTTTTTGTGAAAAAATTATAATAAAATTAGGTTTTTTTTAGTGATTAGATACCTCATTTCTGAGACAAAAACAATTTTTTTTGTATTTGAGTGTTTTATAACAAAAATGGAAAAATCCATGATTCTTCACAACAATAACTCAAAATACGTCAATTCCAAAGCTTGGAATTATTAAAAATAAAAAAATTAAATGGCAGAATTCTTCTGAAAAATATTCTATTTTTCTGAAAAATATATACCTACCTAATTTTTTATGAGTCTTATTTCTTATAAAATTATTTTTCTTAGGATTGGTTCAGAAATTTGTTTATATCACTAGGGGAAAAAATGAATTACTTCGTGGTAATTTTATTTTAATATAATTTTTTGAGATAAATTTAAAAAATACTTTTAGAGAAATTTTTGTCCAAAAAAAATCAAACCGAAAGTTATAGGTAAGTTACAAGTATATTTTTTTCAATTTTTTCAAAATAGAAACAACATTTTGATGCAATACATTTTTCAAATATTGTTGAATTTAAGAAAAAAAAAACATTCGAATGATACAATTTTTTTAAATTATTTTGAAAAATTTTGGTATTATGATCACAATTTACAGATGGTTATTATCCAAATTTGAATTTTTTCAAATTTGATTAAAATAAAAATTTAAAACAATTTATATTTTAAAAATGATTTTTCCAATTCAACAAAATAGGTACATACTTACTTTGAAACAATTTTTTTTTTGTGCAAAAACAATTTTTTTATTAGAATTTGTTTGAAAAAAATTAGTAATTGAATTGTTTTTCAAATTTTGTTAAAATACGAGTAGGTACATACTTGAAACAAATTTTTAGAAATTTAAATCATTAAAATCATTTTTCAAAAAAAGATAAAATACTTGGGGTAGGTATTTGATTTTTTTTTGTGAAATGTACCTACTTGATTGGAGAAAAAAGATTTTTTCTGAGTTACAATTTTCCATATCAAGCAATTTTCAAAAATTTTATTCAAACTTGAATTTTTTCAATTTAAAAAAATATCAAAAATATCTGTTTTTGAAATTGAAAACAATTTTTAAAAATCAACAGGTCCTGACTTCATAAAAAATTTCAGCTTCAATTATTCAAATTTTCTTAAAACACAAACAAAATCTGTTTGAATCGGTTTTTTTAATGTAAATAAAATAATTTTGAAACTTGAAAAATATGAAGGAAAATTTTGACGAAACTCATTATTTAGTATCTAGGTATTTAATACCTGATTCTTTTGTTCAACGGATTTTTAAAAATTGATGAGGAAAGAATTTTTAAACATGTTTGTTGAATTTTTTATTATTATTTTGTTTAAAGAGTTTTTTTTTTTTAAAAAAACAATTTTTTAAACAGGTAACTCAAACTGGAAAAAAAAATTTCTATCTGAAATTTTCTGAAAAAAATTTATTGTGGAAATTTTTTAAAAAATTTTATACTAACTGGAATTATTTAATTTAAAAAAAACACTGTTTAATCAATTCTTCAAATCAAAAAAAAAATGGTTTTGAATATTTGTTTTGAATTTACAAAAATTTTCAAAATTAGGTAGTTGAAATAAATTTTTTCAAAAAAAAAACATTATATTGAACATTTTGTTTAAAAATTATATTGAAACGAAAAACTTGAATTTTTCATCAAACATCTTGGAAATTCCAAATTTTGTCCAGACTTGAATTTTTTCGAAAATATAAAAAAAAGCATTTACCTAATTAAAAAACCATATTAATTTTTCCTTTCTTAAATATTTTATGAATAACAATTCTAAAAAATTTTGTGGATTTACTCCGTCAAATTTTGTTTTTTGGACCAAAATATTTGAACTTTTCTATTTCAAAAAAATTTTCAAGTTGAAAAAACTATAAAAAATTTTCAAATTTTGTTGAAATGTAAGTTTTTAAAAATTTCTGTAAGTTTAATTATTAGGTATAGGGTATCGATTTTCCAAAAAAAAAATTTTTTAAAAATTAAAACTTTATTTTATATTTTTGAATTTTTTAATTCAAAATAAAAACAACATTCTGCAAAAAAAATTGAAATTTAATTCGAACTTGAATTCTTTTAAATTCAGTTGAATCAAATACTATGTATTTGTTAAAAATTGTCATCAAACCACAAATTGTTTCTCAAAAACAAAATATTCGAGTAAAGATGAAGGAATAAAATCATAGATTATTCGAACATCGATTAAATTACCTTCCGCAAGAAATACTCAACATTGGTCAATTTTTATCGCAGGATGATAAATCTCGAAAATATAATCTCGATTTTTACTAAAATATTACTTTCCTTACAAAATACTCAAGTGAGTGTTATGGCATTAATATTTACTCGACATTTGTAAGTACCTATGGTTACTTCTATACTTATAATTAAAATATGATTGTACAATTTTTTTAAAAAAAGTCATAAATTTCATTTATAGTTTATACAGAACGACATTCCTCGTCCTAATCAGTTCATTTGATTGGCTATTAGTTCCCGAAGGTAAAGAATGATAGGTAGGTAATATTGAAAATTTTCAAAATTCATGGAGTCGTCTAATTTCAGTTAAAAGTCAAAAATTCATCGATCGACGAGTATGGAAAGAAGCAGAGAGCGTAATACCTCCGAGAAAAGAACACCAAGCTACAATATTCTTTTTACATAATATTCGTGAGTAAATTGGCTACATTTCGCACCTCTCTGGTGCCTCAAACGCCTCTTTACCAGCATATTTTTGCCAACAGATAATTCGGGAGTTTCGATGAGAAAATGGTGGCAAATGGTGATGCCTCATTTCCAATTTGAACACATCAAAATGGTATTTCCAAACGGGGTTAGATCTTATTACGCTCCATTTATGGGCATGGTTAGTACCACAGATTTGGTCAAAAAAAACACCAAAATATTTCATTCGAAATTGAACATTTTAGCATAGTATATGCTTTTACGGAGACCAAAATAGAAAAAAACGACAGGAAAATCCGTCACGAAAATCCGACACCAAAATCCGACACCAAAATCCGACCCCAAAATCCAACCCCATTGGGTTAGGTTAGGTTAGGTTATATTAGGTTAGGTTTGGATGACATAAAAAAAACAGAAAATTTTCAATGAATTCGACTTTTTAGACATTATGTCAGACATTTTGAAACTTGTAAATTTTTTTGAAATTTTATGACTTTTAGACATTTTCTAGACATTTTGTCAGACATTCTGAAACTAGAAATTTTTTTTAGAAAGATTACTTTCAGACATTTTGTTAGACATTTTGAAACGTAAATTTTTTTAAATTGTATGACTTTTTAGACATTTTATAGACATTTTTTTTTTAATTTTTAAATTTCCATGGAAATTAATATTTGTGACTTTTAGACATTATTTTAGCATAGTATATGCTTTTACGGAGACCAAAATGGAAAAAAACGACATCAAAATCCGAGACTAAAATCCGACAGTTGGGTTAGGTTAGGTTATATTAGGTTAGGTTTGGATGACATAAAAAAAACTTTGAAAATTTTTAATAAATTCGATTTTTTAGACATTATGTCAGACATTTTGAAACTTGTAAATTTTTTTTAGAAAGATGACTTTCTGACATTTTGAAACTTGGATTTTTTTTTTTTAGAAAGATTACTTTTTTATTATACTTTTTAGATTTTTAAATTTCCATGGAAATTAATATTCGTGACTTTTAGACATTTTGTCAAATTATAGTGAATTTTATTACTTTTAAATTTCCATGGAAATTAATTTTGATGACTTTTAGACATTTTGTCACGGAGTAAAAGCATATACTATGTTTCGTACTTTCAAACGTAGTGTGGAAATAGAGCCAACCAAGGGGGTCCAGGGGGACGAAGCCCCCCCCTGGCGAGGCGCGAAGCGCCGAGTTATACAGAAAAATGTGCTTAGAGAATTAAATATTTTCTGTGTTGATTCCTTCTATCTGTGCATAGCTACAATTACCAAATTTTTTACCAAATCAATCCGCATTTTCAGGAACGTCTGGTCTGGTACGATCAACAAGGCATCGGCCCAGAGTACCCAGAGTTACGCAACGACACTTACGAAATAGCCAAAGACGGTTTAATGTCATTAATCAAAGAAGAAACCGACTTGTATAACATAACTATGGATAAAATCATCATAGGTGAAATCAAGTTTCCTCCTCAAATTATTTTTTTTTCGCAATATTCTCACCTCACACATTCATATCCGCAGGTGGATTCGGCCAAGGAGGTACAATGGCAATGCACATGGCATTCCGAAACATACAAAATTTAGCTGGGAAAAATTTAAGAGGATGTTTCGCTATGTGGTCGTATCTTTGCCACGATTCCATCCTTTTCGAGGTAGATTAATAAGATAAAAAAAAAGTTAATTACCAGGAATCTCCAATCCCTCCTCCACCTCTACGTACCTAATTTTGACTCATTTACCACAGGAATTACCTATTGTCGACAATGAAGACCTCAAAGGACCGAAATTTCCACTACTCTTCCACGTCGTTGGTGAAGAAGACCCTATAATTAAGTTGGACTGGGCTCAAAACACTTTCAAGCAATTGAAAAGACGCGGTATCAAGGGAGAATTCCATATCGACACGAACTGGAACTGTCTGTACCAATTGAGAAACTGGGCTATTGAAAAATTAGGCGTTGATTAGGCTTTATTTTATCATGTATTTTGTAAACGGAAAATAAAAAGTATTTATATGATTAAAAATTGTGTAACTTTTTGTGGTCCTAATGGACGAAGATACAGTCTACAAAAATCAGCTCTGAATCATTGATGGAATTTTTTTAATTTCTTATGTCATGGTCAATTCATAGGGAGTGGCGAGAGAAAATTTAAAAAATTCAAAACTATCAAAAACACCAAAAAATTATGATACCTACTTCAAAGATACGCAATGTGCTCTAATTCAGTTGAAAATCTCCTATCACAATGATAAGAGCTATAAGAGGTTTAATTAAAAACAGAATTATTTGGAATGCTCATTTTATTCAATTTCGATTCGTAAACCTAATCAGTAATGATATTTTAGGAAGCACTGAAACATAAATTGAAGATATCTCTAACGTTAGAGTCTAGAGATGTATGAGAAAAAGAAGTTTCGCTTTAAACTGCAACATGCTTCATCAAATACTGTAAGTAAATCGTAATATTTCCCTGCATTGAAAAATAGGTATAAGACCTCAGCATGAGTGATGAAATCTGGTATAAATTTTATAGATTCACCTTGAGCATATTTTTTCTCACTTGGAGAATGATTATTTCTAATGAAAATGAGGAATCATCTGATTTGAATTTACCTGATTTCGAAGACCCTTTGGATATACGAATAGAAGCAGAAAATACACTGAAGCAATATGATTTCAAGTATACAGGGGTCGTGTACTTTCTACATCCATCAGGTACCTAATCAAATCACTCAATTAAAAATAGTGGGGGTTAAATTAATTTTTTTTTCAATTTTTAAGCAAAAATTTAAACATTGTGTTCAATAAATTTTTGATCTCAGTAAAATTTTTAAAAAATGTACGCTGTCAAAATTTCAAAAAAAATAAAAATAAAAATAAAAATACTTAGGTAAGTTACAAAAAAAAATAAAAATTAATTTAAGAAAATCATCAATTTTAAAAATTTGGTAAAAATTCAAAATTTGATCAAATTTTGAAATTTTTTACATTTTTAAAATGAAATCAATTTTTGAAAATTTTCAAAAAATATACTTGAGGTAATTTGTTCACAATTCCTAAAATTTGACAAGTCTTTTATAAATTGAGTAAATCTCCCAAAATTTGGTAATTCTTGAATTAACTTTTGGAATTCCGGGCCAATTTGTTCACTTTCGAATTTCAATACAAACTTTTAAAATTAGATAAATTTTTAAAATTCGAATAGGTAAATTATCAAAAATAAATTTTCAAAAATTTGAGAAAACCCAGTTTAAAAATTTGATAAATTTTCGAAATTTATTCACTTTTGAATTTCAATGCATAATTAAAAATTAGATCAATTTTTAAACTTCAGATAATTTTTTTTTTAATTTTAACAGGGACATTTTTAAAAGCTTGAATAATTTTTAAAAAAATTTAAATTTGGGAAGAATTTTTATTTTAAGCGTTTTAACATGACCACGATGCCCTATCTAAAATTTAAAGTCAATCTTAGTAGTAACCACAGCACCAAAGGGCTGGGGTGCAAGTGTGGCCCTAGCCCCTTGGAGTGTGGCCCCTTTTTGGGGGCCCCCAAAAACGCGGCACTTCGCGTAATGTGTTCTCCGGTGTTGTGACCGACCGACCGACCAACCTATGTTCTTGTATGTGTGTGTGTGTGTGTGTGTGTGTGTGTGTGTGTGTGTGTGTGTGTGTGTGTGTGTGTGTGTGTGTGTGTGTGTGTGTGTGTGTGTGTGTGTATGTGTGTGTGTGTATGAGGTTTGTATAGCCCCTCTGAAGTGGGTAAATATGTTTTTTTTGGGGGGGAGGGGAAGTGATTTTTGGTTTTGTAAAGAGGTAGTATACGTGATGGCGGATTGAATGGGGGTTTTGAGTTTTCAAAAATTGACCCCCCCCCCGAACCCCAACCCCCCCCCCCTCACCCATATATCACAGACGACCCCCCCCCCCCCACCCCTTCACCCCCCTCACCCAAGCCACCCTATCCATTCACCACAAATTTGGACAGACACAAGAACAAACGTGTGAACTAGACGAAAAAGATGAAAACAAATGACATTAATAATCTAGGAAAAAATAAATTCAATTCCAAGCTGGCATTTATTTTTCTTCAACAAATGCTTATCTTATCTTAGAAAAAATTTTTACCAGTAAACAGGATATGAGTCATCATTAAAAATAGAAAAATCAACTGAAAAGAACTGCGCATTAATTCTTGGAAACACTAATCAGTGAAATAATATTTTTCCAACTCTGTTATCTTATCTCTTAGATAAGGGAACAATTCTTTGAAGCGTGCCGCCAAAGAAAATTATTTTTCTTGGAACCTTATCTTATCGCATTTCAAAGAAACTAGCTGACAAATATTTTTTCTCTGTGCCTTATCTTATCAGGGCGGATGTTTTGACTATAATTTTATACTTTGAACATGCCGCCAAATATTTTCCTCTGTGTAACTTATCTGATTGCACCGGATATGAGTCATCACTTTGTTTTGACTATGCAATAAGAATTAACAACTTAATGATGCAATAATTCTGGGAACCAGCTCAAGGTCAATAGTCTTGTAAAAAACCCTAACCATAAGTATATTTCAATTATAATAGATTTACTTACCATTTCTTATTTAATTGATTGTGAGATAGGTATACAATTGTAATACTTACTGCTTAGTCTTCATTGAATGTAAAAAATTCTTCAATATTTCTATCAGGGTACATGTTCATACTTACCACATTCAGTTTCTATCATATTTTTCCTTGATTTATTTACTAGAGATATTATAGCAAAATGAAAAACAACACAAGTTTCAATTTTATGAGTGTTTTATTGAAAAAATTATAATATGCACATATTATTCTTATAAATACTTAGGAATAATTTATCAATAAATATATCTAAACATCTTATAACTAATTATAAATATCTAATTAACTGGAGTATTTGTAGATATGAAAGAAGATGCAACAGAATTATCAATGAAATGAGTGCGATCCATCAGATAAGAAAGGATCTTATAGCTGTGAAACATTTTTATTTCATTTACAATTTTATTCGCTAATTTTGAATTATTATCGATTAAAGACAAATCTTTAGCTTTAAAATTACCCACTGAGATTCTTCTTATTCCCACTCCTAGACTATAGCATAAGTGTCTATTTATTAAGTCCATTCACATAAAATAACTGTGGAATCGTAGACATTGCGGCTTGTTTCGATTGAAATTCCAAATTCTTGTCTAGCAAAAGCTTCCTCATTGCTTTGACACGCAGTAAAGTGGTGATTCGTCGATCAAAAGACTTTCTTCCACGGAAAATTACATTGTACAAGTATGCGATGACACGATCATTGTTGGAACGGTCGTTAGTGAAAAAAGACAGAAAATCTTTGAGGGTGTAATGTTGAGTTTTGAAGTATAGGTACACAGCGCAGTACTGGCCGCATACAGAAGATCCGTATCCTTGGAGTGGTTGCGTGTTACATGTCCAAACATTTGAGTTACGTTCCATAAACTTTACAAATTCATTTCTTAAAGGTGGAAAACCATAACTGTCGAAATATTCCGCTTTTCTTTGAGCATTGATGTGAATACATACCCAATGACTTCCTTTTTGAGTACTGTTGTCCAAATTCAAGATTACACTAGCGGGTAAAGGTAGAGGCGCCGAAGGTAATTGATCAGAAGCGTACACATTTTCGTGCAATGAACATATTTTTGTGATGAAATCTCGTTTCAGTTGCAAAGTATTCATGCTGATCATAGTGAGGTATGCGCTAGAAAAGTTTTAAGTCTCAACGCAACAAACACGACTATTGGTATAGCTATTGCTAGTATGAATACGGCTAGACTCAAATGAATGGTGATTGGAGAGCTCTTAACAGTTTGCTGACACAAAACTGCCGCCTTTGGTGTAGTTGAAGTTGCAGATGTGTTAGAAATGAAGGGGTGAATTTCGTCCTTCTGAATTGTGTAAGAAATTTCGTCGTGTAATCGCTTTCCTTGTATATTTGTTTTATTCTGGTCAGCAAAACACATATATTGATCAAAGTATTCATCACTTACTACATATATAGACAGCACACTGTATACAGAATATTCACTATTGTAATAAGTGTGTATGTCAATAACGTTATCTGGATGTAAAGGCATATTGCCAGAACTTTTCCTGTACCATATGACTTCTGGGATTGGGTTTCCAGCCACAAAACATACCATGTATACTGTTGTTTGGGGAGTAACTTTATATGTGTATTCGTCGTGACGTGAAAAAATTTCAACTGGGATATCAATATTTTGTTGTTCTCCAACAGCGTGGGCACTATCTCCATAGATAGCGCCAATGCAAAGTAGTAGTATTATTGTGTTTGTTATCATTTTCACACAGAAACAAACGTCCATTGCGATTGTTGAAGGAGAGACAAATGAAGAGGTATTTAACTTCCAAAATCAGTAGTCACATTTCTAGCCTTATCAATCTCGATTACATTATCATACTCAGCATACAGAAGCATGTTTATAACTTCAGGTAGTGGTTCACTGAATCCAACTTCGACTCTTACTGACCCATGACGAATAAGGTTCCAGTGAGTGGGCATGTGAGCTGATTGGTCAGCAGTAAGATCGAATGCATATAAGCAATATCCTGCTTTGTAATCGTCATAAGTAATTGTATGTGTACTTTGGCCAAAATGTATTCCAGTTCCAGAGAATAGTGTCTGATAGGCTTCCGCAATTTCACCAGTTTCAAAATTTGGTTCAAGTAGTTTCAATGAAACTGGTCTTCCATCAACATATACCATCAAAGATCTCACTTTGAAATTGGCAAAATTGAACGGATTTTTCTTGAAATCTCCATTATATGAGGCGTTGGAGACAAATGTGATTATAATATTCTTTGGTATTTGACCAAGTAAGAAATTCTCTATGGAAAAATTTTGAATTCCTTGAGGTATTGTTTGTACTTTACTCTCAACTCGATTCATTGCATACTTTGCATTGGCTGACTCCAGGAGTTTTGATTGTGTGAGAGCAATACTTGGATTCACTTTAACTCGTCGTATTCGTAACGCGGCATCCAATATTACAACCTTATACTCTGTGCCATTGGACATTAGGCAAAACGAATTTTTTGATCTGTGCATTTTTACTTTGACTTCGACACCATTGATCAATAGTTTATCTTGATTGAAGAATGAAATGTGCGGTTGTCCAATCATTTCAACGCCATTGGTCAAATTTATACGAGCTTTTCTTTTTTGAAATCCATCATTTTTGTCATCAATTGCATCCATATTGTCCGCTTTATCTTTGTAGAACAGCACATTTCCCAGTCTTGTAGATATTGTGTCGCTATTATAATTCAGCAAATTCTCTATGTATGCTGTATATGGGTAATTTGAACTGACACTAGAAACTTGTTTTTGATTCAGAAACACATCGATTTGTTGAAATAATGAATGAAGCCAGTTGTTAACAGGCCCTACTTTGTCTTCAGTCTTGATATCTTCTCCTTTCTCATTGACAATTTTTGCTTTTACATACAACAATGTATGTGACAAATCGAGGTAATCTTCTCGAATTCCAGGAATACAAAATTCGATAGGTGCATTCTCTGAGATGCTGGCAATAGGTTTATACTCTACAAAATCTGACTGTTCGATACTGAGTTGTGTGGGTGGTAATGCAAACAAATCTAATTCAGATTTCGCGCATTCACTGGAGTGAGAATGTATGAAGGCCATTGTTACAAACTGAAAATATCATTTGTCAAGAAATCGTATTTATCTCGTTTCTTGCGTTGCTGACGAGGCTTCTTCTTTTTCAATGTGTTTGTTTTCTTCTTAACACCTTTAATGGACTGTCTTTGTCGAGAGTTTTTCACAGACTGACGAGATCTTGTAGGACGTTTTGCTTTATACCCCTTACCTTGTAATAAACCCAACACTTCATCTGTAGCTTTCCTTTTAAGATTGTTTACAGATTCACCCAATCTTGTTTTAACTGATTCATTGAATGTAGCACCATCTCCAATGTCGCCAAGCACATTCATCCCGCTGCTTAGCAGTTCTTTACCGATAGAAATACCGCTCTTTTTCAGGAAGGGCAAAGCTGATCGAAACAAACCTCCTAGAAAACTTCCAATTCCATGTCCTCGCTGGTAAGGTGAACCTCGAAAAAAGTGTGGGGAAATTCCATTACCCACTTGCTGGCTGTAGTAGTTACCATATGTGAGCATTTGCCCTCGAGGATCATTAGCATATTTTTGCATTTTTAAATTTTTTCTCTCTGATGAGTTTGTTAGCGTTACTCTTTTACACGACGAAAGTGCAGCCTCACGTTCAGCTTCCCGGCGTCGAATGGCAAAAGTTCCCCCTGGTCGTCCCTTATATTAATCTCTATCGTCTGAAATTCTCGTTTTTCTACTGGTAAATAGTACAATGTGTTGAAAACCACACTCACTAATGGACGTATAGAATGATTTTCCAAATTTACAATTCTCAACAGTTGGGCAAATGTATCACCTACTATGTTTGGTTTGATTATATCACAATACACATAAGCGTGAGAAGGATGTCTATAGTGTATATCTTGATAAAAAGGTGCTTCTATTTCAGATAATTCTTTATCAATCGCTTTACTCTCAAACCAGTGAATTTTTACAAAATTATCCTCTCCTTTTTTAAACATGTTTGTCTTGGATGTGTGAGAAGAAAAACCTAACAACAAACTCAAACGATAACTCATTTTAGTTATGCGCAATCGGGGTGTATTCCATTTTGCTGCATGCTGGAATAGCTTTACTTTCCCACTTTCCTCATCCCTATCAATTAATTTGACATTTATAGAATTATCAAACACATTCAATCTTTTAGCCAATTCTTCCATAGACACAGTATTCATTTTTCCAATAATTTCCTCTGTAGCAGTATACAAACCTTCTGGTATAGAAATTCTCTTTCTAGACACCTCATTTTCAGTTTCATTTGCTTTTGGATTAGTATCCTCATCAAGTGGTCTACTTTCTATTAGAAACCAAGCTTCTTCTCCTACAACGTTGAAGAATCTAGGTGGGTACATGATTTCAGTTAACGCCACTTCCCATTTGTCAAAGCCCAATTCCACTCTATGTGACAAATGTGTAATGTATTTCGCCAATGTATTTTCAGGATATATGTGCATTGACGCATTACTAGGTAATGTAATGTAAAAATTATCATCATCCATCTTCACGGTTGACGTTGTTGTTGTTGTTGTTGTTGTGCTGTTACAGTTGCTTTATAGCACTTGCAGAAATCCAAGAGTTGAAAGACGTCGGATATCCTCGCCACTTAACTAAACACTGAGCCTTTTTACCCCTTCCTTTCGTTTTTATAACCTCTTCGATAATGAATTCAGTTTCAGGGTTATAATTCACTCTTTGAAGTTCCTCCTCATAAAATCTACCTTCCATTTCCTGACCATTCAAGTCTTCTATTTCATATACTGGTATGGTATGCGGTATCACTTTTGTAATTTTGAATACTTCTTCAGTAAATGACATCGTATAGCCTTTATCAAAAACATTCTTCAGTTTGGACAATCTGACGTAATCACCTACATTGAATCGAGGTTTTTTCTTCCTTATCTTTGAAATAGCCGAAGTCTTGTTCAAATTTTCATATACTTTCAAAATATTTCTTTCATTTACCTCATTTGGGGCCATTTTAATTGAGCGATGATATGTATTATTGTAAGCGTCTACTATATTTTGCAAATCATCGATGTAACGCGCATTATTACGATGAAATAGGTACCTATACATTTGTGTTTTCAATGTGCGGTTGAATCTTTCCACTACTGAAGCTTTAACTTCGGGATTAAAAGTTGTAAAATGATTTACATTGCAATCGCGAAAAAAAATTTGTACCTCCTTAGCGATAAATTCTTTGCCCTTATCTGTTTGCAATTTATATGGTGTGCAACCACTCATTTCAAAAATTATTTTAAAAGCTCTAATTATATCCTTTGCTGTTTTTTGTTTCAATAGCTGAGCATATGCTTTCTTGCTAAACACATCTATTACAGTGAGAATATATGCATTTCCATCGTTTTTTTCTTTCAATGACTGCATGTCTACTAAATCAGCTTGCCATAAATCATTGATGTTTGTAACCAAATATCGGTTCCTCTGGTATCTTTTTCTAGTTGGCTTGAACAGTGTGTAAGTGTCTTGAGAACGGAACCAATCATTTATAGTTTCCTTTGAAGTCTTATCTTTTACTGTTTTCAATAGTCTATGGGCTCCAGCGTATGATTCAGGCTTGGCAACATTGTAATAAATATTTTCCAGTATTTTATTCTTCACATTGACTGTGGGAGCCATTAAAAACAATTTTAAATTATAAAAAAATTATTTAGATACAAATGAAACCCATTTGGGATTAGCTTTTCTACCACGGACAGTTGTTCTTTTTTTGAGCTTTGATAGCAACGAAGTTTGTCTCTTAATAGGTGAAGGTAAAAGTTGTAGAGATGACGAAGTTGATAACGATGAGGATAATGGAGTTTTTCGTTTCTTTGACTGCTTTTTGGTGGCAGTTGTAGGAGAAGTAGTAGAAAACCAACTGGTGTTGTTGGCGTGCGAAGGTGTACTGGTCGCTGTTATACCACTGCTTTGTTGTTGATATTGTCCCGAGGTGAACTTTTCCCATCTCTCCCTGTGTCCAATCGATGAACTAGGTACATTCAGTTTCTTCAGAGTTAGGCAAAATTCTCTCATACCTGCTGGAGCAGGAGTTTTTCGTTTTGACATCAAATCTCTGAATAAATCGATGATGTTTGAACCCGAAATTTTACTATCACCAATACTAACTTCGCCTAAATTATTCCATTTAATTGCGTTGGAACGATTTATCCAATCTAGTAAAGTGCTCGCTTTTTTTCGCTGGTTATTAGGCATCACTTCTAAAATTTGCTCAGCAGGTATACCATTTTGAGTGGTACTTTTTTCTTGCATCAGTGTAGTTAGAGGTTTACGTTCTTCATCCATATGACGAAAATACCGTTGCAGTAGTTGATAATATGACAACCATTTATCACGATTCTCGCCATTTCCATGATTCAGCGTTGAGTGCATTTCCTTTTCGAGGCTTTCTATAGGATCAATTTTTCGAGGTATATATTCAGCTGAGGGGGAAGCAATGGAACTATTATTATGATTTACAACAGATATTTTCTGTTGAAACTCTTCTGGAGAGATTAACATCATTTTCTTAGCGTAATGCATTGTTTCTTCTTCTTCAATTCAAGTAATGAGAGAGTAAGGAACTGATAGCTGCACCAAGTAGTACAGGTAGAATTGCACCACCTTTTTGTACTAGAATTTCACGTTTAGGTCGCCACTGACGAGGTTGGTGAACCAAGGAATGCAACAACCGACGAAACCGAGACAACTTTTTCTTCTGAGCAGGTGTGAGTGGTACATTGCCTTTTAAAGTATTCAAAGCGCATTCGCATATCGCGATAACCAATCCGGAATCAGCATCCTTCAGTACATTCGTTCTTTGTTTGGGGTTCATTTTAATGAGGGCTTGGAGCACCTCCATGTTCTTCCGTACGTTATGAGACATCGTGCACAACTGACAACGTTTTCAACAGGTTATGCTATTTTATACACACACTATCTACTTCTTTGGTACATAGGCATAATGATTTTCATCTGATGGAAAAATACTTGTTCTAAATCGGGTTTCTTCCGGAGTATCTTGTTTTAAATCAATAAATAGATATCCATGTGGTACAGAAGTAGCGTCGTTGTAAGCTTCTTGAACAAATTTTGAATTTTCAGGACATAACTGACGCGCTAAGTGTAGAATTTGAGCTTTGTCTCGAGGATTTTTGAAATATACAATGTAGTGTGCATTTAATGAAATATCTCTTTGACCACGACCTTGGTGAAAAAGATTTTGCGTGATGAAAAATACGCTAATGTTCTTGTGATGACATCCCTTTGTAAACAAATCCACTACAGCATTGTTTGATTCGCGCATTAAATCATCTATTACCACTAATTTAGGCGTATTTCCTGCAAATTCCAATTTTGGTAAACCTTCTACAAACTTGATATTTGGAAAATCACCATACCAACTTTGCCACTCGGCATAATACCAAATTATTTCGTCAAATTCGACTGTACACATTTCATTTTTATTCTTGATAAATTTCAACACAAATTGCGTTTTACCACAACTGGATGGACCAGCAATGATCGCCGCGAATGGATGTTTCAACCTTACATCTACGTCCATTATGAATGACAGCATTCAAACAACTGAGAAGCTTGCATATTGCGCGGCATTCTTTTCATCTAATCATAGTGGTATAATTCTGAGAATTGTTCCTTATCTATGCGATAAGATAAGGTTCCAAGAAAAATAATTTTCTATAGCGGCATGCTTCAAAGAATTCTTTCATACAAATGAGTAGAAAAAATTCTTTGCACACATTAAATAGTGTAACACATATGAGTGAGAACAACCACTCGAATAGTCAAACCTGACTGCTGCGTCTTCTTTTATACCCATTGATTTACCCCCACCACTCATTTGTGTAAACATGTTCTTATCGTCTAGTCAAAACAATCCTTGAAACCCAGACTAAACAAACACAATGACTCAACATACTTAATTCAATAGGTAGAGAGAAAAAAAAGACCTTGAAAAAAAAGACCTTGAAAAAAACTGAACACATTCCTTTGATAAGAATTACTGCGTAGTTCTTTTCAGCTAGTCAAAACATCCGGTGTGATAAGATAAGCAATTTGTTGAAGAAAAATAAATGCCAGCTTGGAATTGAATTTATTTTTTCCTAGATTATTAATGTCATTTGTTTTCATCTTTTTCGTCTAGTTCACACGTTTGTTCTTGTGTCTGTCCAAATTTGTGGTGAATGGATAGGGTGGCTTGGGTGAGGGGGGTGAAGGGGTGGGGGGGGGGGTTTCGTCTGTGATATATGGATGGGGGGGGGGGGTTGGGGTTGGGGGGGGGGTCAATTTTTGAAAACTCAAAACCCCCATTCAATCCGCCATCACGTATACTACCTCTTTACAAAACCAAAAATCACTTCCCCTCCCCCAAAAAAACATATTTACCCACTTCAGAGGGGCTATACAAACCTCACACACACACACACACACACACATACAAGAACATAGGTCGGTCGGTCGGTCGGTCACAACACCGGAGAACACATTACGCGAAGTGCCGCGTTTTTGGGGGCCCCCAAAAAGGGGCCACACTCCAAGGGGCTAGGGCCACACTTGCACCCCAGCCCTTTGGTGCTGTGGTTACTACTAATCTTCAAAATTTAATGAATCTTCATTCTTTTTAAAAAAAAATGGTAAATTTTTCGATTGTAATAAAATTAGTTCTAAAAATTTTTTAAATTCAGCAAATCTTTAAAATTTTATGATTTTTCAAGTTTTATAAATTTTTTGAATTGAAGCAATACGACCAATTTTTGCATAGTTTTAGAACAAATTTTACAAATAGAATTCAAATATTTTTCAAAGCAAAATTTCACAATATTTTTTTGAAAAAAAAAATTAAAAAATAGGTAGGTATCTACTTTTAAGAAATATTTTTGTCAAAAAAAAAAATAATAAAATAGTATTCCAACGGAAATATTTTTTCAATTCGAAAAATAAAAACACTTCTGTATAAAAATATTTTTCTGACAATTTTTTTGGTAATTTTTCCTAAAGGATTTTTTGAAAGAATTTTCTATAAAAAAAAAACTTAAAGATTTTTTCATGTAAAACAATTTTGTCTTGAGTGGGAAACTATTTTAAAATAATTTTTTTTTAATTTTTTTCTTCTACTCATGGGATTGAATTTTTTTTTAAAAAATTAAAGAATTTTTCATGATTTTTTTTTCACTTGTCCAAACCAAATTTTGTTGAGAGTTTTTATTTCATTTTTTTTAAGGAAACTTATTCAATATATATATTTTTTTTTTTCATTTTTTTATTTTCTGTACAAGACAAAGGAAATTATGAAAATTAGTCTTTAATTTCGATCACCAATTCATTGCAGGAGTAAACGCAACTTGGATGAGAAAATACCTACAAAGTCATCACGCCGACCTCAACTTCAAACACCTAAAATTAGCTTTCCCGGACGCCCCTTTAATTCGTTATACTCCTCTAGACGCCATTGTCAGTATACCGAAGTCATTAAAAAATCTCGTTTGATATACATACAAATAGTACCATTAATTATTAAAATCTATTTCCTTTCGCAGGAATGTCACGCTTGGATTGATCGTCAAGATATGACGAATCTGGGGACCGAAGATGAAGACACGGTGGAGAATTCGTGCCATCGATTTAGGCAAATAATTGATCAAGAAGTTCAATCTGGCACTCCTCTTAATAGAATAATCATAGGTATGAATTAAATTGAAGGTAGAAAAATATCTTATGTACTTAATTAGTTGGAAAATTAGCAATTTTATTTATACGTAGGTAAACTTATTCCAATCTAGGAGGATTGCAAACCGGTGGTGAAATGGCTTTACACATGGCTTACCGATGTTTACCCGATATCGCCGGAGTGTTCGCATTATCCACATTTCTACGACAAAAGTCTATGGTTTACGAGGTAAGAAGTCAATTTTTTTAGTACTTATTATACGTAGATCGAAAAAAAAAACCATGCGAGCCCTTTCAACTATAAGAATAAGTTTTTTTGCAGCATTTACTTAGGAATAAAACTTCAAGAAGGCCTCCATTATTACAAGCACTTTGGGTCAAGGATCAAGTAATATCTCCACAATATAGCCAAGAAACCTTTGACAAACTGAAAATGTTCGGAGTTAAAGGAGAATTACTCACTATGCATCCTCTGAAGTACATAATGTCAGCGGAGGAGCTGACTTATGTTTGGAGGTGGATTTGTAAAATTCTCCCGAATGAGAATAAAAAAGAAGACTTCGAGTTGGATTTTTACTTCAACGGTTCATCAGATAGCGACGAATTAACCGCCGAGAGTAACGAATAATTATTGGGCTCATAAAAAAATATATATATTTAATTTTTCATCTATTCGTATAAAAATAAATTTTAATATTTGATTTTTTTTTCTTCAAAAATGTATGAAAACCGCAATCGACATTAGGTAACGATAACGAATAAGCGATCACAGATGTAACTACAGGTTGTGCTTGGAATCCAATTTTTTTTAGGTGAAAATATTGTTTAAAAATTTTAATAAATGCTCTAGTTTTTTTGATGAAAAAAATATTTTAATTTTTTGAAAAAATAAAATAAAATTTCGAAAAAAATCTCATTTTTTGATTACCTGTTTACGAAATATTTGTCACTATTGAACTTTTTTGAACAATTTTTTTTAAAAGTATTATTGAGGTAGATAGAGTACAAAATATATTTGAAATTTTTGTAGAAAAAACACTCAATTTTTCAGGAGAAAAAACACTGAATTTTTGAAGCCAATTTCATAATCAAAGAAATCTTCCAATTTTTTTATGGTAAGTAGGTACAAAATACTTACTATCTAAATTTTGGCAGAAAAGTCTCTATTTTTAAAAAAAAAAATTTTTGAAAAGGTACAACAAATTTTTGCAGAAAAAGTCTCTACTTTTGGTAAACAAATTGTCAATTTTTTAGAGTAAACTTTTCAAAGGAAGAAGTCTTACAATCTTTTTTAAAAAAATCATATTTTTAGAAAAAAGAACAAAATATTTTTCAAATTTCTGCAGAAGATATCTCTCATTTGTTTAAACTTGAAGGTAATTTTTTGAAGAAAGAAAATTTCATTTTTTGAAGTTGGCACAAAATATTTTTCAAAAACATCTCTCAATTTTTCAAGTGCTATCTCTCACTTTTTCATAGTCATTTTTTTAAAAAGCAAAATACATCTTACTTTCCTTTTTTTTTTTTTTGAGAAAACAGTTTAAATTCAAATCTCTGCAAAAAAGAAAAGCTTTCAATTTTTTGTATTCAGTAAGTAGAAAAAATAAATTTTTCAAAAACTTTCAACTTCTAATTTTTTTTTTTTATTTTTTTAAAAAAGTACAAAAAAATGTTGCAGAAAAAACTCTCCATTTTCAGAAGAAGAAAAAAATCTTTCAACTTTTTAGATTCAATTTTTTCATGAAAAAAGCTTTTTCCTTTTTTTTATCATTTCTGCAGAAAAAAAAACTCTCAATTTAGTAGAGCCCATTTTTTATTATTATTTTTTTTTTTGAAGAAAAAGTTCCAGGAAAAAACTTTTCATTTTTTATAGGAAAAAAATTTCAATTTTTTTGAGAAGTACCTAAATATCAATTTTTCAGAGTCATATATCTTATTTTCCTTTATAGTAAACTTATTTCAAAAATTTTTCATGGTGTCTACATTAATTTTTTTTTGAAAATTCATGACTTTTTCATGAACAATATTTCAACATTTTCAGGGAGCCCCCTTCCAGCATAAGGGTAACTTGTAATGAATATGGGAAAAAAAATTATTTATTTTTTCCTATATTTTGTGATGAATAGTTATTTTAAAAAATATTGAGGGAGTGGTCGAATGCCCCTTGAACCACCTAAGTTATACCTATGCCCTCCCAGACCCCTTTTTTTGTAACCAAAAAAATCTACAATTTCAAAAAAAAAGTTTAATGAATGCATATGAATACTTCTGCTATCCAAAGAAAAAAATGATACGAACATAATGTTCGAACGTATTTGGTACAAAATATAAAAATGAAGAGAAGTGATGCTTTTCGGGGGAAGGGGAGTGTAAAAATTGTGTGAAAATCACTGAAAATGTAAATTTGAACTATTGAAAGTTTACAACTCTGTTATCAAACAGAAAACGGAATACTGCTCGAGCGTAGCGAGAGCGAAATTTTTTTAAAAATAAATTCAATTATGAGAGAAAAAAGGTGCAAATTTTGCCTAATAAATAAAAAATTCATGACTTTTCATGACTTTCATGACCCATTTTCAAATTTCATGACTTTTCATGATTTTCATGACCTGTAGACACCATGTGCAGGAAAAATCTTTCAATTTTTTATGATTTCTGCAAGAGAAATATCTCATTTTTTTTTTCAATTTTTGGAGTAAGGACAAAAATCTTGTAATTTTTTAGAACAAAAAAAATACTTATTTGATTTGTAGAATGAAAAAAAATCTCTTAATTTTTGGAGAAGAAAAACTTCTGTTTTTTTTTTTTTTTTGGAAAAGCAAAATAAAAAAAAACTCAGTTTTTGGAATGAAAAAATTTCTTATTTCTTATTAATAAAAAATATCCCAATTTTTTATAGAAAAAAAATTCTCAAATTTAATATTTAAAAATTTTCAATTTGACACTTTTTTGGAAAAAATCGAGCTTACGCCAAAAAATTCCAAGTTCCACCCATGAAAATGGCACAACCCAGTGAAAAAATTTTCAAAGTACACTTTTTCTCTTTAGGAATAAAAACGATAAGATAAATCATTATCTGACCATCCGTCTTTATCATAAAGACATTCGTTAATTCATGGCCGAAATGTGCGGTTCATGCGGCATTCCATTGTTTAGAGCTTTCTTTTCAAAAAAGAGAAACACCCTCACCGTCGACTAAATTTCAATTTTAATGGCTTCGAAATTCAAAATTTCGTAAGTATATGCTCCAGTATCTCATTGTGAAAAATTTTCCATAGCCTTATTTTTGAAAAAATACTCCATTGTAGGTTTATTTGGACAGTAACGTTGTTGGAATTTCTGTGCCAAATTGCAAACATTCGAGGTGAGTTGATAATTCAATTGTGATATCAATTTTTTTGAAATTATTTGTACCATAAGTTTTATTTTATTTTTTAGCTCAGTTCAAGAAAGTAGTAACCTTGGACCATCGTGACGTGATAAATGCTACGAGGGAACATTATGGGACGGTGTTTTTTCTACACTCTGCCGGTTTGTAGAATTTTTTTAAAATTGGCATTTAAAGGAATTTTGCTAAATAGAGGTAAATTTTTTCCAGGATTTGCGGGAGAAGACTGTGTCAGTCAAGTTCGATATGCTAACCAAGAGTTGAGCTTTCCACATGTGAAGATCGTCTTTCCTACGGCTCCGAAAGATATCTATAATGGTTTCGATGGCGATGTAAGTAATAAAAATGAAACATTCACCACGTTCATTTCAATTTTTATACAGCATTGCGCATGCGCGAGCTTATTTTGATACAGATTTTTACTACGCATGCGCGTTAAATATGAATAGCATCGCGCATGCGCACCATTTCAAACTGTATTGCGCATGATCTACATTTTTAAAAGGGGAAACGTGCCTGTCTGACTAATTGTGCTATTTCTTTCATTCTTTGGGACTAAAAAATTTCAATTTTGATTGCAGTACTGCCACATATGGTTCAACCGTTACAGAATCAGATTGAATACGTTCGAAGATGATAAATCGATCGAACGAACTTATCGATCGTTCAAAGACCTCATCGACGCCGAAGTAAAAAGTGGAATACCATTGAACAGGATCATCGTTGGTAATATTTAAAATCATCGTGCCAATTTTAAAACCATTATGGCTTCAAAAATGATGGAAAAATGATCTTATACAACATACCTGATTGATTACAGGTGGATTTGGCCAAGGTGGATCTTTCGCATTACACGTTGGTTACAAGTATAACATGGATATCGCCGGAGTCTTTGCTATGGCCGCATTTCTCACCTCAAATTCCACTATTTATAAGGTACCCTTGCTTCCATTCCTCGCAATCGTGATCACTATAGGTACTTTATTCTGAAACAAAATTTACAAATCGTAGATATTAGATCAAAACCCGGAATACCAAAGATTACCCCGTCTGCTTATGACACACGGCGAAGCAGATACAGAAATACCTTTCACGTGGGGTCACAACACATACCTCAATTTACATGATCGCGGTGTCAGAGGAGGCCTCTACCACGAGCAACTCGGTCTGCATGAGATATCTCCCAAACAACTGCAGGCAGTTCAGAAATTCATTTTGCAAGTCATTCCAGATCCCAAGTAATTAAAATTTGTGTCCTTTTTATTTTTAATGGAGGGCGATTAGTATAAGTGACTTATTTTTTGACGCTTGTTCACAGTCCAGACCCAAAAACCACCACTACCGAAGAAAATTCGCAATTTGTCATTCCCAGTATGGAAGAAGAGGATCTATGGTGAAATACCAATTCGAAGATTTAATTCCGCAGATTTTCTTATTGTTGTTAATTTTTTTAAACCAAATTTTGTACATCCCATTCATTTGTAGGTATTGAATTTTCATGATGCAAAAATTTTTCGAAATTGAGATAAGGTTTACTTGCATCAGTTACCTACTTTGAAAAAAAAAGATTTATGAATTGATAAAGCAACCTCAAAAATGATTCACGTAAATCTTATTAATTAAAATTTTATCATTTACATCATGAAAAAATTGTTAATACAATTTGTTATCAATTTTTATTCATCCGAAAAATCTTAACATGATTGAAATGGTCAAATACTTACGTAAATAAAATTTCGATGAAAATAAGTGAAATGTTGAACTGTGATAAAATAAAATCAGGTAATTTACTCCAATTGAAAAGATTGTAAGTATCAGTATCTTACCTACTAAGTACGTACTAAGCATCATAACCGAGTGAAAAATTTATGCTTCGAAATTTTGATTTTAAGAAATCGATGAATTATGAATTGGGTTGCCAGATAGATTTCTATAATCGCCACATTTACAATAATTTTGTTTATGAACGAAATTAATGAAAATTATAATGTAACCAACCCACATTAATTATTCAAAAAAATCATAACTCTTCATTGGTTTTTTTTCAGTTCTTACACTTTTTCAGTCTTTACATTTGCTGTACATTTTTCAAGAAAAAAATCCATACCTAGTAAATTTACTCATCACTTTTTTCAAAAAAAAAAAATAAAAATAAAAATATCTGTATACCTACCTAATTTAAGTTTCCTTCGATTTTCCAGGTTTTTTTTTTTAAGTACCTAGCTTTTCGGAATTTTTGCAAAAAAAATTGATTTAACCATTTAAATTTTTCTTACAAAATTTTACAATTACTAAGTACATTTTTTTCTAACTTGAAAAAAATCAGAAAATTTTTTACATTTTTGAAAAGCGTATTACTGTACACAAAAAAATTATCGCCAGTTTTCACAATTTTCATTTCTTTTTTTTTTAATTGAACAAAATTTATTCTGGGTCAGTTTTTACACAGATTTTCCCCTTTTGGTAATTTGTTTATTCAATTTTTACCTACAAACTTGTTTCCGTCTTTACATTTTTTGATTTTTCCTACATTTTTTACTAAATTTTCTGCCTCACTTTTCACAACAATTCGGATTTCTACAAAAAATTCTCATTTTCAAAATATTACCACTTATTTTCAAAAAACTTTTCGTTCTAATTTTTTAATAATAAATTTTCATGATGAAATTTTCAGTTCGACATTTTTTTTCAATTTTTGGAGAAGTTCCTGCATTTATTTTTACAAAAAAAAAAATCAATTTCACACATTTTATTCATACAAAACTTCTCTTTTCAATTTCAAGAAATTTTGCAAATTTGTTTATTTTTTAAAAAGAAACTTTAGCAAAAAAAATCAATTTTACACTCATTTCTTTGACTTTTACAACAACGACTTGAAAAAAAAGTATTTCATCTTTAGTTTCAACTTTTTTTACACTAATTTCTGCTACAAAAATTTCGATTTCTGTAACAAAAAATCTTTACTTTCACTATTTTTTTTTTTTTTTTTTTTTTTTTTTTTGATTTTTATGGTGACAAATTTTTTTTAAATATCTACCAAAAAAATTCTTTTGTCAACAAAATTCTTTGCTTTAATTTTTACAACAAAAAAACTCAGTTTTTGCCAAAAAAAATTGTTTATCATTTCTCATTTTCTACTAAAAGTATAAAAATTATTTAACTTTTTTTCAAATTTTTACAAAACTGTTTTCTCTTGTTTAAAACGAAATTTGTTGCTTTAATTTTTACAGAAAAGAAACATTCGTTTAAAAAAATTTATTGTTCATTTTTATATTTTTCTCCATATTTTACGAAATTCCTCACTTTTTTATAAAAAAAATTTCAAATAAGTAATATCATTGATCAATTTTTAACAAAATCTTCTTCTTTTTTTAAATTCAGTTTTACAATTTTTCTGTTTCACCTTGCACAAAAAGAACAATTTTGTTTCACTAATTTGATAATGTTTTTGCATTAACTTTTTCAAAAAATTTATTTTTCATCAGAGGTTCCTTTCCGATGGGTCGAAAGATCATTATTTTTCACAAAAAAAAAATACATATATATTTCAGAGCGACATTTATCTTCATTTTTATAAAATTTTCTACTCTAATTTGTGCAAAAAATTTCAATTTTTTAATTTTTTTCAAATCGATACAAAACTTTTTTCTTTAATTTTGACGTGATTTCATTTTTACCTACAGATGATAAAAAATAAAATAAAATAAAATAAAACTTCAGAAAAATATTTTCTCAAGTTTTGTATGAAAATAACTTCATTTTTTTTCCAATCTGATCTTCTTGAAATTTTCTGTTCTAGATTTTACCAACAAAAAAAAAAAAAAAAAAAAAAAAAACAATTTTGGAAAACAATTATTTTACAACATTATTTTTCTCGTAAGTTCTTTTAATAATTTACTTCTTTTCAATTCCTATACCAAAAAAGTTTTATATTTTCCTAAAATGCTTCAACATTTCAATTTCACATTTACTCGTACTAACGCCATCTATAAGTTATTTCAATACCTAAATTACTTTTCGCTTTCCCAAAGTCTAATTTACGTTTCTGACAAAATGTGTTCAAGTATCAACTCTGTTCCTCACACAAATCCAACATTCTCAGTAGATAATTTTCTTATTTCTCCTGAATAGTTTAAAATCAAATTTCGATCTCTCCACACTGAAGATGTAACCCCAACAAAATCAATTCATAAATTTGTTGAAATACCCACATTCATTTTCTCTAAATTAATAAATTCAGCAGCTTTGAATTTTCAGCCAAACCTATACCAAAATCTGGCTAAATGATTTGCTTCGTCTTCTAAACGATATCTAACGTGAATAGGTATTATCAATTTTTATCATTTTATAATTTCAATGATAAGAAAATTTCTAATAGGTAAAATTAATTTTCAATTTTTTTCCGCCAAAAAAATCAGAACAGAAAGCAAATGGTGAAAAAGTTACACTATGATAAGATGAAATAAAAATTCAGGAAAAAATTGAATAATCCTGCTAATTATTTGTCAATTGTAATTACCACAATTGAAATGTTCCCATCACACCAAAGATTGTAAGTACCAGCAGTTTATATATACCTACCTACGTGAAAATTTACAACTTTGAATTTTTAAAAGAATAAAAAATTAACTGGATTTTTAGATGGATTTCTATGATGGTCACATTCACTACAATTTTATATTGCAGCGAAAATAGTGAAGGTAATACCAACTTATTGATTAATTTTTTTAATAAATATTTTCAATCAAAAATAATCAATTACCTAATCAAACATTATTTCAATCCAGTGATGTCTCAATTGGACAATTCCGATCCAGAAACGACACCAATACCTTCAACATACGATTACATCCCTTCGAAGAGAAAACAACACAACGCTGTGTTAATTTTCCTTCACGAATCAGATGAGAATGGAATTGATTTGAAACAAACGATGCAAAGTATGATCGGAACTGGGAAATTCCATCACGTTAAAATGAGTTTCCCAACAGCTCCGTCCCAACCTTACACTCTGTTTCATGGAAGGGTGAGATATACCATTTTCGCTTCAGAAAAAATTGCTTTTATTCTCTTCTTTTTCGTACATATTTCATTTCATTAATATTTTATTATAAAGATCAAATTTTAAGCGAAACAAAAAAATACAGAATACGAATAAATTGGGCGACGTTTCGAATTTCATCGAAATTCATTATCAAGTCCGATACGAAGAAAACAACGAAATGATGAAAAATACTATAAAATACAAAAATACAAATTTAAGAAAAATCAATTCCTATATTTCATTTCTTTCTGCTCTGCTTTTCTGTTTTTGGACATAATAGGAACGTAATGTCTGGTATGACCAAAACAGTGTCACATTCGACGCTGAGGAAAAGCTCGACTCGTTTAAAGCTGGTGAACAAGTGATACGTGAAGTAATTGAGAACGAAACACGAATTGGAATACCTCTGAATCGAATTATTATAGGTATTTGGTTTATTAATTTTTTTCTAAAAAATGGGGGAAAAGCTTACAATTAATTAAAAATAATAAATCTATTGCAGGAGGATTTTCAATGGGAGGTGTAATGGCTTTGCATTACGGTTATCGTTTGAGCAGTGGATTGGCAGGTGTTTTTGCTTTATCAGCTTTCCTGCCAGAAAAGACGATAATGTACGATGTACGTACGTAGGTTCCTAGGTTCATCTAAAAAATCTCAACTGAATTTTTCGAATATTTGAACATCAGGTCACTTCACATTTCAGACAATAAAGAAATCAGATCAATCTCACAAACCTCGTTTATTCATGGCGACAGGCCAGAGCGATAACTTCGTATTGGAAAAATGGTGCAAGCACACTTTTGAAAAATTTGAAGAATGTGGGGTAGAGGGTGATTATCATTCGATGGGGGAATTGAAGCACGCCATGGATGTTGAAGAAATACTGCGACTGTGGTATTGGGTAGACAAGACTCTTCCAGATGGACTCAAATATGATGCGAAAAACAACACCGAAACCCAAAGCAAGTGAAATTGATAAATATTGGTATGAGAGAGAGAATTTCGAAAAAATATTATAAGTATGTATACTCAAAAACTCTAAAAAGTATTAATAGGTAGGAAAATGTAATAATTTTCAGAATCATTTTAAAAAAAAATCTTTACGTTTAATTTTTACAAAAAAATGTCATTTTTCAATCTATTTCATTTTATTTCCATCAATTTTTATAGAACTTTTTAATTCAATTTCTTTGAAAAATTTCACGTTCAACAAAAAAATTAATCACTACTTTATATTTTTACCAGTTATTCTTCAATTTTTCTTTCCCATTACCTTTACATTTCTTTCAATTTAATTAGAAGGTATTTGGTAATTTAATTTTTACAAATTTTTCTATCACTTAAAAAAAAAAAAAAAAAAAAAAAAAAAAAAAAACTTGAGCAAGTATTTAAAGTTTACCAAATTATCTGTTTTCTTCTTCAGAGAAAAATTGAATTTTAACAAAAAAATAGTCTCAAATTTTTTATTATTACTAACCGAAGTTTTTTTCAACACATGGGTACAAAATTCTTTTTCATTCAATTCCCAAGTCCCCCCCCCCCCCCAAAAAAAACACTCTTCAGTTTTCACAAAAAATAATTACCTACTTTTTTTCACTTTCACCAGCTTTCCTCAAATTTTTATATCATTTCTAATCTCTACATTTTTTTCATGCTTAGTTAAAAAAATAAAAAAACGAAAAAAAAACAGTTAATAATTTTCAACTGTTATTTTTTATTTTTTTGCAAAATTTTCAAACTTGATTTTCACAAAAAAAAAGTAGATAATTTTACGCCAAAGAAAATTAAGTACGCCTATTAACTTTTCACAAACAAATTTAAAATTCAACGTACTTTTTTTTAGTCGTTTACAAAATATTTTAGCTCAACATAAATCACAAAAATAATTCAATTATTGTAACCTAAAAATATATTTTCATTTTAATATTTTTCTTCAATTTTTATAAAATTATTTTTCAGAGGAATAAATTGAATTTTTTATTTTCTTCTAAATTGTTCGAAATTTTTACAGCAGAAAAGATGAAATTTATTTTTACAAAAAATTTTATTTTAATTTTCACCAAAAAACATTATATTTTTTTTATTCATTCATTTCTAAAGGGACTGTCCGGGTAAAATGGTGAAAAGTGCCTCGTCACCGATTGGGACGAAACTCACCCCAAATGTTGGTATTGATGTAAAACTACCCCAAAATTTTTTTTAGATCCCTACCCCCACCTCTACCCGAGAAAAATGGCCGTATATGACGAAAATTCAATATTTTCTGTACGGGGAGGGGGTAATCCAAATTTTTTGAAATTTTCACAGAAAATAGTGTCTGTGCAGGTGTATGCGTGAGAATTTTTTTTAAAAAATTCTCTCGAATTTTCCGGATTTTCCCGGGGGTTGAAATTTTCAAAAATTCATATTAAAAAAATGGGAAGGGGGATCATAGCTGGAATTGTTTTAAAAACTGTGTTATACTCTTAAGTATAACATATATTTTACTCGGGTCCCAAAAATCGGTGCAACATGGTCAAAAAAAGGAAAAACATGCGTTTTTCTTCATTTTTTCGCCATATTTTAGATGTTCAAGGTCAAAATTTTGGAAAAAAATCAGAATTTTGTGTAATGTACTCGTAAAAGATATCGAGGGCGCTGAATTCGATTTTGGAACTAAAATTCACTTTTGACCCCAAAATGCGCCGCTGAGGGGGTTCAATTTTTATAATTTCGACATTTACAAAATTGGTATCAAAATATAGGTTTTCGGGGGCGCTGAATTCAATTTTCAAACTTATATTCACTTTTGACCCCAAAATGCGCCCCTGAGGGGAGGTTCAATTTTGATAAAGTCGAAATTTACAATATTGGTATCAAAATATAGGTTTTCGGGGGCGCTGAATTCGATTTTAAAACTCAAATTCACATTTGACCTTCGAATGGAGCTCTTGAGAGGGAGTTCGATTTCGATAATTTTAAAATTTGCACTGCAATCTTATACCTGTACTTCAATTTTAAACTTATAAAAATTGAACCACCCTGGGGATTTATTAAGGGGCCAAAAGTGAATTTGAGTTTTAAAATCGAATTCAGTGCCTCCGAAAACCTATATTTTTATACCGATATTGTAAATGTCGAAATTGTAAAAATTGAACCCCCCTCAGCGGAGCATTTTGGGGTCAAAAGTGAATTTTAGTTCCACAATCGAATTCAGCGCCCTCGATAACCTATATCTACATACGGATCTTGCAAATTTCGATATTTAAATCACTTTCAGGAGAGAAACAAAAATGTGAATTAGAAGTCAATTCGAGCCCGAGAGATTACATGACGCGTTACGGCGAACTGCCGTGGAAAAGTTCTTGGCTCGCGCGCTCGACCACCATTCTTCAAATAATGCCCCTGCGATAGGTGGGAGGGGGGGGGGGTGGACCGATCAAGCTAAAAAATTTTGTGGGTTATTTTCTCATGGAATGGAACCAATCTAGGGGGGGGGGTCCGCTCAAAATTTCAAATTTTTTTTTTCACAAATAAGTATAAAAAAAGACCACCCTATAAGTGCTCAAAACAAGCAGGGTCCATGTTCCACGAGCCCTACGGCTAGTATTTAGATATTGTTAGCCTACTACCTCGTTTTGGTATCTTTTACGAATACATTACACAAAATTCTGATTTTTTCCAAAATTTTGACCTTGAACATCTAAAAATATGGCGAAAAAATGAAGAAAAACGCGGTATTTACATGTTTTTCCTTTTTTTGACCATGTTGCACCAATTTTTGGGACCCGAGTAAAATATATGTTATACTTAAGAGTATAACACAGTTTTAAAAAAAATTCCAGCTATGACCCCCCTTCCCATTTTTTTTATATGAATTTTTGAAAATTTCAACCCCCTGGAAAATCCGGAAAATTCGAGAAAATTTTTTTGAAAAAATTCTCACGCATACACCTGCACAGACACTATTTTCTGTGAAAATTTCAAAAAATTTGGATTACCCCCTCCCCGTACAGAAAATATTGAATTTTCGTCATATACGGCCATTTTTCTCGGATAGTGGTGGGGGTAGGGATCTAAAAAAATTTTTGGGGTAGTTTTACAACAATACCAACATTTGGGGTGAGTTTCGTCCCAATCGGTGACGAGGCACTTTTCACCATTTTACCCGGACAGTCCCTCCACAAAACATTATCAAATTTCTACTTTTTTTTTACTTTCGCTAAATTTCCTTCAATTTTTATCGGATTTCTCTTTCAAATTTTACAGAAAATTTCAATCTGAACAATTTTTTCATTTTTTAAGAAAAATAAATTTTTTTTTTTATTATTTTCATTGTTTTTCTCTGTCCCGATTTTTTACAGAATTTTCTGACTTGATTTTCACAAAAAAAATAATAAATAATTATATAATTAAGTAATATAATAAAAATAAGCAAAAAATGAGTAGATAGATATTTATAATTTATTAAACTTTTCTTTTTTCATTTTTTACATATTATTATTAAAATTCTACATTTTTTTAATCCAGTGTTGATTTCATGGCCGCAAAAATTTATAACCATATTCCCGCCGACATTAAAAATACCCCAACTTTGAAAAGATTTACAAAATTACTGAAAGAATGGCTTTTAACGAAAGCATTCTACTCGGTGGATGAATTCAGTATGAACATCGAAAATGAAAATACTCTGTAATTGTTCTAGTTATATTATTTTTATTTTATTTTAAATATTATTATACCTTTTTCTGCATTACTGTAATATTATTGTAGACGTTGTAAAGGAAGCAAATGCTTCAAATTACAATAAAGAGTTATTATATTATATTATAAAAAAAACTCTTCAGAACAAAGATTGTGTTTAATTCTCTAGTACGAAATTTTTGCTCCCATTACCATAAAATTTTCCCATAAAAATTATAACTATAGTTACCTATCTAAGTAAAGAAAACTTTTTACTGCATTTTTTTTCTTTAGATTTCAAAAGGATTTTGAATCTTAATTTTAAAAAAATCTTTAGCTTGTTCCAAAACTTTTTTCTCTATTTTCAAGTCATTTTCTTCAATTTTTTAAAAATTGTTTTCCAGGAAAATTTACCCACGAAATGTTTCGGTTCAATGTTTAGATAAAAAAAATCGTTTTCATCAAAATTCAAGTAAGAATTTCATTTTTTTTTTAATTAATTTTTTTCCTTTTTTCATTTTATTTTTATTTTTATTATTTATGCATTATTATTTTTTTTTTTGCAAAAAATAAGTTCTATGTACGTCATTTTTAATTTTTTTTTCATCAACTTCAATAAAATTTTTCGCTTCAATGTTTTTGTAAAAAAAAATAATAATAATTTCGACAAAAAATCTTATAATATTTTTTGAAAATTTTTACGATATGATTGGTTTTAATTTTTACAATTTTTCCTCCATCTTCCCAATTTTCTTATAATTTCTTACCAAAAAAAAAACTAATTTTTTCCTAAAATTTTCCACTTACTAACGCCATCTATAGATACATCATTTCACTACCCAAATTATTCTTTTCAAAGATTATCTACGATTCTGACAAACGCATCAGCCAAAGCATCAGCTATAAATTCTTCACTCAACCCTAGACATAAACACTTGCAGTATAATTTTTTACTTTCTCGAATTTTTTTTCCTCCACCCACAACGAAAATGAAATTGGAAAAAATCACTTCTCGTTTTAAATTCTAAATTCAGTATATCGAAAATTCGAAATTAATTGCAAAAATGCGTTTCAAACTATCGATTCGGTAAGTATACTCGTGAGTGCATTTTGTAGCTCTCGTAAATTTTCGAATTTTTCAAGTTACCTAGGTAAACTTACGTGTTCTGAATTTTCAGCCACACTTATACCTTTATCTGGCTATGTTACTTGCTATGTCTACTAACCGGTAGGTTACCTTATGTACAGTAATTTTTCACGATTCGACTCACTGAACAAAAACCTTAATTCAGAATTACAAATAGAAGCTCGTAAGACAAAAGCACCGAAATGGTATTACAAAAACACAGACACGGTTTTGCAAGAAGAAGACGTTATTTATCCAACGGGCAAACACACGGGAACCATATTTTTCTTACATGGTTTAGGTGAGTGATGGATCGATTAGGTACATGAAATCTCTCAATTAAATAATATCCAATTATTACAATATATTTTACAGGAGGAACTGGCAAAACATTCAGGGAGAGTTTGCTGGGCATGAAGACAATGGCAGAGCTTCCAATTCCGCATCCTTATTTAAAACTGGTATTCTTGACTGCTCCTTATGGAGCTTGCAGAGCATGGCCTAATGAGATGAGGGTACACAGATGGTTCGATATAGCTCAGATCAATCCTAATGCTTCGGAGACCGTTTGGGAAGGCATGGAATACATAATTTGGGAACTGAAACAATTCGCTCAGAAAGAAAATAACGAAGATATTCATTGGTTTAGAATCGGAATGGGTAAGAAGATTGTACTAAAATACCTGCACGACTGGCGTGCTCATTCGAACGAGTCTCCATCTAATTTCTAACTCTACAGGTGGATTCTCGCAAGGTGGAAGTATGGCCATGATTGCAGGCTACAGTTACTTATGGAAAATGGGCGGAGTATTCGCATTGTCTGCCTATTTAAATTATAAAAGTGGTCTATGGGAGGTAAGTCTACGAAGAAATTTTGGATAATTTTTTCGTATCTTCTAAATGTGCCAATTTTTCAGGAAATGAACGTACGTAAACGACACAGGTATCCGAAATTATTCGCATATCATGGCATAAAAGACGATATGGTGCTTCACGAATGGGGTCAGCATGCATTTGACGAATTACAAAGTCGTGGAATCGAAGGAGAATTCCATAGTGAACCAACGCTCAGACATAAGATTTCGGTGAACGAATCGAGAGCCCTGTTTGATTGGCTCCATAAAACTTTTCCAGCGGAATTTCGCAGGCCAACGCCTACCTGGACTTGGACTGGGTGGTACCCTTAGGATGGTGTGAAATTCTACATGCAAAACGATATTGGAGTTTTCATTTTGTTATGATTGCGTTTGTAATAAAAGTAAGTATTAAAGTGGTACAAATGAAAGAATTCATTCTGAGAGATAAGATACTGATTTTATCATTGGCATTGGGGTACTCTATTAGTGACCTACTCGTAATAGGAAAAAGTACTATTATTGTAAAATCAATTTTGACCAGCACATTGTGAATACCTTGTTAATTTGTGAATAAAAAATTTTTAGCAACGTTGAAGATTTTTTTTTAGCCAAAAAACAAACTTTCATAATAAAATGACCCCAGGGATAAAAACTACTACGTAAGTTTTTCTTTTCTTTAAATTATTTTAAACGTAAAATTATGCAACTTTTATGACACCAGATTTGAAAAATATTTACAGCCGGAATTTCTTAGTAGTTCAAGTATTGGCATTTTTGGAAATTATCTCAACAAATCAATCTTTTGCATCTTCAATACAAGCTAAAAATTTCTCCGAATATAGGACTTCTGAAGGTTAGTCCTTGATTAAATTTTAAATAATAGATAGGTCAATATAAAATCATCATCATTAACAGTGCTTTGCTATAATATTATGAGTTTTTGAAGACTCAGAATACGTACCAACGTACGTAATTAGGCATAGGCCCATTTTAGCTGAGTTTCGAAAGATTTTTTTTTAAACATTAGGATTTTTTTTTTCTAAATAAATTGGAATTTTTTTTCTAAAAATGTGATTTTTTTCCCCTTTAAAATAGGTATTTTTTCTGAAAAATTGGGATTTTTTTTTTACAAAAAATTGGGATGTTTTTTTTTCTAAAAAAATGGGATATGGGGTCAATGTTTACTAAATTTATAAAATTGGCCAGATTTTTAAAATTTATTAAACTTTAAAAATTGAATTCATGATACCTAATTAGAAAATTCAGTTGAATTTTAAAAACTGCTCAATTTTGAAAATTTACCTTTTAAACCTCTTTTAAAATTCATTAAAATTTAATGATTATCAAATTTCAAATTTTTCACAAAGAAAATTATAAAAATTGATCCAACTTTTAAAATTTCCTTTAATTTAATTTTTAATTTTTAAATTGAGCAAATTTCAAAAATTTTACATAAAGTTGACAAAAATTTGAAAATAGGTCTATTAATTTTTTTTTCAAATGTCCAAATTCAGAAATCGTCAAATTTCTACAAAATTCTAAAAATTTACCAAATTATAAAAACTAATCAGATTTTTAAAATTGATTTTATTTCAAAAATTGACTTTATGACAATCAGTAAATTCAGCTGAATTTTAAAAACTGCTCAATTTTGAAAATTGACCTTTTAAATCTTTTTGAAATTCATTAAAATTTAATTATTATCAAATTTCAAATTTTTACAACAAAAATTATAAAAATTGATTAAACTTTAAAAATTGCCCTTAATTTTATTTTTAATTTTTAAATTGAGCGAATTTCAAAATTTGTACATACACAAAATTGACAAAATCTTTGAAAATAGGTCTATCAATTTTTTTTTTCAAGTGTCCAAATATTGAAATAGTCAAATTTCTAAAATTGTAAAAATTCAGCAAATTTTAAAAGTTTAATAAAATTTTGAAATTACGGAATTTCAAATTTTGGAAATTTATGTTTTAGGTAAATTACATACATCCGAGTAGGTATTTATAAAAATAGGATACCTACGTGTTAGAAATTTATTAAAATTTAAAAACCACCTCATTTCCAGTTTTTTTTAAAATAAGTATAAAAATGAATCAAACTCGACTTTTGAAAATGATTTTTTCAAAAAATCAGCTAAATTTTAAACATTTATTTTACTAAATTTTAGGAATTGAATTAAATTTTAGAAGTTATTTTTTGGGGAATGGTGGGGGGGGGGGGGTTATAATTTCTAGTAAAATTAAATAAAGTTTTGAAATGATCAAAATTCATATTTTTGTTAAATTTTTAAAAATGTGAAAATTGATAAAACGTCGAAAATTTATTGCCTTCTTCATTATTTTTAAAATTAGCAGTCACGTTTTGAAAATTGAGCGAATTTTTAGAATTTATTAAAATTTAAAAAACTGTAAGTAAAAACTGATCAAACTTTTAAAAAATAACATTTATTTTTAATTTTTTTTCTTAAATTATAGCTGAATTTTAAAAACTAGCCAATAAATATTAGAAGTTGTAAAAATTTACCGAGCTTTGAAAATCGACATTATATTTTTTTTTAATTCTCTAAATTTCAAAAATTAATAATAATTATTAAAAATAAATATAACCAAATCACAATTTTTTAGCAAATTTTAAAAAATGGACCAATTTGAAATTTTATCAAGAATTAAATCTTTTGGAATTTTATCAGAAAGTCGAGGTTTTTGAATTTCATCAAAAATTTACCGTCTTTAAATTTTATCAAATTCGCCAATTTTTGGAATTTAATAAGAAAACACAATTTCTTGAATTTTATCAAAAAATCAATTTTTTGAAATGTATCCAAAGTTCAGGGTTTTTGAATTCTATCAAAAATTCAATTTTTTGAAATTTGATAAAAATTTTCAACTTTTAAAAATCTTATTGAAATTGAAACTTTAATACCTATTTTGAATTTTATCAACGATTCAATTTTTTGAGAAATTCAACGTTTTTAAATTTTATGAAAAATTCAATTTTTGGAATTTTATACCTAAAAAAATATATTTTTGTGAATTTTATACAAAATTCATTTTTTTGGAATTTTATCAAAAATTAAAATTTTTGGAATTTAATAAGAAAACTCAATTTCTTGAATTTTATCAAAAATTCAATTTTTTAGAATTTGATAAAAAATTTCAACTTTTTTGAATCTTATTGAAAATTTAATACCTATTTTGAATTGTATCAACGATTCAATTTTTTGAGAAATTCAACGTTTTTAAATTTTATAAAAAATTCAATTTTTGGAATTTTATTTTAAAAAATGGGGGGGGGGATTTTCTACAAAATTAAATATTTTGGAATTTTAACAAAAATTCAATTTTTGAAGTTTTATCAAAAATTCAATTTTTTGGAATTTAATAAGAAAACTCAATTTCTTGAATTTTATCAACGATTCAATTTTTTTGGAATTTTTTGAGAAATTCAACGTTTTTAAATTTTATGAAAAATTCAACTTTTGGAATTTTATACCTAAAAAAATATATTTTTGTGAATTTTATACAAAATTCATTTTTTTGGAATTTTATCAAAAATTAAAATTTTAACAAATTTAAAATTTTTGGAATTTAATAAGAAAACTCAATTTCTTGAATTTTATCAAAAATTCAATTTTTTAGAATTTGATAAAAAATTTCAACTTTTTTGAATCTTATTGAAAATTTAATACCTATTTTGAATTGTATCAACGATTCAATTTTTTGAGAAATTCAACGTTTTTAAATTTTATAAAAAATTCAATTTTTGGAATTTTATTTAAAAAAATGGGGGGGGGGGGATTTTCTACAAAATTAAATATTTTGGAATTTTAACAAAAATTCAATTTTTGAAGTTTTATCAAAAATTCAATTTTTTGGAATTTAATAAGAAAACTCAATTTCTTGAATTTTATCAACGATTCAATTTTTTTGGAATTTTTTGAGAAAGTCAACGTTTTTAAATTTTATGAAAAATTCAATTTTTGTAATAATAAGAAAACTCAATTTCTTGAATTTTATAAAAAATTCAATTTTTTAGAATTTGATAAAAAATTTCAACTTTTTTGAATCTTATTGAAAATTTAATACCTATTTTGAATTGTATCAACGATTCAATTTTTTGAGGAATTCAACGTTTTTAAATTTTATAAAAAATTCAATTTTTGGAATTTTATAAAAAAAAATGGGGGGGGGGGGGATTTTCTACAAAATTAAATATTTTGGAATTTTAACAAAAATTCAATTTTTGAAGTTTTATCAAAAATTCAATTTTTTGGAATTTAATAAGAAAACTCAATTTCTTGAATTTTATCAACGATTCAATTTTTTTGGAATTTTTTGAGAAAGTCAACGTTTTTAAATTTTATGAAAAATTCAATTTTTGTAATAATAAGAAAACTCAATTTCTTGAATTTTATAAAAAATTCAATTTTTTAGAATTTGATAAAAAATTTCAACTTTTTTGAATCTTATTGAAAATTTAATACCTATTTTGAATTGTATCAACGATTCAATTTTTTGAGGAATTCAACGTTTTTAAATTTTATAAAAAATTCAATTTTTGGAATTTTATAAAAAAAAATGGGGGGGGGGATTTTCTACAAAATTAAATATTTTGGAATTTTAACAAAAATTCAATTTTTGAAGTTTTATCAAAAATTCAATTTTTTGGAATTTAATAAGAAAACTCAATTTCTTGAATTTTATCAACGATTCAATTTTTTTGGAATTTTTTGAGAAAGTCAACGTTTTTAAATTTTATGAAAAATTCAATTTTTGTAATAATAAGAAAACTTAATTTCTTGAATTTTATCAAAAATTCAATTTTTTGAAATATTATACAAAATTCAATTTTTTGGAATTCTAGCATTTTTTTTTTTTGGAATTTACCTAATAAGAAAACTCAATTTCTTGAATTTTATCAAAAATTTTGAAGTTTGATCAATCAGTACGCTCTCACTTTTATTAATCTAATTTAAATTAAATTTTTCTCCTTAGCTCGTTGCCATCCAAATGTAACCTATTTCACTCACGGCACAACCGAAAGGCAAGAAGACAATATTCTACCTCAAAAATCACAAACCGCTTCTGTCATCTTTCTTCACGGCTTAGGTCATTCCTGAGCCATTCCATGTTGCACGTCAATTTCAATCATAATCTTTTGAAAGCTTGGCGTGTTATCATTGGAATGACTCTAAACTAATTTTAGATTTTTTTTTCAAATTGAAATTCGTGTAAAAAAAACTTTTGGAAACCTTTTTTTTCGCGTCAACAGGATCAACAGGAAGGAAAACGAAAGAAGCTGTTCTTTTTTTAATACCTAATCACAGCTTTCCTCACATAAAAATGTTATTTCCAACTTCTTCGTTAATTCCATATTCACCTAATAATCGTACCGTGAGTTGAAATTTAGAAAACAATAGTCAAAATTTCGTCATACGAATTGCCTAATTTGTAAACAATTCAGCTCAGTACAGCTTGGTTTGATAAAATAAGTACAAATACCTTCAGCCCGGAAGACCCCAAAACCTTAGAAGAAGGCATGCAAGATATAAGAGAGCTAATACAACTTGAAACATCCCAAGGAATCCCACTTAATAGAATTATTATCGGTATCTTCTGTCAATCATTCTTAAATTGGTTCAAAACTTCAAATAGGCACACTCAAAATGAGCTTACATGAATTAATAATTTTTAGGAGGATTTTCATTGGGTGGAGCCATGGCATTAAATGTAGCTTATCGAAGCTTTACTGACAAAAATTTGGAAAGTTTAGCCGGAGTATTTGCTTTATCAGCATATCTTCACGAAAATTCATCCTTATACGAAGTAAATTCAATTTAGGATATTTTACATTTTGAGCGTCTAGTCTCAAAAATTGAGACTAATGACTTAGCATGATCATTTCCATCTTATTAGAAACTTGAAAATGAAAATCTCGAGAAAGCACCGCCTCTATTTCACAGTCATGGGACAAAGGACCAACAAGTATTATACGAATGGGGCAATAAAACATTTCAACGATTAATATCGCTCGGAATACGAGGAGAATTCTTTAGTCAAAATCGAGTTTCACATAGAATCAGTACAAAAGGAATAAATATGCTTTTCGAATGGATTGAACGTACATTAGCATGAAAATAAAATTTTGGGCTAATTCAATGTTTATGAATAAATTTTAAAAATAGGTGAAAATACTTACCCAACAAACTTTTTCGATGAATGAAACATCCACTGAATTGTTTAAAATAGAATCACTCGAAGAAGCCAAAAATGATTGGAAGATTGAAGTTTTTGATCACAAATTAGAAGCTGATATTGATAATTGAAACTTTCGCCAAAAAATATTTTCAAATTTCTGAATTCTGGAAAAAGAAACAAAAGAAATTAACAATGGTTATAACAAAAAAAAAACACAAAAATTCCACTAACCTAATTTTAAAAAATAATAATAAATAATAATACAATCATAATGTCCAATTTGGATGACAATTCAAACACCATTTCACTACCGTTAAATCGTAATTCAAATTTGAATTAGACGCACGTTGACACACGTTGGAAACATACGTCATCGTGTTTCCAACTTGTTTCCAATTTTCTGTGATAACTGATAACATTATCAGTTTGAGTTTGGCAACGAACTTCGGAATGGAAAATGGAATTAGGAATTACGATTCGCATTAGCATAAATATTCATAAACTGCCGACAGTTCGCATTTTGCAGTGTAGAATTTTTCAAAAAACAACCATACTCATTTAAAGTTTAATCTAAAATCTTATAAACTCTCTTAATAGTCGCTTGTTATCTAAAACTGTGAGACACGAAGGACACTTGCACCGCCGGTAATCACCGTTGGATTATTTCAAATTACTCGACTTTTATATTATTTAATTAATGATACTGAAATGTAAGCAAACGTTCACTATTCTTTTACCTTCGTACATTTAGACGTCCATCGTAGCTCGAAATAATCGTACGTTTTCATAGGTGTTTTACGTCTTTCAGGTGTTAGTAAAGTAGTTAAACGCAACATAATGACGACCATTGATCACCAAGATATCGTACCGGCGACCAAAGGACGAAATTCCGGAACAGTGATATTCCTCCATGGATCAGGTATGTGGTAAAGTCTTCATTTTACTTCTGAAAACAAATAAAAATTATTATTATCTTCTTAGGAGGTACCGGAGGTTTATCGAAAGAATGGTTGGAAATGTTGAGACCCGAAATTGCATTTCCTCATTTGAAAATACTCTTTCCAACTGCACCACTCCGATCTTACACTCCTTTAAATGGCGAAGTAAGTTAGCTATGTAATTCATTCAAGGGCTTGGTTCATTCAAAAATGGTTTCAATTTTAAATGTATCTATTGTTATGTAGTTAAGTAATGTATGGTTCAATAGAATAAAGATTTCTCCGGATTGCCCGGAACATTTGGAAACTTTGAATTCGGCTGCTGAGGATTTGAAAAAAATCGTACAACAGGAAATCGACTCTGGAGTTCCTGCTAATCGCATAGTTATTGGTAAAAATACTAAATTAGTACGAAATTCCAGACAGGAAATTATTTGTTGTTACATTGTTATATTTTTTTTTAGGTGGATTTTCTATGGGTGGTGCAATGTCACTACATATGAGTTACCGAATTACACCACAGATAGCCGGTGTTTTTGCCCTGTCTTCCTTTCTCAACAAAGATTCTGTAGTTTACCAAGTAAATTTTAAATTAATATGCAATGTACTTACGTAAAGTGCCTATTGTATGTTCGCTTTATACCGGACTCGGATTTTTTTTTTCAGGAACTGCAACAAAAAAAATCAGAAAAGTTACCATCGCTGTTTTATACTCAAGGAGATAGGGATGATTTGGTGCTATTTAAATGGGCTGAAGATACTTTCAAGCAACTTCAAAGCTATGGGGTACAGGGGCAGTTTATGACGAAAAAAGGTACCTTCCACGAATTGAAGAAAAAGGAAGTTGACGAAGTTTGGAAATGGATTACTGAATTAGTTCCAGAACAATAAAAATTGTTCTTACGAATTTCAAGAGTTTAGTTGTTTATGAACATAAGTCGTACTCGTCGGATGTATTGTGAGCTTAAATGTAAATTAATCTTTTACATTGTTTTTAAATTTCAAATTTGAATATAATATCTCTTTCAAAATACCTGTGTTCCGGTCTTCTCTTGATTGAATTGATTTAAGGCGGTGCTCTACGTCTTGCGTTTTTTCATTCTGGCCTACCCGTACAAATGAAGGCGCAGCGTGTAAATTTTCAAAATCAATGTTTTTAAGAGTTTGAAAGCTCTAAACATACAAAACATATAAAATTATGATGAGTTGAAGTTGAATAAAGGAAATAAAACAATTAAAAACAATAAAATCGGTATTAATAAAAATTTTAGCGCAATATTTGCGGTGACCAAATTCGTGATTTCGCGATGGCTTTTCCAAGAATTTGGCAAAACTATTGAATGGAATTTTATGATTTTTTGATATTTTGTACAGAATAGTACACCTCAGATCACCTCAGAACCCTTTTTTTGAATTTTTCATTTTTTGAGGTGAAAAAAGAGGGGAGTACTATAGAATGACTATATTTCTATTTACACTTGAAAAATGAAAATAAGGGCTCTGAGGTGATCTGAGGTGTACTATTCTGTACAACCTATCAAAAAATCATAAAATTCCATTCAATAGTTTTGCCAAATTCTTGGAAAAGCCATCGCGAAATCACGAATTTGGTCACCGCAAATATTGCGCTAAAATTTTTATTAATACCGATTTTATTGTTTTTAATTGTTTTATTTCCTTTATTCAATTTCAACTCATCATAATTTTATATGTTTTGTATGTTTAGAGCTTTCAAACGCTTAAAAACATTGATTTTGAAAATTTACACGCTGCGCCTTCATTTGTACGGGTAGGCCAGAATGAAAAAACGCAAGACGTAGAGCACCGCCTAAAAAATTCAATAAATAACTAAGAACAACTAACAGTTACATGAAGATTGAAGTTATGTTATATGTCGATAGTTTTCACTTTCGTCTCTCCAAAAAACACTAGGGTTCATCGAATATCCGAATAATTCGAATAGTATTCGAATATCGCCAAAACCGGATTTTATTCGAATAGTCATTTCACATTGTGATGTTGTTTTTAAAAAAAATGTTGGTAACACACTCTGGTGAAAAAAAATGTAACTAAAAAATTATTAAAATTTCACTTGGCTGCTATGCCTTTACAATGCAAAATCATCGAGGAGCGCTCTTATCAAACTATTCGAATAATTATTCGAATAGTAAAAAACTTCGAATATTTATTCGCTATTCGAGAAACCGGATATTCAATTAACCCTAAAAAACACAAACGTTTGCCACAGTTTTGAACTTTTGATTAGTTTTAATTTTTTTGAGAGATTTTTAAAAAAATTTAAAAATTGAAGTGAAACAAAATTGTTTTTTAACGCTTCACCTCTATTTTATTTGAACTAAAAAGTCACAGCGAAAATTACACAGAATCATTTTACCGGCTCCTATGAAATTTTTTATCAAAATAATTATTCGAAAAAATTCAAATGACAAGGCAAATATTCAAAAGTTCAGGTTCAGACAATTCGAAACTTTCAACTTTTGCTTCCTTTTGCATCAATTCAAGTCATATTTAGCTCATCTCGTGTGATCATCAAGAAGCACTGAAAACGACTCCAAGGTTAGTTAACGAATCACGTATTTTTTATGCAATATGCGATTTCTTTTTTTGTCAAGTTTTGGATTCCACTTTATATTAAAATTTTAATGTTGAAATAATGTCGAAGATTCCTGTTTAAATGCAAATTTAGGTTCCAGTTTATATGTAAAAATTTCCTTGAAAAAAAGGGTTCCACTCAAGTGAGGAAAATATTTAAAGCAAAATCAACCATTTAGGAAAAACACAAACATTCTAAATTACGCTAAAGTAGAAAATTCCAATTCAATTTGAAGGTATACGCCTTCAAAACAAGACAAGAGTATTCAGGTTACTTCGCGATGAGATGTTTTTTCAAACGTTATTCAAATATTCACGAAATCTTTCGGTTTTAAAACCACCGTCGTTACATAGAAGAGGTACCATTCTCGTTATCTTTATTATAATCTCTGTAATATTTCTTTTCTAACTCAGACTATATTATAAAAATTTCACCTTTTGTTGACTTAAAAACTAATCAATATCATAACGTTTTAGTGTTTCAGCGAGCCATGTCGTCAACGGAAGATTACACTTTACCGAATGATTTACCTGTTGTCGTATTAGAATGTAGCAGTGCTTTCGATAGTTTAACGAAAAAAGAAAAATTGTACGCTCATTACTTGAGTCAGGCATGCTGGGTGGGATCTTTGATCGTACTGCAGCAGGTGAGTTTCAAAATAACAGTAAAAACTTTCGTTGATAAACTCTACCTACTCACACTTGACTGTATTTCAGACATCGCCAGAGTCTCCGTTAATTTTCACCCTTCTGCATAAGATTTATTCTGAAGAAGACATCGAAGACTTGAGGAAAAAAACTTCAAGTCAGTTAACTGAAGATGAATTCAAAGTGAGTCAATTTTACTTATTTACTTCGATTATTTGAGAACTTATTCTAATATTTTTTTGATTTGATGCAGGCATTTTTGATTTACTCGTGCGGTGTCTTTGCCAACAGCGGCAACTATAAAGGTTTCGGTGACTCGAAATTTATACCGAACTTGCCGATGGAAAAATTCGAAATCGTAGTTAAAGCCAGTCAAGCGTATAGTAATGACCCTAAAGTTATTAACTCCATATGGGAGAAGTATAAGCACAATTTTTATTCCGCCTATGACTCAGTGAGAAGTTTGGGATTCCCTGATAAAGTAAATATATTTTTTGTTCACGTAGAAAATGATGGAAATGAAATTTCTACACGAATGAAATTTTTTTCAGGGCGTGACTACATATTTCTCTTCTAATTACAACGCGAAAGAAATCGAAGAAGTTAGTGCCTTGATGAAAAAAAATCAAATAGAAGGATATAACAATAGAACCTTTAAAATAGACTCGCCCAAGTCTTATCAGGTGAGTTGAGCTTTGTTAAAGTTGATAAACATTATTGTTAAGAATAAATCTCAATGTATTCGATTACTTTTTGTTACAGATATTACTAGCTTCTGTTGAAGAAGGAGTCGTCAAGTCTGAATATGTGCCCGAATACGATTGCAAATTCGAAATAATCAAAGGAGATTATGCACCTTTATTGAAAAAAGTCAACGAGTATTTACTCAAAGCAAAGGTACCTAGCATTGGGAATACATTTCGGAAATTAATTCAAATAAGATAACCTATGTATTCTTTCTGTCTAGGAATACGCTTCTAATGAAGATGAACAAAAGATGTTGGATAAATACGTTGAATCGTTCAAAACCGGATCACTCGAAGAACACAAAAATGGTTCGAGGTATTGGATCAAGAATAAAACCCCCATTATCGAAACGTACGTCGAATCTAATTTTCGAATTTCTATACTCTAGAGAAAAATAACAAACCTTGGATATTTTCTGCAGGTATATCGGTTTCATAGAAACGTACAGAGATCCTCAAGGAAGCAGAGGCGAATTCGAAGGATTCGTAGCGATGGTTAATAAAGAAATGTCGAAAAAATTCGCTACGTTGGTGAACGAGGCTGAGAAATTACTGCCAAAGTTACCCTGGCCGAAAGCTTTCGAAAAAGATAAATTCCAGAAACCAGATTTTACTTCGTTGGATGTTCTTACTTTCGCTGGCAGTGGAATTCCGTGTGGAATTAATATACCTAATTGTAAAATATTCGAATCGTAACGTTTTCTTGTTTGATTTTCAAATTCTAATGAGTTTATTTACGTATCGCAGATGATGATATTAGACAAAACGAAGGATTCAAGAACGTATCTTTAGGAAATGTAATACCTTGTGGTTTTAAAGATAGCCCATTCCCTTTCATATCGCCCGAAGACCGAGAATTAGTGATTAAATACGCGGTCCAAGCTTTCGAGGTATGAAAGAAAAACATCTTTATCAAAGAGTGATGACCTCAAAAGATATCCATCAATAATATTTCGTATTTTACTACAGGTACAAGTCGGTTTACACGAATTATTAGGACATGGCAGCGGTAAACTGTTCCATAGATCGAAGGATGGCGAATTCGACTTCGATAAAGATAATCTAACCGATCCTTTAACCGGAGAAGCTGTAAGATTTTTTTTTGAATACTTTAGGTTTTGAAATCACCTTCATTACTGAGCTATTATTTCACAGATTTCTTCCTGGTACGAAGAAGGAGAAACCTATGATTCTGTGTTCACTGCCCTAGGATCAGCCTACGAAGAATGTCGAGCCGAATGCGTCGGATTGTTTTTGAGCTTATTTCCTGACGTTGTTAGGTACGTTGAAAAAAATACCAAAATAAAAGACCACCAGAGTTCTGTTCAATTGAATGGTTTTTTTTTCGTTTTAGTATTTTTGTGAAAAATCCCGAAGATATTGAAAACATCACCTACGTTAATTGGCTTCTACTTGTGATCAGTGGCGCCGAAAAAGCTCTAGAAATGTATCAGCCACTTACTAAATCGTGGTTACAAGTAAATATACATGATTTCAATTCGTTCAAGTAATGTACTAATTTCGAATACTTCTCTAATCGAGTCGTATTTTACAGGCTCATTGCCAAGCACGTTTTGTTATAAGTAGAGTACTACTGGAGGCAAACCAAGGATTACTAACTGTCGAAGAAATAGCACCGAATGAAAAGTTGTTGATAACGTTAAACAGACAGAAGATTCATACCGTTGGTCAAAAGGCCATCAAAGATTTCTTACTGAAGTTACAAGTTAGTACAGGTGAACCACCATGTCAATGGTAATCGTGTATTGGAAAATATAAACGTTTTTTTTTTTTTTTTACTGACAGGTTTATAAGGCTACAGCTAATATTAAAGAAGCTCGGAAAATGTTCGATAAATATTCCGAAGTGTCGGACGAAGGTTCGCATCCGTGGCTTAAATGGAGAGATATAGTTCTCAAGCATAAACAACCGAGGAAGGTATTCGTACAATCGAATACTGCAGTAAAAGGTACTGAAAATTGGAGTTAATCGAATAAAGTGAATTGTATTGTACATGTTTAGGGTTCAGATAAAATCAGTGTAAGAATAGGTAATTTTTTTAAAAGGGATTTTTTTTTTGTCTTCGAAAAATGAAAAAAAAAATTAAAACTTGCCCTTTCCTTTCTCTCTCAAAAATCATTTTCCTCATTTCTCAAAAAAAAAAAAAAAAAAAAACGAAGAAATATTTTTATTCAAAAATTTTTTTACCAAAAAATGAAAAAAAATTAAATGTTGACCTTTCCTCTCTCTCAAAAAATTACTTTCCTCATTTATTCAAAAAAAATAATTTTTATCTCAATTTTTCACGCCAAAAATTAAGATTTTTACCTTCAAACTTACAGAAATAACTTTATTCGAAAAATTAAGTTTTTCTCGAAACTAATTAAAAGATTTTTTCAAAAAATGAAAATAAATTGGTCATCGTAAAAGCATATACTATGCTAAAAAAAAAATTTATTCCCAACAAGTTAATTTAAAAAATTTCTCATTTCAAAAAATTGAAAAATTTTGACCTTTCTCCCAAAAAAAATATGATTCTCCTTCTTCTTCTTTCTCCAAAAGAATCTTCATTTTTTAAAGCCAAAATAATTGATTTTTTGAAAACGAATTCGGTTTTACTCCAAAAATGAGAAATTTTCTCATTATATTATTTTTTATCTCAAATAAGAATAATTGAGATTTCCCTTATTAGGATTTCTAAAAAAATGAAAAACTTAGACCCCTCTGTCCCCGCCTAAAATAAAATTTGTTTTTCTTCTTCCTCCGATTTCTTTTTTTTTTTTTTTTTTTTTTTGATCTTCCATTTATGAATTAGAAGATTTTTCAATTTTCTGAAATTTTTAAACGAAAAATGAAAATTTTCCTTTAGAAATAGTATTCTTTCCCAAAAAAAATTCAAAAACGTTGACTCCCCCCCCCCCCACCAATTTGAAATTTATCTTCTCCTTTCCTTAAAAAAATCCTATTTTTACGCCATAAACTTTATAGATTTTCTTCTCCAAAACTGTAACGTGAGAAATATTTCCACCGAAAAACATTGAGATTTTTTTCGAAAAAAATTGCGACAGAAAATGAAGTTTTTACTTCTTTAAAAATAGAAATTTTTTCACCTTTTTTGCACAATTGAGAAAATTTCTTATTCTAAAAAATTAAGAAAACTTTCTTCATCCTGACTTCTGATAAAATTAAGAAAAGCTTTTTCATTCAATTATTCCAAAAAATTTAAACATTTTCAGATTTTTTTCCGAAAAACTTGGAAGATTTTTTCAATTCTTTCAACCACTTTTTTATTCCAAAATAATGAAAAAATTCAGTTCCAAAAAAATGAGCAATTTTTTACCAATTTTTTCATTTCAAAAATTTTAGTAGGCAAGTTTTTTTAGTCTGCAAAAATTTTTTATTCTAAAAATAGTAAGAAAAAATTGAAATTTTTTTTCTCTCTAAAAACAAGAAATTTTTCCTCCAAACACTAAAAAAATTGAAGAAGTTTTGTAACTCTGAGAAAAAAATCTAAAAATTGTAAAATTTGATTTCGAAAAAAAAAAAATAGATTCAAAAACTTGAAAAATTTTCTTATTTCAAAAAATTGCAAATTTCTTGTACCAACTCTAAAAAAATGCAGTTTTTTTCCAAAGATTTGAGATATATTTCTACACTTTTATTCCAAAAAATTGAGTACTTACTCCAAAAAATCAAGGGAATTTTCGTTTTCTGGGAAAATTTTCATTCCAAAAAAATGGAGAAAAAATTCAGATTTTTTCTCTCTAAAAATAGTAATTTTTTGTTCCAAAAATTTAAAAGATTTGTTTTTCAAAAAAAATTAGGAAAAAATTGAGATTTTTCCCCCTTGAAAATAGTTTGAGGATTTTCCCCAAAAAATTTCAGTAGGTAATATCTTTCATTCTTTACACCAAAAAATTTGAAGATTTTCTCTTTGATAATAACTGATTTTCTATAGAAAAATTTTTCTACTTTTTTTTTCAAGAAATTACCTAGGTAAGCTTGGAATTTTTTTATTCAAAAAAGCTTTAGAATTTTTTTTATCCAAAGAAACTTCAGAATTTTTCCTTAAAAAAATTCAGAGTTTTTATTCCAAAAATTAAAATCAAGAAAATATATTTTTACTCCAAAATTAGAGATTTTTGGGTACCTTAAAACTGGTCTTTTTCAATTTGCCTTATAAAAGTACTGGAAAAAAGGATAGGCACCTACTCATCGTCATCTTGACCTCACATATTACCTCTAGATCTACTTTAAATAAAAAATAATAATTTTATTTTAATATGAGATTATTTTACAGACGACGATGTGAAACTGATTACGTACGATGCCACCTTGGAGAGCTTTTTGAAATCGTGGGTCGACAGATTTCCTGATAAAGATTACATTCATAGTTCGTTGATCGAATTAGCAGCCAAAGACGAGCCTCATTTCCAATATTAAATCAATTCGAAACGAGAATTAATCATGGAGGGTCCCAAGTGGACTAAATTCGAGTTCGCACATCGTTATGCATTTAGGCTTGAAACATACAAATGTACGCCACTCTATGGTGGCGTTATCGCACAGTTACTGTTATGTGATATTTTAGCCCTGTTTTTTGTACTTTGTCGAATAAAAATTTGCTCAAATTATAATCTTAGAAGTACTTAAAATCTCTAAATAATAGATACTACTTGTAATCGAAATCTGCGTCTGTTTCAGTACAGATTTTTTTCAGAGAAAAGGGTCTTTCAATGGTTGATTTTTTAGAATGTCGAACCAGCGATCGATCATGGATAAAATTTATATTCTTGGAAGGAGAAAAATGTACAAAATAATGTCATCAGAGTGAACTAGCGAACCATAGAATCGAGTCATGAAACAGTCGAAGGATACGAAACAGGTTGACACGACATGAACGTAATCGATAAATCGACATCAAAGTTTGGACTTTACTTCGGCCAGCCTTCGATAGGACTCCATTGAGAGAGGAGTAGGTAGAGTAGAATTTGCAAAGTTGAAAATTTCTCTACTAATGAGATAGCGACGAATACAAATGAGTGAGTCTTTTCTCAAAATGTTGGTGTAGTTACTCGGTAATGAGCTGTTTCGCTTCGAACAATATTACACGCAGAAACTAGAAAGCCTGAATTTAACCGCTTGCGTTACAAGGTTCGTTTCTATGGCAACGCGGTGTGTCGGTATTAAGAGAAAGCTACGGGAAACTGTCAACTGTTCGGTTTTAAAGAACAATTTTGTTTTTACTCTTTCGAAAAATTCGAATTAACAAAAAAACAAAAAACTTTCCAAGTTGCAAAAATTACGTAGAATTTCGCAATTTGAAACGATGAAACCGATGTTCTCGAACCAGCTCCACGAGAAAGTGGCGAATTCGAAAATGAATTACAACGCGCGGTGAGTTTGAATTGAAAATGCCGCTAAGATGTGGATTCGTATTTCGTACCCCCGGCTCAAAAAGAAAATCCCTATCCAGCCTGGTACGAAATTCGTATAAGAAACTCGTATTTAAATTACATCTCGTACGTATTGCGCGAAGGTTAAACTAATAATTGTTTATTTGCCTTTTTCAAGGATATTCGTTCGCTTGTGTATGAAGACTAAATTATACGTGCAGTTTGGCCACTGTGTAATGGCCAGCAGTGTGGAAAGAACACTAAAATCTACGAATAATAACGTCCACGTTCGCCGTAGGTACGACACGAACACGCTAGATGGTAAAATGTTCACGTCGAAGTGGACTAATCTCGATAATATACGTACAAATGACTGGAATGGTATACCCCGCCGTATAAATTCCAATTATACTTCGATTTAGTGAAAATACGGGGCATCCCCTCTCCAATTTAGAACACGAAGTATTCCTGACCTCCGATTTTGGAATTAGGTACCTAAACCTAGATAGAATATTGTATGGTACCCCATCTCGCTTGACTTGAAAAATTATTAAAAAGGCACTTTTGAGATGAAACATAACCATTATAACAAATTTTTCATTGGTCAACAAAATTTTAAAAAACTTGAAAATTTTTGATTTTTTTTTTCATTAATTTGAGAAAAACTGTTTTTTTTTTTTTTTTTTTTTACAAAGTGTTGTAAGATTTGTATTTGAACAAAAATTCAAAAATTTCGTTTTCATCAAAACTTCAATATATATTTTTTTTCAATAAAAATTTTAAAATTTTGGCTTTGAAGAAAAATTGTAAAAAAATATTTTTCCACCCAACTTTTTTTAAATAAAGAATTTCTTCTCTAGCAAAATTTCAAAAAATTGGCTAAAAATTTATTTTTTATGAAAAATTAAAAAAAAAATTAGTTTGACATGAATTAAAAATTTTTGTATAAAAAAAAACATGAAAAATATATACCTAGCACCAACGAGTATTTTCAACTCCTTCACATAAAAAATGAAAAAATCTGAATTTTTAAACAACATTTTTGATCATTCAAATATCAATTTTTCAACAAAAAAAAAAAAAAATTGAAAATAATTTTGGTTTTCAAGGCGTAATTTACAGAATTATCTTTCAACTAAGATTTAAAAATTTCGGTTTTGAAAAATGAAAAAAAAAATGTATCTAAAAGAAACATTTGAATGTTTGATTTTTAAGGTAATTTTCAAACGTTTGTTTTAGAAAAAATAATAATAAACATATTGTATAAAAAATGAAAAAAATCGTTTTAAGAAAAAATTATTTCAAAATTTCGTTTTCATCAGTAAAACGTAAGAAATAACCGATTTTCAAAAAAAAATCTAGAAGATCTGTTTTTTTGATCGATGGTTTTTTCGTAGCAAATAAAATTCAAAAATCTGATTTCTGACAAAGAAATAATTTTTGAAAAAAAAAATTAGGTAAATAAATTTTTCAAAAAAATTGAAATTATTTATGAATTTAAAAAGAGAATTAAAATTTTGATTTTTTAAAATATATATCAATTTTAAACTTCAACAAAAATTTCACAAATTTGTTTGTAAATTATTAAAAAATCAAAAATTACTTTTCAAAAAAAAAAAAAAAAAAAGTTGAAAGTTTTTATTTTCAAAAACAAATACAGATTTCGATTCAAAGAAAAAATGAAAATTTTGAATTTCAAAAAAATTGAATGAACGAATGAATGAATGAATAAACGTTTATTGTAATTTAGGGTATTACGTCCCGGGAAAAAATCTGTTGGATCTAACCATATATGAAGTGGTCAGATCTAACCATATATGAATTTTATACCTATCAAATTTGATCTAATCATATTTAATTTGATCAAATCATATATAATTTGATCAAACTATACACAATTTGATCCAATGATGTATGATGAGATAAAATTAAATATGATTGGATCATATTTGATAGGTACATTTCCCATTTAATATGGTTAGATCTGACCATACCCATCCCAAATTTTTCTCAACGGTCACCCATCCAAGTAGTAACCAAACCCGAAGCTGCTTAACTTTTCCAATCAGATCAATGATGGTGCACTCAACTTGGTACGAACCATTTCATATATAATAAGACAGTTTAATTGTATTTATGTGACACACAATCAAAGATAACAATTACTCAAGGTTGTATAACTAAAAATTTTTATCAGGAAAAATTCCTGTGAGTAGATAATTTCAACTTAAATTCAGAAATGATTTTTGTCGTGATACCTTCAGGACCCCATGGGGGCACTGCGCCCCAAAATTTTTGACCAAATCCAAAAAAAAATGTAAAAAAGCATGTAGCATGTCGTTTGTTACATTTTTAATAGTGCCTACTCCGAATTTTGCCTTACTTTTTTGATGGAACCCTATTCTGGCACTGCTCGTAGCCCCTAAAATTTTGAAATGAATCTGGGTTGACTCATTTCACAGATATAACTTGATCCAATAATATCAAATTATATATGAGAGAATCTAATTTGATCCAATTTGATCCATTCGGATATAAGCATTTCTATATAACTGGATTTTCACTGATATGACTTGATCTAGTTGATATGTTTTGATCTATTTTGATATAATCATTTTAGATATCAGTGGATTTTCTCTGATATAACTAGATCCAATTTGACTAAATTTTATCCAATCAGATCAACATTTGGATCAAACTTGATCAAATCTGATCAGATTTTATCCAAATAGATATGACTTGATCCATGAGATTTTTTCCCGGGACCCTTTATACAAAGTCCCTTAAAACTAATTGACTACAGATCTTGAACCAAATTAAAATGAAAGTATTGCGATACCTATTTCAAAATGTATTCAAATTTTAATTTTCAACATTTTAAAAATTCTTATTTGCAAAAAAAAATTCAAGTATACTTTTCTAAAAAAAAAAGAGGGAAATGTATGTTGGTTAGAAATAAAAATCAACAATAAAAACTTAAACTTTTTAATTTTTTTTTTAAATTAACATCTATTTTTGAAAAAAAACTGAAAAATATTGATTTCGAAAAATTAACATCGATAAAAATTTAATTTTGGTCAAAAAATACAAAAAAATTAATTTTACAAAAAAATTAAAATTTTGATTTCCGAAAAAACTGAAAATATTGATTTAAGTGTAAAATCTAAAAATTATAATTTTATAAAAACGTATAATTTTGGTTTTCAAAAAATAGAAAACTTCGATTAAAAAATTTACAGATTGATGGAAATTAAATTTTTCAACAAAGAAAACTTTACTTTTCAATAAAAGTTTTTATTGTTTTTTTAAAAATCCTGATTTGTAAAAAAAATGATATTTCAATTATTTTGGTACCTATTTGAATAAAAAAATAAAAAATTTTGTTTTCAAAAAAAAAAAAAAAAAATTGAAAATTTCAATTTGAAAAAAAATGAAAATTTAAATTTGAAAAAAAATGAAAATTTAAATTTTCAACAAAAACTTTTAAAATGCCTACCTACCTACTTCTTTATAAAAAAAAAATTAAATTAAATTTAAAAAACAAAAAAAAAATTTTGCATAAAAATTAAGAGATTTTTACTCCAAAACAATTTTCAATATTACCTATTTTTAAAAAAAATTGAATTTTTTCTCCAAAAAAAAAAAATTAAAAGATTCGTTTTTTTTAATTAAGGAATTTTTTTCTCTAAAAATTAATACCTACTTAATTTTAAAAAATTACTGATTTTCTTCTGAAAGATCCTATTTCATTTTATTTTTTTAAATGACTAAGACGAAAAATAGTAATTGTTTTTCCTTTAAAAAAGTACGATTTTTTTCAAAACAAAAAGTTGAAAAATTTAGGATTTTTTTTCCAAGAAATTGGAAGATTTTTTTAACTAAAAAAAAAAAAACTTGATATTCTTATCTTCAAAAAATAAAATTAAAAAAATATGACCAAAAATCATGATTTTTTTCCAAAATTTCTGGAAATAGCAAAAATTCTTGGTAAAAATCAAGAGATTTCATACATCAAAAAATTTTAAGATTTTTCCGCAAAATTGAAAGTTTTTTTCTTCGAAGAAATAAGAGAAGTTAAGAGAAGTTTATTCACTTCGGAAAGCTGAAAATGTTTTTATTCTAAAAAAAATTATGAATTTTTTCCCCAATACAAGTGAAAGATTCTGTACTTATCTCTAATAAAGTTGTAAGATTTTTACCCTCCCCCCCACCACCACCACCCCCCCCCCCCCCAAAAACAATTAAAAGATCTTTTTCAAAAACAAAAAAAAATTTACAAAACAAAATTAAAATTTACATAAACTACCAAAAAATAAAAGACTCTTTTAAAAAAAAAGAAAATTGAGAACAAAAATCGTGATTTTTTTTTTTCTCTGAAAGTAAATCTTTTTAAAATTAGGAAGTAAAGAAACAAAAAACAAACTAACAAAATAAAAGTCAATAGATTTTTACTGTTTTTAAAAATCTTTTACGCCAAAAAATGTATATAGAAATCTTCTTCTCATAGCTGCGAAAACCGTAAACCTTAACCTTAAATAACCGTAAAATAAACGATAACCGAAGAAAATCGGTTATCCAACTGTAACCGTAAACTTGAAAATTTCTATAACAGTTATCAACCAATAACCGTTAACCCAATCAGAATTTACCATAATCATAACATTTAACTGTTAACTGTTGACATTTTGGTTATTAACAGTTATTCCATTTATTAACGGTTAAAAAAAGAAAAAAAAGAAAAAGAAAAAGGGTGAAAATCAGTTGTGAATGGGGCCATAATCATAAATTTTGACTTCAATTACAACCATTTTAAAATTTGAATTGATTCATTGACCTTTTTTCATAAAATTATCGTAAAAAAAACACCACTCCTCACTCTTGTGTAGTTGATTTAGCCAAAAATATTAACGGTAAATAACGGTAAAATAACCGTTAACTGTAGAAAAATTAACTGATTTTCAGCTGTAACCGTTAACTGTAAAAAAAATTAACCGAATTTCAACCGTAACCTTTAACTTTAAGTTTAAGGTTTTCACAGCTCTGCGTTCTTCTCTCCAAAAAAAAATGTGAATTGACTAATTTCAAAAAGAAAATGAAAAAAGAAAAGAACAATAAAAATATGACAAAAAATTGAGTTTTTTCTTCCAAAAAAAAAATGAAAAGTTTTTTCAAGTTGATTTTTTACTTCCAAAATTTAGGTATTTCTTCCTCCTAAGAAATTAGTTTTTTTCTAAGAGAATTTAAGGAGTATTTTTATTACTTACAACACCAGAGAAAAAATTTTCATTTCAAGAAAATTTTAATTTCAATTTAAACGAAAAATTGAGATTTGTTTTTCTCCAATACTTTTTTTTTGGAGAAATTTAATAATTCTCATTTTTGAGAGAAAATTGGAATACATTTTTTCTAAAAAATTGGAATACATTTTTTCTAAAAAATTGAAAAATGAGACCTTTTTACCACGCTTTTATATACTTGGTATGTATGTATGTATGTCTATGTATGTCTCATGGAACCAAGAGTATGTTTTCAACCAATCCTCTCTCATTTAATATTTTACTGGAATTGAAAGAACATAGTGCTCACATTAGGGGTTTTCGAGGTCGCTGAATTCGATTTTCGAACTCAAATTTACCCCCGACCCCAAATTGAGCCCCTATGAGGGGGTTCAATTTTGAAAATTTCAGAAAATCACAACATTGGTATCGAAATGTAGGTTTTCGAGGTCGCTGAATTCGATTTTCGAACTCAAATTTACCCCCGACCCCAAATTGAGCCCCTATGAGGGGGTTCAATTTTGAAAATTTCAGAAAATCACAACATTGGTATCAAAATGTAGGTTTTCGAGGTCGCTGAATTCAATTTTCGAACTCAAATTTACCCCCGACCCCAAATTGAGCCCCTATGAGGGGGTTCCATTTTGAAAATTTCAAAATTCACAACATTGATATCAAAATGTTGGTTTTCGAGGTAGCTGAATTCGATTTTCGAACTCAAATTTACCCCCGACCCCAAATTGAGCCCTATGAGGGGGTTCAGTTTTGAAAATTTCAGAAAATCACAACATTGGTATCGAAATGTAGGTTTTCGAGGCCGCTGAATTCGATTTTCGGACTTAAATTTACCCTTGACCCCAAATTGGACCCCTATGAGGGGGTTCCATTTTGAAAATTTCAAACTTCACAACATTGATATCAAAATGTTGGTTTTCGAGGTAGCTGAATTCGATTTTCGAACTCAAATTTACCCCTGACCCCAAATTGAGCCCCTATGAGGGGGTTCAATTTTGAAAATTTTCAAATAAAATATTTTCAACGACAAAAAGAGTTAAATAAAAATGTAAAAAAATTTTAAAAAACCACGCTTTTATTTAAAGTTGGTCACTTTGTAAAATGTTATTCATAGGGAAAGAGTAATGCCTTAAAAAACAAAAAATAAAATTTACTTGAATACAAAAATGTGTCATGAAAATTTTTTTTTCAAAAATTTTCATGACACATTTTTGTATTCAAGTAAATTTTATTTTTTGTTTTTTAAGGCATTACTCTTTCCCTATGAATAACATTTTACAAAGTGACCAACTTTAAATAAAAGCGTGGTTTTTTAAAATTTTTTTACATTTTTATTTTTTTAGCAAATTGTGGAATTGAAAAATTTAGGTTGTAAAAATTTTCCATTGAATGACTCATCAGAGGAAGTTCCAAACTGAGTAAAAAGGGCTCGCAAAATTATTACACTATGAGGCTCCACTTGGCCTCTGGCCGTCACTGGTCACGTGGTCACTGATCTTTATCGACTCCAGGCCCAGACATAACATAAGGTTTCGAAATCTAATCGCAATATAATATGTAGGTTAAAGCTACGTATATCCTCATCGACTGTATTATTTTCATCATCGACTAATAGCTCGAAAGTCGAAACGTATAACTCTGATTCATAAAGCACGCCGCCATTTTCATGACTGAACTCGACTCGAGCATCCATACAATAATATGTGTTATACTTCATCATCAGCACAATATACAGATTCAGATACTGTATACCAAGCTATGAAAAAAACCCAGCGATACTTCGAATAGAACTAGGAGTCTCTGCTCTGTACGACTTGGAGACTGGAGTACGAGTCCGAGGCGACAAAATTATTACACTAAAATAATCATGACCCAAACTGGTACGAGAGAGAGAAGTCGAACCATCAACAGCGAACGTACTCTAGTTGGCGTATTCTATCTTCTCTCTATACCTAACCTAACGGTGAACGTTATAATGCTCTATGCTCGGTGTAGTGTATTCTACGAGTAGATATATACGTCCTACGTCGACGTCGACGACTACGACGACGACGCCGAACCAGCACACAGCACAGCAGAATCGAATAGGCACGTTTCACAGCGTTATAGCATAGCAACCTAACGTTCTATTTTCCTTTACGTAAACCACGATGCGATTTCACACGCTGTATTATCGAGAAAGAACGCTTTTCATACGCCAGCAAATGAGAATAACAGCGCAGCAGAAAACCAGCTAAATGAAAAACTCTCTGCTCTGGTCTGGGTCCGGTGACGTTAATAAAATTGCATAGATATTGGTTCGAAGGTAAAGAGAAACCATAAACCAATATGAGATGTGAGATTTTCAGTAAATTTCAAAAAAATACAATTTTAATTTAATCAGTGGCAAAGGCTTCCATTTAATCCAATCCAAAATCCTACCCTTACTGAATTTGAGAAAAATTTTGTTTTCAGTTAATTTCAAAAAAATGCTATCAAAAAATTTCTCCAAACGAGATTGCATAAATTTTTCTTCCAATGTCCTGAAAAACGATTAGCAAAATTCTTACAAAGTTTTTCTCAAAATCTTAGATATTTTCTAGGTTAATCCCAGAAAGTTATCCGTGAAAAATTTTTAAAAAATATTCATCAAATTTTGAAAGAACTGTTCACAAAATTCTGAAAACTTTCCAATAAAATACCGAAGAATTGATCACAATATTCCAGTATTTTGTTTTTAAAATTGCTTGAACTTTTCTTCCATAGTATAATTCCAGAAAATAATTCGCAAACTTTTCTGTGAATTTTTCGCGAAATTTCAGAAAATTTTGCTCAAAATTTCCAAAAATTATTTTTGAAGTTTCGAGAAAACTTTTTACAAAAGCTCCAAAATTTTAATGAAATTTGTAAAATGTTTCCAAAAAATTCCTAAAATTGATCCCGACCAATTCCATACGTTCGACTAGTTCAACTTCAAATCAATCTACACACGTACACACTCGTAGGGTTTTAATAGCTAGGTAAGTATTGTAGAATTTCGAAATGTCGTCGACTTACCAATGATATTATTTTTTGTTCAACTTGGCAGCAGATTTTCAAAAAGGGTGATTGACTGATTGTTCTGTTTGAAGGTGAGAAACTCGTTCGATTCTAGAAAATAAAAGATACTTTAACGTCAAGTATAGTAAGTTGAAAAGTTTTATTCGAAATGATTTGTACTAACACGAGTTGAAATTTCTAATCGAGGGTATTTCTCGAATGTGTTCTTACCTTTGTTTGAAATTTTCTAATCGACTACATTTTATACTTGGATACTTCGACTTCTCAAAATCATCGTACCTATCGATTAACCGCCCAGAACAGACAACGCTGAATTTGTTATCTGAAACAAAAAAAAAAAAAAAAAATCAAAATTAAGTACAAATGCTTGGGAATTAAATAAAAGGTATTTAAGGTTACATTGGGATTACCCTTGTTTTGAATTTTTGCATTTTTTCAATGTCTAACTCCTCTAGTTTTTTCTTCAAAAAAGTGCCCGTTTTCAAAATGGAGAATGATAGCACCACCATAAAATTCAGTTTGAGGAATAATGAAAAACAGGGAATTCTTTTTAATAAAAGGCGAGAATTTAGTGCAAAAATTTTGTTTTTTTTTGAAAAATTGGAGACGTCTCAAAATTAAGATACCTACCACTCAAAAAAAAATTAAAAATAAAAAAATAAAAAAAAATAAGAATTCATTCTCACGAAAAAGAATAACTTTGATACAGGCAAGATTTCAAAAATCAGTAATTTTTTTTTCATTTTTCTAAAAAAAAAGAAAGATGAACAAGAGGGCCACATAAAATTCAGTTGATGGAAAAATGAAAAAATTAAGAAATTATTTTCTCATAAAAAGAAACAACATTAGTAGGGCGAGAAAGACAAAAAAGAACCAAAATTTCGAAAATTCGGTCATTTTAATTTTCTTTTTCAAAATTAGGACTTTGAGACATCACCTAAAATTCAGTTGGCTAATTTTAAAAATCAGACATTTTTTAAAATTTTTATATTAAAAAAAAAAAAAAATGTGACCAGGGAGCCGCTTAAAATTCAGTTAGTGGATAAACAAAAATAAAAGAAATTATTTTTTATAAAAAGAAACAAATTTGGGGAGGGGTGTCTCCCCAAATTTGTTTCTTTTTTCAATACCGGTGAGGAGGTGAGGTACAACCTTAAATTCAGTTATGGGAAAAATGAAAAATGGGTACCTAATTAAATATTTTCAAATAAAATACTTACAGCTACTTCAAATGCAAGGTGAAAAATTTTTCCCCATTTTTTTTCGGTTTTTTTTTGAAAAATTGAGAGCACCTCAAAGTATTACTTAAAATTAAGTTGATGGAAAAAATTTGGAATTCATTCTTTCACAAAAAGGAACAACTTTGATAGGTTATAACCAAAAATAGGCAAGGTCTTGAAAAACAGTATTTTTTTTTTTCATTTTTCCACAAAAAAGAGGATGCACCCTGCACAATGCCCACTTAAAATTCAATTGTTGGAAAAATAAAATAAGTAAAAATTTCTCATAAAAAAAACACATTAAGAGTGAGAAAGACAAAAAAATCCAAAATTTCGAAAATTCGATAATTTTAATTTTTTCAAAATTGGGGCTTTGAGGCACCACTTAAAATTCAGTAGGGGAAAAATAAAATATAGGAAACTGTTTTCTAATGAAATAGGTACAACTACTTCAAATGCAAGGTGAAAAATTTTGCTCATTTTTTTCTTTTTCTTTTTCCATATTTTTGGCATTTTTATAAAAAAAAATGAGGGAGACCAGGGAACTACATAAAATTCACCAGTGGAAAGCTGCAGACATAAAAAATTATTTTTTTGTAAAAGAAACAGCTTTGGGAAAGGGTGTGGAAGACAAAAAAAAGTTCGAAAATTTAGTAATTTTTCATAATAGATACTTACATTATTTTTTTTCAAAACGGAGAGCTTTGAGGTACAACCTTGAATTCAGTGTATGAGAAAAATGAAAAATGGGGAAATGAAACACAACTACTTCAAATGCAAGGGGAAAAAATTTTACTGATTTTTTTCGTTTTTGTTTTTTGGGAAAATTGGGAGCGTCCCAAGGTACCACTTTAAATTGATAAAAAAACAAAAAATTGGGAAATTCTCATACAAAGAAACAGCTTTCAGCAAACCAAAATATGTATCATCTCATTAGGGTGACTCCTTTTTTGGACTTCCAAATTTTTTACTGTCTCACCCCATAAAGTGGTTTCTTTTGATGAGAAAATAACTCCCTATTTTTTATTTTCCCCCTAACTGAATTTCAAAAGGTATCTTGGAGTGGCCCCCACTTTTTCAAAAAAAAATATAAATTCAACAATTTTATTTTCAAAATCTAGCATTTTTCTGTTTTTAATCCATCAAAAAGTTGTTTCTTTTCAAGAAAAAATATTGCAATTTTTTCATTATTTTGTCCCCAAATTAATTTCAAGTGGTACCTTATTAAAGTTGAGGGCATCCCCCCCCCCCTCGAAAAAACAAAACAAAAAAAATAAGCAAAATTGTTGCACCTAACATTTGATATTTTCGCTTTTTATTAGAAAATATTTCTCTATTTTTTATTTTTCACCTAAATGAATTTCAAGAGGTGCTGCTACCCCTCTCCCTCATTTTGAAAAATGCTGAAAAATTACCAACTTTCCGCATTTTTTTATTTTTTTCATTTTTGTTATAATCTAAGTATTAAAATTGTTTCTTTTTATGAGAAATTTCAATTCTCCCCTCACTGAATTTTACTTGGATTCTAGTTGCCCTGCTTTTTATAAAAATGGAAAAATTGGCAGATTTTTAAACACTCAATTTTCAAAAAAAAATCAAATTCTAATTTTTTTTGTTAAAGTCAACATTTTTTGGCTTAGAATTTTTATTATTGTTGTTTTTTCTTAGAAAAGAATTGAATGGTGTAATTTTAAAAGGCGCTAAGTGCCATCTTGGTCAAAATGGAGTTATTGCTATCGTGGTATACTATGTCCATGCCGTCATAATCTGAACCTATCACAGACGTCAATATCTATTTCTAAATAGTTCAAAATTCGCTCTAAAGATGGCGCAAATAAGCAAAATTTGCTAAATTTGAAGAAATCAAAAAAGTAAGACTTTTGCATTATAGTAAATTCAATTTCCAATCAAAAAGGCCCTCTTCACTTTTTGCATATCTTCAATATTTCAAGAGCTATGCGAGAAAGATAAAACATTTTTGTCAATTTTTAAAAATTTGTCAATTTTTAAAAATTTATCAATTTTTTGAAATTAAAGAAAATAATGTGTACTCAACTTTTAATGAATAAAAAAATAGATCTATCGTGTAGAAAATTAAATTTCCTTTCAAAAAGGTTCTCTTTACTTTTTGCCTATCTTCAATATTTTCGGCACTAAACAAGAATAAACACTATTATATTTAAATTTAATGCTCAATGAGTCTTTTTGAAAAACCTAAAAATGATTCAGAAATGTTGATATTGGTTCGATTTTTGCTCAAAATGATGATGACGTGTTCAAAGTATGCTATGTACCAACATTTTCACCATTTCAACCTTTCCTATAAATCTCCAAGCTATGCAAACACTTAAACGCGATTATCTCGAAAACATGTTTTTGGCACTTAGCGCCTTTTAAAATTACACCATTCAATTCTCTATTTTATAGCCCTCCTCTAACCAAATTTCAAATAATGCTACTAGCCTCCAGTTTGAAAAAAAAAACTTACCAAGTTTTCAAATGGAAGTCTAGAAGCATGGTTTAAAAGTCAGTTGAGGAAAATGAAAAAAACAGGGATTTATTTTCTCATAAAAAGAAACAATTTTGCAAAGTGAAACAAAAAATTTGAACGATATCTATCTCAGAAATTTAAAGGGTCAGAGAAAATAAAATTGAGAAGAACTGTGATGAATTTGCCTATCTTTGAAAATGAAGGCACTTCAAACATCGAAAATACCAATTTTCAAAATTTGGTAATCCCTTCATTTTCAAAGGTAGGCACGAAAAATGTAGAGAGTAAGAAAAGTTAATTTTTTTAGTACTATCCAAGATCCTTATGCTCGATTAAAAATTAATTGTTTTTCAATTTTCTTTTCTTTTGTCCCTTTAATTCTCGGAGTAGGCACCATAATAATTATAAGATTTTTTTGTTCCATTTTGAGTTGCGAATCCACGTCGTGGAAGGAACTACATTAAACACCAGCTCTGCAAAATAATACGATTCTCTCCGAAATTGTATCGCATTCGCGGAAATGAGAGACAATCTTCATTTCTTTTCACCCTGTATATTTTGACGGGTGCTCCTGCGTCACCCGTTCATTTTTCGGAAAAAATAAATTGAAGCTTTTTTGTTGCAAATTGTATTTTCTATACTTTTTTTCATGATCATTTATTTATTTAAACGCATATTTGAACGGTTATGAAAGAAAAACAAAAATGGAGTGATTCTTAAGATTCACATTTTGGGGAACTTGTCGATATAGGCGAGGATCTGGGACATTTTGGTGATTAGTTAGGACACCGATAGGAACATTTTAAGATCTGAAAATCTTTATTGGCTCAAAATACGATTTCACTTCATTTGTTCCTGTTTCACTGGACAATACCTACTGTTATTTGAATAATTTTTATTTCAACAATGGGTAAAAAATTCCTACAGTTTTATGTATTTGTACTAAAATCAAACTACTAAACTATAAGTAAGTAATGAGGTACAAAGTTGAAAGTGCCTCTAAATGGGAAATCAATCGAAAATCAATTTCGAAATCGAAAATTACAAATAGAATAAAATACTAACGCTGGAATAATATCACTTTTGTCAATTTGATCAAATTTTACACGAAAGAAAGCGTACCACACGTCGTTGAATTTATTAATAAACTTGTTCAGCGTGCCAAATTGAACAAATGAACAGCTACAGAGATCAAGATCAAAACTAAGAAACCATTTAGTATTTTGAATTCAAATCAAAACGTATTATTGGTAAAAATCGTTTGGAATTCTAAAAATATCTATCGCAGTCTTAAATAAAATTCTAATCTCAAAAAATTTACACGTTATCCTCGTAAAATTTGATCAAAAAAAATTGGAGGAAATTTCATTTCGAGTGAATAAAGATTTTTTTGATTTTAAAATATTCCTTTTAGTATCCTGATCACCCACCAAGAAATTTCTGAACCTATAAAATCCCTCAAATGTGAATCCAAACAGACCTGTTCTTTGTTTTTCGCTTGTAACTCTTCAAATATGAGTTTAAACAAAAAAATTAATATAACTAAAGTTAAAGTACATAAAATTTGCAACAAAAAAGCTCCTATTAATTTTTTTCTAAAAGTGAACGGGTGGCGCAAAAACACGCCTTTAAATACATAAAAGGTGAAAAAAATGAGAATTGCCTCATCATCATATCCCCAAATATGATAACAGTTTCGGAAGGGATCGTATACATTGCATTTAAGAGAAGAAGTGGGGGTTCTATGAAGCCTATAGTTATCAGCATTTGTGTATATGTATACGGTCCCATCCAAAATTATCACATTTGTGGAAATGAGGATAGGGCAATCATATTTTTTTTTTCACCTTGTATATTTCGAGGCGTATTTTTGCGCCACCCGTTCATTTTTCGAGAAAAACTGATATGAAGTTTTTTGTTGCAAATTTTACGTACTTCAAATTTGAGTTCTGATATTTTTTTTGATTCGACTCATATTTGAAGAGTTATAAAGGAAAAACAAAGAGGGGGTCTAATAATAATAAATTGAACTTTTTGGTGATTAATAAAGACAGGAACATTTCAAAATTAAAAATTTTTTGTTACCTAGCTCAATACGATATTTCATTTCGTTCTTTTACTGAGCTATGTTATCAAGTATTCTGTTTCATTCTTTAGTCCAGTTTCGTCCCTTTTTTGATTAAAATTCAATTTAATAAAAAATAAATAAAAAAAAGTCCCATCACTTATCACTTATCAATATTTTTTTGTTCAAGTATTTATTAATTTTTTAAAATTTAATTCAAATAAAATAATTTGAGAAATTAATTAAAGTAATTATTTAATTGAAAATAAACCCATAGGCAGAGAATGAGGAACGGAGTACGACTTTCAGCACAAATTCGTACAACAGCGAACAACGAACGTTGTAAGCTAGAAATGTTAATGCAGCATGTGTAGGGTGTACTCATCAAAATCAATACTATCGTTCACTGGTTTGGCATTCAATTCAATCTGGTTTCTATCGATTTCTTCTACTTTAATACGAGTAAATTCGAAATAAAAAATTTACCAATACTGTAAATTTAATACATCGATGTTTCGATGAAAATACAAATTGTTTTATTATTATTTTTTTGCAATGCCTATTTCTCTATCACGTTTTATAACACGAAATCCTGGTGAAATTCGACTCACAATGGAGTTAAACTTTCTAGATAATTCTTCACTGGAGAAATAAATTCCAAAATATTCAAATTAAAAAAGGGTCAATACTTTTTAGACACGAATAAACGAAATTAAATCGATAAAAAAATTAACGTTCATTAATTTCACAATTTTTTTTTTTTTTTTTTTTTTTTGTTCAGAGCAGAATTGTGAGTTATTTTTACACTTCTTCGTAATTTACACGATGACGCTATCTATGGTGCATTCGTTTAACTTGAAATACGTAGCAATATCGCATTTACTCGAGCTTAACGTAGTTTCAAAATGAAACGCAATATTCGAATAGAGAATATACCCTAGGGTGGCCCTTATTTTTCGAATTTTGGAAATGTTGTCGAGACGGGAGGTCAATTGGTGACATATTGGTAGAAAATAATTCCCTATTTTTTATTTTTCCTCTTAACTGAATTTTAAGCCGTTTCTCAGGAGCCCCCAAATTTGAAAAAATCAAAAAAAAAAAGAAAAAATAGAACATTTTGAAAATTTTTGAAATTTTTTAGCAAAATGGTCATAGGGATGGTATTTCTGTAAGACAAGACCATTTTCGATGATTTCTTATCTTTACCCCCCTTTTCATGGGACATAAAAAAACGTAATTTTTTACGTTTTTTAAAATATTTTTAAAAAAATGACTAAAAATTAAAGAAACATTTTTTTTTGAATAAAATGTTTTTAGCATACATGTTATCACCCAAAAAGGTCATTTACGGTGATTTTTCATGCTTACCTTCATTTTTGGGAACCTCATTTTTTTCAATTTTTGATAGTTTTTGAAAAATTCTCACTGATACGGCAGTGGTGAAAAATCACCGTAAATGACCTTTTTGGGTGATAACATGTATGTTGAAACCATTTTATTACAATTTTTTTTTTTTTTTAATTTGTAGGCATTTTTTTCAAATTTTTTAAAAAACGTAAAAAATGACGTTTTTTCATGTCCCATGAAAAGGGGGGTAAAGATAAGAAATCATCGAAAATAGTCTTGTCTTATAGAAATACCATCCCTATGACCATTTTGCTAAAAATCTTCAAAAATTTTCAAAATGTTCTATTTTTTCTATTTTTTTGATTTTTTCAAATTTGGGGGCCCCTGAGAAACGGCTTAAAATTCAGTTAGAGGAAAAATAAAAAAATAGGGAATTATTTTCTACCAATATGTCACCAATTGACCCCCGTCCCGACAACATTTCCAAAATTCGAAAAATAAGGGCCACCCCAATATACCCAACGAATTGAGTATAAAACTCTGGAGAATTATTCAAAAAAAAAAAAAATAAAAAAAATAAAAAAAAATCCAAAAGTTGTGAAGTTGTGATGAGGGAAAAGCGTTATTATAATTTTCCCACTCTCTGGAATAAAATGACTGATAATTTAGATAATATTGGGCACAGTTGAATATTATAATCGACTAGTTAGGTACCTATTGCAACTTAAAAATTTAACTTGTGCTGGGAATTCTCGAGCTTCGATTTTTTACTTCATCAAATACCTAACTCGAGTGGTAGGTTATTAAATGAACTGTTCTTTTATACACACATTGATGAAAATATACTTTTTTTTTTGAAATAATAATCAATCAGTAAGGTAAGGTATACCCAGAAAATCGTAATCGTGACAGCAATTACAACACTCTGTATGAAATAATTATTTTCTTGGGCCATTGCGTTCAGCGCTATCTAGATACCCAAACGTCCAATTAATCATATACCTAATTTTTTCATAGGCCTATTTGTAGTCGTCATTTTAATTGGCTTCATCACCTAAAAAATGATTTTTTTTGCGTCTATATTGCCATTAAAATATGACTGATTATTTTAGCTACCAATTTTTTTTTTTTTTTTTTTTTAGTGTAAATTAAATCACTTGCGATACAATTTCAAAAATTATTACTCGCATGGAGCACGAAATCAGAAGCTAGATGCTTTGTGAACAATACTCTCACCGAGACATGTTTTTATCATTAGGTATCACCTTTTAATCAATTTATGAATTTAGACTTGCTTTTTATCACTTTTTTATCTTTACTATCAGTGATTCACTGAAAAATCCAAGCACCAGCCACGTACCTGGTAGAGGTAAGTATTAGGGTGGCCCTTATTTTTCGAATTTTGGAAATGTTGTCGGGACAGGGGGTCAATTGGTGACATATTGGTAGAAAATAATTCCCTATTTTTTATTTTTCCTCTAACTGAATTTTAAGCCGTTTCTCAGGGGCCCCCAAATTTTAAAAAATCAAAAAAATAGAAAAAATAGAACATTTTGAAAATTTTTGAAAATTTTTAGCAAAATGGTCACAGGGATGGTATTTCTATAAGACAAGACCATTTTCGATGATTTCTTATCTTTACCCCCTTTTCATGGGACATGAAAAAACGTCATTTTTTACGTTTTTTAAAAAATTTGAAAAAAATGGCTACAAATAAAAAAATTTAAAAAATGTAATAAAATGGTTTCAACATACATGTTATCATCCAAAAAGGTCATTTACGGTGATTTTTCACCACTGCCGTATCAGTGAGAATTTTTCAAAAACTATCAAAAATTGAAAAAAATGAGGTTCCCAAAAATGAAGGTAAGGATGAAAAATCGCCGTGAGTGACCTTTTTGGGTGATAACATGTATGCTAAAAACATTTTATTCAAAAAAAAATGTTTCTTTAATTTTTAGTCATTTTTTTCAAATTTTTTAAAAAACGTAAAAAATAACGGTTTTTTTATGTCCCATGAAAAGGGGGGTAAAGATAAGAAATCATCGAAAATGGTCTTGTCTTATAGAAATACCATCCCTATGACCATTTTGCTAAAAATTTTCAAAAATTTTCAAAATGTTCTATTTTTTCTTTTTTTTTTGATTTTTTCAAATTTGGGGGCCCCTGAGAAACGGCTTAAAATTCAGTTACAGGAAAAATAAAAAATAGGGAATTATTTTCTACCAATATGTCACCAATTGACCCCCCGTCCCGACAACATTTCCAAAATTCGAAAAATAAGGGCCACCCTAGTAAGTATATCTGGTAGTAATAAACGCAATATACCTAGGCCTATAATTGCGTATTATACATTCTGTCGAGTAAGAGTAATCACTCTTATCAGTAGGGCAAGTATTTATATATATTTTCATATTTTCTATATGCTATATAATAGCGTATATCCAGGTTATCTTTACGATTCATAAAATTTCCAGTCGAATGAGCCCTATATTGTTTTGCATATTTTTCATATTTTGACCAAAATTTCACGGTTTTTTCATATTTTGGGCATTTTCAGCGCATATTTCACATATTTTGCGCATATTTCATCGATTTTCCTATTTTTTAAGCATATTTTACGATTTTTCTGTTTTGAGCTAATTTTAACAACTTTGACTTTCCTACTTTTCCGGTAATTCTAAATTTTCTCCAAAAAAAAATTAAATGTGTTTTTCTTATGCTATTTTCAAAAATTAAAAAACGACAAATTTTGGTTATTTTTTCATCATTATCGATCTTTTTAACACAACAGCTGAACTCCATTTGAAAAATCCTTTCTTTTGATACCCATATTATGTTTGCATATTTCTTCATATTTCGGAAATTCGCTCTATTTAAGGTCATCGATGAATGAAAAATGCTCGTAAGAAGGATCAACTTTTTCAATTCATTGAAATATTATGTGCTTCTTTAATCATAGCGAGTAGTATTTTCCAATGAAATCATCAGACCTATTCGAGTAATAATTGCAATATTTTTATCGTTCGTCGATTTCATTCAGAAATTGTTGAATTTTTCAGTAGGAAAACCACGTGCACTTGAAAGAACTTTTCTACAGTGCAGCATTATCACAGAACTTTTTCAAAAATAAAAAATGTTGAAAATTTAAAAGATTTATTACCTAATTTTTTTTTAATTTCAAATTTTCAAAATGATAAAAATTTGTCAATTTTTAAAATTCATCCTGGTTGAAAAAATTCAAATTTTTACCAAAAATCTAAAAAATTTCCAAATTTGACATTTTCATTAAATTTTTAAAATTTAGGCCAACCAAAATCTTGAAAATTGACTTTTTTTTTTTGAAAAGTTGACTGAAATTTCAGAATTAATAGTTATCCCACATCCAAAAAATTTATTGACTGAAAAGTACCAAATTTTGAAGATGGAAAGCACTAATTATTGAACGTTTTAACGTAAACATCTTTTGAAACGGTAAAATGATAAAAATTTCAATTTTCACCGAATTTTTAAAAATTTCAGAATTTTTAAAATCGTATCCAAAAACAACAGGCTTGAGTTGGATTAAAAAAATTCAATAAAACTTCAAAATCACTTACCAAAATTTCGAATTTTTACAAAATTTTCAAGATTAGGTAAATACTTTAAAAAAATTATAAAAATTGCAAAAGTTCAAATCTTCATCAAAATATTGAAAATTTTTCCAACTACAAGCAATTAAAATTTGCAATTGGACCTTTTTAATTTTTTTTGAAAATTTTGCCAAGTTTTAAAAAATACTTATTTCAAAATTGAAAATTTTTCAAAATTTAAAAATTTATCGAACGACCAAATTTGATCTAATTTTAACTTCTTTATAAATAGGTACTTATTTATAAATTAAAAAAAAATCCATTTTTCATCAATTTTTAAAAACTTAAAAATTTTAAATTTTAATTAAATTTTAAACATTTTCTAAAAAATTATAAAAATTGCCAAATGCTAAAAACAACCAAATATTAAATTTTTACACTCATCAAAATGTTTAAAAAAGTCTACAGTTTCAAAAATTCCACTAAAAAAATATCAAATTTTTACCAAATTTAAAAAAAATATATATATTAAAAATTTTAAAAATCGTAACTAAAAATCTGCTGAAGCATAAAATTAGGATTCAATATTAAAAATTCAATTAAGGTTCAAAATTACCTACTAAATTCTGAGGTTTTACCAAATTTTGAAGACTACACAAGTTGAAAATTACTCAATTTCAAATTTCAATCAAAGTTTTGAAAACTTTTAAATTTTTATCAAAATAGGTAGGTATTGAAAATTTTTCCAATTTTTATTAAATTTTAAAAATCCATCTAACTTCGAAAATTCACCTTCAAAATTGTTTTTGAAAATTCAACGAAATTTTAAAAATTGAGATACCTATTCCAAATTCCAAAAATTAATAAAAATTGAAAAATTACCAAATTTTTGAAAACATGCCTCATTGCCTATTGCCTATTACATTTTCAAAATACTTGAATTTTTAAAATGATCAAAATTCCGATTTTTACCTATTTTCAAAATTTTCCAAAATTTTGTTAAATTTTGAATTTTTACCGTTTATTGATTTTTCCAATTTTCAAAATCGTAAAAATTTCATATTCATGATTACATAATAAAATTGAATATTTAAAAATTTTAAAATTTGCATGAATTTTTAAAATTGTAAAATTTTCTCAAACTTTCGACGTTGATTTAATTAGATTTTTTTCATCTAGGTATTTTTAAAAATGACCAAAATTACAATTTTTGAATATTCACCAACCAAATTTCAAAAAAATTTAAATTTTCAAAATCATAAGAATTTGCCAAACTATAAAATGACTTCAATTTGAAACATTACGAATAATAAATTTGAATATGACCCAAATTTTTATCACAAACTGTCAAAAATTTTAAAAATTTTGAAAATTCATCAAACTTTGAAAAATCACCGTAGGTATTGAATGTTTCTTCGAATATTTAGCTGAATATTAGAAATTATAAAAATTGAATACCTAATTTATAAAAGCTGATCCAATTTCGATTTTATTTTCAATATCTGAAAATTAATAAAATTCTAATTTTCACCAATTCTTGAAAAAATGTTGAAAATTTTACAATTTTAAATTTACATTGAATTTTAAACATTCGTCAAATTTAGCAAATTGACCTTAGTTTTTTTTTGAATTCAGCAGGATTCTCAAAATTATTTCTTTTTCTTTAAAATTGAACTAAAATTCGAAAATTTATTGGACTTGAAATTAAAGATTGACAAAATTTCAATTGTTACTAATTTTTGACATTTTACATTTCACAAAATTTTAAAAATTTAAATAAATTGCACAATTTTTATAATTTTTTAAATTGTGAAGACTAAAAAATAATGTTGAAAATTTAAAGAACCAAAATTTTATTGATTCACTGAATTTAAAAATAAATAAATAAATAAATAATTAATCCAACTCGAAAAATTTTATTAAAGTATTAAAATGGCGAAATTTTGAAATTTTATCTGATTACACAAACTTTTAAAAATTTTCACTTTTTAAATTTTTAAAAATTTATTCACTTTTAAAAATGTCAGAAAATCCTAATTTCGATTAAATTTGTAATTTTTCACAGTAACTAAAAAAATTCAAGTTTCTAAAAAATGCTAAATTTTAATAATTTCAAAAATAAATCCAACTTCAAAACTTTATTAAAATTTAAAAATTGACCAAATTAAAAAATTTTAATAACGCTGAATTCCAAAAAGTAGGCCTATCAAATCTCCAAATATTCTAAAATTTTAAAAATTTCTCCAACTTCGAATTTGCATTTTTAAAGATGTACTAATACTGAAAAAAAAAATTCTGAAAATTTTTATTGTCACTAAAATCGCCTATTTGACGTTCAAAAAATTTCCCATTCTTTAATTTTCGCTTGAGTGACAACGTGTCAAATTCTTATAATGCCAGGTCTTGCAACTTGAAAGCAGGACTTAGGCAGGACTGGCAGGACCAGCAGTAATCTGACATTGATATCAAATACCTACTTGATCAAATACCCACCTAGAAGACTAGGTCTTTATCCATCTCTCTGGATTCATCATCCTTCCACAATCGATTGAAAAAGTTCAACAACTTCAATTCTGAGCAGATTCTTAATAATAATCTCACAGAGATTCATTTCGATCGTTCAATAGATATCAATAACTCGACGATGAAAACCAGTAATAAAAGACACAGATTCAAAAAACAAATATAATGAAATAATTGTCAAAACATGTTTCTCAAATTTATACACGAATTATTTACAGTAAAATACATTATGTTCTATATCAAATAAGAGATCATGATTATATACATTTTACGATACACGACAATAATGCAAATTTACAAAAAAAAAAAAAAAAAAAAAAAATGAAAATGAAAATGAAACTTGACACAACGCATTTTCTTGTTCTCGTAGCTAAAATATCAAGATTTGTTTTTAGAAAGAAGGAAAAAAAATATAAAAACTGTACAAAAATGCATTCAAAATACTTATAATATTTGCACTGACCAGTATAAAAAAATCTGCTAATCGAATATTTTCACCCAGCATTTAATATTGAAAATTTCCAGTGAATAAATAAATTAAAAGAGACGAAGCTGACGATTTCCAATAAAAAACACCCATTCTAGGCGAATCATTCGATTACCAAATAGGAAACATTTAAATTCCAAGCTCAGATTGAAAAAAAAGGGGTAGGGAAAATGAAACATAATAATAAATAAAAATTAAGGAAATTATTTCACCATCGTTGGTTACTTCTGCGAGTTATACAGCCGTGAATTTAAATGTTTTTAAGTATTTTTTTTTTACTTCTTTCATTCTTTAATCAAATTTTCTAATTGCCAGACACGACTTGAGCATTTTTCTCCTGTTTTAAACCGACATAACAGTTGTATGTATTTTTTTCAGCATTTAGTTGGTCGAATCGACTGCGTGGCAATTGGAATATTCAATATAAGATGAAAAAAAAAATTACATCGATTGTTATTCGAATATTGCACTAGAGCTTTCGATAGCTTATCTTAGGTACACGCTTAAACTTACATCTTCGTTTTGTTTTTAAAAAAACTACCAATTTGCTACTTAGAGAATTTTTCCACCGTTATAATTTTGCAATTATTTTTTTTTTAAATTAATAAATAAAACACACGCAAGTACATACATAATGGTACTGATATTTTTAAACAGAGTAACAATCATATGGTAACATTTAATTGCTTATGTATCGATAAAATATAAAATAAATCTAAATTTTATAACTTAAAATTTATACGCAGGACTTTTGAGAAATTTTTTAGCAAAAAAAATTTTCATTTACGTAAGTAGACCAGTTTACAAGCTACATTATATAATCTAGCTGCATTGGACGGCCGTGCGATTTTTTTCCATCATACTATATAATATTGTACTCGTTTGTTTACATTTTGTAAAACAATACAGAATATCTAAAAAGTATATTAAAAGTCGAACATTGGAGGAATTACCATTTTATACGATGATAAGTCAGCGAAAAATGATTCAGCATTATTATAGCATAGGAAACGTACAAGGAAAACCGACACGTATCATGGGTGAAATTTTCATTAGAAAATAATCAATTTCTTTCCAACTTGAAAACGTAAAAATATATCTTTAAGACTATTTAAGTACAATTTTTGCGCTGGTTGAAAAAATTAAAAAAAAATTAATTATGCGTAATAAAATATATAAACGTTAGTGGAAAACCAACGTATTAAACTAATGAGCAACCCGAATGTTCAAGTAAAAAAATCATTTTATAAAACTATAATAGATTTGTATTACTTCGTGTGTATTTTTTCTGAGAATAAAAAAATGCAGAAAAATTTAATAATATTTCTAAATGGACCAATAATTTATATTGCTGTTGAATTTGAGTTTTTTTTTTTTCAATGTAAAAAATTATTACGATACTAATATTTTTTCTTTCGCATATTATAATAATTAGCTGCCCATTAATTAGACTAAATTTTTATCGACGAACACAGTTTCAAATCTTGAAATGTTTACTCGTTCAATTACCAAGTGTTTGTTCGAAATAGGATATTTTCCAGGAGTGGGGGAGGGGACTGCCGCATTGAGAGTGGTCCTTATCTCCTGCTGCCACATCCCTAAAAGTTGTTGTTTTTTTTTTTTTTTTTTTTTAATGAGAGAATAATTTCCAATTCTATATTAATTTGCTCTCTCCAATTTCCAAAAAAATTAAAAAATTAAAAAATGTTGAAAATATTTCTCATTTACAATAATACATTTTCCAAAAGAAAAAATCAGTTTCGTGACTTGTAATTTTCAAAATTTCGTAAATTTTCTAAGGATCATTTTCAAAGGTGGGTAAGTATTTAGAATAAATGCTTGAAATTCAGTTTTGTTTTTTTTTTTAAATTCAAAGGCCAATTTTTCAAATTTTTTAAATTTAATTATTTTCCAGGATAAATATTCTAAATTTGATCAACTTTTTAAATTCGTTCAATTTCCAAAATTCAGATTTTTTTTTTCAATTTTAAGAGTGTATTTTCAAAGTTTGGTCAATTTTTTAAATTGCTGGACCATTTTTTCAAATTTTTCTAAAATCCAGATAATAATTGGTTGAAAATTTGATAAAGGTCAATATAAGAGTTCAATTTCAATCAAATTTCTCAATTTTCAAAAGTTGATTAATTTTTACAATTTGTTCAATTTCTAAAAATTTGTTAAATTTAAATTTCAACAAATTTTTGAAATTTAATTAATTTTTCAACTACTTGCAAAAATGATAAATTTGGTGAAATTTCAGACATTAAGGTAATTTTATCAATTTTTAACAAGTTTTAGGACATAAATAGAATTAATATTTGAAAATTTTCGAACTTCAACAAAATTTTAAAAACAGATCAATTTTCAAAATTTGAGTTGACATTGTCCAACTAAATGCTGGAAACTTTGTTTAAAAATGTTGAAAACATTCTATTCAACTCTGGAGAATTATTGGTGGGGGAGGGGGAGGCTCGGAGGCAACATAGTAAAAATAAGAGATTGGAACTACATAAAAAAGGGGTCGAGATCGTAAATTTTTATAAAAATCATCAAGTATAAAATAAGGACCACCCCAGAGAGCACACTTGAATAATTATGTGAAATTCGATTTCGTAAAAATATATCTAAAATTCTACTTCCAAAATTACAAAAAAAAAAAAAAAAAAAAAAAAAAAAAAAAAAAAAAAAATTAACCAATTTCGAGCTTAACAACAAACTAAACATTCCAATGTTGCCAGCACGACGAATAATTTCAAAATAAAAATTTCTCAAACCGATATTCAATCGTTTGAATATTAATATCTCAACAAAGAGGAACACAAAAATCACATTGGAAGACTTCGAAATAATTATACATTTATACGAAAATACGACAAAACATCGAAACGAATTAGCACCAAAAAAAAGAAGTTGTGGAGTCAGGTACACAAGACACTGCATAAACCAGACATACGATAAAACCCCCTTTATAAGAGAGTAAACTAAACAGAGAAACGAAACTGTGTTCGTGTATCGTAAAAATAATAAGAAAATTAAGAAAAATATATAAGAAGAAGAGAAATAGGGCGAACTCTCGAAGAATGAGAAAAAATAACAATAAAATCACAGATCATTTTCTAAAAAATACCTAATTACCAATAAAAATTAAAGCTAACGAACCACCAACATGAATTTAGTTAAAATTTCATCTTAAATAAAAAATTTCTTCCACACATTGAAAAAACGCGTACGAGCAAAAATATATATTTTATAAATTAATGGTCGTAAAAATAATTTTAATTTTTCTGCAAAATTTTGATTTTCTCAAAAAAAATAATTTCATACAGGTCATCAACCCAAAAAAAAATAACAAAAATTTATTCTCAACCTGGCATCAAAATTGATGAAAAAATCAAGAGGGGGGGGGGCGCTGATCGATATTACAAGTAATCCGAAATGAAAACTTTTTTCACTAAATCGAACATCCGCGTCCGTTGAACATGTGTGCGCATTTTATGCGGCCACGAACACGTTTTAAAATAATAGTACAAGACACACGACGACGCATTTTCAAAGTTATTTTTGGTAAGATTGCTTTCGTATTCGTATACAACGAACACGGTATCCAAAGCATAACAAAAATATCTCCAACTCTCGTACACGTTACCAACAAACCAGGGCTATTTAGGCTGTGAAAGTTTTCGTACAATAAAAAAAGAGGAAAGGAATTCGCGTAAATCGCTTTAAAAAATTTTTTTCAAAACAAATTTAGGGGTAAAAAAAAAGAAAAATTTTCGTTAAAAATTATTTTAAAAAAAAAATAATTTAAAAAAAGTGGAACGACGACGAATTCAAATTTTATTATCCACGTGTAATATTTATAAAACTCGTATAAACGCGTCAAGAAGAGAAGAAGAAAAAAATTCACAGAGATAAAAGAGAAAGGAACGAAAGGGTTCAGAAGAAATCATGACAGAGACAGAGACGAGACATTTAGACGGAGAACAGAATTCCACGACAAATTTGTTTGGGGTGGATGAGCAGGATGATGATGATGATGAGGAAGATAATCAGGGAGAGACAAAACGAAAAAAAAAAAATAACGAAAAAAAAGTAGAACAATGAAAAATTTAAAAAAAAAAGAGAAGTTAATTGGTAAACCTTAATACTTGCATAATATTATCGATATCTGGAGATTCTTTGCTGGGTTGCGTCGTAGGTGGCACGGTTTTGAGGATATCGTCGACACTGAGCGGGGTCAGCTTACAGGAGGGTATGATATCCTCGAAATCTTGACTAAAATCCAACTCGCCCAGCGAATCGTTGTTGTTCAAAGGATCCAGATCGGACTGGCTGGAAAGGCTGAGCACCGATCCCCAGTTGATGCTGCGGTTATCGTCGCCGATGCCCGAGTCGTTATCTTCTTGAGGATTGGTTTGTGGGTAGGGGGTAGGTGCTCTGGGCGGCTCTGGCGGAGGCTCTAGTACGATGAGCGGTGGCGTTTGTTGGTTATTGGCGAAACAACCCTCTTGTTCCATTTCTCTTTCGATGTACCTCAGCGTATTACATATGAGAACCGAACGATACAGACTCGGATCGGTGAATTGTCTATAGCGACCTAATTTACACATAGAAATATTTAAAACTGTTAATCTACGTTGCCGATAGCACGACGGACCGCACATACACCATTTAGTTCTCGGATTACAACAACGACTACTGAACACGTTCGAATTAGGCGATGGCGCGCTACCGCTGCCCAAGTCTAAGTACGATTTGCCATTCTCGTCGCACCTGATGGTCTGCTGGTGTTGCTGAGGAGGATGCTGATGCGACGGTGGCACGGTGGCGGCCTGAGCCTGAGGCGATGCCGGACCGCCGTGGAAAACGGGCGCTACCGAGGCCGGATGAGGTGGCGAGCCGGGCACAGTGGCGACACCTCCCGTAACCGATAAACTCGACGGATTCGCGATCGCGGTACCGTTACACATGTGATTACTCAAATGTACACTACACTGCCTATTATTGGTTTGGTTTACTAAGTTAGAATTTGCGGCCGACGCCGCAGCGTTGTTCGTCGACCCTTGATGGCCGTTCAGCTGAGAGGGCCAACACTGCGTGCTGGCCGGATTGTATTGGTCGCAGGCGAACCCCGAATTCGAATTGTAATACGACGCTTGCTGCTGCTGCTGCTGTTGTTGCTGGTGCTGGTGCTGCTGGTGCTGCGTCGTCGTGATGGTGGTGGCCGCTCCGGCGCCTAGCGCCGGCGATACCGCTGTTACTCCTGAACTTGCTTCGTTGCATTGGTAACATTTGCCAGCCGGGTAGTACTCGTCCCACAGGCTGTCGTCGGTTGTTTTGCCTAATTTGGCCGGCATCGGACCGTCGTCGTCGTCATCGCCGTTTAGGCAATCTTCTCGCGCTCTTTTACCGCTATTTGACAACATTTGCAAACCCATGTTAGAAGAAGTCTGTACAAACACACAAAAAATAGAATGGAATTAGCAGGGTAGTCGTAGACGCAGAAGAAATCTTATAATTATGGTAACAGATCTAATGTAAAATCATTGGCTAAATGATTGTTGAGGTCAGGGAGGCTGTCAGATGACAACATATTTGATGCCGAAAACTTAAGGCATTCAACTGCACACTCTGCAGACAATTCATTGTCAGGAATCCTCAAGAAGCGCATTCCGTTTGGAACTTCATGGTCAATTTCAAACTCATCAATTTTTTTTTCAAGAACTCGCTCCAGCTTTTGTCAACATTTTCATTTATATGCATATATTCAAAGGCAGACAAAATTTTTCAGGTTATGGAAAATTAGAAATGATAACAGGGGCTTCCATCAAGATTTTGTATTATGGAAGCCACCCATCACTCTCCATTCCCTCAAGAAAAAGTGTTGGATGGTAAAGATCACCAGAGATCCATCTGAAGAATAAAAAAAAACAAGACTTTTTACTATTGTTCAACAGGATTCAGGGATCACCAGATCCACAGATCCAGATATGTGATCTTCACCTTGATCTTTGTGAGTGGATCTGCTCAACACTGCTACTCAGTAAATGATTATTTTTTTAAATTGGTCTGCACACAACTACGTACCGAAAATTGGTCAAAAACATCAAAAATATGTCAATTTATGCCAATTAGGCAAAAATATGTAAAAATATGCCCAGACAAATCGGGCTTATTCAACTCAGAATTTTATGATTCATAAAAATAATGTTGATATTTCCACAAAAAAAAATCAACGGAAAAATATGTATTTACATAGGAATTTCATCCCTACTAATTATGTGGTAAGGAAATGAAAATGTTTGGTCCTGTGGGGCAGAAATGGATTGAACATTATTATCTAATTCGAGAGAGGGGCAGTGAAATTGTTTTGTTTTTTTTCAAGACAAACGATCAAAATTTTCTACCCATCCAAAAGATTTCAAAAGCTTAGTGCTGTAGTCCTCCCTTTCCAATACTTCTTCATCAATCTGTCTTAGGGTCAAAAGTTCAGGCTTTTCTCAACTTATCCTAAAAAGTGATTGCGAATCTCATCATTGAAGTCAAAAATGAGTTGTGAACAAACATTCTTCCCCTCAAACAATTTCAAACATCGATGCCAATAGTTAGGTAACTAGTTTCTCAACAAATTCAGAAGTCAAGAATTAGGCATTTCAAAGTCCCTTAAATCGAGAATTCAAGTAGAAAAAAGGACAGCCAAAAAAAAAAAAAAAAATTTAGGTTAAGACCAGCCTTTTGCAAAAAAAGAAGAATGCACGAGGTCAACGCAAAATTTTGCAGAATTTATAGTTATTCTGGACACTTGGAGCTGTCAAACCATCCAATATCCAAACATCTATGAATTTTTGTCAGCCCATCAAATTTTTCGGAAGCTCATGCAGGCCCTAATAGGATAACCATAACCAGCCAAAGACTTGCCCCATTCCCCGCTCCACTACCAACCACTATTTTTCATCAAATTTTTGTCCAGTTTGACATCTGTGAACCTTTCAAATGAACCGAAGCAGATGTAAAGACTCGATGCCTAAGCTTCAAAAACCTACGCCAAAAATTCCCTCGCAGCAAATAAGGATCTCGACGACTCATAACCTAAAATCCTCTCCCGCGCCGCTGCCTCGACCATATCTCCTTCTCTGGCTGCTATGCTCGGTCTCTCATTCTCTCTCGATTGCTTTTTTTTCTGTATACTCGAAGAAACACGACGACGATACGCGAAGGTGAAGCGTGGGTGACTATATAAAGTAAGAATGCGTGGAACAAGGACGGCACCACTCTGTGGAGGAGAATAATGCTGGTTCGCGTACACTTTCTCGCCTGCTTTAACAATACGTTCGTATGGAACTCGTTCTCGAACGAGCTGCTCGAATACCACACAGAGGAGCGGGTCATTGCTGGTACCGTAACCATGCAACCGCACGTTCTACCACAGTTCGTTAGTCTGGAGTCTTTTTGGTATTTTAGCTACGTGTAACAAGATTTTTTTTTTTTTTTTTGAAAAATCCACTGTTGAAGATAAAAAAGTTGGTCAATTTTTCATTTTTAATATTAGGCTAAGAAAATGCTTAGGATGAGAATTCGAATTCCAAGTTCTTCCAAAAAGCCTAGAGTCTCATCCTGAAGATACTCTTTTGCTCTCACATCCACCAACGAATATTTTCCCCAAATCTCCCAGCTCAGCACACGATTCAGGCAAAATCCAACGCAATGTTTTCTTTCAGAGCCAGCAAAGACGACGTGGCTTGGCAGCATCGAACGATTATATCCAACAGCGTATCCGACACACAACTCGATTCTACCATCGCTGGTCGTCGACGACGGCATCAGACCGTTTTGTCCTACTTACGACTCGCTATTGTGTATCGAAGTATACGCGTTGCAACTCTCACAAAAACCTAGGCTCTCTGCGAATCTATTCGCCACGGTTATGAAGCCTAACAGACTGCATCTATTACGCAGAAACACAACCGGGGTCGTATACGCTTCGCGAAACTACGTACATAGGCACTATATCTACAGTCTACACTATACATTTTCTATGTGAATCAAATTCGCATCTAATGCCTCCCCACACTCTTTATCTATGCTATGTACTTCCCCGAACGACGGCGATTTTTTTTCTTCATACCTATCTGCAGAAGTTATACAATATTTCTTCCTGATACCGAGGGCCTATGACGGAAAATTATTCAAACAACGGGTTCGTGCTCCACCACTGACTGTACAGACTACAGAGTCTCTGAAATGGCCCAAGAAAAAAAATGTTTACCAATGACATTTTTTGGTGAACATTTTAAAACCAGAGCAAAAGAAAAGAACCTAAGCCACAGATAACTTGAAAGTTTTTTTTTTTTTTTTTTTTTTTTTAATAATCTCTTTTGAGCTGATAACGAACGTTCAATTTTAGCGCTTACAATGTCCAGTCTTGAACAAATTAACGCAGCCACGTGGGTTTTAAAATGTTGCGAACAATACTGTACAATACTTCAACATGTCTAAACGTATCCGGATCGATATTTCTATACGTCGAAAAAAAAAGAAGGGTTCGTTGGGCTTAGTTAAAGCACCCGTCGGTCGTTTCGTTTGCGTTCAACGTTGTTGTAGCGCCCTGTTCGTTATGTTCGAGTAGGTACAATTCTCTCTTTAAAATCCCATTCCATTTCAAACCTGTACAATCGCGGAGATTTTTTGAACGCAGTTAACACAACGATATGATAAGAGAGAAATCAACGTACATATTCCATATCAGATACAGACTGAGCTGGTCAAAGATCAAACGTAAATTCGAGATTATAACGAATCTATACAGATATATATAAGGCAAGGCGTTTTAAAAATTATACGTTCGCGTGTATGTAGGTACCTACACTATTCGAGTGATGAGAATGAAAATTTTTAATCAGGGTGACTTGAATATTTATTAAAATTTAGAATTATCAAATTAGTTTTATTAAGGAATTAGCAAAATAAATTTTTTAGACGTGAAAATTGCCAAAATCAGATACATAAATGATTGATAAAATCACAATTTTTCAAACTCTAACGCGTCCTGATATTGTGAATTACCACATCAGATGCATAAATGATAGGTTAATTACAGTTTTTTCAGACACTGATGCATCCTGATATGGTGAATTGCCAAATCAGATACATAAATGATTGATAAATTACAGTTTTTTAGACGCTGATGCGTTCTGATATTGTGCATTAACAACTCAGATACATAAATGATTGGTTCAGGAATTCCATTTGTCGTTCAATACACCATATATAACTGTGTTAGAATGCATAATTTTAGTCCTTTCAATCACTTCAAGTAGTAAGTAATATGCCATTCTTAACAAGATTTAGATTATAACTTTTGGGAGCTTTTGTCCTCAATGATCATTGGGAGCATCACTCATCCTATATTGATACCAAACAGTCAGTGGAGGGGGAAGCTGCCAAGAAAGTAAATTGTATTGTGATTGGAGTAATTATCGACTTATATTTAATATTACTCGTATTATAAAATTTTACAGTCATGTCATTTTTAAATAGAATTTTGATATAATTTTCAAGTAAATTAGCCACTTTAAAAATTTTCATAGAAATATTTGCTAATCACATACTGAACATCAGAGTTTTGTATTAGAGAAAGATAGAAAAAAGGGAGATTTAATGGAACTAAAGGTACCTACGAATTTACCTTAATTTTTGATTTATTCGATGCTGATTGTTTGAGCCACACGAATCGAAATCTAATTAATAAAACAGAAAGAAAAAACACTCATGACAATGACATGAAAATAAAATAAAAAAATAATGCTTCAAATTCGGATAGGTTAACTTTAACATATTATTATTTGATAAAATCCAAAATTTTGAAATGGGGGAAGTAGGTTTCTTTTTTCAAAACTACCTCATCCTTTGAACCTTAGAAGCAAGTATTTTTCGTTTTCAATATTTCTAATAATTCTACAATTTGAGACAATCTGAAGGCAACAAGTTCAATGAGCCTAAAAGTAAACACGATAACTGAGTACAATATTCTAGGAAAATGATCCAAATCTTTCATCCCTTTGATAAAAGAAAATCTTCAAGAAAACCTCCGAATGGTACAACGAAGCAACCGGTTCCCTAAAAAAAGGGACCCCTTCCAGACCTCTAAGCTGCGACGAAAAAGGAGGAAAAAAGCTTCGCAGCAACGAAATAATTTAGAATTAAGAATACCCGACGACGGAAACGGATATTAATGTAAACTGCAGCTGCTGGAAAATGGTCGTGGAGCTGCGTTCCATTCTCTCACAACGCAACTACACAGCCAAGCCAACGGTACACGATAGAGGAGTAGAACAACCCCCATGGAAATAATTCAAAAAGGGTTCGGTGCTGCGTTCAGTTCAGACGAGACTCGTTCCAAATGTAGGAGAAGGGTCTTCTGTACCTCTCTCGCTCTCCATTTTCTTAGGTGTGTGTGTGCTGTTGTGTGGTTCCCGAATACTACAGTATGGAATACACACCGTCATCATCATCATCGCACGCACATATATTGTTGGTATATATAGATATATGAAATATACGGCGACCCAAACTCTCTCACTCAAAAGGGATCCCTATGCTTTTTCTATCGCTAAACTACAGAATGTTACACTCAACGAAACACATACTATAGTCGTTTGAATATGTAAAATCGTATACGAATCTCTTCGCCATTTTTTCCCTAGCTCCCTTTGGTAGTCGTAGCACATACAGGGTGACAAGAATATACTCTAACGCATTGTTCGGCATTAATGAAATTTTCTTTCTCAAAAATCTCTCATCTCTTAATGCTCTGCGCCAGATTACGAGAAGAGATTCAGTATAGAATGATCCCCTGCGCCGCGCCATGCCATTGCATGAACGACTGATAAACCTGTGTTACAGCCATCGTCCTCGGTTCCAGTCTTATTACATACGCGGTTTCGAAAATATCGAAAACATTGGCAACACTGTTACAGCGAGAGAGCGCGCGTTTGAGTAAAACACGAAAGGTCGATATCGCTAAGGTAAAAAAAAAAAAAAAAAAAAAAAAAACGCTATAAAGGTAAGTAAGAGAGCTGGCGATGGCGACGGCTCGCGGACCTCTCTCGTTTAGGTTGGTTACCTTTACAATATTCCGGATCTCTCTCACTCTCGACAAACGTTACCAGAGAGAAACCGGTTTCCAACCAACTCTCCGAGTCTCCGACATCGGCAACGTTACCAACAACTGGCATCGGGCTCGGGCGTAGCAGGATGCTATGTGTAAGCACACTGCGCCGGTGTGGTTGTGTTTGTAGTATTCTCGACGACTCGACGTTCTTCGTCCCGAGCCCGAGGTCCCGCTACTACGACCAGAGAGTACTACATAACCGTCGTGTATATATCCGCCGCGCTGCCTTCGCCCTGTTGCTGCACATAGTACCATCGAGTAGGTATGGTGGTGTTCTCGCAATATAATGCTGCGCTATAGGTGCTGGTCGTCTGCACATACAGAGCACTGTAGTCCTCGCAACACAATGATATCGAAGATGGTTGGCCGGGTATTTTGACATTGAACACAGAAAGTCTGGGGTGGTGCATTTTCTGTGTGGGGATCGTGACTTCGGCTCTTGATGAGATATAAGAATTAAATTTTTTGAAAGAACTCCATCTCTAATTTTTTCTTCTTACATTTCAAATAGATTCCTAAGAAAAAAAAAATTGTTTGAGAAAGTCAAATTCCAAGGCAACTGATTTCAAGAGTTTTCTCAGAATGTCAAATTGATTTCATTAGTGTTATTTTTGCAGGTTTTCAGGTAGGATGATTAGAAAACCTGTGGTACATTGGATTGAGGAATTCTTTGTTCAGAAATAGGCTTTCTACAGAATGCCTTTTAGGACATTCAAGTCATACAAAAGTCATAATTTCAACTAAAGAAAATGGAAATTCCACACTTTTAGCCGAATATTAGTCCCTCACCTCAGGAAAGTCTTTGAAAAATGAACTTCTGAAAAATGAACCCCTTCATTCACAAAAGAGTCCATGGAAAATGAAGTCCCTTACTTCAAAAAAGTCTTCAAGAATGAGCCCATAATTCACAGAAAAAAGTCATACGAAAGTGATACTTATTGGTTGGGGATTTGACACTCTCAATATAAAAAAATAAGGGCAAAAAAGGTTTTCAGGTGCGGAATGGATACATTCAGGTGGGTCCTGCCATTGACAGGTGAGTCAGTCTGCTGAGGAATGAAAGGAATGACGAACTACAAACTGAAGTTGCTCGTCCACATTGAAAAGGATAATCTCCACCAAAAACTTGCTGTTGTTGCCTGTCCCTCAAAACTCCTGCTTAACGACCTCAACTTATTCCCTCAGCCTGTGTTCAGCTTACCAAACGACCCCAGGCAGTTCTCATTTTCTCAAATACTATCCCATATCGAGCCTCTCTCACACAACTCGTTCAAAATAGTAACGACGTCGCGATGCCGCATTAGGCCACGATTAAAATTTGATTCGGCCACGCTTGGTCGTCGTCGTCGATATCAGCGATGCCTGATCAAGTCTCAAACTGAAACCATCGAGTCGACGTCGGCCGTTCGATTGTACGGCTATTTGACGTATATAAATTTAATTTTCTATCGTCAGTGTTGCCAACCCGCCGTATACGGTCGTGTATGAACAAACATCGATGACGTCATCGGAAATAACACAAACAAGGTTATACGGCTAACGTCAGCGATAGCGTGAACGGCGCTCGGCCGCGGTTTATTCTGCGTGTACGTTAGTATACGTGTGTGCAGTGTTGTACATCGGCGTACAAACATGTATAAAATACGACGACGACCGACTACGACGTCGATGAAGAAACATGTAAAAAAAAACCAAACACAGCACACTCGCATACGCTCGTATAGCAGCAGCTCGTATTTTACACTACACCAAAGAGGCCAACGTGTATAGGAGCGCGATGTGGCCAACATGTCGACACATCGCCGCTAGATCACGCTGCTCATATCGCTTTGCCAAAGTACACAGCTCGACTTATCGCCAACATAAATAAGAGCGGAGCCGCAGCAATATCGAGACGAGAAAAATTTTCGAAAGAAATAGCGATAAGATAATCGATATATTTTTTATACTTCTGCGATACCAATACCGAGAACCAAAAAAATGAGAAAAAATACCATCAAACTCAGTCACCATAATGTGCACTGTGTTATCTGGAAAGCCTACGAGGCTAGGCGAAAAAAAAAACACATATCAGCTGTTCCATAACGCTGGATAAAAAAGGTATAGCGAATAAAAACCTACCTCGGAGTAATACAGACCACCCGAATAAACATCTGCGATGCACATACGTACTGTAGGCTCTCCCATTTTTTTTCCAACGACCCTCACTAAAAACTTATACATGCTGAAATACCTGCTGCTAGTGCAGCTTGCTCTATCAGCCCTTTATGAGCACAGTCTCAAAAAGAAATGCGGCAGACGTCATCTCTTTCGCAGTTTTATGATTTTTTTGGGGGAGAGCAAGACGAAGGTGTGAAAAAAAGAAACAAAAGAGACTCTTCATCAAGGAATTGATTCCACTTGAACAAAATTGACTTTGATTTTAGTTGATGACCTAATACCCTAAGTAAACAGTTTCAATTTGACCAGTTTTTTCAGAAAATAAAATTTAGGCAAGCTGATCTAAGTAAATATCCACAATAAAGGCCAGATAGTAAATTTGAATCTCAGGTTCTTTTTGTATCATTTTTATGAAATTACACAACTGCAGGTACACATTTCGTTTCTCCTCATTAAACGACTAGACGGTGTAATCTTCTCTGGCAAGTAAGTTTCAAGGATTCGAAGAGTCGGCCAAGACACAAAGATGATTGGGAACGAACCGTATCAATTATTACCAGTTGTAATGTGGGTAAGAATATTGAACTTCGAATGCATTATTCTTGAAAACACAAAAAAAAATAGGATAGCAAAACCAAAACTGCTTGTATGAGCTCTAGGGGGAGGGAAGATGATTTTTTTAAACTTTGTGCCATGTTTGGGAAAAAACAAGTGTTGATTTTTTTAAATTGGGAGGTTATCAGAAATTACCCCCCTTCCAAAAATTGCCTACAGTGACACGTAAAAATTGGAAAACAATTATCAAAAAATGAGGGGGTCATCAAAAAAAAAATCATTCAAATTATCAAAAAAAGTATCAAGGGGAAATGAGCTAGACCCAACATGCTATTTCTTCTAAACTCCTGGATTTTTTTGGAAGCTCTTCTTATCCTTGGGAGTCCCTTATAACCATTTCTGAGGCAACTATTGACAAAATTTTCAAACAAATGTTGTAGATTGGGATACTTTAGATAATTTTGGCTATTACAAAAATTTCGATTGGACTCCTTCCTCACCTCCAATTTTGCACAATACATATGAAAATTTCCTTTGATCTTGATGACTTGTAAAAAATTGAACCGTTTATTTTTTTAAATTCTTCTCAAATTTCAGGGGTTGTGAGGGGAAAATCACAAAAAATTTGTTTCAAATCTACACAAAATCCAATTTTATAAAGAACACATGATTTGATCACAAATATCAAGATTTCAATAATTTTCCAATTTTCTTAGAAGTAACCCCCACCCTCTCAATAATCATGTTTCATATTTTGAGCAAATTGATTTTTTTTTTCAATTTTCAACTGACGTTAGTAGGTATATAGGACTATAATTTGTTCAAAATCAAAAAAAAAAAAATTTAAAAATTGTTCTCCTTTTCCTCATAAAATCCAGTTGAAAAACAGTAAATTTTTCCACTTTCAACTCAACACAATAACGACTTTAAAAATATTAAAATAAAAATGTCATCCCTCACATCAACATTTCCAATTGGAAACATCTCCCACAACGTTGGAAAAATTCGATGAAATCCGTCACAAACCACCAACGCTTGAACCAGCTAACTAATAAAACGTCTCGCTAAATCGTCACGTTTTGGTGAAATTTTTTTCCCCAACCTCGTTGTCCATTCTACAAGCCAAAATCGATTCAACTTTTCATCGCGTGTCTGCAACGTACGCCGACTCGTCTATGTCCAATACCCGCGAACTACACAAACCGGCGACATTTCCCAACCTTGAGGCAATTTGATAATAACGACCGAATAGACGTCTACGTGATCTGGATTCTATCGTCAATTTGTAACTTCAAACTGCAAACAAATATTGGCACACTGAAAAATGCACCTCACCATCGTTGTTGCCGCGTTAGAAATTTTAATTAGTCTCATTATACTCATTTGCACATCTCCAGAGGGATGATTCGAATAACCCTTCAAGGACGTTGGTAAAAAATTTGCAGACGTTAAAAAACTGTGAACCGGTTCCTCGGATGAGAGAATTTCGACCACAGAATATAATAAGCGTCACGACGACGACAGGTTCTCGAGAATATGCATATATACGCGGGCATAAACTGGCAATAAAACGTGTGCGCCTGCCGGTAGCCGATCATCTAAATTATACATTGTTGCTAATGTTGATAAAAAAAAAAAAAAAACATACGCACACAAACCTCGTGTCGGCCGTAAACTATCGTGAAATATAGTTCATTGACATATTACACGTTTATCTTTCAATCGTCGGTTCAGTTAATGACCTTACCCAATAAAAAATAAATAAACGGAAATACGAGGCGAATTTAAATGCAAAAATACTCTTTAACATTCACTCTAATAACCTAAAGAACACACATAGGCAACGCATTATCAATTAATCAATTTAAACCGCAACGTTGAATATTTAACCGAGGTTTTTATTACTATGTGTTTTTTATTTGGTTTTAGATACGCGGGTGTTTCGTTGACGTATTTTTGTAGTAGATGAATTATGGCATCGACGAAATAATTCATTTTTTTGGTAAACATAAAACGTGGTTCTCACACACGTGGGTATTTTTTCCCACCCTAATCGAAGTATAAAAAAATGCCTACTAACCCATTTCGACAGGTCGGAGAGAACCAGAAAGAGATGAAAAAACAACAAGGAAACTCCGAACGTAAACTTACAACTTTCATTCACATAACCCGCTGGTGGTCGGGCTGACGAAGGCAAAAATAGAGAAAAACCCACCATAGTAATACCTATCGTTCAAAAGGTCACCACAATTCAGACACAACGCTAACGTATTGATAAAAGGCGGCGCTGCACTCGTCGTTGGGAGCGAAAAAAAGAAGCGAAAAAACTAGGTAACCCCTGCGCACCGCCTTAAAGGTGTAAAGCCGATAATGGATGAATGAAAGCGGCATAACGATAAAATACGGAACAGGAAAACTGCTGGTAATGTATTTAATAGCGCAATAGCGAAAGTCTCCCTGCTTGTCTCTCTGGTGGGTTGCTGCAAACGTAAGAAGACAGCTACTGGCCAGGGTGGGTAAGGAAAAAGGAACACAACAGAAGCAGCATAGAAAAGAGAGAAATGGTGAGGAAAAGGGACGCGGCATGATGCAAAATCAAACCCTTAAAGAAAGTCTACCAACAGAGGTAGTAAAAACCATTTCGCCTTCGCGCAGCCTACAATCCTCTTCTTCACCCTTCATCACTGTGAAAAGAATCCTTTAGAATCCTTTCTTAGTGGCACAAACTCCACTGAACAGCTGCGTCGTGCTTTTAAAAACATTGGTCATTTTATACACAGTCGACAATACATCACCCAATGTGCTCGGAGCACGAGTTCACAAAAACACCACATCCAAAATGTTTCCTCTTTTGGGGCGCTCAAACTTGTCAAATGTTTCAAACACGTGTTACCCTGAGCACCAAACTCTATACAAGTTTAGAAGGGAAAAAATGCATTCCCCCCCCCCCCCCACAAGCCATTCTTCAAATTGTACTTGGACATCTCTATTTTCCATAAACATTCCACCAAGACTCATTCCAAATGTAATGTCCAACAACAACCTATCGAAATTTACTCCAAATGTGATAAAGATTCCTGTAACGACCTCCTGGAAAAACTCCCGTCATTTCAAACCATTACACTATGTCATCTCCAGACTCTCGAGACAAACCACACGTAGATTTTTAAAGGCCAACCAAGCTGTATGTACATAAAGTACTCCTCATATCGTCGCACGAAGGATATCCACATTTTACCATCGTACCACCGCCACCGTCGCATATAACCAGTCTAAAGAGCTTCGGGGCAACCACACCAACGATCAGATACTGAGCGCAATGCTATACAAGTCAACATTACATAAGTCTGACTTCTTCACCATGCAAGTGCCAAGCTGCTAATCGCACAAAGGCAACACAAGTTTCCCTCTTAATATTCTAAACGACACTAACAGAACAGCGCCAAAACATCAACTTGCCATCCCTTAACAGCTCATTTTTGTAGCCAAAATAACCATCGTAAACAAATAACAAGAAAAAGGATTAAATGCTACTTGTTGATAGCGAATACGTTACTTAAACACACACCCGCACACCCTCTCGCAGACGCTGCTGTTATCATTCGATAGCATTAACATTTTTCCCTTCTTTTGATTTGGCAGTAAATGCGCGTAAGAGAGTACCTGCTCTGTTTATACTACACGCACTACACACATGTACACGCCTTCACATACACCACTCGCGTTAGTCTAACCTACTCCTGCCAATACAGCAACGTCCCCCTTTTATCGACTTTTTATTTAAACGAGTAGTTTTTATTGAAACTTTGCCATTGTAACAAGTGGCTGCATAACACCATTATCTATCTCATCGTATGGACTATAATATAAGCGCGTAAAATTGTAAATATCGAAAAAAGACTGCCTATTTGTGTCGTAAGACATAAGGTTGCGTTTATAGTCTCATTTTGCGAGCATAATTCGCGCTGATGTTGAATTTTGTTATCATATTTTTTTCAGACAAGTTTATGTTTTGTCGGTGGTGCACTCTCAATTTGATCCCATTGACGACAAAAGTAAAGAAAAACTATATTCAGTAGGTACCTATCAACCCAGAAATCAATTCATCAGAATTAAGTGATGTATTTCTACGAAAAACTCGATCATTCCAAAAACACAACCCTCTCAATAGTTGATTTTAGGCAAGAAATGTTTTGGTAAAGTTTTACTGAAAATTACATTTTTTGCCTAACAATCATACAAGCTGTACATTTTTGAGCCGACTTTTAAAAGAAAGAAGTTGGAGAGGGGGTGAATAGTATTTTTTTCCAGAAAAATCAGTGTTCTCTTTTTCAATTTCAAACAGTTTCAGATTTTCAATACAATTTTTTTCTGAAAATACTACCTACGCTAAGGAAAAGGTTTAAATTGATGGTTTCAGCACGTTTAAGCCATATTTTCAGAGTTTTAGGCAAATACAAGTTTTTTCAAAAAGTTCATGTTTTCAAAATTATTTTCAGATTTTTTTTTCTTTTGGAAAATGATCATTTTTTCATGTTTTAAAATGTTCAAATTATTTTTGGACTTGTATATCGAACAGAGTAAATTTTTCACATTTGTTGAAGAAATTCTCAAGTAGGTACCTATGTGCTTATAAAAGAATTCGATAAAATGAAAAAATTCAAGACTTTCAAGCCTTCGCCATTTCAATAAAAAATGTAAAAAAATCAATATTTTTTCTCATTTATTGAATAGGCCGGTTTCACAAAAAAGCCTAATTACAAATTTGATTTTTCGTGAAAAATTCGCAAATAATTGGAATTTGGAATTTGAGAACACCAAAATATTATTGAAAGTTAAAACCCTCGAAATTGCAATTTATCCTTCTCTCATTCGTGATATTTCACAAACCCCAATTTCAAAACCGTAATGAAACATCGACTCACTTCACACATACCACTTGTAACATCTTCAAACATACCAATGACCCACTCCTCGCCATCGCTCCGGAGCTCATAAACGTCTTTAAAAAAGCGCCGGACATATTTCACAAGGACTCGTTAAGAAACCAGGCGCGACACACGCCGGCTCATAAATAAGCAGAATAAAAAAAGAATACAACGGTATACGCGGCAATTGTAAAAATGTAAATGACAAAAACGATGACAACTTGTCAACACTAAGTCGATTACACGTCTACACTGAAAAGAAACCGAAAGTGAATAAAAATAACCCAATAAAAGAAGGAAATGCGCAACAGCGTAGGGCACTGCACCGCACCAGGTATCGCACTCGAGCTCGTGCCATTGAGATGACGTACATTGAAAAAGGTCGTTTTCCTAACCGGTACAGTAATATTTCAACTATTGATGCGCAATTATTTGGTAAGCGGGAAGGAGGAAGAAGGAAGAAGTAACCATGTAAATATGAATAAAGACTAAGTGACTAAGCAGACAGATGGGCGGCTGGAGGGTACTGCACACAGTTGATAGTTTAAAGAGCCTGAATAACCGGCTCAAATGGTACATCTTCTTGGGAGGAGATTGATTAGATAGACCGAGACAAATCTGGGTGAATCCTCCGGTTTGTCTGTAAAGAGAAAGGAGCAGGCCACTTTCTGGTGGTTTTGCATTCCCTTCCTTACAGCGTATTAATGGTGACAAGTGCAGGGTAATAGACGATGATATGTCTGCCTGAAGTAAGGCCTATACATATAATAAATCAACCTTGCACATAATCTATCTAGTCGTAAAAATCAAATAAAAAAATACAACACAGGTACTTCGCTCACCCATCGATACCTTAAATACATCTCTATTACAAACAAGTTCGACGAATTACATTCACCGCAAACACCCTTCCTTCAGCTGTGGCTGACAATAAGTCAATTACAAGAGAAAACCACACAAACTGAACGATAAATTGGAAAAAAAGAGCAAGGTGCTTGTCAATGAACTAGCAGATGATGAGTACGCTTGTTGTAATGGGTTGAAAACAACCCCCTTTTAGTCTTCTACTGTTTAAAGGGTTCTACGGCAAATCGCGTGCAATGTCCAAACTACAAGCGCCATCCCAATAACCATACCGCTCCAAACGATGACAAAATACAAACTAAATAAAAAGGGCAACGTGTGGAGCAATGTGAAAGAACGGAAATGCCGGTAAAAATTTCTCTCTTACTATATATTAACGCCCGCTGGGAATTTTTCGCAAGAGAAGGGGGCATCCATTCGCGACATTACTGTTATGCATCAGGTTGTTAACACGACGTTTAAAAACGCGTCGTGCTTGTGCACAGCACAGCACATATAGAGAGAAAAAGCAGTAAGAGACAGATGGAAACAGATGAAGGGGCGAGAGAAAGAGATGACGCATATCTCAGCATATACGTCGACGGGTAGGTAAACTTTTAAAAGCCATTCCTCTCGGTATTCGCGCGTCCCCTTTTTATATACACATCGAGTGGCGCAAGTCAGATTCTAGGTCGAACTATCATCTAAGGTAAAAACGCCTTTACACCTGTTATTATCCAAATGCCAACGCGTGCCCAGACGATTTCCCTCTTTCAGCGCTGCCGTTAACTCGATAGAGACGCGATACGTGTAGGTACAGGCAAAGCAGAGTACATTCCGTAAGTACACACTAGGTACATTTATCAATGAAATGACACACACTGACGCAAAAATATTATGTACGCGGCGCATCGTACTCGTCTCGTCGTGTAGTAAAAACAACACATTACGCTCTAACGCCGTCGTCATTCGATTAAACTGATTACCATTACCCATTAATAAAATATCGCGGATCGAAAGCCTCGTCGTCGTTTTTACTTTCGTTTTTCATCGAATATTATATACATGTCTCGTGTCATCACCGGCGTCGCATACCTTGAAACATGTGTATGAGTACTTTGATTACATATAGAGGATGGTTAAGATGCCCGTATGACATTTTGGAATTTTCTGCATGATGGGGCAAGAGAACTGAAAACCTACATTTTCTTGATCTGAGAAGCCTTTTCTTTTAGATCATTCAGTCCCTAATTTGCTCTTTCAATGTGTCTGTCAATGACACAAATGAACATATGTGAATTCATCACTCTTGAATCACATTGTCATAGGGTATAGGGTATCCTCAATGTAATTGGAAAAGGGAATCATTTGTGCCTCTCAGTGGGTGAATTTTTCAGGACATTCCAGCGATCATTGCGAGAATTTATTGTAATAGTCAAACTGAAATTTTACTCAATCTGAAGTTGAATTGAACAATATTTTACTTTCAGCAGTTTAGCACTTTTTTCAGAAAGACATGATTGTTATGAATTGTTTGAGCCCCCGCATTTGCAGGATATGTGAGGGTCCTAACTTTTCAAGCTTGAGCCCTCATACCACAAGATCTGTGGATTTACTCAACCCATATTTACCACTTTCTTGGGCACACCATTTTCTCTTTCAAGATATTTCAATTCGCCAAAATCATGTTCTAAGTTTGTTCTCTGCAATGAAGTGCATGCCGGAGGGAGCATGAGATGTCTGCCAGGTTGAGAAAAGGAAAAAATTGAAGAGAAATTGGTAAAGAATATAATGTAAGCATATTTTTCAGTCGAAAAAATTGAAGAGAAATTGGTAAAGAATATAATGTAAGCATATTTTTCAGTCAAAATATAAGTCTTTTAAACTAAAAAATTGTCTTTTCCTGACTTATGGTGACAGTATCAAATTTGCAAGTTGGAGCCAAACTATTCCAAGACCATCAATTTATATTTCTTTCAAAAAGAAACACACGATATTCCACACAAAAACAAGCCAACACTCAGGTCAATTTACGTAGGAGAGCCTGCACGGAAGAAACCCGATAGCTAACCACAATACCATGTTGAAATATGCTTATCAAACACCTTCATCAATCACGGTCAAAGCGTCGTCTTCGTCTTTGACTCCTCAGACCAAACCTGAGATCGTCGTCTCAATTGGCATGTAATTCGCCAACGTTGCTATAACGCACGTGTTGGTGACATACCACTACATATGTCAAATGGAGCCATATTACATGCATGGTTTGTGTAGTGCTCGTAAGACCTCATCATACTCATATATAGCATCATCATACACGAGTCGTGTATCCAACATATGAAATAATACTGGTACTCGCGAGTATTTAATACGAAAACGATACGATAACGCGAGACTGCGCTATACAGACTGGGCTAATCCACATTATTAATGAAGCGTAAACTGCCAACGGCGTCAATCACGTAAAACTGAACTGGCCAATAAATACCGCATCATAAATATACTACTAAAATAAACGAGAACTACCGTTCAATACCCGCTGCTGTGCATAAGATCAATGGGAAAGTGCGATAAAGGGAGAGACACGATGTATCACACAGGACAGGTACAACACACAACAAACTGCATCACTAAAGTACACAGCAGAAGAAGGGGTGAAGGGAGGCGTGCGAGCGCGGAGACAGTGATGCGATGTCGAGAGTAATTAATGCTAATTATTATTTCAAACGATTCAATTACACCGGCGGCCTAGTGAACTTGAGCCGGCAGTTGTTAATTCTAATAACCCATAACAAGCTGCGTTATCAATGGTGGTTGTATAAAAAGCGTCGGTGGCCGGCGCCCGGCGAAATGGTGGTGGGGGCAGTCGCGATAATAATCCTTATCACCGGCTATATTTTCGCGTTTTATTATCGGCCCACCACCAAGACGAACCGCGCAATGCGTACAAGTTTGTTTGTCTTACAGTAGGTACCATTTAGTGAACGTTATAACCAAATAAGCTGTGTTAAATGTGCGATAGGTATTGAAGTTTTGTTAGTAAACAAATAGTGGTACGCGGGGTGAGAGATTACTGTCTGTCTGCGGCTTGCTGTTTTTTTTTTTTCACTACATTTTTCCGGCCCTTTATAAATCGTTGTGGTCGTCTGGTTCGTTAATCTTTCGTATTGAACCAATGTTATTTTTTATGTTGGTTTTTTTATTCGAGACAAAGTTTGAATTTTTTTACCATGAAGAGATGTATTTGGGCGATGACCTTCTTATTTTAATTCTACAATGAGACTCGTGAAAGCACATTTCGTGCATCATTTGTGATGCGTTTTGCGATAGGGCCCTTGTGGTGCGAATTCGATGTTTTCAGGAGAGCAAAAACATCGAATTGTAATCGAAATAATCGATAATCATTTTTTTCGATATTTTGGTAGATCGAACTCTTCTGCATCATCTGAAAAAATTGTTTTGGCCAAAACCGTTTATTCGTGAGATTGATGGCGAAGATTTAAGAAAGGGACCTTGTGGTGAATGGGTACAACAGCCAGGCTAGAATATGAAATTGAGGTACTCCAGTGAATTTTTGTGTTCTCGTCGCTGCAAAGACGTTGTCGAACAGATTTTTCGAAAATCACTTTAAAAAATTAATAAATGAGCGAGTGTCATCATTATTTTGTAAGAATCTTTTTTTGTGTTTTTCTCAAAATATGACTTTGGCTATTACTGAACTTTCGGTAGACGTAGAGAAAAGACTAATGAAGTTAGGTGAAATCTGTTTGCGCCATTCGATTCCTCGTGAAAATGTGAGTCGATATCGAACATATAAAAAAAAAAAAAAATCGATTTCACCACAAGGGCCCTAATCGCAAAACGCATCACATATGAAATTTTTTCCGTTGGAAAAAAATTCTACTTTGAAGTACTGTGTTGAACATAAAAAATCATGGTTTTTCAAGTCCTGTTTGAAATGTGATCCGCTCTAATATACAACTTTCTTAAATAAAAAGTAACTCTACCATTGGATTTCCAATGTAGGAAGGTCCCCAATCTTCAACATGAGTACTTATTCAAGCTGCCGAAGTTGAAGAACATAGTCTCAAATTTTATTATAAATCTCTACCCAAATATTCAATTCAAGAAACTAAAATTGAGAAGCACATCTCAAAATTGGTTGACTTCATACAATATCGAGGGCATACTGCCATGAAAAACACATCTCAAAATTGGTCATAAACTTCTGTCCATAAATGATCACAACTTTATACAATCTTCCATGCTCAAGAAACCTTCCAGTACCAAGGTTACTCATACCTCCTGCTGAATTTAATATCATATCTTCATAGATTTAGAATTCAGGTTGTACCTGAGCTCACGACCACAACCGCAGCAGTCGGCAATACAGAAAGAAGACCGAAGACCTCACTCAGCTCGCCCAATGTACGTGCATATCGTATATATAAGTGTACAGGTACACCGTAGGTATACCTACGAGTATACCTATTTCTACCAAACCGGTTTTGATACGCTTCGGCGTAGAAAAAGAGTACCGCCGCGGCCGATGGAACCGGGGAAACCAGAAGCATTCCATGAATTTTCGTTTAACGAGTTGATATTAGTACGCCACCGCTTGGTGAGAACATGTTTCTACACGCATTTGAATACCTTTTTTTTCCTCCAACTCCAATCTCTAGCCTTCTTCGTGGTCTTGTCTATTTTTCAACATTAGACATTTCACCCCTCCCTGTACTAGTTTTATTTTTCGTTTACCTAACATGTTCGATTTTTAAAGGTGATTTGGCGCGAAGAACCAAAGAGATATAAATTTTTGATAAGGGGTAAGCTGTATGCAAATGCAGATCGGTTCAGGAGGTGCATTTATTGGATTTTCAATTTTTAGAGGCATTCCATAATACAAATGAAATATTAATTTCCGACATGACAAATTAAAGAGACGAAAAATGACCTTTGAAAGGTGCTCTGACCCTTCAGAAGTCTTCATTTGCGAGAAGAAAGATATAATTTTACATTTGAATTTTTTTATACCTAGAGTTTATTTTTCACGAGGCACATGATGAATTTTTATGGTACTTTCCCCTCGTAGCGAAAAGTCCTTAGCCCTGCAGTGTGAAGACCCAAACGATTTGCAGGCCAAAACTTTAAAAAATATATACAATTTTTTCGTTACATAGATTTCAACATTTTGATGATATTTATAATTATTTTACAAATTGAAAACATTTTTACATTTTAAAATTTTTTAACTGGGGTGGGGCTGAAAGTTTCGAAAGAAGATTTCTTGCTTGACGGCCTCAAATTTTAAAAATGAAGGGGTGGGTGACAGAGGTGTTCCAAGGTAGGGTGGTTATGAGGGTGTCTCAACCTCCAAAAAATAAATTAATCAACATTTTTCACAAAAAGAGTGAAAAGTTCAAAAATTTTGGCAGAATTTTTTGACTTTTCTCTTCCAAGCCTACAATTGTACAACTTGCATAACTTTGATTCTGTAACTTATTTTAATACGTCAGTAGGGAAAACTCTTGATTTCAGTTGTAGGAAAAATGAAAAATTATCAAATTTCAGTCGGAAAATTTAAGTGTACACCCCCTCCCCCCTAAAAAAGAGACCTTTCCGAAGTGCTACTGGAGGGCGATGGAAAAATCGTCATTTTTGAACAGGAGTAAGCTCAATATTTTACTTGGCCAATTATTGTTTTTAAAGAATTGATATTTGATGAGCCACAAGACGACTACTACTTCATCCTGCCCTCCCTTCCAATAACAGGGGAGAAATTGATTTCAAAAAATATTCCATTTTATGAACTAGAGTAGCTTCAATATTTCACTTGATCAATTTTCATTTTTGAAAAATGTTATATTTTATGAGCCACAATGATGACTCCTCTATGGTCCAACCCCTCATTCTCAAGAAAATGGGAAGGTGATCAATAAGTCTTTGTTTGTTAACTACAGTTGGCTGAAATACTTGATTTCTTTTTTTCTTTTGTAAAATTCATTTCGAGTCACATGACTCTCCTGCAACCCCCCCCCCCCCCCCCCCCCCAAATGAAAATATTATCTAGCAGCTTGTCAAACTTCTTCACTGCATCTGTTCCAAAATGTTGATATAAATGCAATTTCACGAAAATATTATTGATAATGTTGGATTTGAAGTGTACCAACTGTACCAAGTACATAATACATTAATTTACAAGAAGTTGCATCCCACAAGTACAGGTGGGGAAGGACATATTGTTTCCAAACAATTCTACCTCTTCTCTCCCTCCTCTGCAATCACTTAAAATCAGCATAAATTCAAAAAACCACTACACTACACTACTACTAACTGAACCATTATACTTGTATTCTTTATAAAGATTATCACTCCTCTTCCCCCCCCCCCCCCACCCCAAACACACACCTATCACCTCGATTATAGAAAATCAAAAATTTGAAATACATAATGTAGATTCATTCAATTCACACAATTGAATTACATTTGTACAATATTTGAAAAAAAAAATGTCAAAAAAGCCCACAATCATACATCAAAATCAACCATTCATTAAAAACAACAAAGCAAAAAACACAAAAAATTGAAAAAAAATTATAGAAAATTGCAACAACTAATGCCCATTTCTTTTCTCATCCATTACATCCACGTGAAATTTGAAAACACAATAGAAATTCCAAAATGATCAAAATATGATTCCTTCGACCCCAACAACAATGGTACGTATGCATATCAAAAACTACTCAAATTTTACAAACTCAAAACACAAATTGAACCAAACAGTGAGAAATTTTTTGATAATTTTCAGTATATTTGGTATAATAATTTTCAATCAAGATTCAAATTCAGGCATATCATTCGAAATTTGCAAAATTAGATTCAAAAAAACACCCAAGAAGAGAGCTGCAAATGCACATTGAAAAAAAAACTTGATCGACCAAGACATTCTCACGTTTCGAACTTGACACAGGCCCAATGGAATTCGAAAAAGTAATTAGTTATTTTGACAGCCTTCATGTAAGAGATGCACGCGACATTTGAAATGAATTCACTACATTGCAGTTCATTTGTTCGGTACACAATACAACTGCCTTTTGTCCAACAATTCGAACTGTTTTTTTCACAGGACCAACTATTTGCAGGTATTTTTGAGGTTTTTTGGCGCCAATATTTTGCCAGTATTCGAATGCTCGGATAATTTCAAACTTTTCCAATAATATACATTATTTTATATCAGGTCACATAGAAATACGTGTAAGTCATTCAAGTATGTAAAGTTTTCTAACACTGATAACTCTGGTATCAAATAAAATATGATATATGTGAGGATATACACTTATTGTGGATGAATATAAATCTAAATTTTTCAAGATTTTAGGTTCTAAACAGTCAAACATACCAGTACATCGAGAGAACTAAGCACAAAACATATCTTTTCATGTGGTTTTCAGCCAAATTGTACCATTTTTTAGATCACATCCTGAAAATGTACGATGAATTTTGTAAATTCTATTCACATAAATTCTTCGTTGCGTCAAACAGAATCAAAGTTTGAAAATTTCCACACACATCAACACTCATATTGTGATATCACTCAACTTGCTACTTGCAACTCTAACACCAAGTTTTCGGCATCAAAAAATAGGAAAAAATGGCCAAAATTTATACGAAAAAATATGTGAAATAAATAGGTAAAATGCCGAAATTACCTGGATATTACTCCACATTTTTCTTCACGTGAACATAGTTAAAAAATAACGAAAACAGTACGTATTTGAACATTATACGAAGAAACACCACACATACACTCCTTAAGCCGCAATATACGCGATAACCATTAACGAAAGCAGATACAGCCAAACCCGCTCCAACATTCAAACATTACCCGCGTGTTTCACCTCTCCTTTCCACGACCCACGACACAAGGAAAAAATATAGCTGCGTTGTGATTGGTCGACGCGTTCCCAGTGTTACCGACGTTTCGAACTAATTTTCAGAATTGAACTTCTGCTGCAGCTGTGTACTTATTTCTGTGCGCGCCAAGTTTATTTTTCATTTTTTTGATAAGGCGCATTTTTCCTCTGTTCTGCTGTGTTATATTTGCCTTTATCAATAATTCATATCTATTTATATGTTAAGGGAAACATTCCTCATTAGACAAATTTTTCATTGTTTGGATTATGTTTGATTTATTCAGTCGTATTTGATTCCCTAAAAATAGTAAATACGAGACACAATCGCACAAGGCTAAAAAATTTTGCGCTTTGTAATTCAAAATTCTCGAGTTTTCGCAGGTGACATCATCAGTCAGTAAAAATCATCTTTAGAGAGATTCTAAGTTCATAACATTGCCTAAAACAATCAGCTCAGGTGCCATAATCGATGATATTACTTCTAAAAAACTTTTCAGTGCAAATTTCATTTCTGAAAATTTTTCAGAATTTCATGGGACAAGCAGTATAGTTTTTCCATATTCAAAAATTCATTAATCTGCTACAGCGTGGAAAAATCTTTATATTCTAAATTTCCATCAAACAGCTGAAAAAAATTTGCTAACACATCGAGCGGCATAGCACAGCGTGCTCATAACGCTCATAAGGGTCGAACCGCGTGCTTCATCAGAACCTGTACAAGTCGAGAATATGATACGAGCCTGACTAGAGCACAGCGAAACACGTAAAGTAAAATTAAAGTTTCGCCGGCAATAAACACTTGTTACAATAAAACGGAACTTGTTCGTAACAAGTCATCGAATGTCATATGAATACACGCAGTTTAATGTACGAACATCGAAGGCGAAGTTTCCCTCAAAACGATGCCATCTAGTGAGGCGGATACCGTAGATGAGGGATTTTTCGTCTCCAGTTGGCAATCATGGTATAAACATCTCAGCAAACGGCGTGCGTTCGGCTCTCGGGCGACTTCGGACACGATAAATAATTTTTATATTTTAAAAATAAAAACTTCGGCCGTTTCCGTCTCTGCTCGTACGTGCTCGGCAATTATGACCTGAAGCGAGCAGAAGTTGTGTTGAAACAGTCATGAACGTTTGCCGTCTACACTGGTACGAGGAGACCGCAATTAATGGATAGTGCGATGCTTTGAAGTTCCCCTCTGCTATTAAGGAGCGCGCCTGCCTCCCTCTTTAATTTCAGAATGGAATATGGCAGGTTTGTTCTCCTCTCTTACACAGCGTTGTAACTAAAGCGTATTAAATGTTGTTTTTCTGACTGTTCGTTAGGTAAGTTACAGCCCATGTTTCTCCGTAACTTTCCCCCCTGCCGGCCGCGCTTCTTCTATCCTTTATTTTATTTAAAATTTCCACTTTTTTCTCGTATCTCTTTCTCTCTTTTCACTTGAGAAAGGTTTTTTCCACTGCTTTTTCTCTCTTTTCCAATTGGCGACGGCCGCGGTGGTAGTATTTTTTTCCCCATCGAAATCCCTACTTGGGAAAAATTACTGCAGATAGGGTTCGAATATGGTTTTTTTTTTCTGCCACTACTCCTTTTATTCGAAGAGAAGTGAAACCGTTTGTAATTTGCGTGGTGACTGCGCCATCCAACCAAATTGTCATCTGGGCGACTTTTTTCCATTCTTTCCTGGCGCACAAAATTTTCATTTTCTGGAAAGTACAACTTTCAACTTTGACTTCAGTTTTCATCGCTTACACCATATCAGCGTGACTTTCCAATAATGACCAAACAAAAAATAGTATATTACAATACAGGCATCGTCGTAAGCTATAACATGGCTCGCGCAATTTGCTTCACTCGCCATCAGCCAATACTACCATTCGAATTGCATACACGCGCAGTACCCAACAAAAGATAGGTATTGGAGAAATAAGAGCACAACTAACGAGGATGAAGAGGAAAGGGTAAAAGGATCAGAGGAAACAACATCGATATGTACAAGACGTGCATCTCATTCGTGCGATGTCCGTCAGATGGCGGCAAAATGGCATAACGATGAAGGCTGCGGTTACAGGGTTGTTTTGAGACAAATGGAGCTTCGGAAACACTTTCGTTTTTCAATAATAAGTCAAACGGATGGTACAATACGCGTTCACGATGCACGTTCTGTCCACCAAAAGTGCGAGAGGAAAAAATACGCGAATAAATAATGCCAAGTACGTTAACCCGAACGTAAACATTAAAATTATTAGGAACAAGCTGTCTGACGTTGTCGTAATAAATGCAATATAAACATTACATAATGACGGAAAGAAAGAAAAAACTAGTGCGAGAGAAAGAGACAGAGAGAGCTGGCGGGCGGACATGGTGAGTTGAAAAAAAAACAGAAAACTATATACACAGTGGATCGTTTAATATGTAAAAACGAGGTCAATGTCATTACCAATGCCAATTTATCAAAGCGCGCAAAATTATGCAGCAGGCGCCGTTGACATGTCACGCAGAAGTGTTAGCCAATCGAAAAACTCGTATTTGATGTTAATATCCGAAACGTATAGACGAGTTATTTCATTGTAATTGGTTAATTACCGGTGTAAATCTTCGTAATTGGAGGGGTATGTCGAACCTCTCCGCGGCTATGGAATTTATAAAACTCGCTAAGCATATCAGTTTGTTATATATATGCGGATTGCGGAAACATATCGGGTTCAGTTCTGCATAGGATTTAGACGCGGATGCAGCGCAGCGTTTTAATTGAATTTTCTCGCGAGTCGTAATTTTTCTCGCGATTCCCCAATTTTTCTGTGCTTCGGGGTTTTATCCTATTATTTCACGATGAATATTATAGCTAATTATTATTTAATAATCTTCCCATCATTTTGGATCATCACTCCTTGGAAGATAACAGTGTATGATTTGCAAGTTTCCACGATTTAGAATTCCAATGGTCAATGTTTTCCATGACCACTCCACATTATAAGCAATATCCAATCATATAGCGCAATGCTGTATCGAATTTTTTTCATCTGATGAAGTGCCTACCTTGATCATTAGCATATTCAGCCAGACATTGGTATTCTGAACATACCAGAATTTAGAAGTCAAATTAAAAGCACATACTTGACTTGGTACCTGTCCATTTTCACAGGCTGTAATTTTTTTTTTTTTTTTTTTTGAAATTCGATTATGTAACATATACACTTTTAGCTGTTCTACATCCAATCTCACATCCAACATCAATGACTCCATCATTATTTATTAATTTTTTGAGTAAACATGAGGTAGGACAGCAGTGCAACATCCATGCCTTCACCCGAAATCAATGACTTCTTCTTTCTTTCTTTGAAGCAAATATGAGATAAGGATAATTCCACGTTCTGAATATGAATGCACCAAATGTATTTACAATCATGAACCATTTATGAAACAGCACAGCTGGAAATTCATACTTCCTGCCAAACCATAAGCTCTTCTAAAAGTCAAATATGGATTCTTGGAAGTAGCCCCTCAAGCTGTTCTTGGGTTTGTTAAAATTTCTTCTATATCCGTCCACTGATGTGCCCATAACTCATTGCACAAAAGTTTGGTAGGTATAACAAAAGGTCAAAGTCGAATTGTCAAGAATCATGTCCAGGATCCAGTACAAAATTGAATTCCATTGTACTACAGCTGGTAATTATCAGGGATGATGGACTCCACAATGCTCCTTAGGAATTATAAAATCTTTTTGTTCTGTTCTGGTTTTGTGCAAGTTGATTTGTTTTTTTCTTCCTGCTCTTGTCCACAAACCCTCTAAATCTGCCCCAGAACTGAACAAAACAAGTGGCATTGTTCAGACACTGTCTTGGTTCAAAGCATTATTGATTATTTTGTTCTTTTTGGTTATTGTTCTGCTTAAACTGAAATTTTACTGTTTGTTCTTGTTTTATCTTCATCTTGCTCTGTTCTGGTATGTTTTGTTCAAACAGCCCTGCATCTGCATCTACTATTGGAAATTGAAAATAAGAAAATACTTGAATTAGGTTGGTCATTCAATCGCAACTAAGTATCAAGTACTTGATGAAAAAAATTGAAATACTTAAAATAAAACTTACTTCACTTTCAATATTTATTTAATCCCCATTTTTTGAATATTTTTGATCTTTTTTTCATATAAGAAAAAAATCAAATTGGAAAAAACATCAATTTTACTTGATTTTTTATTTTATTTTGAAAAGTAGTAAATGAGCCCTTTCAGCACACTTTTGCATAGACTAAGAATCTTCCGCTCCTGTCTCTCCTCCAAAGTCCTATGAAAGTTTGTTCAGCTTCAAGGTGACTCCGGTTTATTGATTGATTTGGTCTCTAGTGAATCTGTTTTTTGGTAGATATTCCTCTTTTCACATTCTTAATTTTTCACCAAATTAATTTTGGTAAAAAATTAAGAGTTTCCTAATTCTAGAAGTCAAAGCAGTAACTATGCACATCAATATTCAATGTTCAACTCACCACATGTGGTCAAATCTGAAAGCAAAACAAAAATACAAATTCTATTAAAGTTGACTGAATTTTAAATTTTAAAACAGTAAATTAGCAAAAGATTAACCACATAGGTAATTGGCACAAAAAATTCAACAATTTGATGCGTGATCACTGATCACTGGTCATTCAAGGGGGTACACCGCAGGGCATGGCAGAGCAGAAAAGAGTTGTTTAGAGCTAAAACCTGCAGATATTGTTATTTTGAAATTCTGAGAAACCAAATCTTCAAGAAAGATCATCAAAATCAAAAATCTAATCATTTTCTCCGATTTGAATTCATATGATTCTAGAACCTATCAAGAATACAATATTTTTATGGAAACATACGGATCTCAATTCTTATTTTTCATTTTTTAAAAATCTACATGAAGTGGAAACTCTTTTGGAAACTGGAAAGTAAAATAGATTGCGAATTTTTTCATCTCTTTTACCTTCTTTCCTTACAGACCATCATTTCCTTTTGCCAAGTTACAGGGTTCAACGAACACTTCCATGATGACTGATGATGAGTCGATGACAATAGAATTTCTTTATAATATGATCATGATTCCAGCTATCTTTCCAATAATTCCATTGTTATTTTGCATAAGTATCCTTTTTTTCATATTTTTTTTCTTCCCAGTACACATTCAAAATCTGTGAATATATTTTGAAAATTCCAAAGTCAGAATCTATGATTCTATGAAGAAAATCCTAACCTAATGAAGTTTGGGGCCTGATGACAGTAAACGTGGAAAAATGGAAGGAACTTTAAGGCGTGTATCACAAATAAGATGTCCAAAGACAGTAGAGAAGAGACAGTCTTTTCAGCAATATCGACAATACGTGATTACTGGTTTACAATACTGCACTGCACTTTTATTTATATGTATTTGAAGAAGGACACCTCGCCCAAACCCCCTGTCTAGGCTGCGACGATAAATAGCATATACACTATAAATATAACGTATTATATGTACACTGACACACGATGGTGTGTGTCTACGATGCGTAGTCTGGTATTCAAATAACTGTTTTTTGATTGGCGCTTGGCACGCGACTATGACGTAAAAGTAGAACTATTTTGTTCACATACACATACCCCACCCTACCCTTAGTGGGTACATACGACGTCTATAGTCGTCTCTAACGTAGACATTGTGTAGTATCTTTTGTTAATCGGCCTTTTATGGATGCAATTCGCGTCAGGTCAAACTGCATACTGGCACGACACACTAGTTATTTCCCTTGTCTGTCTTATCACCACCATCCATCCTTTCGTGTTTATATCGCTCGCCGACTACGTTTCAAACACCTGTTTGATTTAGCGCGGTATTATTTACAACTACGTGATGCGTGTGTATGTTTGAATGTGTGCGTGTCAAATGCCCACGCCGCGCCGCCCCATCCCCTCGCGCAGTAAAAAGAATCTTTCGCCGAAGCTATTTCCTCCCTATTTTTTTTTCACTCTTTTCTTCTTCATTTCACGCTCAAACCTGCCACATCTTCATACACCGACCGGCTGCCGCGTCATTACCTATCAGATTATTCGCGCTCTGCCCCATGCACCGTTCGCGTCTCCGGCATTGCTGCGAGCTCAATCAGCAAGCTGACGGCGACAGTGATGGTGGCGTCGCGTCGGCGTCAACGTCCACGTCCACGTCGTCGGTGCTTCGTCCAAATTAATCTGTGTACGTTGGCGGGTTTTATTTTGACCGCGAAAAGCGACCCACGTTTATAACCAGTTATACTATTTTCTTAATTGGAAGTTTCTCTCAGTCTCAGTGGTCGTTGCTTCGTTCATTGAGCAAATACCTCGATGTGGGGATTATACTAGCAATGAAGGGGATAGACCACCTCGATTTTAAGTTCAATGTTCAGTTGAAACGATACGATGAATCTAAAGTTGCGAATGTGACATGGTGAAAAATTGAATATATCCTCTTTTAGGTTCAATTTTCTGCGTGACTGAATTTTATAGACATGAAAAAAAGGAACAGCTTTCAGCTTAGACACGACTGACCTTACGAATGTAAAATTTTCCGCGCTTTCGTTCCCTTTTTTTGGGAAATCAATTCTTAATATTCGATCGATGGATGAAATTTTTAACTTGACATGGGTAGCATTAATGCTGGAAGACAGTTGAGGTCTTGAGATGAAAAGGTGAATGGAAAATCACCTGCATGTTTCATAATTCTTTTTTCGACTTGGAAAGTGGGTAGCATTTTTTTCCCCTTTTTTTTTTCTTCAAAAAAACTTGACAGGTATTTCTCAACATACCCAGTTGATCCTCTATAATCAGTTATTATAATTTACATACAAATGAAGATCTTTTCAAGAGCGGATCTAATGTTGAACCCAAATTCAAAGAATCCAATGCTTAGATTCACAGATTCGGATCCAACTCAAGATCTAAACTTTTTGTACTTATTTTTGAAGATCTGATCCAATTAAATTTTCAGTTTATTTGAATTCCTAAGAATAAGAAATATAAAATTAGTAATTTCAATTCTCTTCTCAAACATTATGGAAATTGGGCACTTGGGTCTTTTTTCTGAAAAATAGGCACTTACATCCAAGGGGAAATTTTTCAGTATGAGAAAATACTAATTACATAAAAGAAAAGATTTTCAATGATTTTTGTGAAAAAATTTTCTTTCCAAATTAATTTTGTTTTCTTATCAACATTGAACTTTTTTCCTAAATTCAATTTTTTTCATTTTCAGTTGTTTTCACAACTTGATTAACTTTTTATAAATAAATCTTTCATTTCTTCAATTGCGAATTTGCGATTTTCCTTCAACTTGAAACATTTTTCAAATTTTAATTTTCTTTCAATATTAAATTTTTCTTCAATACATATTTCATTTTTCTCACAGTATTTTTCAATTCCCAATTTATTAAATTTCTTTCAAATATTAATTTTTTTTAACTTCAGTTTTATTCTATGAACTTGAATTTTCATTCAATATTCAATTTTCCAGAAATTTCAATTTTTTCAAATTTACTTCCTACCTGATATTAAATAGAGTATCATTTTTTCCTCAAATTCCAATAATACCTTCAATATTCAGCTTTTTTTATATATTTTGATTTTCTTAAACTACGATTTTCGATTTCAATTTTCAATTTTCCTTCAATATTAATTTTTCTAAAATTTCAATTTTTTTTCCTAAATTAAATTTATTTTCAGTTTCAATTTTCCTTCAATTTTCAGTTATATTTTATCCTCAATTTTGATTTTTTTTTAAATTTCAATCTTACCTTGAATTCAAATTTTCAATTTTTTCAAACTTCTAATTTTCTTCAATTTTTAATTTTTCCTTAATTTTTGAAAAATGTTGCGAATTTTTAAAAATTACACAAAGTTTCAAAAATGTTTACGAAATATAGAAAATAGTCTTGTTATATAAAAATATCCACCCTATGACTATTTCACTTGAAATTTTTTAAAATTTCAACTTCAAAAATTTATTAAAATTTAAAAATCAAATTTTGAATTTTCACACAATTTTATATACCTACCTAATGTTCCTAATTTCTAAGATTCGGTAGATTATAAAACTTGAAGACTCAAAAAACCCAAATATTTTTTTAGAATCACAAAAATACAAAACTAAAATCGAAAAGAAGATATTTTTTATGAGGAATGCCAATTCTAGCTACTGAAATCGTTCCAACTCCAACAAATTCGTTTTAATTTAGCGTTATTTCCAGATTTTCAAAATAAAACAAGAGAAGGGGTACACTACACACCGAATTGAGAGTTTTGAATTTTCTCTTTGTTTCGAGGTCATTACTTCATTATTATTATTATCCTATTTAAAAAAAGAAGAACGCTTTCCGAAAGAAGGGAGAACATTTTGAAGGGGGAGGGGGAGAAGCTTCAAGCAAAAAGAAAGACAAGTAACGAACGAAATAAAATTATTTGAGATTTCATTTACCTAAAAAAATGAAATTCATTTTCGATAAAAACGCCGATTAAAAAAATCACAAAAATTTGCTTAAAAATTTTACCCAGAGAAAAAATGTCATTCTTTCCCAATCGACAATTCATAAAGCATTATGCGAGTATTGTACTAGCATTTCATTAGCATGCTAGCATATTACTAGCATAAGTGGCATTATGCTAGCATAGGTTACGCAAATGTTAGCAATCATGTTGCCTGTTTTTGAACCACCTAATAATGCTAGATGCTAGAATAATCAGGTGCTAGCACAATACCAAGTGCTACCAAAATGCTCCTAGAATGCTACTAAAATGCTACTAGGATGCTAGCACTAGCATTCAAAGTGGTTCAAAAACAGCATGCATCGGAGCGAAATTTGAAAAAATAAAAGTAACTTTAGTAACCTGAAATTTCAAAAAAAGTAACCAAAATTATGGAAAAAAGTAACCAAAAATTTTCCATTTCCACTTGAATATAATGACTCATAACCCCCTCCCCTCCCCTCGTCACCGTTTTTCTCATATTTTTGCTAAATTTGACGTCTCACAACTCTTGAAATCAATGGTAAAAATTTTGAAAAAATCAAAATTTTCAATTCAAAAATAATAATTTATGCATTTTTTCTTTTTCTATAATTATGACGAATTTTAATAGAATAGTTGGCTTAATAGGTGCTCAATTTTTATATCATAGGAAATTTCAATTCTTGAGAAGCTCACAATAAATAATTTTTGAGTTCCTATCAAATCTTAATTTTTTTTGAACTCAATATTGAAAATTCAAAAAAAAAAAAATTTTTTCTTGAAAATACTTGATATAAACTTTTTTAAGTTTTTGAACTCTTATTTGTTTTGAAATAGTTTTCAGTTTTCAAATAATTGTTGATTTCAAAAAACGTGAATTTTAGAAAAATTTTAAATTACAAACAATACTGTCCTTTTTTTAATTTTTAAATTTTTTTTTTCGATTTTTTTTATTTTTCAAACAATTTTTAATTTCTATAAATTTAAATTTATTAACAATTTGTAATTTCTAAAAAGTTCTGGATTTCAAAAAATTCAACTTAAAATTCTCAATTTTTTGATTTTTAAACAATTTATATTTAATTTTTTAAAAATAGCCGTTCCTAAAATTCATGTTTATTCAAATAAAAAATTTCCAATTTATAAAAATTGTAATGCCTAAGAATTTAAAATCTAAAAAAATCAATTTTTTGATTGGTTTATTGCAAAATGAGTAGATACAAAAAAAATTTAATTTTTGAAAAGTCTTCATTCTCCACAAAAAAACAATTTTTCAACATGTGAAATTCACAACTTTTCAAAATTTTTAAAAGGAAAGTTTTGCTCATTTGAGAAATATCAAATTTTTGAAGCATTTTAAGTTCACGAGTTGAAACGATTTTATGTTTCATTTTTGAGGAGTTCTCTATTTTTCAAACATAATTTTCAAATACTTCGAACACATTTTTTTTTTAATTGAAAAAATTACTAGGTATTCTCATTTTAAAAAAAAGTTTTTAATGAGGAGAAATCGGTTTTATTCTTCGACGGCCTCTACTTTTTTTGAAAAGAAATTTTGAGAAAAAATCGTTTATTTGTCGAGAAAAGAATTTCTCAATTTTTTCAAAGAAATACGGCTTATCTACTTACATTTTTTTTTTCAAGAAATGTGGCTCATTTTTAGACAAGAATAAATCTTAATTCTTCAAGAAAAAAAATCACAATTTTTCATAATGACTTGAAAAATGCCTATAAAAGAACTTTCAATTTTTTTAGGAGCAAACATTTTTCTACCTTGAATTTCAATACATAAGTACAAAATAAATATTCCTGAAGTTCGAGCAGAAAAAATCTCAATTTTAAAAGAAGATTCAATAAATTGTTCAATTAAGGTCAGTTGGGGTAACTGGGCCACCAAATTTTTTTTTTATTAAGGAAGATTCAAGATGTGTAATTCACTTACCCCCACTCAAATCTGAGTTTTGGGGTAACTGGGCCATGTCATGTTACTCAAATTACTGAGGTCTCCTCAAGGGGAGCTAGGAACCGAATGATAATTGTTATGGTGGGCTTACGATGTCAGTGTTACCATGCAACCAACCATTTACGTCAAGACGATTTTGGAGGGGATTAGGAAGAGAATGGCCCAGATACCCCGGTGGCCCAGTTACCCCAACTGACCTTACTTAATTCATTTTTAAATAAAATATTTCAAATTTTTTGGAAGCAAAATCTCTGAAAAAAACTTTCAAAACGTTTTTAAAGAAATTTTAAATTTTGATGGCAGCTGTTCGTCAGATTTTTGACGAAATAGTAACCAAAATGAGTCCAAAAGTAACCATAGTAACCAAAATGAGCCCAAAAGTAACTAAAGTAACCTTGCCTTTAAAAAAGTAACCAAGTTACTAAAAAGTAACCGTGTTCCGATGCATGAAACAGGCAACCTGATGCCAGCATTCTCAAATTTTTTTCGTCAATAGGGTTGCAACGTTTTCAAAAAAATACAATTTTTTGGACTTGCAAATTTTTTTAATGGATTTTATCAAAATTCTCACGAATTTTCATTTTGGAAAATTTTTATGAATAATTTTTTTAAATTTTGATTTGGCTCATATGAGAAACTGAAAGTTTGAGCAGAACTTTGAAAAATCAGAGAAAAACTGGAAAATGGTAAATTACATAAAAATGTATAAAAATAGAAAAATTTTGAGAAGAAAAATCATACTGTATAAATTAATTGATTCGCACAAAATTTTGAAAATTAAAATATTGAAAAATGAAATACCTAATCAAAAAAATTAGTAAATCACGATAACGTGAAGAATTTAAAGGTGATAAAATGATTGAACGATTCAGAACAATCAATTATAATTTATTTTAAAAATGGGGAAAAATTATAAAAAATATGATTAAAATATGTACCTACTCAAAAAATTTTGCTAGATCTTTGAAGTGAAGGAGGGTGAATTTTTGTTTTTTTCTGTTGGTTACCTAAGCACCTCTTCGAAGAAATTTCTTCAACTATACATGGTTTCAATTTTTTAAATTTTTTCAAAAATTAAAGAAATTTTCAATAAATTCTTGGAAAAACTCTAATTTATGGATATTTATTCTTTTATTCAAACGGTTCTATTATAATATTATGTAAGTATCTAGATATAACTGCTTTTATAATTGTATAGTGAATTTTGTCACAATATCATATTTCTTAAAAATTTAAAAGAAATGAAAAAGAAAAAAAAGAAAGAAAAGTGTTTTTGTTAACTTGAGAATCTTATCTGATCATTGATCAAATACCTCGAATGGAATGAATCTGGGTGGATCGCGTAGCACTGAACAAGTTAGATATTAAAGAGTCCCTTGAAAATGCAATCCTAGTAATTTATTCATTTTTTAAATATTGGTACCTAAATTAATTTTCAAACAAATTTCAAGACGTCTTTCTGGGTGCACAACCAACATCCACAGCAAAAAATCCTGCTCGCTTCTCATTCTATCGCCTCTAATGCCACAGGCCTATACCTATCTTCCTTTCAAATCCTCCTTCTGCTGACATAAAAAGCATCCCAGATGCTAGTTGGGTAGTGGCACATCTAATCAAAACCCAGACGATCAAAATGCATCCACCTAGCTTCGTCAACATACGTAAACTCCTATCTAGACTTTGCGCACTTACATAACAACAGGCAACGGCAATCATCAGCCCAGCCACACAGCATACGCGTAATACTACATCGGAGAAAGCTGTTCCACGTAAGATTGTCGATTAACCACTTCTTCGTATTAAAAAAAAAAAAAATGATCTAACGTTCCACAAACGATAGATACGATATCCAACCAAAGGTGGAAAATATCTCAAGCCAGGGTGAAATTTGTTCCTGCTTTTTTGGAAAATTTTCTCGAGAAAAGTCTACTTCCTATTCGTACCGATAATTCTTAGTCGTTTCGTATTGTTGTCGGTGTAAGAAATCACGTGATTGATTGTAATTACCTGTACGTTGATCATGCAACGACTGTTCGACTTGTTGCGTGTTATTTATTTATTAGGAATTATCAAGTATACGTATCACAGTGGGGCAAATCGCGATTCTAGCTGGACAAAACCCCAAAAATCAATTTCACTCAAACGAAACGAAACATATGCCAACTTACTCCTTGTAGATACCCCCTAAGCGTAGTATAGTGTTTTTGCCGAAGCCACGCCCAATCGTCGCAAACGCGAGCATCAAACTGTCTGGTTTGTGTTTCTTTTTCTCACGCGTTTTGTGTGTTTATTCAACTTGTTATTGCCGGTCAACGAAGGGTCGTAGAACATCCCTGTTTGGCTTATTTTAAAGTTCGAAGTGTAAGCTTTCGAGCTATGTGTTCGATTTTGGAATTCCGAAATTATTTCTTGTAGTAAATACGTCACAAAGTTAAATAAATTTTGTACAAAAATATTATTCAAGTTGGAGCCGGAAAAAAAAGTAGGGGTTTGTAGGGATACAAAAATTCGACCATTACGTACCTAATTACCTCTATTATCAGTGATATTGGGCTCAGCTGCCACTAGCTGCCCGTTTCAGTTCTACAGCACAAAACGTACTGAAAATATAGGAATTTTTGCATGATTATGGTCACTGATGGGGTAAACTGAACTATACAGGTTACAAACGTAAAAATGACTTTTTTGTCAAAGAGAACCAATTTCAGTGATTCTATGTAGTCCACATATAATATGAGGTACCGTAGACATCGTATCAGTGGTTTCCAAAATATTAACTTTAAATCTGAGAACTACTGAAGATGAGATACAGCCAAAAAAAATACTTTTTCATCAATTAGAAATAATTTCTGTGAGCCTAGAGCTTACATGGTCGACGCGACGTATAATTAGATACTGTTGACATCATTTCAGTGGTTTCCAAAATACTTCAAATATGAGAACTACTAAAGATAGGATATTACAATAAAAAATAAAAAAAAAACTTTTTCATCAATGAATAAGTAAAACAATAAACTGATCTAAAATTTGAAATCTACACAAAAAATACAATATTGAAATGATGTATCACTCAAAAAAAAAATTTTACTTGGAGTATTTCCTCAAATTTGAGGAAGCTGTGAGGTCTTGAATAAATAAAACAAAAAACTGATCGAAAATTTGAAATCTATACAAAAAATGCAATTGAAATGATGTATCACTCAAAAAAAACTTTTTACTTAGAGTATTTCCTCAAATTTGAGGAAGCTGTGAGGTCTTGAATAAATAAAACAAAAAACTGATCGAAAATTTGAAATCTACACAAAAAATACAATATTGAAATGATGTATCACTCAAAAAAAACTTTTTACTTAGAGTATTTCCTCAAATTTGAGGAAGCTGTGAGGTCTTGAATAAATAAAACAACAAACTGATCGAAAATTTGAAATCTACACAAAAAATACAATATTGAAATGATGTATCACTCAAAAAAAAACTTTTTACTTTGAGTATTTCCTCAAATTTGAGGAAGCTGTGAGGTCTTGAATAAGTAAAACAAAAAATCGATCGAAAATTGAGGACCCTCAGAGTGAGTGAAATGAAAAATTGACATCAAATTCGAATTCCTCAGGTCAAATTCTATAAGAAACACTCATTGAAAAATGAAATTTACCCGGAAATGGGTTTTGTCCACCTAGGATTGCGATTTGCCCCACTGTGCGTATGGTGGTGATTTTCGTGCGACTATAAGTTCGTCCTTCGTGCGAGTAACGATGTATACAAATAAGACGGTGTTACGCTAGGAAGGTGGTAAAATTTTTTGTTTCGGATCAAATGACTCGAAGTGTGAAAACACATCAAGAGGTATTTATACGATAACAAAAACAAAAAAAAAATTGTCAAAATTAACTGAGAAGTTGTGATGGGAATGGGATCTCATCTTATCTCTTTTCAAAATCATCTTTAGTATGGTTTCCATTTTTCAAGTAGGATGGAATCAAATTTTTGAAAAAAATCAAATATTATTTTTAGCTTTCGAATCTGTTGTTTCGTGAAAAAAAAATTCGATGCCCTGCAGCGAATGAAAAATTCGATTTAAATTTTACAGTGGTGTATTTATTCAAGGCGAAATTATTTTTCATTTTTTAACAATTTTTTTTTCAAATGAATTTGTAAAATTTACTCATGCAAGCGACGAGTAAACGATAACGCGAGAGCAAGACCGCGAAACGAAATCGACAATTAGTCAACAACTAAACTTGGCCATAGTCGACACGTCGTATTCCTGTTTGTACGAGTACGTGTATTTTTGGCGGGAAAGCGACGTAATGTTCAAAAGGGAAGAAAATGTGACGCTTCGACACATACCTAGTCATTCTAATGTAGTCTATTTTTCTAGCACACGTCACTGTTAATCGTTACCAGCGATAGCAGGCGCTACCTGTAATCCATTTTTTTCTCCTTTTCGTGTGAGAACTGTACGTAGGAAGTTACGCGATTGGCCGCGTGAATTATTATTTCGATTTAAATGGCTGTTTGAAAATTAATTTTCGTTTGTGCTTCGTTGATTTGTTTTTAGAATAGATTTTCAAGACACGACCATTTTGTTTTTGGGTACGAGTAAAATCCTAGTTAGTTGTATTGAAAAAAATTCTTAGGTATTCAATTTTGCTAAACATAAAAAAATTGAATTTTTTTCACATATTTTTTGATTTTAATGATTTTTTGAAATTAAGAAAAAAAATCCAATGAAGGATACAGCGAAAAAAAAATCATTTTTTAAATAGGTACACCCTCACACTAAGAATTTTCATTATAAAGTCCTTGATGCAGAGCATTTCCAAATTAGAAAATCTTTTGGGAAATCCCTCGTTAGAAAATTTTAGTACCTTTCTAATATCTAGATTAATTTGTTCAAGTAAATTGAAACATAAAACGCGCATCATTCGCCCACTCCAATTGTCTCTTGAAACTTTTCTTTGAATTTTAGTTGGGCCACATCAACATTTCAGTTTGTTAAATCGAATAATTTTTTACTTTAATGAATGAGTAGGGTTTTCAAAAAATATGTAATATTGTCTAATTTTTAAACGTAAAAAATTTTCAATTTAAATTCCAGTAGACTCTCGATCATCCGATGTGCAAAAGTCATTCTCCGATTTCCCCTTATTTTTCAGGGATTTTTTCACCAACATTTTTGAAAATTCAATTTTTTTATTCCAAAATACAATGAAAATTTTTATTTCAAAATTTTTCAAAAATATAATATATATATTTTTAAAAACGTTTTTTTTAAATAGGTATGAACTTACAAAAGTTATAACACCTAATGCTCAAACTTGAAGTTGTTTGTGATGCAAAGAGAAAAAATTATATAGATATCTATTTTTTATTAAAAAAAAAAAAAAAAAAAAAATTTAAATTTCAAAACAATGAGAAATTTCAGGAGCTTTATTTCGAAAAAAAATCATTTCAAAATTTTTCACCAGAAAAAAATTTACAGAATCTCCAGAAAAAATTGCGACCAATTTTCAAACTAAAAAAAATTGAGCAATTTTTAGACACTAAGGAATTCAACAATTTTTCACATCATAAAATTGAGCACTGTTTTAACCAAAAGATTGAAATTTTTGTACTGAAAAAATTGAGAGACTGTCCAATAAAATTCGAGTTTTTTCTCAAATAAAATTGAGATAATTTTTCTTTAAAAATATTGAAAAACCCCACCCCCCAAAAAAAAAACTTTAACCAAACATTAGAATTTTTCTAAGAAAAAAATAGAATTATTATTAATTTTCTTTATTCCAATTTTTTGAAATTTTCTAGGGGTATTCCCTATTTCCAAAACTTGAAATCAAGTGTAGCTCATTTCAATTTTTCTCAGAATAACCTGTGAGGCTATGAATTTTTCTACATGATAAAATTTTCAAGTTCGATAACGATGAGTAAATCAATTAATTTTACATAATTTTATCAAATGAATCGAAAAAATTTTCAACTTAAATAAATCGATTCAAGTAATTTTCGATTTTAATAAAATAAATTTTTTTTTCAACTGAAAAATTACACAAATAATTGAAATGAAAAATGAATAAACAAATATTGAATAAAAAAAAATCAGTCTGATTTTTCAATGTAATAAAATTTGCTATTTCGATTACTCAATTAATTTTCCGTTTTGTACGAATCCGTCAATTTTTGGAACTACCTATTCACAGATAGTGAAATGAATAAGATTTTTCATTTCAATTGTGTTTAAAATTTCTTATTATTTGTGCGTAATAAAATGGCTGGATTTTTATGAGTGAATCTTTATTTCATTTTATTTTTAATTTTTTAGATCATTCTCAGAATTTTTAGTGCAATAAATTTTGGAATTTCGATCAATTATTGATAATTTTTTAATTTAATTTTTTTTTTTGAAATTTCGATAAATCTAGGAATTTTGAAATTATGGGAAATGGATCAATTTTTGTTATGAATCGCCTTATTGAAGAAATATCTCATTTTCCAATATAGAAAAATATTAGATTTCCTGAATTCAGGTAATTTTTCAATTTTCATTACCTACCTACCTAGTTGATTACTTACTATTAATTTTTTGGTTTTGATAAAAAATGAGTGAATTTTTAAAATCATTCCCCAATTTTTTGATGAACTACCTACGTAATTATTTTTATTCCGAATTATCAATCAATTTTTCAAGTACCTATGGTGTCAGAATAGAATTTTTGAATCAATCCCTGATTTTTTAATTTTATGTCAAATTTCTGATTCTGATGAATCGATTAATTTTTTAAATTATGATAAATTGAATAATTTTTTGATTTTGACGAATGATTTTATAAAACTATTCGATAATTTTTATTGTAATAAAATTCACAATTTCGATTACCTAATCAATCAATTTTTAGATTTTGATGAATTGATCAGTTTTCTATAAACTTTTCTGATTTTTCATTGCAACAAAATATTGAATTTCTGGAAATTTTTCAATTTCTCAGTTTCTACTAGTTAATAATAATAATTATTCAATCTAATAATTTTTGATTTTAATGAATCCATCTAGTTTTAAAATCATTCTCTGATTTTTCGATTTTGATGAGTCGCATTTCATGTTTCAATTTTGGATGAATGGACTAATTATTTGAATGTTTTCTGATTTTTCGATTTCGAATAATCAATTGATTTTTTTTTTTCATTTTAATGAATCAATAAATTTTTGAACCAGTTCCTTGATTTTTCAATTTTTCAAGTGAAATTTTTAGTTTTAATAAATGAATTACTTAATCAAGTCAGTAAAACCATTCCCTGATTTTTCATGGTAGTAAAATTCTAAAATTTGACGAATCGTTCAGTTTTTCAATTTCGATAAATAAATTAATTTTTTCAACGTTAATTGATTTTTCGATTCAATAAAATTTTCTATTTCGACCATTTCCAGAAATTTTTTTATTTTGACAAATCCGTCAATTTTATACTGCCATTGTCATTCTCTGATTTTACAGCATAATAAAATTTGGAATTTCGAAAAAATTTTCAATTTTGATAAATGAATCAATTTTTTGGGTTAAAAATACAAAAATAGCGAATGAATGATTTTTTTGTTGAAATTATCATTAATCATTATTATCCTTTGATTTTTACATGTGATAAAATTCTCATTTTCGATCAATTGATCAATTTTTCTAATTAATGAATTTCTGATTGCTTCAATTTTCGATGAATCAACAATGATTTCTCAATTTAATTTTGAACGGATGAATCAATTTTATGATTTCAAAAATAAAATTTGGAAGTTCTGCGACTTTGTGAATTTAACAAAATTTTTGATTTCTCTTCGTCATCCCGAGCAGCACAATCGACAGATTATCGAAATAAAAAATCGACAGAATATCGAATTCGATAAAGTGTCGCGTTAGTTCCGCCTAAATCGTGAAATTATCTTTCGATATATAGATAGATTATCGACGAATTATAGTTAGCAAAAATTTCGAGATTATAGTAAGATATTTTATCTATAATATCGAAAGATAAGTTCACGATTTAGGCGGAACTTTTGCGACACTTTATCGAATTCGATATTCTGTCGATTTTTTATCGATTTTTTATTCCGATTCTTCGTCTTTTACTAGCTTTTTTCTATAATTAAAAATCATTAATTAGCATAATTAATACATTAAACTATGCCTAAACACATTATTCATGTTGCGGTAAGAGGATCATTTCAGAAAAAGTCAAAAAAAATTATAAAAAATCTGCCACCCGTGGGGCTTGAACCATCTACCTCCTGCATGGTAATCCTCTTCCTTAACCACTATGCCATACCTTATCGTTGAGGAATTAGCAATAAAACGCTTATAATAGGCAGTTTAGTACTTCCAGACGAGTTGGACTTAGAAAAATTTTCACCAATTTTTAAAATTTGGAAATAATTTTAAATATTGTCACAAAATCGTTGGACAAATTTCAGATTATTTGTCGATAATGTAGTTTCAAATATCTGCACAAAATTGGTGGAAAATCGGAATCGATAAATTTAATATTCTTTGTCGATAGTATCGTTGACAAATATCGTCATAAAATCTTAATAATATCGAATTCGATAGTTTTTAGATTTTTTGCCTATGAAATTGTACCGATAAATCTTTATAATATCGTGAGAACATCCATAGATTTTCAAACGATTTTTTATCGATACGTTACATCTTCCGATATTATCGATCGAGTGTGCCGCTCGGGATATGATTAATTTTTTGATTTTGATAGATGGATAAATTTACTAATCTCTTCGATTTTATTAATTAAATAGTAGACAAGACAATTATACTTCCAGTATCTAGGACTTTTACAATTTTTTAAAAATATTTTATTTTTAAGTTCAATTTTTCGTCAATTTTTCAAACCTTTGAATCAAAGATACCAGCATTTTCTCGAAACAGTCCAACAACTCTGGTCTCTGCAAGAAACCTCAAGTCTCGAACTAAACCAGCAGCAAAAATCGATAAAATACGATGATTCGTATTCAACCAGCATACTATAAAAAGAGACTCCTCGTGCCATTCGAACTTTCAAAGGATCGCATCGTAGCCTCGTAGGACGTACGTGTAATTCGGCTAAATACGATACTATTACGATGAGAACTTATAATCTGTTAACTGGTAGCCAGGCTGTTGCAAGTTGCAACCTCCATGTACTCCGCACCTTGCTACATCACCGTTATGAAACCTGCCTTCTAAATAAGTTTTATATCGTATATAGTTCTTGTTTCGCTGCCCTCCTCTTGCGACCGCGGTGTCGGTGGTGGTGGCGGCGGCTCTATACGCCATTCTTTCACATCAGCCTACGCCATTCAATCGGCTTTCCCTCGGCTCTGCCGCTTCGTGCAGCACATAGGCAGGTAATAGGTATCTCCGTAGATGTTAAATGTGCGCTTTTCTTCGCCGCCAATGCCATACCTACTCGTACGTCTTACCGTACCCATACCCACTTATATAAGAGCACAGTAGCATAGATATACGTGTAGGTTCCAAGAGTTCATTGCTTGAACAACCTCACAGGTGGGTAATTCTCAGAAAATCGGCAAATTTCACTACTTTAAAAGTTCAGAAATTTGACAGGTTTTTAAAAAAATTTTCTAAAGGTAATTGAAAATATATATGCCTCCGAGTACTTTTATGGTGTTGGGGTCAATTCATTTCCCAAAAGGGAGGGGGAGGACGATTCAAAAAGGGGTATAGCCGGGTAAAATAGGGTGATTTGGCCCCCAGAGCGAATTTTTAAACCAACTAGTGGAAGTTGGTCCTTATGGTCTAAAACCCCCGTGACCAAATTTTTAGGTCGCTACCTCACCCCCACCCCCCCTCCTAGAGCGAAAGATGTGATTTTTTGATTATAATTTTTGATTTTGACAGTTTTTAACCAATTTTTTTCAAACTCGGGTAGATCCCGAGCAGCACACTCGATCGATAATATCGAAAGTTGAAACGTATCGATAAAAAATCGTTTAAAAATCTAAAGATGTTCTCACGATATGATACAGATTTAGCTGTACGATTTTATAGGCAAAAAATCTAAAAACTATCGAATTCGATAGTATTACGATTTTAGGACGATATTCGTCAACGATACTATCGACAAAGAATATTAAATTTATCGAATTCGATTTTTTAACGATTTTGTGAAGATATTTGAAACTATATTATCGACACGTAATCTGAAATTTCTCGAATTCGATTTTTCAACGATTTTGTGCAGATATTTGAAACTATATTATCGACACGTAATCTGAAATTTTTCGAATTCGATTTTGTGACGATATTTAGAACTATATTATCGACAAATAATCTGAAATTTCTCGAATTCGATTTTTTAACGATTTTGTGAAGATATTTGAAACTATATTATCGACAAATAATCTGAAATTTCTCGAATCCGATTTTCCACCGATTTTGTGCAGATATTTACAACTATATTATCGACAAATAATCTGAAATTTCTCGAATTCGATTTGTTAACGATTTTGTGAAGATATTTGAAACTATACTATCGAAAAAGAATATTAAATTTATCGAATTCGATTTTTTAAAGATTTTGTGAAGATATTTAAAACTGTATTATCGACAGATTATATGAAATTTCTCGAATTCGATTTTTCAACGATTTTGTGACGATATTTAAAACTATATTATCGACACATTATATGAAATTTATCGACTTCGATATTTCAACGATTTTGTAACGATAGTTGTTGAAACTATATTGATTTTTTTCTAGTCAAAATTGGATGGGAAGAAAGGGCCAAATCGAAATTTTTATAATAACCAAAATTAAATCCAGAATATTATTCTACAACTTTTGTTTGAAATGTTTTTTCAATTGGACCTCATCTCTAGCCTCTATTATTGTGCATTTACCTACTTACGTGTAACAGTAATATGCGAAATCAAAATTGAAAAATTTTTCAAACAAGTTATCTAGTTTTTTTGGTTTACTAGGTATTTTACTTGAAACCAGATCGTTGTTCTTAAATAAAATTTTACCAAGTTCAATACTACGATTACTATGTGAATACTTAGTATTTAAAATTGAACGGGAGGGAGGCCCCCAATCGACAATTTTGTAATGACCAAAATTATTCTTAGAACTTTAAGCTACAACTTTTGTTTGAAAATTTTTTCAATTGGACCTCTCCTTCTCCTCCAATTTTGCATAATACTCCGTTGATACTTATTCAAAATTGGAGGAGCGGAGGAAAAAGGGGCCAATTTGAAAAAAATTTCAAACAAAAGTTGTAAATTAAGGTCCTAGAAATAATTTTAGTTATTATAAAAATTTCAATTGGACCCCTCCCTCTTCTCCAATTTTGCATAAGATGTTTGAATATTATAATCCAATTCGTATTATGCGAACGAACTCCGATGTTCGCAACAGACGCTTGTTTTGGTAGAAACTGCTGTATTTGGAACGAAATTCGCCAGCCTTAAGCGTAACTACGACTTCAAACTCGCCAGCCGGTCTTGAAAATGTGCGCGCGCATATACCCATATATGCTAAATTATCTACAAAAAATCGATAGAATATCGAAACTAGATAATCTACAAAAAATCGTAATACAAAATCGATAGAATATCGAAATTAAATCGAAATAAAAAATCGATAGAATATCGAAACTAAATCGAAATAAAAAATCGACAGAATATCGAATTCGATAAAGTGTCGCGTTAGTTCCGCATAAATCGTGTAATTATCTTTCGATTTATAGATAGGTTATCGATGAAGTATCTAACTATAATCTTGAGATTTTTAAAAGAAAAATCGTTCGATTTTATCGAAAATTTATCTGTTGATGGATTTTGCCAACTATAATTCATCGATAATCTGTCGATATATCGAAAGATAATTTCACGATTTATGCGGAACTAACGCGACACTTTATCGAATTCGATATTCTGTCGATTTTTTATTTCGATAATTTGTCGAGTGTGCTGCTCGGGATGTTAGGTATACTCAAGGGTCATCCATGGAAATTTAAAAAAAAAATTTCAAACCTATCTTCATTGTGAAATGCGCGTTTTAAGTTTTCTAACGGCTATTTCGACAAGTTCTTTCAGAGGTGCAATAATGGAAAAAATATATATTATACAACTAGTCTGGATGTACAACATATATTTTTTCAGAATTTTTTTATATAGGTGGAAGGCCTTCAAAAATGCAAAAAACTGATTTTTTCATCATTTTTCGCGCAAAAAACAGTCATTTTTGGTCGAAAAAAATTGTCGTCGTAGTATATCACTAAATACGTAGTTATACACTATCAACCCGAGTTTGGATGAAATTCGTTGATTTTTTCTATTTTTTAAAATTTTCATTTAAATTAACTGCGTGACGCCATTTTGGGAACACTCAGTGTCCCTCGAGGTGTCTGGAGAGCCTAAAATTCATGTTTGGACATGTTTCAAACCGATATTTGTCATAAACAGAAATTTTCATGAAATTGAGAAAATTTGATTTTTTTGCTCGCATCGTCGTGGTTTATCATTCCTCCGGTATAAAATGTCCCACCTTCCTGAAAACTGAGAAAATGTATTCTAATTAGCGAGTATCTTATTATAGCTTAATAATTAATAAAATATCAGTATTATAGCTTATAGAATAACTAATTGTCGAATTGTCCATCGTCGTGGCTGTAAAAATTCATCATTGCCACGACGAAAGACAAACACTTGTGATCCACGACGATGGACAATTCGACAATTAGTTATTCTATAAGCTATAATACTGATATTTTATTAATTATTAATAAGCTATAATAGGATACTTACTAATTAGAATAAATTTTCTCAGTTTTCAGGAAGATGGGACATTTTATACCGGAGGAATAATAAGCCACGACGATGGACACTATTTTTGTAAAAATTGAAATTTTTACAGATGATTACGTAAAAAATCGCTCTGTGCATTGCCATTCGAAATTTCAAATGCGGATAGTATTATTATAAAAGTAACAAATCAGTGTAGCCATTCAGCAGAAAAAAATATTCACTCAGCGAGCTGAGACAAATTTTTAAAAATTAGCCACGACGATGGACATAAATCTTTGCTACAGTTTTCAATGATCAGGTGTAGTTGTACTAAACACTTTTTGTGATCATCATTCACACTAGCCTATACCCTGAACTTCCTAATAACGTGTACTTACTTTTTTTTTCAGAAAAACATGGTGATTTCCATAATTTTTGAAATCTGTTTTCAAAAACATGTTGGGCTACAGGCCACGACGAAGGACATTTTGAGGTTTAGACTAACTTGTACTCGAGGGGAGGGGGGTGGTATTCATTAAATTGGGCATGGTGGATTATGGACGTTATAATGTACAAATAACCAAAAAATGAAAGTTGTGCATAGTACAGGAGTTGAGAAATCAGTTGGTTACTCAAATTTACCGATTTTCTGAGAATTACCCAGGTATCATTTTTTGGACAACGTACAAGCTGCAAACAAAAAAAAGGTCACCTACCTAACTCGAGTATTCGAAAATATGGAAAATTAATCCTGCGATGTCTTCATTTCATTCTGCACACCCACGCACGTTGACGTCTTCAAACATAAATTTCACACCGATCAATTTCACTCAAAGTCGTCTTCGCTCTTCCAAGAAGATACCTCAAATCCTCAATTAATTTCCTCGATACCCAGGAGGAAAGGAGAAGGGAGAAAATACTCCACGAAAGACCTTTCCACGATGATTTTCGCACACAGAACCAGCCACCAGGTGTATGATTTATGAAACATTCTGAGCAGGTTTAGCCTACGACTTATCAACTGGCAGTGCAAACGAGAGCGTACGAATACAGCTTTTATCTGCGTGAGTACGTTTCCTTGAAGAAGAAAAAAATATTATCAAGCTGCCGCCCTTATGACTAAGATGTAAATTGAATCTACCGCAGATACCATTGCCATTTTTCTTGAAGGGACTACGCAATGCATGAGTCAGTAAAACGACGGCACGAAGGCGTGGTGCCTGAGACTATCGCATGCATGAGGAGCAATCTAACGATCGAGGGACTCGAAATACGAAACATTGAAAAGACAGCGGGGTATTGAGAGAGGAAGGGTAATATTTTTACTGGATTTCGTATTTTCCAGGATTTTAAAATGATTACTTGAACCTTTCACACGAAAGAGGGGAAAAAGTGACTTTGGTAAAGAGTGGTAGTTTTTTAAAATAAAAACAATAATACTTCATTTATGAATATTTTCATGATGTCTAAAGAAATATTTTTTCAAAAAAACACTACTTTTTTACCACGGTCCAAAAAAAAGTTCAGACCCCCTTCCCCCGAAAAATGACCGAAAATTTAGGACCCCTCAAAAAAAAATGAGATCCAAATTACTACAGGAAAATTTTCAAATTTTATTTAATCAGAAGTTCAAAACTAAGTATTAAAATTACATTTTCAAGAAACAAACGAAACAAAATTTTTATTTTGCTCAAAATACTAAGACAAAAGACAAGGTACAAAAAACTATATTTTTAAATCAAAAGTTCCAAAAATATAAATTTTTTTTTTTAACTCATACAAAACAAGTTTTGATTCGTGATTTTTAGGTTTTTCAATTTTGATTTTTCTCACAACTTTCACTCCCAAATCACTACTTTTTCAGTACTTTCACTACCTTGTAGACACTCAGATTTGACAATTGTTGGATGTTTTGAAAGATTTTGTAATTTTTTTAATTTGAAAATGAAAATCTGTGCAATTAGCATAATTTTTTAATGAATATTTTTTTCAAATCATAACATCCATAAATTCAGTTACGTAAATCGAAAAATTATAGTCAATTTATCGAAATCGAATATTTTATTAGGTTCATTGAAAATCAAATAATGATTAGTTAAAATGTAGCAAATTGAATTCACCAATAACAAAAAAATAATAGACTCGTCAAGATTTTCGAAATGATCCGAATAAGAAATTTAATTCAATGGGAAAACCCATAGTAAAAATTGAAAAATTATCAAAATACAAAATTTTATTCATTTGAGAAATCAGATAACGGTTCAAAAAATAAAAAGTTAACTCGTCAAAGTCGAAAAGATAATCAAACAGTGAAAAACGGTCATTTCATTACTATATACATAGAAAAATCAAAGAATGACTAAAAAATTGATCGACTCATCAAAATTAAAATTAAAATCGAAATGAAAAAAAAAATTATTTCTTAAAATAATCAGCGAATTGATAGAAAAATTCATTGATTTAGTTATCCAAATTGAAAAATTGAACGATTACCTGTTCGAAATTAAAAATTTTATTATAGAAGAAAAATCACAGAATTTCAAAAAATTAATTCATTTAGTGAAATCGAAGAATTAACTATTGAATTTATTTAAACGAAAAAAATGAATTGATTTATCAAAATCAGAAATTTCGTAATAAGTACCTATGTAAGTAAATTGAAAAAAAAAATTGATTATTCGAAATCAAAAATTTCATTAGCTTACTTCGGAAAAATCAAAATTTAAAAATGATAAAAGTAGGTGTTACATTCATTTGAAAAATCAGGACAGTTTGAACAATATGACTGATTTATAAAAATCGAAAAATTATTGGACAATTGAAACTTGGATTACTATTTTTTTAAATTAATTCTTTCGTCAATTTCTAAAAATTAATCGTTTTATTCAGATGAAAATAATTGATTTACCCGGATCAGAAATTCCATATTATTAATTAAAAAATCAATATTGATCTTTTGGAATCACAAAAATTTTCACGTCGAAAAATCAGAGAATGATTCAAAAAAATAATTCTTTTATCAAAATCGAAAAATTAATTAAATAGTCTACATCAAAAAAATCAGAGAACGATTTTAAAAAAATTGATTCATTCATCAAAATTGAGAAATCTATTGATTACCTACTTATTCGAAATAAAAAATTTTACCACATCAAAAAAAATCAGAAAATTATTCAAAAAATCGATTCATTCATCAAAATCAAAAAAATAATCAAAGTATCAAACTTCAAAAAATTCAAAATAAAATAAAAATAAAAAATTCATCCATTTTTATAAAAAATGAATTTTTGAAATTGGATCAACTTTCCAAATTCAACAAATTTTGAAAAAAAAAAAAATCAAAAGATGAATTTCAAAAATGTGAATACATTCAAAAATTTGATAAAAATTTGAAAATTGTGGTTTTCAAATTTTAATAAATTTTTAAAATTGAAAGATCAATTGAATAGTGGAAAATGAAAATTATTCCTCGAAGTTGGAAATTTTATGACATCGAAAAATCAGATAATGATGGAAAAAAAAATTCATTCGTGAAAGTTGAAAATTTATTATCATTTATCGAGATCAGGAATTTTACATTAAATTGAAAAATCATATTAGAACGATTCAAAAAACTGATCGATTGATCGAAACAGAAAAATCAATCTACCATTTATATGCACTGAAAATCTGAAAATCAGAAAATCATTCAAAAAAGTGATGTAGGTAGCCAAAATTATTTGATTAAGTATTACGAATCGATTTTAAAAATCAATTCATTCACCATACCATTAAACTTAATCGATTTATCGAAATCAAAATTGATTCATTAAATCAAAAAATTAGAGAATTGGTTTGAAAAACATTATTAACAGAAAAACTGTGAAACTGGCGGATTCATCAAAACTGAAAATTTATTACGTTGCGAAAAAAAATCAAACGATTATTCGAAATTAAAATCAGAAAATAGTTTAAAAATTGATTCAATCATTAAAATTGAGAAAGCGAAAATTCTTCCAAATCGAAAATTTTTTCATATTCACAATCAAATTATCAATCGATAATTCGAAATCAGGTATATAAAAAAATGAAAAAATAAATAAAATAAAAATTTCATGCATAAAAATAAAAAAATCAATCAATTTGTAGAAAATGAAAATTTAACAAAATATAATTAAATTTTGAGAATAATTTGAAAAATTGATTCATTTAAGTAGGTACCTATTAAAATCGAAAAATTATTCAATTTATCGAAATCGAAAATTTCATTACATTGAAACTTCAAAGAAACATTAGAAAATTAATTTATTTACCTATATTAAAATCGAAAAATTAATCGATTAATCAAATTAATTAATTATAGGTATTTAAAAAAAAAAAAAAAAAAAACAGCAAAATTGGAAATGAAATAAAAAGTTAATCGATTAGTTGAAATTAAAAAAAAATTAATAGGTTAGGCTCACTTTAAAAAATATGAAAAAGTTGACTCAAGTAAGTATTTCATTTCTAAAAAGATTCAATTTGGTGGTGAAAAAAATGACGAAAAAAAAGAAGAAAAAAAAACTCATAATCTAAACTTTGTATATTTTCAAATTTCTGATTGCCCGAGCGGGCCACTCGATCGATAATATCAGAAGATGTAACGTATCGATAAAAAATCGTTTGAAAATCTATAGATGTTCTCACGATATTATAAAGATTTATCGGTACAACTTCATAGGCAAAAAATCTAAAAACTATCGAATTCGATATTATTAAGATTTTATGACGATATTCGTCAACGATACTATCGACAAAGAATATTAAATTTATCGAATTCGATTTTTTAACGATTTTGTAAAGATATTTAAAACTATATTATCGACAGATTATATGAAATTTCTCAACTTCGATATTTTACCGATTTTTTGACGACATTTGAAACTATATTATCGACAGATTATATTAAATTTATCGAATCCGATTTTTTACCGATTTTGTAAAGATATTTGAAACTATATTATCGACACATAATAAGCAATTTCTCGAATTCGATTTTCTAACGATTTTGTGAAGATATTTAAAACTTTATTATCGACACGTAATCTGAAATTTCTCGAATTCGATTTTTCAACGATTTTATGACGATATTTGAAACTATATTATCGACACGTAATATGAAATTCCTCGAATTCGATTTTTAACGATTTTGTGGCGATATTTGAAACTACATTATCGACAAATAATCTGAAATTTGTCGAACGATTTTTCAACGGTTTTGTGACGATATTTGAAATTATTTCCAAATTGGTGAAAATTGGTGAAAATTTTTCTAAGTCCAACTCGTCTGGAAGTACTAAACTGCCTATTATAAGCGTTTTATTGCTAATTCCTCAACGATAAGGTATGGCATAGTGGTTAAGGAAGAGGATTACCATGCAGGAGGTAGATGGTTCAAGCCCCACGGGTGGCAGATTTTTTATAATTTTTTTTGACTTTTTCTGAAATGATCCTCTTACCGCAACATGAATAATGTGTTTAGGCATAGTTTAATCATTAATGTATTAATTATGCTAATTAAGGATTTTTAATTATAGAAAAAAGCTAGTAAAAGACGAAGAATCGGAATAAAAAATCGATAAAAAATCGACAGAATATCGAATTCGATAAAGTGTCGCAAAAGTTCCGCCTAAATCGTGAACTTATCTTTCGATATTATAGATATATTATCGATAAAATATCTTACTATAATCTCGAAATTTTTGCTAACTATAATTCGTCGATAATCTATCTATATATCGAAAGATAATTTCACGATTTAGGCGGAACTAACGCGACACTTTATCGAATTCGATATTCTGTCGATTTTTTATTTCGATAATTTGTCGATTGTGCTGCTCGGGTGGTATTTAATACAAGACTTGTTCACTAAAAAATGTTAGGCTTTACCCCTCCTCCTCCATCCAAATAACACACCCACGTTAATACTCAAACAAATTAATAATTGAAACTGAATTGTTGCCTCTATAATAAATGCGAATTTTTTGAGATTTTGCCCCCCCCCCCCCAAGAATAATTAAAAATCGACAACTCGAAATACTTTTACCACCATTTTCTACGCCATTAAAAAAAGAATCGCCTTACAAAATCAAAGAATGAAGAAACGTGGCAAAAAAAAAATATTCTGCTTTTGCGCGAGATAATGATGAAATTGTGAAAAAATTTCAATTCGACGCAAAAGCCAAGCCGAAGCTCTGAACAACGAAGAGTGCATGCAAGCGCGACTCACTCGCAATACACAGCGCAGAGCAGCACAAAAGCCAATGCCTCGCCAGCAGCGAAAGGCTTGCCTTTGCCACCTCAGCGACGACGACGGGCACCGGCATCGGCAATGGCGCTGGCATGGCGATGCGATGGCGTTTGGTTAAAAAGTGGATACACACGATAAAAACCCTAGTCTGCGAGTCGAAATTATAGCGAATAATTTTAAAAATTTTGATGATGAGCGGCGGCCTGGTGGAAGGGATCGCACAGAGCAATACATTAACATCAGGCCAGCGAGCGAGGCAGCGTGCAGGAGCAGGAGCGAAAAAGGCAAAGGCACGAAGAATTCCGGGGTAGCGGTGGCCGCACGATGGTGGCGCAAGCAGTGCGGGCGCATTCGCTGCGAGTTTTCTCTGTCTTCGTCACTGCGTATGCTCTGTCTTTGTCGGGTTAAAACGGACTGCACGGCGGGGGTGGTATACTATAGCTTTCGTATACGACTATACGTCGAGCAGAGTACGAACCGGAGCGGAGCGCAGCGGAGAGCGAATACAAGGGTTGTATTCGCTGTTTCGCTTTTTATTCTGATAATGGTAACCCCAACCACGTCGCTAGGGTAGTCGCGCCTCGTACCGAAATGCTTGCTTTTTCTTTTCCACCGCTCCCTCGGCTCGCCGCCCGCCGCCAACAGCCCCGAACCCGAACCCAAACCCAAAGCCGAGCCCCGAGTATACAATTCTCGTGCTCGTATACCACCAACACCTCTCGATCTATCTATCGTATATACCAGTACCAGCAGCCTACTCTCTACATTCAACCCAAACCCACGCCACGCTTGCTTTTAATACGTGAACGCGGAGCGGGAACGCATCCAGCAGGGGGAAGTGACGTCATCGAATGCGCTCATCTAACGAAAGGGGCAATTCGTTCGCAGATGAAAAGAATCTCACCCCAACAGCGTGCACTACGTATATACGTATATACGATACGAGTACGACCGACGACGGCGACAAAGACGACCGGCCTGGAAAAAGAAAACTGAAGGGAGAATGGGAGATGCTACCCATTATTTACGCTCATCGTGCAGTTTTATTTATTATAGTATTTATTATATAAAGTTCGTTGGTATTAAAATACTACAAAAAAAACCACCCGCTTCGCTTCTTGACAGAAATAATAAAAAAAATCAAGAAACGTCCCTCTAGCTTCTCACACCCTCGAATACAGGTACATAATAGGGTGGAATGATTTTGACTTTTTTTCGAAAATCGAAACAGCCTACGGCACAAAAGTTGTGTTTTGGTGTCAAAAAAAATTTGAGCCCCCTCGGTCAATATTAACCTATGCTTCAGGGGGTCCAAAGTTTTCAAATTTCAGTAAAATTTCTCATATAATATTTTTTTTTTTTTTTTAAATTAACAATTTTTCAGAGGTCTAGTCGATGGTAGGGGTCCTCTTGGTGACCCAGAACCCGGTCATCCATCAAAAAATTGGATAAAAGTATAAACAGGGGTTTCCAAAATATCCACATTTGCATAATTACACCAAAATCAAGAAATGCGCGAATATTTTTATTTTTTGAGATATGTTGCATATTTTGAGGTTTACATATTTGAAAATATCTTCAAAATGAAAGGGAAGTCCCATCACCACCACCCCTCCATAGAACATGAGACATTTTGCCATGAAAACTTTGTTTTTCCAAAACTGACCCCACTTTGAGGATCCCTAACGCCCTGCGCCTTTGAGGAAGGAGTCTAATATTCTGATGGGATGTTTTCAACACAAAATGAACCGCTCTCATGCATATAGTAATTAGAGTGATAATTTTTTCACTTTGCCCTAATACAAAGTAGGTAAAATGAGTAATTTCATTAAAAAACACAGGACAAAGTTTTCATAGCAAAATGTCCCATTTTCTATGGAGGGGTGGTGGTGATGGGACTTCCCTTTCATTTTGAAGATATTTTCAAATATGTAAACCTCAAAATATGCAACATATCTCAAAAAATAAAAATATTCGCGCATTTCTTGATTTTGGTGTAATTATGCAAAAATGTGGATATTTTGGAAACCCCTGTTTATACTTTTATGCAATTTTTTGATGGATGACCGGGTTCTGGGTCACCAAGAGGACCCCTACCATCGACTAGACCTCTGAAAAATTGTTAATTTAAAAAAAAAAAAAAATTATTATATGAGAAATTTTACTGAAATTTGAAAACTTTGGACCCCCTGAAGCATGGGTTAATATTGACCGAGGGGGCTCAAATTTTTACCATGTTATTTTGACACCAAAACACAACTTTTGTGCCGTAGGCTGTTTCGATTTTCGAAAAAAAGTCAAAATCATTCCACCCTAGTACATAACCCCTACCCTCTTCATTTTCGATTTCATGGGTGAATTGGATGAAACCTTAATTGTGCACCAATTGTGTAAATTTATGCAACTTGATTTCTAGACATATCCTCAATTTTTTTGGAGGGGGAAGGGTCAGAAAAAAAACTTACCTACTGGAATTTCTAATTCATTGCAATTCCAAAATATTTTGCTCTAATGGTGCAAATTTTTTCAGGAAATTTTCCAAATTTTGCAACTTCCCATCCAAAAAAAAAAAAAATAGTACTAGTAAATTTTCAATTTTAAACAAATTTTAGAAATCTCAAAAACTACACAAATTGATCTAATTTTGAAAATTTAGAAATATTAAGAAATGGCTGAATTTTCAATTTTAAACAAAATGAAAAATTTTGAAAACGACACAAATTCATCAAACTTCAAACATTAATTTAATTTTGAAAATTAATAATGATTTAAAACTGCCCCAAAGTTCTAATTTTAATCATATTTTGGATTTTTACTACGGATTTTCTAAAAAAAAAAAATTAATTTAAGATTTACTATACCTACTTACCTACCTATTCAAAATTTGAAAAATTTATTTAATATCAAAAATTGATCCAATTTCAAAAAAATTATCAAAATGAGTGGAATTTAAATTTTAAACAAATTTTAAAAATCTTGAAAACTACACAAATTCATCAAACTTCAAAAATTAATACAATTTTGAAAATTATTAATACCTTAAAAATGCCACAAAATTCAAATTTTTATCAAATTTTGGATTTTTACTAAATTAAAAAAAAATTGAAAATTTACCTAGGTACTATATTTTTTAAAACTTGAAAAATTAATTTAATCTCAAAAATTGATCAATTTCCAAAGAACATACCAAATTCAAGTAATATGTACAATAAATTTTTTTAATTTATTTAAAATTTGAAATTTCTCACAAAAATAATTTTTTTAAATTTTAAAAACTGTAAAAAAATTTCAAATTAATCCAATTTTGAATAGATAATACTAAGATTTTAAAATGACCAAAATTACAATTTTCACCAAAAAAAAATGTCTCCAAATTTCCAATTTTTAATAAATGTTTTGAAAATTTAAAAATTCAAAGATTTTATTAAACTTTGCAAACTACAAAAATTTATTTAGGTAATTTCGGAAGCTGGTAAAATATCAAAATTAAAAAAAATTCTATAGTCGAATATTTAGAATTCGAGATCGGTATTAGCTATTTATTTATTAATATTTTTTTAAATTAGAGCTTCATCAAATTTTTCAAAATTTATGAATTTTTATCAATTAAAAAAAATTAAAATGTTAAATTCTCAAAATTTTAAACATTGATACCACTTCTACAATTCACAGAAATTTAAAAAATGAGTTGTACTCAATTTCGAACTTCCTCCAAAAATTACAAACATTCATCAAACATTAAAAATTGAATCGAACCAACTTCATTTTATGCGAATTTAAAAACTAGATAAGTATTAAATTTTGCAGATAAACACTAAATTTCAAACAATTTGAAAATTACAAACTTTCATTAAAATATTGACATAGTTAATTTCGAATATTTTTGTTCAAATTTTAAAAAATGCGAAATTCTGATTTTTAAATTTTTTTGAAATTGGAACTTTGAATGTAGTTATTTTAATAAATCAAGAACTGTAATAAAATAGATGAAAAATCTACAAAACTATAAAACTGAACTGTTAAGTTTTTTTGAAAGCTTTACTAATTTTCAAAAATAATATCTATAGGTAGATTATCAAAATTTAAATTTTCAACAAATTTTGAATTTCAACCATTTTTCAAAGTTTTAAAAACTCATCCATCTTCAAAAATTGATTAGAATTTGAAAATGGTCAAATTCTGAATTTCAATCAAAAATTAAAGAAATATAAAAAATTATCAAAACTATGTGGATTCAGTTTTGATTATTTACAAAGATTTAAAAACTACAATAGTTCCAATTTTTATTGAATTTTGAATTTCAGCCGAATTTATAAAGTTTTTCATAATTCAAAAATTAACCAAGTTTCAAAATTTCAAAAATTGATCCAACTTCAAAACTTTGATTAAGAAAATTATGAAATTTTGAAGTTTTGTCAAGTCGACGATATTGATGAATTTTCACAGCCATGAAAATATCTCAGTCTTTAAAAATTAAAAGGATTCCAATTTTCATCACTTACAAATTTTTTCGAATTATTTCTCAAATTACAAAGAGTTGTCGAATTTTAAAAACTAGAAAAATTGATGCAATTGAAACAGTAGATAGGTATTTTACATTCAAAAATTGTCAAAATTCTAATTTTTGTTGAACACACTTAGAACTTCCACCAAATTTTTAAAGTCCACTAATCTTACCAATCTGACCCTTTTGATTTTTTTTTCTCAAAATTTATAAAAATTCCAATTTTTATCAAATTTTTTTTTCCCCAATTTTGAATTTTTTATCCATTCAGTTGAAAAAAAAAATGAAAATAAAACTTGATTTAAAAAAAATGTTCTTAATCCTTGGACTAATAAAGGTTTATTCAACATTAAAAACCGATCCATTTTCAAAAATAAATTTTTAAAATGACCATGTCCAATTTCAAATATGTACTCATAAAAATTTAAAAATCAAGAAAATTTTAATTTTCATCAAAATGAATTAGATTTTTGCATTTTTTTTCACTACGTTTCAAAACTCATTAAAATTTAAAAATCGAGAAAATTCAAACTTTCATCAAATTAGATTTTTCCATTTTTTTTTTCATCAAATTTCAAAGATTTACTAAATTTTGAAAATTTTGAAAATCGCCTAGGTAAATCAAAAAAAAATAGGACTTACCTAATAATTTCAAATTTTTATCAAAATTTTAAACCCTTCCAAACTTTGGAGAAAAGTTTTGAAGATTAACTAGATTTGAAAAACGAAAATAAAAATAGGTACCATCCTACACCTTTTTTTTTTTTTTTTTTTTTTTTTTTTTTTTTGAATATTTATGTATTTGTCGTTCAAAACGTTTTCCAACGTTTAATATTTTGCTAGAATGAAAAAAGTAAGATCTTTAACCCAAAATTAAGACTTGTACCGGACTTTCTGAAAAATTGGTAAGTATCAATATATTTATTGAATAATCTTTCTTTTTTTGTGACATCAGATAACTTTTCCAAAATTGAAATATTGAACCATACAAAAAATGTTTGAAAATTTCATGTTTGAGAAATATTATTTTTCGTGATTTTCTTGTTTTTAATTTTGATAAAATCAGAGATCTTCTCTTTTGTGAAAAATTTCCATTGAAATGGTCTAAAAATATTCGTAGTTGAAATCAGAAAAAAAATCATTAGAGCAATTTGTCATCTTTATCAAAGTTTTGAGAATTTTTTTAATGAGATAAAGGTTATCAAAAATGTTAGAAACTAAATAGTTTTTCGAAAATTTTTGGAAGCAATTTTTTTAACGAAAATTTTCTCATGTAATTTTATAGAGAAGTAATGTTTAAAAATTATTCGCATCATAACTTGAAAATTCTTTTTCAACAATGTTTTCTTAAAGAATTTAGCAGATTTCTTTTTGGGAAAAAAATAAAATTTCAAGAAATAATTTTTGGGAAAAATTTACAGATAAAACATCTCTAGATTCCGGGATAAAAAAAATGTAGGTATTTTTGAAAATATCCAGAGCAATTTTTCTTCGACAGATGTATTTTTCAAATTTCCAACAAAATATTTTCGAAAAAAAAGAATCCATACAGCTTCAAAAAACTTTCAAAATTCAATTAAAAATATCTCGAGAAAATCACCACATTTTTTCAACCAGTCGACGACCTTCCTATAATCGCACAAATCAGGGTCAAGTGGATTAACACCTCTAGAAACGGAAAACTTGGCGAACCAAGGGTTCCTGTATCTTTTCTTATGCAATTCAGCAACAATATTCGCGTTTATCAACCCGCTGACCTAATTACCCACCCTCTCATTTCGACAACAAAAAAAAAAGAGCCGGGTGATTGCCGCCGATTAATTTTATCCTGCCGCTGTTGGATTTTCGAAACGAGGGGAAAATTAAAAGAATGTTAGTTCGATACGGTGCCAAAGATGGCACGAGCTTTCAAAATGACCTTTCAACCGATTCAACAAGTATTACTCATTAATTACCCACGCAATCCAGTTTACACGTCTATCTGTGCCGAGTACAAAAATACTCCTATCTTCGTCGCCGTCTAGCCTATTTATAAATGAACAGGGTGATACGAAAAAAGGCAAGCTAACAACAACGAGAAAACTTTTAGTTTTCTTATTTTTCTTCGCCGACACCGCCACTCCGATATAGTTATCGGTTCTTAAAAACTTTCTCTTAAGAGATTTGCAACTTTTTTTCCAGCACATAATTTTCTACGCTGAAGTAAAATCGAAATTGGATCTTAACAAAATACCATTATACCTCGAGACTCGTGTTTCTTTTATTTTCTTATTTTCTTTTTTTTTTTATAAATTTTTTTTTATTGTTTTTATTTTTTTTTTCGACGTAATTTTTCATTCACTAAGAGGATCATATTTTTCTCCCTTTCAATTTTATGGCTCGAGCTTTTTGCGAGGATAAGGTGATGGTCGGATGACTCCAGAGGAAATTATGCATCAGCCTCTATACGCACAGTAAAGCAACTGAAACAAGGTGTACCTACTAAATTGGCTAGAAAAATCCTTGAAGGTATAATTTTTTACCATTGTTGAAACATTATCTTGCATCATACGAATGACGCGGACTGTAATGAGGAAATTTACCTACATCGAGATGTTTTCCTCATCCAGGCCAATATAACGTGCTAGGTAGGTAAATAGATACGAGTACCTATATATTCCGTGAACTGAGCTTTCGAGTAGGACCTATAAACTCCAGCACATTGGTTGTGACCTACGTAGCGTAGGAGAGAATACCTTTTTCAAAAGCACTTCGCGTAAGAGTGAACCGTTGTAACGGAGCTTTTGCGCAGAGCTTGTTTCGAGCAGGCCAAAACAGAATTTTAGTAAAATTCAAACATGGTATTTTTGCATTACTTGTTCGAATATTTTCCAAAAAATTGAAAATGAGAAAGTTGGATGACTTTTATTTCAATACCCATATTTCTCTCAACCACTAATAAGTACCATTTTTAAAAAAATTATTTTTTCCAAAAAATAAAAATAAAAATTTTAAAAATGTTTTTTTTTCAAAATAAATTCTTGGATAAATTTTTTTTTTGAAATTCAAAGAAGTGATTTTATCAAGTTACTGAAATAAGTAAAAAAATGATTTCAAACCGCATGAAAACATTTTTCAAGTCGAAAAATTTAGAAAAATGGAATAAAATATATTGAAAACTATAACGAAAACAATTGGAACGTTGTAAAAAAGTAATCTGTTATACCTACCTACAGGAAAATCGTTTGACCGACTTTTACATTTTTTGGCAAATTATTTCATTTTTTCTTAAAAAACAATTTAATAAGAGAACTATAGTCTACTGACAGGTTTTTTTTTCTTCAAAATAAAACATTGAAAAAATTTAGTGGTAAAAGGGACATTTTTGATTTTTTGACAAAAATATGCCACTTACATTGAAAAAAAAAAGCTCCCAGAAAAATAATTTCAACTACATAAGTAAGTACAATTTATAACAAATCCTCAAATTATTTTTTTTTTAATTCGCAAGGAATTACATTATTGTTTTTAAGTGAAATCCTCCAAAGAAATCAACTCGAAGAAAAATTCCCCTCATTCAAAATTAGTGCAATATTTTGAGAATCCACATTTTTCTCTAGCAAACTTTTCTAATTCTACAAAAAACTCGAGTAAGTACAATAAGAACATATCGAAAAAATAAAATTATCAATTTTTTTCCATTGGGAAACGATTTTAATCACAACAAATTTTCAATTGGAAATATGTATTTAAAAGTCAGATAAAAATATCATATTTTCGAAAGCAAAAAATTTAGAAGAATTAAAAATTATGACCAAAAGTGTTCAAAATATTAAAAAAAATTAATTTGATTTAATTTTTAAAAAAAAATTATTACCTAACTATACAAATAAACTGAAAATTTTTTAAAAATTTAGAAATTCATTAGTACTTCAATTGGAAAATTAAAAGGAATAAAAATTTAAAAATTAATAGGTAAATCATCGTAAAAAATATCTCAATTTTTTAGGATAAAAAACTTTTCACTTTTTTCCACCATTCGAGAAAAAATTTCTATCAATTTCGAAGAAAAAAAAAATTTAAAAACTTTTTTGGAATGAAAATTTGAGAAAATATTCTTGGGATAGGTAGGTATAAAATAAATATTTTTTTTCCAATTTTGAAGTGAGCGTAAAAATTTTCTCAATTTTTTAAGAGAAAAAAAATGTCTCATTTCAAAATCTCTATTCTTTTTACTAACGCACACTATTTTGGTTTCAATTTTTCGGAATAGAAAATATGTCTTTTTTTTTTTCAATTTTGAAGTCAGCTTGAAAAATTTCACGATTTTCTGGAAAAAATTCCTTATTTCAAAATCTCTCAATTTTTCGAGAAAAAAAAAACAACATTTTTTTGCCTCAATTTTTTTATTACCTACCTACCTATTATCTTTTTAAATCAAAATGGGTATTTCATTTTTTTGAGAAAAAATCTCTCCACTTCGGAGAGAAAAATTTGTGAGAATTAAAAAAATGAAAGATTTATATGAATTAAAAAGTTGTGAATTTTTGGAAAACCAAATTTTTTAAACACTGAGGAATCTGGAAACTTATTAAATTAGGAATCATACCGTGTTCAAAAAATTTGTAAGGATTAAAAAACAAAAATTTGGATAAATGAAGAAGAAATTATGAAAAATTTGACGAATTAAAAATTCGGAAACAAAGGACAATTGAAGGAAAATAAAAATAAAAATTATGGAAAATTTAAAATAGATATCGAATGACTTAAAAGTTGAAAAAAAATAAAAAATGATGAAAAATAACAAAAAACGGAAAGAAGTGAGAAATCATAAAGACGTTGTATTAGGGAATTTGGGAGAAATTGAAAATTTAAAAAATTCACAAAAATAAAAAAATTGAAGAAAACAAATGAAAGATTTTGAAAACACTAAAAAAATGTTTAAAGGAACTAATACAAAAATTCGCGAAAATTACTTAAGACTTAACGCACAAATCAAATAATTTACTTGATAAATTTTGAAAAAAAAAAAAAAATTTAAAAATGAAATTAAACAGGTAAGTATTCAAAATTTGGAAAATTAGAGAAGTGAAAAATTAGTTTTGTATTCATAATTAGAAAGTACCTATTCTTACAAAGCTTGAAAATTTTGAAAGAATTAAAAAATGAAAATTTGAAAAAATCAAGATAACATGGAAGATAATGAAATAAAACATTAATAAAAGATAAGAAAATTCGATAAAAAAGAAATCGCGAAGAAAAAGAAAAATTGAGCTTTAAAAAATATACCGCTCAATTTAGTTACTTAATATCAAACAAAAATTAAAATCAATGAACTGGATTATTTGCAAAAAATTAATTAAGCATAAATCAATTTTGAAAAAAAAATTTAAAAAATTAAAAAATTACAAGAATTTTAAAAAAATTAAGAAAAAATATAAATGATTTTTATAAATATAGATACCTATTAATTTAATGAAAATAAAAAATAAAAAAATCATTATAATAAAAACGAAAAAAAATTGGGAATTATGCAGAATAATTAGTAAACTTGTATGAACTGAAAAATTTGAAGAATAAGATTCAAAAAAAGAAAAAAGAAAAGAAAATTGTTGAATTTTAAAAATATTGCAAAAAGAAGAATTATGAACAATAGAATAAAAAAATTGAAAAAATTGAGAAATCAAACAGCTTGGAAATTCTCTTCTTTCATTTTTAAATTAAAAACTGAGAAATTTTTCACTCCCAAAAAACTTTTACAAAATCCAAAATTTTTTAAAGAATTGAAAAATGAAAATTTTTGAAAATTGAAGAAATCGTGGAAAATTGAGAATGATGAAACATTTAAAATACTTACCCACACAGAGAGTTTTATAAAAAAAATAAATAAAAAAAAATATATGGAAAAACTCCCAAAATTATTAAGAATAATTCCTATGGAAAAATTTAAATACCTAATTAAATGATCAAATGGGAAGTTTGAAAAAAAAAATCAAAAGAGAATTAAGTACGTAATTTGTAGAAATTGAAAAATTGAAGGAATCAGAAAAATAAAAATAAATCATCTCAATTATTTTGGGAACCTTAAAATTTTCATTTTAAAATCAAAGTCACAAGAAACCAAACAAATTGGAAAACTTCAATTTTTATTATTTCATTTTTTTTTTAGAAAAATGATAATTTCCTTACTTTTTACCACGCTTTTATATACTTGGTATGTATGTTTGTATGTCTCATGGAACCAAAAGTATGTTTTCGACCAATCCTCTCTCATTTAATATTTTACTGGAATTGAAAGAACATAGTGCTCACATGAGGGGTTTTCGAGGTCGCTGAATTCGATTTTCGAACTTAAATTTACCCCCGACCCCAAATTGGGCCCCTATGAGGGGGTTCAATTTTGAAAATTTCAGAAAATCACAACATTGGTATCGAAATGTAGGTTTTCGAGGTCGCTGAATTCTATTTTCGAACTTAAATTTACCCCCGACCCCAAATTGAGCCCCTATGAGGGGGTTCAATTTTGAAAATTTCAGAAAATCACAACATTGGTATCGAAATGTAGGTTTTCGAGGTCGCTGAATTCTATTTTCGAACTCAAATTTACCCCGACCCCAAATTGAGCCCCTATGAGGGGGTTCAATTTTGAAAATTTCAGAAAATCACAACATTGGTATCGAAATGTAGGTTTTTGAGGTCGCTGAATTCGATTTTCGAACTCAAATTTACCCTGACCCCAAATTGAGCCCCTATGAGGGGGTTCAATTTTGAAAATTTCAGAAAATCACAACATTGGTCAAGATTTTTTTTTTTTTAGATAGACATTCGAACCTAGTAAAACTATGAAATTAAAATATTTTCAACGACAAAAAGAGTTAAATAAAAATTTTAAAAAACCACGCTTTTATTTAAAGTTGGTCACTTTGTAAAATGTTATTCATAGGGAAAGAGTAATGCCTTAAAAAACAAAAAATAAAATTTACTTGAATACAAAAATGTGTCATGAAAATTTTTTTTTCAAAAATTTTAGTGATGAAAAGCGTGGTGGGGTGCGCGAGGAGCAAACGAATACCTTTTCGATTAACGCCCCACCACGATTTTCATCATTAAAATTTTTGAAAAAAAAATTTTCATGACACATTTTTGTATTCAAGTAAATTTTATTTTTTGTTTTTTAAGGCATTACTCTTTCCCTATGAATAACATTTTACAAAGTGACCAACTTTAAATAAAAGCGTGGTTTTTTAAATTTTTTTTACATTTTTATTAATATTTTGTATTAGATTGACAACTTTTTTATTTTTTTCCCCCAATGTAAGATTTTTCAGACTTTAAAATAGATAAAAATTTTCCGATATCACCTGATTTTTATGTAGTTGTAAATATTTTTATTCATCCTACATTCCAAGAAACATATCAAATATTCACGTTGATATCATTTTTCAGCAAAAATATCCTTTCAATATAAAAATATATCTACCTATCATTTGAATTTTTTTTCAAAAATTAAAAAAAAAATATGCCAGTTCAGATTATTCAAATTCGCAATTATTCGAGTCCATATTGAAAAATCAAACATTCAATAAAATTGAACAAAGAAATCTGGCAAAAAAAATCAAAACAAATCCAACTTTGAACTTTCCCCAAAAATCCAACAAAACATCGAACTAACATAGGTACATCAAATTATCAAAAATGAAAAAAAAGAAAACCAACCAATTCCATTATTCATTCCGCAATCAAACTCAAAGATACCGCTCAATCAGCCTCGTACCAAAAAAAAATGGCTCCTAATTGACAGAATCCGACTCTTTCGGCCAATTCGCAGGGTGCGATGGAAATTTGCGCCGTCAATTTCATCGCCGATGTTATGCTCAATCATGTCGAAGAAATCGTAATCGTAGATTTGTATTGGAAGTGCAGTGCACCGCTTATAAGTATAGAACGCACAGCGTCGCATCATCCATCGTTCGTCACCGTCTTTATCGCACGATTTGAGTCATCTCGAGGATTACTACAATAGGTCACCGACGTCGGCTTTATTTGCTCCACATACTGGAGCGATTACAATAGTACATGGTACACATATAGTCTAGTACGCCATCATCGGGCATCGGGGGTCTTAAGCCCTTATACAAGGTAATGTCACCCTTGTTGGGAGCTGGGGAGCTGGAACGGTGACGATAGAAGTTTCCCTGAATAACATATGTATCCCTCTCCTCTTCGGCGACTTGCGACAACGACGCCCGACGGTCATTCCCTTTACAAAAAAGGGGAACGAGAATGTCGACGAGTGAAAAAAAAGAAGAGGAGAGAAAAAAAAATCACGAATCTATTACAGCTTCACAAATCACAATCGGACTCGTAGTACGTGGAAATCTGCAAATCTGACACCATTTCGTGGGATGAAAATTTAGCTCAACTTTCTGGGGTGGTTTTCAATTTGGCTCAGGTCAAATTGAGCTCGGGCTCGGGTTCGCTTCAAAGAGAAGCTTTAGATACTCTTGTAACAACACATACCTCTCTCTGTGTGTGCAGCTATATTATAATTTCTTGTTGTAACATGTCGATATATAGCTAAAAACAACCGCAGCGTTACCTTCAATACAACTGTGTGTGTGCAAAGCGCTTTCATTATCTACTCTCCTTGGCCAGCCTTGTCTACGTGTATTACGCCTTGGTTGTGTACTCGTATAGTCTGTGTATATTAAATCTAGGTAGAGAGACAGGTAGGTAAGTAGGTACACTGCATAGTATACTCTATACGCGCTCAAAACTATATAACCTTGATTATATCTTTCCACAAATATAAACGCCACCACCGCCGCCGCCACCGCCATCGCCATCGCTTCGGTGCTTCACTCTCGAACGACAAACAAAATAATTGGCTTCTTTGAATTTTCCACGTTGCTCTTATCAGCAAAAACGACGCGGCTAATTTGCCGATATAAGGATGTGAAGTACCACCGAGAGACTAATCATTGACAGCGTTCGCATTTCAGCTTCAGCTTTGTTTCTCCTTTTTCTCATCTCTCAGTTCACTATCTATCTCCGAGTCTATACTTCCAAGTGCAAAACATAGACGTCATGGTTGTTGCTGCGACGTTGAAATTTATAGTAATTTTTCAAATCCATCGGTGCTCATTTTTTTGATTCTCCTTCCCAAAACGTGTTTCATCTTAAAACTCGACAATGCAACAAAAAAAATTTGTAAACGTGCCAACCAATGAATCAATCAAAACTCTGAACTTGGCGAATAAATTGAATAGTAAGTAGTTTTTCTGCGCCAGTTTGCTCCAATCGTATTGGATTCTACCATGTAGGTACTAGACATGGTTCACATAGGGGGGGGGGGGGGGTAAGCTAAAAATATTACCCATTCTGACTTTAATGAGAACAGTTCGTCAAATGAACCAATTTTTTGAAAAATTTTATGCAATAAATTGACAAAACCATACAGTTGCATACACAACAAAGTCTAAACTCACCCTTGTTCAGTCTTCATTTACTCCACGACACCTTCCAAATTCATTGTAGTAGTCGTTTTATGGAGGAAAAAACTTCGGTTTTACAAACACACATTGGTCGCGTTACTGATGCAATTTTCTATCTTCTAAGTTTCATTTTGCAACGATCTGGAAAAATGAAATCATTTGGTTAGAAATTGTGATCGATATCTTTAGTAGGTAGTTGGTTCTCAAGTCATTTAAATTGAAAAAACTCTAGTATATGACATACTAAAAAAATTTGGGGTAATTAGTTTATTAACCTCTCAATTAGCAAAAATCAACTATGCTCCAATTTTGAAAATCACTCCAATCACTAATTGGCTACTTTGAAACTCAAAATTTGGACTTCTTCTCAACAAGACTACTATTCTCAACACTTGGAAAAAACCAACAATATTCTTAAAAAAAAAAAAAAATGTCGAAACAGGTGAAAAATAGGTACGTATTCGGTAAAATATTGACGTAGGTAGGTAATAGGTATGTATTTAGAGAAAATTTTCGAAAATTAAAAAAAATGCAAAGGAGTGGGAATTTGGGAAGTTAAAAATTAAAAGTTGAGAAACTGAGAAATCACGAAGAACAATTTTTTTTTTTAAATTACCTACATAGAAAAATTCAAGCATAAAAAATCAAAATATTGAATGAACAAAAAAAATTTAAAGAACCACTGCAGAAAAACTCAATAATAATTGTAAAAATCAAAAAATTGGAATACAAAAATCAGAAAGACTAACAATAGAAAATCAAAAAAACATTAAATGAATACCTATGTAAAAATTTGAAGAAAAAAGAACAACAAATACAGAAGAAAGGAAAAATTATATTGTTGAAAAAAATGAAAATATTGAACGAAAAAATTCAGAAAATTGAAAAATTAAAATCAATAAAACGAGAGCATAAAAAATCGAAAAAATTGAAGAAAAAATTTCAAAATCAGAATGAAAAGTTTTAAAACAATCGAAAAACTATGAAAAATTATGAAATGATAAAAATTTAGACAGATTGAAATATTACAAAATTTCAATTTTTAATTTTCTGATTTTCTTATTCGTTCAATATTTTCAATTTTACTAACAATTCATTTTTTTTAAATTTTCGTTTTTCATTATTTGTTGACTTTTTTCTTAAAATTTATCCATATTTCAATGGTTTTTTTTTCATTTTTTATATTTTTTGTCTTTCTGATTTTTCTATTCCAATTTCTTAATTTTTACAAATATTCAGTTTTTCTGCATTTAATAAAGTTCAAATTTTTTTGTTTAAGTTGATAATTAATGATGCATTAGAAATTCATGAATAATTTGAAGGGGACAAAATGAATGATTGAAAAAATTGAAATAATACTCGTATGTACCTCCATTATAATAAAAAATTTAGAAACACTAAATTTTTTGAAAAATTCAAGTTTGGAAAAAATGTAAAAAAAAACAACAAAATTCAAAAGTATGAACGATTGAAAAAAATATATATAAAAAATTTAGAAAGACTAAAAAAAATTAAAAACCAACAAAAATTGAAAAAGTAATTTCTCTCTCTCTCTCAAAAAAAAAGTTTGTACAAAATAGCATTAATTTTTTCAAAACGAATTTTCCATTTTAAATAAATGCTAAATTAAAAATTTTGGTTACTTAACTTTTCAATGTTCTGTCTGAATCATCTTTTCCAATTTTTAAAATAAATAGGTACCTAGGTAGTTCATTGTTTAAATAAAAAGGCTGAATAAATAAGAAATTTGGAACTCCATAAAAAAATTAAAAACAACAACAACAACAAAACACTTGAAAAATGAAGGAATCTTGAAAGATTGAAAATTGGAAGAATAGAAAATATGAAATATGGGAAGATTTGAAAATATAAAACAAATAAGATTTTAAAAACCTGAAAAATAAACAAATGAAACTAGAAACTAGGTAATAAAATAAAACACTAGAAAATTTAAAAAATTGAAGAAAGAAAAATTATGAAATCAGGAAAAGTTAGAAATAATGATAAATATTGAAACTTGGAAAAATCAAAATAACTAATTTTTTTAAATATTGAATGACAAAACAGTGATATAATCAAAAATTTCAAGAATTCAAGAAATAAATGAGGAAATTAAAAATTGGAAAAACATAAAAATCAATCACTTGGAGAAATGAAAAATATTAAAATGAATAAGAAATTCAAAACATCTGAAAAATTTTAAATTTCAAAATTTGGTTATACAATCAAGAAAATATTATGAATAATTATAGTACAGGAAAAAAAATTAAATATAATTGTGATCGAAACAACTAAAAGTGCTGAATCAAAAAAAAATCAGAAAAGGTAAAAAAGAGACAATTTTAAATCAATGAAATATTGAAAAATTCAAGGAATTGTGAAGAATTGAAAAAAAAAATTAGAAATGAATATTGGGAAAAGTTGAAAATATTGAATGAATAGAAAATTCAGAACAACGAGTTATCTACAAAAAAAAAAAAATCTATAAAACCAATATATTGGAAAATTCAAGGTTAAAAAAATTTAGAAATAATAAAAACATTAAAAATAGGAAAAAATGAAACATTTGAGAAAATGAAAATATAAAATAGGTAGGTAAATAAATTTAGAAAACAAAAATTTATAGGAACTGTAGGAAGATGGATCCTACTAAAGAAAGGGTAGGTGAGAAGAGGGAGTCGACGGGTGCGACTGTATGCCTACCTATACCTCTAGGAGCAAGGCGTAGCCACCGAGCTGCACTAGAGGAAGACTTTAAACCAACAAAAAACACAGGGTTACAATGTATCAAAAAGGTTGTGTTTATTATGGAGTCGGTTGGTCTTCTATTACATAAGGATCTGGCCCGAGGTTATATAGTGTTTTCCTCGGCTGTTTATATGCGAGTAGCAAAGTACTACGTATATAGACGCGATTGGAAACCGAGCACTACACACCCCCTTGCCAGAAATTGCAAAATTTCGAAACAGCAAAAAAAAAATAACAATAATTATGTACATAAGCAAAAATTTGAAGAAAACCAAAATATAAGCTACCTCCAGGAGCAAGGCGACACCACCGAGCTACAGGCACTGGAGGGTAAAAAAAAAAGGGTAAAAATAAGAGTAAACATTAAAAGTATGAGTTACCTCCAGGAGCAAGGCGACACCACCGAGCTATATACGCTGGAGAGTAACTATAATATTAAAATAACATGAGAAACAAAACAAAGAAATGATCAAAAAAAAAATGAAAAAGAAAAGATGAAAAAGTAACAAAACGAATAAAATGATGAAGATTTTCGAGAAAAAAAAATTGAAACAAGGATGTATACGTGTATATGATAAAAATTGACAAAATTTAAACAAAATTGATGTAAAAAATTTTATGAAAAATTTGTTGAATTTGAATTGAGTTGACGATGATGATGAAACATTTGAAATTTCCATGATTGGCGTTACTCACTAGTCAAAATTTTCGAGTATTTTGGTCATAGCGAGGATTATGCCTTTGAGTAACTACATTGAGTCAAGTCGAACAGCGTAAAATTGCGTGCGCAGTTGCGTTGAAAGCGATGTACATTACGTTGCGTTGAGAGTGATGCATTGCGCGCGTTATGTTGAGAAGGGCGTTGTGCTGAGTGTGATGCATTTGAGTGGTGCATCTGAAGTTGTGCTGCATCTCGGCTCGTATTGTCATTGTCAGCTCACTACTACTGCTCAGTAGGTCGAGTCTTACAATTCGGATACTTGCTGCAATGTGTCGAGGCTTATGAGAGACTTTGCGACTGACTTTTAAGTTGAGAGTCACGAGTACTTTGCGATAGTTTTGGTTTCTGGTAGTTTTTAAGAAAAAGAGGAAAGAGCTCTAACTTGCCAGGAAGAGTAGTCTTTGCACTGCTGCTACCTGAATACCAAAAATCTCCAATTGTACTTTGTAAGAGTATTAGATAAGTAATTGCTGATTATGTCCGTATCGGATGATTCATTGAAACTGCCTGTGATTTAGCGTAATACTTGTAGCTTATTTAATGCTTCATTTTAAAGTGAAATTTTGATTATTTGTGGTGAGTGAACTAGTCTATGGCTTATTCTACGACGTAAGGATAGCATTTCTTCGATGAATTAAACTGGCTTTATTTGGAACCATAGGCGAACATCATCCTTATTAAACGGAGGTGCTTTTACGGCGAGCTTGTTCAGCGATAATTGTAGTGCATTGTCGTTATCGTTACCCATTTTGACAAAAAAGTACTGGTCAAATGGCATACGCGGTGTATTTTCAAAGGTATAGCGCGGAAGAGAGGTATCGATACTCGCGGACTGGTTTCGAACGGCGCGGACACTACGCGGTTATACTTAAAAGGGTCAGAAGGGTAGTTTTAAACGTCGGAGGTTACCAATGTAGGAAGATGGATCCTACTAAAGAAAGGGTAGGTGAGAAGAGGGAGTCGACGGGTGCGACTGTATGCCTACCTATACCTCTAGGAGCAAGGCGTAGCCACCGAGCTGCACTAGAGGAAGACTTTAAACCAACAAAAAACACAGGGTTACAATGTATCAAAAAGGTTGTGTTTATTATGGAGTCGGTTGGTCTTCTATTACATAAGGATCTGGCCCGAGGTTATATAGTGTTTTCCTCGGCTGTTTATATGCGAGTAGCAAAGTACTACGTATATAGACGCGATTGGAAACCGAGCACTACAGAACATTAAAAAAATTGAAAAAAAAATCGAGAAAAATCACAAAGAATTATGAAAATGGAAATTTAAAAATGATAAAAAAAATTTACAAAAATATAAAGATTAGACAAATTAAAACAATAAATTGACAGGAAATTCCGAAAAAAAGAACTAGAAAAAATTGAAAATCAACACTCCAAAAATTGAAAAATTCAAAGAAAGAATTGAGAAATCAAAAAAGAAAACAGAAAAATTCAAAATTTAAACGATTCAGAAAAATTGAAAATTATAAAGATGTGATCAAGTGACGTTTGATTTCAATATTTCACCATACTACTTCAAAAATTATGAAAATTTATTGTCTAACTTTTGATCTCAATGTCACAAAATCAACGTCTCTCTGAAATTTACGTATTTTAAAACTGCAATCGAGTAACACAATCATGAGGCAGGTAGGTATAATTTTCATACATAAAATCTCACTCGAGTAGAAATAACATCCATCGTAAGGAAGTATGTGATAATATTTGAGTCTAAGTTCCACTTCAAGGTTATTTCAATATCTTGGAGGAAGCTAACAATTTATTGTTTTCAACATTCGAATAATTCATCAGTCAGTGCATAAGTTGGATTAGTCACTTAAAAGTTGCAAAATATCGAGTAAATAATTATCTCATTTTAAATCTACAATTCAAACTACTTACAAGGTCCTAAGACAGTAGTGTAGCCAGACAGCCATGTAAGGTGAGGGGGGTCTTGACTAAAAAAAGTGAAAATTTTGTAAAAAAAAAAAAAAAAAAAAAAAAAAAAAGAGCATTAAAAAGCTGAAATTTCGTCATTTTTCAACTTTTTCTTCGTCAAGTGAGGTCCGGACCCCCTGGACCCCCATAAATACGCCACTGTCCTAAAAAGTAAAAATGCATTAAAAAGATCTCGAGAGATTCTAGAATTTGAGCTAGGCTGGGCACATACAAACATTTGCAATACCTGGGAAAGTCGATATACCCTATTTTCAGTCCTCGCTCTTTGAAATCACAGAGAAGAGAAACCTTCGACTTGAGCCCAATTAGAGAAACGCAGATGTACTAGATCTTCCAAAATAATGAGATACTTAAAGGCTCAGACAGCTCTTGCTCTGGAGCATCTCTTCTTCACTGGGCTAACACTTCCATGTTCCATTATTGATGAATGCAAAAAAAATAAAAAATATTTTCAAGCCTTCAACTGTCATTAATACTGAAAACTTCAAGGAGTAAAAATGTGACGTGGTAGGTACTGGAAATTGGAAAATACTGGAAAAAATTCACCGAATGTAGGTATAGTATTTTTCAGAACTGAATTCATGCAAAATTCTCCTCCAGAGAAAAAAGTTTCAAGATTCATCGAATCATCGAGGAGGATGTTTTCAACATCTTAAAATTTTGAATTCATACATCATTCTGTAGACACCTGATTCCAGCTCGAAACAACACGAAACATCCCAAAAAGGTACAGATGACCCAATCACCTATCGATTGAATCAGCCACAGAGCTACCCTTTTCATCTGAAAAATTCACACAACTTCGACCACTTTGGACTAATTTGAAACCACCACTACCACTCTGTTCCACATTCGTACCGAGTCGCAATTACCAATTTTCTCACGTGCATCCTCACACATTTACCAATCTCGAAGGCGCCTACCAACTCCAAATAATAGCGATTTTCCTTGGCCGCTCGTAACGCAATTTCACAACGCATTTTACGTATAGAGTATACTCGTACACTCCCGTACAATACGACGACTACGACGACGAGTTTTCTAGAGCGTCGCATCTAACTAATCAACTCGTTGGTCGCTCTGTACTCCGAACGCCTTGCTTCGTCATCGCTTTGCCACACATTCCTAGTACCTACTCTCTCGCCTCTGCTCTCTGCTCCTTCTCATCAAACACACAACCCGAACGGCGTACACGAGTACTGAGAACGGTATACATAAAATAAATTGCATATGCGCGTTACTACGCCACCGTACGCCAGCATCGTGTCAATGTTCTACGTCAAAGAGTCTTCCATCGTTAAAATTTTGCCGCTCGGGATCCAAAACCCCGCAACCCTCTCAAAATCGTGGCAAAATTTTCAACTTTCTAAAAAATTTACATCTGGGGAGAAAAAATTTACGAGCGTAAAATTCGACAAATTGATTTTCGAAAAATTTTCAAGTGTTTCGAGACACGTGAAAACGCCACCCTCGACAGCACGCTAGCGCTAGCGCGCCGTACGTACTCATTAATTATTTGCCTGCCTGGCTGGTTCGATTTTCAACCCACTAATTGGTGGGAAAATATCGTCCTATACCAACCGTTCAATTTTAGCGCCAAAATTTTCACAAATTTAAAAATATACTCGAATGTGGCGCCATCTTCGGAATGTACAGAGAGTTGTACACACGTAGGTCGTGTCTGTGTAGTACGTGGTACGTGTGCTTCAGAACAGTTCGAAATCGGCATGGAAAAAATTTAAAATTCTGCACGTTCATTCGCACGATACAACTTGCGAAAAGAAGGGGGAAAATAATTTAGCTAAAATATCGATTCCTTCGATACCTTCATACACTGGAAAAACTGAAAAAAAAAAAAAATACACAGAGGGCATAACAGGTTTTTCCAATATTAGATCGATAAGCTGAATTAAAAAATTCTTGTACAAAAAAAAAAAAAAATTAAAAAAGTAGCAGTCAGGCCACTACTCAAGACTCAAGAGTACTCAAGAATCAACTTTGTCATCAATGCAAGAAATGGGACTCCAAAATTCACTTTGTAAGGCCTAAAAAGAGGTAGAGATGACCAAAAGAAAGCTAAAATTCGCATATGATGGAAATGTGCAAATTTCATAAAAATTTCATCATTTTTGACCCATTTTAGTAGTCTACCTAGAAATGGCCTAGCCCTAATTTGAGCACCAAAGGTTAAAACTCCCAAAAGGTAGGTACATCAGCTACTTCCATCAGCCCTACATAGCAAATTTAGGCCTCTTAGGACATTTGGTTTGGGCTGTATAGGCTTAGGCTCATCAATGTACCAAAAATCAAATAAAAGGATGAAAATTTTTGCTTTTTGATTCTACACAAGGGTCCACAGAGGTCCAAAGGACAAAACTTACTAAACAAAAATCCGGAGCATAAACTTGACTAAATCTAAAATTTTAGGACTCCTAGGTCAATTTAAAAGGCCTATAATTATGGTGAACAAGGTGGGAGAAAAATAGGATTAAAAACATGAATAGTCTTGATTTTTCCATCGAGACCAAGGGTCAAAAGGGGTCCACATGTCAAAATTTACTAATATAAAGGCAAATCAGGGCCATAAACTTTAGCCTAGGCTTCCCCGGCCAACTTGTAGCCTGATCAGTGTGAAAAATTGCCTTTATTCACTTTTTGGACCTCTATTTGAGGAGAAATTTCATCACTTTTGAGTCCTTGCTGTTAGTCACCATAAGAAAGGAGCTCGCCTAAAATTTGGTCCTCAAAGGTCAAAACCCCAGAAGACACACCAGTGACCTCTTTCAACTACATATGCACAGCAAACTTTGATCTCCTGGATCATTTGGTTTGGATTATAATAAACTGATCAACATAACAAGAAACAGGAAAAGATTTACCCTACACGCGGGTCAAAACGAGTTCCAAAGGTTGAAACCTACAAAAGACATATTAGGAGCAACTGTCATCTGCCATCGTTGAGGACTCAAAGTCGCATCTCTTGTATCAAGAGGTAGTGTACATCTATATTCATTGATTCCTGGCGCATCTGATCGTATCGTGTAGATTTTTACATGGAGAGTTGGACGACGAATTCGTGGTCATCAACTCTGATCTTTTTTCCTCTTTGATAGACTCTGCCTCAATTCTCCATTTTCCCAAATTTTATGGGCTATACACTACATTTTGCGGCGCTTGATTTATTCGACTATCCTTTCATTTTATTCATTCACTTTTGCTAAGACTGATGTCTCATGTCATGTCTGATACGCCTGTTGCAAATTCAGTCCATGGGGTTTTCAGCAATTTTTGGGACATCACATCTCAAATGCAGAACTTGCGTTGCACTAAAATATTGAAATTCCTGGGCTGATTTGAGGAGCTTGTGGGGATGACCCATAAAGCTGAAAATTGAATAAATGTTAAGGATGATGTGGATCCCTACAGCTGGTGCACATTTCAAACAGCTAGATATTTCACCATTTTGAGCCTCCTGATGAGCCCCACAATAAGTAGAATCAACTCAAATTCAGGTCTCAAAAGTCAATTCTCTATTGACTCCACATACAAAATTTCAATCCCTTTGAGCTGTAGGCTGATTAAGAATCATGAAGACTCTTCATAGTTGACTATACACAAGAGTTCAAAGAGTCAAAGCCTGTAAACGCACATCTCGGGCAAAAACAAAACTTGACATACAATGAAATTTTGGTACCTTTAGACTATTTGGGAGGGAAGCATATGGCTTGATTAATGTGAAAAAATAAACCCCAAAGCCACTCTCAAAGACCTAAAATGGGGTGAGGATTACATAGACTGTTGAAATTTGGGTATGTTGAAGAAAATTAAGGTCCTCATCGATGATATGAGTTTTTAAAAATTTAGTTACTTTGAGCCTCCTCCTGGATCTCCACAAAAAATAAAGAGTCGCCCCAAATAAAATGAAAAACTCGTTTTTACGTGATTTGGACAAAAATATACGAGTTGAAATTTCTGATGTTAAGTTGATCTATTTTGGAGAAGCACTCACATATGATGAGTAAGGATGGTACTTTAGATTTTTATTGACCAGTTAGCCGGATGTGTAAACTGCAGATTTGGATAAAGTAAGATCCAGGCTGGAGTTGTAGCCCTAGCCTGGTGCCAACGGCAGTTGAACAAGATTCCTACAGAGCTGCATCCCTCGTAATAGCCCACCACATGGCATCACAATATGGGTGAACTGGTTAGTTATTTTTTAATGAGAAAATGGCTGATCAACATACTCCCTATTAAGCCGATTTCAGGGGCTAATGGCCTGATCAATGGGGGAAAATGCTCCCAAAATCCACTTTTTTGGACCTAAAAGGGGTTGGTGATGACATAGGAAGTTGAAATTTGGCTATGTTGGGGAAAATGAGTAATTCCATCGATAGAGCAAGTTTTAATAAATTTTGTCACTTGGAGCCCCTGCTGATGTCCCTGCCAAAAGCGACCTTATCTCAAATTTCAAATTAGTGTCTCCAAAATTTCTGGGTAGATTTCTTACATCTAAAGGATCTTACCTAGCAAGTTTGACCTCAATTGACCCATTAGACCTGACACCAGAAACCTAGAAGTAGCGGGGATATGCATAAAGAAATTGAGACATGGGCCAAATCAGAACTTTTAGGGTCCAGAAGTCTAAAAGTCATCCTAAAACTGATTGCGAGACTCATCACAATAGCCATTGGGCATTTCCACGAAGCCAAAAAGTAACAAAATTTTTTTTGTTTACATTCGAACTGGTAGTCATTGGAGTGAAAACACATAAGACACAATGGTAATATTTATCAAAATAACTCGAAAAATATCATCTCAACAAAAAAAGTGCAAGACACTTTTTTTTCTTAGAATTAAAAAATCTTTCCATTCATGTATAAAAAGTTAATTTAGCAACATAAGTGAATTTTTGGGAACAGATGAATTTTTGGGAAAAATTCACTTATGTCGCTAAATTAACTTTTTATACATGAATGGAAAGATTTTTTAATTCTAAGAAAAAAAAGTGTCTTGCACTTTTTTTGTTGAGATGATATTTTTCGAGTTATTTTGATAAATATTACCATTGTGTCTTATGTGTTTTCACTCCGATGACTCCCAGTTCGAATGTAAACAAAAAATTTTTGCTACTTTTTGGCTTCGTGGAAACGCCCAATAATTTTGAAAAAATCAGCTCAAAATACCCGAATGGTAACTCGAGAAAAAATCAAACTCGCTACGTGTATGAGAAATCTAATCCACCTTCACTGCACCCTACACTCGTCAGTCTTCTATCGAGCTAACACAGCATTGCACTCTGCACACCGTCACCGAGCAACGTGAAACTATATTACACATTTCCGCACGCGGCAATTATCACAAACATTGACATCATTGATGGTTTACCCCCACCCGACGAGTAGGAAAAAAGTATAAACATAAAGCCCATTGATAGAATTCATCGCATTCAAAAGTCAAACAATTGCGTCGAGCTGTCAGTCAAAAGTGACCGTCTTTATTAGCGAAGCTTCTTGCCTTAGCGTCGAATGATTCGGGGAAAATCCTACCAAATTTACGCCTACGTCGCGAGAAACCTACCTATCCGAAGATAGGCAATACTATAGGGATCCAGGTAGGTAACAGTAGATTCTGAAATTGTTTTCTCCATTCTGTAAATCCATCCTATAAAATACCGACGTAGATAACGAATGGTGTTATTTCGCACTACGTGAAGAAGTAGGTACTCGAAGCCGACGCGTAGTTTGTTCGGAAGGACAACGTAATATTAGGTAGGTATAGAATGGCGTGCCGAGCGAAACGAACAAATTTCAGCATCGGGGCACGTTCGTACACGTTTTGAAGTGAGCTCGAGTTTCCCTCGGTTTTCATTTTTTTCTTTCCTTGATTAGCAGCCCGCTGATCCGACATCATAACGTCGCGGTGTGACGATAATCTGCGTTCGGTTCGGTGCAGGCAGGCACAGGGCCAGGGCGCGATGCAATGCATCGGATCGGTGGTAGACGATGCGCGTGGTTACGATGACGATGGTGTAGGCCGAAGAAGCTTAGGCTGAGCGCGTATAAAGTAGAGTGTAATGAGACCAGCAAAGTGTAGAGTAGAAGAAGAGAGACGACGAGGTAGCATGGTTTTTGGACATACTATCAGCGCCGACTGGCGACAAGTATGTAAAAAATGCGAAAATGTGTGGCGCGCTTCATAAGAGAAGAGAGAACCTGCATTCGGTAGTGAAAAAGAAGAATATTGCCATCGCGTGAAGTTAGACGTTTCCAGCCCGACAACAGAGAAAGATAAAATGACAAGCAGGAGCCATAAAGAAAAAAAAGACGGGTCGAGAGCGCGGAAGGGGGACTGCGCAGTACCCGAATAAACGTTTTATCCATCGAGAACAGGTCGACTGGTACGAGTTAGACGCCGTTTCACTTTATGCAGCTGCTAGATGATAACAATAAAGGGCTATAGGACGGCGAACTAAGAGCTGGGGAAATGCCAGAAGGACTATAGGATCGTTGAACGGAGACAGAAAAGCCGATTGCCGCAGTATTAGTTTGACGCGAAAAACAGAGAAAGAAATACATTTCAAACGAACTTTTTATACTTTCAGCTTTTAGAAAGGGACTAAATAACGAGGTTTAATACACCATGAGTCTTCTTTCGCTACTGCTCTGCGTCTCTCATTCTGCTGCTATACACCCGAATATTACTCTCTTCAGTTTTATCAGCGCTCTAGTTAGCTCTTTTTCAAATTAAATCTTTCAACCTAATTAGCGAATTACTTTGTAGACGGCGCGTCACCCAGCATCAAACGTCGAATCGGTTTTCAGTTTACCCTGGTGCAACTGCAACGTGCGGTATTCCGTCATACCAGTTCTTCTTCTTACATTTTACACTTCTGCTGACTTTATTTGCTTATGAGCGATTGCCTCGTCAGGTTTGTATGTATTGCTTCGAATATTGTTTCTTAACATACGGCGTGTCCTTCGTTTCAGGCATGATGCGCTCGCAGTCTATTTTTATTTTGCAGTTTTTTTTTAGTCATCGGCGGCGTCGTCATATGTACTTCAGCATAATCGACGTAGATATCGATTCATCGCCTTCCATTTTACAGCAAAATTCCTTCTTTCCTGCGCAAGTAAGTATAGAATTATTTTTCAATATTTAAAAAAATTATTTTAAGATGTATCTAGTTTAATAAATAAAATTTTTCTTTGTCTGAATTTTTTTCTTCGTATTCTTCGAAACTTCAAAACTGGTTGAGGAAAGTCTCTTTATAATGTAAGGTATCTCACTCAGGTTGTATGGATAATCAGAAGGTAGGTATTCTCTCCTATATTTTCTTGATCATGTTTTCCACTTTTCCAATATTCCGCCAAATCCAAAAATCATCCCAATTGACTATCATTGGCATTTTCAAGACCCTGTGCCACCAATGCCACCATGTAATAAGAATCTAACATTTAAAGGAGGGAAATGAAGTAAGGGGAGTGGGAACTTTCTTTTTATGACAAAAAGAGCATAGAAATTTGAAATCAAAAGAGTTTGGGGACCAGAATGACTCACAGTCAGATTTGAGGATAAGGTGATTTCAAAAATTTACTCACCAATCAAATTCAAAATCTAAAAGCAGGCCCGTAGAGGGGGTGCAGAGGAAGCCATTTTGCCCCGAGCTCGAACCTTTGCCGAGGAGGTCCAATCTTGGCGGACGGGGGGCTTGAGCCGCTTGGGCTCTCCCTGGAACTTACGTTAGTAATACCTACAAAAAAATTCTTTTTTATACCAATAATATTTCATAATTTATTCGATTCATTTGCAAAAAAAAAATAATTAAAATAATAAAATTAATTTCCATGGAAAAAATGTAAAAATTGAAAAAAAAAGTCTAAGTCATAAAATTTCTAAAAAAATCGAGTTTCAAAATGTCTAAAAGTCAACAAGTTTTTTTTCATGTCGTCCAAACCTAACCTAACCTAACCCAACCCAATTTACTCGTTTTTTTCTATTTTGGTCATTGTAAAAGCATGTACTATGCTAAAAGTCGAAAAAAAAAATGCCGAGAAGCCCAGAAAATGTTCGCTCCGGAGTTCAATTTGGCTCTCGACGGGCCTGTCTGAAAGAACCAAAAAAAACAAAGACTGTCTCAAAAAACGCCCGATCATCTAATAAAAATATAAAATCCACCGTTACTCGATTCTCGATTTGAAAAAAAAATCGACCCATCATTCTACTCGTGGTAACATTGTCATCGAAATTCGTTCGTATGGTATCACTGGAATAGCTACTGTAAATTTGCTTCAATTTTATCAGAACTACGTCCCTACGAAAAACAATTCACAATCAGAATTAAAAACAGAAACCATTCAATAGAGCATTAAATATTCTAGAAATGGACCAATGGAACCCAACAACTCGAAATTCAGCTCAAAACTGAGCACTCTAGCGTTACAACGCCGGAAAAAATAATCCATACGCAGCACCAGCACACGAGCGATGGAAACGTACACAGAAGAGGAAATTCTAATCAGCTAATTCGACGCAGAACTCATCAGTGAAGAACACGAACCCTTAAAGAACCACAGTGTTTTTGGCTTTTTGTTTATGCCTTTTTCGATAGTAAAAAGTATCATGATCCTAATGATCCAATTAAGTATCGATACCGGATTGATACAGGATCATCGCATCATGGCGATTGAGAGCTAGATCCCACAGCATTGGGACTTCCAATAGTGATGTTAACCTACTACATACACTTCAAACTTCCAGTTACCGCCAACTCGCAAGTCATCGAATAAACGCAAATGCTGCAGAAGTTGAAATTGAGATACTCATATAACTGAACTGGATCTGTTAGCTGCTATCTCAAACAGAAAATTATTTATAATTTGAATATAAATTAATGCACAAATAAGGAGAAAAAGATGACAATAGCTACATAAACGACCAACGTGAACTTTACAGAACCGAGTACACTTCAAACAATTCACAATCTCAAGTTCTTCGGCTTCGTAATCACGATCACTGCTCATCACTGATGTCGATAGAATCATTGAAAATGAACGAATTAAGTTCGTCGATTATTAATATTCGATTATATAAAAAATAATTCATCGTTAACGTAAAATTAACGAAGTTTACTAGTACCATTTTACTGAAGAATGAAGATTGAACCGTTGAAGTTTTAGCATCGATGTCACGATGTGTTAACGATCGACTGATCATTTCTATAGTAGATCTGCTTCTCAATCTCAATCAAAGCTTCTTCGAGAATTATGATTCTCCGATGAAGTAGATATTCGTCAAATTCTTCGAGTGTTAATCGTTCTAATCAAGTCACTTCTTACCTGTAAAAGAAAACAATAACAGTGATTTGAATTACTACGACATACTACAATATCTTCTTCGAGTACCAACGTTGACTATTCGTTAACGTTTTTGGTTAAACTATAAGTAATAGACAATAGAATCAAAATATTACCAAATTGTTAACGCATAGCTAACTATCAATTGATTTAATGAAATTTTTACTTTCTCGAATTATGTAAACAATGAACTGAAATACGTGATGATTCGACGACCGAAGGAGTCGAGAAACTTACACTGCTAACGAATTATTCTTCAAGATATTATTTCAACGACCAAAACGTTATATAAAGAATGAATACAAGTTACTTGAAACTCGAACAGAGTATAAAGAAATTAACGTAGATACTCTGGAGACACACAAACTTTGCAAAGTTGGATTTATACGGTACAATGTAGCGAAGCACTGCGATCCTGTACCTACGTATATTATTTAAAGTCTCCGTGACAAGAGCTTCCTCTAGCTTCGGTATGTACATCGAGGAATAAGAATTAAGACGGAAAATATACCAAGAGATGAAATATCAACACCGTAAACTATTAACTAACGTCGATTAGATCGAATCCACGTGCGACCGGTGGAATGTATATTGTATGTATCATGATTTGAAAAATATACCCAAACTTTACCTGCTTCTGAACTTCTTGGCCGAATGAATCAGTTTCCTGTATTGTGATCTGAGTCCATCATCATCATCATCATTCGATATTTTCTTCTTCTAGATTCACGTGTATATCAAGATTCACCAAATTATACCACCAGGCAAAAAACAAGACAATCGTAAAAATTTTGATGAAGATAATCACACAAATAATCACCGAACGTCTTCTATTCAACAATGCCAGTGTCAGAAACGATTCTGGCATATTATTTCATACTTCGAGTCCTTATTTCCAATTTTGAAATTAAAATCAAATCCGAAACGAAACGTGTGCCGAAATTTTTACAATTTCGTGCGAAAACTGCGAAAAGAAAACTCGAAAACTGAAACTTCAATTCAACTAACGGACGCCATTACGTAATTCACGCACACACGCACACGAACTTCATCACGTGTCATATCAACGTCATATGTGACCAATCAGAATAGTGTGTATTTTTTAATTTTTTTTTTATTTTTTCCCAGTAAAAATAGTAAAACCTTTGGTAAAACCATAAAGGCATAAACCAACAAATTGTAATATTTTTTTCATTTTGGTGCACATTGATTGAACGTTTCCATTAAACGTTCTTGGAAGTTGAAAGTTCTTTGAGCTTGGATGCTTGGACTTGGGGCAGCTGAAAATAAATTTGATGGAAAATTTGAAAAAATAAATTGAAGTAGGTAATGAATTTTCACCGAAAAACTATTTTAAAAAAGGTACCTACAAATTCAAGTTGATTTGATTGAAAAACGTGTTTAGGAAAATCAAAATAATAGTAACGAATTCCGATTTCATTTCACATTTTATTTTTCACTTTTTCGTGTTTTTTATTTATTTAATTTTTTTTTTGAAAAAATTTAGAATTAGATCTAAAATCAATAATTAAACTAACAAAATGATTTGGGTAATCGCAAGTAGGTAGCTAGAGTTCTTCCAGAAGGGTAGAATTAGGTAGAAAATGCTAAGTGTAAAATTGATTTTATTTTGTAAAAAAAGTTAAGCTATAAAAATTAGAAATACGTACTGCCCTTCGAAACAATTGAAAAAAAATCGCTAAAAATATGGAATTTCTTTCCAAAAAATTGAAAGATTTCCCCCAAAATAAATAATAATTGAGAACTTCTAAAAAAATTCCAGCTTGAAAAAACTGAGATGAAAATCCTCTATTCTAAAAAAAGCGGAATTTTTTTCTATAAAAATTGGAAATTTTTATTTTTTTGTTAAAACGAAATTTCTAATCAAAAGTAACAGAGATAATTCTCAAAAAAATTGAGAAAATTATGAATGGGATTTTAGACCAGAAAAAAGATATCTTTGCCCAAAAAGAAAAGTTTTTTGTTTTCAAAAAACTGAGAAATTATTTCGAAAAAAAACACATTTTAATCTATTCTTTTCCTTATAAAAAAAAAAAAAAATGGGTGAAACCGTTTTATCTTACACCAAAAAAGTAAAGAATTTTTCTCTAAAATAGTAGGTAAGAATTTTTTTAAAGTTTTTTTCTTTTAAATATTTTTTTTGAAAAATTTCTTTCGAAAAAAATAAGAAATTTTTTCCAAAAAATTGAGTAAATAATAAATTTTTTCAAAAAAAGATCAATTTTTTTCAAAAGAATTCGAATAATTTTTCCAAAAAAATTTAAAAAAATTTTCACTTTTTCTTGAATAATTGTAAAAAACTAAAATGGATTTTTGAAAAAGTTCCGGATTTTTTATCCAAAATTTTTTTTTCTCCAAAAAATATGAGATAAATTATTTTTCTCAAAAACACTGAGAATTTTTTTTTTAAAAAAAGAAAAAAAATCTCAAAAAAGTTGAAAAAATTTTCCAAAAAAAAAACAAGATTTTTTTCCAAATAAAAAAATATAATATGTATTCGTACCTAGGTACTTTGAGAAATATTTTTAACCAAAAATAGGAGAAATACTTTTACTTTAGAAAATTTGAGAGGTTTTTTCTGGATTGATTCTCTAGAAATAGCAAAAATCTTTCTTTTTCAAAAAATTGAGTATACCTAGGTTATTTTTTATAAAAAGAAATTGGTAATTTTTTTCCAAAATGAAATTGAGTAACTTTTTTCAAAAAAAAATGAGTAGGTGTTGTTTTCCAAAAAAGTTAAATCATTTTTTCAAAAAAAATCAAGTCATTAGCGAACCTACCTACTTTTTAAAAAAAATGAGTAACTTTTCAACAAAGTGAGTAATTTTTCCAAAAAATGGAGTATTTTTTCAAAAAAAATATTAATTTCCTCCCTATCACTTCCCACATGAATGAGTAATGTTTTCAAAAAAATTAATAATTTTTTCAACAAAAAAATGAGTATTTTCGTTCAAAAAAAATTGAGAGTAATTTTTTCAAATTAAAAATGAGTCCCGTGTAGCAATTGTCGACATCGACATTTATGTCGACAAAATTCAGACACATTTTTTTCTCGGTTAACGATGAATTAAAAATGATATTTGAGATTTAAAGTAATGTTCTATGTTAAACATAACTGTTCAATCAAAATTTTTGAATTTTTCTCAGTATTTTCCTATAATTTAGAAAATGTTGTTTTTCTACATAGACAAGTCGATGTAAAAATCGATACTCGATAAACGCATCGACATTTATGTCGACAATTTCTGCCAATTAAATTTACAAATTTTATATCTAAAAAGAACTAAAAACAATTAATAGGAACATTTTAAGCTCAGGAATAAATAATTTTTGAAAGAATCACAAAATTTTCTTATTTTTTAAAGTTTTGAATAATACAACGACTTGTCGAGTTATTGTCGACATAATTGTCGATGGTCGAATAATGCATCGACTTCACTGTCGACAGTGTCGACCAGAGGAATTTTAAGTCGAGATAGTGTCGATGTGATTGTCGAGGGTCGAATAATGCATCGACTTAGCTGTCGACAGTGTTGACCAGAGGAATTTTAAGTCGAGTTAATGTCGATCTAATTGTCGAGGGTCGAATAATGCATCGACTTGACTGTCGACGTCTTGATGGTGATTGTGATACTCGCAGATAAAGTGTGTTGTGAATTAGTACATAAGGTCTAAGAATCATCTCTTTGTTAGTTGGACACTCGCATGTGTCCAGCTACAAAGGTGGCCTCAATGCCGCATATTTGACAAAAAATGTCGAAATGTTGGCTTGAACGCTATTTTTGGTGTAATTTTAATATATACTTATATTGAATATTTGAACTTAGCATATTTTTCAAAATCTCATCATTGCAAATGTCGATGTGGATATCGATATAAATGTCGACACATCGAAAAGTGACCAATTTCGATGTGTCGACATTTATATCGAAATTAGCATCGACGTTGCTACACGGGGTACGGTAGGTATTCGTTTTTTTTAATGCTGATTTTTTCCAAGAAAATTAAATGATTTTTATTAATGAGCGTACTTATAGGCAGATAAGTGTTTTCAAATACCTACGATTGAAAAGTGTTTTCACCTTCTTTTCTAGTTTTAAAAATTTAATATACCTACCTACCTATCTATCTATTGTTCCAAAAAAGTTCAGAATTTTTATTCAACAAAAATGAGAATTTTTTTACTCGAGTAAAAGAAATTTACAATTTTTTCACAACATTGAGTTGAGATTTTTTTTTCGAAAAAAACGATTGATTTTTTCCTAATAAGCATGGATAATTCTTTTCAAGAGCGATTTAAAAAAATTTTCGCATTTTTTCCAGTTAAAAAATTTAAGATAGGTACCTGCCTATCTATTGTTTCAAGAAAGTTCAGAACTTTTCTCCACAAAATGAGGATTTTTTTTTATCCAAAGAAATTAAGTTGTTTTTGCTAGGTATATCAAGTTGAGATTTTTTTCCAAAAAAAATTCAATATTTTTTTCGCAAAAATAAAGAGTAATTTTTTGTTTGCCAACTCCAAAAATATTTTTCATAGATATTTTTTATTCAAAGAAAATTCAGAATTTTTTTCAAAAAAATTGAAAGATTTTTTTAAAGAAATAAAATGAGAAATTTATTTACAAAAACATTAAGGAATTTTTTCCCCTACACTACAGAAAAAATGAGTTTTCTCCCATATAACTGAAATGCTTTTTCTTCCAAAAAATTGAAAGATCTTCTCCAGAAAATTTTTGAAAAATATCTTCTATTTCAAGAAAATTCAGAATTTTTAACTCTAAAAAAATTAAAATATTCTTTAAAGTAAAAATTCGATAAAGTAAGTAGGTATATTTAATTTTTGCATTTTCAGATTTTTCTGTAATGTATCTGATCTCACTTTTGAAATTGTGTTTGTAGGTAGAGCACCCGAGCTGCTGCTAAGTTACCGAATTCCGGCCTCGATAATGAAGCATAAAGTTTAAAAAACTAAATGTTCTAATTTATGAATAAGAAGAACATACAAAGCAACCAAAATATGCAACTCATTATTAGACATGGATAGAAAATAAAATAAAAATGGCCTAATAAATATCTACACTGTTCAGGCAATTAATTATTTAAAAAAATAAAAATAAATAAATACAGCATTCACAGACAAGTAAACTGTCTATTGGTGATATTCTTGGATTGTAATATCATCTTATTACTTTACTAAAGCTTCAAATTGCACTTTATTCAAAGTGCGATTAAAATACATTGAAACTACGCATTCAACAGTTTCTTCTTTCAGCTAAAAAATAGTGCATAACGTAAAAATGTCGAAACGCACGTGCATAAGTCAAAATATACTACCGCAAGAATAGGAGGGTTGGATATATCGCAATAAATTTCAATTTTGTCGAGTTTTTTTTTATTTAAAAAAAAAGTGAAAAAAAAGGAAACTTTTTACTCCTGAATCCTTATTATAGAATGTACCGCAATTAATCTTTGTCTCAGATAGACATATTTGTAAATATTCAATCGGTCTGAGTTCGAAAAATGCCTTTCGGTGATTCAAATAATATCGATATCATAATTTTTCCAAGCTAAACGAATTCTGGGTATACCTGAGCGAAGCACACATTATTTAACTAATAAATAAATTTTAAAGAGAACTTTCAGTATTTAATTCTCAATTTGAAATAAGTAGATGGTTACAGAAGAATTGATCTACTCTTAGTCATATTTAATTATAATAAAAAAATAAAATGGACACTTTTCACTCTGAATTCTGTTGCAGCTTCGACACAATTGACTCTATGAAGATCAACAAAATGAACTATATTTTTATTCTACGATGTTACCTATTTTTATTTTTTATTATTCATTTTTTTTAAAAATAAAAATGTGTGTCCTCAATATGGATTTTTAACTTTCATCCAAACACTAATTTCAATCATTTTAGAAGAAAACTTTTATAAATGACAAATTGGTAATCGGTTCAATTCAAATTCACTTCGACCTACAAAAATCGTGCATAAAACATAACGGTACTTTTTCGATGAATATGCAATTTTAATTCGTATTAGAAATAGAAACACTCGAAGTTTGAAAAAAATCAACAATATTAATTTTTGCATAAATTTTATTCAAAAATAAAAAACCTCAAGGCGAGTTTTCATTACAAAAGTAATTAATACTTATTACATAAAGAGTATCAAATATTGTTTTGAAGACAAGTAATTCGTTACATTTGGTTAACGCTTATTGGTACACTTTCATATATATTTAAATAAATTCGCAATGAAAAATGGCCTTTGACTCACACATATATAAAATAATCTAACAAAAAGGGAAAAGAAGAAAAAAATATATATACAACCGTTTCAATAGAATAATCCAAGCTGGAAAAAAAATGTTTTAAATAAAAAAGCTCGAACCATGTAGAAAAATAAATTAACTCTATTCTTAATAATTATTCGTAACATTACAAATGAATTCCCAAAAAATAAACGAAGAAAAAAAAATGCATCTAACAAAAACTATAGGAAAGTCTTCGCAGCTTGATGAGCAAAATCAACGTAAAAAAGTTATTTGTTCTAAGAGGAAAAAAGTCATCGTCACGTCGTGTTTTGAAAATAAATATAGGGGGGGAAAATCACAGACCAAAGGCACTAAAAAAATTATAATTTTCGAGCGTTCAACCCACTTATCGGTTCGTGACGAAATTGTAAAAAAAAAAAATAATAATAAAAAAGAGAAAAGAAAAGAAGAAACTGGTTATGCCACAAAAAATTTCACTCGTTGGTAACGTACTAAAACCCTAAGAAAATTAATCTTATAAATAAATTGACACTTTTTTCTTAAACAGCGTAAAAAACCACGCTTAATGCAAAAATCTAAATTTAAATGAAATTTTGGGTACTAAAGCACTCATACTTCTATGTATAGTCATTTATAATAATACGTATACGAGGCGAAAAAAATGAAATCAAATAATCTTAAATCTACGTCTTACAGAAACAAATTCTAAAACATATCAATTAATGAGATACAATTTTTTGCGTAAAAAATACGACGACAAAAAAATGGCAATAATATCACATTAAAAAAATAATAAAAAAGATTTTTTTTTTCTCAAAAAAAAAAAAAAAAAATGAATAACCACAAAAGTATAATTTTTAATCGGATGAAGAATTCTAAAAATAAAACCATCGTAGTAAAAATGCTTTCAAATAATAATAAAAAAAAATAAAATGAAAAAAATAATAGAATTAAACATAGGTACACAAAAAAAATCGCAGACAAGACAATATACTACAGTAATAATAAAATTCCAGACTGTGGAAAGAAAAACGTCCTAAAAACGCTCGTATAATAATAAAATAAAAAAAAATTAAACTTCATCCAAAAAACCCTATCTCATTAACTGATTGCGAACAAAACGTTTTTGAAAACAGAATCTAATTGAAATGGCGGTCATAAGGAGACCAATTTATTCGGAAGGGACTCTGGACTAGATAAATCGACGACGTTGGAATTTCTCAGCTGCGTCGAGCAGGATGGAATCAGCGAAGATGTGATCGGCGTTAGTCCGGTACCGCCGTCCATTAGCGAATCAAAATTTAGCAATCCGTTGGACGGAGTGGTGATAGAGATGCCGGCCATTTCGGCGAATCCCATGTTTTTGCTTTTGGGAAAAAAGGTTTCGGAGACTGGCAACGAGTTCGGTCTCGGTCTCGGAGCGGACATCGAGGTGAGTTTATTGTGCTCGCTGACGGGAATGCCCATTGAATTGAATACCTTAGTGTTTTCGCAACTGGTGACCACGGCCGACATTTGGGTCGCTTTGGCAGCCATCGAGTGCATTTGGTTTTCTAACATCGGGTCCAAGACGAAAGGCTTTATGTCCGGAGGCGAATCGGTGTCTCGTACGCGGCATTGCGATTGTTGTATGTGCGATTCCAGGATGTATTGCAATTCTTGCTTTTCTAATTTCAGTTTTTCGACGAGTTCTCGTAAGCTTTGCTTTTCGCTTTCTAGTTTTTGAGTTTCCTGTGGGCAAAAGAAGTAAAATTCAGATTAGTAAAATTGATAAAGTATGAAATGGCTTATTACATAAAATTAGATATCTCTCGTGGTAAAAGCTCGAACTTATGGATTTTTCAGATCATTTCAAGAATAAATAAAACTTCGAAAGATACATTTTTTTTAAATTATCAGTTTGAAAAATTATTTTTGAAATTGAAATTAGAATTTCTATTTTATTTCTTTCACTATCAGGTCTAATTTTTGTCAATAATCATTTTATTTTAAAATTTATTTAAAAAAAATAAATGACAAAACATGGAACTGATTTTAAAAAGAAATACATCGAGATCCACACAGCGACGTGACTGACAACTTCAGAATGCCAAAGCTACACTCTAGATAACTCCGAAAATGCAAAAATTTTATGCATATGTACAATTTATTAAAATCTCTTGTGATTTTGGAGAAAAAAAATATTTCAATTTTTTTGGAGTAAAAAAAATCTGGATTTTATTGGAATAAAAAATATTTCAATATTTTTGGAATCTGCGATTTTGTCAATTTTTTTAAGCCGAAAAAAAGCTTTCAAAAATCTTTTATATTTAGAGAAAAAATATCGAATTTTTTGAGAAAAAAATATAAATTAATTTTTTGTCTCAATTTTATTGCAAAAAAATCTATCAGTTTTTCGCAGAAAAAAATTCTCATTTTTTGGCATAAAAACATTTCTCAAATTTTTTGAGAAAAAATTTCAATTCTTTGGATTTTTCAATTTCTTTTAGGAAAAAAATGTTACACTTCATTCTAAAGTGAAAGATATTCATTTTTTTGGAACAAACACAGAGTATTTCCTCATATTTCTCGAATTCTTGGTGCAATTTTTTTTTAATAGGTAAATCTCTCGTTTTTAGAGAAAAGTCCATTTTTTGAAACAAAATATTTGCCAGTTTGAAAAAACCTCCAATGTTTTGGAGAAAAAATGACTAAATTTTTTGGGTCTTCCCATTTTTTTTTTTTTTTTTTTTTTTGAAAAATTAAAAAAGATTTATTAATAAAAAAAAGCTTACTTTTTCAATTTTCTCGAATTTTTGAAGTAAAACGAGTTCTTAATTTTTTAGAAAAGTAAGACTGTTTTTATAGTTGTAGATGTAGATGTTTTTTTTTTCGAGAAAAAAATCTTAATTTTGTGGTGATGAGGTGATCTCCTACTTTTTTCGAGTAAGAAGCAAAATTTTATGGGGAAAAATTTGAAAAAATATACTAGGTATGTAAAAATATTTCTGGAGAAAAAAAAACATTATTCTGGATCATCCTAAGTAAATTGAGCAATTGAAGAAAAAAAGTATAAACTTGTTTGGAATAAAAATATTATTTTTCTATTTCTTTTGGAGAAAAAAATCTTACATTTTTTTTCTGAAAACATTTGAAGTAAAAAGGTTCTTGTTTTTACTGTTAGAAAAAAATTTCTGCTTTCGATGTTGTTTTTCTTTTTAAGAAAAAAATCTCTTATTTTTAAAGAAAAAAAGCTTGTCACTTTGTATGAAAATATCTGTACTTTCTTTGAAAACTCGATTTTTTTTGGAGAGTCATATAGTTTTTTTTTTTTTTTTTGAAGAAAGAATCAGAATTATTAAATTATTAGTTGCTTATTCGTCTAAAATTTATATAAATTTACTTAATTTATTTACCTCTTGATATTTTCTTTATTTAAATTAAATTTAAATAATTATGACGATTTAAGTATATAATTCATTTTTCATAGATTTAATTTTATAATAATATTTTTATCTTGGAGTCGATTTTTTTTCGAATTCTTTCATGAGAAAAAATCTCTCAATTTTTTGGAAGAGAGAATGGCTCAATTTTTTGAGGTCTCTCTTATTTTTTTTGGAGAAATAATCATTTTTAAAAAAATTATTTCTAGAGAAAAAACCCTCAATTTTTTGAGTAAAAAATTTCAAAATTATATTAGAATAGAAATTTTTATTTTTTTTAGACGAAAATATGCTCTCATTTTCCAAGAAAAAAATCTTAATTTTTTATTTCGATTTTCTTAAAAACATTAATCTTTCAATTTTTTAAAGAAAAAAATGTAAACATCTTATATTTATATGCAAAAAAACATCATTTTAATTTTTTGGAGAAAAAAAATCATCTCTTATTCAACATTGAAAATTTTTCAAACCACCACCTTTTTTTGGGAAAAAAATCGGAGCTACACCCTAGAAAATCCGAAGTTGTCAGCCCTGTAGGTACATCAAAACCTCATCTTAAAGGTGATCCTGGTAGAAAATACGAACCTCAACTAATTCGTTGGTATGATCGAGTCGTCTCTTTCTACAACGAGCTGCAGCCAACTTATTACGTTCTCTCCTCTGTTTTCTTCTTTCTTCTTCTTCCGGTGAGATCTGCAAAATCAAACAGATAAACATGAGTTAATAATCATTGTTCTAGGTAACAATCACAATATTATCATTCTGTATCGCTATCGCGTATTACGAGTTTCCGTTGTTGTACTCGTAGTCGTACGTCGATAGGGAAAATACGTAAAATTGAGTCATCTCAAACCTACCCCCTTCTCTTTATTCGGACGTCTGCCGCCGATGTTTCTACGGCCACTGCTGGACGACATAGGACTTCCACTGCTACTGCTGTTGCTGTCACTGCCCATGTTCAAAACACTCGTAGGTATTGGAGGCGATAGACTGCCGGAGCTCATATGCACCAAGGGTGGCATTTCGTTGACGGTGGCTGTGCCCCCATTCCACGTTTTCATGTTAACTATGTTGAGCACTTGGCCGTTATTTGCTTCGATACCTGGGTAAGAAATTGAGAATTAGTATGATGCAAAATTGGCAAAAAGTGAAGTCATGCTTCTCTATGGTATGCTATTTCTAAGTGAGCCAGTTAGGTTATTTCGCAGAGGTAAAAATTGAAGTTAAAGTATATCGAACTGAAATGAACTTGACAATGATGATTTTCGATTTTCAAAATTTGATAACTGGCTCACTTTAGTTACCATTTTAGGTAACCAAATAAGATTTCCACTCAGTCAAATACTCACTGTCGTGTACAGACGTGGGCACAGAAGAGGCTGAAGATACCAACGGAGGTACGAAACCTGCTTGATTTTGATGCGACTCATCAGGCTGATAACCCTCCAGAAAGGTTTGCTCTAGACTTCTCATCGTACCCGGAGTGACGGACGTTAACGTAGGCGTCGTCCTGCTCGGCTGGCAATTCAATACGTCCAACTGTAACATAATAATAACAAAATCAACAATTAGTACGTGTTGGAACAAAAAAAGCACAAGTCTTGGCAAATAAACAATGATATCATCGGACTAATTTAAAGATTTCGACGAGTATGCTGCAACTTCATTAATCGTATTACTCTATGTGTATGTTTGGTTCGATCGTAGATCGCTGTGGTGCGATATTCGAGATTGGAAAATTTAATTTTTTTGCAGAAAATACTTTCAAATTCGTAATCTACGCGAAAAATCGTATAAAATCGATACCGCACGAGGAATATTTTAGAAAAAATTTTCTACAGTCATTTCATAACCAGACCTAGGGGTTCAAAAAATTGATTTTTTGCAAAAAATACCGTCATATTTGTATTCTATGCTAAAAAGTTATTTGAAATCGATACCTCACAAGATATACTTAGTTACTTAGTACAAGGGAACCTCGCCAACTCGTCACCTCCGATTGAGCTGAAATTTGGCTCACTGAAAGAGCATGCCACCCAGACCTCACAACCAAATTTTTAGCTGCCAAAATTGATTTTTCGATTTTTGTCGAATTTTTAAAAATGGCTAAAACCACCTCCAAAAAACCATTTTTTGAAAAAAAAATTGTAAATTTCAAGATAATATGTAATCCTGAAAATCGGTTTGTACACTAAAGTCGACTTCCCGAGTCGATTGGGACTGTTTTCGAAGCGATCTGGAGCCTCCAGGAAATTTGACTTTTCTCCAGCACACTGGATTCTCTCCAGACTGCAAAAGTAAACATTTTCTGGAGGCTTCAGGTCGCTTCGAAAATGGTGCCAATCGACTCAGATAAACGACTTTAGGGGGTAGACGAAGTTTCAGATGATATGCTAAAGAAATTGATTTTTTGGAAATTTTTAAAAAATGCAGAATTTTCAAGTTGTCAAAAAAAAAACACTTGCGAACTTGTCACCTCGGATTTTGGATTCAACTATACGTCAATCGATAGATGGCATCATACTAACGCTAGGATTGAATTTTCAGCTGCCGAAGTTAATTACAGCGACGTCTGGAGCTATTCCTGTGCGCTGGAGAAAAGTCAAATTTTCCTGGAGGCTCCAGATAGCTTTGAAAATGGTCCCAATCGACTCGCGAGGTCGACTTTAGTGTACAAACCAATTTTCAAGATTCTATCTTGAAATTTACAATTTTTTTTTCAAAAAATGTTTTTTTGGAGGCGGGTTTAGCCATTTCCAAAAATTCGCCAAAAATCGAAAAATCAACTTCGGCAGCTAAAAATTTGGTTGTGAGTTCATGGTGGCATGCTCTTTCAGTGAGCCAAATTTCAGCTCAATCGGAGGTGACGAGTTGACGAGGTTCTCTTGTTAGGTTTATATTTCTTCTACGATTATTTCTATAGAAAATATCAGATTCAGGGGGTTCGAAAAATTGATTTTTCGCAAAAATACATTCATATTCGCATTCTACGCTAAAAAGTCATTCGAAATTGATACCTCACATGATATGTATCAGAACTTCCCTTTCATGGTTATTTTTGTAATATTATCAAACTCAGGGGTTCGAAAAATTGATTTTTCGCAAAATCGTCTTCATATTAATATTCCACGCTAAAATTCATTCGAAATCGATACCCCACAAGATATGTTTCAGAATTTCTCTTTCATGGTTATTTTTGTACTACCTATTATTTATTATCAAACTCAGGGGTTCGAAAAATTGATTTTTCGCAAAATCGTCCCCGTAATCGTATTCTACACTAAAAAATCATTCGAAATCAATACCTCACAAGATATATGTACTTGAGTATTCTCTTATGTCTATTTTCACATGGCATATCAGATTCAGTGGTTCGAAAAATTGATTTTTTCACAAAAATTCCCTCATAATCGCATTCTACGCTAAAAATCATACAAAATCGACACCTCACAAGATATACCCAAAATTCATCTTTTACCCTCGTACAACGCTCATAGATAGATAAAATAAGTAGGTGTACAATTCGATACATAAGTATATCTTGTGGGGTATCATTTGACATTAATTTTTCGCGTAGAAAACGAATCCGAATGTATTTTTAAGATACCCTCCTTAGTTCTCATATTACATCGTCATAATCATACAAAAACCCACTAAATTAATGCAATCCATCAAAGAACCAGTATCCGGATAATCGACAGTCGCACTAATCCGTTTAAATTCTCTCAACTGATCCAACATGCAACAGTTGAAACAATTTTACCATAAGAGAATTTCCGACCTCTTGATAGGTGCGCCTTCGCCATTAACACCGCTTAAGTACTTTTAATTGTTCGTATTTTTCCATTTTTTTTTTACGTACGTACGTATGAATTATCGGTGTAGTCGGGTCGGGTCTCGACGTTGATAATAAAAAATGAATTTAACGACTTGTACGAGTACGTTATTGTAAGAATGGCGACGCGACATGGTGTTGTTTTTCCGGGCTCAGCTTGGGCTGGGCTGAGCTGGGCTTAATGCGTGGTTGTTTTCCAGTGTCAATAAACCGTTAATCCGACGTCGTGTGTATTGCCCGCCGACCTTGGAATTTTGTATACGCAGAGGTACTTTAGGGAATTCCTCGCGGTGTACAAATTTTTTCACTCCTTTTATTACGAGTACGTTAATGTGCGATTAATTCTACCTGTCTTAATGGCAGTCGGAGATTATGGTCGAGTGTACTTATGTCCTACGGGTCATTAGTCCTCGGAATACTCGTTCGTACCCCTTTGTGTGGTGGAAATTTTCACCTTAGTAGCCGCACGTTCGACATACGACGATTACAGTATGTACTCATAAGTACATTAGGGTTCAATAACATGGTCATTATTTTAAATTTTAATCGAGGTGTAAAAACAATCCAAGGATATGTTGGAACGATTACTGACGATGCCCACAATGGAAGATGGGACATAATACGATTCAAAAAAAAAAAAAAAATTGGTATTTCAAGAGGAATAGAATTGGCCTAAGGTGCATTATAATAATCGATAAGAAAGAGAGCTGAGCTAACGAATAGACACAGCCAGAAAGAAACACATGACTGTGTGAGCTTGTCTCTATATGAAAGAAGGTACAAATAAAAATCATGAAAGAAAGAAACAACGAGTACGAGACAGAATTATACGTATGACTAAACACCTGAGCACGTGCTACGTTGTGAAAAATTGATCGATCTCGTCGTATATCTATATAATATACGTACTCGTAAGTACACGTATAATTAACGCAGCACAGAGACTCATTCACTCGTAAACTCGGCTGATTTGTTTTTCATAATAAATTAAAAACTTCACGTGTGTTTACAACCGACTCGCGCACACTTGCCTAGGTCATTGTTTAACGTTTTGTGTACAGTATGGTTCTTTTTTTTCGTACCTTATCTCGCTCTTTGCCTCCTTTCTCCTTCGATCGAGTATATTTTTTCTTTTATAAAACATCTACTGTATGTACATATAACATACGTGCATATATCGTCATTCGTCAAATGGTCCTGTGTGTGCTTGTGCTGCTAATGTGCTTCACAAAAGCACACACCAGTATGTTATGGCTTTGTTACTGCTGCACACTACAGCCAGTCCGTATACGATATAAATTAACCCAACATAACCATTCTCTTTGTGCTTATTTGAGCTGTTTTTTCTTGTACTTCCTTCCCTTCTTGATATATTTTTATAATAATTTTGGCTACGATGAGTCATCGACAAAATGCGACATATACTTGTACAGTTTTACACATGTTTATCCTCGTTAGGAGTGTTTTCGATGAAATTTGGTCGAACAGGTGTTGGAAAAATTTGAGCAATAGGGAAAGAGTTATTTTAGGAGTAGCACGAATAATCCTAGGAGGGTAAATTTTTGATCAGAGGAACTCGTAATATTATCTCAACTCGATATTAAAATTTAAAAAACAGAACTAGATGTTTAAAAATTAATCACGATAATTTCAAGGCTTGACAACACCTTCAATATCGCAGATAGGTAAAATTTGCATATGATATTTTATGTAGTACTCGACAAGATGTACAAAAAAGGTTCTATGAAAATTTTTTCAATTTTAAAGGTGATATCAGACTTATAAAGTTTCGAAGGCTCTTGGTACCTTTAAAATGGCAGATGCACGAAATTTGCTCATGATCTTTTTTTTAGTACTCGATGAGATCTACAAAAAATGTTCTAAGCAAATTTTTGGTATGGAGAACATTAAAGGTGATATCAGACTTGCAATGATTGGGAAGGATTTTTGATCTGTATCAAAATCAATCATGAAAATGATTGAATCAATAAAAATAATAGTTAGATGAAAAATAATGATTAGTTTTGATCACAAAAAAGAAGAAAAATACAAAGTTTTTAATATTTTGATTAATCCTAAAATTTATGAAATATAAAGAGGACCTCGACATGCGGGGGAGGGGGTAAGGGGAGCGTTCAAAAAAACTTTTTGAGAAATTTTTGTCAAAAGAACCATTTTTCAGCTAAAAGTTTTTCCATTTTTTTTTTCTAGAAATTTTTAAAAAATATATTTTTTACATTTTTTTTTCTTTTTTTTAAAGATAAAAATAGTTTTATTTGGAGAATTGTTTGAAAAATTTCTTTAAAAACAACTTTTTTAGATATTTTTTTTCCAAGAAATTATTTTTTCATGATTTTTTTTTTCAACAATTTCGAGGAATTCACCCATAAGTATAATTCCAAAAGAAGTTATTCATTTTGTAATTTTTTAGATGAAAAAAAATGCATTCAAGAGAAATTTTCTTGAATTTTTTAACAATTTTTCAAACTGAACACTTCCCGTGTAGCAACGTCGATGCTAATTTCGAAATAAATGTCTACACATCGAAATCGGTCACTTTTCGATCGTACATGTCGACACGATTGTGGATTGTTTGTCGAGCTTATTATCGATATGTTTGTCGACCGTCCAAATATGGCTCGACATGTCGAGCCATATTTGGACGGTCGACAAACATGTCGATAATAAGCTCGACAAACCATCCACAATCGTGTCGACATGTACGATCGAAAAGTGACCGATTTCGATGTGTCGACATTTATATCGACATCCACATCGACATTTGCAATGGTGAGATTTTGAAAAATATGCTAAGGTCAAATATTCAATATAAGTATATATTAAAATTACACCAAAAATAGTGTTCAAGCCAACATTTCGACATTTTTTGTCAAATATGCGGCATTGAGGCCACCTTTGTAGCTGGACACATGCGAGTGTCCAACTAACATAGAGATGATTCTTAGACCTTATGTACTAATTCGCAACACACTTTATCTGCGAGTATCACAATAACTCTCAAGACGTCGACAGTCAAGTCGATGCATTATTCGACCCTCGACAATTAGATCGACATTAACTCGACTTAAAATTCCTCTGGTCAACACTGTGACAGTGAAGTCGATGCATTATTCGACCATCGACAATTATGTCGACAATAACTCGACAAGTCGTTGTATTATTTAAAACTTTGAAAAATAAGAAAATTTTGTGATTCTTTCAAAAATTATTTATTCCTGAGCTTAAAATGTTCTTATTAATTGTTTTTAGTTCTTTTTAGATATAAAATTTGTAAATTTAATTGGCAGAAATTGTCGACATAAATGTCGATGCGTTTATCGAGTATCGATTTTTACATCGACTTGTCTATGTAGAAAAACAACGTTTTCTAAATTATAGGAAAATACTGAGAAAAATTCAAAAATTTTGATTGAACAGTTATGTTTAACATAGAACATTACTTTAAATCTCAAATATCATTTTTAATTCATCGTTAACCGAGAAAAAAATGTGTCTGAATTTTGTCGACATAAATGTCGATGTCGACAATTGCTACACGGGTTCTTTCAAAAGAGACTTTATTTTTTTCAAATTTTGAAATCTTTTTTAGAAGTAAATATTTTTTCAAAAAATTTATTTAGTGACGAGCTGATTGACTTTATTTGACATAATTCAGAAAAACAATTCTTGAAGAATTTCATTTAATAATTTTTTTGACAACGACAATTTTTTTTAGGCACTCGCAGTTCGCAGAATTTATTTCCAAATGAAGTTTGGCATAATTTTTTTATAATTTCATTTTCACTCACACAAATTTTTCACTTTTTTTTCTCCCAAAAAATTGCTGTTAAGAATTTTTTGGAGTAAGTAGATTTTTTATTTAAAAAATGTACCTATAGATATTTTTAGATCATAAAAATTTCATTCAAGCAAATTTTTCTTGATTTCTTCATCTTTTTACAATTTTTTTAAGAAAATTTTTTTTCAAATTTTTTTTCTCAAAATAATTTTTTACTAGAAAATTTTTCAGAATCTTTTTTCTACCTAACAAATTTCTTTAATTCAGTGGTAATTTTTTTCTATGTTTTTTTCTCAGAAGACTTTTTGCATAAAAATAATTGCATGACAATATTTTTCATCCCCCCTCCCCTCCCCTCTCAACAGAAAACATTCAATAATTTCTTTCGACAACGACAATTTTTTCTCTCAAGTACCTACCTACTTGAAAAATTTATTTTCAAAATAAATTTTTTGTACGAATATAACTTTTTTAGAATTTTAATTCTTCACTCATACAAACTTTTTTGGTGCTTTTTCTTCATAAATGAAATTGTTGACAAGAATTTTTTAATTAATGAAATGAAGTGGAAATTTTCATCAAAATACGTATTTTTAGATAGTACTTTTCTTGGAATATTCATTTACAATTTTTTTTGAAATTTTTTTAGAATATTTTCTAAGCGATTTTTTAAAGAAATTATTCATTTTATTACCTACCAATCCAATAATTTTTGGTCATTATTTTTCTTCACAGTTCAAGGAACTGTTTTCTTTTTCTGAAGGATTTTTTTTTCAATTCATTCATAGGTTTTTTCATGATTTTCAAATAATTTATGAGACAGAATTTGTTTTAATTTTTTGGGTGACTTCTTTGAATTGATGCATTGGTAATTTTTGTGTTTTTTTTTTCAAAATGCTCTTTGAGAATATTTTTGGATTGAAAGAATTTTTTCAATTTTTTACAGTTTTTTTTTTTTTTTTTTTTGTAGGTGATTTGAAAGCCATTTCCACATCATCCAGCAAAATTTTTTCCCATTTGAAGTAGCTCATTTTTCCCATAAAAAAATTCGATTAAAAAGGCGAAAAGAGCGAAAATGACGAAAAATGATCAAAAACGATTCCAAACACTGGATTTGTAAACTTTCAAAGGTTCTTGGCACCTTAAAAACTACAGATATGCAAAATTTATACATAACCTCTTCTGTAGTACTCGATGAGATCTATTAAAAAAGTTCTACGAAAATTTTTCGTATCTTCAGCCTTAAGGTGGTATTTGTCTTGTGGATTTTCAACTGCTCGCGATACCTTTAAAATAGCAGATAGGCAAAATTTGCACATAACCTTTTTTATAGAATGAAACTAACTCTACAAGAAAGGTTATATTGAAAATTAGCCCATTTCCAATATTGAAGGCGCTACAAGAGTATAAAATTTGTCAATTTCCCCAGAAAAATACATATTCGCTATAATCGATCCTCAGACACCCTCCCCTCGAAAAATTATTCATCAAACTCTTCTGTAATCTCAAATCTGACCTCCTCGTCTCGTCTGCATAACTTCAGCTCACACGTAACGTAACTCGAAGTCTCACTCGAACCCACAATCGAGAAATGCGGAAAATTTCACAACAGCCGCAACTTATTTTTTTTAGAAAACTAGATCAAATCCGGGCTGCGCATCCGGGTCTTTAGCCTGGCACCGGCCAAGTAGATACTTTTTCCGAATCCTGGTTCGATAAACCACATTTGGTAATAAAGTCTTGCCGACAATTACGCAATAAGAGTCGAGTAGAGTTACCGGCGAATCTAACGCGTGCTCGGATACTCGTACACATAAGAAATTACACATTTCGTCGTACTTATTATGTCGTGAACCGGACAAGACATTACACACGTCGACTTTGGCCAGTGAAAGTTAGCTCTTCGAGACATGGCCAGAGAGTTATAGAGCTGTATAATATTAAACGATCGCGCGGATCTTTGTGGAAATTAACCTTGGCGAAGGGAACAGTTTACCTGCTGTTGCAATTGTTGTTGCTGCTGATAACAGAATAATTCTTGGAATAGTAATCTGGATAAATCTCGAGGTAATTCCATCTTCATTTGTAGGCGATAAGTGTACGTGACGATTGGTCTGGCTGCCAACTGCACCATCGACCCCGAATACGCGATAAAATAGAACCGATTCGACGAATGGTTTAGGCCCAAACAAAATCAAAATCACACATGTAAGAGAATCGCGAGCGAATTACATACGTAATGTTTCGTACTGAAGAGATACATGCGATTTACATTTTACATCACCGCCGATTTTAACCTTAGCAAAAAGAAAGAAAAAGTATCACCCGGCTCGGGTCGTCTCATCACCATCGTCTTAGTGTTTCTGTTTTTTTTCTCTTTTTTTCTGTGTGTCTCTTCTTGTACACAATTTCATCTCCGTCGCCGCCGGCCCATGGCACGGACAGGGCACACACACTACGGATCAACAATTTGGCAAACGTAACGGGCCAACAGACGCCTCCTCTCACGCATCAAACTCTCTGGCTTGTACGGATTACAATTTTATAATGTGTGCTAGTGTCTGTGCAACGTATATCGCCTATTCGCCAATTTTTTTCTCTCTTTCTTTATTTTTGACGACGTCCTGACCGCTCTACGGGTCTGGGTACCCGCCTTCGTCTCGGATCGATTATCACATCACGTAAAAATATCAACTAATCGTTCCACACTATACGGAGAATTGGAATGAGACAAGTTTACACTTGTCCAGAGTCCAGACATCAGAGATCTCATCAGTCGGTAGTGTGAAGTGATGTTTTTGCGTTTCAATAGCCAATTTGACATGGACTCGTGGATCAAATCCAAACAAAATTTAGCGATACGTGTCGCCTACTGTATTAGTTAGAATGTGTAAATTGGCCAAAACATTGTGGATTATGTCAAGTGTGGTTCTGGCTGCATGAGAATGATGTTTATAGGATTTTTTTTCTCCAAAAATTAATAATTTTTTTACTACGACCCACACAATTTTCAGAACCATTCTCCCCTAAAAAAAAATTCAAAAAATTGAGGACCCAGAATAAAATGAAGAAAAAATTGACTAAGCATTTTGATTTTTTTCGATTTTCAATTTTTATTTTTTCACCACTTTTGCTCCAAAATTACTACTTCTTCGCTACTTTTTCTACCTTGTAGGGACCCTGGTAATGTGACTTCCAGCTCGAATCCTGGTATTAATATGTGATACGTGCATGTGTACTACGAGGCGACGTATGTGTGTTCATAATCCGTATTCGATGTAGCTGGCGAAAAAAAATCTTTCGAGACGCTTTAACGAGCCATAATTTAAACGTTTATTATAAAACTGTCAACAATTTAATAACAGAAATGACATCATTGCTCGAATTCGTCGTCATCGTCGACGTGGTCGGTTGCCTTCTCACCTTACGCTTCTTCTAGCATCGCATCGTTTATTTCAAATTTGAGCTCAATTGTTTGGTAACTAATTAGGGTTCTTGAAGAAGGGGGAGGGGGTTATTTCAAAATATGACCAATTGAGCTAAAAATGAAGAAAGGGTGGGGGGGGAGGGTTAATCCAAAACATGACCAATTGAGCTAAAAAAAAATCATGGTAGGTTTGTTAGGAATCATTTGAAAAAAATATTAAATTTTGGTGAAGATTAGTCTACATATCAAAAATTGAGATTTTTGGTCAATGGTGACTCACTGACTCGATTGTTGTGATCGCAATTTTTTTTTTCAATTCTTAACATGTGATTTCAAAAAAAAAAAACTCATTCCTCAATTTTTTTTTTATTTTTCATTTATTCTAAATTTTTCCATTTTTTGATTTTTGATTTTCATTAAATTTACAGTATTCCTGAAATTGTTCAATTTTTTTGAATTATTCAATAACAATTTCCCACTTTTTTGTACTCTTAATTTCTTCAAATATAATTTTTTTTAATTCATTATTTTGACCCTACTGATAATTTGTAACTTTTAAAAATATTTAAATTTTTATAACTAGGTAATATTTTATTTTATTTTTTTTATTATTTTTTAGTACTCTTCTGAGTAGTTCAATTCTCTTAACTTTTTTTTGTTACATTTTCATGATTTTATAATTTTATCAAATCAATATTTCAGAATTAATCCAATTTTTTTAATTTATGAGGTATTTTTTTCAATACTTTTAAATTTTCCATTACATTGTGGTTTCCCAATTTCTTAAAGAGTTGAATTTTTTCAAATTTTATGTTATTTTAATGGATTATCAATTTTTTCGAATTTCCCTAATATTTTTGATTTTTTATAATTTTTGATTTTTCCACATTTTTCAAATTTTGTAACATTTTAATTTTTTTTTTTGGTTTTACTAAATTTTTCAATTAGGCAGGTCTGCCTAAAATTTTTCAAATTTTCAATATTTCTAAAATTGCCTAATCTATTTTCAATTCGCAATTTTTCTGAATCATTAATTTTTCAATAATATGTTTCCATTTAAAAAATAATGAATTATTTAGTTTTTTTTTTAAATTTTGTTAATTTAGTGTTTACCTACATAAAATTTTAAAATTTTAAAATTTTTCAAGATTTTTTAATTTTTCTCAATCTAAACCCATACGTATTTTTTTTGTTTTTCACTTTTTAGTGGTTTTATAATTTCTTCTTCAAACATTTCGACTATTCATACTTTCTTTTTCCAATTTTTTAATTTTCCAACGTTTCATTTTTAATTATACCCAAAATTTTCAATTTTTTATGATTTTCTAATTTCATTAAAGCACCTATTAAATTTTTAATATGCTATGTATTTCCAAAATTTTTCTCTATTTTTCTTGAAGGCTTTTAGCGTACGTATTTTCCTGGGAGAGAGGAGGGATTGTAAATTTGCCAACTTCGAACACAAAATTACAAATTCAATTTTTTTTCAATATCTCGAAACGAGCCCCCCCCCCCCCCGAACGCCATCATTTTTTTGTGGTTTTGCAATTTGTTAAAATATTCGTTTTTTAAGTGGGGTTTTTGAGTTTTCAAATATTTTTAATTTATTCAAATTTTTAAATTTTTAAAACACTTGTCATTTTCCAGGATCTTTCAATTTTTTTGTACTTTCAAATTCGATTGCGGTTTCTTAATTTTTTCAAGTACTTAAGTATTTAATTTTTCAAATTGATTTTTCCAATTTAACTATTTCAATTTTTCCATAAACATTTTTATTTTTCAAACTTTTTTATTATATCAAAATTTTCAATTTTTACAGTTTTTCTGATTTCTTTAATTAGACGTACTGAAAATTTTCCAATTATTTCAATGCCTTTTCAACTTTATTAAATTTTTTATCATTTCTGAAATTGTTAATTTTTTTAAAATTATTTTGTAAATTTCGTGAATGTTTTTTTTTCTTCTATTGATACCTACTTTTATATTTTCCATTTTTTCGAGATTTCTTAATTTTTTTCAAATATTTCATTTCTTGAATTTGATGATTTTTTGATATTTTGATTGGTCATATTTTTTTCAAATTTTTCTAAATAGTTCAATTACTAGGTAAGTATTCGTAATTTTTTATTTTTCCATTTTTTTTTGAATTTTTGAACCATCTACAATTTTTCCAATTTTTTATAATTATTCTCCAATTTATAATACTTTTCACATTTCTAGCTAATATTCAAAAAAAAAGAAGTGAAAAATGATTAAAAAAAAAACTACAAAAACATTTAAAAAATTATTTTAAATAAGATACCGAACAGTATTTTTAACCACCCATAATATTTTATTTACTACTTATCTAAATAGGTCAAGGTACCCCAATTGTCTCATGCTTCTTTACCAGTACAATTACGTTCTTTGAAAACGAATTCTACCACAATTTTGAGGTAGAAAAACTCACATTTCTGGCGAAATAATGCACAAATATCTCGAAAACCGGTTCACTAGAAAGAAATCAGTAAATATGACCTTTTTTGAATATTTTCGATCGATTTACACACAAAAGTTTGTGTATAAATTTCATACTTTAAGAACTTCCATCCCCATAGAGAACCGGTTCACCAAACGGAAATTTGTTCAAAAAATTTGAAACTTTCCGTTATAAATATCCCGAGAACCGGTTTATCGAGATGAAATTAGCAAAGAATTGTTTTTGTAGTCTTTTCCCAAAAAAGGTTACTCAGTCATTACAAATTTTACGTACGAGTTCGAGTATCCCTGCTGTATTTTGATGAATTGAAGGGTTAGGAAAATTTCCATAGTGGGTATCTCGAGAACCGGTTCACCGAGACGAAATTTGCACCTAACCTTTTTTGTAGGTTTTTTCGAGTTCTATAAAAAAGGTTATTAACAAAATTTATGCATCTGTTGTATTCAATGTGTTAGAAGGGTTTGAAGATTTACATTGAGGATATCTGGAGAACCGGTTCACCGAGATGAAATTAGCACATAACCTTTCTTGTAGATCTTTTCAAGTTCTATAAAAAAGGTCATGAGCAAATTTTACGTATGTTCTATATTCAAGATGTTACAGGGGTTTGGAAGTTTTCCATCGCAGATATCTTCAAAACCGGTTTGTTGTTTTTGCTCAAAATCAATATTATATTTTTGTTTCGATTTCGAGTGTCCTTTAATGCATAAATCCAACCTCAGACTAGATTTGACTCTTTTTAGATGAAAAATCAGTTGATTCGAGGCAAGTTTCTCGTGATCCCAGGTACTTAGGGCAAAGTGCTTATCGGTTATTACGGTAAATTAACGCATAATTTAGATAAATTTCAATTCAATAACAACTTTGTTGACTCATAAGTCATAGTAAGTAATGGTACTCACGGTACAGTACAGAATACTAACTCTTCTGTTATTCGTACACACTTCACCATCAACAATTCGACACGATACGATACGCGGTGTTCAGTTGACACGTAAATATCGATAAACCATATTCCAATTACTAATCAAGTAATTAGTACACTTAAAAGTAGCAAAGGGAAACGAAAAAACTCCGTTATTAGTACTACGTACATCGGCAATCACGTCGTCGCTCCGTTCGTTTCTTTATGGAAATTAATTTACGAGAGAATTCAACTCGATAAACGATAAGAGCGTGGTAGGAAAAAATCGCGAACTCGTGTCAATCTATCAAGGTTCGCGCAAGCATTCGTGCCATTGATGGCGTTCTATTTGTATCTGTGGAACATTACAGTACCTACACTTACATAAGTTTAAGTATACATAGTCACACTGGCAACCTGTTGTTTGATATCTGCAACGATGGGAAACCCCAATGATGCGCCAGGAGTATGGTTCGTTGATAAGTGTTTCCTTTCGGCGAACCGTACTCTATTTCCCTTTCCCTAGTCCGAGCTTATGTTTGGTTAGCGGTATATTTGAGTCTGGCTGACGCAGATTGGCGCTACGTGCGCACGCATTGATCGGTCTCGAGCGTCTATTGACGTAAATTCGATTAAATATTCGCTTTCTAAAAACAACCGAGTAAATACGAGGCGAGATAGCGATAAAGTTGCCGAAATTTTTCAACAACGAACCAGGGCTGGTAACCGAACCGAAAATTAACCGATTACCAAAAACCAGGTGACAGAAATTAACCAAATTAGAGGAGAGGGAGGGGTCCAATCAAAATTTTCATAATAACTAAAATTATTCTTCATATCTCAATCTACAACTTTCGTTTGAAAATTTTTTCAATTGGGCCCCTCTATTTCCTTCAAATAAAAAGAATTTAAATTTTTGGAAAACCAAAAAAAAAACAAAAAAAAACAGGAAACCAAAATTAACCAAATTAGAAGAGAGGGAGGGGTCCAATCAAAATTTTCATAATGACCAAAATTATTCTTCATATCTCAATCTACAACTTTCGTTTGAAAATTTTTTCAATTGGGTCCCTCTCTTTCCTTCAAATAAAAAAAATTTAAATTTTTGGAAAACCAAAAAAAATATATTTATATAAAATGATTAACAAAAACCAGAAACCAAAAACCTTTTGGAGAGCAAAAACAAAACCAAAAACCAAAAAAACAATTTCATGAAGCGTTTTCACTACTGCTACCTATTAAAAAAAAAAAAAAAAAAAAAAAGTTACCAGCCCTGCAACGAACATGATAATTTGAAAAAAAAATATGAGGAATTTCAAGTCCGATGAAAAAATTATCTCAAGTGCAGCTCGTTTTGAAAATTCATTATTAATAGACGTCCATTTACAAGTATTTTCCCATCATGGGCTCCTATCAGGCGCTGAGAACTTCGAGTCTGGAAACTGGTTCGCTCGAGTTGTCCAGATCAATGAGCGAGATCCGCGAACCATCTAAAATAATCACCTTCGTTGGGGGAATCGCCTGAGCCCGCACCTCATACGGGGAAAAATTGATGACGCCTTTTATTACGCAATGAAACGCAACTGGCAACTCGCAGCTCGTACGGTGACGTCACGACACGCGGTTCGCAACCAGTTCGATTCGATTCTCGATCATGCGCGTCCAAGTCCAAACCCATCGACAATCCTGGTACCTGGTCTTAGTCATCGAAAAAACAGCTTCTCTCGAGTCTCCGAGAAGCCTTCAGGGTTGTTGAACCGATCATAGGTGACAGAGGCAAGCGTCTCACTCTCAATCGCCGATAAAAATTATTTACTCACACACGTACCCCCTCCCCCATTTCTCGATCGGGGGTAACGTGCTGAGCGTATTTTACACATCGAATCGCGGAGAAAGTATGATTCATTGTGGGAAAAAATCAGGGCAACGTGACGCGAAAAAAATATTTTTAAACCGGTCCGCAGTTCCACGCATATCTTTTGATAGCGATACTCGGCTCATTAGCGACCAAAATATCGATGAACTTTGGACATCTAGTCTCGTATTGTGTATTTATTGCCTTTTTTCTCTGTCCATGCCTCTTCCCTCTCTCGATACCGGCTGCGTTTATTTATTTCTCACGAGTATTTTGATTTGTTTTTACTTCTGTTTTTCTCATCCTTGTGTTTTTTTCATGCTTTTATTATTCTGTATCGAACATAATATCAATCTGAATAGAACAATGATTTTTTTTTCAAGTGGAATTTATTCAAATCGATCGATATCGACATTGTATATAAATTGTAACAAAATTTCGCCTTCGTTTGATTTTTTCCTCGACTCTTATCATATCACTATTTTAATTCATTTGCACACATTTTTTTTTTTTTTTTTTTCACGATCCAAAGTCCATAATTTTTTTAATTCCCGATAAATTAATCGAATCGACTCGCGTACGATGCAATTATAACTTTTCTATTTACTTCGTTACGCTGGCTCACGCGAATAGGTAATTAGCGAGAAAGGAAGGAGAGTATATATAAGATCGACTAGGCAATATACGATGACGTATTCGCCTATTAAGATAACACTAGCCAAACGTTTTGAAAAATAAAAAAAATTAGCAACCATCTATCGTCTCGTACGTACGTTTACGTGACCTCGTTCCAAACTCTCGAATCTGTAGGCAGCTCTAGCTGGCATTTCGTGGAAATTTTTTCGCCATTTTCTCGGCTGTAAATTTTCCTCGTTCATTGATCGAACGACGACGCGAAACAGTTTCGAGAAACCAGGCATAGGAAAGAAACCGGTCAACATTATAAAATTCTAAAACTGATAGGTATATTTAGGCGCAATTAGTTTTGCATTTTGCATCCATGCTCGAGTATATATTTTCACAGGTAGTGGGTTAGTTAGCGAGCGATATTTTGTATAATGTGTTGTATTTCGTGGATTCTTGGTGGTCGTTTGGCTCTGAAATCGAGAAAATTACCGAGCGGTAACCGGTTTCGTGAATATCTTGTATTTTAAGTCTTTGACGTAGTGTACAGTACGAGTATGTTTTTCAGCAGCGTATAAGATCTAAATTTATAGTATTAAATGTTTGCCAAAGTGTGAGAAAGAGAAGGTGGGAGGGCCAAGAGGACGAAGGAGGAAAAATATTATTCCAACATTGCGGTAACGTGACAGAATTTCGTCTCGAGTACAATGTACTTTTCTAAAATGGAACATTTCTTCGATAAAAAAAATACAGCATTTTGGGTAAATTGATTTTTTGTACTTGGCTGATTTTTTTTTTACCGATTCCTATGAAATCGAGTGAAATTTTTGCAGCATTTTGAGTAAATTGAATTTTCGTACTTGACTGATTTTTTTTTTATTTCCACGAAATCGAGTGAAATTTTTGCAGCATTTTGGGTAAATTGATTTATTGTTTTTGGCTATTTTTTTTTTTTTGATTCCTATGAAATTTAGTGAAATTTTTCCATGGCAAAATTATACTTCAGAACACGAAATTTGCAATTTTTAAAATTTGTATTTCTCAAATTATGATCGATTAACCAAAAATTACCGGTATTTACCAGTAATTTACCATTTCAAAGGTAATTTGGAAAAAATTGACCAAAAATTCCCAAATTTGGCACAAATTGACAAAAAATTGCAAAATTTCAAAATTCTTCTTTTTTCTCCAAAAAATATTTCAATATCAAAAATACCAAAAATTACTGGTAATTACTAGTAATTTACCGTTTCAAATGTAATTTGAAAAAAAAATGACAGATTTTAAATTTTCAAAAAATATTTCAATTTTCCTCCACCTTCTCCTGTGCCTCAGCATTACTTGAAAATTTCCGGAAAAAAAACAACAACCAAAAACTCTATACCTAATACAATAATTCGTTCCACAGTGACAAACGGTAAATTAGGCTAAACTCGACGACTCGTTAATGACACAAACACCGCAGAAAGTCGCAAATGATAAACACACTCCTTAAAAACACTTGAAATTTTTTTCCAAGAACCAACGTCCCATTTCCGCCTCTAATATCCACATTAGCACTGCACCACACACACGTCCAAAATCTACCAGTACCAACGTCAACTTTCAAGTTGCAACCTGCGCTGCGGCGCGCCGTCATTTCGACTCCGAGTCGCCAATTACGAGCTCCATCTGGCTCATCCGGCATGCGGCGCGACGCTACGTCCGACAAAAAAACAACGTATCTCTCAATTCTGCGCTCGTAATTCCGCGAATTTGCAGATAGCGAACACGACCAATTAAATAGGATGCTTTGCTGTGCCTTCTCCCCCATCATCCATAAATCATAAAACACACACATACCGCGCCAGGCTGTATAGAGTGTATAATAGTATACCGCGTACAGTATACAATACCACCTCGCCCAACCACCCACTCCGGCGACCGGAAATTTCTCAACATAGTTTATCGCGAGTTTTATTAGCCCCCCCTGTGCTCCTCATTGTCTTTACCCTTCACCTAGCTCGGTGCTTCGACGCTGCGGTACAATTTCGCGAACCTGTTTGAGGAAAATTGCTATCTTTGGCACGAGGTACTAATTTCAGATCCGAATGTATCTCTTTTTAGATTTTGTATTACTAAATCGAGTTTAGGAATAAGAATAACCTAATAATCAATCTTTTTTTTTTTACTCATTGTACACGTATGTAGATCAATATTTCAAAAGAAATTAGAAAGAAAGACTTCATTTCAAATTGAAACTCATTTCAATCATATCAAATCGAATTAAAAATCGATGAAAAATTGCCTCTGAGCTCTGTTGAATTTTTATTTCACATTCGTTGAAATTTTTGGAGAAAAAATTTTTCAAATTGTAAATATTAATCTGTTTTTCATCGTTACTTACATCAATAATTATGAAAAATTACCGAAAATTACGATGAAATACCGATCGATTTCGTACAATTTTCTGTAATTTTACAGAACATCCAAAATAATATGGTTTTTTTTCAAATTTTATTCCAATCACGAATTTTAAAATTATTCTGAATTTCTGATCTAAGTAGAATCGAGAATTACCCCCCCCCCCCCCGGTACCCACCTTCTCAAATAACCGAATAGAAAATTATCATGAAAACGTAGGATCAAAAAATTTCCATCTGTTGGGACTGAAACTTTTTACAAATTTTTTTAGATATTTAAAACACTCTCTCAAAAAAATGCTATTAAAAAATTCAAATTCCAATTTCAAAAAAATGAAAATTATGAAATTTTTTTTTTAAATTCTCAACATCTGCACTTGAATTTTTTTTCAAATAATTCTGAAACCTTCGTACCATATTCTCATTGGCCACTTTTGAACGATTTTTTTTTAATTCAAGTGTGACACAATCAAATTTATCACAAGAAATTCTAAAATCTTCAAATTAATATTCTCATCGATCAGTTTTGACCTTCTCTCTCCCTCCCTCTCTCTCATCCAAATAATACTCCAAAACATTTCAACCTCGAGTCAAGAAAACATTGAAAAATTATTTTAAAAAATTGAACCAAAATACTTTTAATACCTTCATCTCAAAATTTTCGAAAAAATTCTAAAAACTTTCGAACCAGTATTTTGCTTGGCCTATTCTGAATTTTAAAACAACAAAAAAAAAACAACAACACAAAAACAAAATACTCCTAAAAGTTTCAAACCTTGGCCCAAAAAAAAAAATTGAATTGAAAAATTTCAAATCACTGCATCTGGAAATTTTTACTAAAAATTATAGAACTTCCTTAAGGTGTTCAACAAGTTCTATAACCTTCCAACCAATATTCGAATATTCTCATCGACTAGTTCTAACTCAAACAAAAACAAAAAATACACCAAAATTTTTTTCAATCTCCACTCAAAAGAAAAAAAATCTAAATAATTATAAAAAGTATGTTCAAAAAATTTCCCACATCTGCATCTGAAAATTTATACAAAAAAAATCAAGAACATCGAACCAATAAGTAATCTCATTGGCCAGTTCTAACCCCCCCCCCAAAAAAAATGTATTGAAAAATTTACAACAGCTGCCTCTGAAGATTTTTACAAAAAAATCTAGGCCTCAAGTACTCAGAAAATTATCGAAATTACTCTCATCATTTTGTTCCCATCTCCTCCCTCCCCCAAAAAATTTTAAATGATGACAAATTTGAATCATCGAACCAACACTCTTACTGACCAGTTCTGAACAAAAAAAAAAAAAAAAAAATGGATTGAAAAATTTTCAACAGCTTTATTTGAAAATTTTCATAAAATGTTCTAGAACCTAAGTATCCAAAAAATCCAATAAACTATGTTCATCAACTCATTTCGACCCCCCTCCCCCAATTAATTTTTTTATAAAAAAAATCAGAATTAAAAAATTCCCAAAATCTGCATCCGAAAATTTTCGAAAAAAATTCTAAAATCTTCAAAACAATATTTTCATCGACCAGTTTTGAACCTCCTCCACCAAATAATATTAAAAAAAATTTCAATCCTCAACCAAGGAAAATATTGAACCAAAAAAATTCCCAACAACTGAATCCCAAAATTTTTTCAAAAAATTCCAGAACCTTTGAATTTTTTTTTTCTAAATTTCGAACCTTGTCTCAAAAACATTATTGAATTGAAAAATTTCAAATCACTGCATCTGGAAATTTTTACTAAAAATTATAGAACTTCCTTAAGGTGTTCAACAAGTTCTATAACCTTCCAACCAATATTCGAATATTCTCATCGACTAGTTCTAACTCAAACAAAAACAAAAAATACACCAAAATTTTTTTCAATCTCCACTCAAAAGAAAAAAAATCTAAATAATTATAAAAAGTAGGTTCAAAAAATTTCCCACATCTGCATCTGAAAATTTATACAAAAAAAATCAAGAACATCGAACCAATAAGTAATCTCATTGGCCAGTTCTAACCCCCCCCCCCCCCCAAAAAAAATGTATTGAAAAATTTACAACAGCTGCCTCTGAAGATTTTTACAAAAAAATCTAGGCCTCAAGTACTCAGAAAATTATCGAAATTACTCTCATCATTTTGTTCCCATCTCCTCCCTCCCTCAAAAAATTTTAAATGATGACAAATTTGAATCATCGAACCAACACTCTTACTGACCAGTTCTGAACAAAAAAAAAAAAAAAAAAATGGATTGAAAAATTTTCAACAGCTTTATTTGAAAATTTTCATAAAATGTTCTAGAACCTAAGTATCCAAAAAATCCAATAAACTATGTTCATCAACTCATTTCGACCCCCCTCCCCCAATTAATTTTTTTATAAAAAAATCAGAATTAAAAAATTCCCAAAATCTGCATCCGAAAATTTTCGAAAAAAATTCTAAAATCTTCAAAACAATATTTTCATCGACCAGTTTTGAACCTCCTCCACCAAATAATATTCCAAAAAAATTTCAATCCTCAACCAAGGAAAATATTGAACCAAAAAAATTCCCAACAACTGAATCCCAAAATTTTTTCAAAAAATTCCAGAACCTTTGAATTTTTTTTTTCTAAATTTCGAACCTTGTCTCAAAAACATTATTGAATTGAAAAATTTTCAACAGCTGTATATGAAAATTTTATAACGGTAGAAAATTTCGCAGCCCAGCCACAAAAAATTTAAATCGTTGAATTTCCAACACGTGTATTTGAAAATTTTCACAAAAAATTTTAAAACCTTCGTATCAATATTTTCACTGACAAACTACCAATCAAAAAAATACTTCCAATAAACTAAAAAAAAAAAAAAAATTGAAAAAATAGAATCGAAAAGTCTTCAACACCTGTGTCTGAAAATGTTTACAAAAATTTCCAGAACCTTCGTATCCTCATTCCTAATTTCTCATCAACCCATTCTGAACTAGAAGAGGAAAAATGCGATTCCCCGAATATCCTCAAAATCCTATTTACTCTTAGAACCGGAAAAAACCCCAACCCTTTATATACTCAATTCTCCACACAAACACGTACCCACAATAACGAATGTAAAAAAACAAAATTCGCATTCAAAACACGTTGCGGTTACGTACGCTAATTCGAACCAATTCGAACCACGCTGGCTGCTGCCGCCTCCGCCTCCGCACCTACTTCGAAAATTTTCCAATTCCGCGAAAACAGAAAACGACCACGATGAGTCATGCTTGTACGCTACGCTACGTTTGGCTCTTTTTTTTACATACATACGCGCCCGCAGCCTCTATTACCTACTCGCGCGCCGCCAATGACGTCATTTCGTTCCGGATTTTTCCGGTCTTCGGCGACGCGCTCTGCACCTTACCTTGTCTTCTGCATAGTAGTACAAGGTAGGTATATGTACGTAGTATCAATATATACGCACTATTGCGGCACGCACGTCTTATTTCATATTACTCAAGTCAAGTCGAATAGTAGGACGAGTGGGCCAATGTGAACGCGTATTATACCTAACCTTCTAGGAATCGCCTTATATTCCAACCAACCACCCCTTTATTTTCGCCCGACCAAGCCTTCCTTTATCCCCAAAAGGGTGAACGGATTGGCATACTATTTCGTCTGTTAACTACAGTACTCTTTATAGTATATTATCGTAGAATTGTAATCGATATACGCGACTACGAAGTTAGCCGCGCTTTCGTTGCACGGTTCAGAGTGTCAGTGTTGTGCTGGCCCGTTGAAAACGAGAAAACACCGCGAAAGATGACTCATCGCTCAACAATGCGACGCCGGAAGAGATCGGTCTCGTAGTGAAGAGACGCGTTGCGTTCACGTTCCTATGGCGGTGAGAATGAAAGAGCGAGAGAGAGAGAAAGATGAGAAAACCCTATACTAGCGTATATGTATATATATAATATACTGTTGTAATACATATAAAGTGACTAATTTAAAAAATGTACTCTTTGGTATTCGAATTTGATCGAGATTGCGATGTGTACTCGGTTCAAAAACAAATCTATGAGAATGATAAATGTCGATATACACAGGTAGATATGTACGTATTTCGAACGTGATGTACGTAAATTAGATTAGGAGCTGATATCGTCATGATGCATCAGTTACAGTTTGTTCGAAAGTGATTATTGTAACTATCACTTACCTATTGTGATATATATGTATACTTTGACGAGGACTAATTTCAAAGGTCATTCGTCATTTCGCGTCTGTCCCGGGTCCTAATGATGCAATTAGTTCCATGTAAAGTGCATCGATACTTAATTAGGGAAATACGTACGTATGTGGATGTACGTTGTAGGTAGGTCTCGAGATACTTTTTCCATTTTTTTTTTTTTTTTTACGTAAGCTCATCCTTTCGCCGGTTTTTTCGTTACGTAATGAAAATGATCAATGTACTTTTCAAAACATAATTTTTTGAAACATGGTTTCACAATTTTGGCAGTGTTGGATTAAAAAATATATTGATAAAAAACCTGTCCATCGAAATAATATCTGAATGTTATATTATGTAATTCTACCCCCCCCCCCCCCCCTCCTCTCCTGAAATGAAAATTTATAAATTTTATAAATTTTGAAAACGCACATTAAAAATGTGCAAACTTGAAAAAATTAAAACTTACCTTATTAAATTATTGCCAAATTAAAAGATGAGAATTTTTTGGAAAAATTCCAAGTTTTGGAAAAATGGAAATTTGAAAAAGTGGAGTAGTATTAAAAATTGATAAAATAAATTTTAAAAAATAGGAAAAATTTTAAAAATGAAAATTTTAAAAAATGACTAATAATTAAAGAAATTGACAAATCTTAAAAAATAATTTTTTTTTTAAATTGACAAAATTTGAAAACTTGGCAAATTTTGAAGAAGTGACAAATTTTGAAAAATCGACGAATTGAAAAATTCGAAAAATGCTAAAGAACTAGTAAATTTTTATGAAACTACAAATTATAATTACAATTTAAAAATTTGTCAAATTTTAAAAAACTGGAAAATTATCAAAATATCAACAACTTTTTAAAAACTAACAATTTTTAGTAAAGAGAAAATCAAGAATGAGAAAAATTATTAAAGAGTGGCAAATTATGAAATATTTATTAACAAATTTTGAAAAAAAGACTTCTAAATGAAGGAAAATTTACAAAAATTGGTAAATTAGTTATTGAGAAAGCAAAAATTTATAAACATCCAAAAAATTGTCAAAATTAAATATTTTTGTCAGAAAAGTAAAAATTTGAAAAAGTGGAAAATCATCAAGAATAATTTGTCAAATTGTAAAGACGTGACAATTTGTTTTTTAATTTGATGAATTAAAAAAATCTAGCATTGTTTAAAAAAAAATTTTAATCATCAAATTTTAAGAAACTAGGAAATTTTTTAAACAAGAAACTTTAGGGAAATTATTGAAAATTAAAATTTTTTTGCATTTTGAAAAATTTTGAAGAATTTCAAAGATGACGAAAGTTTGAAAAATCGACAAGTAGGAATTGAAAAAAAAAATTGACAAATTATTGAGAAACTAAAAATTTACAAAAATTGAAAAAGTGGAGAATGAATAAGAATTTGTCAAATGGTAAGGATGCGATTTTTTTTTCTAGTTGGGTGAATTTAAGGGGGGGGGGGCTTGTTTTGGAACATTTTTTGTTGAATGCATAGCGTTGATTAGCGGAATTTTCTAAGACCTTTGCATGAGGTCATTTTGATTTTTCACCTATGAAGTTTTGAAGAAAAATTGGAAACTAATTTCAAATTGTTTCTTTTTACAAAAAAAATTAATTTTTAATTTTTGAAAAATAAAATGCATAGAGTTCTCAAAAAAAGGAAATTATTTTCATATTGCATTTTGATTGTGTCATTTTGTAGAAAATGTTGGTAGATTTTTTGGAAAATTACAAATTTCAAAATCAAAATTGGAGAAAAACGCGATTTTTACTTTAGGTCCCGTTTCTAGGAAAACTATGCAACCCACAAAACTTTTTCTCAGAATCTTTTTTATTCAGTAGAGTCTTGTCTATAATTTAACGAGAGGATTTTGCAAAACTCGTACTTTCTCTCCTATTTTATGAAACCCTCTCATAGTTTTTCCTCGGAAGTATTCCAGTCGACTCGAAAGAAATAGTTGACAAATTAAAATTTTGCAAAATCCTCTCGTTAAATTATAGACAAGACTCTACTGAATAAAAAAGATTCTAAGAAAAAGTTTTGTAGGTTGCATAGTTTTCCTAGAAACGGAACCTGAAATAAAAATCGCGTTTTTCTCCAATTTTGACCTTAAAATTTGTAATTTTCCAAAAAATCTACCAACATTTTCTACAAAATGACACAATTAAAATGCAATATGAAAATAATTTTCTTTTTTTGAGAACTCTATGCATTTTATTTTTCAAAAATCAAAAATTAATTTTTTTTGTAAAAAGAAACAATTTGAAATTAGTTTCCAATTTTTCTTCAAAACTTCATAGGTGAAAAATCAAAATGACGTCATGCAAAGGTCTTAGAAAATTCCGCTAATCAACGCTATGCATTTAACAAAAAATGTTCCAAAACAAGCCCCCCCCCCTTAAAAACAGACAAAACTTTTTTTTTTTAAACAATTTTTTGGAAGCTGCAAATTTATTAAATTACCAATTACCAAATTTAAAGAAACTGGGAAATTTCAAACTATAAAATTTATCAAAATTCATCAAGTCGTCAAATTTTAAGAAACTGAGAAATTTCAAACAAGCTAAAAAATGACAACTTTTGTGAAGCGAGATATTATTTAAAATTTGTCAAATTTTTTAAAATGAAATTTTTTGAAGAATTCAAAAATAGGAAAAAATTAGAAATTTAACATTTTTTTTCAAATTTGAAAATATAAACAACTTTGAAAAACTCAAAGTTTTTGAGAAAAAATTGCAAAACATTTTTTTTTTAAATTAAGAAATTGACAACTTTGTAAAGCTTGATTTTTTTTTTGTTGAAAAATTTAAAATTTGAAAAAGTGGAAAATTATTAAAAATTATTAAATTTTTGAAATATGTATAACTGGCAAATTTTGAAGAATTTAGTAGAAGATGACAAAATTTGACAAATCGACAAGTATTGAAAAAATAGAAAACTTTGAAAAAATAGAAATATTTTCTGATGTTTAATGAATTTTCAAATTTTAAAAAACTTGTTACCTATTTGAAAAAAATACCTACTTATATAAAATTGGCAACTATTGTAAAACGACTTTTTTGGAAAATTGAAAATTTGAAAAAGTGAAAATTATTCGAAATAAAAAAATCAAAAAGTTGACCCATTTTGGAAAATTTGAAAATTTTCAATAAAAGTGTACAAATTAAAAAAAAAAGTGGTCACTTATTAAAAATTGGCAAATATAAGAAGTTTTTGTAAGTATACCTATAATTTTTTTTAAATTGTAAACTTGGAAAAACTTTGAAAACTATTTTTTTCTTTTCCTTTTTTCGTTCAATTATCTACCAAAGTGTGGCAAACAATCAAATCGAATCCCACCCCTTACTTCGCCACGTTCATAAATTAACCTCAATCTACGCCTAGTTAATCGTCTCTTCGTCTCAAACATTTACTTATCTACTCGAACTTCTTCACTCTATAGACCAATAATAATATTTTTGTAAACTACGTCGTCGTTCTAGGCACCTGAAATTTTCTCTCTTTCTGTAAGATTGAGCCATAAAACGTAGACTTTAGCTAAATCCCACACCACATACGACGTTTTATCGCACCACAAACACGTATTCACACTTTACTTCACCAACATACATGCATACGTACTTAAAAAAACGTAGGTACCCACCTGTGCTCAGCCTATCACACAAGCACATACAAATATCAGTCTCTCTTTACTCGTATAATATGAGCCAATCGCCGAACCCCATTCTCATGCTGGCTGCCCCCTTCCGAACTACGCTCGCGACGTCGTCGGTACTTTTCAAATAATCGTCAAAACGATAAATCGTGTACACCTTCTCTTATTTGTATTTGATTTAATTCAACAATTTGAAGGTCTCGACGTCCAAGCGACGCCGCCGGTCGGGGTAAGAATGAGAAAAACACATCGAGACCGAGACGCGAGGTGATTTTTTCTTTCCACATAAATTTTTTTGAGTAGAAATAAATTCGTACACGTTAATAGGTTGGGTTTCCGTTTTTTCATTTTTTTTTTCAACTACTTTATCTATATTTTTTATCTTTCTTTGGCCCATTCTCGAACTGCTACACGGCTGCAATTCATGGCGAGGTTCTCCTTACCTGACTACAGTTCGCGATACTCGTGCGAGGTGTGCGTGTTTATCGCGAAATATCGCAGGTATCAAGAGGGCCCTAATTCTAGGAAATTCACCGTTCTTTTATGTGTGTATGCGTCGGCAAGTCGAACATTTTATTTTTAAAACTCTAATGCAAATATGTAGTAGGTATACTACATTTTCATTTCGCAGCCAGATTGTCGCGAAAAACAAAATTTGCCTTCGATAGTGAAGAAAGAGAAGCGAAAAATCAAAATTGTAATATTTCACGAGAAAATTGATTGATTAAAATAATGTTTTTTCAACACCCCCCCCCCCCCCCAAATTCTAAAATAGGGAACGAAAATTGTTGATAAATTTATAGTCAGAAATTTTTTTTTTCTTAACGAACTACTCGTCAAAAAGGCCAAATTTTTACTTTTACGACTTTGGAATCGCAATTCAGATTTTTTTGACACAAATCGTAAATTTTTTCGAGATATGCATCGAAAGATTTTATTAAATTTACGCTTTTTCAATAAATTGAATTTAAAACGTGACTTTTGTGATAATTTTAATAAAATGAATGATTTTTGACAAAATTTTGATTTTTGAATTAAAATTGTGACATTATACAAAATTGGTCCATTTTTGTAAAAAAAATTGCGACTTTTATCAATTTTGTACTTTTGAATTTAAAATGTTACTTTTGGTAATGATTTTTCATAAAATGAACAATTTTTGAATCGAAATTGTGACAAAATTTGACACTTTTTGTCAGAATTTTGACCTTTTTTCAATTTTGTACTTTTGAATTCAAAATGTGTCTATTGTGGTGACTTTTTATAAAATGATAATTTTTGACAAAAATTTGATTTCTTGAATTAAAATTGTGACATTACACAAAATTGGTCACTTTTTGTCAAAAATGGTGATTCTTTTCAACTGTGTATTTTTGAATTCAAAATGTGACTTTTGTGGTGACTTTTCATAAAATGGATGAATTTGACAAAAATTTAATTTTTTGAATTAAAATTGTGACATTATACAAAATTGGTCACTTTTTGTCAAAAATCGTGATTCTTTTCAATTGTGTACTTTTTAATTTAAAATGTGACTTTTGTGGTAAATTCTCATAAAATGGATGAATTTGACAAAAATTTAATTTTTCTGAATTAAAATTGGGACATTGACATTATACAAAATTTGTCACTTTTTGTCAAAATTGTGACTTTTTACAAAAGAGATGAGTTTTGACAAAAAATTTGACTTTTGCATAAAATCATATGTCGTTTCATAAATTTTTGTCATTATCTAGTTCTTTGTCAAAAATCGTGTTTTTCCCCAAATTTTTGGATCCCTGACTTTTCCAAAATGAATGACTTAAAAATCCATCACAATTTTTGTACCCAGAAATTTAAAAAGTGACTTTTTTGATATGGAACAAAATTGTGATTTTCGAATTAAAATTGTGCCATTATACAAAATTAATTAATTTTATTTGTCAAAAATCGTATCTTTTTTTCCAACAATTTCAAATTGGAACTCTTTCCTAAAATTTATGACTTTTAGAAAATCCGTCATATTTTTGTATTTTAAAAAATTCGTCACAATTTTTGGGGTTTTGAATGAATTGTGACTTTTTCTGATTTTTTATGAAAGAGTGATTTTTAATCTACAATTGTGACATTCATGACATTTTATTCCAAGTCGACTTTTATTCCCAAATTGACGCTATCTTTTTCCAAAACTACCAAAATTTCAGGAATTTTGAATCAAAAATTCAAAAATAAGGCATTTTATAAGTCAAAAATCATGTTTTTTTCAAAATTTTCAAATCTGTACTTCCTTTAAAATTGGCGACTTACAAAAAAAATCTTCATTATTTTTGTACTGAACTGATTAAGTGATGAATTTAATACGTGACTTTTTTCCTGATTTCTTATAAAATTATGATGTTTAAAAAAAATTGTTAGTTTGCCACAATTTCAAAAATTATGACATTTGTGAAATTTCACAAGTCAAAATATTCTTTTTTTCTTCAAAATTTTCAAATCAGGACTTTTTCAAAATTGACGACTTTAAAATAATAATCCTTCACAATTCTTGTACTCAAGAATCCATATTGTGACTTTTTTCATGACTTCATAAAATTGTGATTTTCTAAGTACAAAAAAAAATAAAATAAAAAATGAGTTCTTCACCAAAAAATTTTTTCCACACTTCAATCAAGAAATCTGCCAAAATCGGTCATTTTTGTCATGTTTGTCACGATTTTATAAATTTTCAATCAAAGGTAAGCCATTTTAAAGGGTTCCTTCGAAATGTACAAATTCTTTATCGAAATTTCGAAATGGTCATATTTTCACAGCAAAACACTACAAATCGATTCAAACACTCGGTTAATTTCTCAAAAAATCGACGATAAAAATCAGGTAGGAGGTGGTGGGAAAACGGGGTGAAACATATCAAATCCAATTTCAAAAAATTAATCCGGATTTCAAACCAAAGCCAATCGACGAAATTCGAAAAAAATCATCAAAATAGAATTAAAATTTACCCCTTTCTTCTCGCAACTTTTTTCCTCCTGCGAGAGTGAGCTACTTAAAAATTATCAGATCGACATTCTGCTAATTATCTGCGCGCGGCCAACACTTCACCTCTGATACCAAAGGGTTAACCGAGCCTTGGCCCCGTTCGGCGCTTCCTCATTACGCCCGCGCACATGTTGCACCTCTGACTCATCATTTTCAACGTGCTCTTTATTCGCTGCTGGTATTGGCGTCATGACGCGTACAAAAAAACAAGCTATACGAAAAACCACGTTGAGCGTGATCGTGGTACTCGTGCCGCATGCACAGGCCGTGCCTCTCTCAAGTCAAAATCTCGAAATAATTTTCGCATATTTCTCGACTACTGTGACTGTTGAGTCGAGTGTCGACTCCTTGTGTTTTCTTATCGCCAATTACTACTATTATTATTCGCATACTTGGTTGAAATCCAATGTCGATGTCGTCGTTGAGAAGGTAGCCATAGATCCAAAGATACCTTCTTAGCCTCTCCTACGTATACGACCTCATAAGCATACATGTACTTATTTCACCTTATTGGTAAACTGTTCCATACGACGACATCGAGTAAATAAACATCACACGAGTAATGTGATATCAAGTGCACGACGTAAATCGAAAAAAAAAAAAAAAAAAACGGCTAAAGCGATTTACGTCAAACTGCGTAAGTAAATAAAACACACGTACGTAGTATTTCGCCATCTGCGAAACCCATCGATGGATCGAACTAGGTTAAGGGGGTAGGGAATCGATCAATCTTGAATGATTTTACCACCATAGGGCTTGATGACTATTTAATAAAGTATAAATTTTACGTAGGTATACAAAATGTGAATGTCGAGCCCACAAGTCGAAAAATTACATCATCCGGGTTGAAAAAATTTTTCAAGCGTTACATCAGCAGATTCGATAGGTAAGGGACACGTTTCGAAACTCGAAAGGGGGTGAAAGTCACGTCAGTGCAAGTACATACCTGAGAATACTCCTGCTGACTCATTTTGTAGACGGATTTATAATCGTAATTCCAACTTGGATCAGTGTACATGGTGGACATAAGATCGTTTTCCCAAGTGTTCCAAACTGGAGAAGAATTAGTGGGCACAAGTTGTGACATTAAAAATGTTTTTCGATAAAAATTTATTCCCGTAAGATTTGAAAAAAATTCCAAAAAAAATTTTTTGGTCGAAAGTTTTTTTTTTCAAAAAAAAAAAAATATATATAAAAAACTCGATATATAGGTCTTTCACGACAAAACAACAACAAAAAAACAACGATCAACTCTCGAGTGAAAAAAATTCAACACTGTTGAAATTGCGACGTTTTATGACTCGCGATCGACTCTCTCGAAGCTCGGTAAACGAATAAACGGTACGAATCTCAAGTGCAATTAACCAAGACTGAACTGAACGGGCTGGTAGAGAACAGCGCACACGAATTCATTAAAACGCACAAGGCACACGGAGGCACAAGCCAACAACAAGTAGTATTTTTGCGTCAACGTTGAGATAACCCGCGCAGCACCGTAAGCCCGGCGCTGGGAGGAGCACAGGGTGGGAGGGGGTAGTGTTATCTATTTATCAAGGTCGTCGAGCCGTACACCGACTACGTCACTTCTTTACTTGGCACCGAAAAAATATTCCTCGGTGAATTCCCATTGCCCATTATCGAATCTCGAAGAAAAAAATTCGTATCACTTTGGCGGTACAGGAACATCATCCGTTTTCCTTCATTCCGCGAATAGAAATTTTTCCCAACACGGAAGGCGATGAAAACGACCACCTAGCTCCATGGGGAAACTATTGGATGGGTGAATGACTGAATGTATTCGTCATCCATGTCGACCATCGACCATCGAGTTCGCCAAAGCCACCAAAAGATTCCAGTGGCGATTAAATTTTTCCAATGTTATATATTCAGGGATATGCCATAGGTAATGTACCCCCCCCCCCCTCGATACTCAGCAATATAGTTTTTTCTGAAAAGGATATCAGGAAAATTTTAAATCACGTTCTTCAAAATGAACGATAGTTGAGGATACGAAATTTGCAACAAAAAAGTTCATTTTAATTTTTCAGAAGTCTACTGTGTCCTAGTTGATTTTTTTTTTTTTTTTTTTTTTTTTTTTAAATCGTAATTTTGGCAGAGGCAAGCTCGCTTTCTCAGAAGATATAGAAGAAATTTCTATTTTTTCTGAAAAAGTCTTAGGTATAAAAATCTCTATTTTTTGAAAAAATCTTTCCATATTCTTTTGGAAAAAATCTTTCCATATTCTTTTGGAAAAAATATTTCCATATTCTTTTGGAAAAAATATTTCCATATTTTATTGGAAATAATTTGAAAAAATCTTACAATATCTTTTTGTAAAAAATTTGATAAAATCTTTCCATATTTTTTTTGGAAACAATCTTTCAATCTTTTTGAAAAAAATCTTTCAATATTTTTTTGTAAAAAATTTAATGAAATATTTCCATATTTTTTTTGGAAACAATGTTTCAAACTTTTTGAAAAATGAAAGGAACCCCCCCCCCCCCCCTAAAGGCTCTATTTCCATACTACGTTTGAAAGTATGAAACATAGTATATGCTTTTACTCTGTGACAAAATGTCTAAAAATCACGAATATTAATTTCCATAGTTTAAAAATCCAAAAAGTATAGGTAATCAGGATGTCTGACAAAATGTCTCAAGTTTAAGAATGTCTAATAAAAAGCCTAAAAGTCATAAAAATTTTAAAATTTTAAATTTTCTTTCAAATAAAATTAAAAAATGTCTAAAAGTCACGAATATCAATTTCAATGGACATTTAAAAATTTTAAATAAAATAATAAAAAAAAATTCCAAGTTTCAGATTGTCTGACAAAATGTCTAGAAAATGTCTAAAAGTCATAAAATTTCAAACAATGTACAAGTTTCAAAATGTCTGACATAATGTCTAAAAAGTCGAATTTATTGAAAATTTTCTGTTTTTTTATGTCATCCAAACCTAACCTAAAACCTAACCTAACCCAATGGGTCGGATTTTGGTCTCGGATTTTCCTGTCGTTTTTTTCCATTTTGGTCTCCATAAAAGCATATACTATGCTAAAAAAATCTTTCAATATTTTATTGGAAATAATCTTCCATATTTTGTTGGAAAAAATCTTTCCATATTTTTTTTGGAAAAAAATTTGATAAAATCTTTCAATATCTTTTGGAAAGAATCTTTCAATATTTTTTTGTAAAAAATTTGACAAAGTCTTAAACATTTTTTGGAAAAAATCTTTCCATATTTTTTTTGTAAAAAATTCGATAAAGTCTTAAACATTTTTTGGAAAAAATCTTTCCACATTTTTTTTTTGGGGAAAAAATTTGATAAAATCTTTCAACATTTTTTGGAAAAAATCTTTCCATATTTAAAATCTTACAATATTTTATTGGAAAAATCTTTTCATGTTTTTTTTGGAAACAATTTGAAAAGACCCGTCAATATTATTATTATTTTTTTTTTTTTTTGAAAAAATCTTTCCATATTTAAAAAAAAACCAAAAAAACTAGATAATCAATATTTTTTTTTTGTTCAATATTTTCGAAGAAAAAATATCATATTTCGTTGGAAGAAAAAAAATGATTCTTTTGAAGGAAGAATCTGGATTATTTTTATGAAAAAATTGAATAAAAATATTTTTAAATAAATTTTAGAAGAACACTAATCTTCTCAATTCTTAAAGAGACATTTCTTCAGATGTTCTTTGGATAAAAATATTTCAAATTTTTAGATTTGGCGTAAAAAAAATTCAAAATTTTTTCAAAGTGAAAAAATAGTAGGCCTACCTAAAAGCCCTTTATAAAAAATTTCTCATTATTGAAAAATCTTTCTATTTACTTATTTGGAGAAAACTCAGTTTTTTTTTGAGAAATGATATCTATCAATAAATTTTTTTACCTTTTTCTTTGAAAAAAAATTTGGTAAAAAAACTGTCAGATATTTTATTGCATGCAAAAAAAAACATAGGTATTTCCGAAATTCTTACATGAGGATAATCTAAATTAAAAAAAAAAAAAATCTGAATTTTTTGGTATAATAATATCTTCATTTTTTATGAGTAAGCAAAACGAAAGAAAATTCTCAATTTTTTAGAGTACCTACCTAAAAAAAATTTTCAAGTTCTATTGGATAAAATCTTTTTCAATTTTAAGAGAGTAGAAAAATTTCTCAATTTTTTGGAACAATAAAAAATACACCTCTTTTGGAATAAATTTTCTAACAGTTTTTTTTAGAGTACCTAGGTAACAACATGGTTTTTTAATTTTTGTAAAAAAAAAATAATTAAAAAAATTCATGTTTTTTCTGAGATACGAAATCCCTTATGTAGGAAGAAAAATACAATTGTATTTTAATTTTTGTAAAAAAATGTTAGTCCAGAAATAAAAATTCAGTTCTTTCTTTAAAACAAAATTTTTTAGGGAGAAAAATACATTTTTTTGAGAATTTTTTTTTCAAATTTTTTGAAGAAAAAAAATCTCAGAATTTTTATAGAATTTCCCCAATTTTGTGGAAGAAAAAATTTATGAATTTTCTTGAAATTTTTTAGGTAGGATGAAACAGTTTTTTGATTTCTTTTTTCTTTAGAGGAAAAATCGCAGAAAATGTTTTTTCATTTTTTCTGAGAAAGGAAATTCTTATCTTTAGAGAAACAAAAATCTCAATTATTTTGAAAAAAAATTCAATCCTTTCGAAGAAAAAAATCTTAATTTTTTGGTAAAAAAAATCTCTAAATTTTTGGGAGTGAAAAATGGTTTTAAAAAAACAGTTTTTTGTAGTAAAACATGTTTTAGAGGAGTGAAGAGGGTGAAGTACACCACCTACAGCATAATGCAATTTGCATGCCCGACGATTGGCAAATTTTCCTCCTCTTTCTATTCCCTTCCTCGTCCCACATCTCTCCTCTCCAATGCTTTATACCTGACACCTTGGGTACCGTAATAACAACGCGTGAAAATTACTTCAAAGACTGGTTATTTATTTGAGTACCTACCTTCTTATCTCATATTTAATGTACGTCGTACGTAAAATTTTTTTGTCCTCATGCGGAATTTTTTTTTTAATTTTCGTCGTTCGACTTCATAACGGTATTCTTTTCTTTTCCATTTGGTTGTTGTTGTTTTTATTATCGTTTAATGGAATTCTGTATTTTTTTAACAAAGCGGAGGAGGCGGAGTCGAGTTCTTTCTTTTTTGCCAATTTTTTGTTTTTCTTTGTGTGTAGAGAGTGCATAAGACGATAATGAATTCGTTTCGTGTATTTTAATCGAGTACACTAAAAGTAGTACGGGTATATGCCTCGCCTCTCCTTTTCATAAATTATACTATTTACACGCTAAAGGTGTTTAATTGTCGAATGTCATAATTAAAAACGACTATCTTTACGACGTACGAGTATGTGTCAGCCCGGCACAATAGTCGTTTAGATTCGCAAACCTCAACCACGGTCAGGGCGAGCAATGGCCTCCCGAGCTAAATGGTCAATTCTTATATTGACTGAATTTTTTTTCTATGTAATTATGATTTTTTAGGTACTTGATTTTGGCAATTTTTCTTTTGTTTCATTTTAAAATTGTCAATTTTTTTTTCCACTCGATTCTTTTCTCTATAATAATTTTTCTACGAAGTAAATCTAGAACAGTAATTATTACATTAAGGTACGTAAGGACAATCATCGATTTTGCAAATCACCCAAGGTACATATAAATAGAAATCAGTGTAATAAATTAAACCGAACCCGCTGTTTTATTCTTAGATGGGCCTCACTGAACCGGTATTTGTAATTCGTTGAACTTTGAACCTCGAAAAAGGCTGCGTTATATTATATGTACCGGGTGTTCCGTGACCAGTGCACCGCCTTCGTACCTATGATGCGTCTACCCAAACTACACAAGTGTATGCATGTTTGCCAACCCTAACATTTGAAGGGGCAAAGTTATACACTCGTGATGGTGATTTCTTCAGAACGTCATAACTTTGCAAATAATGTAGATAGACCAAATTTGCCTGAGGTTTTTTTGTAGAACTTTTCAAGTCCTACAAAATCGGTTATATTCATGTTTTGCCTAGCTCCAAAATTGAAGGAGCTACAACGATGTGAAAATTTGTACGGCCGATAACTCCTTCAATTTTTAAGTTAGGCAAAATTTTGCAGGAATAATTTTTCCTTCATTTTTTTGTGTTCTACAAAATGAGTTATCAATGTTTTGCCTAACTCGAAAATTTAAGGAACTACAGCATTGAAAAAATGAAAAGGAAGGCAAATTCCTTCAAATTTGAGTAAAAATTTAAGGAAATTGCCCTTCTTTTCATTTTTTCAATGTTGTAGTTCCTTCAATTTTCGAGTTAGGCAAAACATTGATAGCTCATTTTGTAGAACACAAAAAAATGAAGGAAAAATGATTCTTGCAAATTTTGCCTAACTTGAAAATTGAAGGAGTTATCGGCCGTACAAATTTTCACATCGTTGTAGCTCCTACAATTTTGGAGCTAGGCAAAACATGAATATAACCGATTTTGTAGGACTTGAAGAGTTCTACAAAAAAAACCTGAGGCAAATTTTGTCTATCTACATTATTTGCAAAGTTATGACGTTCTGAAGAAATCACCATCACGAGTGTATAACTTTGCCCCTTCAAATGTTAGGGTCGGCAAACATGCATACACTTGTTTAGTTTGGGTAGACGCATCATAGGTTCGAAGGCGGTGCACTGGTCATGGAACACCCTGTACCGAGTAAAAACTGCAATCGCAAAATGCTTCTCGCTAACTCAATACATCAATCAGCTAAAGAGAAAAAACTGGCAAAAAATTAACATGTTCCTATTCATGTAACGAATGAGGATAATTCGTTGAAATCGTTAGTCGACTCATTCGATAGCACTTCTAGGAAAATCTCATTTAATTTTCTTCATGCAGCAGACGAACAGTCGAACAGGTAAAACTGTACCTAATTACCCTATAAATAGGAATTTGGTTGGACATAATTTCCAACTCATTTTGAAAAAGTAAATACTTATCACCACAATTTCCGCAGTAATTCAAATGTATTTTAATGTGATCAACAATTTTTATTTTGAAATACCTACTAGCTTCGTTAAATTTTATTCTTACACAAATTTTGTTCGTTTAACCACAAATAGTTTTTTTTTTTTTTGGTCGAAATAATATTCAAGGACAATTTTTTAATGCTGCAAAAAATTTCAACTTTATTCGAAAACAATTTTTTTCGAACTTTGCATTGCTTAAAATTATTATTTTTCAAGTTCTGTTCGAAGTAAAAATTTTATATTTTTTAAATTCTTCAAGAACATTTTTTCATCAAAAACAGTTTTTCAAAATTTTGTCTTCTCAATCATTTTTGAAAAATTATATTTGTGAATTTTTTCAAATTCTATTCAAAAAAATCTCATTTTTTCCCAATTTTTTCTCAGAATCATTTTTTGAAAAATTGTTTGATTTTTTTTTTGAAATTATGATTCAAAAACAGTTTTTTTTAAATTTTGTTTGAGGCCTTTTTTTTAATTTAGCGAAGAAACAACTTTTAAAAAAATTTTTTAATGGAATTTCTCTCTTAAAATCATTTTTAAAAAAATTTTCAATTTTATTTCTTCAAACAAAAATCACCAAAACCATTATAAATTTTGTTTAAAACCATTTTTTTTTAAATTTTGTTTCACAAACAAATTTTTATGCCATTATGATATTCAAAAAGTTTCTTAAATTTAAAAATATTATTTTTAGATTTTGTTTAAAGACATCTTGTAAAAATTTTATCCTCAATAAATTTTCTGAATTTTATTCAATCAAAATTATTTTTTTTGCTTTGCATACCTAAGTATAACAAATTTTTTCAATTTTATTCAATTTTTTTAAACGAAACTTTTAACAATTCTATTTCAAAACAATTGCCTATTTATTTCCTAATCATTTTTTTTCTAATTTCATCTTCAAAAACTTTTCTCAAAATGCGCATTTTTGAAAATGTTGTATCAAAAAACGAATTTTTCAAGTAAATTTTGTTCAGGACATTTTTTTAAACTTTATTTAAAAGCGATTATTTTTTAATTAATTTTTTTAAAATCTTATCTTTGAATAATTCCCCCAAATTTTGTTTAAAATCATTTTTTTTTTCAATTTGGTATAAAAACTATTTTTTAACTATGTAACTAAAAAACAGTTTCTCTATTTTTTTTGAAACCGTTTTAAAAAATTGTATTTAAATTTTATTCAAAAACATATTTTCTTGAAACTTTGCTCAAAATTAAGATCTTTAAAATTTTGTCCAGATATCTATTACCTACCTAGTACCTACCTACATATTTTTTTATTTTTTTTTGTTAAATAGAAGAACTAAACTATTTTTTGAATTCAAGACATCTATTTTCGGTTCTGTTTGAGAAACTTTTGGCTTGAACCAGTTTGCTAAATTTCATTCAATTTTTCTTCCAATTTGTTCAAAAATAATTTTTTCGGAATTCATTTTGGAAGCACTTTCTCCAAGAATATTTTATTCAGATTTTGTGCAAAAAAAGTTTTTTGAAAAATTTTATTCTCAAACAAATTTTTCAAGTTTTATTCAATAACAATTTTTTAAAATGTTTTCAGAAACAAATTTAAAAAAAAAATAACGTTTCAATTTTAATCAAAAACAATTTTACTTAGTTTCTTTTAGAATTTCATAAAAATCTTCTAGAATCAGATTGAAAAAATTTTCATTTGAAAAGAAAAATACATAAATAATAATTTGTAAGTAATTTTTCTTCAAATTTCATCATCAAACTGATTTTTTTTTAATTCAATATTTTTTAGAATACATATTTTACGACAAGATCGCATTGCAGATTCTTTCATAAATTAAAAAAAAAAATCTATGTACATAAATTAGTACTCTCCTGAAAATATCCTCAAAACAAACCTCGAAACAAGCTTCAGCTTTTTTGTCGTCAAATTCAATGCTCTTCAGAGTTCAGATCATATATGTAATGCATGTACAGTGTACACAATTACACATATAAAACCAAAATAACAAACAAAACACTGTAATCGCCTTTGCTGTCTTCTCTCCTCCCTCGTTACCTTCACTTCCATTCACGATCATTCTTGCAGGTAATAACCAGGTCCAAAAATGATTGAAAAAAATATACCTAAAAAGATAATTTTCATTTATCAAGTTTATAATTTTATCTCAAAAATACACCTTTTGTCAACACAATTCTCAAAAGAATTACACACCACCAAACAGATACCAAACATACACATTCGTTCTTCGTCACGATTCCTTCAACTGGACACATTATCGCCACTTTACATGTCAAGGCGGGCTTCTTCTATTGTCCAGTTGGTCTGGAAAAAACCCAATCAGATAAAACTCGATACTGCGCGAGTAAAATGAAATTTTATAAAGAAAAATTATCGAATAACGGAACCATAAGTCGCGATAACGACATCAATTTACTATCTTTGAAATTTCCTGTCATAAATAAAAATACACCGTTTTCATTTTTTTTTTTTTTTGAAAAATAATATAATATGTAAATCTAAAAATAAAAAACTTTCATCCTGCGAACACGTGTATCCGTCTAAATACCATCGTATCCAAAAACAGGAACTATTTACTCGATGAAAGTGCATAATTTTCAAATTACATAAATTAAAAGCACAAAAAAGATAACTTATCTTGTCAATGGGTTCGTCAAAAATGCAAAAAATAATCATAATCGTATCCTCTCATTTTTTTTTACGATTTAAACTTGGAAAAAATGGTGTTTCGATTATCAAATTTCGTTTGAAAAAATTACGAAGTCGTTTGATTTAGAAGAAAAAATCAATTAAGATTTTAAATTTACTTACGGAAGAGGAAAAAATTTCATTAGGCAATTAAGAAGTGAATATAAGTTCGTCGATGACGATTAAAATTTCAATCGTTTTTAATAACCAATGGTTCGATAAGAATGAGAAATTTAAATACGTAATTTTTTTCAATAGATCGCTTACTCTGGTCGACGAAAACAATAAATAGTACCTAAATAAATCTGTAAATAATGTAGCCAGTCGTTTGGTTGCTGAACGTGAAGACGTGAACAAAACAAACGTGATTTTTGATTGATTGGAGGAGGGGGGGGGGGGATACAGTTCAGCTCAGTGAAATGAGGAAAAAAATACCATTTTGGGTCGTCAAAGATTTTTTGGTTTCAAAATTTTCCTTTCAGTCCTGATCAAGCACCAAAACTTTCCCAAAACTCATTCCTCGGTAAATCTCCCAAATGTGAATCTAAAGTGACCCTTACATTGTTTTTTGCTTACAACGCTGCAAATATGCGTTTAAATAAAAAAATTAACATAACTGAAATTCAAATACATGAAATTTGCAACAAAAAAGTTCATATTCATTTTTTTCGAAAAGTGAACGGGTGGCGTAAAAATTCGCGTAAAAGTATACAGGGTGAGAAAAATGAAAATTCCTCTCCCACTATTTTCATAAATGAAATCCAATACTTATCGCTGTGAAATTGTAGAACAAAAGTACGAGGTTTTCTGAGAAATTTAACGTAGGTACTTCAAAATTTACTTGAATTTTTTTTTGATTGGATGCATTGCTGAAAATTTATCAACATTTAGAAAAGAAGGTAAGTTCACCCCTAATTATGATAGGAATTTCAAAGAAGGAAAGGGAGAGTTGGCGGGCCTGTCGAGAGCCAAAGTGGGCCGGGGGCGAAAATTATTTAGAGCCCTCTTTCAAGAGCATTGCTGACCAAAAACTACGTTATTTTTCCAATTCTAGCTGAAAAATTCAATTTGGTCCCCCTGGCAAAACTCTGGGCCCGAGGCAAAGTGTCCCATTGCCCCCTCTCGACATGCCTCAGAGTTGAAGGTTTTTTTGAGTCTATAATGTGTCATCATTCGCATATATTATGCAATCCTACCCTAAATTGAACCTCATTCACAGAAATGGGGAGGTCAATCTTCATTTTTTTTTCACCCTATATATTTTGACGGGAATTTTTGCGCCACCCGTTCATTTTTCGAAAAAAATGAATATGAACTTTTTTGTTACAAATTTCATGCACTTTAATTTTAGTTATAATAATTTTTTTGTTTAAACCAATATTTTACAGTCTTGTAAGCGAAAAACAACGAAGAGGTCAATTTGGGCCTACATTTGGGAAAGTTGCTGAGGTGTGAGTTTAGGGGACCTTTTTAATGATTAATTAGGACTCCAAAGGGAACATTTTAAAACCAAAAAATCTTTGATCACCCAAAATAGAATTTGCACAATTTTTATGATCTAACTTCATTGGTGAGCTAAAATGGGTATTTTAAATCGTATTTCAAAAGTACCCTAAAATAAAACTTTCGTGGTGATGTCGACAATTGTTTTTTTCATCAATTGAAAAACTGAATGAACGGTACAAAAATACGAGCAAATATCAGGTCGACGTTCCGCGCCGAGTTTTTGTTTGTCATACATCCAAGGTTAGGCCATACGAAACGCGAACAAATAAACCAACCAAACGAAGGAGAAAAAAAATTGCTCTACGAACTCGGTGAAATTTTCCATTCCATTCGAACCAGTTGGCGATTACTTTTACGAGCACCTTGTGTATTTACCGCGAAACCAGTAAGGTCCGGCGCCCTATTTTTACGAGGATTTAAACATCGCATCGGGTGTAAATCCCCAACTTGTATGTGCCACTTAAGGCATTGGTAGGCGGTCGTCGTCGTCGTCGCAGTTTGTTTTTCTAAGAAACTTTCTAGTTTGGCATACGGCGCACGTAATAATTATTATATTACGGCGATGGCGATGGCGATGGCAGACCCAAGGCGGTCACAATGCTGCATGCTGTAGCTGAGCTGTACCCAGCTATGTTGTCAAATTGTCGTCAAATTCGCCATAACCGCCTCGTACGTGTTCGGTTTGGTGATTTTTTGTTTTTTGTTTTCTTCTTGGCCATCGAAAGCCGTCGAAAGACATCGTTAATCCAGAACACAGCTCGAGTAGACACTGGCTCAACACCGAACGGAATTTTTTTCGTACCGTTGTCATCACGTGTGTGAAAGCGATCTGCAGTCGTTGAATTTTTTTTTGCTGCTTTTTTCAGTCCTTTATGAATCGCAATTCCCATATTTACACCGGTGTGATCTCTGATGCTAATGTATCGAGGATGCAGTTGGAAATATAACACGAGACACAGTAGGGATCGTAGAATTTTTTTACCTCTTTTGAAAGCGGATTAGAATTGTGGCGAGGCATACGCGTGTGTGAGTGAAATATGGTGGGTCAGCGTTTTATACCTACAGAACTCTTGGGAAATATTACGCAATTGTCGCGCCAACAATGGAATATTTCTAAGCATAAATGACCGGTCAAGTAATTCAGTTCGTTGAATATTTTGTGCCTGGTCCAAGTTATAGTACGTGGGGAGGGGTGGGGAGGTAAAGAAGATCATTTTTCAGAAAAATTCAAAAATAACTTGATCGATGTTTTTTTGGACATTTCACAAAATATCATAATTCTTTAAAAAAAAATTGTACAAGTTCCTGAAAAATTTCAAAGTTTCAAGAAAAAAAAAAATCTAAAAAAATGAACAGAAAATATTATTTTGAAAATTTAAAAATAAATTAACCTATGATTGCAATAATTTTTTAACGAAAACATTTAAAAAAATCAGTTTTAGATATTTTTGCACAGAAAACTGTTATTTAAAAAAATATTCTATCAGATTAAAATATTAACCATCAAAATGGAATAGTTCCCAAAAAAATTCTAAAAAGGAAACTCTTTCGAAAATTATGAAAATTTTTCGATTTTAACACCAAAACAGTTGAAGATTCTTTAGAAAGTATTGAAAAAAAAAATTAAAACTGATTAGTGCAATAATTATATTACCTATTAAAATAAACCCATAAAATATATGTAAAAAAAATCGAAAAAAGTTGAAAAAATTTCAGATATTTTGTACAGAAAAGTTGTGTTTGAAAAAAAAAGAACTAAGAAAAAAAATCCTGAAAAAATCAAATTTATAGATAAGAATATCATTTAACTATATTAACACTTCTATTGATTTTTAGAAGAAATTTTGAAAAGAAAATTTTTAAAAATATGATGAAAAATTTTTTAATTAAAAAAACATTAAGTACCTATTCCAAATCAATAACTGAAAATATATTTTTTTAATTATAAAGATTATTTTTTTTTTGAACGATGAAAATATATACCATAAATTTTATGAAATAAAAAAAATCGAACCTGACCAATTGGAAAATGTTTGGAAAATTTAGAAAAAAGTCAAATGTTGGTTAAATACAAAATTACTTCCTAAACGAATAAACTTTGAAATTTTACTTTAAAAATAATTCTTTAAAAAATTGAGAATTTTTCAATATATTTTTGAGCCGAAAATTATGATCAAACGAAATTTGAAAAAATCTGAAAGAATTGAGCTTCACACATAAAAATATTAATCACCCAAGTTTGGTACTTACTTTATTAAAAAACAATTTTTTTTTTAATGATGAAAAGTTTTTTTCTTCAATTCTATGAAAAAATCAATCAAAATCACTTGAAAAATATTTTGAAAATTTTAGAAAAAATGCCATGTTGATTAATGTAATTTGTATCTTTTTTTAAAAACATTAATGTAATGCAAAAAAAAAAATTAAATTTGAAAAAAAAAATTAAATGAAAAAATTGAACTCAGCAATGGAAATATAATTACCTACTCAGTATATACTTGATTACCTGGGGTCTACTACTTATAATTTAAAAAAAAAATTGAAAAACGAATTTTAAAAAAAATGATGGAAACGTTCAAAGTATTTCAAACAAACCCAATTTAAAAATATTTGGAAAATTTTGAGAGGAAAATTAAAAAGATACTTAAGTACTACGATATGGCACAATAATGGCTAAGTCAATCAAAAACTGACAAATAATGACTATTTTTACAAAAAAAAAACGAACAATTTTATTTTTTGATAAATCCAATACGTGTATCTTGTGAAATATGATTTTTTTAGACATACCTAGGTACCTAGTTACCTACTTACCTAAAGTATTCTGCTTGGAAAAATTTATTATGAAAAATTATTCGATTATTTTTAAAGATTTTCTTTTCTGAGAAAATTGGAAAAATTTTGTTCCAAAAAAATTGAAAAATTTTCTTCTCCAAAAATTTAATACATAATTTCAATTTTTTTTAATTAAGAAAATTTTTTCAAAAATTGATTGTTTTTCTCTGAGAAAATAGAAACATTTTGATATTTTTTTAAAACGAATATTGACCATGCATTTTGTTGGGGGAGAATTTAAAAAATAATATACTAAGAAGTTTTTGTAAAAAAAAAAAGACATTTTTTGATTGAGATATTTTTCTATAATAATTCCTCTATCAACATCACAGTGTTCTTTTACTCAATCATCTTTTTTCAATAATAAAAAAAAAATTTCTCTCTATGAAAATTCTTTTTACTCATACACAATTTATTCGTATTTTTTTCCTTCAAAAAATTTGTTGTGAAAATGAATATTTCTAATATCTAATTGGAAAAATGTTAAATTTATTTTTGAATCAAATTCTCATGCTAATTTTAGGAAAATTGCCAACTTCTTAAAATATTGATTTTTACCAAAAAAAAATAAATAAATAAAATAAATGAAATTTTTCAAGTTTAAAATAGCAGTTTAGCTTCATCGATCGAAAAATCGATCTGAAAAAGGTTACGTCGAGAAAATCGATAAATTTAAAAAATATTAGGCACTTCAACTTGTCACGGTTTAACGACTTCATAAAATTACAAAAATTATTTAAATTTATAACCAAACCACCATTAAAATTTCTTCCTACCTTATAGGAAGATGAAATTAGAAAAAATTTCGCGAACTGGACAAATCTCTCGAATAACTCGAGCTGAAAAACTTCGACCCAACAATTCCTCGCATATACGAAGGTCAACGTGTTCGTTTATAACGTGCACGTTTAAAATCGAGTCTCATTTCTCGGTAAATTTTCAATCCCTTATTCGCCACACATACTCGAGCATGTAATTTACTACCTTGAAAAAATTAAATCGCGTCGCAGTCCTTTCCAAACACCCTACACCGAACACACGTACGATTAGCTCGAAGGTACCAGAGAGACTTTCGATGCCAATTTGCGGTTTTTTCTCTATCATTGGCCAGAATCCATAAATATACGTACGGTTTGGTTTGGAAAATGCAACGGTTTTAATAAAAACGACGACCGACGACGCCGGAAGGTTGTGCTTTGCACTGCGGGAATTCCTATCCGCACCACTCTTTGAAGAGGACAGATCAAAAACCGCATCTTTGCATGTACACAACACCTATTGGCTATTCCGCAACATCGTATTCGTATCTTGGGTTGTTTTCCATATGAGGTCATCAACCATAATTTTGGTGCGTGAGCCCGAGCCGTTGACGACCTTGCACAATAAATACGTAAACAAATCCCCACCGTTGAGAAACCATCAGTCAAGTCGCACGTAAAAAGACCACAATGGGCGAGGTTAGGTTAGAGTATATAACTCAACTCATAACGTCGTGTACGATATCGTGTACTTTGTACCTACGAATGGGCTGGAAATTATTGATTATGTGCGTATTTTGATGACCGTGGCTCGTGTCCAGTGACCTTGAAGTTTAGGTACTCCTCGAGCTGGAAATTCATTCGGGGTAAACACCGCGGCGTCAACGTCGATGGGGTCTTTTCCCTTCGACGTCATCGTCGTCGAGTCGATTAAAAATAATACCGGAGTAGGAAAGTGGTATTTTAATCGGGATTATCGATCGAAATAGAACAATAATAGACCATCTGGGATTAGCGACGAGAAAAATACCTCGTGTATTATTTCCTCTTATATACGTACTCACTACTCAGAGCTTCGTAATTTAACGACTACCAAAGCCACCAAAGTGAAAACGTGTTAGAAAATTCTCGACCCGATGCACTCGAGTAGTTCGATATAAATACGATAAAGTGGATCGTTAAACTTATTCCAATTCTCGGAACAATTGTACGAAATAATTGAAAAAAGTCACCCATACCAGGCGTGGCCTCTTGTTTTAACTTTTAGAACAGTTGTTGCGAATCGAAATATTATTGAAAGGCTGAAAGTGATTTTATGATCGATTCTTAATCAAGGATATGTATATATTTTTTTAATGAACCGGTTTTTCTTTTTCAAAGTCTCTCTTCCCAAGGGTCGATCCATTTCTTTTGCAAAAAACATTTTTATCCGTGAACCCAAGGTCTCATTTGAAAAAAATTTCAAACAAAAGTTGTAGATCGAGATGCTTGGAATAATTTAAGTTATTATAAAAATTTCGATTGGACCCCTCCTTCCCCTACAATCTGACATACTTGATATGTATGATAACCACCGAGTAATTTTCTTACATATTACGTGAAATTGGAGGGGAGGGAGGGGTCCAATCGAAATTTTCGTAATGACTAAAATTATTTCCAGTATTTCAATCTACAACTTTTGTTCGAAATTTTTTTCAATTGGAGGCTAAGGAACGGATATACGAGACTTCTCCTCCCCAGAGAGTATACCTCTGCCATAGTCTTTTCATTAACCAGTTTTTTTATATGAAAATGAAAAATTTTCTGTTTCCTTCCAAAAAAAAATCAATTTTAGAAGAATTTTAGCATAGCATTATTTCAATCTTTTCCAGTGAAAAATCATTCATTATGAGGGGAGGGGATGATGAGAAAAATTCTCTATTTTTTTATGATGAAGAAAATTTCTCAATTTTTATTTTTTGATAAAAAATCGTCAAATTTTTTAAAGGAAAAAAATCCTTAAATTGTTTGAAGAAAAAAAATCTTTAATTTTCTTGATGAAAAACCCCTAATTTTTTAATGATGAAAAATCCTCTAATTTTTTGAAGAAAAAAAATCTCAAATTTTTTTCAAGGAAAAAAATCCTTAATTTTTTTGATGAAAAAAAATCCTCAATTGTTTGAAAAAAAAAATCTTAAATTTTTTTATGAAAAGAAGCCTTATTTTTTAATGATGAAAAATTCTTATTTTTTTGTTGAAAAAAAAATCCTCTAATTTTTTTGATGAAAAAAAAAGCCTCTAATTGTTTGAAAAAAAATCTTAAATTTTTTTATGAAAAAACCCCTCATTTTTTAATGATGAAAAATCCTCTAATTTTTTGTTGAAAAAAAATCTCAAATATTTTTTAAAGGAAAAAAATCCTCAATTTTTTGATTAAAAAAAATATATATATATAATTATATAAAAATTTTTTTGATGAAAAAAATCCTTATTTTTTAATAATGATCGAAAAATCCTCATTTTTTATTGGAAAAAAAATCCTCAATTTATTTCGATAAAGAAAGATCGTCAAATATTTTTGATGAAAAAAAAATCCTCAAATTTTTTTGTAGGGAAAATAGTTTCAAATTTTCTTGAAGAAAAAAAAATCTCATATCATTTTTGAAGAAACTAAGTAATGTTTTCAAATTTTACTGAAGAAAAAAATCCACAAATTTTTCTGAAGACAGAATTTAATTTTTAAAAGAAGAAAAATCTCCAAAAAATTTTGGAGCAAAATATTTCTCAGCTAATTTTAGGAGAACAGAATTTTGGTGTGAGAAAATATACGAAATCAACGTTATCGAACGATACGTCACAAGATTTTTTTGATTTCATCAATTTTTTTCAAAATTCGTAAATTATGTAGGGCTGGGGGGGGGGGGGGACTTCATAAAAAAATTGAAACCATATTCGAACTCAACGCTATTGAAAACATTTTCGGTACCTACTTCCAATCTTCATGTACTGTTAGCCAAAGTTAGGTAATATAACAATGACATTTCCAAAGTGGAAAAGAACAAAGCTCCCCTCCCCCCCCCCCCAAAAAAAAAGAAGAAAACCAGAGACTAGTGGAAGGTTTAAGGTCAAAACGTGGACGAATTGACATGGAACGACCATGATATATTATATTTTAATTTTTACATAATTCTAGATCACATACCATACCAGTTCAAATACATTTTTAATAAAAATTGGGCATTTCAATTTTCTCAAAAAAATTTTTTTTAGCATTTTGTGCATTTTAGTTTTGAATTTTGAGCTCCCAAAATCGAAGGCCTGCGAAATTCTCCGAGTAAAATATGCAGGAGCACTTCAAAGTTGCATCGAGTTGACTGCAAGTAAGATACATTTCACGTTCCAAGATGATTTTTATACGTATGTTTGCAAATTTGGAGGGGAGGGAGGAGTAAAATTAAAATTTTTGCTATAATCAAAATTATTCCAAAGATCTTAGTTTACAACTTTTGTTTGAAAATTTTTTCAATTGGTCCATTCTGAATTTTTGCAGTTTTTTTTTTTTTTTTTTTTTTTTTTTTAAAGAATAAGTTGAAAAAATTTGAAGATTTTTTTTTTCTTCTGAGTACCTGATTCAAAGAGCCTAACTCATTTTTTAAAAATACAAATAAAATCGTAAAATCACTTTCGACCTTTCAATTGCATCCTGACGATTTTTTTTTTCCACTTGGGACTGTACTATTTGGCCAGAAATATAAATTTACAGGAGAACCAAAAAATTTTAAATTCAGGAATACGCTGGAGTAACCTTTAAAAACAACGTTATGTGATTTTTACGTTCCAAACGTAGTATAGTAATCTCTCGTTAAATTTAATCACGGTCTTTAGATCAAGGTCGCTTACAAATGATCTGCCCTCCATAAGCCACCTGCGTTCGAACAACATTTCTCTATGGAATTCTTCCTTTATAAAAATAACAAATACGAATTGTTATTTCTCGATAAATAACTCAACGTGCGCGTATAAGAGACAATTATATAACCTGTACATTGTTCGATCATATGAGCAGTATGAGGTAGAGCTAAATCGGTCGTGCCTACGAATCGGGACGAATTCGAAGCGGAAGTTTGAAAACGCGAAATGCGAAAAATTACTCAATTCCAATCGGCAATAGCACTCGCTTATTACAAGTTTTCGTCATTTATATTTTCCGCAATTATGTAATTTTTTTCGATAACTGGAAAACATTTATACCTAATTCGCATTAGGCAAATAATTAATATTTTTGCCTAAGCGTGGTATTTCTTATCAGAATCGATTACATTCGCGCTCGCTTCAAATGGAAAAAAAAATCGTCGACTGTCTAGCCAGAATGCTGAAATTTAATACGAGTTTCCGTGAGAAAAATTTACATCAACGAAAATCTTAATCATCAAAACAACTTTCAGCGCTACGTACTGCATACTGGTCTCGTTCTTATCTCGCATGAGCATACTTTTATCCAAACGAAAAACGCACACCATAACAAAAAACGTACCGTTGCGTACTAACGAGACTATAATTCGAATTTTTGCTGATTAGCGGTTACATTTTCATATTAATTATTAAGTGGAAATCTGCGAGGCTGATGAATTATTTCAAGATGTTAATAAACGACGATGTAATTTCATTAATTGTCAATTTGCCAGAGAAACACAAACACAAGGGTAATACAGATTCAAGTGTTAGAGCAGAACACCTGATACGATCAGTTGCAGCGGTTGTGTTACTAAGTCGTTTAATTAGAGCAAAATACTTCGAATGTTTCACTTACCGCTATTATAGATACGGAATTCACTTCCGAGTTTGTCGTAGTTGTTAGGAGGAATTCTCCTGGCGATATTGATGTCATTTTTGGTATCATTAGGTTTCCAACTCGTGTTGTGATGCTGGTCATGATGAAACGATCGCTGGTACTGGGTAATAATTTAAACGTTTGTTGAAACGATAAACCCGATTAGAAGGAAATAAAAAATTGAAAAAATTAATATACTGAAGTTCACCCTTACGTTAAATTATGAAAAATATAATTTTAGTCGATGACTCATCAACTGGGGAAACCCTTTTGCATGGGTTTTCTTGGAAATAAGAAATTTGCCAAGAACATCAAGAACTCGATGGAAGAATGAAATTATTTACAAAATGGCTGACGAAAAATAACCTACTTTTGATTTTTGTTTTTTTTTGTTAACGAAGTCAATGTTGCTTTAATTCGAAGAATGTTGATTTTTTTTAAGTTTTTGTATTAATTTTAAGTAATTAAAAATGCTTAGAAGTCTATTTTAAGTTCTAAATGTAAAAAAAATGCTATTTATTGTAAGACATGAAATTCACCTATTCAGGAAATCGAAAATCAGTGTTCCCAATTTCGGAATCAAATACCAAAATTATCTTTGTTTTTTATTTTTTTTATTTTTTAAAAATTATCATGATTTTATTTTGAAAGAAGTAGGGAAGTAGCATGAATTTTAATTTAATTTTATTATTATTCTTTTCGGTATCAAAATAAAATGCTGAATCTAATGCTATGGATTCAAATTGATCACCAAATATGCTTCTTTGTTTCGAAAGATAACAGCAATAGCATTACCGACAAACAATAAAATGAAAAACGTCTTTGTGATTTCGTTTCGATTTAGTGATTTTTCAGACTACTTTACTCTACATCTAAGTAAGGTAAAGTCTCATTAAGCTTTGATATCGCTTTTGAACTCATAATTAGTTTAAGAAATTCCCTAAACTTCGAACAAACAAAATAATTATTGTCTTTGAATCAAAAATTCAATAACTTTTGACTTTCCAAATTTTCACTGTTTTCTTTGATGCTTTGGAATCTTCAGTTTTTTTTCTTTTTTTGTCATGTTTTGAAAGAAGTTGCTTCATGAAAAAATAAAACGAAAAATTAAGGGGTTTTTCTTCGAAAAAAAATGAGAAAAAGTTTCCTCAAAAGTATGGGATGATGGAAACCATTTTTACTTCAGAAAAATTGAGAAATTGTTTTCTTTCAGGAAATAATTGATGATTTTTCTGCATTTTTTATGAATTTATGATGTATCTACTACAATTATTGAGATGGAAGCTTCAACGTCTGTAAGTTGAATATTCCAATTTATAAACGTAGTGATAAATCAATAAAATATAATCAATATCATCATTACTGATTGTTGATAGATTGAATGATAATTATCTTGATGGTACCATAGCTTTCAGCTTTGTACCTAGGTATGTACCGAAACCACACGTAGATACACACAAATCTTTGAGAGTTAAGGTGCTTTTCAAATTTATTTCCTCTTAGCAAAAATTTGATGCAACTGTGGCAACTGATAAATTTGGCTAGGTAAATATTTCAATTTTGAAACGAAATGATGTTCTAGAAAATTAATTAAAATCGTCATTATCGATCGATGTAATTGAAAAATAAATGGGTAGGGTAATTCAAAATTTGAATTGGCCAGTAAATCAAGTAAATCACTTTACATAGATTTAGGGAAACTTTTAGCTATTCATGTAATTGGTATGCATGACGTTATCACTGTGACGCGAATGTTGACAAGTTGACATAAATTATGGACTTGAAAATAAAATTTGCTTTTGAAAGAAAAATTCTTCAAAATTTTAATTAAAAGTTATCTGATTAATGTAAAAAATGATCCAAATGAATTGAATAAGGTTGATATTCATCAGTTTGTACTTTCGTGAGTCACATTTTGATCTAAAAGTTTATAGGTAGTTGAATATCGACACCTATGGGAAAGTGAGAAGTCGAGTCTTCCTTTAATTTTTGTCAATCAACTATCACAATTTCATTCGAACAATATGGGTTTATGTAAATGCCCAAAGCGAAAAGTTACAAATCAGTTTTGTTACGAACACAGGGTCAACGTTTGTGAACATTGTATGGTAACTAATCATCCAAAAGTAAGTTGATGAGAAAGTGGGACGTAAATAAGTTCATCGATATTCTCTAATCAAAGCTTTTTAATTCCAGTGTATAGTTCTATCGTATTTGAAATGGTTACAAGACGGAGATTACAATCCTATTTGCGAGTTATGTACCAAAAAATTGGCCGACGAGGACTGTATTCGATTGATTTGCTATCGTAAGTGTTCTCTTCATAACCATTAATGTCATTGATGAAAAATTGAAAATATTTCTTCGGTTTAGATGTTTTTCATTGGCATTGCTTGGATAATTACGAACGTCAGTTACCTCCTACAACTGCTCCAGCAGGATATACGTGTCCGTCGTGTGCAAAACCTCTATTTCCTCCAGCAAATCTTGTTTCTCCGGTCGCCGATATTCTGTTTGAAAAGTTAAGGAGTGTGAATTGGGCTCGTGCTGGTTTGGGAATGCCTTTGGTTGGTACTATTGGACTATAATGTTACTTTGAAAATGATGATTGAAATAATCTGGGTATCGTTTGTATGTTTACATAGTTACCAGCTTCTGAAGAAGTGAAACCAGAAGAAAAATTCACGAATCAAAATAATGTTAGCAAAGACGATTCTTTTTTCGAAAATAAAACCAACGATACGGTTTTACAGATTGGTGAAACTAACGAAGATCCATTTAGAAAAAACAATATGTTTGGTAAAGAATTTTTCTGATTTCGAAGAAGTAACAAGTAGAAGTCGATCGAATTAAAGTGATTGTGTGTGGTGTTTTTTTTAGGTAAACAGTTTCCAAATAACGTACCTCGAAGATTGACTCATTCTTCTGAAACTAAAAAATTGTTGAGCAATTCTGTCGATCGCGATGAAAATAAGTACGAAAGAAGGACAATGACGGAAAGGATTAATAAATGGCATATGTAAGTGATTGAGTATCCATTTTAATATTCATTCCAATTTCTTCATTATCTTTTGGAAAACATGATCCAATTTGCTATTTTATTTATTTATTTATTTTTTGAAACAGATGTGCCAGAAATTCGAGATACTTTCAATTCTACTTCAGACACAAATATCGTCGCTACTTTGTGATGGGCACTTTTCTATTTATTGCATTCTTCCTATTTATGTTCATCTTGGATAAATTAAGCTATGAAATGCCTTACGATGAAGATCCATTTGTGAATGAAGCGTTCGTTCATCGTGAAGTTAATCGCGAATCGTGATTCGTTATACCTATTACATAATCCATTCCCTTTTCATGCAAATGAAATTTTTTTAAATGATTATTTATTGTCGCAAGTAGATACATATGTGTATGTTTATTCAGTTTCCAGTAACACTATTTTAAATACAATTTTATTAATGCTATTGTTAGTTTAAAAAGTTTATTAAATTTTGTTTATTTGAATTTCATACCATTTTGTATTATTGGCTTGTTTTCCAGGCTGGCATATTGACAAATTTCAACACCAACCAATCGCGAATAAAACCTGGACTGATTTTGAATAGGGAATGGTAAATGAAATATCGTTTCGGCGAATAACAATAACAAGACTTCGGGTAAATGCAAAGTAATGCTTCGTTTAACATGTTGTAAAAAAAATCATTACGAATTGGACGGCATTCTGTAGGACTAGAAATGAAACTTAGATAATAGTTGTATACGTTGAAGTAATCTCCATATAGAAGCCAATCCTCCGGTGACATATTTTCTTGCATTTCTCTAACGTGAAGTTCGTGTTGAGCGAAGATTTTGGTATCTTGAGGATATGAACCTAGACGTATATTTATAATTCGATCATTAAAAAGAACATTATTGTAAAAAAAAATGTTGCCAATTTTCATGCGTACCTGGTATGAAAGCTACAACCGATACTTGAAATTTTTTCAGTTCAACTCTTAGAGCATTGGTCCATGCCAGAAGGCCTGCTTTGGATGCTGCGTACACTGATAATCCAGGAAGAGCCTCTAACGAGCAATGACTGCAGATATTTATTATACGACCTACAAACGTAAACCAGTGTCTCAGCTCCCTCATTCGTCTTCTAAAATTGTAGTGAAAATATACCTTTATTTCGACGAATATGAGATAGGAAGCTGTTGGTAACATCCATCGCTCCGATCAAATTTACCATGATCTGATTCCGTATTTGAGCTTCAGTCTGCCAGGCAAATTCTCCAAATACCATGATACCAGCATTATTCACGAGCGTTCGTAATACTGATCAAGTTTCATAAAAAAAAGTACAAGTTATCAAATACCATACTAAACTTTTGTAAGGGTTGATATTTGGGAGCACTTACTTAATCCGGAATTAGTCTCCAAGATATTGTTGATGCGAATGAATGCATTTTTAATACTCTCACTCGAGGTGACATCCAACTGCACCGTGAAAACATTTTCTAGCTGTTCGAGTTGGACACAGCCTTCACTTTTTTCATTCAAACATGCTGCAAACACAGTAAAACCAAGTTCATGACAGTACGTTGCTATTGAATATCCTATACCAGAGTCACAACCGGTGATCAATACAGCGTGATTTTTATCGGGAGAATACTTTTTACGAAAATATTTCAAACACAGGAGGACTACAGTGAAAAAAGTACAAATGAAAAGTTCAATCAACATTATGATGTTGGGCAGAAATTGATGTTTTTCGTACGTGAGTGCGAATTATTTACCTCTCTGATATCATTCGAATTGTTTACAAGTCTTAGATTCTCTGTAATTACTAATTAGTAATTTAGTTAATTTATCTGGATTATTCATGATTAAAGGTCTTATCAAACCTTATCATTAAATTTTTTTTTTGAAAAAAAAAAATAATTCAAACTTTGTCCCGCTCAACCTCCCCGCCTATCGCTTAGCTTTCAAAAATGTTAAAAATGTTACCAACTTAGTCAATGAGAGAAATTTTCAACTGTCATTTTGATTGCCTATTTGACTACCTACCAAATACCAATAATTTCGTATATTAACTTTTATTTCGCCAAAAAGTCGACCAAGAGAATAATTTTGCCATTATATTGAAAAAAAATAACAAAAAACAATTAAAAAATTAAAAAATTAAAATTTTGTTGAGCAAAAATCAGAAAAATTAATTAATAATCATCGGCGCATTTCGCAATTTTGACGTGATGTTACGAAAAATAGAGAATTTTTGATTATTTATCTCTGGTAACATTGTAGTAAAAATTTGTTTGTTTTCCCGGTTTTTTGTTAACAAACTTTTCGAGATTTTTCGTCATAATCATTTTAATTTCTTCTTAATTTCTTTTCGAAACTGTACAATTTATTCGTGTTTTACATGGGATTTAATTAATTTGAAAATGAGTTCGCAGTATTTCGGTTTCGACGACGATGCCACAGTAAGTACATCATGCATTCAAAAGTCGCCTCGACCTGCTTTGAAACCAGCACCGAAGAAGGTGGCTGCGGCGGAAATGGAGAAACTTTCTATATCGCAAATTCAAGCTCTCTTGTGCCAAGATCTTACTTCACTCGATGGTACATTGGATTCATCCACAAATGAGACTAGTTTTTATACAGACGAGGTAAGTTTTGGTTTATTGAAAAAATTTTCAACTAAATTTAACCCACTAACCACCGAATTATTCTTGTAGCAAGATTATCAAACTGTTGAAACACTTTCGAAAACCGCGGATGAAGGTTATGTTCAAGAAGAGGTAATTGAAATATTATCACTTTTACCTTTATTGTGTTGTGTTCAATCCTTATTAAGTTATTAATACTTTATACTTTACAGACAAGTACGATGATTAAAGAGAAGATTGAAAAGCGACCAAGAAAAGTGTTGAGAGATATCGAAAACCAATCTGAGGTGACTAATATTTAGACTTCAAGTGCAATAGTTCATATTTTAAATACCAAATAACTAATTTTCTTTGTTGCCAATACAGATAAATTGTAAAACGTATAAAAAACCTGCCAAAGCTGCTGCTACCGCTAAAAAAGAAGCAAAAATTGCCAAACCTAAAAAACGTAAAGCGAAAAAAGAAAACGAAGAAGTGAGTGATTTGTTGATTGTTTTAAACTATATGAAGCATTCGTAATTTTAATCTTTCTTTCAATGTTACAGAATGAAGAGAACTTTGATAAATTCGCCGAACAAATCAATAAACAATTCGCTCAAGTGGAGAATTTCCAATTACACGTTGAGTAAGATCGAAGAAAATATGAACTTTTTCGTATTATGTGATTTTTTTTATAATATTCACCGTATCGCAGATACTCTTATGAAGCATTTTTATAATTATTAGACTCGACCTATTAGCATTAGTTGATATTTTTTATATATTTTCTTGTGAATTATTTATTGTTTTATTTATTCGTAATGTAAAATTTGTACATTTATTTTGTAATTATTTTGAATAAACTCGATCGTCTACTTACCTAAGGTCATTCAATATCCTACTTCTACAAACTTGGTGTGTAATTGACCGTTTATTGTGTATTGTGTTAATTAAAAAGCATGCTCTTGTAAAATACGTTTATTGCATAAGAACTAAATACTACGAAGTAAAAAAATAATAAAATTGTTCGTTCATAACATAATGTAAAATCAATGACGATTCGTACATAAAATACTGAAGAAAATACGAATACTGAAAAGTCATCGTTTCATAATAAAAAAATAGTCATCTTACTAAATACGATTAAACTTTCTTCAAATCTTAGCCAATAACTAAACAAAATAAACAAAAAAAATACAAATACTTTGGCCAATTTTAGGTATCTACGTAACTATACATTTAATAAAACGCACATGGTAATGTTTCGAATCACAGGAGAATAATTATATTCACATCACGGACTTGTACTTCTTTAAACAATACCCCGAAGGCCATATTATTGCAATTCAATTCGAGTATAGTAATAAAAAATAACGTTGATTTGAAAACGCGCCTTAAAGTATTATTTCAACATCTACGAGCAGGAGAAGTAAAAAACCGTCTGTTCTTGGAATCGGCCACTTTAGGTTTGGGAGAGTCTTTAAAACGAGACGTCTTCGCATTTCTGTCATTTTTCAGCGTTCCTTCGTCTGCCAACAGGCCATTCCAAAACTCGGACGATAATTCGAGCAGCTCGGTGACAATAGCTATGGAAACTTGAGCTTCGATGAACGGATTCATAGGTTCGACACCGGAGAATCCCACGATTGTGGGACCGAAAACAGTGGCTAAGTTGTAAACGGGCATTTTACTATCGATAGTCGCTGCTACACGCTGCAAATGTAAGATCAAAAACGCTAATGTATGGCGATTAGCTTGAGGTAACGATAAAATCAAAGTTTTCAATTTTTCGACGTTTTTATCGGCCACTTCCAGGGCGAAGTTTTCTCTTTCTTCTCGTGGTACGAGGGGATCGTCCAAGTTACGCAGGAAGTCTTTCAAACAGCAGCAAATCGTATGAATATCGACTTCTTCGAGCGATGGAATGCCTTTACATTTGAGGAATTTTTCTTTCAATGCTCGAATCTCTCTGTCGTTTCCTGGAACTCTGAAATTTAAGAAAAAAATCATTAGAGAACTGAAAGCTTGCTTTGAGCAATCCTGTGACTTTGTAGGTACTTTACCTGTACAATCCAATCTCTTTCAAGCCCAACTGTTCGATTTTATTAACGCAGTGAATCACCAAAGCTGGAATTTTAGGAAAAGTTGGCGGAATGAAATCCTGTAGCGACGCTTTCGTTCCTTTCTTCGTAGGTGTGCCCATCGAAACACAAGGCAACGGTAGTTTACTTCGACATTCTCCGTGCAACGTTGCATTGCAACCTGAACATCTAAAAGCGTTCTGACCAAATTTCAATCTTTTTTCGCAAAACACACAACGCTCCGGCATGATAACGTTTCGACTGATAAACGTATGATTTCGATTATTCAGTTTACTCAAATTGAGAGAACTTTCGCTATCGACGGCCGCAGAACTATTTCTCACGCTCGATCTTCTCTTCTTAATAGCGATCGGTTGATCGTCGCAGGAAATACGGTGTTTTTTATACTGTTGATAGGGTATAACCGAATCGTCGAGTTCTTCTTCGGATCGAGTAGAGTTGGTATTATTGGCGGTTGAATCGGCTTCCATAATAGTACTCAGACAGCTATTGACGTTACTTTTCGAGTCATCTTCTAACATGGACATGTAGTTCTTTACAGAAGTGGGTAGGTTTGATAAGTCGTCGAGTAAGACTTGGCGCAATTCGTTATACTTTCCGGCAAATCGTTCTCTTTCGGTTTCGGTTTGAAGTCGACGAGCTCGTTCTCCGTCGATGATCTTTTTGGCTGAGGTTAGTTTGCAGTTTACCAACGATATGTCTTTTGTAGCGTTGTCCAGAGCCATTTGGAGACGTTTGCATTCGTTAAAACATTCGATATATTTCAAGTGATGTTGCTCTTGACGTAACACGTATCTGAAGAATATAAAAAAGCTGTTAGAAATTGGTTCTGTGAATTACTTTATAAATGATGAAAGTTGGAAAGTTACTTCAGGAATGTTTCCTCGCAAGGGTTCTCAATCACCACTTGATAAGCTTTCATTAGTTCGTCGAATTGAACCACAACGTCACTCATTGTGTCTTCTGGTAACCTGCGTTTGAATTATTTTCATTAATAGTTTATCTAAGTATAAAGTAAATAAAAATTGATACCTTGTCGAATGAATGTGTAACGTACTTTTGAAAATAATCGAATGAAATAAGTTGGTTTACACCGGTATTCTAGTCTAGATAAGACAATTAATAAGAAATCTGCGAATTAAAAATACTGTCCATTGAAACCTCGACGAGATGAAACCTTAACTTACGAACAACGAACAATTCTCAACCATGACAGTTATCAACTACTAATACTACCCAAGAATAAGAAGAAATGAGGTGTCAGGTGTGATTAAGGGAACATGTAGATGGCAGGGGAAGGGATGTTCAATGCTCAAAGAAAGCATGTTCAACGATGTTGGATTTTTTTTTCTTTTAATTTCTAGGATTAAAAAATCTTTATATTTATATTCATTATGAAAAGAATTTTGATTTTATGATTTTTTTCCCTGCTCGAGTTTGGCTCAAGTGGGAGAAATAAAAAAAATATATCATAAAATCGAAATCTTTTTATGCGAATAGATAGCCAGATAGGTAGATTTTTCAATTCTAAAAAAAGTTTTCTTCTCTTGTACCAGGGAATAATTGGTAGAAGATGTGTATCTTCAGGAACAGCAAAGGTACAAATTATTTTTAAAATTTAATAAAAATCATTTATAAAAAGTGGAAAAATTTAAATTATGAAAAATAAACTCCATCTATTATAAACGTCCTATCAAGAGTTAAAAAATTGCGAAAATTTTGTAATTGGAAATTAAGAAAAGTCATCCTTAATAAAAATTTATTGAAAAAAAATTCAATCTTGAAAAATTTCAACAAAAAAAAAATTCAAAATTTTTAGAATTCACTTTTTGAAAATTAAAAACATTTCTGAATAGTTAAAAAAACCTACACTGTTTCTATTCGTGAGAATTCAAAGAAAATCTCCCCAAAAATTAAAAAAAATTCAATATGTTGAAGAATTTGACTAAACTAATTTTATTGAAAATTTATCATAATTAAAAATTAATAAGTAAAATTTTGGAATTGTAAAATTTCAAAAATCTAGTTTTGAAAAGTAAAACAAAATCTTCTTTAAAAAAAATTTCAAAAAATCCATCTTTGAATTTTTTTCAAAAGTAGGTAACAAATATCATTTTTTTAAATTAAAGAGAAAATTATCTATAAAAATTGAAGAAAATTTATTGATAAAATAATAAAATATCTACCTATTTAAAAAATTATCCAATTTTTATTTTTGAAAATTTATAAAAAACCATTTATTTTCAATAATTGAAAAATTTTGAAAATTTTGTAATTGAAAATTTAAAAAAGTTATCCGTATCATTAAAAATTATTGGAAAAAATTCAATTTTGAAAAATTTAAAAAAATGTATTTTTCAAAATTTTCAAGATACAATTTTTGAAAATCAAAAAAATTTTCAAGTAAAGGAAAAATTTAACCTTGAAAAATTGAAATAAAAATAGTCAAAAAAATTTACACAGTTTCTCCTTGTAAAAATTCAAGGAATATCTTCCTAAAAATTGAAAAAAATGCAATATGCTGAAGAATTTGACTAAACTAGTAAAATTTTTAAAAATCTAGCATTGAAAAATATAAAAAAATAACCTCTGAAAAATTGAAAAAAATCCATCTTGAAATTTTTTAAAAAATAGCTACCTATCATTTTTGAAATTTCAAGAGAAAAAAATCTCTAAAAATTGAAGAAAATTCATTGATAAAATAATAATAAAATAGGTATTGAAAAAATTATCCAATTTTTATTTTTAAAAATTTATGAAAAACCATTTCAAAAATTGAAAAATTTGTAAAATTTTGTAATTGAAAATTTAAAAAAGTTATCATTACAAATTATTGGGGAAAAAATCAATTTTGAAAAATTTTTAAAACGTATTTTTCAAAATTTTCAAGATTCAATTTTTGAAAATCAAAAAATTTCCAAGCAAAGGAAAAATTTAACCTTTGAAAAATATTGAAATAAAATAGTCTTCTCTTTGTGAAGATTCAAGGAAAATCTTTTTAAAAATTGAAGAAAATTTAATACGTATGTTGAAGAATTTGACTAAACTAATTTTTTTGAAAATTAATCATAATTAAAAATTAGTAGATAACTAAGTAAAATTTAAGAATTACAAAATTTAAAAAAATCTAGTTTTGAAAAATAGGAAAAAATCACCTCTAAAAAAAATTGTAAAAAATTCAACTTTAAAATTTTTTTAAAATAAAAAAAATATTATTTTTGAAAATTCAAGAGAAAATGAACTCTAAAAATTGAAAAAAAGAATCATTGAAAAAATTAAAAACTCTTAGATACTTATTCTTTATGTAATAAGCATGAAAAATCATCCTAAAAATAGAAAAATTTGATCAGTCTTATTTTATGGAAATTCATCGTGACTAAACATTGGGAAAATTTTGAAAAATGAATGTAAAATGAGCATCTTTGTTATGCAAGATTTTTGAGGTATTTTAAAGTTGTTCTTTTTTTATACAGGGTGTTCCGGATTGAGAGTAAAGCCTTCCAACCAGTAACTATGCAACTCATGTTGAGTCGATGTAGGTATGTTTGCATAACCTTTGGACTGCAGGGGCTGAGTTATGCTCATCGAAATTTTTTTTTTTTTCGTTTACGCCGAGTGTTTTCAGCCTTGCGCTTCTCGACAACTACAATAGTTAGAAAGTTGCGCTTTGCGGCATCGGATGGCAAATTTTGTGTAGAATTTTTTCATGGGTCTGGTAATTTTTTTAGGGGGACAAGGAAGTCTATACCGAGCAAAATATTTGAAAAAACATGTGAAAAAAGTGACAATTTTTCATGTTTTTCTGTGATAACTCAAAAAGTTTCCCTCTAACCAAGCGTTTATTTAACTTTTCTAGATGAAAAAATGCTGCTCTTTTCAATGGCGCAAACCCCACCCCTCTAGCTCACTCCAATCAAAAGTTATGAGCGAATAATTTGTTGAAAAACGTCTGAAAAAAATCATAATTAAATTTTTTTTCAATTTATTTTTCTCAAATAATTTTTTTCAGATGTTTTTCTACAAAAATAAACTGCTCATACCTTTTGATACATAAAAAAAAATATTTCAGAAAAATTAAAAAAAAAAATATTGTGATTTTTTTCAGACTTTTTCCAACAAATTATTCGCTCATAACTTTTGATTGGAGTGAGCTAGAGGGGCGGGAACACCCCGTATAATAGGAAGTGTTTGTACCCCAAAACCCTCCCCTTAAATACGCTGAACCGTTGTTCACATTTTTCACATGAATAATTTTTTTTTAAGAACTCGTGATAACTTTAGGACTTGAAATACGACGAAGATTCACGCTGCCCGAACGGAGGGAGGGCAACAATTTTGAAAAATCACGATTTTAAATGAAAAAACACTGATTTTCTTCACAAATTTGAATAAATTTGATCTGAAAATGCAGAGAACACATAAGCCTAATTTTTTTTTGTTTTCTTGGGAAAAAATATTTCAATTTTTTTTAAAAACAATTTTTTTTTTTGTTTTCTTGGGAAAAAATATTTCAATTTTTTTTAAAAACAATTAAAGTAGGTACCTAAATTTTTTGCAGTAAAAATTTATGTTTTAAATTGTTGGAGAAAAAAATATTGAAATTTTTCTGAAGTAGAAATTTTTTCATTTTTTTTTTTGGTGTTATAGAAATTGTTTAATTTTTTTTAGGGTCATAAAATTTCCATGTAATTCTCACATTCCTGTCCCTACCTTCGTGTAATAACCATTCCCCAACCGTAAACCTTGCAATCCCTCAGTAAATAGGTACTAATAAAATCTTTCAAAAAATGTATATTAAACAATAACAATATATTTCAATAAAAAATAACTAGGTATGAAATAGAACTAATGTGACTAACTGTATACAATTAAATAACAGTGAACGAAGGAGAGAGAAAAAAAAATAATAAAACCCTACTTAAATAATAATAATAATAATAATAATAATAATAATAATAATATAATGATAATAAAATAACGAAGGCTTTTCTGTACACGTAATAATTTTTGACCAAGAAAAAAGAAAATATAGCTTAACAGCTATAGCTGTACACAATTTGAAACCCCCACAAAACTGAAGGTCTTCGTAACCAAAGGGTATTACATAATATATTACAACCGCAATATCAATTACAAAATAATTTTTTTTTGTACAAAATCTTCTCAACTACATGACTAGAAGCTCCATCATGAAATGTTTAAATGCTCGAGATTGTTACAATATTTCCATTTAGACGTTTTATGATAATAGGAAGAGAAAAAAACACACCCCAGGAATGTACATCATGTCATAAATAATTGTCCTTAATTAAATGTAAAATGATTCGGATACAATAATATACATTAAACAAATATATAAGTAATGATATGTGTCAGTATAAATAAGTGAAGTTCATACCTTAATCGTAGAGTATTTTTCGTTTCGAATATGTTTTTTTTTTTTTTTTAATTTAAAAAAAATACCGTATAAAAAAGTAATACATGCTATTACATCGATCGTCACCAGTTTACTGAAATTTCCATTACAATTCCCACGTAGTTGTTTCCGTTTTACGGTCAAGTTTTTTATCTTCGAAAAAGGAAACTAATTTATCGTATTAGATAATTTTTTTCCCCGATCGAATCATCGAAACAAATAATTTAAGTATACGATGTTTTAACATTTGAATTGGGAAGATTTTTATTTTATGTATTTTAACCATCTTGTACACGTACCAAATAAATTATATAAACTGGTAACAAAACTTTACGCTTGAAACGAGCCAAAAAAAAAAAAAAGAATACACAAAACAATCGAAATACAAAAATTACATAATTATTAAAACAAAAAAGTAATCGCATAAAATATTACATATTATGAAATAAAAAAAATATATAATATTTATGACAGAATATTTAGAATATTCTCGCAAAATAACTTAGAAAAAAAAACCAATCACAGTAAAAATAAACTAAATTACAGGATTAAATAGTTATAAATTTTTTAGTAAACATGAGCATTGGCGATGTATATTTACAAGATATTTATATGTTTTATAAATGAAAACGAAAGAGAAAATAGATCATTTTGTACAACGTTAAATAATATAGACAGACGAAAATCACGGCGAAAGTAGAAAATTGGTCATTTTAATTTTAGAATTTTAATAAATAAGTAAAATAGAAAAATAAATAAATAAAGACGAAACAAAATCGGGATAAAATTTCATTACTCGGGTATCGATGAAAAAAATCAGACTTATTGCTTGAGTACACACAAATCAAAATAATAACGCATCGTATTCTCAGATGATGTGAATCGGTGGCTAAAACTACGGGCAGAAAATTTCAATTATCTAACTTAATTTAAAGCTATCAAGCCAAGCAATATGCCACGATGCGCCGTTATAAATTGGAGGGTGGGCAATGACACCCTGCCGCGCATAACTTTAGCTATACCACTGTGCTTGTGCTATCGTTTGATATAGTCGTAGACATGGAACTGGCAGCAGCTACGAGGTGAGCGTTCGCGCTAGTCTGAAAATATAATTAAAACAATTGATTAGATTTTAATCAAATATTCAAAGGATAGTGGCTCGTTTACGGAGTACGAGATTCTCTGATGCGACATACGAGCTCTACGATATTAGTGACACGCACATGATGAACGGAAATAGCGATAATTGTTTCTCAAATAGGTTTGTACTCAGGGTTGGCAACGTATAATTTTGTATGGTAGCTCAATTTTCCCCCAAGGCAAGGAATATTAAGTAAAATTTTTTAAATGTTGGATGTAGAAATGATTTTTTTTCCAAAAAAATTATTTTCTCAAAAAAAAAAAAAATGAACCTCTCACTTCAAAAATTGACGAATTTTCAATTTCAAAACAAGTAACATTTTTTTTGACTAGAATAAAATTTTTCATTTTCAAAAAAATTATATTTTGTAACAACTAAAAGAATATTTTGTTCCAAAAAAATTCACAGACTCTTTTGATTTGAAAAAAAATTAAGAACTTTCATTCCAAAAAATAATTAAATTTTTCATTTCCCTGAATTCAATTTTTATTATTCCAAGAAAACTATATTTTTTCATTAAAAAAAACTACTCAAAATTATTTAAAAACTTTTTGAATTCCAAAAAAAAAATTAAAAAGTAGGAATATTTTTCTCCAAAAGATGAGAATTTCATTTTGACTTCTCAAAGAAATATTAAGAAAATTCTTCATATCAAATTTCTTTATTCATCAAAAATTAAAATTATTCATTATGAAAAATTCAAAATTTTTATTCGAAAAAAAAAAAAATTTAAAATCAAATTTATTTTATTTGTTGAAAATTGAAAAAAATATATATTCCAAAAAATATTATTTTTTCTCCCTCCAAAATTCAGCATTAAAAAATTAAGACTTTTTTTGGATTTTTCCACAAAAATCATCAAAATTCAGAGATTTTTACTCCAAAAAAAATAAAAAAGTTTTTATTGCAAAAAATTGGAGATTTCTTCTCAAAAAAAGAAGCAATTTTTTTATTCAAAAAACTGTTCAAAAAAATTGAAAAAAATTTCATTCCCCAAAAAATTGAAATATTTACTTCAAGAAAAAGTTGAAAATTCAGAACTCCGAAAATATAAAAAAAAAATTATTCCAACAAATTACAAAATTTTTCATTTTCATAAAATCAATTTTTTAAATTTTAAAAAAATTTAAAAAGTTCTCATTCCGAAAATAGGGATTTTTTCTTCAAAAGATAAAATTTCATTTTGATAAAATTCTTCATTTCCAAAACATAAAATATGTACTTATCTTTATACCTATTCCTTGAAAAATCAAAATTATATCTTACCTATTCCGAAAACTTCAAAAAATTTTATTTAAAAAAAAATATTAAAAAATGACTCCAAAAAATTCAATAATTTTTTTTGTTTTAAAAAAATCAAAAATTTCGACTCCAAAATTATTGAAAAAATTTCCATTCCAAAAAGATTATTTTTTCTCCCTCCAAAATAAGGAAAATTTTTCAGCTTTAAAAAATTAAGTGATTTTTTCTGATTTTTCCTCAAACAAATAAAGTTTAAAAAAATATCCAGAAAAAATTTGACAACACCGTGTTCATTTATAAAAATTCAGAGACTTTTTTACTCTAAACAAAAAAAAAAAAAGGAAAAGAGATTAATTCTTCTCAAAACAAGTAGAAATTTTATGATACGTACAAAAAATTGTCCAAAATAAATTGAAAAATCTTTTCATTCTCCAAAAAACAAATTATTTTTTCAACCCTCAAAAAATGTAAATGTTCACTTCAACTAAAAATTAAAAATTTTACAATCACAAAATATTTAAAAAAAATTTTATTCCAAAAAATTCAAAAATTTTCATATTAAAAAATTAAAAGAACTACCGTATCAACGTATCGTATATTTTTAATTTTATCTTGTCAAAAAAGAATGATAAATTTCAATGTCACAAAAAAGGGTAATTTTTTAGCTTATAAAAATCAACACCCCTCCCTAAAAAAAAAATGAAAAAATTTATTATTATGTTTCGAAAAATAAAAAAATTCATTTCAAAAAATTTTCTACCCAGTAAAGTAGAGAAAAATTCCATTTTCAAGAAATTAAGAAATTTTGATTTTTCAAAAATTAAGTTATTGAAATATTTTTACTTCCAAAAATTGAGAAATTTCCCCTTTGCCCCCCCCCAAATTTGTAGATACTTGATTTTTTAATTCAAAAAAAATTTAATGATGGAATGTTTTATACTCATTTTTTAAATTTTCGTTCTTCACGAAACAAAGAGCCTTACTCACTTCAAAAAAATTCAAGTTTTTCTCTTAAAAATTGAGAACTTTTTTATTAATAGCTTGGTTCGGGCGATCCTACACAAAGTTACACAAGCTGCACTTTTTCAACTTATCAGTTAATGGACGAATCATAATCAAGTTTGTGCAACTTGAGTAACTTTGTGCAGCTTGTGTAGGGTCGCCCGAACCAAGCTAATAATTTAAAGATTTATGATTCTTTTTTCAAAAGAATCAAGAAATTTTTTACTCATTTTCAAATTTGAAAAATTTCTACTACCAAAAAAAAAATTATATACTTAGGTATACTAATATTGAGAGCTTTCACTATAAAAAATTAAGATTTTTTTAACATCAGAAATTTTTTTAAATTTTCATTCTAAAAAAATTAAAATAAAAAACTGAGAATTTTTTTCCTCTAAAAAACAAGGGATTTCTTGCTTTAAAAAATTAAGATTTTTCCAAATGAGATATTTCTCACAGCAAAAATGGAAATTTATTTACTAGGTACTTGAAAAAAATAATAAACATTTTAGGTAATGAAAAATTGAAAAAATTAGCATTGAAAAAAATCTAAGAATTTGTACTTCCAAAAAATTGAGAAATTTCATTTCTCAGAGAAATAAAGGGACTTTTTGTAATGAGAAATTTATTTTTCAGGAAACAATTGAGAAATTTTCACGAAAAATTTGAGAAACATCCTTACTTTCAAAAACTGCGAAATTTTTTTTTATACCTAATATTATTATATTAATTAAAGATTTTTGATTTTTTTTTTCAAAAAAATTAAGGAATTTTTTACTCAATTTCAATTTGTTTTACATGGAAATAAAACTTTATTTTCTCCAACAAATGGAGAAATTTTCATCTTCAAAAATTAAGATTTTTTTTCGCCGAAATTTTTTTTTTAAATTCAAAAAAATTAAAAATAAATACCTACTTGGTTATAAAAAAAAAATTAAAAAAATTTTCATTCCAAAAAAATCAAAGAACTTTTCATTTAAAAAAAGTGAAACATTTTTTACTCAAAAACATTTTGAAATTTTTTCATTTCATAAGAACTGAAATTTTTTCAATTTTGTTTTAAAAAATTGAAAATTAAAAAAAAAAAGAAACAGAAATTTTAATGGGTATGGATTTAATTTTTGCATTTTTAAACTTTTCTATGGTAGAGCATATTTCACGTTTGAAATTTTTTTCGTTGCTCGAGCACCCCCTCAATCGCTCAGTTGCCAACCATGATTGAAATTTTACGCCATAAGATAAAAAAAAGTTTTCCCACTTCGAATCATTCAAACAATTAAACCTTAATTAATGAAATTATTAGTAAAAAGCATCAATACTAACCACTTTACCGGGTCTAGCCCATGTGAATACGCATCCGTCGTAGCACGACGTTAGTATACAATCTTCCTTGAACACCAACGCCGATAACCTTTCGTTGGAAATTTTCTTACAAATTAAAGGTTCTAGAAGGGGGCACTGGTCGAATCGCGGACACGCAGCAGTTCCGATCAGTTTCATAGGATCTTCTAGTTCGGAGAATCGGACACAGTTGCCAGCATACTTATCAGATCCGCTGCTGCTACTTCGAGAGGAATACTTTTTACTGGAATTACCGCCGCTATCCCGCCTTTCGCCGAAGCTGAGTAAAACTAGTCTTTGAGTCAGTGTCGGCGGAGAATGTTTAGACGATCCGCTGCCGCTTTCCGCTTGATTGTCTTTACTGTTGTTGTTGTTATTATGATTTGTATGATTTACATGGTGATGGGTACTAGCTACTATGCAATTATTCGAATTTATATGGTTGGACGATGCGGCTCCGCAAATTTCGCCATTATTACTATAGTCGTTAGTCTTTGATTTGATAGTAACTGCGCTACAATGGATAGGTTGCCTTAACACGTCGTCTGTGATATCCCAAAGACATAGCTGAGTGTCTTGTCCGACAGATCCTAACCTGCAAGTGATAAAATGACCAAAAATGATGGAATTTTTCGCAAAAATGAGATGTAATAATCGGTACAATGCTTACCTATAGCACGTAGAGAAACATTGGTTTTCTGATGACTGATCAGACGGTAGAAAAGACGACGTGAACGGATCGAAAGCAACGACATTGATCCAGCTATGATGGCCTTGCCCACGAGCCACAATTTGTTTCTCGTGAAAACTCCAAATAGTCACTAAATCGTCTTCTCCGCCGACAGCTACATATTTACTATCCGGCGACCAACAGACGCACAACAGTCCGCCAAAGTAACTCCTAGCTATGCCAACTAGTTCCATTGTATCGTAATGGAAAACGCGCAGGAAGCCGTCCTGAGATACCACAGCTAAGTACAAATTACACGGAGAGAAGGCGAATTGATTTATACAACTGTTCTCCGATCCTATCACCCATCTGTATAACGGATTACGGGTGGTTTTCGTCTTGCATACGTGTATCGCGTAACCTTCTCCACTCTTGAATAATTGGTAATTTGGTGGCGAAGCGCTGCATGGTAACTCTTCGTTATAAAGATACAATTGGCCGCTGGCATGCGATGTTAGAAAGAAATTCTTCGAATTAGGTACCCACTGAATGCAGGTTACTTTACTACTATCCACCAATTTCTGAAATTGAATAACGAATTTGAAATCAACGCTGATCGTATTTGCGACAATATGCTAACGCGAATGAGTAATTTACTTACTTCTTCGTTGAATACTTTATAGATATCTTTTCTAATGATATCTTGCAACGTAACGATACCAGTATTGAATCCGACTAATAAAGGTACTGATTCGCACGACGCGCAAAACGAATTGAAACTATGGCATGTCGGGTTCATCGTTTTATACGATTTCTTCTCTATCTGCGTAATCATGTCTGCCCCCTGTAATACAATTCACATACGACCAATGTAATTAGTAACCAAATCAACAAATACCAAATAAGTAGGTTCTAGAGGGAGAAAATACTTCAATATGAAGTCGAATATTGCTAAATAATGCTATATAAACGGAAACGTAGGTACTTACGCTTTTGACCCCCTTATAGACATAAATGTAAAGTTCTTTGCCGATATTCAAGCATAAGCGTTCATTATACTCTCGGATTCCGGGTATAGTTACTAGCGACAGGTGTACTGAATTTAACGGAATAGAAGTGGCTGCGAAATTCGAACGATTTGGACGATAATATTCAATCAGTGGCATCAAACTATAGACACCTTCTCTCGTAGAAAAACGTGTTTTTTGATCATCTTTCACGGAACTATCGCCATTCATCGCCATTTTTCATTACTGATCCGTTACATAATAACACTTGGAGATAAATGGAACATTATTTCGAGTAACCAAAAATGTTTAATTAAATCAAAAGCTTTAATACCGACAAACATTTTAAAATCAACACAGAAAAGAGATAAGAAGAAACTCACATAAATATTAAAGCCAACGAAGTAAAAACTAAAAATCAGTACTGGATGAAAAATATTATCGTGGAAACGAGAAAAAAGCACAAAGCCAATAATTTTTTTCAATTTTTACGATCTGCCAAAATACACCTTGATTTTATTGTAATAGTCGCGACTTAAGGTGTATTTTTATAGATTTTTTGAAATAAAAAAAGTGATGCATCATTCAAATTATCCAGTTTTTAAATATACATGCTTGACCGAAATGTCTTTTAGTTTTTCCAAGAATTCGTATCATTTTGGAAATTCCATGGGAACTCTTCGAAGTTTGTGTTGAAATTTTTGCCGTTTTTTGAATGATTGTGTCGCCTTTGCGTTAACGTGCTCGCAGTTTGCTTTATTGCATATTGTACGCGTGTTTAATTACCTTTTAATTCAATACTTCGCTTTGTTTTTTTGTTCGTTTCACACCTTGAATTTCAAAATGGTAAGACATTTTAATATTCGATTGTATGTAAATCGCATGACGAAATGATAACAAACTCACTGTCCATTTTCGATTTCTCACTTAGGACGTCTACCTCATGATACAAAGAAAGAAACTCACAATTTTCACCGATGCGAAAGATAATACCGATATATTCGAAGTGAAAAAAATCATCGAAGGTAAAATCGGTGTTAGTGAGCGAATATCAAATTCCTATGCCTTACTTAACATACGAATTCTTTTTCACAGGAATAATTAAGATTCCCCCTCAGAATCAAATGTTATTTACGAAGGATCACGATGTTATGGAGGACGAGAAAACGTTGTCTGAATACGGTTATAATACGAACCAAGCACGTGCCCAGTCTCCTGGATTCATCGGATTAGCGTTGAAGTACGATCAATTTCTCGATTTGCGTTTGATATTTATGCCGTATAGCATTTTAATTATTTTTTGTTGCGTATGTTTAGACAAGAAAATGGAGAATTTGAAACTCTCGATCTCGAACCTTACTCTACTCCGCCGGATTTGCCTTACGTTATGAAGAATAACACCGAATGTCAAGAAACCGCTTGAAGGAGTATGCTTGTTCGTTTCTATTTTTTCACCAAGACTTAATTAATATAGTTTACTACTCGTCCTAAATATATTTAATTACTTTAGTTCGTTAATTTGGTCTTATTCTCTTTTATTAGAGATGTTGTGATTTAATTTTTATTCCTGTATAGTTTTTACTTTATTTCTAATTTACTTCTACGTTTTATGCATTTTTATTATTCTGTGGTGAAAGAAATGCGTAACATGATTATCTTAATAATTCGTTTTTGTATAAATTGAAAGTATTAATTGAAAATTGTGTTATTTTATTTTTTATTGGACGTGTAACTTAATTAGTATCACAGTAATTGGTTTCAAAGATACATATTGTTGGACAAAACTATTTCGAAAACTTAAGAATGAAGCTTTTATATACTGAAATGGCAGCTTTATCACAGGGTACCAAGTGTGCTTTGCTGTGGATGTAAACTTCACGTGTCTCTGGATTGAAACAATTGGCTAACTCTTCGCTTTTACCTGTTGATATCATGATGTGATTATTTTTTATACGTAGCTCTTTTAATGATCGAATCAAACATACTCTTATCAACCAAATTATCGGCTTCACCCATAACGTGTAATGATGGTACATTGATGGTATTTTCGTAGTATTTAGAGTGACTCTTGATATGTGATTTCAATCCGGAAATGACTATGATGAATTGAAATCCTAGGTACATAATTAATGATGCAATAAATTGATGATCTACCTTTGAAAAATCAATAACGAGGATAATAATGTTACTTTGTTTTTGTTCTAACTGATCCATAGCTGCAATTATGGCTGCTAAAGATCCGCCTTGAGAAAATCCTAATAATCCATGATATGGACCATCTGTATTGTATTTATCTTCGATCGCTTTCAGGCTATCTTGGAATCCTACATCGAGATCATATTCTGACCGGCTGTACGATCGATTTTCGTTAGTAAACCACCAGCCTCTCGGATCTGATTGTACATTGTATTCGTGATATTTTGTTAAAATAATGTAATGAACAGTCTGAGAATATTGAATAATTGGTTAGTATTCGTTCACCATTATTGATACCTTTTTCCTCATCTGTGCTGTTTTCAACTCTGTGAGGCGAATCTAAATAATGCCATTCGACTGTTTTTATTGTTTTTCGAATTCCACCGGTTTTCTCTCTCAGTATTTGAGCATTCTGTTGATACCCGTGTAGGCATAGAATCTGTGTAAAAATCAAGCAAGAAGTTCATTCAATCTTTCCTATTCTCAAGTAGGTACAGATTTGAAGAACATGACATTTTACAGTAATAATAGGTACTTAACTTTATTTTTTCTTGGGTCATTATTGCCGATGTGCAAAAGCGTGATATTGTGAGGTAAGTAACTAAACGAAAATTCAATATTCCGGTGGACATTACCTCAAGATTTATTGTATAAATTTCTATTTTCTTTTGCACTGTTGACCATTACCTTATCAGTCTGAACAGAGGTTTTATTTTAGTGTAAAATCTAGGTAAAATCATTAATCAGCTGTTTCATTTCGTCTTCATTGAAATTTTTAATTATTCAGATATCATGAAATGAAGAAAATTCATCAATTTTTTGGTGGGGTAAAGGAAGCTAGGATTGCTAGGAAGCCTGTAAATTTGGGCATCGGTCAAGCGATGGAGTGGTCACTGGTCAAGGGATGATTTCCCCTAATCCCCACCATCCCAGAATATATTCGACGCATGCGCTCAAATGCACCCCTTCGTGGCTGGTTCAAAGTGCAATAAAAAATTTTGCAAAATATTGTTCGTTATCGTTCAAGTTGAAACTCCAAAAAAAAGTTAAATAATTTCGCGAATGCGCGGAATGAAAAATTGAATTTTCGAAAAATTTCACAAATTTCGCTGTTTTTGGTATCAGTTATCTGTTCGTTGTTTAAAAAATGTATTTCTAAATGTATTACATGTTCGGTTATCGTTTTAGAAATGACATTTACCGCGCATCATCCGCTCAAAACAGTTTCATCTAGTAACTGAGCGTCGGAAACTGTACCAGCCATCTTCAAGCAAAAATTCGCCGGTGATTGGAAACTTCTTTGAACCGATGGCAAATGTACATTTCGGTTTCAAAGAGGTTTTGCTGAAGCGTATGTCATGTATCATCCTGCGGCACATCTTCATCCAATCGCTCGTTCTGCAGTTCGTGGCATCTATAAATATCAGCGAAGATCCACTGTCTTGGGTGTTAACATGGTTCATGAACTTATTCAAATTACGCTTTTTAGGCATTTTCCTATTTCAACTGTTCTTGTCGGCAGTTAGCATTGTGACCGAAAGTACCCAATATCTGCGAGTCAAGCAATGCGATAACGTCTCAAGATTCAGATACATCTGCAGTAAACTATCTCCGTATCATTTTATATGGCTACTGGTGTACTTTTTACAAGGTATTTTATCAGCTATCGTATTCTTCATCGCGTTGAAGCATTACTTCGTCGATCCGTTGAATAACGAAGTACAACCCGACGACAATATCACTGAAACAATTATCATTCTATTGGCCGACGCTATTTTAGTAAACATCGCATTTTACGTTTGGAATTTCGTCTATCATCAAAGCTTCAAGTATTTTTCGTTGATACATCAAAGCCAACGTATCTCGATTCGTGCTATTGCCACAGTCGCCACAAACGCAGCTGTCAAGTCGTTTTATTGTAGTCTCATATTTGTAGTATTTTATTTACTCAAAGGTCACTCGATTTGCTCGTTTATTTGTTTATCATTTTCTGTCAAATGTAATATTTCTTATTCTATAGTTTTCAGTCCTTTCGTTTTCTATTGTATATGGCTTTTAAACGCGTTTATTTTCTTTAATAATTTAATTTTAAAATTCCTATTCGATATTTCGCTCACGGCTAAAATAGATTTCCCCATCTTTAGTAGTACTGGCACCAAACAGGACGATGTATTTACTTTGAAAGATGCCATTTCTACCGACAATATACCTCTTATTCAATACTTGGGGTATTGCGATTTAAACATCATATCTCAGTTCGACTCTTCCAGAAGAAAACAACTATTTTCGCTCAGTTACCCTGGTGGACATCCGTACACATGGAGGGATATATCTCAAGAAGCTCTCAAGCTCATCACCGACACCATTCATCAATTGGAGAAGATAACCAGCGCCAATAAATCGAATACCACTTCGGATACTGCGAAACCTACGATAGAGAAATTCTATTCGAAAATGCGTCCGTTATCGATGACTCATTATATCGATGGAAAAAACGCAAACGCTGGTAAAAAAGCTGAAAATACCATCTTCACCAAAGTGACTAATTCCTTGAAGAGTATCCGAGTGGTAGCCTATTTCGCCGAAGAAATGACTGAAAAACAAGTCGAATCTGCGTTACAGCACTATCAGGCTTTAGCTTTGGCTTGCTACAGCTTATCGAATTTAGCAGCCGCTTCGATTCAAGATGATAAATATGGAGTAGTTCAGCAAGATCTTTCGAGTATCATCAGTGCTCTTTTGCATTTGAACCTGGCGTTGAATAAATTAGTCGTCGTGATCAATAAGAAACCAAATTCTTCTCTTTTGCAAATCAAAAAATATCTCGCTTCTGTGGTTAAAAGTAGCTTGTACAAGATGGCTATTAATTTCGGAGCGTACGCTAGGGATTTGAATTTGTCACCTGATAACGAAAAGTTATTCTCTAGTTTCGTAATGTTCAAATATTGAGTATGTGGTAGGAGGTAATACTTTTATAGTTTCTTTATACTATTGTTTGTACATTTTAATTTGCTCAAGTTGTTCATTTTTTTCTAGACATAGGTTTGTTATTTTTCTTTTGTATTTTTGTTATTGTAGATAATCTAATTTATGATTTTTTTTTTTCGGTCACCTAATGAGCTTAGTTTTAATTAGCGTAATTTTTCGTTAAATTATAAGATGTCTTTCGTTTGTTACATGTAATCGAATAAAAAATAGAAGCGATTTTGAGTTCCAAATTTTTATTTTCAAAACTTAAAAAACACGGGTTGTAAAATACAGAAATACAATCAAGCGATACTGCTAGCGTTGGATGCGATCCTAGGCCATAAATCGGCACACTCTTTAGCGACAGGTCCTGTAATAGCACTTCCTGCGAAGAAAAACGGACCATGAGTAATTACGTACTTCGCCAAAAACACAATTGATTGAGATTTAAATAGATTACCTTTCATTTCGCCTTTATTGTTTACTATTACGCCGGCGTTATCCTCGAAATAAATGAAAATACCGTCCTTCCTGCGGAAAGGCTTACGCTGACGGATGACTACGGCGGGCATTACTGCAACGAAATCGAATATTAATATCGACAGTACGAGATACAGGAGGGTAAATGTTGATCATGAGAACGTACCTTTTTTACGGAGTTCGGGTTTACCCTTTTTGACAGTGGCTACAAACATATCACCACATCCGGCGGCCGGCAATCTATTTAAACGTCCTTTAACTCCATGAACGGCGATAACGAATAAGTTCTTAGCTCCCGTATTATCAGCACAGTTGATGACAGCTCCGACAGGTAAACCAAGGGAGATCCTGAATTTGGCTCCGGCGGAACCACCACGTCCTAAACAATACAAATAATTGAGATTTAGTTGGAAATATTAATGAGTTTAGTGATAATGAGAAAAAGTTGGATATGGGATGTGTTTCACTGGGAAGTCACGAGTTGATCATAGTACGAGACGTTGAGAGCGAATATATATGAAATGTATGATGTAGTGAATGATTATAAGACATTAATGTAACAAATATAATTAAATATTTACCTCTCTTCGACATGGTTGCTTAATTATACCCGAAACTAAGTTGAAATTCGTGAAATTAAAAACTGCACGTACACACTCGGGAAATGCAGGCTTTCGATTTGAAAATTTTTTGGCTTTCGGGGTGACGAAAACTCATCGATGATTGCTGGATGGTGAAATCAAAATTGAATAATCAATTTTGATTGGTTTTCAATGCTGAGTTTTGATTGGTCGATTTATTTTTAATTTTAATTTTTTTTTTCGCGCCTCAAATAATTTTGTAAACAAAAGAGTACCAATTGCGGATAAATCCGCAACAAATGTATTCATCATTTCATCTATTCAATTATTTACTAATATTTAAGCGCCAGTTGCGGAAAATTCTGCAACATTTGATTTTAATTTTTAGGTGCAATAATTAATTATTATGTAGAATTTATGTGTACAAAATACAAAATCACAAATATGTGAAATCGTTAAATCATAAAATTGTAAAATGAATAACACTGACATAATAAAATTAGACAAAAATTGAATAAATTTATAAAATATTTTAAAATATCAAAAGTATTCAAAAGCTCCACCCTTTATTTTTATACCTATTACCTTTGCACTGCATCACAAAATTTCAATTTTTACGCAAACTGTTTAAAATTATTAATGAATTTCAACTACCTATCCAATAATTTTAAAAATTACTAAAAATGAAGTGAAAAAAAAAAATTTCCATAAATTTTAAGATATAAATTTTTTTTAAATAAATTCAAAAATTTATTAAATTTTTAAAACGACCAAAATTCCAGAATTTTTACCAATTTTGAAAGAATTCAACTATCTATCCAATTTCAAATAATAAAAATGAAAAATGAAAAAAAAAAATGAATTTTCAATAAATTTTAAAGACGTAATTTAAAAAAAAAATGAATTCAAAAATTTATTAAAATTTCAAAACGACCAAAATTCCACTAAAGTTTGAATTTTTACCAATAATTATGAAAGTGTAATGAATTTCAACAATCTATCCAATGTCAAAAATTAATAAAAATTAAAAAGGATCAATTTTGGAATTTTTATCAAAAATATTTTAAATTTAATGAATTTTAATTATCTGTCCAATTTCAAAAACTACTAAGCTAAAAATGAAAAAAATAATGATTTTCCAATAAATTTTAAAGATGTAATTTTTTTAATTTTCAATACCTGAATTCAAAAATTTATTAAAATTTTAAAACGACCAAAATTTCACTTCTTATCAAGTCAAAAGTTTGAATTTTCACCAATTTTGAAAGTGTAATGAATTTCAACAATCTATCGAATGTCAAAAATTACTAAAATTACGAAAAATTAAAAGGGATCAAATTTTAAATTTTTATCAAAGGCTAAACCGGAATAAAATAATAAAATGTTTTAAATTGTTTCAAAAATTTATTAAAAATTTGATAATAACAAAATTTTAAAGATTTTCATTTCAAATCTTGAAACATTAAAAAAATTTAAAATCGTAAAAAATTATCATCTTTAAAAGTGATATGAAAAATGAAAAAAAAATGAATTTTCAATAAATTTTAAAAGTGTAAATTTTTCAAAAATAAATGCAAAAATTCATTAAATTTTTAAAAAACGATCAAAATTCCAGAATTTTTATTAATTTCGAAAGACGTGAATTTCAACAATGTATCCAATAATAAAAATTCGTAAAAATTAAAGAGGAAAAAATTTTGAATTTTTATAAAAAATATTTTAAATTTAATGAATATTTAACTATGTATCTAATTTCAAAAATTAATAAAAATGAAAAATGAAAAAAACAGAATTTTCAATAAATTTTAAAGACGTATTTTTTTTTTTTTTAATGAATTCAAAAATTTATTAAAATTTCAAAACGACCAAAATTCCACTTTATCCAATGTCAAAAATTAATTAAAATTAAAGAGGATCAATTTTGGAATTTTCACCAAAAATATTTTAAATTCGATGAATTTTAACTATCTATCCAATTTCAAAAATTACTAAGCTAAAAATGAAAAAATAATGATTTTTCAATAAATTTTAAAGATGTAATTTTTTTAATTTTTAATACCTGAATCCAAAAATTTATAAAAATTTTAAAACGACCAAAATTCCACTTCTTATAAAGACCAAAGTTTGAATTTTTACCAATTTTGAAAATGTAATGAATTTCAACAAATTTATCCAATGTAAAAAATTATTAAAAATTGGAAAGGATCAAATTTTGAATTTTTATCGAATGCTAATTGCTAAACCGGAATAAACGTTTGAAATTCTTTCAAAAATTTATTAAAAAAGTTACATTTTTCAAGGGGAAAAAATCAAATTTTTCACAAATTAAAAAGTATACCTACTTGAATAAAAATCAGGTTTTGAAAAAAATGTTGGAAAATTTGAAAAAATAATCTTCGGATTGTTATGCAAAATAAGTGGGGAGGGAGGGGTTCAATTTAAAAAAACTTTCAAATAAAAGTTGTAGCTTGAAGTCTTAGGAATAATTTTGGTCATTACAAAAATTTCGGTTGAACCTCTCCCTCCCTCCAATTCTGAATATCAAGTGTCAATGCAGTATATTGGAATTGGCAAATTTTCTATGGTGCCAAAAAATCAATCAGTACTACTGCGATCCACTCGTGATTACTTCAGCTGTCTTATTATCTGTTCTCTTTCCAGATTAATCACAGTCAATATCGCTCCCAATCACTCCAGCCTGATCTCAGGGTTGACTTTATTCGGGCAAACAGTCGGAATTATTGTAGCTCAGTCCGCTATTGGATACATAGTCCAAAATCACGTAAGTTTCGAACTGCACACGGATTCAAAATATGTACTTCAATACGTTTAAAGTTTTAATTCAAAATTGAATAATTAATTGTTTATGATTTTACGTGCAGAAAGTCGAAGAATGGGACATATGTTTTTGCTGCTCAGCTGTTGTCTAGGTATTTACAGCTTTAATATTTGCATTATTCGGTTCGAGTAGACCGCAGCCCTGGTCAGTACCTGCAGATCAAACGGTCACAACTCCAAGCTGAAAAATTAGCGATTGGATGGGCTCATAATTCGTCCTATTACGAAGTCTTCTTCGGATAATTTTTTTTTAGTAGTCAATGAAGTATTAGGATTTTTTGTGATAATACTTGTACTTACCAGTATTCTACTATTTTTTAAAAGATTCTAGCTGCTTATCATTTTTTAATGAAATTGTGTAATTATTTTTTAATCAGTGAGATTATTAAAAAATTTTCATAAAATACATGGCTGAGTATGTACGAGTGACGAAATATTTTTTCAACATTGCGTTGGACTGATCAAGAATGAAGAAATCAATCAATCAACCAAACAAACCCAATTTTTTGAAATTTCCATCGTTTTTCACTTTACCAACACCGATGGTTTTTAAAAGTTTCTTTATTCCAATAAAGTTGGGAATAATGTACTGGAGCTCCAAACGTGTTGCTTTGTGAGGTTCATCATCCAATTACATGTGAATTTTGTAATATAGTATACTTTAAAGGTTTTTAAATATACTTCGTAATAAGTCGCGAACAGAGTTCTATTCTTCGATTTCAATTTCTTCTTCAGGCATTCTAGCAATCTAATAAAGACACGTACAAAAAAAAAATTAATTATTGTCACCTCTCGAAAAAAATGAAAATTCCGATACCTCGACTTCTATAATTATTAATAAGTACCTTGCTAAGAAACAGATTTTCTAATTCTTGCGCCATTATAATTATTTCATCGTCCGGCTTATTGTACACGTAACAATTGGTAAATATCTTGTTAAAATCGCAAATACATTCCTTAGCACTCCAGTAATATTTATTATCTAATCGTTTCTTGATTGTGTTCAAATCCATTGGGAATTCGATAACTTTATGGTAATCCTAAGACAGAAAAATGTTCATCGTTAATCTGTGGTAAAATCGAGGAGAATATTAAGCCAGAGTGTCCGATACTCTTACCGGTAAATTTAGTTCGACTGCATTTACAGGTTCGTGAAATGGCCATGCGCAATTGTGAATGTAAATGGGTTTCCAGACATTTTTCAATATGTATTGTAATTGGTTAGTATTACGACCTGGACGATCTGGCGGCGGAATTACAGGTGGTTGGACTACGCCTTTGACAGGTTTGATATGCGGCTCATTGAACTATCGAATAATGGCAATTTTATTACACAAATAAAACGTTAGAAAAGGCAAAGATCTGTATGTGAAAAATTATACTTACAGAGCCTCTGTGAGCAGGAATATTGGACATTTTGGTGTATCCTTATCTCAGGTTTACTCTTGAGTCTTGAACTTGAACCAGTTAAGATTTTAGGAGAATTTCTACAGAGTTTGTGGTTTCTCATTCAATTACCATTACATTTGTGACATCTTTGATAAGTAGTGATAACCTCAACCAAAACAAACAGCATGAAAGATCATTCAACTCTGGCTTCAGGTGACAAAGGTGAGAGGGGACATTGACAATCACAAAAACATGAAAGTTGTCAAATTCTGCCATACATGCTTTTGATAGCGCTACAGTCGATTATATTGGTTTTTAATTTTTTTTATTTTACATACACAAAAAAATCAAAAATCGACTCCAAATCAAAAACCATCGAAATAAATGTAAAAACAAAAAGGCTCGAAGCATTTCACTTTTTGCTAAATGAAAATGAAACCAAGGAAACGTGTAAAAATTCAAAAATAATACCAAACTTCTTCGATTAATCAAACACAGCATGAAAAAAATATATTATTTAAAAAGTTCTCATCGAAAATTCGAAATACGAGATACTGGTAACAAAATATAATAATAAAATAGTACGACGAAGGCTCGTAAAATAAACATAAATACGAAAATTAAAAAAAAAAAAAAAAAAACGATGGGTAAACATACAAGAAAAAAAATACGTTTACTGTCGTTCACAAAAACTTATTCACAAAATAAATGAGTATCACAATTATTTCTTATTCCATATCTGGTAGATAATTTTTATTCGGTTTTCGAAAAAACCCTCGACAATAATAATTCTCAGTTCATTAAAAGCTGAGATCAACAAATGAACGAAAAAGGAAAGTAAAATAAAATTATTACGCGTTCGCAAACACAGATTTTTTGGAATTCGCCGAACTGGAGAAATCAACGTTGTAGTCGTCGTCGATGGAAGACGATAGCAAATGACCGGAAGCTTCGCATTTCGTTTTACCGAAGAATCTGTAAGGAAATGAGAAAAATTATTAGATCGAGTCGAACAACAGCACACAACAAAGTACAAAACTACGTGCAATACAAAAATTTACGTAAAAGTTATTTACACAAAAAAAATTGACAATTATTTAGGTGTTATTTGTTAAATGAAAATGTAGATATGGCTAATTGAAGCGTTTCAAAGAAAATTCACACAAATCGATTATTAGTCGTGATAAAATTTTTTTTAAAAAACGCAAAAATAAAGAAGAACCTCAGGATAGGTGATCTCAGATACAACCCTATCACAGAAAATTCATTTCGACGCGAGCTGCGAAAAAGGACATTATTACACGAAGGGTTTCGAAGGAATTCGGATTAAATTTTCCGCATATTTTCGACGTCGAGCAATTCAATTTTACTGTGATGTTGAATCCTGTCTTGAAAAATTACGGAATGGAAAGCAAATACCAACATGAGCTAGCTAAATTTTGATATAGCTATAAAGTGGTTTAATGAATTAACCTGTGTTAGTAACACGTATACTTAGAGTTAGGTAAGTACATAACAATTAGATAGGTAATTAAATTTAAATGATGATTGTACGAATTAATTTATTAGTCACACGAGTACTATGAAATCGTCTACTGAACCGCAATAAAAAAATATTTAAGCTTTAGAGTTCCATTTTAAGGCAACACTTGATCTGAAAAGCTTCATCTCGCCGATATCGGTATTATAAAACTCAATACCTATTTATTGTTACAACATTATTTTCAAAAATATAATCCACCACTTAAATAATTTATTTGGTGATTTTGATGATGATTAAAGTAATACAGCGTGATTGATTAAATCTTTTAATAAAGCGACTAGGAATTAATCCGGCGACAGCTTTGCCACCGATCACCTTATACGTACACATTTTAAAAAAATTATACTAGCGTTAATAATTCAATTAAAGCGTTAAATTTAACGGCTTTAAATTAAATCTATAGGTACATCCTTGAAACACTTCTACACGCAAATGACTAGAGTAAATATTCCAAACAGAGCATGGCCAGCAAACTTGGAATGAGTTCGAGTGCTCGAGCTACACCCAAAATTTCGACAACGAGAAGGAAAAAATATGTAAACCACACTAACTATTAAAATCTCATTTTTTTCCTCGTACAAAAAGATCTCTGAATTTTTTGTATAATAAAAAAAATTTACATAAAAAATTTCTCCACTTTTTTGAAAAATCTGTTTTTTTTTTCGTACAAAAAAGAACAATTTTTTGAAGAAGTGTTTTTAAATACATCAAGTACTTAAAACTCCATTTCTTTAAAAAAAAAATCGAATTTTTGAAGAGGATTTTTTTTGATGATTTTTAAATTTTTAGGATTTATTTTTTTATTTTTAAGGAATCCGTTTTTTTTTGATTGGGAAGAAATATTTTAATTTGAGGGGGGGGGGGGGGGGGGCTAAAGATTTTTGAAATTTTTCTGGGGATAAAAATATCTATGAATTTTTTGAATAATTTTTTTTTTAGATAAAAAATTTCTCCACTCTATTGAAATGAAGCACTTTCGATCAGAAGTACAAAGTTATCAAAATTTTCTTTAGAGAAAAATATTTTTCAATATTTTTGGAACAAAAATCACCGAGGTTCTTGGAATAAATTTCTTTTAATTTTTTGCAATAAAAATCCCTCTGAATTGCTTGAAAAAAATAGAAAAAATTCCTACTTTTTTTTGAAAGGGAGTGGGAGGTTCTCAAATTTCGTAAAACAAAAAAATCTACCACAATAAAACAAAATTTTTTGACGTAAATTTTAAAAAAATATTTCGGGCTATTTTTTTTTTTTTTTTGAATTTCCTTGGAAGGAAACTATTTTTCAATTACCTTGAAATACAAGAATCACCGAGGTCTTTGGAATAAATTTTTTTGAATTTTTTGAAATAAAGATTTATATTATTTGGAATTATTTGGAATACAGAGATTTCTTCTATTGGAAAATCTCTGGGTTTTTTAAGATGGAAAATTTTTTGAATTTTTTTCTTTTTAATAAAAATAGTTACACTTAAATTTTTTTTAGAAAAAAATTTAAAAAAATTTACTTTGGTTTTTTGGATTAGGAGGGGGACGGGTTGAACAAATTTCTCATTTTTTTTGTAATGAAAAAAGATTTCCGTTTATTTGACATGAAAATAATTCCGATTTGTTGAGAATATTTTTTTGGATTATTGAAATATTCTTGTGAATTTTTTGAAATTCTTTGAGAATAAGTACAGAAATTATAGAGGTTCTTGGAATAAAGTTATTGTTAATTTTATTGGAATAAAAATATCTATGAATTAAAAAAAAAAAAATCATTTAAAAAAAATATATTTCCTTACTTTTTGGTTAAGGGAGGGTGGGGGGGGGGGGGGTATTACCCAGTTTTTCGAACCAGAAAAAAATTTCAATTTGTTTAAAATATAAAATTGAAGTTTGTTTGAAATAAAACATTTCAAAAAATTTAGAATATTTTCTTCGATTTTTTTGAAATAATTTTCTTTGGAAAATTTTTGTTTTAAATGTTGTCTGAGCATAATTATTTCTTATTTATATTTTTGAAAAAATCTCACGATTATTATGAAAAAATTGTTTCTTTTTCCTTTTTATTCTGAGAGAGAAAAGATCTAAATTTATTTGGAATAATTTTTTTTTTTTTAATTTTTTGGAAAAAATAATTTATTGATTTTCTGTAAAAATTACTTATTCTCTTAATCTTTTTTTAACATTTTTTTTTTAAATAAGGAAATGCCTAATTTTTTGAAGCGAACGTTTTTTTTCGAGACAATCTTTCTGTTTCTTTGGCAGCAAAAAATTTCTCATTAAATCTTTTAATTTTTGGAGCACTTTTCGAAACCAAAAGTTTTCTCAATTTTTTGGTAGAAAAAAATCCTTGTTTTGAAGAGAAAATATTTTGTTTTTAGAAATAAAATATTTCACATTGAAATTTTGAAAAAAAAAGATTGTTCATTTTTTCTGAAAACAGACACGTATTTGGAATAAAAATTTTCATATATTTTTTTTTTTTGAAGTAATAAAATCTGAATTTTTTTGGTACAAAAATTATTCGGTCTTTTTTTCTCCAAAAAATTGTTCGCTTTTTAAAGAAAAAGATTTCCTAATTTTTTGTAATTTTTTTTCGAATTTTCTGAAAATGAAAACAATTTTTTTTTGAGGGGGGGGGGGGGGGGGGAGAGCATGATATAAACTAATATTTTTAATTCTCGAGTGTGAGAAATATTTTCAATTTTCAATTTTTTGGTGTAAAAAGCCTTTTTTTTTTTTTTTTTTTGAAACAAAACATTTACACAAAAATAGAGCTACACCCTAGAAAATTCCAAGTTGCCGGCCCTGTCTAATACAGCAACATAAGGTTACAAAGATACATAGATAGTGATAGGATAACGAATACAAAAGCTTTGGAACATATTATAAAGGGTTAGACTGCCACACACATTTAAGGAAGTTATACGTGCCCTAATTGGGGACGAAAAGTTAACTTACAGAGTTGTTTTTCGACTATCTTCGATAATTAACATTCAATTATGTTGGTTTTTTCGTTAACTTTAACACTTTTACTTAACGACATTACATTCCATAAACTATAATATATAGTTAAAAATATGAGTATAACTGAATTCGAACGAATAAATTTGAATTAATATTTGTCGTAGTTGTACCACTTGGAAAATAATTTATGAAAATACCTGTTCAGTGTACTGCTCGTAGATCGAGCAAAGTTTGGCTTTGGGATATCATCTATGCCTCGATGAATGGATATCTCATCAGCACTCAGGTATCGTACGCTAGGAATACATAGAGAGTTCAAATATTCGGCTGTTTCTAATTTCTCTTTGCTAGGTTTATGATACCTATAAACATTTGAAAAAAAAAATTGAAAAAAATTCGAGTAAAAGTGGAATTAGATAATTTTAGTTTTAAAAGATCCTTTACGTTTTCAGCAGTAACGAAGATAATACAACGGACACCGAACTCAGAGCCATCGCAGCTGACGCCATCCAAGGCTGGAATAAAACAACGTTTATGAAATTTATACGTAAAATATTGGACATTTTTTCTAAAAAATCGTAAGAAATATCAATATTACCAATAAAATGAGACCAAACGAGGTAAATACTCCGGCAGCAACTGGTATTCCGATCAAATTATAGAGACTAGCGAATATGAAATTCAGACGTATTCTTTTGACCGTTGTTCTGGATAAATCAAGAGCACCAAGTACGTCCAATAAATCATTCTGCAAAATCACACAGATTAAAATCACATCCCAAAAAATATATGAAAAATATAAGAATCATGCTAAATGCAGATGGCTTCAGCAATATGACGTCATCTTACTGCACGAAGAACTTGGAATAATTTTCTACAAAAATGAAAGCGATGTGATTTAAAGGAAAAGGAGGGGCCCAATTGAAAAATGTTTGAAACAAAAGTTGTAGATTGAAATCTGAAGAATAATTTTGGTCATCATAAAAATTTCGATTGGACCCTCCCTCTCGTCTAATTTTATACTATTCAAAATTAGAGGAGAGGGAGAGGGTCGATTGAAAAATTTTTCAAACAAAAGTTGTAGAATGAGATCTTGGGAAATAATTTTGGTCATTTCAAAATTTTCGATTGGACCCCTCTTTCTTCTAATTTTAATTTTTCACAATCACAATACTACATGAATACTTATTATTCGAAATTGGAGGGGTGTGAGGGATGCAATCAAAATTTTTGTTATAATCAAAATTATTCTCAAAATTTTAATCTACAACTTTTGTTGGGAAAAATTTTCAATTGACCCTCTCCTCCAATTTCGAATAATATAAGTATTTTTGTAGTATTATGCAAAATTAGACGAGAGGGAGGGTCCCAATCAAAATTTTTATAATGACCAAAATTATTCCTCAAATCTCAATCTACAACTTTTGTTTCAATCATTTTTCAATTAGGCCCCTCCCTTTCCTATAAATCACATCGCTTTCATTTTTGTAGAAAATTATTTCAAGTCCTTTATGCAGTAAAATGACGTCATGTCGCTGAAGCCATCTGCATTTAGCACAATCCAAAATGGATGGATATGGAGATTATCGTACCCTCATCAAGACAATATCTGCAGCTTCGACGGCCACATCGGTACCAGACGCGATCGCAATTCCTACATCAGACTGGGCCAAAGCTGGCGAATCATTGACTCCGTCTCCAACCATAGCGACTCGTTTACCAATCTCTTGAAGTTTCTGTATCTTAGCCACCTTATGAGTGGGCAAGACTTCGGCAAAAACGTGCGTAATTCCGACCTAGACAAATACTCGATTATTTTCCCAGTTCACTGGAAATAAACCACGTCTAAAAATGCGTTTACTTGTCTGGCTATGGCTGCGGCAGTTTTACGATTATCTCCGGTCAGCAGGATTACCTCGAGGCCGCGTTTTTTCAACGTATATACGACTAGATGTGCTTCCGGTTTTACGGTATCAGAAACGCTGATCATCGAGATGAGGACACCGTCGATGGCGCAGAGAATCGCAGTATGGCCGTATTCTTCTTCTTTGTTCATTTTTTCGTCGACCACGTCAGGTACGTTGATACCGTTCCTGTTCATCCATTCTCGGTTTCCGATGATTACTTGGAAGCTGTTTTTATCGTTGGGGTCGTCTTTTGCGGAAGATATGTTGATTTGGGGTACGTCGTATTGGTCGGTCAAATGATCCAAAACGTCCAAGTCGATGTTATGGAGACGAAATAGGGTCCTTCCGTCGTCTACCGATCTGAATTAATTAGGAAAAAATGTTGCTTAGTGGGAATTTTCAAGTGCACAGTTTGCTAGTCATTGAAACGAATAATTACTTGATGGAATTCTGAAAGTTAATCAACTGCTCCGAGCGTAAAATCTGCTCCATCATGGTTTCGGTGTAAGAAACAGTGCATCTAAGTCCACAGCCAGGTACGGTCTGGAATTGGCTACATTTTCCAGTGATATCGCATTTGAAGCTTTCTTTCACAAAACGTACGATAGCTGTAAAATAATTATAATAATTATTTGAATTAGGATAATTTTTTTTTCATTCAACTGAGTAAACATTAGAATAAGACAGTATTAATTTTTTACCAGAAGCCAACGGATGTTCGCTGTTATTTTCGGCAGTCGCGACACAAACCAACAATTTAGCTATCGTTTTCAGGTTTTCGAAACCAAAAACACACATTTTGGAGACCACCGGAACGCCATTAGTTAAGGTGCCGGTTTTATCGAAAACTATACAGTTTACCTGGGCAAGAAAATACGAAATTAGGTAATTATTTCGGTATGGAAAATTAGCGTAATCTTTTTCATCGTACCTTGTGCGCATTTTCCAGTGGTTCGGCGCCTTTGATGAAGATACCGTTCAAAGCTCCGACTCCGGTACCGACCATGACAGCAGTTGGAGTTGCCAGACCCAAAGCGCAAGGACATGCTATCGCAAGTACACTCAAGGCGCATCGGAATGCGAACTGGAATATGATTTCGTCTTCATTCATGCCTGCCTTGTCCGCATTCTAGGTCAGATAAGAAATTATTTGATTAATATATCGTCTCGTTTAATGGGATTTTCTTAAGGTAATCAAGGCCGGCAAATTAGAATTTTTCAAGATAGAGCTCGATTTTTTCCAGACAGGGTTGCGGATTAAAAATTTTAAAATGTTGGATGTGACAATAAATTTTTTCAACCAAAAAAAGGAGATTCTTTTCTAAAATTGTGATATTTTTTAATTTAAAAAAAAATACCTGTTCCAAAATAAATAAAAGCGTGGTAAAAATAAAAATCACGAGATTTTTTTAAAGAAAAAAACTGAAAAATTTTTGGTAAAAAAAAATCAAAAAATTTGTTTACTCCAAAAATTTTGCGTTTTTTTTTTTTGTAAAAAATTTAAATATATTTTTATTCTAAAAAATGAAGAAATTTTCAATTTTTTAGGTACTCCAAATAATTTGAAAAAATTCACTACAAAAGAATTAAAAATTTTTTCTAACCAAAAAATTTGAAGATTTTTTTTTACTGCAAAAAATTGAAAAAATCTTCATCCCCCCAAAAAAATAGAGAAATTGAAAAAAATCGAGATATTTTTTCCAGAAAAATTGAATGGAAAATTTTTCAAGCCAAAAAATTGAAAGACTTTTTGATATGATTTTTTTCCTCCAAAAATTACTCATTTTTTTATTTCAAAAATTAGTCTAAGAAATCTTCTCCAAAAAATAAGAAATTTTTTATTCTGAAAAAAGATTTATCACACCAAAAATTGAGATATTTTTTGTACAAATGCAATTCATTTTTTCTTTTACCAAAAAAGAATAAGATACCTATCGTCGGTGGCCTGCTAAATACCTCTTATGTGCAAAAAATAAAATTTTACAGGAGCGCATAAAAACCTCCCAGTAATTATAATTTTCAACATGGACCCTTGAATTTAAAAAAAAAAAAATCATGTTCATCTACCCCAGTCCTTATTTTAATTCATTTTAGTGATTATTTTGTTCATTTAGCCATAAAACTGGGTTTTGTTTGAAATTTATACACATAAGAGGTTTTTTTTGGTTAAAAATAAGTCACATAAGAGGAATTCAATACGAAATCTTAATTATTTAGTTTTTCATTTTGAACAAAAAAAAACAATGTTATTACATAAAAAAACGAGAGAAAAAACCAGATTGTTTTTCACTATTTTTATCATCATTATCAGCAACATATGTGCACATAGGAGGTATTATACGAGACCAATTTTTCAACAGCGGTAAAAATATGACCTAAGAAGATGAAATTTTTTTTTATTCGACGCAGTTTGACGAGCTTTATCCAACGAGCCAAAAAACCTATTTTACGAAAAATTGTCACATAAGAGGTATTTAGCAGGCCACCGACGCTATGTTTTCTAAAAAATGAGGAATTTTTAATAATAATTTATTAAAAAAATCAAATTACGTGAAGGAATAACGAATAATATAAATAATACAACAAATATTTCGACGTTTCGGTGATCTACGATCACCTTTATCAAGAAAATGATGAATTATTTTTCTTTCGGTTTGTTTTTATTTTGTTTCATCATTTTCTTGATAAAGGTGATCGTAGATCACCGAAACGTCGAAATATTTTTTGTATTATTTATATTATTCATTATTCCTTCACGTTAATTTGATTTTTTTAATAAATTATTATTGATATGAAAACGCGAAGTTTTATGATCGTTTTTTTCGAGGAATTTTTACTTCAAAAATATTTTGGCTCCAAAATAATTGTAATGATAATGAAAATAATTTTCCATTAAATTGAAAAAATGTCTTCAACAAAAAAAAAAAAAAAAAAAAAGCGAAAATGTTTACTGCGAAAAAACTGAGAAATTTTGTATTCCAAGAAAATTCCGGATCTTCGTCAAAATAATTCAAATATTTTTCATTAAGTGAAATACAACATTTTTTTATACTCAAAAATTGAAAAATTCTTACTCCAAAAATAATAAAATATTTTTCTACTTCAAAACAAAAAAAAAAAATTAGATAAAAATAAAAATAAAAATCCATCTACTGATTCCAAAAAATAGAAATGTTAACTCTGAAAATATAAAAAAAAATTTACTTAAAATTTTTTGTCCCAAAATTATTCAATTTTTTCACCAAAACGAATAAAACATCTCCAAAAAATGAGAAATTTTTACTCCGAAAATTGTAATATTTTTTGCTCCAAAAATTTATTGAAAAATTTCTCCATAAAATTTGAAAAATGTTTTACTCGAAAAATTAAGAGAATTTTTTATTATTAAAAAAAAAAATACCTAATCTGAAAAAATTATAAAATTTTTTACTCCAAAGAGTTTTGTTAAAATTTCAACTCCAAAATTTGAGAAATTTTTTATCTCAAGAAAAAATTTTTTCATCAATAAAAATTTTACTATTTCTCCAAAAATTGATTCGATTATTTTTTAACATACTATGTAAACATTGAAGAATCGAACGTTTTTTTTTTGAAGAATTTACAATAGATATCTAAATTTTGCTCCAAAATATATTATATTTATTTTTTTTTAATTCGTAAAATTAAAATAATTTTTGTTTCAGAAAAAATTTTAAATAAAAAAATTTCATCTCTAAAGAAATTGAAATTTTTTTACAAGGTACGAAAAATTGAAATATTTCTACCAACTAAATGGATATTGTAATAAGTCAAATTTAACGCGAACAGATTTATCAAAAAAAAACTCTACCGCAGCATCTGCGGTAAACAAGCTGATTTTTTTCTATTTTTCTTGTTCTTATGAATGTCTCTCACTCCTGTCATATCATTGTAGCTTTCATTCAATTATAAAATTACCTGATCCTGAATTATTATGGAATTCATTTCCTTTCTTCAATATTTAATTACCTACTCCCATAAATTGATAAAGGTTATTGGACACAAGAAAATTGTGAGAAATGAATAATCGAACACATTTCGTCAATGAAGCGTTATAATGATGGAAATCTCACACAAATAGTGGATACGTCATAACAACAATAACATAAGTTCAAAAACATTAAAATATCGTTACGGTAACGTTATTGTTGCGTTTTTTATTGAATCTCAATCACTACTACAGAAAAAGTTATGAACAAATTTTTTTCAACCGAAAACGAAACAATAATGTTACAATAACTTTATAGAAACGTATTGTAGTGATGCTATTGATGAAATATAACGAAAAACGCAAAAATAACGTTACAGTAACGTTACTATAATAACGTTATTGAAGCGTTATAATGATGTTTTTTCACACAAACAATAGATACGTCATAACAACATTAATACCAGATTAATAACGTTACAATAACGTAACTGTGACGTTATTGTTACATTTTACAATGCTATTGATGAAATATAACGAAAAATTCAAAAAGAACGTTATAGTAACGTTATTATAATAACGTTATTGAAGCGTTATAATGATGTTTTTTCACACAAATGATAGATACGTCATAACAACATTAATACCAGATTAATAACGTTAAAATAACGTTACTGTAACGTTATTGCTACGTTTTTGGTTAAATCTCAATCACTACTACAGAAAAAGTTATGAACGGCTTCTATTCCCAATGACCCTCTACCATTGACATAAATTTCAACTAATTCCATCATAAAGAAATACCAAAATGCGAAATTAGTGCCAATCGTCATATTTTGTCATAAAACGTCGAGAAATATCACTCCCACCCCCCACTGCTACCAACGGGTCAAATTTAATAGCTGATTTTTTCGAAGAAAAAAATCAGCTAAAAATTATTCCAATAAAAGTTGAGATCTTTTTTTTACTGTAAAGAAATTATGAATTTTATTTACTCCAAAAATTGAGGTAATTTTTATTTCAAGAAAATTCAATTTTTTTCCTCTGAAAGAAATTGAGAATTATATTATTTTGCTCCAAAAAAAAAAAAAAAAAAAAAAAAAATGAAAAATTGTTTTAATAATTTTTTACTTTAAGAGAATAGAATTTATATTTTTTCAAGTAGGTACACTCAAAAAAGTCGATATATTTTTTTTTCTACGAAAATTTGTTCTCCAGAAGATCTGATATTTTTGTTCTATTCGCAATTTTTTCCTCCAAAAATTAATTCAGAAACATTTTTACCCCAAATAAAATCAGGAGATTTTCACTTTTGAAATTTAAAGTGTACTGCTAAATGGCCGACCCTGACTTTAATAGTAGATATTGCATACTGACCGAAGGAATCAACTCGATATTCGTATACCCGATGATAATCCAAGCCACCAAAGTACTCGCCGACAGGATAATAACCATAGGTACAAAATATCCAGCTATTTTATCGGCGAATTGTTGAATAGGTGCTTTGGAGGTTTGAGCTTCCTCTACCAAACGTACAATTTGCGCCAGAGTTGTCGATTCGCCGGTATGAGTGGCCACCATTAGTAACATTCCATTTTGATTTATCGATCCGCCGATCACTTGACTTCCTATTAAATGGAATTTTTCATTAATTAACTACACATAAAATATTTTAGTTTCGAATATTTCTCCACTAAAAATACGAACCAATTTTCTTCTGAACTGGTATCGATTCGCCAGTGATGAGTGATTCGTCGCAACTAGAAGTACCATAAATAATTTTTCCATCGACTGGAACTTTTCCACCAGGCAATACCTAAAAAAAGATCACCATTTTAGTAAACAATAAAGTGGATATTTTCATCACATCGTCCTCTCATCGACCTCAACTTACTTTTAAAATATCTCCACGTTGAACCATCTCTACCATGATTTGCTTCTCGGATAATATTTCCAAATCCGCCCCAACAGTGACGAGCAAAGCATCGGTAGCCTTCAAAGATAACAGCCTAGACAAAGCTTCGGATGTTTTTCCTTTCGCAATGTGTTCCAACCATCGACCCAGTGAAATGAACAAAAACAACATCGGTGGCGTATCGAAGAAAGTCTGAGGACTAAAGTTGAACTGCAACCCGATCGCTAGTCCGAGCACGATACAGGAGTAAACGTACGATATCGTGGTGGCCAAACTGACCAACACATCCATATTTGTCGAACGATGTCGTATAGCTCGCCAAGCTTGTACGTGGAAATGCCATCCGGCGATAAACTGTGGAAACGATGCCATTATTAGTGTTGATCTTACGAGTACGAGTTAGATCGAAAAATTCAACGCTTACTTGGACGGGCGTAGATAGTAAAAATGTTAGTAAATTTTCGGTGGAAAGTCCTGGCACGATGCAGCACATTTCGTGATGTGGTATAAATCCGAAAGTCATTCCAGCCATGTAGTATAACATCAATATCATACATGGTCCGCCGAATATCAACGATATTAAGAACGAATTTCTCCATTTCAATATTTCTTCTCTAAAATGATAATAATTTTCAAATAAAAAAAATAAATAAATAAATAAATAAACATTTAAATCGAGTTAAAATTACACGATCGGCTAATTTTACTAAAACCTGCCTGCGGCATCATTTTTTACTCGGCTTGAACTTTACCAAGTCCAGTACTACATAAATATTTAATATTCAAAATTGGAGGGGAGGGAGGGGTCCAATCAAAATTTTTGTTATAACCAAAATTATTCCAAGAACTTAAAACCATAACTTTTGTTTGAAAATTTGTTCAATTGAGCCCCCTACCTCTCCCCTGTTTTTAATAAAAATAATAATGTATCTTGAATAAGTTGTATTATTCAAAATTGGTGGGGAGGGAGGGGTCCAATCGAAATTTTTGTTATAACCAAAATTGTTCCTAGAGCTTCAGCCTACAACTTTTGTTTGAAAAATTTTTCAATTACACCCCTCTCTCTCCACTGATTTCGCATAACACTCCGAAGATACTACTTAAAAATTAGAGGAATGAGGAGGGAGGGATCAATTGAAAAATTTTCTCAACAAAAGTTGCAGAATAAGGTCCTAGAAATAATTTTGGTTATTATAAAAATTTCGATTGGACCCCTCCTTCTCCTCCAATTACACATAATATTAAGTAGGTACTTATTCAAAATTGGAGGAAGGGTCCAATTGAAAAAATTTTCAAACAAAAGTTGTAGCTTGAAGTTCTAGGAATAATTTTGAGTATAACAAAAATTTCGATTGGACTCTTCCCTAGTCATAAAAATAGCCGATCGTCAAAATTACACCAATACTAACTTTTGATCTAAATAGGCAGCGTAATCTCTGCTTCTATTGGTAACGATTTGGGTACCAAATCCTAAATTCTGAATACAATCAGCGATATCTCTCGGTCCGGTTACTTCCGAATCGAACTTAAATTTACCTAATTTGGTCGTTAAAGCTACACTGGCGTAATTTACGCCTTTGATTTTCTTCACGTGTGTTTCTATTTTATTAACACACGACGCGCAGGTCATGCCTGTGATCTAGAAAGGAGAAAATAAACGTTAATTGGATCTCTTTTGAACCATTCTCGTACGATTAATGCAACACTTACAATAATTTCGACTTCCGTCTCAGCGCCGTCTTGGTCATTTATAACAGTAGTAGGAAATCCAAGATCGGTAATCGCGTTGGCGATTTCAATGGCTTTGATTAAACTAGAATCGTATCTTACTTCAGCTTTGGCCGCTAATAATGCTACTAAAATACTACGAACACCTGAAAATAAGAGAGATAATTTATTGAGCAAATTTTTCTCCAAATTTGAATTTCAAGTAATTGAAAAATATACCATCAAGTCTTTGGCAAAATTTCTCAATAGCAGATACACACGAGGCACACGTCATGCCTTTAATATGAAGGTAACATTTATCGTCATTTTCTTCGATTTTCAACGAATAATATCCGTTTTCTTTGGAACCATCTGGAAGAGAGAAAAAAGAAAAAAAAATCATTCAATTATAAAATATTATCTACCCAAGTACGAGTATAATATCCGTACTATAAACTCACTTGCGATAGGAATAGTACTCGTTGTTTGATTATTTTCGCTAATAATAGATACATTAAAATTTGTATTTAATTCTGCTATAATATTAAGTATTTGTTCTTGCGATATCTCGGAAGCCCGATAAGTGACGTTACACTCTTTGTTTTCCAGACTAACAGAAGCAGATGTAACTCCAGACATACCATTTAGTGTACCTGCGATCAAATTGTACAATTAATTAATTACTGTGGCCACGGCGATTCAATTTACGTAGGTACTTGCACTACTTACTTTCTATTTTATTGACGCACGATTTACATTTCATTCCTTCGATACGGAATCGACTAGAAGATGGGGTTTCCGATTCTGTCGGAGATGTTAGGGATGCTTGAAAGCCTAGTTCTTCCAAATACGTGCATAGTTCGCCAGGAAGTAGGCAACGTTCGTTATAAATTATTTGGGCTAATTTATCTTCCAAATTTACCTGTGGAAATGTAAGAAAATTTTTACTTAATGACAATAATTGATGATAAATTCACGGGCTACTTAGCAGACAAAAATTAAATTCACCACATCTATTAAAATCCCCGTTTTTTTAAAGGGACAAAATCTTACAATTTTTTGGGAAAAAATTCTTAATTTTGTAAAAATAAATCATTTTAAAAAAAATTTTCAATTTCTTTGGAGAAAAAAAACCTCATTTTTTTAAAGAAGAAAATTTTACGATTTGTCGAAAAAAAATTTTATTCCAAGAAAACATTTCTTTTTTTGGAGAAAAGAACTCGACTTTGTTTTAGAAAAAAAATCTCCAAATTTTGTTAAGAAGAAAGTCTTTTTTTTATAGAGAGAGAGAGAAAATTTCACAACTTCTAATAAAAACGGGTATCACTCAATTTTTCTGGAGTGAAAACAATGTCTCAAATTTTCAATTCTTCGTCGAGAGCAAAATTTGAAATTTCTAAATTTTTCAGAAAATTTTTTGATTTTTTTTTTTGAGTGAGCGTAGAAAACATTAGTTTTATTATTGGGAGAGGAAATCACATAATTTATTTCTAGAAATAAATTTGACAAGTTTTCTAGACAGGAAATTTTTCAAAATTTTTCAATTTTTTTTGGGAAAAAATGAGTAAATATTAATTTAACATTTCTACACTTTTTTAGAATGAAAGATATTTTTCAAATTTTCGAGGAAAATTTTTTTTTTTTTTTTTTTTTGAGGAGGGGAGGGTCAACGTAGAAAAAAAATTGGTGGAGCAGGGGTGAGGAGAATAACACAATTTTTTGGAGAAAGAAGTTCCTTAACGTTTCTAGTGTGAAAACAATAATTTCAAAATTTTTCTATTTCTTTCGAGAAAAAGTTTCTCTGCATTTTAGCAAATTTTTAAACTTTTATTTCAAAATGATAATTTTTCAAAACTTTTGGAGTAGAAAATACCTAATTTTTTCAGAGACCAATTTCACAATTTTATGAGGGAAAATTCTCAACATTTTGGAGGAAAAGATCACTCAATTTTTCCCATGCCAAAATATTTCTCAAATTTTCTGAGATTTTTTTTTTTTTTTTTTTAATTTTTTGGGTTCTGAGTGAGTGAAAAAAAATCCTGCTTTCTTAGAGAGGGGAGCGATCATCCAATTTTTTCAGACAGAAATTTATACATTTTTCTGGAGTGAAAACAAATTTTTCAATTTTTCTTGAAGAAAATATTCCGAACAAAATATTTCAAAATTTTTCTATTTTTTAGAATAAAACACTTTTTTAATTATTCGTTCAGGAATTTTTTTAAAAAATTTCTTGGGAAAACAAAACATGTTATTTTCAGAAAGAATCTCTTTATTTTTGTTAGGTTTTTAAAGAATTGGTGTAAAATAATAATTTGTACATCATAACTTGAACGAAATATATTTGTGAGTACTTAACTCAACATCGGATATAGAACGAATTAGAACGAATGACGCGACCAAATTCAGTAGCAAAGAGCTACATGAGAAAACAAAAACAAAAAATTTTCAGGCCGAAGCAACCAACAATAATTAACGAAACCGACATAGAAAAACTTTCCTACTTAAATTAGATAGGATAAATACAAATCAACATAAAACTCAACATCCCCCCTCGGACTGAAAATTCCACAATACAAATACAACAAAAATTTACATATCTTATCAAAATAAACAATCGAAAAAATCAAACTCGAAATTAATTGAAATAATTGTAAAAATAACGTGAATTCGTAATTAAAAATTAAATGTACGTTATAAAAATATGGAACGAATAGTGATCTAAAAATAAATAAATAACTAATTAGTACCGATATGAACGATTTACTAGATCTAGATATAACGGAGCGAAATTGATCGATTTACGAACGGTAAGAAAGTACGAAATTGAGCGATTTATCAAAAAAATAGAACGAAGTAAGTTGAACGATTTAAGAGCGAAAATTGAGCGATTTACTGACAAAAATAGAACGATGTAAGCTGAACAATTTACTGAAATTAATTAAAGAGCTATTGGACGATTGGGATCGGAACGAAAATCAAAACTACTCAAGTTCGCGGAAGGTTTATTGGTACTTGGATTTCTATTCGGGTAATCAGTGGAATTCGATTTTGTAAGTACGTTATCACTCGCGGTTCTCGTAATACGAGCTTTCCAAATCTCGTAATTGGCTTCTCCTCTCAATACCATATGAGACGGAATTCCGTGCGTAGATGACGACATGTCGGAGTCGCTTGTATCGTCGTCAGTCGAGTAAAATGAATCGTAACTAGCGTCACTGGACGAAGAACTTGGAATCGGGTTACGTAAACTTACTGTTTGAACGGTGCTCGTAGTTGTATTTGTCTCACCAACTTTCTTTGTCACAGGTACAGTCGCCGTATTTATCGCTGAAGTAGTCGGATTTTCCACTGAGACATTTTGCTCGATACTCGAATTTTCGGACAGGAGCGAGTCGACTACGGCGCTCGAATTTTCTGCAGTACCAACCGGAGCAACAGGAACGATAGCTGATAATTCAGCAGTGGCCGGAACAGGATCGACGTGATCTTCGGCAGCTGATGGAAATATTGACCGATTGAACCGAAATCGATCACCGAATTGGTTTACCGCACCAACGATTCCTCGTAGGTGGTAACCTGACGTGGCAGTTTCTTCACCCGGCGGCGATGAACGAAAATCGATATTTCGCGGTTGGAGCGAATTGAAAAATTCTTTCGTTTTTTTCTTACGCTCTTTACGAATTTTTGACCGTGATTTATCGCCGCTCGATGACTCTTGTTCAGCGTTACGATGTGAACGAGCAATCGGCGGTACCGACATGCGAACGTACGACTATGAATAATTAACAATTACGATACCTGATGACATTACGAAATGAACGAAAAAAAAAAAAGTTACAAAAACGGATAAACGAAACCAACGCACTGCTATCATGTTAGGTTTTTAAAGAATTGGTGTAAAATAATAATTTGTACATCATAACTTGAACGAAATATATTTGTGAGTACTTAACTCAACATCGGATATAGAACGAATTAGAACGAATGACGCGACCAAATTCAGTAGCAAAGAGCTACATGAGAAAACAAAAACAAAAAATTTTCAGGCCGAAGCAACCAACAATAATTAACGAAACCGACATAGAAAAACTTTCCTACTTAAATTAGATAGGATAAATACAAATCAACATAAAACTCAACAATTTTTAAAGAAAAAAAAGTTTCCAATTAGGTATGTAAAGAAAATTTTTTTTCTTTTTTTTGAGAGGTGAAAATTTCAACTTTTTTTAGCGAAAAAAGTTCTCAATTTGTTTGTGGAAAAGTGTGTTATCTTTCTTTTTTTCATGAAATTAAAAAAAAAATTTAAATTGAAAAAAGAAGACTAGGTAAATTTTTCTGGATCAAAATATTTCTCAAATTGAAGGGGAAAAAACGATTTTTTTTTTTTTTTGGAATCGGCGTAGAAAAAAAATCAACTATGTTTTCTTGGAATCGATGTTTTTTTTGGGAGGGGAAATGCCAATTTTTTGAGAAAGAAATTTTTCAATTTTCCAGACAGAAAACATTTCAAAATTTTTCAATATTTTTTGGTTTAAAATAAATTTTTTAAAACAGAAAATATAATTTTTTTCCTCAGAATAAATTTTAAAAAGAAATAAACATCTATTTCAGAAAATTTTGAATTTTTTTTTTTGATTTTTTAGCATAGTCCCAGGAAAAATTCTGTTTTTTTGGAGGGGGGATTCATTTCATTTTTTATTTTTTTTGAGAAAATACCTTACGTACTTGCTTCAAAATTTTTTCAGTTTTTTTGAAAATGATTTTTTTTTCATGTTGTTGAAGTCAAAATTGTATCCAATTTTTTTTTTGGGGGGGGGGGGTTACTCATTTTTTCTATAGTGAAAATACTTTTTAAACTTTTGGAAAAAAAGCATTCGGCTCAATTTTTTTGGAGAAAAAAATTCTAATTATTTTTTTTTGAAAAAAATCCGCTAATTATTTGGTGAAAAAATTATTCTCTCATATTCATCGTATAAAAAATTTTCAACTCTCTATCTTTTTGGGAAAAAATCAGGCTACACTCTAGAAAATTCCGAGTTTCTATCTTGGCAGTTACATTTAGTTTTGATTACCACACAAACGGTTGTATTACATTACGTAGTATAATAAAATAGGTACAACATGAGCATTTGGTTTTATGTTCATTTTAAATAATTAAAATTCGTGGAAGAAAACTTCAAGATTATTAAAAAACACACGTGTTTGAAATGTTTTTGTTTACAACATCACACGATCAGCATTGCCACATGAAAGAAAACTAATGAATTCGTTATGTTAAAATTTTCCATTTTATTTATCGTTCCATTCTCAAATTCAAACTGGTTTAGATTAATCAAGATCGTAGAATTTTTCCTCAGTTTTTTTTTTTTTTTTTTTTTTTTTCGTTTTCACTACTTGTAAACAATTTTTAAAAAAGTGAAAAGACGACTCTTAATTGAAAATAAATGCACGCCGGAGCACTCACCTTTACTGATATCACACCTTTCTTCATCGACATGGCAGATTCGATTTTACGAACACAAGATTTGCATTTCATTCCATTAATGTAAATCGTGACTTCGGTATTATCTTTTGGTAGGGTTACAGTATATCCTAATCCTTGTAGGAATTCTTTCAAATCGAATACACTGATATCGGCCGGATCGTAACTAATATCGGCGTATTTATTTTCTAAATTAACCTAAACCAAAAAACCAACCAAGGTATTAAGATTGATTTATCAATTCATCACACCTTTTGCTAATTAATTTTTTTTTCTTCAAAATTTCTACTCACGTTGATATCTTTAACACCGGGCAATTCGCCAACTTTAGTGCGGACCTTGTTGGCGCAATTGTTACATTTCATACCAGTAATGAAGAATCTAGAGCTGAGGTGATTTGAAAGTAATGTAGCTTGATAGCCTAAGCTTTCGATTTCATTTTTTAAACTATTCGCTTCGACGATGTTCGGGTCGTAGAATATTTGTGCTTCTTTTTCTTCCAATTTTACCTATAAAAAAAAAAAAAAAAAAAAAAAAAATCAACACAGACAAAGTAAAATAAGAATTGAATTGAGGTTTCGAAAATCGTGTAAATTAAGTGAGGTAGGATTACTTACAGTTATCGTATGTACTCCAGTTTTTTCGGATATTTTTGACTGAATTTTATTGGAACACGAAGAACATCGCATCCCTTCGATTCGAATATTGGCCCAAGACAACGTCATCGCGTCTTCTTTCGAATTTGCTCTGTAAAAATGGACGATATTAGGTACTTGTACGCGAGCATTTAATGTACGTTGTATCACATCAGGTATCTACAATTAACGATTATTTTCGAGCAACTGTGCACATCATATGTGGTACAGATAGGAGGAGAGAATAAATTAGAATATTTAATGTAAAATACGCAGCTTCGATGACGAAAGCAACCAGGTAAATAGACTCGATAGTAAATTAAAATCGGAGGCAGAAGGTGGATGTTATAAATTGCGAGTGGATGGCGTGAAATAATCAATCCTTTTCAAATATTTTTATGCATTTTTCTTCATGAATATTCGAGTACCTAGCTATACGTCTTGTTTACCTTTATATTCTTTAAAACGATAATTATCGATAATCAGTCTCGGTATAACGATAACTTAACTATTGGTTGTCGAGTTGATTGCCAAATGTTTATACTTTTTTTTTTTTTTGAAAGAATTAGTTAACTGTAGATACTGTTTTAAATTAGAAAAGAACATTTTTGTGCTTGTTGTTTTACCATAAGTTTGTAGGCACATTTATCTAATAACTCACTTACTATACCTAGTTTAACGAAGGCGTAGTAATTAGTTGAAATATCACGTACGAGCTACCATCGACTCTTTAAGATAACTTCGATCAAAGTACACATTTAATTTTAATTATCACCCTTTTCGATACAAACTATAAGTAAACAACGCACTAGCTGAATTGTTTCGTAACCATAAAACATGACATAATAAAGAACGTACATCTACCTTTTGACAAGTTCAACTTCGATCAAACCATTAATACTACGATAAAATTGATTTCTTTGTTATACCATTAATCCTCATATTTTGTTGTGAATTTTACACTCATCGGAGCTAATAAAAAACTGAGAAATATACCTATCCAAAAGGCGAATCAAATGGAGCGATTACCCACGTTATAAAATTTTATAACGTAGAACATAAAATTATTATTAAAGCATTACGTATCAACTGATTCGTGAACTTAGATACGAGATTGAGTATTAATCGATCGATTGATTAGTTGCTTTGGTACTTCTTTAAATTACAGTCATTTTAGATAAAGATGGTGTTGAAATGATAAACCTAACACATTTGAAAGTAATAGAACCGATAGTACAAAATTTGAGTTATATTTAGAGTAGAAATTAGAACACGACAACAAGTTCTATAAAAGCTACAAAGCTAATAATTATGGTCTTTTTAAACATTATTGTACTTTTATTCCTGAACTTCAGCCTGATGGGTTATCTCCATTGACGTAAGTACATAATTATTATGTCTACGTGAAAATTGGGCGAAGCAAAAGAAATATTTTCATTTTTCATACTTTTCTTTTAATTTGGTTGAAAAAATACTCTTCAAAATTTTCCCTAAATAATTTTTCAACCGTTTAAAAGATTGAAAATTTTTATTTAAAAAATAATGATTAAAAATATCCCACCAAACAATTTTTTATGGAAATTGAACTTTTTTGAATTTTTCTAATAAAACCAACGACTATTCAATTTGATTTTTTTTTTAAATAAAATTTTTCAATTATTGCACGAACACAAAATTTCAGTATTTTTGTTGATTTTTTTTTCTATCAAATTCAACTTTTCAAAACAATTTTTTATCTTTCATAGAAAAAAAAAAATTTAATTTAAAAAAAATGTTAATTATTTTTAAATGACTGCATTATCAGATTTTTTCAATACCCAAGTATTAATTTTTCATTTTATATTTTTTTAGGGGGAGGGATGATTTCTTTTTATAGAACAATTTCTTAAAATTTCGTAAAAATCTCAATTTTTTTAAATTTCTGTTTTAAAAATTTTAATTAAAAAAAAAAATTGATAAAATGATTTTTTTTTAAATTTTTATCAGAGAGCAAAACGTAGGTTACATTTTTTTAATAAGTAGGTAACATGTGCAAATAAACAAAATTTTGAAAAATTTCTTTCAACAATAATTTTCAATTTTTGATTTTAAATAATGATTAGATTAAAAATTTTTTGAAGGACTTACTTATATTTCAAAAAGAAATGACTGGATACTCACATTATTTTTAGATTTTTTTTGAAAAACATATTTAGTTCAATTTCTTAGGTACCTAAGTATAATTTTTTTTTCAAATTTCGAAAAAATCTCAAAATTATTAAATTTTTTAATAAATAGAAAAAAAATTAATTTTGGTTGATTAAAATCAAAAATAAAAATATTTTCATTAAAAAACATATTTTTGAATAATTCGTACCCATTTAAAAAATAATTTCTTACTTACACATCATAAAAAAAATTAAATTTTTCTATGAAAAACGGCTAATTATTTATCTTTTATTAAAAACCAAAACGTTTAAAATTGAAAAAAAGTCCATTTAATTAATTTTTTTTAAAGAAATACTAATCCTTCAATTTTTTGAATTCCTGTTGAAAAGAAATTAAAGAAAAATAATAATTATGTTTTATGACTTTAAAAAAAAAGTTCATAAATTTCTCTTCAAAACGAAATTTTTGAAATATTATAGAAAAGATAAATTCTTTCATTCTTTTAAAATCGATTTTTCAAATTTTTGTTAACAAAACAATATTTTTAATGTTTTTTTGGGGGGTTTTCTTTTTTTTGAAAAAATGTACTATACCTACCCCTACATACTCTATTTTTGAAATTTTTGTTGAAAAATTTAAAACCAATTTTCAGTTTTAGCATAGTAAGTAAATGCTTTTACGGAGACCAAAATAGAAAAAAACGAGACCAAAATCTGACAGGAAAATCCGACAGTTGAGGGGCCCAGGGGGCAAAGCCCCCCTGGCGAGACGCGAAGCGCCAAGCTTTTTTTTGCTCTGAAAATTTTTTTTCAAATTTTTGAACTTGAAAAATTGAATGTTGAATTTTTATTAAGAATCAAAATTGTTAAAACTTTTATTAAATAACGAAATTTTGAAAGTTTTGCTTAAAGACAAAATTTTGAAATGGAAAAATCAAATTTTTGTTTTTTTGTTTGTCTGATTGTTTTGTTTTTGTATTTTTAAAGGAATAACAAAATCTTATAATTTTTGATAAAAAACAAAAATCTTTTAAATAAAAAAAAATAATTAGGTAATTTTAAAAAAAAAGAAGAAAAAATTTTTCCCCGTTTTTTTTTTTTTTTTGTTGAGAAACCAACTTTTAAATTTTTGTGAACAAACAAAATTCAAGTCAAAAAAAGAAACATTCAAAAGTTTAAAAAATTCGTTAAACATTTTTTAAAAATCGGAAAAGTTTAGATTTTTCCTTAAAATAATTTTTTTTAAATTTTGTTTAACAAAAACAGAATTTTGATTTTAAAAACATTTTAATTTCTGTTAGAAAACATTCCTTTAAAAATTTTTGTTAAAAAAATAGAATATTCTGAATTTTCTTCAAAAACCAAAAATTTTCAAATTCCAGTTAGGAAACAAAATTTCTTGATTTCAAAATTTTGTTGAAAGTCTAATTTTTAATTTTTTGTTGAAATCAAATAAATTCATTTTTTGATTTTTCTTGAAAAACTTTCTTGAAAAACAAAATTTTCATGTTACAAATACAAACTTTTTAAAGTTTTGTAAAAACTGAAAAAAAAAAAAAAAAAAAAATTCTAAAAAGTTGACAAAACGACTGAATTTTTAGTGGAAACCACATCTATTTAATCAATCAAATTTTTTAAAAACTTTAAAAACAAAATTAATAAAGTTTGTTAATAATTTTTTCAGGACACTATTTATTAAAATTTTATGGAAATGTTTTTTCTTATTTTTTATGCTGTATCAATTTTTTATATTATGAACATTTATTTATAAATTTTGCATTTTTTTCATCTCAATTCGTTTCTTGATTCACAAAAGAGGAATTTCCCACATTTTTTCTACCCATCACTATTCATCCACCAACTCAAAGCACTTCTGACTATCGCAAATCAATCAGTAATTTTAGAATGAAATAATCTAATCTAATTGTATTTTCTCAATGAGAACAGAATTTCTCTTCGAATTAGCTGATTTTAAGTAGAAAATCAGCAGAAAGTTATTCACTATTCAACATTAATCGCAACAATTGATACGTTTTCTATCGTTGAATCGAGTGAAAATTCAAGTAAACAACCTAACGTATAAGTGTAGTGCACGAGTACGAATAATATACGAATAACCCCTCGAATATAGCCATAAACTTGAACTGCTTGTGCTTACGTTAGCTCGAAATAAATTTCTAATCCCTGTTTTCTTCTCTCGTACTTCATTACTTCTCTCTTATCAGTTTGCCTTTAATTCTAAACATCTCAGAAGAACCATAAACAAAGTAATAAGCGAATAAATCTCGCAACAACTGGAATTGGAACTTGTATCCAAACAATCGTTCTCCTGTACTCGTAATTTAGGCTACGAATACGAAATAAGACAATATTATAATACATTGCGAGGTCAAAGTCACCATATACTCACATGTCAACCGGTTCTTCGCGATCAAACACCGACTAAATAAAAATTTCGCACGAGCATCGGGCACCAGTACAATACACCACACTGCAGAGATGAAACCGGTTAAATGACGATCAACGTTCGACGATGCACGCGAACCACGGGAAAAACAATCGAGATCTAAGACTACAGGAATTTCCGCAGTGATTCTTCCAAAACCTTGAAAAAACCACCAATAAACAGGCGACCAATTGTAGCGAAACCAATCAATGATGTCGTTAATTTCTTGGGCGAGTCGTAAACGCGTAAACGATTGACGAAGGTAATTTCACCACATCGAGATTAAATAATTTTCAAATATTTCGAATTTCCTAAAAAATGTTGAAAACGTAGAAATAGATTTCGAAACGGTTCGCGACACGAGTAAATTCGACGATAACTGGGACGATAATGGGTTCTTTGGTGGTCGAAAAAATTACCAGCACACGTAGGTATTCGACGAATTGTAACCTAACATGAATGTACTAACACATTTATACGAATTTTTATCATCTTACCTCGGTACAGTTATATGTACTTTCGGTTCAACACAATAATATACACATAATATGCAGCCTTTCGCATGCGATGAAAAAATAATTATTCACGAATCAACAATAAAGAAGGCTGAAATTTCGCTCGTTTTAATTTCAATTTTTAATGACGAAGGGACCATCATCATCGCGTCACTCCCGTTATCTACTAATTTATACCTTCGGGCACTCCAGGCCAGCATTGGAGTTTCCTTTCGTATGAAACTGGTTCGCAGAATTTACCATATACTTTTGGTTTGGTGCTTAGGAGGACTTGTAGGTAAGGCAGTTACCAGAATCGCCAGAATCTATTCGCAGACACAGACGTACGTACTATTTCCACTGAGAATGTACAATATTTTTACATACCGAAACCGAGCGTTATCATGGTCAGTATGAAAGGTTTTTAATACGAAAGTCCTTCGAAATGAGCACGATGTTTTTAATGGAATTAGCTCGGAGCAATGTTTTTTTTCGATGTTCGTACTTCAGTTGTTGCGATACAGCTGTGAGATTTTCTTTGAAAATTGTATTTAGTTTTTAAAGATTTACGTCAGACGTGGATTGCAAAGATACAAACAAACCAGATAAATATCCCAGAGAAACTAAATTGCATTTTGAGCCAACAAAGATTTTTTCACTTCGAACTAGTTTTTTTTCAGTGTCCGGATGAATCATCAAAAAGTCCTCGAACCTTACAGTGAACTTAAATGAGACCCCTCTTTGTTTTCCCCCTATAACTCTTAAAATATGTGTTTAAATAAAAAAATAATCATGACCAAAATTGAAGTAAATAAAATTTACAACAAAAAAGGTTCTTCATTTTTTTTTTGAAAAGTGAACGAGTGGCGCAAAAACACACGTCGAAAAATAGAGTACAGTAAAAAATACTATAGACTCAAAACGCCTCCATCCCACCTCTCCTACGAAAAGTCTCATATGTGGACAGCAGAGTGATCTTTACTTGGGACTTGATTTTTTTTTGTCTCACCCCCCAAAGTTGTTGCTTTTTATTAGAAAATAAACCCCTATTTTGTATTTAGCAATTTTTAAAATTTCGTAAAAATCCCAATTTTTTTAATTTCTGCTTCAAATTTTTTAATTTTTTTTAACGTTGAAAAATTAATTATTTTTCAATTTTAAAAAAACAAAATTTTGTTGAAATGAAATTTTTTCAACTTTTTATCGAATAACAAAACGTTAGAACTTTTTTAAAAATAAATTTTTTTAATAACATAAAATTAAAAAAAAAATCATTTTAAGAAAACTTTATTTATTTTTAAATTGGCCCGTGTAGCAATTGTCGACATCGACATTTATGTCGACAAAATTCAGACACATTTTTTTCTCGGTTAACGATGAATTAAAAATTATATTTGAGATTTAAAGTGATGTTCTATGTTAAACATAACTGTTCAATCAAAATTTTTGAATTTTTCTGAGTATTTTCCTATAATTTAGAAAACGTTGTTTTTCTACATAGACAAGTCGATGTAAAAATCGATACTCAATAAACGCATCGACATTTATGTCGACAATTTCTGCCAATTGAATTTACAAATTTTATATCTAAAAAGAACTAAAAACAATTAATAGGAACAGAATCATAAAATTTTCTCATTTTTAAAAAGTTTTGAATAATACAACCACTTGTCGAGTTATTGTCGACATAATTGTCGATGGTCGAATAATGCATCGACTTCACTGTCGGCAGTGTCGACCAGAGGAATTTTAGGTCGAGATAGTGTCGATGTGATTGTCGAGGGTCGAATAATGCATCGACTTAACTGTCGACAGTGTTGACCAGAGGAATTTTAAGTCGAGTTAATGTCGATCTAATTGTCGAGGGTCGAATAATGCATCGACTTGACTGTCGACGTCTTGAGGGTGTTTGTGATACTCGCAGATAAAGTGTGTTTTAAATTAGTACATAAGGCTCTAAGAATCATCTCTATGTTAGTTGGACACACGCATGTGTCCAGCTACAAAGGTGACCTCAATGCCATATATTTGACAAAAAATGTCAAAACGTTGGCTTGAACACTATTTTTGGTTTAATTTTAATATATACTTATATTGAATATTTGAACTTAGTATATTTTTCAAAATCTCACCATTGCAAATGTCGATGTGGATGTCGATATAAATGTCGACACATCGAAATCGGTCACTTTTCGATCGTACATGTCGACACGATTTTGGATGGTTTGTCGAGCTTATTATCGACATGTTTGTCGACCGTCCAAATATGGCTCGACATGTCGACGGTCGACAAATGTGTCGATAATAACCTCGACAAACCATCCAAAATCGTGTCGACATGTACGATCGAAAAGTGACCTATTTCGATGTGTCGACATTTATATCGAAATTAGCATCGACGTTGCTACACGGGGGGATATTTAAGTGTAATTTTTTAAAGTTTGAAAAAATTAAAAAAAAATTAAGCAGAAATTTAAAAAATTAAGATTTTTACGAAACCGTTCATATTTATATCATCTTTGGGTCCCACAGGCTTTCATTTTTGAAAGTAGTAAGTTTTCATTCTTTTTTTAAAATGAAGGAGGAAGGGTACTGACATCGCCTAAAATTCAGTCAAGGGAAGCATTTTGAATAGGGAATTATTTTTTTCATAAAAAGCAACAACCTGAAATGCAAGGTCTAAAAATTTTGATTTTTTCAATTTACAGTTATCAATTTCTTCAATTTTTGAAAAATTTTCTAATTTAATAAATTTTGAAATTTTTTTCACTTCATTCAGTTTTTTAAAATTAATAATTCATTTCATTATTTTTAAATTTCTGATTTATTGGATTTTCAATTGAGTATGTTTTTAAATTCGAAAACAGCTAAGTATTATATTTTTTCATTTCAATAATTTTTCTTTTCATTTTAACTTGTTAATTTTTTAGAAATTTTTTAATTTAAATTTTGGAGGGATTTTGTAGTTTATTTAATTAGTTTGCCTAATATTTATTTTTACCTTTTTTTTTTTTTTTTTTTACAAATTTCAATTGATTAAATTCTGGGAAATTTTTGCGAATTTTAGATCATCATTTTCGTAAGTGTTTGTAAATAATCAAAATCTATTATATTTTTATGACTTGAGAATTTTTTTAAAAATTTTATTTTACTGAAATTTTCACTAATTTCCAATTCAATTGTGTAAATTTTGGGGAATTTTCTGGTCTATAAATTTTTATTTCGTTTATTAATTCATCAGGTAACCTAACAGCCTATAAATTTGGAAATTTTATTTATTTTTTCCTGAAAATAATTTTTTATTGGTATTATGCATCAATGGGTAATTCGAAAAAAAAACTAATTATAAATTGAATATTTAAATACATTTTTTTAGAGACCCATTTCTATTTAGCTATTTAAATCTGTTGAAGTACCTATGGTCATAACTGTCATAAGTTATATGAATCTAAAAAAGTAAAGAGTTTGAAAATTGGTCAATTTTTCATTTTTCTGAAGAATGGGCGACTAGAGTCCACTTAAAGTTCAGTGAGGGAAAAAAATAGCGAATCATTATATTCTCATGAAAAATAATAATTTTACATAGGTATTAGTATCAAAAGTGCCAAAGTTGAAAAAAATGTGACAATATTTTTTACTTGTATGTAGGGTTGTGGGGGGGGGGGGCTGGTGACATCACTTGGAACTCAAGTTAGAAAAAAATAAAAAATAGGGAATTATATTCAAAAAAGGAACAACTTCAAAATACTAGGTAAAAAAAATGTTTTTAATTTTTTTTGAAAAAAATTGAGGACACTCAAGGGTACGACTTGAAATTAAGTCGAAGGCAAAATTAAAACCTGAGAATTACTTAATTATCATGAAAAGGAACAACTCTGATGAGTTATAATGAAAAAAAAAGGTAAAAATTTTGAAAATCAGTCAATTTTTTAATTTTTTTCTGGGAGACTAGGGCCTACATATAGTTTGTTGAGGGGAAACATAAAAAATTGGGAATCATATTCTCATGAAAAAGAATAATTCTGAAAGGTTAGAACCAAAAAAATGAAAGTTTGAAAATTTGGCATTTTTAAATTTTTGTTTTACAAAACAGGGGGCTTGTGGCACCACTTAAAATTCAGTCAAGGGGAAATAAAAAATAGGGAATTATTTTCAAATCGGAAATATGAAAGTTGAAAATATGCTAGGTCAAAAATTGCAGATAATTTTTTTCGTTTTGGTTTTTGAAAATTTTTGGGAGTGATTCAAGGTACCCCTTGAAATTAAGTGGGGGCGGGGGAAATAAGAAATTAAGAATTATTTCTTATGAAAACGAACAACTTTAATTGGTTATATCCCAAAAAACAAGATCTTGAAAATCGGTCAATTTTTTTATTTTTCTAAAAAAGGAGGGGTGCCCATAAGGGCCACTTAAAATTCAGCTTGGGATAAAAATAAAAATTAGGGAATTATTTTCTCATAAAAAGAAACAACTTTTGAAGGGGGAGGGGGTGAGACGAAAAAAGGTCAAAAATAAGAGCCACCAGCGAAAAACAAATGGGATTTCATTTTTTTCTCCTATAGTATATTTTGAAGCGTATTTTTGAGCCACCCGTTCATTTTTCAAAAAAAAATAATATGAGCTTTTTTGTTGCAAATTTTATGTACTTTAATTTTAATAATAATCATTTTTTTGTTTAAACGCAAATCTGAAGAGTTATAATCGAAAAACGAAAAGAACATTTCTCCGAGTTCACATTCTGGAGGACTTGATGAGAGGTGAGGTTCAGGAACTTTTTGGTGGTTCATCAGGACAAAAAAAAAAAAAAAAAAAAATTTTAAATCAAAATATCTTTTTTGATCTTTCGTGGATCAAAATTCGATGTTATTTCCAAATTTCACTGAACCAATACCTTTACTTAAAAAATTTTCTGATACCTTTCCGGTGCACAAAATTAGTACGTAAGATAAAAAGAATAAAGAATTGAAACCACTCACCAACATTCACTATATCTCTAATCAAATTCGACTTCTGATCAGCTCATTTATCCGCAGGCTTTCTCGACCAGACGAAAAATTTTACAACACGAAACAATGAAAAAAATTGCACTCTACGAATCAACTTTTCAGTTACAGCACGTCGATTTCACCTCATCACAAGAGCCACAAATTACTAAACCGATCACCATGGCACGTATCGTTAAATATCAAAATACAATCATCATATCAAACTGTGACTCGAGTTAACCACGAAGAGAGTAGGTAATATTTTCCGCGAATACGATATCATTTAATTGAAAATATTCGCAGCATGGGAAATGAGAATTTAACGCACTCGTCGGTATTTTTTTTCGACACATCGGAGTGATTTTGCGACTGATAAATTACCAACAGATGTAAAAAGTAGTATTACGACTCCCACCATTTAAAGGTACGCGGACATGATTTAGCTCGCGCCGCTTTACAATAACGTAGTAACGTGCTTTCACTTGATCTCATTACAGACGCACAGAGTACAGAGATTAACTTTCGTTTGAGTAATAAATTTGATGTTGGGGATATACTACGATGAATGTAGTGTCTCCGCATTGGCTATTTCAAGGTGAACAGTAGGCGCTTTGAATGGAAGTGGAAGAACGGTTTTATAATTCGCAGAGTTTCTGTATAATCCGCTAGCACGATTAAATTCAATTTTTTTTTTGTTACGAGGATTAATGACTTTTTTTTTCTTAATCTAACAATTATTCAACGATAGAAAAATATTGGAAAATATTTTAAAAGTAGTAATACTCGTGAGAGAAATAAAAATGAGTAAATATTAGACGTACTCTGCATCAGTGGAAGTGCCATTAGTCTCATTAGTCAAGTTCTCCTTTCCTTCATTTTTCAGAAGAGAATCCAACTGATCCAGCTGGATTGAAGTCGACTCTTCCATGTCTGAAAGAAAAAATAAATCGATAAAATACAACACAATTTACAACGTAATACACGTATCGAGGAAATTTTTTATTGAAATTGGCAAAATGTCGCGATGCTTCGACATTGTAAAATGATAGGTCTCGACTACCTACATATTTCAAGATTACAACAAAAATTTGAATTGTTTAAACAGGTGAATAAATTTTATCTTCGAGTGCGGCACGTTGATATTTTAAATTTTTCTATCACGAAGTCATTAAAACATGTTCTAATTCAGATAAACTCTCCAAATGAATTGAAATCGATTACCTGTAAATTAGTACATTTTCAACAACTGCTTGAAATTCGAATGTTAACGTGTCATATTCGAAGATAAAATTTATCCATCTGCTTAATTAATGGTAATTTTTCTTGTAATGCGAAGTCGTCGACGCATCGCAAATTCACGACATTAGATTAATCCTCACCTGTTGATGAATCAATTGAAAATTACGTCAAATTTATAATTCATCCTCTTCAAGTGACCTGAAAAAATAAAACAACGTTAGTAAGGTATTAAAATAATAAGAGTATTCTATTCCCACGAAACATTTCACTCCCTATTCTATATATCAAGATTTTTGCCAGCAAGTATTTCTCAAAGATTGTTCATTTTTGCAAGATATACAATTTCGTCAATTTAAAAAAAAAAAAAAAAAAAAAAAATCGAAATGCTGACCATGTTTTTATTAAAATTGTAATAATGAGAAGATTTATTAGTGATTTTTAAAAGTATTAGTGAATTTCACCGAATGTGACTTTCGCTGAAAAATATGTTACTTACAAAAGGTTAACGTTATAATAAATTCATTAACGAAACACCACACAACCTATTAGAACAGATGTACCATATGGCATTCACTTTTACTAGCACAAATTACTCTATGAATAAACTCCATTTAAAGCAATCAACGTAGGAAAATCAATTCATATCTTTTTTTTTCATCACAATTTTACGATCATTTTATTCACCAATATTTTCTATACCGTTGTGTAGGAGTAAACACCAATATCTGACGTTTAGTCAGCACAGCCACCCACGTAAATACCTACAGAGGTAATCTCCAGAAGAAAATTTCGATACTACCGAGTTATTGATTTAATTTCCAAATTTGGGAATCAACTCGATAAAAAATTATAAGAACGGATGGTGTGCAAAGACTACACTGATGAGCTTTCATTTCTCAAGGTTCTGATAGTCAAATCTCTTCTGATCTTGGAAATCTACGAACATCTGAAAAGACATCCTAGAAATATGCCATATGGTACATCATTAGAAAGATTTGATAATCGATTATTAAATAGTGAGCGAATTCAATTAGTACTGACAGGGCCGAAACTTCCGCCTGACATATTTATTCGGTATTATCTATAAATGTTACGGTACATTTGATTGAACCAAATCTGATGATGATTGTGTTAGGAATAACACGCCAGCGTGTTATCGGCACACCCGAAGGTGATAGTAGAATTTACAGGAAATTGTGAAGAAATGAGCGGAACAATGAATCAATTTACATGCATTTTTTCAATTTTCAACGCAGAAAAAGGGAACAGAATGCTGCAAAGTAGGCGGTCATAGACCTCGAAAAAAATAAGTACATCTTTGGAAGTCGTAAAATCATTTAGTAAACAATAGAAGAATCAACTTCAAAGCTTACCTGTCATTAATAATTTCACCATTATCCATTTCATATAACTTTCGTCGTCAACAAGTGAATAATTTTAAAACTTACACCTCTTTTCGAAATAAATACCCGTTCAAAATTCAAAAAAATTATCGCAATTTTTCAAAATCATTAATATTTTCATGCGCACAACAATGGTGGATGGAAACGGTGACGGAAGGGGATAAAACAATAGATTGTACGAGTTCGCTTTTTATCTGCTAGGTTCGCTAGTAGCAATCTAGCAGTGTTTCTGAATTATTTTTGAAAAATTCTCACTTTGAATAATTTTTGAAATTTATTTTCGTTTTTAAATCAATTTTCATCTTATTTTAAATTAATTTTTGTTACAATGAAACAGTTATGCTATTTTTTTTACAAAATTTTAATTTTAATTGCGTAAAAATGCAAAATTTTAATTATTGTTTTTTTCCAAGTGAGGGAATTTTTAAAGATGACATTGAGAACATTCTGTTTATGAATCAGCTGTGTGATAAGAAAATTATTGAAAAGCTTGGAAAAAAGTTTGAAACGCATTTTGTTATAATTTTTTTCTAATTTATTGTAACTTTCATTCATCAAATTACGCTCTTTTAATCATTATTTAGTAAGTGAAAACCATACGCTTAAATAATTCTATTATTTTTAATACCCTACGAAGGAATCCAGTGGAAATAATGAGTAATTAGGTAAGTTGTACTTGTCATTGTTATTGTGTTACTTTGCTACATTTTACTGTGTTTTGATCCCATATTTCGACTCATTCGTCTTCAAAATCGTCTATATCGTTATATTTATTCGCTATTCGATGTATTTTATAGTTAATAAAGTTGATTTTGTCTTCAATTTCACTTGAAAGTAGGCGACAGTTGAAGCCCTCAGGTGGCATGAAACAAAAACCACTGATATAGATGAATGTTTAATAATTCGATTTGAATACATTTCCAGCTTCCACTGGACTATAATACTAAATTGCAGTAGAACATTTTCACTGAAATCGTACGTAATCGAAGTTATCAAAGTGGTCGTGTTTATCGAGACTGAATTTAGTGATAGGTACTTCTTATCATCTTCTTAAATCTACATTTCCCCTTCGACCTTTCATTGATTTCGATTTACTAAACGAATGACGAAACAACAACACTTTGCAATTGAACATGCTTTGCTTAAAATTTTGAAAAAATGTTAGAAGTTCTTCTTGATGATTTTCCATTTTTTGAAAGTGATAGCCTAAGTTTTTACAATTGGTATGTCTTGAGTCATGTATGTATTGTGTTGGCATTTTTGTACTTTTTTTTTCAGTTCAACAGCTCTGATGAGCTGATGTATACGTTACGTTATCGAATAATTTGCAAATTCGTTTAATATCAGTGTTGTTTTTTTTTCCAGGTACGAACAATCAATATGGACCAACAAACGAGCTCATTCTCTTACATTTATAGCTATTCACTCCAGACCAACGTTCAAATCAAAATCGGCTCGCTCGAAGGCAATCACTTGAAAGCGAGCAAAGAAGAGATCCTAAAAAACTACGAATTAAAATTCTCCGGCCTATTCGAATCAGAATGCGCAAATTTGATGGTAATCTGTCGAGTATACAGCGACGGTGTTCCGCTATGTTTGCCAGTTTCATCCTCCTACAAAGCGTTCACCACACGATGGAACTGGAGTGAATGGATCACGTTACCTATAATGTTCAGCCACTTGCCACGAAACGCTTTATTAGCCATAGTCATATACGACTGCGTCGGTGCATCGGAGATGCGTCCAGTTGGTGGCACAACCATATCGCTTTTCGGCAAACGTGGAGTGTTTCGAAAAGGTATGATGGATTTACAAGTGTGGTCTTTCAAAGAAGCTGACGCCACTGCAAATAGCAGTACTCCTGGCAAACCTCAGAATGACGATGGCCAGATGTACTCTTTGGGTAAACTAACCAAGAAATACAGAGGTGGCCTGATGCCTACGGTTGATTGGCTCGATAGGCTAACATTTCGAGAAATCGAAGTTATCAACGAACGTGAAAAGAAGAACTCGGATTTTATGTATTTAATGGTCGAGTTCCCCGAAGTGGTCGTCAACGATGTATCGTACCACGTCGTATATTACGAAGAAGAAGGCGACGATGTGATACCTTGCCGGACACAGGCTGATATTGTTACCATACCTGACACCGAAATTTCGCTCGATAACCTAGTCGAAAACAAACACCACAAGCTAGCTCGTAGTTTACGGAGTGGTATCTCCGATAAAGACGCTAAACCTAACTCCACCGTACGCGATCAACTCAACACCATCGTTGGGTACCCGCCTACCAAGCAGCTGACTACCGAAGAACAAGATCTCATTTGGAAATTCCGATTCTACCTCAAAGGGTCTAAAAAAGCTTCCAACAAGTTCCTAGAATGCGTCAATTGGAAGTTACCAGCTGAGGTTAGGCAAGCTTTGGATATGTTGGCCATTTGGGAACCGATGGACGTTGAAGATGGGTTACGTTTACTGAGTCCTTCGTTTCAACACCCTTCTATACGAAAGTACGCTGTAACTAGGTTGAAACAAGCCTCAGACGAGGATCTACTTTTATACTTGTTGCAATTGGTGCAAGCCTTGAGGTACGAGAATTTCGAAGACATAAATACCAAGTATAGATATCTAAACGAGCTGGTCACGTCGAAGGATACTTCCGCCATGGAAACCTTATCGTCTGCGTCCACAGATACGACCACATCCGCCATTAGCACCGCTAGCTATAATAATAACGCCGAAGTAATGCAATATTATAAAACCATATTCGATAACAGCTCCGATATGGACTTGGCTACGTTCTTAATCTATCGAGCTTGTCGTAATTTCAATTTAGCCAATTATTTCTACTGGTATTTAATGGTGGAATGCGAAAATTGCGAATCTTCGACCGTCAAGCAGGATAATTCGACTAAAAATATGTACCTGACTGTACGAAATACGTTTCTACTTCTATTGCAAAACGGAAGCACCGAAATGCAGAAAAAATATTCGTACTTGAAACGACAGAAGACGTTCATCAATAAATTGGTCCAATTGGTCAAGAACGTAGCTCGAGAGAAAGGCAACCGTAAGAATAAAACCGAACATTTGAGAGCTTTATTAAAAGACAGCGAAACTTTCAAGTTTAATTTCTCCAACTTCGAACCTTTGCCATTTCCACTGGATCCCACCATCTATATTAAAGGCATAGTCGCCGATAAAGCCACCCTGTTCAATTCCGCACTGATGCCTTCCAAGTTGACTTTCATCTCGACCAATTACACCGAATACGTGACGATATTCAAACACGGTGACGATCTCAGGCAAGATCAACTCGTCTTGCAGATTGTCACCTTGATGGATAAACTCCTACGAAGCGAAAACCTCGACTTAAAATTAACCCCTTATCGAGTTCTAGCCGTCAGTATTAAACACGGATTCGTCCAATTCGTGAAATCAGTCCCAGTAGCAGAAGTTCTAAACACCGAAGGAAGTATACAGAACTTTTTTCGAAAGCATCACCCCAACGAGAACGGTCCTTATGGTATTTCAGCCGATATTATGGACACGTATGTTAAAAGCTGCGCCGGATACTGCGTCATAACCTATTTATTAGGAGTAGGAGATCGTCATTTTGATAATTTGCTCCTGACGACGACCGGAAAACTATTCCACATCGATTTCGGATACATTCTGGGTCGTGACCCGAAACCATTACCTCCTCCGATGAAACTGAGCAAAGAAATGGTCGAAGCTATGGGCGGTGTTACGTCCGAGCACTATCACGACTTTAGAAAATTATGCTATACCGCCTTCCTGCACTTGAGAAGGCATTCTAATTTAATTTTGAATTTATTTACGCTTATGGTGGACGCCAGCGTGCCTGATATCGCTTTAGAGCCGGATAAAGCTGTAATGAAAGTGCAAGATAAGTTTAGATTAGATTTAGGCGACGAAGAAGCCGTACACTATTTCCAAAATCTGCTAGATATGTCGGTCACCGCTGTAATGGCAGCTTTGGTCGAACAGCTGCACAAATTCGCCCAATATTGGAGAAAATAAAACGCGAACGCGCCCGTATCAGTTTAACCTTGATTTATTGCGTTCCCCTAATCGTATTATTTTGTTATCTCGTTGTTTTTATTCAGTCTATAAGCCGAAGTCAAATACTTGAAATTAGTTTACATTTTTTTTTTTTAATTTGTACTCGTTTTTATTTTTTAGATGAACGATTTTTTTTGATATTTTTTTGTAATAAAGTGTATCTTACGATTTGATATTTATTACGTTACGTGTTCTTTTTCGTAGGTGTGTCATGTGCGTCTCTAAATAATCGAAATGACCGAGAATAATTTTAAAGCCGATGGTAAGCGTCATAATCACAAACGTAATTAATTCGATCGAAATTGTACGTGTATTTTATGGCTATTCTCCCTCGCAGAACATCCTCACATAAGGTATAACCCTTTGAAAGACGAATGGGTCATTGTATCGCCGCATCGATTACAGAGACCTTGGAGTGGCCAGGTTGAAGATTCTCACGAGGACGAGATACCCGAATTTGATCCTACGAATCCTCTCAGTCCTGGAGTTACCAGACCGAATAGCCAGGTGAATAGAAATTCTGTGTGAATTTACAAAGTTTTTTTTTCCTTCGGATTTTATTAATTTTTAAATAGAAAAACGATATGTATACTGGCACATATGTGTTCAATAATGATTTTCCGGCGTTGAAAGAAGAAGGGCCCGATCCACCTCCCAGCGATGATCCACTGTTCCAAATGAAACCTGGTAAAGGTCTCTGTAGAGTGATGTGCTTTCATCCCAAATCCAATATTACGTTGCCTTTGATGACGGTCGACGAAATTAAGTCTGTTGTTGACAGGTAAATTGAGTTTATTTAATAATTTGTTATTTTTCTTGACCTAGTTTCCACCTATGAAGGTGCCTACTTACTTTTTCAAGTTTTTTATTTAACGTACATAAATTAATTTCAATTTTATTTTAATTTAAGAAAATTATCTCATTTCACAGATGGATAGAACAATTCAACGAGCTTAGTCAGAAGTACCTCTGGGTGCAAATATTCGAGAATAAAGGTGCCATAATGGGTTGTTCGAATCCTCACCCTCACTGCCAAATTTGGGCATCGTGTTTTTACCCAAATGAACCTCGAATCAAGTGTACGAATCAAAGGATTTACTACGAAAAATATAAACGACCCATGTTGATGGATTACGTTGAAAAAGAATTGAAGAACGAGGTTAGTTTGAACTTTCGATTCAATTCTTCAAAATATTCACGGCCGGAAACTCAACAGTAACTCAGATCCACTCAAAATTTCAAAGTGAAAAAGCTACGCACTAGAAAATGCAGAAAATAATTACACACTACCTCTTAAAACCAGTTTTTTTTAGGGAGAGACAAAGAAACATTTTTTGTAGGAGACAAATTTCAATACTTCATTTTTGGAAGAAAAAACTTCTCAATTTTTTTTGAAGGTTGAAGTTGAAGAAGAAAAAATTAAATCTGAGTTTTTTTTTGTAGAGAAAAATTCTATTTTCTGGAAGGAAATTTTTTTTATTTTTTTTGAGAAAAAAATTCTCATTTTCTATCGAAAACTTTCAATTTTTTGGAGGGAGAAGTTATTTTTTTGAAAAAAATATTTCTCATTTTTTTGGAAAAAAAATTATTTAAATTTTTAGTGAAGAATCTTGTATTTTTAATTTTTTAGAGATGAAAAAATCTTGTTATATTTTTTCCTTTTGAAAAAAATTCCTATTCTTTTGCAAAAATCTCGAAAAAAAAATTTGAAAAAAAACTCAAAAAATTTATTTTTTGAAGAAAAAGGTTTTAAGAGGGAAATATCCGTTTTTTTGTTGTTGTTTTTTTGGTAAAAAAGAACTTATTTTTTATTGAGAAAAAATTCTCATTTTTGGGAAAAAGTTTTGGGAGAGAAATCTCTTTTTTGTTCTTTTTTGTTTTTGTAGAAAAATCCTAATTTTTTTATGGAGAAAAAATCTATATTTTCACCTTTTTTTGTTGAAAAAATCTCGTTCTTTTGAAAAAACGCTCATTTTAAAAAAAAAGCGTTTTTCAATTTTTAATGAAAATTTTTTTTTTGGGAGAAACCGCTGTTTTTTTTGTAGGTAACTTATAGTTATGAAAAATCTCTTAATTTTGAGAGAAAAAAATTCTAGTAGAAATATTTTTTTAGAAAATAATCCTCCCTTGTCCACTTTTCTTGAAAAAAAAAACAAAAAAATAAATCACGAGGAAAATTGTTTAAATTTTTTGGGAAGAATATTGTATTTTTAGAGATAAAAAATTTTTGATTTTATTTGGAAGAAAATCCCTTTTCTAAGTCTCTTTTTGAAAAAATTTTCATTCTTTTGCAAAAATCTCATTTTTTGATAAAAATTTCAAATAATCCTTGGTAAGAAAAAATCTCAAAAAATTTATTTCTGTAAAAAAAACGGTTTGGGAGAGAAATATTCGTTTTTTTTGTTGTAAAAAAAAGACTTTATTTTTCAGTCAGAAAAAATTCTTATTGAAAACAAATTTTTTATTATTATTATCATCATTTTTTTGGGGAGGGGGGGTCTGAGAGGAAATCTTTGCTTTTTTTTTCGTGATAAAAATGTTTTGGAAGAGAATTTTTTGTTTTTTATGAAACAATCTTAATTTTGAGAGAAAGAAAAAATTGATTTTTTTAGGGAAAAAAATTGTACTTAGTAGATTTTTTTTAGAAAAGAATCCTCCCTTGCCCCCCTTTTTGAAAAAAATTGAAGAAATAAATCACTCAATTTTTTGAGAAAAAATTTCTCAATTATTCTAGGATTCCTCAAATTTTTGAAGAAAAAAAGAGCTCGACTTTATTGAAAGGAAACTTTCTGAATTTTCTTTGAAGGAAATTATCTTCTTTTTTTTTGAGCAAGCATGAAAAAATTTCTCAATTTTTTAAAGGGAAAAGGTATTTTTTTATTTTTGAAGAAAAAAAAATCTCAACTTTTTCGAGAAATTTTTTTTAATTTTTGGAGAAAAAGTGTTGTTTTTTTTGGGAAAAAAGACTCTAATTTTTTTGGTCAAAAGTTTTACTTCCAGGACACCAGGAATAAAAATATTTCTCAAATTTTTTGAGAAAAAAATTATTTTATTCAAGGAAAAATTTTCTGAATTTTCTTGGAGTAGAAAATATCACAATTTTTTTGGAATCAGCGTAAAAAAATGTCACCTCCCCCTTCCTCCCAAATCGTGTTACTCCCTAGAGAATTCCAAGTTTCCGGTCCTGGAAATATGATCTTAATTTCTGCGATTAATCGATTTAAAAATTGTGACAGGTGAGAATAGTAGACAAAAACGACGACTTCGTTGTTTTGGTCCCATTCTGGGCATGTTGGCCTTTCGAAACGATGATTTTACCAAGAAAGCACATTCTAAGGATTAGCGATCTCGATGAAAACCAGAAGATCTCCTTAAGTAAAATTATGAAATCCATTTGCACCAAATACGATAACTTATTCAAGACATCATTTCCATATTCAATGGGATGGCACGGTTAGTTTTTGCACAAGTTGACCGTATTGTGGTGGTCATTGAAATATTTCCATTATTCAACCATGGGTGTTAATTTAGGGGCGCCTACCGGAAGTAAACTCGAAACAGATTGTCAACATTGGGTGTTCCATGGAATTTACCTTCCACCGTTGCTGAGATCAGCCAGTGTTAAGAAATTTATGGTTGGGTAAGTGTAGCCAAACGATAAATTAATTTGGTCTCGAAAAATTGACCGTTGAATTTAATCGGCTGGTTTTCAGGTACGAAATGCTGGCCAATGTGCAACGTGATTTGACTCCGGAGAAGGCTGCCGAATATTTACGTAATCAACCGGATATCCATTATAAGAAAAAATGACCCGTTGATTTGAAACTATCGTTGTACGAAAACCTACAGATATTAGAAAATATGAAACGTGATTAATTCAAAACATTTATTTTAATAATGAGGAAAATTTTGGTCGATGTTTTCGGACCAAGCGTGAAAACCGCCTTCGACATCGTACAACGATTTTATATCCAGTTTAGATTTCAACATGTTTACAGCAATTTGAGAATCGTTACCACGTCTGCAGATAAATATTACTGAAAATTTAAATAAAAATAGGTTACAAAATGGTATCTAAAATGGCACATGATTTTAAAATTTTTCCTTACTCTTTGGATTATCCGTTATACATTTCAAATCGTTGATTTTCTTGATGAGAAAATCAGAATTTTTATCCAGCGAATTAATGTGCAAATTGATGGACTCGGGTAAATGGCACATTTCGTATTCGACATCCGAACGTACATCTACCAATAAATGCGGCTCTCTTTCAGATCTCAGTTTGTATAAATCGTGCACCGAAATTCGTTCGTTTTTGTTCAGTAAATGTAGAGAACTTCCCTGTAAAAAATTTACAAATTAATAATTATCAACTCGTCGAATGGAAATATTCGTTTAGAATTTTCGTAAATCACTCACTTTATCGTTAGCTGGCGAAGAACAAAACTCCTCGTAATCGATGAGCTGTTTTATTGTAGGATTTATGCCACATACGTCGCAGTCGAGCTTCTTTTTACGTAATTTAATGCACCGGAATGTCGTATCGTATCCATCAAACAGTAGCATTCTGCCCGATAATACGTCTTCCAAATCGAGGATTATTTTGATAGCTTCCAGAGCTTGTAAAGTGCCAATTACACCGCAGACTAGACAAAATATTAGCATTCGGATTAGAATTTTTTTCGAAATATTTCCTACTGTAAAAAGGTCATAGATTACCAGGCCCTAGGACGCCGGAGCTGCTGCAGTTATTCACAGTGTTCGGAGGAGGTGGTTGAGGGTAGAGACATCGATAACAAGGCGAACTGAGATGATTGTAAACTGTGAGTTGGCCCTCGGTTTGTAAAGCTGATCCACTGACTAATGGTTTTTTAGCAAAAATACAAGCGTCGTTTAGCAAGTATCTGGTGGCCACGTTATCAGTGGCGTCCAAAATTACGTCGTATTGACTTATAATAGGAATAGCGTTTTCACTGGTCAATTGACATCTGTGGTTTTCAAAATTCACGTTACTGTTTAGTCTGAAAAATAACACAATCGACTTAAAAATCGTTCAACTTTCGATAAATTACTAAACAGAGTCAACAAGGGTAACCTTTTCAATTTATCCGAAGCTGATTCGACTTTGGCGACGTTTAAATCTTCTTCGGAATGCAATATTTGTCTGTGTAAATTATTGATTTCAACATCGTCGTAGTCGACTAATCCAATACGACCTAAAACATAATTTGTACTTCTAAGTATCACGTCCACAGATAGATTGTAAATAACTTCGATAAATGAAACACATTTACCAACGCCGGCCGAAGTCAAATACATCGCAGCTGGACATCCTAATCCACCGATTCCAACAATCAAGACAGAAGCATCCTTGAGTCGTTGTTGTCCTAAATAATGCATTTAATTAGTCAACTACAAACAGTAAAACTATCCAAGAAAATATTACCTTTCAATCCGACAATAGGAAGGATTATTTGACGGCTGTATCTTGAAATTTCAGCAGTTTCTAGTGGCTCGTTATTACATCGTTTCTGCGAAATTAGTCACGTATAGACATAAACATAATGCTATATTCTATATACCAAAAATAAATGCAAAAGATGGAGAAACGTTTAATATCTTTCGAATGAAAACCATTTTTGGAGTGTTTGAATAGTTACGATGCAGATTATCACTCACTTGCTGATCTTCCAGTAAAGCCAGAAGTTTTCTTTTTTCACGCAGTTGCTCGTTGAGTGAATCAATTTCATCTCGTAGTTTTTCAATATTTACAGACGAAGCATCGCCCATTTTGATCGAATATTTTATTTTTCGAATGATTTTAATGTGAAACTGGCGAATGAAAAGCACAACACGAACGTAGATACGTAAATAATTAGTAAACAATGCCTGTGGTTAGGGTTAGGTTTGTTTATTATCCTCGAATCTTCAAATAAATTGCAAAAAAAGTGTATTCAAATGTCTAATATGTAAAAATTATTAAAAAATACGACGGTCATAGTCTTATCACATTCGTGAAAAATAGGTACATTGTAGATTAACATACAATACAAAATTTACTGGCATAGTGCATAGACGTTAAAGAATTTGATTAATTAAGAAAATATCAATGGGAATGTTTTTGAGAAAAATTTAAACCATCAACTTTTCAGGATAATATGAATTTTCAAAAGCGTCATAAATTTGCAAATTTAATTTATTATACAAAACTGAAAAATTAACAGTTCAACACAAACGCACATGCACACGTGCACTCTGATAATACCCTACTGATAATAATGCACTTTCCAAGTGCAAAAGGTGTAAAATAGTGCAAAGTGCATTGGATCACATGTGAAGCTAATTTGCGCAGTTCGAGATTGTCGCAAGAAAAGTAGAATTTTCCTATTTTTTTTTTTTCTATGTAAACTACTACGTGTAAACTTGGGTGTTGGTTGAATTTCTAAAATTTAAATAAGTATGGGAGATTAGTACGTTTGTGTAGAAAATTTTCAAACAAAAGCTGTAGATTTAGACCCGATACTAAAAATAATTATTAATTTTGGTCGTCATAAAATTTTTTTTACACCAAAACACCGAACATGGAAGTCACATTTTTCTCAACTTTGAGGTTTTTACGTTTTTTGAATTTTTGACACTTGTAGCCTGTAGGTTCATAAACTATAAAAATCTCGACGTCGAAAAAAATTGGACTTCCATGGTCGGTGCTTTAGTGTACAGATTATTGAACCTTGCTTCCACTTCAATTTTTGAATTTTGCAATAAACACGTATTATTCAAAATTCGGGGAAGGTGGGTCCAATCTCCAATTTGAAAAATATTTTTTCAAACGAAAGTTGTAGATTAAGATGGTCCTTGCGAATGTGAGGGTGTGATTTACACCTCCTAAAAGTATTTTCATTGGGGGAATTAGGCAAATTCAACGAAATTGAATATTAATTAAATATTGGGAAAATTCGAAGATATGAAAATTTAATTCTGCAAATTTGGAAAAAGAAAAAAATTAAAGATAATTATTACTTCAGAAAAATTTTAAAAATTCATTCCAAAAAATAAAAAAAAAATGTATTGAAAAAATGATTTTCTTCAAAACATTTTTTGATCTTATAGGTTTTTCTCATAAAAAAGTACGTAATAATTATGTAGATAGGTATTATATCCACCCAAAAATCACATTTTTTTTTGTTGAAAAAATTGAAAACAATTTTTGTTACAAATTTTTTTTTTTTTTTTACTTCAGAAAGTTTCATTATTCCATTGAAAAATTAAAAAAAAATTCTCCAAGAAGAGTAACTAGGTAGGTAGATATAATAGATTTTTTCATTCCAAAAAAATAAAAATTTAGAAAAGTTTTTATTCAGAGATCTTTTCTTCAAAAAAAGTACTAGGTACTTACCTACCTACCTATACGTTTTTTAAATGAAAAATTGAAAAATATCTTTACCCAGTTATTGTATTCCAAAAAAAATTTTTTAAATATTCTGCAACAAAATTATTGAGTTTTTTATTCCAATAAATTGAAAAAATTTTCTATTTCATCAGAACCGAAAAAAATTATTACAAAAAAAAAATAATTAAAAGATACCTATTTTTCTTCTAAAAGTTAAAAAAAAATAAAAAATCTATGGTATATTTTTGTTATTTCATCAAAAATTCAAAATTGAGAATTTTTTTATTCCAAAAAATTGAAATTTTTACTTGGAAAAAATCAAGAAGTTTATTTTTCTCATAAAAATTGGGTATTTTTTTACACCTAGGTATTTATTTTCAGCTTTAAAAAATATTGAATTTTTTATCAAAAAAAATTGAAAGATTTTTTTTTTCCAAAAATTGATATTTTTATTTTTTCCTTCGAAAAAAGTAATAATTTTTTTTTTTAAATTTTTACCTAAAAAGTTGAAAGATTTTGTCCTTTGAAGAAATTGTAATAATATGTTTTTCTTTCAAAATTAAAAAAAAAAAATGTTTTTCTTCAAAACAAATTGGAAGATTTTTTCCTCCGTGAAAACTAATGGATTATTAAATTTCGTATTCGTATAAGTAAGTATTATAATAGAGAAATTTTTTATTCAAAAAAAAGTTCGACGTAGGTAGGTTCTTTTTATCAAAAAATTTAGATTTTTTCTTCAATCTTCAAATAAATAAATTATTATTTTTTTCAAATTCTCAGGTACCAAACCAACCCACTCCTTTTTTTAAACGCCTACAAGAAAAATTGAGAAAAAAAATAAAATATCGTCTTCTTCAAAAAAATTGAAAAAATGTCTTTCTGCACAAAAAAAAAAAAAAAAAAAAAAAAAACAGATTCTTTTACTCTAAAGTTTAAAAAATTTTGTTCTCCGATTAAATTTTAAAAAGAAATTTACTTCAAAAACGTAATAAAATTTTATATTTTTTCTTCAATAAAAGTAGTCTATTAATATGCGGATTTTCTCTTGCAAAATTTGGAGTAAAGGAACGTGTCCAAACGAAATTTCTATGATTATCAAAGTTATTTCCAAGATCTCAATCTACAACTTTTGTTTGAAAAATTTTTGAATTTGGCCCCTTAGTCGCCTACAATTTTGAGTAAAAAAGTTTCTACGTAGAAAATTGATGAGGAGGAAGGGGTCCTACCGAAATTTTTGTAATAACAAAAATTATTCCTAAGATTTCAATCTACAGCTCTTATTTGAAAACTTTTTGCAAAAACGTTCCGAGTTTTCATCATAATACGTTTATTGTGAAAAACAAAGTTGGAAAATTTTACTTCTCTTGCAACAATTCCAAACTGTGCAAATTAGCTTTTCGTTCATAAAATTGTTAGTAAAATGGAAACACTGTTTACACGGTGAATCGATTTTATATTTCATTTTTTTACGAAAGTAGAGTAGAAATCTGCGAAATAATAATTATTCAAAAAGACAAGAATACAGATTATACTTTATATACTTTTAGAATTCATGATCTTTTTTTGCAATTTCCATAAAAATAAAATGAAAATTGAAAACAAAAAACAACAAAAAAGCTATATTCAGTGTTGTATTTTTACAAACTCAAATTACAACACTGTTGCAACTTCCTCGTCTCTTGCTGCTCTCCTTCCCCTCCGGCGTGTTGATTTGTGTATGAAAAATGATAGATTGATAGAAGCGGTTAGAAGGGTGTATTGTACGTAATTTTTCTTACCTATCGAGCATGTGCGTAATAACTTTATAACTTTTCGTAGTAAAAAAGATAGTGTTTTATGTAAGCGGGTTTTTTTTGGTTGAAATATTTCACATTTGCGAAGTACTTAGTATATCAGTACCACACGACGTCCTACCTACATCGATAAAAACAAAGATAAAAAGTGCTATAGAAATAAGTTTCATCCAATCTTCATCTTCACAGCTCTCCCAGTACTACTGTTCTAATCACAAAAAGTACCAAAAGTTGTGAAATTTTATTTAGTACCGGTATTAAAAATATGTTCATCAGTCGTGTCATCTTCTAAACTGAAACTGTTCTCGATTAATCAACTTAAATGGTGAGTATAAGCACTTTAATCACATTATCACATTATTTCACATAAAAGGGCCATCATTAGGCATGATGTTTTGCTTCTTTTCACGCTTCATTGAAGTATCATAGTAATTACCTGATAAGAATATATGTACGTTATTTTAAGTTGAGAAATATCGACGCAGATCGTTAAAAATAATATTGGTAAATATTCGAGAAATCGTAGCATTTCGAAGAAAAAAGTGGCATCGTATCGGTATGAAGAATTCCAATAATTAAAAATTATCAACTTTTTCAATTTTTAATTGAGCTTAATTCGCAACAGTTTTCCTAATTGCAACTTGTAAGGTGAAAATTTTCATGTATTTTTGGGTAAAGTTTTCAAACTATCGAGTTAAATTTAATGAGCCACCACCATGTTATCTGCCATTTTTGTTGTCGTCGAAGCTTGTTTAGCACATGGGCAAATCTACCTGTACCCTCCTGTAAGGCTCTGATGTCCGGCCGCTTTTCCAAATTATCGGAAAAATACCTACTCCACCTACGTAGGATGCTATCATTGACATTGATATTGCATTTTCTCTTATCTGTTAACTCGCATTGACCCTGTGTACCCACTGTACTGTGAAACCCCCTACCATTTTCAAAAAAAAAGGTATAGCGTTATCAGTTTTAGAGGTAGAATTGTCAACATCGATTACTCGCCGTGTTCATTATCGGTTCATTAATTACGGATTATTTTACGTTCGCGCACGTTTACGAATTTTAAACCTATAAACCGGTTCGCGTTCGAGAGACGATCAGCTGATATTTAAAAATTCCTATACCTGTTTTGAGAAGAGTCCGAGGTACTTCTTCCAAGTTCCAATTGCTGTCTGCATCAGGTAGTACCGGTCTGATTAAGGAAAACTGGTCGAACGCTGTCGTTTCATAGACCATTGCATAATGTAAACGTTTGGACGTGTCTAATCGTTCGCCTATCACACGCTCGAAAAATATTAGTAATTTTTTCGTGTTTGTATCGTCATGACGTAGATTCCGCCTTCTCGTTGGTGCTTTTTTTTACGCTGGTTTACGTTCTAAAACCCGTTTTCTTACGCGATGTCCGATAAAGCGAAAACGTTACCGAGAACTAAACGCGACAAAAGCCCTAGTCCCTCGTCGTCTTCATTCTCATCTCTGAAAACGGCCACCGTTGGTAAAATCAACTCGTTCCGAAGCATGAAGAACCCTTTACTGAAGAAGAAAAAGAAAATGGCCGGCTCGGCAGCATCGGTCGACTCCTCAGAGCCACCAACCGGATCCAGCAGTCAAGACCTCAACGATACTCCGGAACTTCCCGAAGGCGAAGACCCTGTCGGCGAACCGACTGCCGCCAGTACTCCAACGACCGCCATCTTGGACGCGGTGCAACCGACTCAGCAGAAACTGAAGAATCCCAAGAAGCCGAAGCCTCCGATGAAGAGAATCGTCAAAGGAGGCAAAGGCCTGCTCAATAAGCTAAAAGGTAAAAGCGAAAGCACCGCTGTGGTCGTCGATACGACCATGGATCTGCGTCGAGCTGCCAATATGAAACAGGAGATGGAAGTCCAGCCCGATGCAAATGCTTCGATCGAGCAAGCGGAATTGGAAAATGGCGACGTGGGCGAGATGCCGGTTAAGAGTAAAGACGAATGGTCGACGACGGCCACAGCTGAAAAAGTACGTAGATTGTCTCGCCTAGAAATACACGAATCTATCTATAGCGAAGAAATCGAAAGTGAAGGCATGTCCGATCCTCTTACCCCGGAAGAGGAAACAATACTCGGCTCAGATGACGCGACCAGTCCGTCAACGCCTGAGCCTATCTCAAACGGTACTACTCATCCGAATACTCCGAATAGTCCGGATTCTCAGAATACTCCGATCAGTTTCGATAAAAAGTCGCCTTCTACTATAAAAAAAGATATTCTATCATCTATTAATTCGGCTAAAACGCGTAAAACTTCCGAACCGATATCGAATGGTTCCAAAAGTAGAACGCCTCGAAAAATCAGTATGCAGGTTCGTTCAATTCATTTTTGCTGGCACTTTGTACACGTATGGTCATCGTAATCGGGGCCAAAATTGTATATAATTTCACCATTAGTAATCTGCGCTGTGCTTGCAATTTTTTACCATTTTCAATCACTCAGCATGTTGTTAAATTGCAAATGTCGTAACTTTAAAGCTTTCAATCGCTCGGTGGTTATTTTTATGGTCTGGTATCGTATTCTTCGGGGTCTCATTGTATTGTGTATGTGTTTAGTCTTTTGAGCATGCATCCTATCCTACCAAGGGGGATGACTTCAGATGACTTATTTATTTGTTTACCTGTTTTTGTGTACTTGCCTGTGTGTGTGTGTGTGTGTGTAATTTTGTGTCCCTCATTTTTTTTTCAAGAAATGAATCTTTTATTATTTGAGAAAAAAATCTTTGAATTTCTTGGTGAGAAAAATCTTCATTCATTGGAGTAAAAAACTTTCTGAATTTCTTGAAGCTTTTTTTTGGCGGGAGGAGGGGGAGACAAAACTTCTATTTTTTTTTAAGGAAAGAATATTTTTCCAGTTTTTGGATCCTCTGTATTTTCAAGAAATACGTTTAAATCTCCTAACTTGTTTTTAAAGGAGGAAGGGAGGAACCTCAAATCTTTGTAGAAAATCTTCTATTTTTTTGTGATCTTTTCATTCGATCGATCATGTTTACTCAATTAAGTACATATTGCGTTTTTTTCTCTATTTTTAATCGTTCTCGAGTCGATAGAAGAATATGCCTTTAAGGTTACACTTGTACCTCGTCAGTCGTTAATACGCACCTATATCATTAAATTCATGTATTTTTAGTAGGTCATTGGCGATTTCTTTACATTAGTACAGGGTGATCTAAATATCGCGAAAAAATACGTCAATTGGCGAGAAAAAAAATATTTTTTCTTAATGGATATTTTAATTAATTCACGTGTTTTCGAATTGTTTTTTATCGTATTTTTGATGAAAAAAAAATGTCTGAATATTATGTAGGTATATTTTAATCCTCGACTCGACTGACTCGATCTTCCAAAGCTCGAACTGGTCGACCTCGATCGGAATGCGGTACATGTAATATTTGATTGAGGAAGGATGAAGATGTATTTTGTATCTCAACGGTTAAATAATCTCGTTTTTTCCTGATGGCAAAATACAGGGAGGTCGAAAAATTTTCAGTTAAATGTTTCATCTTCCATTTTTTCAAGCATATTTTGTAAAAATTAGCAAATATACGCCATTTTTTAGTAGAATTTTTGAAAACAAAGAAAAAGTCTAGAGTATTTTTATGATCTTTAAAAAATGATAAGATCTTGGAAATTTTCTCCTTGAAACATTTCTTTTTCAAAATAATTTTTTAAAGGATTTCTAACGAATTAAAAAGAATCATATTTTAGTGGAGAGTTTTTATTATTTTTTTTCCATATTGAAATTATAGGAGTTGAGATGTTTTTTGTTCAGAAAATTTTTGAAATATTTCCCCTAAAAAAAAATCGTATACAATTTTTAATTTTTTTAAAAATTGGTCTTAGGTCTTTTGAATTTTTTGGGTTCAGTTTTTCGTGATTTTTGAAAATTTTCCATGTGATTTTTGATTTGAAAAAAAATTCGTATGGTTTTTGAATTTTTTTCAAAAAAGTTATGAGATAATTTCTCTTACTATTAGACTTTTTTCGAAGGATTTTCTTTAAATTTTGAGAGAAAAAGAAAAAAAAAATGAAATTTCTTCTTTTCAAAAAAAAAGTTGAAAATATTTGATGATAGGATTCTAGATTTTTTTCAGAAAAATTTTGAAATGTTTTTTTTTTTCAAAGAAACATTTTCTAGAGCATTTTTTAAATAAAATTAAAATTGATAGCATTTTTTAATTTTGTTAATTAAGTACATTTTGAGGTATTTTCTTTGAAAAAAAAATTCTTGAACACTTTTTATTGCATTTTAATTTTTTTTAGAAAAATTTTGAAATAGGTATAATTATATTTTTTTTAAATAATTCTTGGGCGATCTTTTGTGTTTCAAAAAAATAAATCCATAAAAAGTTTTATATGATTAGATTTTTTCAGAAAAAAAAATTATAAAAAAAATATCTTCTTTCTAAAATAAGTTTGGAGGATTTTTAGAAAAAGTGAGAAAAACGAAGATAATTTTTTTTTCGCTATAATTTTGAAATGTTTAAGTGGATTTTTAATTTATTTTTTTTTATTTTTTTTTATAAAACTTCTGATAGGTGGTATTCTTAGAAAAATTTTTGAATTTTTTTTTAGAATGTTATGTGAATTTTCAAAGAAAACATAACAGAAGTTTACATGTTTTAATTTTAAAATATTTTCTTTTCAAAAAATTGAAGATTTTTTTTGAAAATTGGAAAAAAATATAAGAAATTTTTGATATAATAGGTATACCTAGTTATAATTTTTTTCAAAAACAAGGTTGCATTTAAGTTTTTCTACTAACTCATTTTTTATAGATAAATAAAATCAGACATAGGATTTTTTTAAAAACTGATACTGACGAGTGGTTTTATGAATGAATTTTTGTATAATTTACCCAATACGAACAATATGTCATGTCGTCATTAGAACTCATCTCCGGACTCCGGATGTTTAGTCAGTTTTCTCTGCTTAAAAATCGAATCATACTTTTTTTTAGTTTTAACATACGTTATCCTGCTTGTGATATAATATTTGTGGTTTCTCTTTTTATTTCGAATTGAAAATGAAAAATACTCGTTTATGGGCAATTTCCTTTACCTATTGAATAGCTCTGCCTTTTTCTATGCAATAAGTTCGATTATGATGTCGTTTTTAAAAAAATTATCTAACGGAAGAAAAAAGTTCCTACGTCACTTACTTGCCTATCGTGATAATAATTCAATCAAATTGACATTGCTTTTAGTGTACAGCTACCTGGTTATACGTACGAGTATGTACTTATACTACTACGTAGGCATGGGAAGTTCACTGTATATATGATCATATCATAATCTATGGTTACCGAGTACCTAAAATAGAAGATAGTAATATTTGTCAAGTTATTTATTACCAGCATCTCGCACAACTCTCGCATACGTAACTAGGTACTCTTATCATTTTTTACTTTTTTTTTTCTTATCAAGTGTTGTACCTACTTACTATAAATCAAGATTTAATCATTATTTCCTAGATTTATTGCATTACTAATTTTCGAGTAAGGAAATTGCAAATACTTAGTTTGAAGTGTATTAAAGTCATATAAGTTGGTCGAGAGGCGGCGAGGGGCTTGAAAATTTGTAAAAATTGCGAAAATTTGAATTGTAGGATTTATGAAAGTGCGTCATTATTTTTTCGAGAAGTAAATACGAATTGTTGTGAAATTAGCTTTTATCTAAATGTGAAAAAAACAACGTCATAAAAATTAAGTATTTTTGTAAATTTTATTTTTACGAAATTGACAAACTTTGAATTTTATACAAAATCACAATTTTTTTTTTACAAAATTGAATTTTTCAAATTTGACTAGGTAATTTATAAAATTAAAAATTTAAGAGTTTTCTAAATTAGCAAATTTATTTACCTATTCATTTTTTTTTTTAAATAATCGTGAATTGAAAAATTTTTATGAAATGGATTGAAAATTTTCTGTAAAAGTACGAATTGATTTCTTAACTGTGCCTGTGCGAACTGATACAAAACTTTTTATAAAATTATAAAAATTGAAATTTTTTCATAAAATTGAAGAATTGACGAATTTTTATATTTAATTTTTTTTTTAATTTTTATGAATTAAAAAATTAGTAACTTTTGATGAAATTGACAAATTTCAATAAAATGGAAAAATTGAAGAATTTTCATGAAATTATGTATCATGAATTTGACATTTTTAAATGAAACTGAAAAATTAAAAATTTGAGAAATAAAATTAAGATTGTTTTGAGATGGAAAAATATTTTTTTTTTTAATTCATTTATTGTGCCAATATTTTATAAATATAAAAACCGAAATAATTTTTTTGTAACAATTTTTTTTTCTGGAATTGAAAAGTTGAAAACTGAAAAAATTAAAAACTTCAAAGAATTGGCACATTGAAAATTTTTCACAAAATTAAAAAGTTGGAGCAGTCTTCAAAATTGTAAAAATCAAAGAATTTTCATGAAATTGATTGATTTTTGTTTTAATTGTGAAATAAATTGACAGATCGAAGATTTTCATTAAAACAGGTGCAAAATATAGATTAATGAAATGAACAAATTGAAAATTTTCTGAAAAATTACAATTTTTTAGGAAATTGAAAAAATTGAAAACAATTTTATAAACGCAGGACATTTTGAGATGAATGAAATCGAAAAATATACCTAAAATTTTCCATAAAAGTACAAAATTATGAAATTAATGATTTTTGGAAAAATCAAAAATTGAAGAACTTTTGGAAATGAAAAATTCTTTTTGACGGACAAATTTAAAATTTTTCAAAAAATTTAAATAAAACTGAAGATTTTTTATGAATGATAACAAAAAGATTAAAAAAAAAATAATTTAAAAATAGAACAATTTTTATAAAATTGAAAAATTGAAGAATTTTCATAAAATCGACAAACTGATTTTTTTGTAAAATTTGAAAAATTAGAATTTTGATCAACTTAATTTTTTTATTTTTAAATTAAGAAATTGAAAAAAAAAAAAAAAAAAGATATGAAATAACCAACAATTTTTTTTATTATATCTACCTACTGAAAAATTGATAAATTTTTAAATAACGAATAAAATAGGTGCCTATCTTTTTATGAAATTTAAAAATTGTTTTTTCTATGAAATTTAAAAATTGATTTTTTTAATATTGAAAAATTGAAGAATTTCCATGAAACGGAGGAATTGAAAAATTTTCATGAAATTATTGAAGAATTAGGAATTTTGATGTGTCTAGGTAATAAAACATTGAAAATTTTCGTGGAAAAGAAAATAAAAAATTGAACTTTTTTTTTATCAAAGTGCAATTTTTTTGATGAAATAAAAAAATTCCTTTTTTTGTGAAATTGAAAAATTGGAGATTTTTTTGTGAAAAACGAATGGAATCTTCTTATGAAACTGAAAATTGAAGAATTTTTAAAAAATCAATAAATTGAAACCCCAAATTTTTTTTAAATTTTATGAAATCAACCAATCGAAATAAATTAATTGAAATTGGAAATATTTTATAAAATTGATAATTATAAAAATGAAATTCATGAATTTGAACTGTTCAAAATTCTTTTAGAAATTGACAATTTTTAATTTTTTAAAATAAAATTGAAGAAATTGAAACGATTGAAAATATTTATTTTCGTTTACTCAAACCAGTCGTATTTGATCGGAATGCGATTGCGACATTTGATGAAAACATTTCTATCAACTACGAACATATTATTCGAAGAATTTAAAGAGCTACATCCCATTCTACCACGTTGTACTTTTTTTACTCGTACTATCAAATCTCAATTCCTATGCAAAACATAGTCATACTTACTCTTTTCATCAATTTTTCACTCAACAACTACCAACTAATTGTCGAACGAATTCGTATTTGTTCATTCGAGCACTTTACCGAAAATTATATCATTCCTGAACATGGTCGTATTTAATACTAAGTAAAGTATAAAAACAGCTAATACACCGATCTATGATGGATTCCTACTTTTCGGTGGTAATTATGCTAATACGAATTCCAGTTTGTCTAGTATCGTCTCGCTGGTCTGCATGGGCCCTCTGCAGACGCGGTGGTGTGGTTTTCCTTGAACATAGATTTCTTTAAAAATGTGTAATCGATGTTTATTATACCGCTTATAAATTCGGAAGGTGTCTTTTTAGATTTTTACTTTTTTTTTTCTTAATCAGTAGATTTCAGTGGTATGTTTTATTACCGATAGATTTGGTATTGTTGACTCCGGATGTGACGTAGTAAATGTGATACGAGCTAAGGTGCTGTTCCTATGGTCGTATCGTTGAGCTTTTTTTTATACTGTCGGCATCGAACTAGTACGAACGACGAGCTTTTACAGTGTGCAGTGCATTACGACTTGGATCGCAGTGTCAGGCAATATGTTGAAAAATTTACTGTTTAAAGAAGCCGTCGAGTACCCCGTACTCATCGAGGTAATAAATCACTAGTATTTTTTATTGAATTTTTTCCCCATTCGAGATCGTGCATTAGTTGATGTTTTTTCCGCATCATTGCCAATTGTTGGTATTTCCGCATTTGGATGTTGCTGATCTCAGCTTCTTGGAATTTTGTCTAGTTTGCAATGCTTATGATCTTTTTCACCTTCCGAATAACGAGTATAGAAATGTAAGTAAAATTCTAGGACATCTGTAATGATACAAGAGAAACCTTTCGTAGAATACCCATCTCTTTTTCTTCTCACTATATCAAGTCTTGGAATCAGCAACGTTTGCATTTCCTTCGTGGTAAAAAACGACCAGTTTTGAATTACACGTCGAAAAATGGCAGCACGTGGTTGTGAAATTTTCATTTGCCCGGTGAAAACAGTGACTCATTGAAGTGATAAGTTCAGTGTTATGACGATTACCAAGCTGCAAGCTCGTACTTTCTATCATAGAACATTTCCTGCTTATTTTTCGTTTTTCAAGGTTTCAAGGTTTTCCATTATCAGCTTCTTTACGTTATTCGAGTCGTACGTTGTTGTGAACTTGTGGTATTGTGTTCTTGACATTTGAAATTACCTGTAGGTACTTTTTCTGTTATGAAAGAACTAGCTGTTGGAGTTACGAGTTATTTAGGAAATTGGTCATTTGAGAGATCGAGTTAATGATCCTCTTAATGAAGTAAATCCGTAGATGTGTTTCAGAACATCTACAAATTAGGGAAAAGTAACGGTGAATTGAAGAGAGTTGATTTGCTAGACGAGAGAGAAAAGAGTAATGGCACTTTTAGAAGATGGGGACAAGCTATTTTTCCAAAATTCTTGGTGGATTCCTTTTCTTCAATTTTTTTTTCTCGTAAAGAGTTGTAGGTTTTTTTTTATATAAAATTTTTTTGATTGATTTTTTCAAAAAAAATCGATTTTTTAAAAAATTATTTTACTAACACGATTTTTTTTCTAAATTGGTTCATTTTAATGATAGGTAGGACTTTTTCTTTCTGTAGAGAATTTTTACGGTTTAATTATTTTTTATTGTTTTGAAACTTCATTTTTATGAGAAGATTTTTTTTTGTTCGAAATTATTTTCATTCGATTTATCTTCATTTTTTATATGAAGAGGTTTTTTTTTTGACGGATTTGTTCACTTTAATCGATGTTGGCGGAGGGAGGAGGGTAGAAAACTTATTTATAGCTTTAAGAATTTTTTTCATATGAGGAATTATTCATCTTTGAGGATTTTAAATTTTTTTGCAAATAAATTCATTCGAATGGGTGAGGTGGTAATCATTTTTTTTGCTTAGAAAATTTATTTTTCATTTATTTTTTGTTCAGGAAGAGAATTTTTTGAAAAAAAAAACTGTTTTGATATGATATTTTTTTTTGTTAAGAAAGCTCTTTGCTCTGGTTTTATAAAATTTTTGAGCAAAGAATTATTCGGTTCGAAATTTATTTCCTCAATTTTAGTTATTACATAGAGATTTTTTTTATTTGAAAACTGGTTCATTTTAATGGGATAAACTTTTTTTATTTGGGATTTTTTCAGCTATTCAAAATTTTTTTTTCATGAAGACTAATTAATTTTTAGATTTATTTTTATCGAATGTTTTTTTTGCTGTTGGAATTTTTTATTTCCGCTTTTTAGTTTTTTTTTTCACTCTGAAGATTTCTAAGAAAATAAATAATTTTATAAAATTTTTTGGGTCAGTTTTTTTTTTAGTATAGGTATCTTAAAGGGAAATTATTCATCTTTTCAAATTTTTCTTTGAAAATTGGCAGATTTTTTCGGTTTGAAGAATTCAAATTGATTTATTTGTTACCTATAATGAGATGACTTTTTTTTATTATAATTTTTTTTATTTTGAGAATTTTTTGAATGAATTTGTTTTTGAGAAGTTTTTTTTACAAGAAGATTTTTTGAAAATTGGTTTATTGTAATGGGAAGAATAGTTTTGTGTTTGAAGGATCAAAGTTATTCGGTTAGAAGTTTGTTCACTTCAATTTTTTTTGTCTTTCTGATAAAAAAATGAATTATTTATTTTATGAGATTTTTTTGGTAGAATTATTTTTGTTGACAGAAAATGTAGAATTTCTTTGTTTAGATAAATTTTTTCTTACTTTTTTATTTATTTATTTTTTTGATGAGAATGATTTTTTAAAGGATTTTTAAAAATAAAGTTTTAGAAATTTGATAATTTTTTCGGAGTAAATTTTTTTCAATAATTAAAAATTAATGATTTCTTGAAAAACAGTTTCTGTTGGATTTTTTTATAGGCATTCTTACTCTAAAAAAATAGGTACGGTTAAAAAAATCATTTTTTTTTAAATTTCTTTTATTCACTTTTTTTCAATTTGAGAGTAAGCATTTTATTTATTATTTCTGAAAAGATTTTTTCAATAATTCAATTTTTCTGGAAAAATAGTTTATTAGATTTTTCCGACGATTTTTGATACTTCTTCAAATGTTTTAAAAGATTTTTTTTTGATTGTGTTTTAAATATTTTTTGGTGAAAAATTCAAATGTTTTTGTTTTTTGAAAAAAATATTTCCAAAAAATTAGAATTTTGTTGTTTTTAAAAAATTGAGAAATTTTTCCTTAAAAAAAAATTTGAAACTTTTCTCTCCAAAAATTAAGGGACTACCTAAGTACCTACCTACCTAAAAACCAATGAGAAATGTTGCCATTTTTAAAAATGGGAACATTTCATTGAGTATAAAAAATGCAAAAAGCTCAAAAATAGTTTCATTAGAAATTTTTTACTCCAAAAAATTGAGAATTCTCCAAAAATTGGCCAAAAAAAATTACTAAAAAAATGAGAAAATTTTACTCAGAAAATTGAAAAAAAAATCACCCCAAAAGATCGAGAATGTTTTATTCCAAACAAATTTTACTTCAAAAAATTGAAAGATTAAATCGACCGAAAAATCTTACCCGAGACCACGCCCTATACCTCTCATAAATACCTTCGTACTTGAGCGAAATCTCACGTTTAAAAAAAAACTCGTTAATAAAAATAACTCAACGGAAATGGCGAAAAAACAATCAATAAAATGAAGGATTATTGTAACGTTTATGTCAATTTATCGAGTAATTTTCCCGAAACTTTATCTAAGAGAGCCTTACAGTTCCTGTCGATGGACAACAATCAATTTCCGGTCAACTTTTACTTACACTTTGTATACCTTTCTTTACCTGTATATTATATTATCAAACCGTGTAAAAAATTACACAAAATGTTGTAAGTCCAAAGTACCTAAACCTATCCATAAGCTATAATAGGTACTTCGTAATAGAAAGATAGCATTGTTGTACCTTCGACAATTCGGCATACTATGGACTGGAGTATAAATAGAATATTATACTACAAAGGTATCTTATCTCATCGTCTTATAGAATAATAAGGAATCGTAGACACAAACCATTTGATGCCGAAGTCTTAACCACCATGACGATTTTACGTAGTACTTATCATTTCACAAGCTTCAGATTTTTGAGAGAGGAATTCCCAATACCTGACGTGCGTTTTTTAAAAAATATCTTTACTTGAAAAGAATGTTAATTATAATTAAATCATTAAAAATAATTCTGCTCGAAACAGAAAACGCAGAAACAATATTCAGGTATGTCGGAAGCCTTTTCAATGTACAAGGACGTATTTGGTAGGATACCTGCCGACAACGTATACATGTTTAAGGAAGCGACCACGTGCCGGTTAATTAATTAAAAAAAAAAAAAAACGGTCAGTCGGCGATGACGAAATTTTTACTTACAAAATATGATATTATTAGGTTTTGGTGTATTTATTTATAATGCATTTTACATTATACCTATCGCCCGTCGTATTTGAAACTTTGGAATTTGACCTAAATCAAAGGCACAAACGAGAAACCTTATCGGTGTAAGCCAGTGGTATCCCCACGAGTTCTACATAAATATTTCATACAGTTTATTAAACTAATATTACTTATTCACCATTCGATAATTATTACAGCCTTTACTGCATTTAATTATCGATCTGACGCTTCTTATATCTATCATAATTGTCGATAGATCAGACTTGTGTGATGTTAAAATGTTTCCTGGAAGAACAGGGTGCAATGTAGGATTACATGAAGATAAGTTGATCTCTCACCTTCATTTGATACTGTCATATAAAAATTTATACGAATTCAAGTATCTAAAAAAAATTTCAAGAACATGTTTCTGAACAAAATTTGAAAAAATGTGCTTTTCTTGACAACATTTTTGAACAAAATATTTTTTGAATAGGAACCTATAAAAAAAATTGTTTGTCGAAAAAAATGGGAAATCATTTTTGAACAAAATTCAAGTTTCTTAACAAATTTGAAAAAAAAATTTCTTGACGAAATTTTGTTTCTACATAACATTTTTTCTTTAAAAAAAAATTGGGTAATAACTTTTTTCGTAAAAAATGTTTTAAAAAATGCACAAGGTTCAAGTTGATGAAAAAATTTCAAAAATTTGTTTCTAAATTAAACTTCCTCATTTTCTCTTCAAAATTAAAAAAAATATATTTGACGAAATTTAAAAAAAAATTAATTCATTTCTGTACCCAATATTTCCGAACAAAATTTTAAAAGTTATATCTTAACAAAATTCTGGAAACTTCGTTTCTTATTGCAATTTTTTTCTTATTCTTTTCTTTTTTTACACCAAAATTTTAAAAATTTTCGACAAAAATTAAAAACCCTTTTTGTAAGAAATTCAAGTTTTCTGAACAAAATCTCGAAAACATTTTACTGAGAAAAATTGAAAAAATTTTATTTCGACAAAATACCGTTTCTAATTTTTAAAACAAAATTGAATTATCTGAACACAATTTGGAAAATTGTCGCCAAATATTTTTCAAGTTTTTTCTTTTCTACGAAATGAAATATTTTGCGTCTTGAAAGAATTTAAAAATCATTTTCTTACAAAGTTCGAGTTAATAAAGAAAATTTTGAAACTATTACAAGAGCTTATTTTTGACAAAACAATTTGGTTTTGAATGAAAATCTTCGAAAATTTTTTTTTTAAATAAAATTTTGAAAAATTTATCTCGAGCTTATTTTTGACAAAACAATTTGGTTTTGAATGAAAATCTTCGAAAATTATTTTTTTAAATAAAATTTTGAAAAATTTATCTCTTGACAAGATAAGAAATCCTTTCTGAGCAAAATTTTGAGAAAATATTATATTTCGACAAAATGCTGAAAAATGTTTTATTATAAATAAAATTTTTACAAATTCTAAAAACCGGGTTTCTCAACTGAATTAAAAAAATATACTTTTGTCCAAAATACAAGTTTCTTAACAAAATTTGTAAAAACATCTTTTGTCAACAAAAATTCTGAATAGACGAAAAATTTTCTTTTTTTCTCTTCACAAAATTCACATACCTACCTTATTTCTGAACAAAAATTGGAAAAATTATCATTATCTACATTGACAAATTTTTGAAAAATTTGTTTATACCTAAATTTAATTTATTTATTTTTCTACTCAAAATTTCAAAAATTATAACTTTTGACGAAATTATTTGAACAAAATTCAAGTTTATGAACAAAATTTCAAAATAAGTTCTCGAAAAAAAAATCTGAAAAAATTATGCCTCGAAAAAAATTTGTTTTTAAATAAAATTTTTCGAAATTTTCTTTTTTACAAAATTGAAAACTTTATTTCTTGGCAAAACTAAAGAAATCTTTCTTGTACAAAATTCAAGTTGTTTGATAAAATTTGAAAAAATCATACCTTCATAAAATTCTTAAAAAACACAAATTTTTCACTTTGTTTTCTTTGCAAAACTTCATAAATTTTATTTATTTTGAACTTGAAAAAAAAAACGTGTTTCTTAACAAAACTAACTAATTTTGAAGCGGAACTTTCTACACAAAATTTCAGATAAGTGTTTACATATTTTCGCGATCAAAATGTTGAAACTTTTCTTTCTAAATAAAATTTTTCACATTTCTTTTTTTATTGGTAAAAATTTGTTTCTTAGCAAAATTTATATTTAAAAAAATTAATTCCAGTTGAATACAAAATATAAAATATTTTTCTTAAGTGTTTTCATTTCTTGACAAGATGAAAAAAATAAAAAAATATTTTGGTGTGTAATCCAAGTTTTTGAATTGACGAAAATTTTCTGTACAATGTACGTATGTTATACTATAATTTTGTTCTGAATTTCAATGATTCGTTTTCTTCATAATAATACATATATGAACAATTTATTTTTGGTCAAAAATTTTGAAAATACCTATGTTATTTATTTTTGAAGAAATTATAATTTCGATTTTCATCGTTTTCGAGTACTTGCTTTGAGAATGCTTCTATCCCTTTTCTGTATAATTGCGTCTATCAAATTGATTAAATTCAGTTCTTAGTTTATGGATTTTTTGAGAAGCCATGAAAATGTACATTAAAACACTGCACATAGCTGGGCAGTGGGCACACTTTGATAGTGTAACCAATTTGGTGGTTGAGTAAAGCAGCTACTTCGAAGTAAATATTGGCAAATAAATAAATACCCCAACACCTGACTAGAGACGATCGATTTACTGACCTTGTGGTATAGCCACTGTGAATGCTTCTTGTCACGAATCATCTATACCTAACAACCTTACTACTTATGCTCAGAAATCAGAATCTTTCACCACAAATCCGCAATATTGCTGTTTATTCCTTTTTCTTCAGCAGCAGGGTTCTCGTCCGACAGTTGCATAATATTTTGCACACTCGTATCATCGTATATGTAAATGTACATCTAATCGTACTAACTGATAACTCCGCCGATCTTGAAGGGGAAAGGCAATCATAATTCGCGATAGACTAATCGATAAATTGTAAATAATAACAAGTTGTTATTTTTTAAGAAACTGGTTCGGGCCAGATTCACTGCCATATACCTACCTAAACCACGCGAATAATAGTCTCGTTTGAAATTAAAACCTAAGATGATGTTTATTGATAAACTCGTGTATTTTCTTGTTTATGTTCTAGGCAAGAAATTCGACCGATAAAAATGAGCTCCTTTTCAAGATTTTGGTCATCGGTGAACTGGGTACCGGCAAGACGTCCATTATTAAACGATACGTGCATCAGTTCTTCTCGCAGCATTATAGAGCCACCATCGGAGTGGATTTCGCGTTGAAAGTATTACAATGGGATAACAATTCCATGATCAGATTACAATTATGGGATATTGCTGGTAATTTCTCATACGTAACTTATACTTAGCTAAGTTGGTCTTCAGTCGTTAAAAGGACAAGTGCCATGTCACTGGGCCACTCTAGATAGGATTTATTTCGTTTTTATTCCAATGAACAGGGGATTCTCATAATTTTTATTCGCGTGACTAAGATAAATAGTAAAAAAAAAGGTACTAATCGATAAACCAGCCGACTACGCCCTGGTGTAATTTCGCGACGTAGAATATCACACTGAAATCCATTCTTGAAATTCTTCGTCTTGAATCATACGAGGAAAAATCATACTCTTTTCCTCAAGAATTGAATAAATAGTCCAGGAAATTAAATCAAATTTCACTTAGGGTCAGCGAAGTTTTTTTTCTTTTATTGTTCTTTTTGGTGTCCTGATTAACCATTCATGACCCATTCGAAAATACAAAAATTAATACCACACTGCCTCTTGAAATTTATGTTTTGTTATGTGGGCAACATTTTTGATTTCGCCAAGGAAAAAATTCCTCACTTATTTGGAGAAACAAATTTGTCAATTTTATTATACTTAAAAAAGAAACTTAGTAATGTTTTAGACGAAAAAATATTTCTTACTTTGGAGAAATAGAAATCTTGATGTATTTGAAAAGGAGAAAATTCTGAATGGTTTTGGAGTAAAAAATATATTTCTCAAATTTTTAGAAAAAAATTTCCAAACTGTTTTGAAAGAAATGAATTTTCAATTTTTTTTTTTTTTGAATTGTTAAAAATTTCTTGGGAGAAGTAAATTTTTTTCTTCAAATTTCTGGTGAAATTAAACTTGGTTTTTGGTGAAAAAGATCTTAATTTATGTAGTTTAAAAACATGTACGGTCTATTTCTCAAAAATTCGAAGACAAAAAAAATCTTGATTTTTTTTTTTGTTTTCTAAATGAGAATTTTAAAACTTTTTTTTGAAAAAACTTATTTTTAATGCTAATAAGGAGGATTTTTCCCCAAGTTTTTTAATATAAATAATTTCTCATTTTTTTTAAATAAAAACTTTTTTTTTTTTTTTTTTTTTTTTGGAGGAAAAGATCCCTCAATTTTCTAAAAATGAAAATTTTCTCTTTTTTGTTAATTTTTTTTCTCAGTTTTTTGAAACCAATGTGAAATTGTTTTTATTCTTCTAAAATGAGAATTTTCTCAATTTTTAAAGATTTTTTTTAAAAATTTTTGAAATCAAAGTTTTCCAAATTTCTGACATACTACCTAGTCAAACCTAGTACATGATTTTTCAGTTTTTTAAAATGAAATGTTTTTAATTTTTTGGAGCATAAACTTCAAATTTTGTTTTGAAACACTTTTTTTCACAAAATGTTTGAAGTAAAAAAAATAGCTAAATTTTACATTTTTATAAAATGAACATTTTAAAATTTCTTGGAGAAGAAGTTTCTCAATTTCTTCGAAATGAATTATTTTCAATGAACTTTTTTCCTAGTTTTTTGTTGTACGTAAAATTTTCCTATTTTTTTGAAATTAGGATTTTCTCTATATTTTTTAATGATATTTTTTTAATGGCTCTGAGAATTTTTTCAATTTTTTAAAGTAAAGATGCTCTCAAATTTTTTAAAATGAAAAATTTTTCAATTTTTTTAATTAGGAAATTTTTTGTTTTTCCTAATTGGAAATTTTTCATTTTTTTTTAGATAAAATTTTTTAAATTTTGTTGGATGTAAGTAGGATAATTTTCTGGATCATTTTTTTAAATTTTTTGGATATTCGATAATTTTTTAGAAGATTTTTTCCAGTTTTTTGAAAATGTGAAAATTTTCTCAATTTTTGGGGGATTTTTTCATTTTTTTTTTTAGATGAAATTTTTTAAATTTTGCTGGATGTAGAATAATTTTCTGGATATTTTTTTTTATTTGGGGATATTCGATAATTTTTTAGAGGATTTTTTCCTGTTTTTTGAGAATGTGAAAATCTTCTCAATTTTTGGGCGATTTTTTCATTCTTTTTTTGAGATTTTTTCAGAATTTTAGGTTCAAAAAAAAATTTTCAATTCTTTTATAGAATATTTTTTTTTTTAATTTTTATCAATTAAAAAAATTGCCCAATTTTTTAAAATAAGATTAATGTTTTTTAATTTTTTTGCAGAAAGAAATCTCAATTTCTTTGGAGCAAAATGAATATTTTAAATTACCCACAGAAAAACTTCGCTGACTCGAAATGCAATTTCATTTTCTTCTTTCCTCGTGATACGTACATAGATAAATCCAATACTATCTCGATCGAGTAATTAAATTCTCATAAATTCGCACCTTTTTAACATCGTAATTCGTGTCACGTTTTTAAGGAATACCTGCGAGTTCAAAATGATTGCATTTTTCCTTCTTAAAAAAACGACCTGCACGTGTATTTGCTTCGAGAAGCTTAGAAAATGACGTAATTACAAAAACATACACACGTTGCGTAATTGAGACTTGTTATTGGATTCAATTCATCTCGTCGATTGATCGGAAGATTCGCCGAGTGTTGAAATTTAAAAAAAAAATGCAAAAAATTCAAAACGAATCGTATGCTGTAATTTCTTATCCTAGTCTCCGTTTTCAAACTGGTTTCTAGTCATTTGCGCGAAAATGAGTAGGAGTTCGCGAGGACGTTAAAACACAGGGACGAGTTTCCGTCGTTCCGGTGCCAAGATGCCGCAAGAAAAAGAAGAAAAAAAATTAAAAATTCCGAAGTCCTTGCTAATAGCGATTTTTTAGCCGAGTTGTGTGATTTGCACGATAAGCAAATACGACTGACTACCTACATTTTATTATATTTTGTCGACTATACTGCTACTGACATGAGTTATTGTGAGAATAAGTTAATTAGCGAGTTATGTTAATTTGTTCTAGGTCAAGAACGATTCGGTAATATGACTCGGGTTTATTATAAAGAAGCTGTTGGAGCTTTTATTGTGTTCGATGTAACCAGAGTATCGACATTCGAAGCAGTTACCAAATGGAAACAAGATCTCGATGCTAAAGTACAACTTGCCAATGGTGAAACCATACCTTGCGTGTTATTAGCAAATAAAGTAGGTATTAAGTTCTCCTCGATTCGTCTACGTATAGTTCCTAGGCTATGAAATTGCTACGATTATCACATTTTTAACGCTGATCTTCATAAAATTAACAGCAACATGTATAATTAGCGCGTAGTTAGAAAATTGCCTACTTTGTATATGAGATGCGATAACTAAAGTTTGTTTGTTGTTTTTTTAATTACGCAGTGTGATCAACCAAAAGAAGGAATAGTCAATAATCATAATAAAATGGACGAATTTTGTAAAGACAATCAATTTGTTGGTTGGTTCGAAACGTCAGCCAGAGATAATATTAATATAGACGAAGCTGCTAATTGTTTAGTTGCCAAGGTATGTGTTCAAATAGATGTTCGATTTTATGCCAAAAAAAATTATTTGTGACGAACTTTGGGGAAATATCTTGAAAGGGTTTTTAAAAAATGGGTAACTTTTGAACCACTTCGACTTCTAGGGAAATTTTAAAACTTAATTTTGAAGCAAAATTGCAAAAAGAAAAAGATTTTTTTGAAAATTCGTTCAAAATTGCAACCAAAAAAAATAATTTTTTGGAAAGTTGGTAAAAATTTGTTCAATAAAATGACTTGTATATTCAAACGAAATTAAAAAATTGTTTTTGAACAAAAATCAAAAAAAAGTTTTCAAACGAAATGAAAAAATAGTTTACAAATCCTTTTTAACTTACATGAAAACAAAATATTTATTGTAAAACGAAATTGAAACAAATTCGTTTTTAAACAGAATTGAAAAAAAACAGCTAAAAAAACGATTTCACACAAAATTTAAAAAAAATGATTTGAGTTGACACGAAATTGTGGAAGAGGAGTTTTAAGTTATTAGATGAGATTTTATCAAATAACATTACAAATAAAATCAAATTGTTTTTCAACATAGGCACTAAAATTTTTTTTGTTTTAAAATTTGTGTTGAAAAGTAATTTAAAAACATAAAATAAAAATTCAAACGAAATTTAATAAAACATTTTTTTAAACAATGTTTTCAAGCAATTAATATTTTTAAATTTGATCTCATAAAAACGAAGATGAAAAAATTGTTTGGAAACAAATTATAAGAAATTCGTATTAGAACAAAATTTTAAATTTTGTTTTTCCAACAAAACTAGAAAAATTGAAAAAAAAAGTCAAGATACATTTTTTTTTTTTTAAATTAATGTTTTTAAAGGATCTAAAAAAAATTATTTGAGCTTATTTTAAATAAACATTGTATCTATAGTTACAAACAATTTTTTGAAAAAAGATTTGAAAGACATTTTTAAAATTTCTTCAAAACCAAAATTTCAAAAAAGGTTTTCCCAAATCTCCTGAAAAATTGATGTTGAAAATTTTAAAATTATTTATTTTTAAACAACATTGGAAAAAACCACGAGGGACAAAATTGAAAAAATTGTTGAAAAAAATGAAAAAAAAGTTTGTAGATATTTGGACAAAATTTTCAAAAAATTGAGATCGTCATTTAAAAAAAATGTTTTTTAAACAAATTCAAAGAAGTTTTTAAACGAAACTTCAAAAAAATGTTTTGAAACTAAATTCTGAAAAATGGCAAGTATTTAGATATCTAAGCAAAATTTATAAAAATTCGTATTAAAATTTTTGGAAAAATTGTTTTTGAACAAAAGTGAAAAAACGCCGGTATAAAACATTGTTTTAAAACTAAACCAAAAAATTAATCAATTATTTTTTTAGAAGTTGGTGTCTTAACAAAAATTTAAAAAAAGTTTTTATAAGAAATCATTGAAAAATATTCAAACAAAATTAAAAAAAATATATTTTTAAACAATTAAAACTAAATAAATTGTTTTCGAATTCAATTCTAAAAAATATATATATTATTTGAACTAAATTGAAAAAAAAATCAAAAAAATAGCTAATGAATGAATTTGTTATAAAATATGTTTATATAAATCCAATTCCAACAAAATTGTACTTATTCAAACGAAATTTTGAAAAAAATTTGAAAACAAACGTAATAAATTAATGAAAATTGTTTTCAAACAAAACTAAAAAAAATCGTTTTCAAACAAATTTGAAAAAGTCACTGATTAAAAAAATTTTTAAAATATATTTTGAAAAAAAAAAATGCCAAAAACACTAAAAATTTTCAATTTTAACAAAATTGTAAAAGAAATATATTTTGGAACAAAATTGAAAAAAGGCCTTCGAGGCAATTTCAAAAACAATAAACAGAATGGAAATTCCTAAAAAAAAATTGATTTGAACCCAAAAAAATTTTTACAAACGAAACTACAAAAATCGTTTTTAAAAGAATTTGAGAAAAATCGTAGGTAAACAAAATTTAAAAACAAAAAATGTTTTCAAACTAAAGAAAATTTTCAAAATAAATTTTTAAATCCAACGAAATTCTAAAAAATAAAACTTTAAGACAAAATTGAAATAATAAAAAAGTAGTTGACAAAATTGAAAAAAATGTACATTAAGGTATTTGAACAAAAAATTGTTTTCAAACGAAATTGACTTTTAAAAAAAACTGTTTTCGAATGAAATAGGAATTTTTAAAGAAAAAAGTAAAATTGCTTATGAACGAAATTTAAAAAAATGTTCCAAATAAAATGAAATAAAAAAAAATTAAAAAGATCTAAAAAAAACAACAAAAAAATTCAAAAAAGTAATTTCTTAAAAAATGTCATTTACCTATAAGAAAAATTACATTTTAACGAAAATGAAACAAAACTGATCTCAAATGAAATTACAAAAAAATTTCTAAGAACTGCGTTTTAAAATTTTTAAGTATAAATTCGGTTCAACGACATTGAAAAAAAATCAATGGTAAACGAAAATTTTAAAAATAATGAATTTGAAGAAAAATTGCTGATGAACGAAATTTTCAAAAATGTTTCAAAGCTACACAAAAAAAAACACCTAAACAAAATTAAAAAAGTCATTTCTTAAAAAAATTTATTTATTAGAAAAATTCGTTTAAAATTTTTTATAAATTCGGTTCAACGACATTGAAAAAAAGTCAATGGTAAACGAAGTTTTTAAAAGTATTCTGATACAAAATTTAAAAAATGCCAAAATGTAAGTTTAAAATTTTTTTAATAAAAATACTTTTTGACGAAATTTTGAAAAAATTGTCTTGTAGGCAAAATTTTAAATTGAACAAAATTTGAAAAATTGTTTTTAAACAAAATTGAAAAAAGTGTCTAAAAGGAAATTTGAAAAAAATGCTTTTGGACCAATTCTAAAAAAAAAATTTTGACCAAAATTACTAAAAAAATCTTTTTGAATGAAATTAAAAATAAATTATTTTTGTGCCATAAATAACAAAAAATTGTTTCTAAACAAAATTCAAAAAAAATTATATTTGAACAAAATTAAAAAAAAAAAAATTTGTAGGTACCAATTCAAAAAACGAAATTTAAAAAAAAGTCCTTTTATACGAATTAAAAAAAAATTCTTGATAAAATTATTAGATATTTTAAAAAAATGTTCTGTTCATGAAATTGAAAAAAGAACTGCAAAATTTATTTTTAATCCACATAAAAAATAGAAGTTTTTTTTGGGTAGGGGGAAGGGTCCTAAATATGTGCTAACCTTTTTTCTATAAAAATTTCAGGACGTAATTTTTTGATTTCTAAATTACCTATTTCATTCCTTTTACAGATAGTACAAAACGATCAAAAAAGACTAGAAGAAAAAGAAACCACGAACGGTACCGGAGTTATCAATGTTAAGGTAGAAAATAGCGAACCATCCAAGAGTAAAATTTGCGGAGCTTGTTAATTAATTTTTTTCTTTGGTGATTTATTCAGTTAATGTTTTTGAAATTCAATTATGTGTTCAAAGTTCATGATTCAATCCATTTTCTGTTCTAATGTATAATGTTTATGTTATGAATTTCACTCTTCTTTTATTTTTTGTTGTATTTTTAGATTGTTTAAGCGAAAATGTGCCTTACAACTTATTGTCATTTTTGATGGTTGTTTATTATTGTGCCCCCCTTTTGTTATATTTTTTAATTATTATTTTTCAAAAATAAAGTTATTCGTAAACCGTTCTTTTTATTGCAGATTAGTTCGAGGTTTACACTAGTTGAGTAGCTTGGCAGTATACAGCATGATTCAAATGTTTTAGTGGTTAAATCAATACTTGAACTTGTGTTTTGAAATACTTATTCGTCGATAAATTAAATATTGGTTCAATTTTCAAATGGAAGATGAACTGAAGTAAATTCAGTAATTATTTATGAACAGTGCAAATCGCAATTCTAAATCGCTTTTGATAAATTTCAAATGTGAAACTAACGAACTACGATGATGAATTGATCTAAAGAAGAATCCATGAAAAATTTCGAGATAACGTGGAGTTCTGATAAGATACAAATATAAAACGTAGGTAAAAAAGTTTTGAGTGTTTTTATCTGTCCAAGTCAAGCCTTATTCTATGTGTACTTCGGCACGCCACGAACACGAATAAGTAATTAACATTTTAATCCTAACCAGCATATTTTTATCGTTAATCTCTTTTCCAATAATATTCCTTTGAAAATCATAAAAAATATATCACCCAACTCGATAAAATTTTTCCACTTTCTTATTACGTAAAACTTTATTCATGATTTTATGCATTTTAATGAAAAAAGGAACAAAAATAATTGTAAATTGATATTTTTAGCAATAATTAGGTAAAAAACATGGTAACGATGCCTTGAATGTGTGACTATAATCAATCTATGTAAATGTTAATTTCATGAGTATTGCGTAGGAATTTTTTTTTTTACAAGAGTAATTTATCTTTGGTAACTTCGTGAATTGCATTCGCTATATATTCGGCATTTTTGGAAGACACGCTAGCCATAGAGATTCTACCATCTTTGGTCAAATAAATATGGAAATCCTTCGTTAATCTTTCGACCTAGACAAAAGTACACGAAAATTAATTTTGGCCAGGGCAGCTTTATTCAAGGAATGAAAATAATTCACCTGTACTGGGTTTAATCCGGTAAAGCAAAACATTCCAATTTGCTCTGTAATATGGCTCCAGTTTCTGGTGGATCCCTTCTTTTCGAGTTCTTCCTTCAATAAAGCTCGCATCGAAATTATTCTGTCAGCCATTCCTTTCACTTCTTGTAACCTGAAAATCGAATAAATAAATCAAGTGTGATTTAAAAAAAAAATCCAAGGCAAAAATCAACGAAAAAAAAAGCACCATAGCTCTTTGAGTTCCGGATCAGACAGAATTTTCATAACTAATCTGGCTCCGTGTATAGGTGGGCTCGAATATATCGGACGAATTATTATCTTCAACTGGGAAAGAACACGAGCAGATTCTTCTTTACTCTCCGTGGTCATGGTTAAAGCACCAGCTCTTTCGCCTGAAAAAAATACAAATCGTAGATCAATATTTTAGGAATTCTCGAATATGTTTAAAAATAACAAATATACGAACCATATAGGCCCATATTTTTAGCAAACGACTGGGCCAGTGCCACCTGATGGCCATCTTTCAAAAATAATCTCACAGCGAACGCGTCTTTTGAAACGTTGCCTAAAATCAAATAGACACAAAATATGACGTAAAGATAGGTTCAAAATTAGAAAAAAAAAAAAAAAAAAATACCAGAAGCGAATCCTTGATAGGCCATATCGAAAAAGGGAAACAGTTCTCGTTCTTTGACCAGTTTTGAAATTTCCTTCCATTGTTCAGGTTTCGGATCAACGCCAGTGGGATTATGAGCACAGGCGTGCAATAGAATTACAGATCTTTCTGGAATATTCTGCAATAGAACCGATTAAAAAATAAACACTTTAGCTCTCAAACATTTGGATTAAATTTTTAAAAATATTCTTCAAGTTGTACTTTTATATCTTCCATCAATCCATCGTAATCCAATCCGCAAGTATTTGGATCATAGTAACGGTAATGTTTTACATCGAGTCCAGCATGAGTGAATACTTTGATGTGATTTCCCCACGTCGGTGTAGGAATCCAAACACATTTGACGCCAGGGAAAAAGGCATTAATAAATCTGGCACCGATGGTTAGAGAACCAGTGCCCGAAATTCCTTGAACGGTTACAGCCTAAATTGAAAAAATAATTACACGTAGAAAATTGAAATAAAATCCAAATCCAATCAAAGATTTCGTTAAAAACAAACCAATTCATTTTTCAAATGAGGACTATCCTCTCCCAAGGCTAATTGCGCGCTCAATTTGCAAAATTGGGGGAAGCCAGAAATAGGGGCGTATTCTTTATCGAGTTTTTCAGCTGCCAAACGTTCTTCGGCCTGGAATCGCAAGAATTTAAAATACGATCAATCGATACCGTACAAATATTACGATAATAAAGTGAAAGTGAAATATTTTCACATCTAGGAGCGTATCTAATCAATCTATTGAATGAGCGGTGATTGCATCATACATACTTTTAAGACACTAGGTAAAACATATGGTTTTCCATCATCGTCTCTGTAAGCTCCAACTCCTAAGTTGATTTTTTTCGGACTCGTATCACGTTTAAAATCTTCGGTAACACCTAAAATGAGATCAGCTGGTCCCATGGACACGTTAGCCCACCATGATCTGAATGAAAATATAATCGAAGAATTTTATATTAAATTATAATAAATCGTAGATGAAATAAGTAGACGAATACGTACGGCAGAAGTTGATCATCGGTACTTTCGAAAGCTGCCATTTTAGAGTAAAATTGAGTAATGTACAGCAATGTAAAACACTTCAAACAACGAATAAAATTGAAAGTGTACTGTTTATATACTTGCAATGAGCGTTGCATTGCGCTGGCGCCGTTTGTGATTGATAAGGGGAGTTGATAATCGAATTTAAACGAGCGTCTATTTTACGTCGAAAGAGTAAAAACTTCGAGCCTTTGGGTATCTTCGGTTGTTTCCGTCGATACGATGTGTTTTGTGTTTTCACTCACTTTCCTGTTTTTAGACGCTTGTTTATTATTTTATTAATCAGTTTTCGAATTTCTTTGAATTTTTTCGTTTTCTCGATATTAATTAATTCTAAGTTCTTCAAAAACGTGAAATTAAGGTAAAATATCAGTATTCGTTATTTCCTACTTGATTTCCAGCTCACTATGCCATGAACTCTTTGCAATTACTCTGTGAAAGTTACCAATCCGACGATGAAACTGAAGACACCGATGCTTCGAACCAATCTCATGGAAATGATCTCACCGAAAACGTTCCAAAGTAAATAAATCTTTACAAATTTTACCTACGTTTTACTTCTAAGACTAATATCATCATCAAATAACAGATTACCACTACCCGAATCGATTCTAAATTTGTACGTGACACCTGCTGAGGTAGAAGATAATGCCGAGTTACATAATGGCAGAGTCAGATCATTTCCACACGAAAGGGGAAACTGGGTGACCAGCGTATACATATCTTGTAAGTATTTCAAAAGAGAACTAGGTTAATTTGATGCAAAAAGATTGTATAACTTTATTGGATGATATTTCTGTGATAGTGTTTCAGATATTAATGAACGATTTTTAATTGATAGATGACTCGAAGCAACTCACCTTGATCTGCGATACGTTAATGAAGAATTGCGCCGAAATTATTGATTTTCACTCGTGTAACGATTTTCATATAAGTTTAAGCCGTGCTGTGATATTAAGACATCATTGGATCGATCTTTTCGTCGATGATTTGAAGAAAAGGCTGAGAAACGTGAAAAGGTGAATATTAAATTTTCCACTCGAATACCTCTATTTAGAATTCAATTGTTTAATTAAATGTCATTTTAGTTTTTACGTAGATGTCGAAGAGTTAGCTATTTTTGTCAACGAAGAAAATACCAGAACTTTCGTCGGTCTCAAGGTTCAACACGGTTACGATGAACTTTTAAAATGCGTCAAATTAGTTGATAACAGTTTACTGGAATTTAAATTACCAACTTTTTACGAAGTTTGTATTTTACTTTTGATATATTTATTATCGAGTTTATAAAGTATAACTTATTAATATATATATATTTTTTTAGGATCCTGCATTTCACGTAAGTTTACTATGGTGTCTTGGCAATAAAAGAAAAGAAATAGAGAATATTTTAGCAACTTTGCAAGCTCATCTCGACCAATCGAACGCTACAAACTCGACATTAATGCATGTAAATCAAATTTCTTGCAAAATAGGAAATAAATTTTACAACTTTGCTCTCTCGTGAAATTTTAATAAGTAGCTTCTGAATTGAAATACGAAAACATCAATTTTTATTGCATTTTTTTTTGAAAAACATTTTTTTGAAAATAGTTCCATTATTACAAAATATGAAATTCATTTAGTATGTACAAAATAATTTACGTTTAATTGTATTAAGTATCACAACTTTTTTCATGAAAAAATAAAAGTAAAAATGAATCATATAATGATTGGTACTTGTCTATTTGAAGTATTTTCGAGTTCACCCATATTAACAGCCACAGAGCCAGTCTTCAGTCTTTTTATCAAATCTGGTGCTTCTTGAGAACCTGTAGAATAGTATTTCAAATGTTTTTATACGATGCGATTAAATTAAAGTATGTATCACGCATTGAGGATTAATTATAATTACGTTTGTTCCCGTAACATGTGTTGTTACAATGAACTTGTGTCATTGGAGTTGATAAGCGTTGCTGTCTTACTGATGGATCTTCATCAATTAGCCAATACGTTAGCATTTCTCCCTTGCCCTAAAATTAAAAAAAATAAAATTAGATCACATTTCGTTATTTTGAAATTTAAAAGGACATGGTCGGCAACAAGGAATTTCCTCGAGTGTGATTCAATTTTTTCCTGAGGGGATGATGAGATGAAAATTTTTCTATGTTGGATCATTGGATGTGATAATGATTCAAGATTCTTTATTAAAACTACGTTCATAATAGGAAATGAATTTGCTCGCGTTTGTGAAAAACGGGAAATGAAAAGTTAAACCGTTTGTTTGCTATGAAACCGTTCATAATAGGAAATGAAAAATTTTGGGAATTTCGCAAAAAAGAACTTTTAGTTTTTTTTTTCAATTTTTACGATGTATAATGCAAATATTCTTATATTTTAGTGATATCTATTGGTATATGTGACATATATCACAAACTGATAAAAAAACAATGTCACGAAATTTTCGTTTTCATATCATTTTTCATTGAAAAGTTGAAAAAATTCGACTTTTCAATTCCCAGTTTTCACAAACGCGAGAAATTCATTTTCTATTATGAACGTAGCTTTAAATGTTTTTTTTTCTAATTTTTATTTTAAAAATTAAAAAAAAAATTAAGATTTTTCTTCATTTCAAAAAAATATAATTTTTTCCAAGAATTCAAAAATACTTATTTTTACTTGAAAAAATTTTTAAAAATTTCTTCTCCAAAAAAGTTGTAAAATTAAAAAAAATTAAGGACGATCGAAATTGTGAATTTTTCTTTAAAAAAAAGGATGTTTTCTTCATTTCCTTCAGAAATTAAAAATAAATTCTTTACTCGGAAAAAATTGAAGAATTTTTTAAAAATAAAGCTTACTTCAGAAAAATTTAGAGATCCCCCCCCCCCCTTATAAATGAGAGTTTTCTTGAAAAAAACAAATTAAAATATACTTAATAGTAAAACACAGATTTTTTCTCCAAAAATTTGGGATTTTTTTAGAAAAAAAAAATTGAAATTTTGTCACTCAAAAAAAAAATTAATAATAATAATAATAATAAATAATAATAAGTGTTCTTCTTCAAAGAAGTTGTAATTTTTTTTAAAAGATTCCTTAATGAAAAAAAAGATGGAGATTTTTTTACCTTAACAAACTGAACGATTTTTTTTTCTTCAAAATTTGGAAATATTTTTTAATTTTAAAATATTTAAATGGTACTTAATACTGAAAAAATGAACAAAAAATCGAAGGTTTTTCTTCAAAAATTTGGAAAATACTTTTTACTTCAAAAGAAATGGAGGAAATTTTTTTATGTTGATTCCAATAAAATATAGAATTCTTTTATCAAAAAATTGAAAGATTTTTAATCAAAAATTAAAACTTTTTTTCCTCGATCAATTAATTCCTTTAAAAACTTTTTTTTCTCCAGACATTTGGAATTAATTTTTTTATTAAAAAACAAAGATGTGAATATTGTTACATCCAAAAAAATTAAGCTATTTCGTCTGTACTCCAAAACAAATTGAGAGATTTTCTCTTCAAAAATTTAGGTAGGTACTTACTCGAAAATAGTTTACTTAAAAAAAATTGAAATTTTTCGTCTCCCAAAAAAAATTTATAGTTTTTTTCAAGATTTAGACAAAATTGAGTTTTTTTTTCTTCAAAATATGAAATTTTTTATTTTATAAAAATTAGCACATTTTCACCCAAAAAGTTGGATTTTTTAAAATAAAAAATTAAGAATTTTGTTAGGTACTTGAAAAAATTACGAAATTTTTTCTTTACTTCAAAAAAATACGAGATTTCTAGAGGCTTTATCCCAAAAAATTAAACGATTTTTTCACTAAAAATGTGAAAAATATCTTCACTGCAAAATTTACTAATTTTCTCGTCAAAAACTTGAAAATTTTCTATTTTCACTTAAAAAAAAAAAATGTTTTTCAAGTTTTTTTTTTATTTTACGCTTAATCCAAAATTTTTTGTTTTTGAAAGTTGAAATTTTTTCTCCAGAGAAATTGAAATTTTTTTTCTTCAAAAGGTGAAAGACTTATTCGTCAAAAATTTGAAAAATATTTTTACCTTAGAAAAATTGAGATAAATAAATTTTTAATTTCTGAAATTGAGATTTTTTCTCCTATCTGAAAATTAAAAGCCCTCCCTAAAAATTTGAAAGATTTTGGATGTTTTTTTTTTTTTTAAAGAAAAAAAATCAAAAAAATTTTTATACTTATTGACTACAAAAAAATAAGTTATGAAAATTTAGGTAGGTTTTTTCATTTCTCCAAAAAATTGTTAAGATTTTTTTAAAAAATAAATTGAAAGATTTATTTTTCAATCTGAGATTTGTTTTCCGAAGAAATTGAAAGACTTTCCCTAAAACATTAAAAGATGTTTTCCCCCAAAAATTTGAAAAATATTTTTACTCCAAAAAAAATGAAATTTAAAAATTTATTTTCCAAAAAATAATAATTATTTCTTAATTTAAAAAATATATTTTCATCTACTTTTAGGTACCTAGGTAATAACTTGGAGATTTGTTTCTTCAAAACAATTGAAAGGCTTTTCCCCAAAAAACTAGAAAAAAATTCAGAAAAAGTGAGATTAAAAAGTTGTGTTCTCCTAAAAAAAAAAATTAAGTGATTTTTTTCTCCAAAAAATTGAAAGATTTCTTTTTAAAATTTTTCCCAGTGATTTTTTACTAAAAAAAAAATATATATATATATATTTTTTATTTTAAGTGGGAATTTTTTCTACTATCATTTAAGAAAATTTTTTACTCTATGAGTAGATTTATTTCATTTTTGGATTTTTCTAGGAAAATTTGAATGTACTTTGTCGACCATGTAAGGAAACACAATTTTGATTTTACCTTTATATGAACCAAGCCCCTCTCTTTGCAATAATATCCGCCTAACTCTCGTAATAAATTCCTCGTAGTTTTTGATATGTGAATTTCCAACGGTTTACCAGTGGTTTCCATTCGCGACGCTGTATTCACCGTATCCCCGAACAGGCAATATCGGGGCATTTTTACTCCAATCACACCAGCAACACAACTCCCTATTAGGTAATGTTACTTCATTTGTAAAACAATTCATCCATTTCAAACGTAAAAATTCTACATGATGACTCATCGCTACCTGAATGAATACCTATACGAATTTTCAATCTTTCATTTGGAATATGTTTGATTTGAAATTTGCCAACTTTCTTTAACATTTGCAAAGCCATCGAAGCTATTTCGCCAGCGTGTCGGTTTCCATTCTTCACTGGTAATCCGCTGACCACCATGTAAGCATCTCCGATGGTCTCGACTTTGTATACATCGTATTGACTGAGAATTGAATCGCAAGTGGTGTACAGTTCGTTGAGAAGATCAACAACCTATAAGAAAGGGGTCATCTTAAGCTTCGATTTAATGCTAAAAAAATGTACCTCTGCCTACTTCCGCACTACCATCTATTGAGATTATATTTATTTGTCTAGGTACCTGTAAAGGAGTACTAATGGCTGACAAAGCTGTAAATCCTACAATATCACTGAAATAAATAGTAACACAGTCGTAGCTTTCAGCTATCACTCGTTGCCCATTTTTCAACGTCTCGGCTACAGTACTGAAAATTGAAAATGAATAGGTGTCATAAATACCCACAAAAAATTGTTTTTATTGCTGTTTAGGACTCGAGTCTAGTTTGATAAATTTGTTTACATAACATGGAAGTGGATCTTTGTTGTTTAATTTTACCAAGAATAATATCAAGTATACCTCTACCTACGTACTAGATAATTAATATTCAAAATTGGAGATGCATGAGGTCCAATCGAAATTATTGAATTACCAAAATTATTCTCAGGATTCGAAAAGAAGGAGAGTGGGTGAAGGAGAATCTAATTAAAAAAATTTCCAAACAAAAATTTTAGATTGGTGTCGTAGAAACAGTTTTTGTTACTATAAAAATTTCTATTGAACCCTCCCCCTCTCCTTTATGTTTCGCATAATACTATATAGATTGGAGTGGCCTTTATTTTGAACTTTTTTATCCCCAAAAATTTTTCATTTTTTGAAAAAATAATTCTCTATTTTTTATTTTTGCCCTTATTGAATTTTAAGTGGACCCTAGTCTCCCCTTTTCTCAGAAAAATTAAAAAATTTACCAATTTTCAAAATCTTGCCTTTTTTGTTTAAAAAATCCATCGAAGTTGTTCCTGGTTCATGAGAATGAATTTCCAATTTTTTATTTTAAAATCAAAATCCAAATTATTGTTATATTTTTGTATTTAAAATCATAAAAAAAAATCGTTTACTTTGACATCTGGCCCATTTGTTAATTTTCGAGCAGATAATCTCAGATCCCTTACTCATCTCTTATTTTTTTTTCAGAAATCTTAATTTTTTGTCCTTTCTTTTTAAAATTGAAAATAAAAATCTTTAAATTTCTTTTCGAAAACCCCCAATTTTTTTGAGAAATAATTCCAATTTTTCTTGGGATACAACATTTCTTATTAATTAGGTAATTAATTTTTTTTGAACTAGCATAATAAAATTTGTTCATTTCTTTATTTTGAAAAAAAAAGTTTCTCAATTTTTTAAAAGTATAAAATATTTTTCAAATTTACAAAGAAAATTTTTAAAATTTTTTTTTTCAAATTTCCAAAACAAATCAATTTTTTGAAAAAATTAAATTTTTGGTCTGGTCTCAGTTTTTTAAAAAAATTTAATTTTTTGTTGAAAAAATTTCTGAATTTCCTCAAAATAAAAAAGTTGATTTTTCTCAGATGTCAAGCTAAAAAAAATACTCATTTTTTTTGAAAAGATCTCTATTAAGCATTAGTAAAAAAATTGTATTTTTTTGAGAAAAAATCTCCTTATCTTTCTCTCAATTTTGTTTGAAAAACAGCATTTTTTTTATTTAAAATTTTTTGGAGATGAAAATCTCTTAATTTTTTCTGAATCTAATGATTTCTTTATTTTTTTGGAGTAAATCTTTTTTTTTTGCAATAAGACTTTTTCTTATTTAATTCTTGGAGGAAAAAAATTGTTTTGCAAAAAAATTTGATATTTTTTACAATAAAAAATGTTATTATAATTTTTTTTTTTTTTTTTTTTGGTGTAAGTACAGTAAAATTTACAATTTTTTTGAAGTAAAAAAAGTATAATTTTTTTTTAACTTTATGGGAGAAAAAATATCATTTTTTATTAAGAAAAAAATAATATGTAAATCTTTTTAAGAAAAAATTTCTGAGTTTTATTGGAATATACGAAATCAATTTTTTTGAAGCTTAGTCGTACTCACACAACCAGTGGCAACAACCAAACCTATCAAAAAAAAGAATTAGATTTTAATTAATTCCTTTTGATAATTTGAAAAAGTCTAAAATACTCGTATTTTCTATTCCAAAACTTAAAATCCAACATCCATTTTTTTAAAAAGAATTATTGGATTTAAAATCAAAATTCGGATTTTTAGGATTTTGTGGATATAAAATCTGCCAAACCCTGATTAATATTGAGTGGCGGTAAATGAAAAATTGGAAATTAATTCTCATGAAAAGGAACAATATTGATTTTGAAAATCAGTCATTTTTAAAAAATTTTCTGAAAAAATAAGGTCGCTAGGGTTCCCTTAATTTTCAAATGAGGGCAAAAAAAAATAAACAAATTTCTAGGGTAAGAGAAAAAAGAATTCGAAAGCTCGAAAATTTGGTTATTTTTCATTATTATTCAAAATGGGTGGAGGGGGGGGGGAGGTGAGAGACACCTACTAAAATTCAGTTAGTAGAAAAATGAAAAATATGGAATTATTTTATAATAAAATACCTACAACTGAAAATGCAGAGTAAAAAAAATTGATTTTTTTTCGTGTTTTTTTTTTTTTTTTTTTTTTTTTTTTTAATTGAGGATGCTTTAATAATCAAGAATGATATTAGTTGAGTGGAAAATAAAAAATTGGGAATTCATTCTCATGAAAAGGAAAAACTTTGATGAGTTATAATAAACAAAAACAAGGCAATATTTTGAAAATCTGTCAATTTTTTCATTTATCTGAAAACAGAGAGGGGTGACTAGGCTCTACTTAAAATTCAGTGGGAGGGAGGGGTCATATTGAAATTTTTGTAATAACCAAAATTATTCCCAGAATATCAATCTACAACTTTTGTTTGAAATTTTTTTCAATTAGACCCTTCCCCCCTTTCATTCAGCATAACACTACGCAGGTACCTATTTAAAATTGAGAGAGGAAGGGTCCAATTGAAAAATTTCTCAAACAAAAGTTGTAGATTGAAATCTTAGGAATAATTTTGGTCATTACAAAAATTTCGATTAGACCCCTCCCTCCTCTCCAATTTTGAATATTAAGTATCTACGAAGTATTTTACTGGTAAAATTGAACAGCGATCTACTCCCATGTAAACAAATTAATCAAACTACTCGTATATAGCCTCGAGTCTAATTTAGATACATACGGAGGTAACATCTCGTGCAGTAATTCTTCAGTTCTTTTTTTCTCTTGGCTTAGTTGCTCAGTTCTTTCACGTACAAGTTCCTCCAGATTATACGAGTATTTCTCCATAATGGCTAACATATTATCAAATATATTTGGCTTACTGTTCAAAAAATAAATGAAAAATTTGACGAATTTATTACAGTACTCATCTCGGGTACTTTTATAATAAGCGTAAATACTCATTACTCACAGCCCGCTGTGCAGGCCTTTTAACAGCTCTCGTACCACTACGAACTCGGGTCTTTGATCTGGATCCTGTTGCCAGCATTTTTCCATACATTCGACGATAAACTTTTGCGTCTGTAGGACGTTAACATTGGGCCGAAATAATCTACCATTTTGGTATCCATTTTCGACGCGGTAAATAATCTCTAAAGGGGAAATAGTTGAGATATTTACTTCCATCGTGACGTACAAATATTAAAGACTAGACTATAAATCGATGTGTGTACCTTCGTCGTCGATACTTATATCACCCCAAGGACCTGATCTGCCTACGATTTCGTGAAGCAGTATCCCGAACGAGTATATATCACCTTTTTGTGTACCTTTAATCGAAACGTTTCTACTTTGCGATAATAATTCAGGAGCACGGTATAATTTACGTTTTAATTCTTTCATCTGAATGTCTGGATCTTCTTGATTAGCTACAGTTTGAAAAAAGTTCAATTTAGTAGAGAATTGAAAATATGATTGAAGTTTTATGTTCAAATTCGGTTAAAATTGGTATTGGAGTGGAAGCCTACCTGTACCTTTGAATTCGACTAATCCGAAGTCGGATATACGTAATACCCATCTGCTGTCAATGAGGCAATTACTAGATTGTAGATTGCCATGACAATGGATTACGCTTTGATGAAGGTAAATCATACCCTGAAAAAGAAAGCGTTGATTGAAGTTTTATAATTAATTTATTCGACTGGCAGACGTAATACTGCGTCGGATTTGCTTACTCGTAGGATATCGGCTACTAACGATGAAATGAACATTTGGTCTAATTTTATATCGAAATTCATTAGAATGTCTTGTAAACTGCCACGTGTGTAGTATTCCATTAGAATGAATACGTTTCCAGGATCGACGCAAGCTCCGATAATTTGGGATAAGTTTTCATGTCTCAGCTCTCGTATCTTTAAAAGTATATAAAAGTAAAATAGTATATAGTTATGTTCAATTATTATTATTATTCTGGGTTGGCAAACTAGAATTTTCTAGGGAGATGTGGCTCAATTTTCTTCAGAAGGGGTGGCAGTATGAAATTTTTTAAATGTTGAATGTGGTCATGCGTGGAAATGATTTTTTTTCTCCAAAAAGATTTAAAATATTCTTGTCTAAAAAATTTACATCAACAAAAATGAGAAAAAATTGAAAAATTTTCTAACACCCAAAAAATTTGGATAAATTTATCCCATGAAAGTATTTTAAAATATTTTTACTCCAAAAAAATTGAGTTGCTTTTTGGAGTAAAAAATACATACAAAAAATTGAGATTCATTTTTATTTAGATATGTTAATTTTTTTTTTTTGCAAAAAAAAAGTTCACTGACGTTTTTTTCCAAAAAAAAAAAAAAAAAAATTCTCTCAAAAAAAAAAAAATAGAATTTTTTTCTGAAAAATAAGAGACAGAATTTTTCTTTAAAAAAATGAATTCTTTTCCGGTCTTTATCCATTTTCATACTATATGAAAAAATGAGTTTTGTTTTCACTACAAAAACAAAAAGTTCTCCAAAAAATTCAGAGATTTTTTTTGCCAAAAAACTGAAATTTTTCACTAAAAAAAAAAAAAAATCTCTCCAGTACCTATTTCAAAAAACTGAGATACGTAGTAATTTTTTCTCTGAAAATTTGAAATATTTTTTATCTGGAAAAATTCAGACTGTTACGAATTTCGCGAATACGTTATGTCTTGACCAAAGGTCAAATAAAATTCAGAGGTCGTTGACAAATTTTGACGTGTATTTTTAAAAGATATACAAAGAAGTGACGACGACGAAAAACAATTCGCGTCGTTTTAGACAGTATAATTTGTAAGGTTTCTGATACGAAAGGTGGCCACGAATATTCAGCGTTTAACGGCCGAATATTCACAACACAGACAAAAATTAGGATTATTTTCTACTTCGAGACAAGAAAGAAGAGATTTTTTTCTTCAAGAAAATTGATTTCTTTTCTCCAAAAAAAGAAAAAATAGTTTTCTCCAAAAAATTGAGAAATACTTTTTCTAATTTTTTTTTGAAAAATATCCATACCTACCTAACAAAAAATTAAAAAACACTTTTTCATCAATTTTTTTTCTAAAATTAAAAAAGAAATACTTATTCATAAAAAAGAAACATTTTCTATTAAAAATGGAAAAGTTTTCCCATAAAAAATAAATACATTTTTTCCATAAAAAAGTTGATACACTTTTTTCCTTAAAAAATTGATTCTTTTTCCATTTAGAATTGACACATTTTTCCTCATAAAAAAGTTGATACATTTTTTTCGCCCAAAAAGGTAAAAAAACTTCTTTTCTTGAAAAATTGAAAAAAAATCCATCAGAAATGAGATATTTTTTCCAAATGAAATTCGAGTTATTAAAAAAAAAAAAAAATACAGACATTTTCCCATAAAAATTTTTAAAAAAATCACGATTTTTTTCCATAAAAAAAATTTAAAAATTTATTCCCATAAAAATATTGAGAAAACTTCATACTCCTAAAAAATTCAAAGATTTTTTTCTTTGCAAAATTGGGACAAAAAAGTTGTACTAGTGTCTAAGCCAAAAGTAAAATATTTTTCGTCAAAAAATTGATTGTTCTCCTCCAAAAAAAAAAGAGGAAAAACATTTTATTCCAAAAAAATGAAAAAATCTCTTTGCCCTAAAAAAACGGAAACCAGAAAATGAAGAAACTCGTTTTTACCTAAAAATTAACTCCTTTCTCTCTGAGCTTAGAAATAAGATAACTATTTTTCTCTAAAAAATATGTTAATTTTTATTTAAAAAATATATTATTCTTTCAAGTTTCAATAAAGACATAAAGTTGGTAGCTTTTTTTCTCTCTGACTAATTGATTTATTATTATTTTAAAGAAAGAGACAAAGTTAACATTCTTTACTGAAAAAACACTAGGTATTAATTCTATTTTTCTTCAAAAAAAAAACAAAGAAAAAACGCTTTTGTTAGGTAAGTATTGCAATAAAAAAGTTTGACATAATATTTTGTTTTCTCCAAAAAAATTAAAAATTGGAAAATTTTTATTTCAAAAAAAAGACACCAAAAATTCACAATTAAAAAATAATAAATAAATTTTTTCTAAAAAAAAACAACTGAAATTTTCAATTTTTTTATTCCACGCGCTACAAAATTGCGGAATTTTTCCATTTCCAAAAATTACTCCAAACTCCGAAAATGTCGATTTTTTAATCTGTAAAAATTGAAATGAAAATTACATTTTTTCAGATCTAAAAATAGAAAATTTTGTAGATTCCAAAAAATAGAGACTTTTTTTTCTCGAGCTTCTTTAAAAAAAAAATGAAAAATTTGTTACCCACTTTTTGAAAATTATGAATTGAAAAAATTAAAAATACTAAATAAAAATATATTTTTTTACTTTAAAAAATAATGAAATTTTTCTCGATTTTTTTTTAAAGCTAAGTATAAAATTTCATTATTTTTACTCAAACAAAAAAAAACAAAAAAACATCTCTCTGAAAAATTGAAAAAATTTGAATTTTTTTTACTTTACACATTTTCGTATTGAGTCAAACTGACTCCAAAAAACTAGAAAAACTGATGAAAGATTTTTGATTTTTTGTCTCCAAGAATTTGAAATTTGTTAATTTGAAAATCATGTTTTTACTTTTTACTTCAAAAAAAAAAAAAAAAAAAAAATCGATATTTTTATTATTATTTTTTGCAACAACAGCCTGATTAGATTGGAGAATTTTCTTCTGCGAGAAATGGTAACATTGATTGTGTACATAATCAAAATCTGTCATCTGTCACGTGTTGAATTTTTTTTGATAAGTATCAAAGTAGTTTTTCGCGGTAGTTACAACTTCGTAAATAATTCCTAATTACTGTGCTTAAATACGTGATAAAATCAACGTTAACTTCAAAATAAATAGCAATTTACTTGTATCAATTCGTTGCGGATGACCCGGCTTAAATCTACAGTTTTTTTATGTATCCTCTTCATCACAACGACGTTGCCTTTATAGTAGGCCAAAGTTGTACGACAATTGTGCGGAACATTCTCTTCCAGAAACGGTTTAGCATTTTTATCGACAATCTGCAACCCATAAAGATGGAAATAACGATAAAGTGAGTGATTCTATAATGTATCGAACTTTCTTGACGTCTTATGAAATACGTAAACAGATTCGACCAAGCTATAAAATTGTTTACGATATTTTCTATATAGATACTCGTACATTCTCACCCATTTCACTCGTTCGTCTTTCATTGGAGCATCGATGATGGTAACGTCTTTTATGTCAACTTTCCACAACAAACAAGCCAGTTTCTGTTCGTATCTGTAATGTCTGCAAAAATAGGTAATTTGCTATTATTTTAATGCTACGATTAAATTTTTTCCTTCTCTTCGCGCGATGTCAACGTCGATTCGACGCAGGAAGCAAACGAGATCAATTTAATTAATTTTTATTGCATCAACGTGAAAGTTTTATTGTTTTTCAGCATAAGTTTCCAAAAGCTTACTTTATGCCGAAAGCCAGACCGACGAAGAGCACGACGGAACAGACTCCTACAAATATGGACGCTTTCCAGTTAATATTAGGACCACATTTTTCATTTTGGAAGCCACATTTCGGTTCAGCGCTCGGAACTTTACCACTGATCCATGGAAAAGGATCGTTTTCGTTGAAGTATCTGAAATCCTGAAAACGTTTCGTGTTTACGATCGAATTCGATGCATGTTAGCGTTATTCGTAACGTCCTAATGTCGTCTTTAACGTACCGGTAAGTCGTGAGTTTTATTTATCATGTATTGAAAATATCCCACTGGTTGCATTACAGTGCGTATTACACCACTGCGATTAGTATCGATTTGAACACCTACTACGGTATAGTTCCCTTCAGCGTCGCCGTTTTCGTCGACATAAACCTGTAAGAGTATTTAAAACACGTGATCGTTTAGGCTTAATAATGGGATTGGAATTTGGAAATAGTTACTCGTGCGAAAATGGTACTTGAACGTACGTCGAATCCTTGAATGGAATGATAAGTCTGATTAATCATTTTCTGTAATACGTTTTTACCATCTCTTATATCGCCTTTTTCTTCGATTATTTGCTTCAAAGCGTGAGCGTAGACTTGAACTGCATCGTATAAATGAGCTGCTGTTGTAGGTATCTATGTAAACAACGATGTTAATGGACAATTGAGCATGCGAGAGATTTTCTAGTGTAATTTCGCTTGCACCTTAAGAGTAATATTGTAACATCTCAGAAAAACCTTTTTTTTTTGGTTCTACTCATTTCGCTCTATCACCCTATGATGTTATATTTTTGAAATTCATCCAACCTCCACTCCATGCCAGTGTAAAAAATATTCAATTTTTTTTTAATTTTTTTTTTTTAGAAAAAATTTTTTCAAAGTTTTTAAAAATATGAAAATGTTTTTAATCTTTTTTCAAAATTATTATTTTTTTTATTTTTTTAAATAAAAATCGTCCATTATATATTTTTTTAATATTTTGCATTTTGAAATTTTTTTTTGAATTTTTTTGTATGGAAAAATTTATTAATTTTATTAGAGGAAAAAATTTCACAATCTTTCGGGAATAACTACCTATATTACTAGGTATTAGGGTGGGCCGAAAATCAAAAATTTTCGATTTTCAAACTGTAAGACCGCGGAAAAGTTGCGTCTTAGTGAGACATGAAAAATAAAAATAAAAATTAATCAAATCAAATAATATCTTCCGATCGCGCAAGAGCCCTCAAATTATTGAAAATTTGGAAAAATTGAAATTTGAAAAAAATTCCAAAATGTTACAGAATGGGTTTTATGCCTTTGGTTGGCAAGTATTATCATCTTTATTACTACTTTTTGAAGAAAAAAATCCAGAATTCATCAGATCATTGCATTTATGAGACATTAAAATAATGTCATTTTTTACATTTTTTCAAAAAAATTGAAAAAAATAGATTAAAAATTGGGGAAAAAATTTTGTAGTTAAAATAGGATTAACATGCACAGTTTCGCCCAAAAAGACAATTTACGACGATTTCCCATCTTTACCTCCATTTTCAGGAACCATCATTTGTTTTTCCTCATTTTCTTCAATTTTTCGTAGTTTTTGAAAAATTCTCAAAGGTACGAAAAATATGAAAAATTGCTGTGAAGTGTCTTTTTGGGTCAAACTGTGTATGTTAAACCCATTTTAATTCCAATTTTTTTTATTCCAATAATTTTTAATTTTTTTTTTTCAATTTAAAAAAAAACGTAAAATATGACATTTTTTTAATGTCTCATAAATGCAATGATCCTGATGAATTCTGGATTTTTTTTCAAAAAACATTAATAACAATGATAATACTTGCCAACCAAAGGCATAAAACCCATTCTGTAACATTTTGGAATTTTTTTCTTGGTTTTTTGCAAATTTTCAAAAATTTGAGGGCTGTTGGGCGATCGGAAGATATTATTTGATTTGATTATTTTTAGTGTGCGTAAGCACACTGTTGGTTTCAGTCTTGAAATATAAAATGTTGAAATAGGTTTATCGAGGTTAACTCACTAATGATGGGATGGATTTGGTTCAGATTTTCAAGGAATGTAGAGTTCATGAAGGCGGAGGGCCAATGAGATTTGTGTGTGAATCTAATGAGTAATTATCGAGATAATTGCAATTTTCACTTGTAAAAAAAAGGGAAAAGGGAACTTTTCTATTATTCATATCTTATCTTATCTTGGGGCAATAAATTTAAAGTGTTCAAAATCGAACAATGGTCACGTCATACCGCAACGTCCTCTTTGTGCTCTGCCGTTTTATCTTTATTGGGGCAATAAAATTTTAAAATGTTCAAAATCAAACTTTGTAATCTAGGGCTCAGCATGCGGTATCAGCACAGCAGGTGGTAAAAAATCAGATATCACGTCTCAGGCTCAGGGCAATAAATTCAAATTTTCAAAATCAAACAATGGTCAGTGTCTAGTTCTTATCTTATCTTTGCTTAGGGAAATAAATTTTAAATGTTCAAAATCGAACTATGGTCACGTCACAGCGTCCTCTTTGTGCTCTGCCGTCTTATCTTTTTTGGGGCAATAAATTTAAAATGTTCAAAATCACATAATGAGCACTCCATACAATGGAGCACAGTAGGGGTCTTTGTGATCTAGGGCTCAGCAGGAGGTATCAGCAGGTGGTATAAATCAAAAACATGTTAGGTGTTTTTAGAAAAATCTGAAATTACGTCTCAGCTAAGGGCAATAAATTCAAATTTTTGGTCCGTGTCTAGTTCTTATCTTATCTTATCTTTGCTTAGGGCAATAAATTTTGAATGTTCAAAATCAAACAATGGGTCGGACTTGTGGTCTGAAGTCTTATCTTTTTTCTGGGCAAAAAATTTAAAATGTTCAAAATAGAACAATGGGTCAATTTCAAAGATAAATACCATTGTTCTATTTTTTTTTTTTCATTCACTGAATAAATTTTCCAATAGAATCGTGAGACAAATAGTAGGTATCTATCTATTTAAAAGCTACGCACACTGTTAGAGCTGCGCTAGCGCAGGTGTCTAGTTTTTTTTTATTTTTCATGTATTACATAGACGCAACTTTTCCGCGGTCTTATATTTTGAAAATCGAAAATTTTTGATTTTCCTTCCACCCTACTAGGTAATAGGTATACCTAACTAGTAGTAATTACCTGCCTACTTTTTTCTTATTTTTTTGAAAAACATTTTTCAATTATTTTGAAATAAAGAATTTTTTCAGGAAAAAAAATTCTCGAATTTTTTTAAAGAAATAAGTAGGTACCTAGGTAGGTATAAAGAGTTTTCATTTTTTTTTTTTTTTTTTTTTTTTTTTTGTTAAAAAGATTTATAAATTTTTCTGGAGTACCTAAACTTTTTTTTTTTTTTTTTGAGAAAGATTTTTCATTTTTTTTGGAATAAGAATTTTTTATTTTTTTGGAACACGTGTAAAAAATTCTGAATTTTTAAAAAATAGGTACTTAAAAACAAACTTTCAATTTTTTGCATGATAAAATTTCTAATTTCTTGAGATTAAAAATATTTTCCATTTTAAAAAAAATTAAATTTATTATGAATGTAATTTTTTGGAACACCTGAAATAAATTCTCGATTTTTTTAAAAAAGAATTAAACAATTTTTTTTTTTTTTTTTGTAGTTTTGAATAACAAGTGTTTTAATTTTTTGGGAGTGAAGAGTGAACAAGTGAACAAATTTTTCATTTCTTTTTGGAATAAAAATCTTTCAATTTTTAGGGTTTAAAGAATGTTTTTAATCTTATGTGAAAAAATTGTTTGTGTTCTTCTCAATTTTTTATTTTTTCAATTTTTTGAAAGAAAATTTGAAAGATTTTTCAATTTTTTCAAGTTAAAATCTCTTAATTTTTTAAAATCAAGTCAGAGAATTTATCATAATAATAATTTTAAATTTTTTTGGAGAATAAAATGTCTAAATATTTCTGTAGTAAAAGTCTTTTTCGTTTTTTTCAAAAAAGCTATCTCCCAATTTTTTTTAATAAAAAATGTTTTAATTTGATTGGAGAGAAAATTTCTCAATTTTATGGGAGTGATGATTTTTTATTTTTCTGGAAGTAAAAATATTTTTTAAATTTTGATTTTGTTTTTTGAATAATTTTTTTTCATCTTTTTGGAGGATTTTTATTTTTTAATAATACTTATATTAGATATCATTTCACATTTTATTTTTAAAAATTTCTTGTTTTTTTTTTTTTTTTTTTTTTTTTTTGTAAGAAATCTTTTAATTTTTTGGATTAAATAATGTTTTTAATTTTTTGTAGAAATTTCTTGTTTTTTGATATATATATATATTTTTTTAATTCTTAAGTAAAATTATCTAGGTAGGTATAATTTTTTTGAAAAAAGAAATCTTTCAACATTTTGAAACATTTGAAAAAATTCTGGATTTTTTCTTAGGATTAAATTTTCCAATTTTTGGGATTTATTTTCGATTTTTTTGTAGGATGAATTGTCTCATTTTTTAGAGCAAAAATGGGTGTATCACTGTGGATCTCAAATTCAAACTTTTTCAACGCCATCAAATGAGATATCAAAATGTAAATATGTTTCTTGACCGCTCGGACCAGATTTGGGGTTGTTATGATTCTTGGCCAAAAATATGATTCATTGGGTTTGGACGTGAAACTGTGGATCCCAAATTCAAACTTTTTCAACACTATGAAGAGATGTATAAAAATGTATGGTTTTTGACCCCTTGAGTTCACTTTTGAATTTGGGATCTAAAGTTCAATCCACTCCGATGGATTATATTTTTGGCCAAGAATTATAACAAACCTTAAACATTGTCTGGGATACATTTTGATAGCTCACTAAGGTGCGAATTATACAGTTGCACGTGCTTACCGAAGATATTTCGAATATTTTACTGTTGAATGCCAAATTGAATGGTTCCTTGGTCGAATGTTCTTTGATAGTATCGTACATCGTTCTGGAAATAAAAAAACGAATACAGTGTTATAGATAATTAGGTATTGAATGATTTATAGAGATACTTAGATATTTATAGTATTCGACGATACGAGTGTAAAATGATCAATCTACTTACTTGTACGAAGGATTAGAAGGCAAGGTCTGCGTTAGCTTGAGTACAGTTCGATACCCAGAAATTAACTCCCTTAGGTTACCTATTGAAGGAAAACAATTTTAGTGTTTTTCTTTCTACAGCAATATCTATTCATGTTAAAAGTGATGCCATTTTTTACCTCCTGGAGATAATTCATCCGCTTCGGATTTGTATATTTCATCGTCGACCGATATGATTACGTATTCTCCGGTATCCAGTAATTTATATTTTTGCATACAAGATATAAAACCCATAAGAGCGATGCGATCCCCGATGAATACGTACACTGTAAGCGTATATAAAATTTGCCAGTGTACTCGTAATAAAAACATCATCCGCGTATTTTTAGTACGCGAGATAACGAGCTCTAGTTTACCTCTAGTTCGAGTATACGTTTTATCGACGAGTCGTTGCATTTCCTCCATGTAGTCTGGAGAATGAATGTAGTCGTAGTAAAGGTGCGATTTAATCACATCCAAATGATGACGGCTAGCTAATTCCTAAAATGAAAACAGCGATATTCAAGCCAAACCTTATACTATGTGTGAGCTGACAAGCAACTTGGGCGATTTGGAATTTTCCAGGGTGAAAATTGAAAGATTCTTACTTCATCTAAAAATTAAGAATTTCTTCCTAATTAAAAATCGGATTTTTTGCATAAAAATTAAGGGATTCTTTTTCCAAAAAAAATTGAAGAATTTTTCGCTCTCAAAATTGATATACAATTTCTACTCTAAAATAACTGAAAAGAAAAAAAATGTACAGATTCCAAACAAACAGTTTAAAAATGAGAATTTTTTTACTTCAAAATGTTTTATAAATTTTATCATGTCAATATTATTTTGAAAAAATTCAGATTTTTTTATTCCATGAAAATTGAGTGTTTTAATAATTATTGAATACCTAATAAATTTTTTAAAATTTTTGTTTGAACGTGTTTAAAGGTTTTTTTTACTCCAAAAAAATAATTTCAAAAAAATGTAGGTACTTAAGTATCGAATCAATCTACTTTGGTTTTTTCCAAAAAAAAATTTAAGGTTTTTTCCAACAATAAAATTGAAAGTTTTTTTTTTAATTTAAAAAATTGAAAGTTTTTTTTTTTTTTTAAATTAGGTAATACGAAAAATTAAGGTATTTTTCTAAAAAAAAAACTGAGAACTTTTATACGGCCATAAAATTGAGAAATCTTCATTTTTCAAAAAAAAATAATAATAAATATCTAGGTAATAATAATAAAAATAGGTAGTCACTTCGAAAAATGAAAAAAAAAAATTCAATTAATTTTTAAATATCAATTATGAGGAAATTAAAAATTCGAGATACTTATTCTAACAAATTGAGAACTTTTTCACCTCAAGAAATTTCTTATAATTACTTACCAAAAAAAAATAAAAACTACTGTAGAAACCTTAAGTAATTAAGTATTATATCTACTAGGGTGGAGTGAAAATCAAAAAATTTTGACTTTCAGAATTTAATACTTACCGCGGAAAAGTTACGTCTAGGTGATACATGAAAAACAAACAAAAAATTTTTCAAATCGAATAATATCTTCCAATCGCGCAAGAGCTCTCAAATTTTTGAAAATTTTCAAAAAATTCCAAAATGTTACAGAATGGGTTTTATGCCTTTGGTCGGCAAGTATTATCATCGTTATTAATATTTTTTGAAAAAATCCAGAATTCATCAGATCATCGCATTTATGAGACATTAAAAAAATGTCATATTTTACGATTGTTTTTTTTTTAAATTGAAAAAATTAGATTAAAAATTGACCAAAAATTTTTTGTAATTAAAATGGGTTTAACATAAACAGTTTCGCCCAAAAAGACAATTTACGACGATTTTCCATCTTTACCTTCATTTTCAGGAACCATCATTTTCCTCATTTTTTCAATTTTTCGTAGTTTTTGAAAAATTCTCAAGGGTACGAAAAAGATGAAAAATCGCTGTAAATTGTATTTTTAGGCAAAACTGTGTATGTTGAACCCATTTTAATTCCAATTTTATTTTCCAATTTTTAATCTATTTTTTTCAATTTAAAAAAAAAACGTAATATATTTGACATTTCTTTAATGTCTCATAAATGCGATGATCTGATGAATTCTGGATTTTTTTCAAAAAATATTAATAACGATGATATTACTTGCCAACCAAAGGCATAAAACCCATTCTGTAACCTTTTGGAATTTTTTTAAATTTTGATTTTTTGCAAATCTTCAAAAATTTGAGGGCTCTTGCGCGATCGGAAGATATTATTCGATTTGATTTTTTTTTTGTTTTTATGTATATCCCCAAGACGCAACTTTTCCCCGGTAAATATTAAATTTTGAAAATCAAAAATTTTTAATTTTTGCTCCACCCTAATACTCTAAAAAAATTACTCCATTTTCATTCCAAGAAAATTGAGAAATTTTTAATTTTTGTTCCAAAAAAATATAATTTTTCCTTCTAAAAAGTTGAATGGATTTTTTCTCCTGATAATTAGGATTTTTACTTACATTTAGAATTATTTTTTCAAGTTCAATGATTTTTTACCTCTTTAAAATTCAGAAAAATTTTCATTTTTTGTTTAAAAAGAAATTCAGAGGAAATTTTTTCAAAAATTTTGAGAAGTTCTCCAATATAATGGAGAGAAAATTTATAAATTTTATTGCTTCAAAAAATTGAATACAGTTTTTATTCCAATTATTTTGCAAATTTCATTCCAAGAGAATTGGAAACATTTTATTTTTGTTCCAAAAGAAATTGATGTTTTTTTTTCAAAAAAAAAAAAAAATCTGAATAATTAGAATTTTTACTTAAAAATTGAAAAATCAACGCTTCAAAAAAATTAGAAAACTCATTTCTTCTAAAAAATTGAGAAATTTTGCACTCAAATAAATTAAAAACATTCTATTCTTGAAAAATTGAGAAATTTTTCGTTTTTGTTCCAAAAGAAAGCGACACATTTTTCTCAAAGAACTTTTGAGAGTTTTTTCACCAATAAAATTTAGAAATTGTTTTCTTCAAAGATATTGAAATATATTTTTTTTAAATTAATTTGATAAAAAATTATGTTTTTTTTCTCAAAAAAGAAAAATGTTTTTCATCTCAAGAGAAATGAAAATTTTTTACTCCAAAAAAAGTTGAAAAAAAATTTCCCTATAATTTTATTTCTACAAAATTGAGAAAATTTTTCATCTATGTTCCAAAAGAAATTAAGAAAAATAAATGCTTTTACTTAAAAAAAAAAAAAAAGAAAGAATAAATTGATGTTTTTTTTTTTAAATCAAGACTAGAAATAAAGATTTTTCTATTGAGAAGAATTGTAACATTGTTTTAGCCCAATTTTTTCGTTAAGTTCCAAAAAATTGAAATTTTTTCTCCCCGAAATCAGGATTTTTACCTTTTTTCAGTCTATGAAGTTAATTTTTAAACTAAGAAAAATTTAAAAGCTTAAAAAAATTAGGATTTCTTTACACTGATTTAAAAAAAAAGGGTTTTTATTATTGTATGGAAATTCAGATTTTTTTTATTGAAAAAAAAAACAAAAAACAACAGAGATTTTAATAGGTAGTGTGTATTAAATTTTTGCATCTTGGGAGTTGCTCGAGCTTTCGATCTAGTGCTAAGTCGCCTGCCATTCTAACCCTGATAAGATATAAATCAAAACGATGAGACAATATTACCTGAATGGCGTTCAAGATGAGTCGACTCCAGGACGGATTCTTGTCAGCAATTATGATGAATTTCTTCCATTCGAAGGTTTTCAACAAAGATACCACAGATTTTGAAATTTTATAAGACGCCGGTAACGTTCTAGCGAAAGTGAAGTAAATTTTCTTATCGGAAACCGCATTATCAGCGCAGCCCTGTAAAAAAAAATGAAAAATGCCATTTTTATGATGAATTGCCTAATTTCTCGCCGCAAGCGCAATTGGAAGGTTCCATCGCATCGTATCTTCATAATTCTTCCTACCAACAGGTCATTCGCTCCTGTTTCGGCGCGTTGACCCAACCACGATTTGATTAATTGAAATAAACGAGGAGTGAGGAAATACGAACAATTTTTAGGCAACGATTAGTCAATATGGGCCTAGAAAACCTATTGTAAGTATTTCCGATGTAATGGGTTTTTTTTTGCAAGCTTCTGTATTGTTTGATGAACGACACCTTCATTCATAAAAGCTCTCTTTGTGCTGGACACGTTGATCAAATTTCGCACAATTGTCACGTCCGAATAAATGACGTATCCTGCAGATTAGCTTTTTATTGCGATCTTATAAGTAGCTTTTCGAATGTCGCCGGATTGCGGATGGGATGGATTTATTAAAAATGATTTGTTTCTCGTGTTTTATACGTAGATACGTTGGTAGGTACTTACCGGAAAGTGCACCATAACCTAGCACCATCTACAAGGTGAATACCCTCGCCTCGTTTTATTTATTTTTTTTTTTTCGTAGAAGAAATATCATATTTTTCTTGAAAATAAAAATCCGTTTACAACGTGAGCAATTCAATTCGACGTACGAATCAGTTTAGCTCGTTCGTTTCGCATTTGAAGTACATTTCGAGAGACAAAATGCGTCAACAGCTCATCCCATACTTATATGTACTTCTCCCTGCTCGAGAAGTTTCACTAAAAAGGATTATAAAACGAATCGTGTCCGAATATATCTCTTGTTGTCAGCCCGACGTACGTAATATGTATTTCGCGTCTCTATTTCTATAATATCCTTTTTTACGCCATATAGTGCTCTTTTTATGGATTTTAATTTTCTCTTTAAAAATAAATTACGAATGAGGAACGTGTTTTTCGCCAGCGAAGAGTCGTGTATACATTTTTGTGTATAAATTTCCCTCACGAGTACGTCGCAATTTCTTCCTCGTGTACCTTTTATTTCACTTTCCGCGCATAAATGAGGGAATAATTTTATTCTATGCTGTGGTATTGAAAATTCGTCCTTCTACGCATTTGTCTTGAAAAAAATACTATTTTATCTCTGTTTAGAGACTTATTTATTATTGTATGAGGAGAAATTCGTGCGATATAATTTGAACGTTTTTTTCTTGCGGAAAAAATAGAAAAAAGCAACGAATTTCATTCAAATTCAGGTTGATGGTGTATTTAGGTGTATTTTATGGAATATTACAAGAAAAAATTTTGGACCAAAAATGATTGTTTTAAGCGCGAAAAATGGTGACAAGATTTTGGGGTTTCGCATTTTTGAGCAGTGGCGATGAAGGTGAGAGCCAAATGGGGCCTCAGTGCAATAATTTTCCTAATCCTTTTTACTCGGTTAGGAACTTTTTCTAATGAGAGTCATTTATTTTTTGTGACACCTCTGAAAAATGTTCACAATCACAACCCACATTTTTCAATTCCACAATTTGCTAAAAAAAATTTAATTTTTCAGAGAAATACTTATAGCCTAGGTATTCCAATTTTTTCTCGAAAAATTAGATTAATTTTTTTTTCTAAAAAAAATTTGATAACAATATGTTTTTTAAAAAGATAGGTATCCCTTATTTTTAGAAAAAGAACAAACCTCAATTTTAAAAAATAATTAAAATTGAAATTTTCTTGAAGTGAATATTTTCTTTTCTTGTGTTGTAATAAAAATACTGCTAAAATTCTTGTAGAAAAAATCTCATTTCTTTGAAGGAAGAAATCCATAAATTTTGGGAGTAAAAAAATCAACTTGAAAAAAACTCATGTTTTTTTTTGGTGGGGAAAAACTCTATTTTTTGTCATACCTATTTTTATTCTTCTTCCTCTTATTTCATTTTATTTTTGAAGTTAGACCGTTTTAATGAGAGGAGTTCTATAATTATAGGTAAATTTTTTTGTAGTAAACGATTTTTTTAAAAGTAAAAATCTGTTGACTTCTATTTTGTTACCTAGTTTTTTTTTAAAAATATAAAACAGATTTAAGTACCCATCTACTTTTATAGAAAAAAAATCACCATTTTTCCCCAATTTTTTTTTTGAAAAAAAAGTCTAAGATTGAAAATGATCTTCTAATTGTTTTTGTAAGGGCGGAGGAGGGAGTAAAAATCAACTTCATGGGAGAAATAATCTCTCACTTATTTGGGAAAAAATCTAAGCTTTTTTAGAGTAAAAAAGTGTCAGCATCTCTAAACTTTTTCAAGTATGAAATCGCTTGATTTTTACACAGAAAAAAAACTTTTTTTTTTTTAGAAAAAATATTCTCACTTTTGAAGAAAAAAAATCATGGTTTTTTGGTCATAATTTTTTTTTTTAATAAAAAGTTTTTCAAAATTATTGCGGAGAAAATTTTTCATTTTTTGAATAAATTTAGGTATACAATTTTTTATTTTTTTGATGAAAAAAAAATTTATTTATTTTTTATAAAATCTAGTTTTTTTTTTTACCTAGTAGAAATGTTCCATTGCCTATTTTATTTATTACCCATTATTATTACTTGCGAGTACTTATTATTATTTGTTTTATTTTATTTTTTTACTCTTTCAATTTTATTAGAAAGAATAATATTTCAATATATTATTGGAGAGAAATTAAAAATTTCTCTATTTTTTTGGAGAAAAAATTTCTGAAGTTTTTTGTTTCTTAGTGAAAAAAATTCTTGATTTTTTTGGGATAAGAAATCTTTCAATTATTTTGATTTAAGAATTTTTGCAATCGTCGTGTTTTTGTTTAATAGAAAATTTTTCATATTTTTTTCTCTTTTGTGGTGAGCAATCTTGGATCACTTGAGAAAATTCTGGAATTTTTTTTAGCGGGGGGAGAGGGGACAATTTTCCAATTTTTTTGATTTAAAAACAAAATTACAGAATAAAATTTCTTATTTTTTTGAAAGAAAAAATATTTTTCATTTTTTTTTTTTTTTTTGAATTTCTCATAAAAAAATATTTCTCATAAAAATACGTTTTTCAAGTTTTTTTTTGGGGGGGGGGGGGGGGGGAGAGATTTTAAAAAAAATTTCATGTAAGAAAATTCTATTTTTTTCAAAATAATTTTGTTCTGAGATTTTCTCTGGAAAATTTTTAATGAGAAAGTAATTTTTAAGGAGAACTTTTCAGGAACTTTTTTTAAAAATAATAAATTTTAAAAAAATTGAAGGGAATATCTTCCTACTTCAAAGTTCATGAAGCTTTTTAAGATTTTTTCAAAATCCTGCGGGTGGCCAGAGAAAAATCGTCCATTTTAAAAAATTTGCTCATTCTAAAAAATCCATTTTTAGACTTTTTTTTCGGCTCAAACGTCCTCAATTTTTTTAGTTTTTTTGAATTCATATTAATGTACTATGACTATTATTAATTCAATGATTTGGATTATTGAAATAATTACTGCAACGTATTCGTTTGAGGGAGGGGGGGGGGGGCTTGGACCAGCCACGCTTCAGTAGATAAATTTTGGTAGGAAAGGGTGAAAAGATAGGTCTTTGAAAATTTGTTTACACTTCTGACAGTTTGTGGGCTTTTTCTCGACAGGATTTTTTTTGAGAAGATTTGAGGGCCCTTTATAAGTTTGGCAATAGTATTTTTTTTCAAACTTCCGAGCGCCCCTGGTTATCCCATTTACTGACTTCGATTACTTACCCAATGATTTTTCGATTTGATAAATCAGTGTATTTTTTCGATATCGACCATCGATCTATCGGAATTTTTTGCCAATTTTCCAATTGTTTTCAATTTTGTTCAATCGATGTATTTTTTTTTTTTTGGATTTCAACTTGACGATTTTTTTTGTCAATTTTCTTATTTCATGTGTTCAATCAATTTGTCCATTATTTTTGAATTAATTTTCAGATTCCTTTTAATCGATTAACATTTCGATGCCAACTTCAGTTTTACTGAGTCAATTTCAAAAGTTTGTTCAATTATGTGTAAGATTGATGTTTTCTTTTCATTGATTTTTTTATTTGAATAAAATAATTTAAAGCTAGAGCAGAATTGAACCCATCGAATCAATCATCATCTCCCCTGCAAAACCATCGTGAAACCGTTCGAAAGTTATTATCCAGCTGTGGAGCTGATAGATTAAAATTTAGAAAGACGTCAAGAACGAGACGTAGCAAACCTACCAGACCATTTTAGGAACTCGTTTAAAAAAACACCCAAATCTTGGAAACCGTGAATACAGCAGTATATTTCTCAATCATATTCGCCCTAATCGATCACGTGTATCAGGGCCGAATAATGACAGTGGACATCGGTACGACCTCACGCTCACGGTTAGACTAATACTGCGTATAAGTATATACACAGAAGACCAAAGCGAACGACCCCGAACGAAATTTTAATTAAATTTCTATGTGGAAAATTACAACAAAAAGAAACCCAATCTAATGTATCTGCTAACATAACGGTCAAAACATAATCTCCGTCTATAAGATGTAGGCACGTTTTGCACCGTTAAAAAATTCCAAACGCGTATTTCAACGTGAATTGACGCGCTAGCGTCTTGTTTCCCTCAGAAGATTTCGTTTTCACTCGATTCTGTTTATATCCCACCGCTGATATTGAGGGTTTTCTTCGTATAAACCCCGACCGCTCCATTAGACGCGATTATTACCACCGCCCAGCACCCTCTCGCACGTATTAAACGCCGATATTTTAAATTCTCAGACCACAAAGAATTCGTCCAATTCGCTGGTTATTTTTTCCGCTCTGTTGGCGCTTTCTCTAAGCGACGCCGATGAAAAGAACCAGGAAAAGGCCAATTTGTTTGCAGGCATTTTTTATCCAAGCTCGATTTTCGAGCTTCGGCGGAAAATCAACTGCTGTTTGAGAAAATTTTTCAAAAAAAAATTATACCTAATAATCTTTTGCGTTAAAAGTACGAGTAGGTATCCTAGGTACTATGGATGGAAACGTCAAAGAAAAACTGTCGGTAAATTACTTACTTATCAAAGTTCGTAATTAGGTATTAAAAAAGGCAAAAAAATTCTACCATTAAAAATTTCATCAAAGTTGAAAGAGATTTTATTTAAATGAAATCAACGACAGGTTGTAATACTTCGACGTCGAAGAACGTGGGAGAAGTGGTTCGTTGAAGACTTGTTTTTGTACCTAAATATTGTATTGTTGTTTCTTACCCTTCCAGTTAGTTTTGTGGTTGGTTGAAGAGAAAAATTAATTTTCAAATTAATTTTAAATACCTTACGTAGGCACATCTGTGGTTTTTATATATTTTGGTACAAAAAATTTAATGAAAATATAATAACGAATTGAGGTGTATTTTTTGTACGCGGGATGTGTAAAAAAACTCTACTACGTCATTCATTCCGTTCACATGGCTACTTTCAACGTTTCAAGTGGAATAATTTCAAGTTTGAAAAAATTCATAATTGAATTTGATTAAAGTACGGATTATGAAAAGAAATAAAAAACGTTTTTCTCTCCAGAAGAACAATAAGAGAATTTTTTGAAATTTTCCCCCCGACTTTAAAGAGTTTTCAACAGAAAAAAATTGCAGAAAAATGAGAGACTTGAAGAAAAATTGTACCTAATAATCTTTTTCAACAAGAATGAGAAAATTTTAAAGTCATCTTAGAACTTTTTATAAAACTTCAAGAGAAAATTTTTAAAAATAAAACAAAAAATTAAAAAAATGTAAGACGAAACCAAAACAATTTAAAAAATATTGAAATGTTTCCACATATTTTTTTTAATTCTCTAATGAAAAACTTTTCGATCCTCATCAGAAGTTTTTTTTAAGAAAATTTCCGTAAAATTAAAAAATAATTATATATTTTATGAAATTTTGGAGGTATTCAAGAAAAATTTGAAAGTATATTTACTTACTTTTAAAAAAATATCTATAAAGATTAAAAAATAAATTATCCACAGATTTTCAAAAAAAAAAAAAAAAAATCGAAGAAAGTTGTCTTACGTATGAGAAACTTTTTAATTCTCACCAGAAATTTTCATTAAATACTTTTTTCCAAAAAATTTTCAAGATATTTTAGAAGTTTTACCAAAATTTCTGAAGGAACTTTTCAAAAAAAAAAAAATTACAAGGATTTTGGAAAAATCTTTTAAAAATTTCTGTTTGGGAGAAATTTTTTTTTGAAATAATTTACTAAAAAGTCTTTTATAACAGATTTGTTGAAGAAAATTTTAATGATATCTGGGAATATTTACAAAGATTTCAAAATGAAACTTTCTGGAAAAATCTGAAAAAAAGGTTTAAAAAATACTAGGTAAGATTAAAAAAATAAATAAGAAAAAAAACATATATTTTTTAGATTTTTCCATGAAAATTGTTTGCTTAAACTAGAATTTTTCAAATTTTCACAAGACGATTTTTTGAAAATAACTATTCTTCAAACTTTTTTGAAGAAATGCACCTATCTAGATTATTAGAATTTTTTCAAAAACTTTGAAGGGAAAATTTCAAAAAAATCTTACAGAAAAATGTGAGATTAAAAAAGACATTTCATATCATGAGAAATTTTTAAAAAGTATGATTTTTTTTTTAATTTTCATGAAAAAATTTTGGAAAAAATTTTATCCAAAATATAAAGATTTTTTTGAGATTTTTTTTTCCAAAAATTTTCTGTTGAAATTTTTTTTGATTGTCGCCAAAATTTCTTTGCAAAAAATTTCTTTGAAAAAAAAATTGACGAACATTATTTAAGAGATTTTCCGGAAAAATTAATTCTCACCAGAAGTTTATATGATATAAAAAAATTTCAATAAAATTTTTTAAATACCTATTTGAGAATTTTTTCAAAGATTTCAAAGGGACACTATCGTAAAACTAGACACCTGCGCTAGCGCAGCTCTAACAGTGTGCGTAGCTTTTAAATAGATAGATACCTACTATTTGTCTCACGATTCTATTGGAAAATTTATTCAGTGAATGAAAAAAAAAATAGAACAATGGTATTTATCTTTGAAATTGACCCATTGTTCTATTTTGAACATTTTAAATTTTTTGCCCTGAAAAAAGATAAAACTGCAGACCACAAGTCCGACCCATTGTTTGATTTTGAACATTCAAAATTTATTGCCCTAAGCAAAGATAAGATAAGATAAGAACTAGACACGGACCAAAAATTTGAATTTATTGCCCTTAGCTGAGACGTAATTTCAGATTTTTCTAAAAACACCTAACATGTTTTTGATTTATACCACCTGCTGATACCTCCTGCTGAGCCCTAGATCACAAAGACCCCTGCTGTGCCCCATTGTGTGGAGTGCTCATTGTTTGATTTTGATCATTTTAAATTTATTGCCCCAAAAAAGATAAGGCCGCAGAGCACAAAGAGAACGTTGTGACGTGATCATTGTTCGATTTTGAACATTTAAAATTTATTGCTCTAAGCAAAGATAAGATAAGAACTAGACACTGACCATTGTTTGATTTTGAAAATTTGAATTTATTGCCCTGAGCCTGAGACGTGATATCTGATTTTTTTAACCACCTGCTGTGCTGAAAATTTTTTTACCACCTGCTGTGCTGATACCGCCTGCTGAGCCCTAGGTTACAAAGTTTGATTTTGAACATTTTAAAATTTTAAGAATAGAAAAGTTCCCTTTTCCCTTTTTTTTACAAGTGAAAATTGCAATTATCTCGATAATTACTCATTAGATTCACACACAAATCTCATTGGCCCTCCGCCTTCATGAACTCTACATTCCTTGAAAATTTGAACCAAATCCAACCCATCATTAGTGAGTTAACCTCGATAAACCTATTTCAACATTTTATATTTCAAGACTGAAACCAATAGTGTGCTTATGCACACTAAAAAATTGAAAAAATTTGTTTTCAAAAAAAGAGAGAAAAAAAACATGAATAGGTATTCTTCGTTTCTTTTTGAGATTTTTTTTCCAAAACATTTGCAGTTGAAGAGTTTTCAATTACCACTAGAAATTTTTATGGGAAAAACTTCTTTGAAAAAAAAATCTTCGAGCATTATTCAATAGATTTTCCTAAAATTTTCAAATAGAAAATTTGTTCAAAAAAAAATTTAATTTTTCCAAAAATCTCTTATGAAAGAATTTTTCAAAGAAAATTTTCAAAATATTTGAGAATTCTTTCACAGATTTTAAAGGGACGTTTTCGTAAAAAAGTTGAGGGGAAATTTTTAATTTTAAAAAAAAACACGAATCTTCTACAATTTTTTTTTTTTTTTTGAGATTTTTCCTAAAAAATTTTCAATTAAAAAGTTTTTTACTGTCACTAAAAATTTTTATGGAAAATTTTTTCAAGATACCTACCTATTATAAATTTTTTTTTCACAAATTTCAAAATTTTGAGTTTTAAAAAAAATATGGTTCAATCGTAATAGGAATTTTTTCAAAAAAAATCTGCGAGCATCATCAGATTTTTCCTAGGTGTTTCGCTGTTTCTTAAGAAAATTGTTTATAACAAAATTTTTAATTTTCACCAGTAATTTTTTGAGAAAAATTTCAAGAATAATTAGGGAAAATGTGACATTTTGAAAAAAATTGCAATTTTGCAAAAGATTTTTTTTGTAATTTTCTAATTAGAAAATTTTCAATTAGGTACCTATTTTCAAGAATTTTTATGGGAAATTTTTTGAAGAGAACATTTTTTTGATAATAGCATTCTTGAAAAAAAAATTTTATAAAAGAAAATAGTTTCCAAGATATCATAGGAAGATTTTAAGCAAAAAAAAAAAAAAAAAAAAAAAAGCTGAGGAAAATAAGAAAATATGTTGAATTTAGAAAAAAAAAAAATCATAAGATTTTTTTTTCAAACCCAAGAATTTTAGCATCTTGACAAAAACAGTTTTTAAACAGAATTTTCTTGCATATTTTTCCAAGAAAATCTTTTAGTCAATTCTTTGGTAAAAAAATTTTTATAATGAATTTTTTGGGAACAATTTTTCTGAAAATAATTTTTTAAACAAAGTTGGAGTCATTACACACCCCTATACGCCAAATGCAATAATTATATAAATTAAGGAGAAATGTAATCTTTTGTATATAAAAAAAAATCCTATGAGGATTCAACCGGCCAACAGACCAGCTCTGGAAATTCCCGATGAAATATTCTCAGATGGTTTTCATAATTGTACTGCACGTGTGACCCAATATCAAAGGAAATCAGCTCACGTGCGAATAGGTACGAGGCATTCGAGTACCTTTATAGAAATATTTTCGATAATTCTATCCATTGTAAAGACGAGAATTAATTTACATCGTAATTATTGAAGGTATTTAGGCGATGAAATATTACCCCGAGGCTTTCCAAATGATGTGAATATGCCAATTGTACCACTATTAGATTATTTGACACAGAAGTACGTCAGTAGTACGATTTATTAATAAAATTATTAACCAGGGTGGACGTGGTTTATCTCTAAAAGTAGGTCCATCGCCTGTAGAGAAGATTATCCGACGACCTACTTGTGATGAAAGGTTTACTACGAGTAGGTAAGTAGATACTTGAAGAAGAAAAAAATTGCTGAAAACTCATTTCATCGTCAACTCAGCAAAGATACACTTCTCCAAATCATTTCTTAGAATATGTTTACATTCAAAGAACCGTATCGAGTATCATTTTATATTAAGTAATTTAAAAAAAAATTGATAAAATTTCAATTCTTTATTTCAAAATATAATATTGATAAGGTTAACCCTCGTGCAGCTCCTAATCCACCCACGAATTACATTATTTGACGAATGTTTTTGAACCTTGATCTGTTGACACTGAAATATCAAATTTACCTCAATATAGTCGTATTCGAGTACACCACAAAAGTAAACATGTATCATGGTATCCGATATCGTATCAAATAACTAGCATAGTGAAATTTTCATCAACGCGAAATTTATTTTTCCATAAAAAATGCAACGCGTAATTCGACTAAATCTATAATATAAGTGCATGATATACTCTTGAAATTTCAAATTGAATTTCCTATGCTGTGTGATTTACTATGGAGTAAAATAGGAGGATGTAAAGTGGATGGTGCCGCGTAGGTCGATGCGAGTCGTCCAGATTATTATAATATACATATGTATAGGATGGGGTTGGTTAGTTGCAGTTTTTCTGAAATGATGTTTCACCTTGACAGCGAAAAGTAGGGAATAAGGCGATTGAAAAGTGGTTATAAGCGAATACATACTATCTAACGTAAGTGAAAATGCAGTATTTCGAGGAGATTTTAGTACAGTGCTTGTGCGTATGAATGAGAAGAGGGAGAGAGGAAATACAAACGTGGGTAGCGTTTGTCGAAACAGTCGTCGCGTTAATAAAATTGCATATTCAAGCGTATTTACGGCACTGGCAATTTCACTTTTTAAAAATTCCAGATTTTTTTAGTATTTTAATGAATTATAATTATTTTATAAATAAAACTAGTCTAGAAAAATTCAGAGAACACTTTGAATATTTTAGAGAATTTCAGAGAATTTTATTAGATTTTTTTTAGTAAACTTCAAAAATATTTCCAAAAGGCCTTGGACGATATTTTTTGAATATTTCAGAAATTATACAGGGTGGTTCGGTGCACACTTCAAAATTTAAATAGAACAAATTATTTCAACAAACAAAACAAGTTTTATTTTTAAAGGACTCCTTCTTTTTCAAAAAATCACACTAACTTGGTACCTAAAGCCTCAGTTGAAAAAATTTTCAAACAAAAGTTGTTGATTAAGATCTTTGGAGTAATTTTGGTTATTACTGAAATTTCGATTGGATCCCTCCTTTCCCTTGAATTTTTTGTAATAACCAAAAATAATTCCAAGGATTTTAATTTACAACTTTTTTCCAAAAAAATTTTTAATCAAGTGTCTTAGGTACCCAGATAAAGAGATTTTTCAAAAAAGTGAGTACTGCTTCAATTGGGACGAAAGTTGACAGGTGAAAATAAAATTCCACCCACACCTCAAACCCAAAATTTCACCTATCCAAGTTGATTTTTAATTTTTTAACTTTCTATCTCAAGATTTTTTACTCTTCGTTTAAAAAATCGCAGGCCAATGAGTTATTTCAGTAATTTTCAAAAATTCGCTAAAATTGGAAAATTCAATTTGAAGGTCTTAAATTTAGGTTCTTAGGTGTGGGTGACTTGTTCCTTTGAAATGCTAATTTTCTTTGGGATCGGAGTTGACGACGACACAAGGTGTTCTGTATAACTGTAGAAATTCCCATGTTAATTTTATTACTCCGAAAATATACCTTTTGCCATTTCAAAAAAAAAGAAAAAAAGAAATTCGTCTGTAAACTCGAGTAAAACATTTTCTTGAAAATGTTTACCAAATTTCGGTTTAAAGTAAAATCTACGTTAAGATTAGTTATATAAATATAACCACACTTACGTAGGATATCATCGGCATATTCCACGCAGCAGCCACCAAAGCCTCCGAAGTACACGTGCCATCCGGTCCAATAAAAGCAACAGCTCCTTGATCGCGCAACTCGGTCATTTTAGAAATAGCCAAAGAAGCCGAAGGCTTATTATGTTTATCCAACTTGGGGATTTTCTTTCCTTCAGGCTCTCCGATATTAGCAGCTATCAAATTCAGTTTCCATCCAGGCAATAGATCCGTTCTATTGTTCACATCATCGATGGACATTAACAAAGCTCCCAAAGAGAACTGTGAAAGAACACATGCATACAAAATTACAAATATGTACCTACCAGTTTTTGAATTCAATTCAATGTATGGGAAACAATGCTTGAAAGTTAATGGCAATTTAAAAAAAATCTGAAGTCGCTCGAAGGTATGAACCCTCAAAAGACAGATCTAAAACCATCACTATAATTTATAATATCCACATGCCAAAGCCAAATAGTGACCTCCTAGATCAGTTTGGGTAGCTTTTAGCCATGATATTATGAAGTTGTAAACGGCAAAAAATGCAGTAAAATTGAACATTTTCAGAGTATGAGGGGGCGGGAAGGGGTGGGAAAGTCGAAACCATGAAAACGCACTTCTAAGACCCATATCAAATCTACTTGAAATTGTCGAAAATGAACGAGTGGATCGCCACAGTAACTACTGTTTTTTTTGCACCATTGAAAATTAATTACCAACTCCAATATACCACATAGATACTTGATATTCAAAATTGGAGGGGGGAGGGGTCCAATCGCAATTTTCGTAATAACCAAAATTATTTATAAGACTTTAGGCTACAACTTTTGCTTGCAAACTTTTTCAATTAGACCCCTACCTCCACCAGTTTTTAATAATATAAGTATCTAAGTCATATTATGCGAAATTGGAGGGGAGGGGAGGTCTAATCAAAAATTTTATGATGACAAAAATTATTTCTAGTACCTCAATCTACAACTTTTGTTTGAAAAATTTCTCAATTGCTCCCTTCTTCCAATTTTGAAAAAGTATCTACCTGATATTACGTGAAATCGGGGAAGAGGGAGGGATCCAATCGAAATTTTTATAATAACTAAAATTATTTTTAGGATCTTAATCTACAACTTTTATCTGAAAATTTTTTCAATTCAATTAGCCTCTAATGCTCGAATTTAAACTCCTATTTAATGGGAATGGGGATGAGTGAAGTGCTGAAAACCTGCAGGAAAAATAAAATAAATAAATATACAGGGTGTTCCGGATGAGAGTAAAGCCTTCCAACCATTAGCTATGCAACTTATGATGAAACAGTGTAGGCATGTTTGCCCAACCTCCAGACTGCAGGGGCTAAATTATACTCGTCTATTTTTTTTTGTTGTTGTTTTGACTGAATGTTCTTTTGCTTCTCGACAAGTGTAATAGTTGGAAAGTTGCATATTGCGGCATCGAATGGCAAATTTTGTCTAAAAATTTTTCATGAGACTGATAATTTTTCTAACTGGGCAAGGAAGTCTACTTATACCGAGCAAAATATTTGAAAAAAAAACATGTAAAAAGGAAACAATTTTTCTCATTTTTCTATTATAACTCAAAATTTTGTCCCTTGACCAAGCTGTTAAATTTTTTTTTAACGAAAAAAGGCTGCTCTTTTTAATGGCACAATTCTCACCCTTCTATCCAAAACTTATTGTTGAAAAACGTCTGAAAAAAATCATAATTAAATTTTTTTCGATTTCTTTTTCTTTTTCTTACATAATTTTTTCAGATGTTTTTCAAAAAAAAAAAAAAAAAAAAAAAAAACAGATTGTAACAAACTGTTGATATATTGAAATGTCAGACATGTTGAAACTTGTAAATTTTTTTGAAATTTTATGACTTTTAGACATTTTGTCAGAAATTATGAAACTTGGAAATTTTTTTAAAAATTTCATGACTTTTAGGCTTTTTGTCGAACATTCTGAAACTTGATTTTTTTTTTTGATTTATTTTATTTAACGTCGCTCGACTCTTTGAGTCATTTGCGACCAAGAAAAAGTTACATTCTTATAGATAATAATTACAAAACAGAGAATCTATTCTAATAGGAATTACAAAAAATTAAGTATGTTTATAAATTTTTTTTTATTATTTTTATTAGACTTTTTAGATTTTTAAATTTCCATGGAAATTAATATTCGTGACTTTTAAACATTTTGTCACGCAATGAATGTTATTAATTTTAAATTTCCATGGAAATTAATTTTTATTACTACTTTGAGACATTTTGTCACAGAGTAAAAGCATTTACTATGTTTCATACTTTCAAACGTAGTGTAAAAATAGAACCAATCAGGGGGTCCAGGGCGAGGCGCTAAGCGCTGAGTTTTCCATTGAAATTTAAAAATAAAAAAAGCCTAATGAAAAAAAAATTTCAATTTTCAGAATGTCTGACAAAAAGCCTAAAAGTCATAAATTTTTTAAGAAAAATAATTTTGAAAAAATTTCAACTATGATTTTTTCACACATTTTTTGACAAATTATTCGCTTATAGCTTTTTGATTGGAGTAAGATAGAGGGGTGGGATTTGCTCCATTGAAAAAATCAGCCTTTTTTCATCTAGAAAAGTTAATAATAACAACTTTTCAAGTTATCACAGAAAAAAATGAAAAATTGTTACTTTTTTCACAAGTTTTTTTTCAAATATTTTGCTCGATATCTAGACATCCTTGCCCAGTTAGAAAAATTACCAGTCCCATGAAAAAATTCCAGAAAAATTTTTCCATTCGATGCCGCAAATAAGTTCGGCGAGCATAACTCAGCTTCTGCAATTCGGAGGTTAGGCAAACATACTTACATCGACTCATCATAAGTTGCATAGTTATTGCTTGGAAGGTTTTACTCTCAATCCGGTACACCCCGCATATGTCAGACAATGGTTAAAATACTTAGTGAAAAATGGATTTATGGAGTCATGAAACAAATTTTGTATGTACTCCCCCTCAACTCCCACATCATCGCACAGCGTGGTAGCTTTGGTTTTTTTTTTGTTGACAAAATTAGAAAAAAAAACAAGGCTAAAAACTTATTTATAGGTGCTCCATTCGCAATTTTATAGTTATATTACAAAAAAAAATCTTACACGTGGTTTCACTTCGAGAACGTCAATACAAGTTACAACAGTTTTAAATATGAAGCGAATTGGAAAGCTTTTTTCACGCGGATTTAGAAAGTTTTGATTTTTTTGGCGAGGGAGGGGGTTGAATTCGATGTCATGACGAAGGGTAACATTAACGAATATTTTTAGAGTTCATGAATGGAAATTTTCAAAATATTTTTAATATCAATATTTAGTAGGTATTTACCCTCAAGATCGACGTCCTCGGAGTAAGTTCCGACATAAATATTTTTACGAGCTGGTTCGAACCTGGGCACGAATTAAATTCGAATTTTAAAAGCCAAAGTTTAAAATTACGAGGCGATAGAAAATGGCCAATTTAATGAAAATAATATTAAAATTATAGCTGATTTTATATACTACGTATATAAGGATGATTGATAATGCAGGTTTTGGAAACCACTTCGAATATTATATTTTTTGAAGCGAGCATTTCATCGAATTAGAAATAGGTTCTGTGAACTAGAGAAATGTCCCCATCGGTGCCATCCATCATTATCTTTTATTTGTCCTTTACCTCGACCCATCTCGGTTTTCCAGTCTTTTCGTACCCAAATACCGCGCGAATATACGCTTCCTACAGGCTGTTCTCGTAAATTGAGTAATGAAAACTTTACGAGTTGCCAAATCGACGAATGCGAAAGGTTGCGCAAATCTGAGCCGAATATTTCGAGCAACTTGCGAGGATTTTTTTTTCTTCTCGAAAGACATAACCACGAACCCTGAGGGCGGAGAAAGACTTTCGAATAAAGTAAACTTTTAATTTTTTTTCTTTAGGGTAATTTTTTTCCTCGGTTTGGAATTTTCGCCAACACGTGCCGTGCGTGATTCATCTGCGAGTTTTCGAAAAGTATATACCTAAGTGTGAAATTGCGAAGCCGAATTAGATTTTCAAGTTGTAAAATTATTAATACTTGACGTGAAATTGCGATTCAAAAGAAATTTCACGCGAGTGTGATGTTTACAATTTAATTATAAAATATTTGTCCCGCTCGTGAAGGTTTTCATACCTTTGTCGAGACGAATACCAGATTCCGGGCGCAGTTTATGAAATTAAAAAGTCGTATTTTTAGTACCTTTGGCTTTGGGTTCGCTGTGTTTTTGTTGATTTTCCCTAATGTTTTATCACTCATATATTTGTAACGTTTCGATAGTCGCGTATAAATAATGGATTTTTTAGCCACCATTTTGGAATTTGATAAACTAACAATTGGTGTTTTTTTTTTTGTTTTTTTTTTTGTGAAAAAATACGAAGACGAAACACGTGCGGTGAATATATTTTCCAACGTATCAGGAAATTAAATTTTCCACTCTCTGGTGCGAAGTTTCCTTATGAAGATCTTACGTATTTTAAATATACACTTATATGTACAGGGTGTTTCATAGCTGACTGAGTTCCTTCCATCGGGTGAATAGGCAACTCATAAGGAACAAAAAATCTTATACATACTATAAACATTTTGCCTATCTTGCAAATATAAGGGGCAAGGGTAGACTTAAATTGAGAAAAAAAATTTTCTGAATGGACCGATGAATATTACCCTAAAAAAATTTTGAAAATTTATTCTGGACATTTTTTTGACTATCATTGAAAATGAAGGCGCAAGAGAGCTTTAAACTTACAAGGAAACCTCGCCAACTCGTCATCTCCGATTGAGCTGAAATTTGGCTCACTGAAAGAGCATGCTATACCCAGCCTTCACAATCAAATTTTTAGCTGCTGAAGTTGATTTTTCGATTTTTGGCGAATTTTTGAAAATGGATAAGACCGCCTACAAAAAAACATTTTTTGAAAAAAATTTTGTAGATTTCTTTTTCAAAATAGAATCCTTAAAATCGGTTTGTACACTAAAGTCGACCACCCGAGTTGATTCCCGGGAAAAAATGGTTTGATCAAAATTGATCAAAATACGGTGATCTAATTAGATCAAAAAAATGTACCTATCAAAATTGATCTAAATTGACATAATTTTGATCAAATTATATCATAATTGATACTTTCTGATTAAAATAGATCGAGTTAGATCTATTTGATAGAGACATTATTTTGATCTAATTAGATCACCGGTTTTTCTGATCAATTTTGATCAAAGTACGGAATGAATTTCAAAAAAAAAAAAGGTTGGCATGTCCGAATCGAGTTTTCTTTCCACTTTTCATTTTATAGGGCATCACACGTTTCCATTTCAACCAAATCCTTCAACGAAAATTTCCCAGTCCATGTTCAGGATGCGATCCCACTACCTCCCATTCCAGAATCCATGATCTTGACCACACAACCACTAGTGCTGTTCAAGAGATAGAGCATTAAATGAAGTATAAATGCTCGTAGGTATATTGATGATAGTAAATTATGCAAACTCAAAAATACACTATTAAAGATGGAATTATGCAAGTTGGTAAATCAATTTTCTTGATTTTTTTTAGGGAGAAGGAAATCTATTTATGTACCAATTATTATTTATTTATTTTTTTTTTTTGAAAAAAATCTTCATTTCTTGTAATGAAAAATAAATGAATGTTGTGAAATGAAAAAAAAAAATGTTTATTTTGGTACAAAATTGTTTAAAAATTATTATGGAATAAAAAAATGTTCACACCACCCTTTGGGTAGTTGCCGACTTGCCGTACAAAGCGTTTGAAAAAGTCTCTATTTTTTGGAGAAAAGATTCTCATTTTTTGGAATATATTATGTTGGAAAAAAATTGAAAACGAATTTTATTGGATCAAAATTTTTTAAAAATTATGGTTTTGGAATAAAAAAATATTATCTACTTACTCAACTTTTTTTTTGAAATAGAGAAATCTCAAATCTTCTTGAGTAGAAATTTTTCGGATGAAGAAATTTCAGGATTTTTTGGAATAAAAAAATATCCAAAAATCTTTTTTTTTTTAAAGAAAAAATGTTATATAAAAAATATTAGAGGAATATGATGTGAACCCTTTTCCCCAGTGTGGATCACATAGAATATGACCCCTAAAAATCTGAAAAAATACTTACAATTTCAAAGTGTCAATTTTGTGCTACAAAATTCAGATTGGACCCTACTTTCATCCAATTTTGCATGATGAGTATATGAGTATATGAAAATCATGGGTTTTCCCTATTTTCATACAAAGTGCACTACACTAAGTACTGTTGACCATAATACTCCGTTTCAAATAAGAGTAAAAAAAAAAAACACTATAATCATCAATAACACCCTTTTGTGCAAGGAAATTCAAAATTAATCCAATAATAACATGGCCAACTATTGCTTGGAATTGTTTTGCTTGTCGAATTCTTATTAAGACATCATGAACATTACTCTGATCAAATTTGATAAATCTGCAAAAACCTTGATCTAACTTGATTGAATTCATCAGTTAGATTTAAGGCACATCAAACAATATTTTGATCAAATTTAATGTAAACATGAAACGTTTGGTCAAAGTTGATCGAATTCCATCAGTTAGATCAAGGCACATCAATCAATACTTTCATCAAATTTAATCTAAACACAATACCGTTGATCAAAATTAATCGGATTTGATCAAAGCTGATCGAATTCCATCAGTTAGATCAAGGCACATCAAACAATATTTAGATCAAATTTATTCTAAACACAAAACAGTTGATCAAAATTAATCGGATTTGATCAAAGCTGATCGAATTCCATCAGTTAGATGAAGGCACATCAAACAATACTTTGATCAAATTTAGTCTAAACATGAAACATTTGATCAAAATTGATCGGATTCAATCAGTTAGATTAAGACATATCAAGCAATACTTGATTAAATTTGATGTAAACACAAAAAATTTGATCTAAATTGATCCAACACTACGCGTGTCAGTTGATCTGATTTGATCGATTTTGTTAAAATTTGATCAATTTATATCATATTATGATTTTAATCAAAACTAATCAATTTTGATCTAATCATTTTTTCCCGGGTTGGCACCATTTTCGAAGCGATCTGGAGCCTCCAGGAAAAGTTTAATTTTCTCCAGCGCACTGGAATAGCTCCAGACGGCGCTGTAATTAATTTCGGCAGCTGAAAATTTAATTCTAGCGTTAGTATGATGTCATCTATCGATTGACGTAGTTGAATCCAAAATCCGAGGTGATGAGTTCGCACGTGTTTTTTTGACAACTTAAAAATTCTGCATTTTTAAAAAATTTACAAAAAATCAATTTCTCCAGCATATCGTCCGAAACTTCGTCTACCACCTAAAGTCGACCCCCCGAGTCGTTTGGCACCATTTTCGAAGCTATCTGGAGCCTCCAGAAAATGTTGACTTTTGTCGTCTGGAGAGATTCCAGTGTGCTGAAGAAAAGTCAACTTTTTCCAGAGGCCCAAGATCGCTTACAAAATGGTGCCAATCGACTCGGGGCGGTCGACTTTAGTGTACAAACCAATTTTCAGGATTCTATCTTGATACAATTTTTTTGTTTCAAAAAATGTTTTTTGGAAGCGGTTTTGACCATTTTCAAAAATTCACCAAAAATCGAAAAATCAACTTCGGCAGCTAAAAATTTGGTTATGAGGTCTGGGTGGCATGCTCTTTCAGTGAGCCAAATTTCAGCTCAATCGGAGGTGACGTGTTGGCGAGGTTCCCTTGTTAGAGAGTTACACCTCTTTCATGTATCATCTTGACGTAATTTTGCAATTTTTATGTCTCATTCGTACCTATTGATAATTTGAGCTTCAAATTATCGGTGCACATCATTGGAAAATGAAAACTGCAAAATTTGTCAAAATGTTACATGAAACCGGTGTAACTTTTTCAGATAAGCAAAAAAAGTTATGTGGTGAATTTGCCTATTTCCGAAGATGAAGGAGCTATAGAGCTTTGAAAATTGAAAACCCGGTTTTTTCAATTTTAAAGCTCTCTTGCGCCTTCATTTTCAAAGATAGGCAAATAAATTTTTAATTTTTTTTTAGTACTATTCACCGGCTCAATCAGGAATTATTTTTTCTCAATTTAATTTCCCCTTGCCCCTTAAATTTTCAAGATAGGCAACATGTTTATAGAACATTTTTTATTCCTTATGGGTTGCCTATTTGCCTGATGGAAGGAACTCAGTCAGCTATGAAACACACGTATATATTTTTTTAAAATCTTTTCAAGGGTCCTTAATTTTTTTTTTTTACTATTTTCGTCATAAACTTACCTGCCTAAGTTAGGTTTTACTTTACCCTTAACTTTGTGCAGGGCTTTTCTATCGCGAAGAAGGTTGAGGCTTTTTGATAAATTAATCGAGATTACTTCTAATAAATTAAACCTATTAAGAAGATTTATTCGTCATCTAAACCTAAAAATCTGGTTAAATGATTCGATCGACGGTAATTTTTTTCAATTTACATGTCACGAGGGTGTTTTCTTAACAGCCAGACTACACTGACGTTGCGATTGTGTTTGGGAAATGGCTGTTGAGCGTCGAACGAATCGCGTAGGAGGAATTTTCATTCGGAATTATAATTTCGTTGGGAATATAGAGGAAAATAATTAGAAGTTGAGGAGGAGTACGATGTTATTGGAAAACAGATTTCGACGTTATCATAATTATTTTTATTATGATAATTCGTAATATTACTATTTTAATTATGTACCATTACTTCGACAAAATCGCTAAATATTTAGAGTTTTGGGGTATTCGGGCTTAGCGAGTGTTCTGGAATGGATTTAAAACGAGGTAGAATCTGTTTTGAGATTTTTTTCGGCGTAGTGTAAAATTGTCATTTTTTCCCCGTCTGCAGCTTTTAAAGAGGATGCCTATATGGTATCACGGTGAGATTTCTACATAATGGACAAATCCAACATTAAAAATAAAAAATTGATTTTTGAACAAAAATACTTTTTTTTCAAGTTTTAGAACTTTTTTTTTTTTTTTTTTTTTAGTGACAAAAAATGAAAATTTGCTTTTGAAAAAAAAGAAATTGAAAAATACTTAGTTTATATTAAAACTATTTTTTTTTTCAATTTAGAAAAAGTATTTAAAGTACCTACGTCTACTAAAATTTAAAAAAAAATTGTTGCATCATATTTTTAAAATAATTAATTAATTACGAATAATTCTCAATTCAAGAAATTAGTTTTTAGCCAAACTTACATTTTTGAATAAAATTCAAGGAAAAACTGAGATTTTAAAATTTTCTTGTACAGCATTTTTGGAAATATATCACAATTTAAAATTTCTCCGCTATTTTTTTAAAATTTTTGCTAAAACCTATTTAAAAAAAAAAATAATAAAACTATTATTATTTTTTAAATTTTGAAAATTTTTATTCAAAATTATTTCCTTTTTTTTAGAAAAATTGAGAATTGTTTTTTTTAAACTATTAAGTAGGTATAGGATACAAATTTTTCAAAATTTTTCTGTGTCTGACTTTTTATTGAAAGCAAATTTTATAGTTAATTATAGGTAAAATGAATTAAACATTTTTGTTCAAAACAATTTATTTATTGTAAATGATTTGAAAAATTTTAAATTTTTAGCTTTCAAAATGGATAAAAATACGGCATAAGACATAGGAGTAGAAAATTTTAACGTAATGAAATATGTATCATTGGGCCGAGTTATATCGTTAAAAGATGAACCAGAAAAAACAACGATGAAATATCCCGAAGCTATAGAAAAAATCTCGAACGTAAAACACACATTTTTGTGTAGCGGAAAAGTACGTAAAATAAGTATATCGAAAGTCTTATTAAATCAACAGTTGTGTGCTATCAGCAATAATCTCGTTTGGGATTCGCAACAAATCTGATGTATCAGTGTATCATTATTATTTTTTTGAAATCAAATAAGAGTAGGTAAGTAAATAGCAGAGTGTGCAAAAATTTTTTAAAAATGAGGCGTCATTTGAGTTTTTTTTTTAATTAAAAAAAAAAACAACTTAGGGTATAAATGAATAACTTTAGTTTGTTAAGAATTGATACACTCAAGTTGTACATTCGTTTTTTTTTCTCATTTGGCCCCTTTCATTTTACCTTGGGATACCAAAGTTACAATACAAGATACAAATAAAATAAGTCCGTTGTTTTTGAAGGAACTCTATATTTCTTGAAACATCTCGTATGAGTTTGCTCTTGAAATGTTCAAAATGAGTTGTTTAATACTCGACAGTCTAATTAAGTTGAAAGCAATTTCGTGTAATCGAGCAGACAACTCACGTATGCTAAGGAATGACGTCATTTACGCTACTCGAGAAAAAAATTCTCAAGTATGTTTCCATTCGTATTATTTGTTTTTATGTAATACGTCAAAAGAAATATGTGTCTATTGTATCTTTTGGAGGAAGTACATACAAAGACACACCTATTAAAAAACTTCAAACGTGCTACAAAGTTTTTCAAAATATTAAATTTACAAATTCACTTATTGCACTGGCAGAGGCACCCACAGACATGTTGCATTTTATTGAGGCCCCAATAGGAGCTTTAAATCCAAGTTGGAACTCTAAATTTTATTTTTATCATTTAAAAATATGCCAAAATGAAAATTAATGAACGAAAGTATGGATTTAAGGCAATTTTTTAAATTTAAAATATTCTCCTTTGCAGAATAAAATATTTCATTTTTTGGTAGGTAGTAAAAATATCTTGCATTTTAAACAATTTTTCCATTTTTTTTAAAGAAAAAAAAATCACTTTACGAGATGAAGTAACAATATTTCTTATTTTTTTGAAAAACGTATTGCTCTCAATTTTTTTTTTTTTTTTGGAATAACAAATCCCAAATTTTTTGGGGGCGGGAAAGAGATTTCTCAGGTTTTCTGCCACATAAGCATACATCTTTTTTTTCAATTTTTTTTTCGCCCGAGCGGCACACTCGATCGATAATATCGGAAGATGTAACGTATCGATAAAAAATCGTTTGAAAATCTATAGATGTTCTCACGATATTATAAAGATTTATCGGTACAACTTCATAGGCAAAAAATCTAAAAACTATCGAATTCGATATTATTAAGATTTTATGACGATATTCGTCAACGATACTATCGACAAAGAATATTAAATTTATCGATTCCGATTTTCCACCGATTTTGTGCAGATATTTGAAACTACATTATCGACAAAGAATATTAAATTTATCGAATTCGATTTTTTAACGATTTTGTAAAGATATTTAAAACTATATTATCGACAGATTATATGAAATTTCCTGACTTCGATATTTTACCGATTTTTTGACGACATTTGAAACTATATTATCGGCAGATTATATTAAATTTATCGAATCCGATTTTTTACCGATTTTGTAAAGATATTTGAAACTATATTATCGACACATAATATGCAATTTCTCGAATTCGATTTTCTAACGATTGCGTGAAGATATTTGAAACTATATTATCGACACGTAATATGAAATTTCTCGATTTCGATTTTTTAATGATTTTGTGACGATATTTGAAACTATATTATCGACAAATAATCTGAAATTTCTCGAATTCGATTTTTCAACGATTTTGTGACGATATTTGAAATTATTTCCAAATTGGTGAAAATTTTTCCAAGTCCAACACGTCTGGAAGTACTAAACTGCCTAATATAAACGTTTTATTGCTAATTCCTCAACGATAAGGTATGGCATAGTGGTTAAGGAAGAGGATTACCATGCAGGAGGTAGATGGTTCAAGCCCTACGGGTGGCAGATTTTTTATAATTTTTTTTGACTTTTTCTGAAATGATCCTCTTACCGCAACATGAATAATGTGTTTAGGCATAGTTAAATGAATTAATTATGCTAATTAAGGATTTTTAATTATAGAAAAAAGCTAGTAAAAGACGAAAAATCGGAATAAAAAATCGACAGAATATCGAATTCGATAAAGTGTCGCAAAAGTTCCGCCTAAATCGTGAAATTATCTTTCGATATTATAGATATATTATCGATAAAATATCTGACTATAATCTCGAAATTTTTGCTAAATATAATTCGTCGATAATCTATCTATATATCGAAAGATAATTTCACGATTTAGGCGGAACTAACGCGACACTTTATCGAATTCGATATTCTGTCGATTTTTTATTTCGATAATTTGTCGATTGTGCTGCTCGGGTCAATTTAATTTTTGAATTAAAAAATCTTTCAATGTTTTGAAACAGAAAATTATAAAAAAAATTTTGGGAATACCTAAATAAAGCAATTTTTCGTTTTTCTGTTGTTTTCTTTTATATGCCTAACAATAAAATTGTATCAAAGAGAAAATTTCTCATTATTTTGTTTTAGAAATCATTTCGTTATTTTCTTCGTATCGGACTTGATAATGAATTTCGATGAAATTCGAAACGTAGCCCAATTTATTCGTATTCTGTATTTTTTTGTTTCCCTTAAAATTTGATCTTTATAATAAAATATTAATTATTTTGAATGTTCTCTGTAACCGTAGCACATAGAATAATGAAATTTTGGTTGTGGACTTGATTTATCGTGTAGCAGGGGACGCTAGTTTTATTTTTTCTAAAAATGCAATAATTACGGAGTAATTAATAATTGAGATTAGGGGAAGCGGGGAAAAAATTATAGTGGATGCGAAGTTGGTAATGAGGATGGAGAGAAGAAAGTAGGGGAAATGTCTGGTTTGTTGTTGTTTATTTTGGTCTCAGTATGATTTTGATCGTTGAGGCGACCAGTTCTTATCAACTACTCTACATCACGTTAGTGCTGCTTTGTGTTTTTATTATTGTTTTTTTTTTCGTGTTTGTTTTTGTTTGTACTTAGTTTCGTGTTTTTAATTACATATCTCTTTAGTGCGGTTCCGCGTTTCAATAATTTTTTTCGCGGTTTTTTTTTCAATTACACAACTAGTGTGGTTTCGCATTTCAATTTTTTTTGCGGTGTTTTTTGTTTGAAGTTTCGCGTTTTTAATTAATTACACGGGAATTGTGTTAGTGCATTTCCGTGTTTTTATTTTTATTTTTTTGTGGTGCTTGTATCGTGTTTTATTATTGTTTTTTTTTTCTTGGTGTTTCTTGTTTTGAGTTCGCGTTGTTTTTTTTAAATTTGTGATTCTTCTGTGCGATATATTCTTACTTCTTCAGATAATATGGCGAGTGAGATTTATTTTTTAATTAATTCAGTGGTAATTTTTATTGTTTTATCTGTTTTTCCTAATTTTTTTTTCTTTTTTCATTATGGTGCGGTGTTGTTTTTTTTTAAATATTATTTTTCGTGGTGTTTTTTGTTCAGAGTATAATTTTTACCAAATTCATAATTTTTAAATTTTTACAAAATTTTAGTTTTCAAAATTTTTACAAAATTTGAATTTTCAAAATTTCTTACAAAATTTAAATTTTTTAAATTTTTCACAAAATTTACAAAATATAAATTTTCAATTTTTTTACAAAATTTAAATTTTTAAAATTTTTTACAAAATTTAAATTTTTGCACAATTTTTACAAAATTTTAATTTTTAAAATTTAAAACCTTTATAATGAAACTTGAAAATTCGACTATGCCCGCAACGCTTGTGGTGCGGGCAACTTATTTTTTAGTGTGCTGGTTTTTTCGCGAAAATTAGGAAATCAAAAATTTCTGTTGCATGTCATTTTATTAAATAATTTTTTTTTTATGACTGACAAATTCAGTGTGCTCGTCCCTAACAAAAAATTTACTCGTTAAAAAAAAAATCGGAAAATTATCCTTATTTGACCCTCTAAAATTTCCTTTTGGTGGGTTTCGTTTTGTTCACTTTTTCAACATTTTTCGGCTACTTTTTGAACAATTTTTGGTCATTAAAGTATCTAAAAAAATCAAAAAATAGTGAATTTCATGTCTGTTTGGAGAAAATTGAAAAATCTCCCATAGATGACCCTTGACATGGTTATTCATTCCTGCAAGTTTAACAAAATTTGAAAATTATACCTACAAATTCAAAAATTCATAAGGAAAGCTTACATTTCGCGCAAGGGTGATGCAGGGGGGGGGGCAAAATTTTCACCAGCGAGTTTTTACACCATCGAGGCCAATTTTCTCCAGATATTTCGAAAATACCAGCCAAAGGGCTGACTTGAAATTCTTACCTGCCTACTTTATTTGCGAAAATTGCAAATTGGCTTGCGGAATTTACGAGAGGGAATTGGAAATTTACGTTGGCATTTAGAATAAAATAAAGCTCACGATACGAAGTACTCCTCGGAGACTACTCGAGCGAATTTTTGCGTCAGTTTGGTGCTATTGTATTTAGACTTGGACACACCGCGTTTAGGAAGGGTGCGGTTTTTACGATGATGAATAATTTACTGTCTGGAAGAAGGGCGAGGAGGAGGAGGAGGCGAGCACATATGCAGAGTGATGAATTTTTTCTCTATATATACCTCGTATATGTAGTATTTACGATTATAGAATTTAATCGAAGTTTTTTTCTCTACCCTGGCTCCATACACGTGCTCTCGGTCGTTTATATGTAAATTTGTGGAATTCGCTGCAAAGAAAGCGAACCGCGTACAAAAAACGAGCTTGTGTGCTCAGGAAAAGGATTACATAATATTATAGCAAAGTACATATTTACGGGGCCAAGTGTCTTGCTTTCTGCAACCTCGTCTGAAAGGTACACGAAGGGCTAATTTAAATCAAACCCCGCTCGGATCAGATTTCCTAGCGAGAGAGAAGGAGAAAAAATGGCGGAAAATATGGGCTATTATCAAGAAAGGATATAGTTTACACCGGTGGGCGATTAATTATGAAGTACTCGATGTAATCAGACTCGAGTATTGGGTGAAGCTCGTTGGGATGTTCATTTGCACCATATTGCGATTAGATTGTTTTTATGAGACTCTGCGGTGCGGTGTAATTGGACGACTTTTTGCTTGTACTTCCTCTCTCGGTGTTGTGTTTTTCAGAAAGTGTTGTATCGTTTGCTCTCGTGTGATGTCGTCAAACTTTCCACACCCGTAATGTACACATTAAGTATAACTCTACGATGTGGTGGCAAATTTAATAATCATTTAACTTACTTTAAGGTCGCCGTATGCCCCCAGGAACGCCATCGTGATATTTCTCGTCGTATCCAATTTTCTTGAAAGAATCGGATTCCGTTCTTCGATATCGGTTTCGTTTTCTAAATTAAAAAATGAAAAATAAAATAAAATAAATGTCGTGGTGTGAAACTGTTTTCAACGGATGCTCGAGTTGAGGAAAGTGCTTCACTATAATTTCTGTGCAAATTACAAGTATTCGTGCCATATCTACCAGTTACGTACTGCTACGTATTCTCTCGGGGGTTGTATCTTAATAGTGTTTTAATCCTGTGGTCAAGGATTAAACCATATTTGACCGTTAGTAATTTATGTATTCCCTATTGATTATTATTCATTTTCGGTACACTCTGTATGACTATGTATTAAAGATTCTGTGTCAGTTTCAACTCCCTTGATAATTTCGACGATGAGGTTAGAGGCACGTATCGGAGAGTTCTTAGTTTTAGTATGAATACAAGTTATGAAATGGATCGGTAATGAGAAATGTTTCAGTGTGATTAACCGTGATGTAATTTATTTTCTTATTTAATTTTTATATATATATATATCAATTTTGAGAACGATGTAGGCCTATTTCTAAAAGCACAGAGCTTGGGATTTTTCCAACCAGGGCTGCATTTATAGGCATAGGCTGAGTAGGCTAAAGCCTTTAGAATGGAAGATTATTGTTGGCGGTAAATTCTGACGTATTTATATTTATAAATGGAAATATTTTTGTGTTTTTGTACCAAACATTGGTCTATTGAAATTTTCTGTTATTACCTATACATATTATCATATTAATAGAATTTCATTCACTGAGATTTTTTTTCAGTAAGAGCGGAATTTTTTTCTGCCTACGAGAGAGAAAATCCTAAAATAAATACGTCTTTCTTTTCAACACCGAAGTTTGAAGATGAGCAAATTGTTTATTGATATACTCGTAGAAAGTTTAAACCCGATACAGAATGTCTGAAAACATTTGAGAACTCATTATTTTGCAAGACCGGTAACAAGAAATTTTTTAGGATGTGAGAATTTTTTTGTTCCAAATAAATTAGAAGATTTTTTTCTCAAAAAAATTGATAATTTTTTTTACCTATTTTGTTTTTAAAAAATTGAAAGATTTCGTTTTCCAGAGGGGATTGATTTTTTAGATTTTTTTCTTTCAAAAGAAAACAAACTTTTTCTTCCAAAAAAAATTTGAAAAGTTTAAAAAAATCAATCTATTTATTTTTTATTTTTTATATTGAAAAAGTTGAGATATTTGTTATTCCAAGATGATTCAGAATTTTTTTCTGCTCTAAGAATTAAAAAAGTTGAGATATTTGTTATTCCAAGATGATTCAGAATTTTTTTCTGCTCTAAGAATTAGGAGTTTTTTCCCATCATTTACCTTTTTTATTTTTTATATTGAAAAAGTTGAGATATTAGTTATTCCAAGATGATTCAGATTTTTTTTCTGCTCTAAGAATTAGGAGTTTTTCCCCGTCATTTACCTAACTGAAAAATGTTTGAAAAAAATAGTAAATTTTTTCACTCAAAAAATTGAGAGATTATTTTTCCGGATTTTTCTCTGAGATACGAGTAGATAGTATCATTGAAAGATAAATTTACCTACTCTCTCAATCTGAATCAGTTAAAATCCACTGAAGTACAGTGGATTTTCACTGAATCAAATCAAGAAAAGGGGACCGCAGATAAATCAGTGGATGTAACTGATTTGTATCAGTTAAAAACCACTATTACCGCTTTCAGTGAATTTTCGCTGATGAAATAGAGAAAATTATCACTGTTAAAATTATTCAACTTTATTTGATGAATCAGTGAATTTTGATATTGTACTTAGTTCCAGGTAGTGATAATGAAAAATTTGATTTTTAATTTCATTCAATCGAAGGATTTAATTGCACTTTTTACTGTGGGAGTAGGTACTTGGTAAAAAAATACAATCAAATCCATCAATTGAACAAAATCCCAAAGTAACAACTTGATATTTCACCTCTAACCCAACGCAGCAAGATAATTACGTATTTATTTCTGCACAATTATCCAATACATAATATGTGAGATAACTTTCGAATTAGGATTTTAAAGCACAGTGGATACACAAAACCCGGCACTGTAGATACCAAAGCAGAAGTCTTATCACATTTCATGAAACAAAATTATTACATTAACAAACAGCCATCTGAATGTATGTTCGAGCTTTTTCCTACCGATAATCAATAAGTTTTCACTTGTAAACACAACATTTCACATGATAACATATCTGCTGTCCAAGTTTCCCATATCGGATTCAAGTGCCGGATCCATTATTGTATATCCACTATACAGTTAAGTCTTATGCAAATGAAAAACTAAAGAGAATGAAATTATAAACAGATCGAGAAACAACTGCGAAAATGACGTATATTTTTCACTTTCTCACTTCATCACACTTCACTTTATCAAAAAGCTGAACACAACTAGTCAAACTCGAACGTTACTTGTCAATATAATCTGTGCATACGCGCGTGGCAAAATTCACTGATTAAACAGTTGTTCCGTATTGAGATCACTGATCTTTCAGTTTTTTATGTAACGACTTTTTTTATTCGCTGATACAATCAGTCATTTATAACTTCACTAATGTATCAGCGTAATATTCGCTGATACATTAGCAATAATTCACTGAATTGAATCAGCATTTCATTTTCTATTAAAATTGACCGGATTTCAGTGAAAATTGACTGATTCATCAGTTAAATGAAGTTGACTGCCCGAAATAGTGAAAAATTCACTAATTCAGATTGAGAGAGTAAGGTAGTTGCACCAGTCGTTGGCCACGACCCAGTGGTGGGTCACTTGAGAAGAAAAATGTTTATAATTAAGTGTATTTTTAAAATAGCTTCAGAAAATTTTTTTAGAGCAAACCTGGAACATTTCTGCATAGAACCACATAAAAGTTTTGAATCAATTCTGTTCAAGTAATTAATAATGATCGTCTGAAATTTTTTTGTTAGAACAATTTTCAAAATGATGCCAATTCTAAAGATTTTTGTTAAGCCGAAGTGTTGTCGAAATATGAATTTTACACTATTAAGATTAATAGAACTTGAAATATAACCATTTGGACCTGAATCAGAAGAGTTTGGAAATTCCATTTCTTCATTAAAATAAAAAATATTGCCAAAATTCTATCAAATATGGCGGTGACTATCTACTGGAAGGAAAAAATGGTGTTTAGCCAGTAGTTGATCATTTTGATCAAGTACTAGACTTACGAAATTTTTGTAAAGTTCTTGTGGTTGATCATGCAAAAAATTTGTAAATATTTACGAAAAATGATAGTTTCTCTTTCTCATGGCTAATGAGTGACAATTTTACCGAATACTTAATGATTTTTAAAAAAATTAAATGGTTGAGAGCCGTTGTCATAATCTGATTGACCAACTACTGGGTGGTCAACTACTAGATTATCTTGACCAACTACTGGACTTTTCTATTTTTTCACTTAAAATGGTCGTAATTTTCAAAGAAATGAAGTAAAATTAAAAAATTATAGCGCATTTTGTAGTAGAATGCACATGGAATCGTTTGGTATATTCACCATTTCGCCAACGTTATTAGTTTTTAAACCAGAATGTTTTTTATAAGACACTTCCACTATAAGGGTCCACCACTGGTGCAACTACCTTATTAGATTTTTATTATTTAAAAAAAAAAAATGAAAAAAATTTTTACATAACTATTTCTTCAAACAAATTGAGGGGTCGTTTGTAAAAACCACCATGGTCAGTTTCAGTTTTTCAACTTTGCGGCTGGATCTAGCGACGTAGGTGTTGGTCAGCTAAACGAATTGACCACTTATTTTTATTAACAAATGTTGCCTTTAATGCATACCTTTGGTCATTTGTTCGTAATTGTTGACATTACAGCGCTATTTATCGGAAAAGTCAAAATTTCAAAACTGACTATGGTGGTTTTTACAAACTACCCCTCAATTGAAAGATTTTTTTAATGATAGGTAAAATTTGAATAAAGAATATGTTTTTAATATTAAATTTAAATTAAAATCATTAATCATTAATCTTAACCTAATTAACAAAAAAAAATCTCTTATACGATTTAAAAATATCACTACTAAACTAAAATTAATAATTTTAATATTCTTATAATATAAAACTAATAAAAAAGAAATCTTTTATGCACAAATAAAGCTCTAATTTTTTAAGAATAAAATTTTATTCCTACTTAAATAAAGAAAAAACAAGCTTTGAATTTTTGAAAAAAGACAATTTTTTGGAGAAGAAAATTTCCAGTTTTTCTGAAATAATATTTCTCAAATTTGTAGATAAAAAATCTTTCACTTTTTTTGTAGAAAAAAATTACGAATAATTTTTTTTCTTTTTTTGAAAAAAAATAATCTTACGTTTTTGGAGAAAAAAAAATCATTTCTACCTAGGTACCTAGGTATTTTTGTATTGAACTAGGTACCTAAATCTCTTATTTTTAGAGAAGAAAAAATTGTCAATGTTTTTGAGAAAATAAATCTTGATTATTGTCAAATATTTTGGAGAAAAAAAAATCCTGTTTTTCTGTTTTAAGTACCTATGAAATCTCTGATTTTTGGAGAAAATTTTTTCAAATAGGTGATCTCAAATTTTCAAAAAATATAAATAAATTTTCTGGAGAAGAAACTTTTTCAATTTTTCTGAAGTAAAAGATTCTCATATTTTTGGAAAAGGAAAAAAATCTTTAATTTTTTGAAAGAAAACATATTTTTTTTCTTGTAAGATGAAATCTTTCATTTTCAAAGAAAAAAATTCTCATTTTCAAAGAAAAAAATTCTCATTTTTTTGGAGAAAAAAATCTTACTTAATCTCATCTAAAATTCATATCTTGACATTCTGGACATGTCCCATCTCGATATTTGTCGTTTTGGAGGGGAGAGAGGGGTCCAATAGAAATTTTTGTAATAACCAAAATTATTTCTAACACTTCAAGCTACAATTTTTGTTTGAACTATTTTTCAATTGAACCCCTATCTCCACCAATTTTTAATAATATCAAGTATCCAAGTCATATTATGCCAAAATTGGAGTGGAGTGGAGGGGAGGGTATAATCGAAAATTTTACCATGTCAACAATTATTTCCAAGACCTCAATCTACAAACTTTTGTTTGAAAATTTTTTCGATTGGACCCCTTCCCAATTTTGAAAAAGTATCTACCTACGTGATACGTATTATGTGTAATTGGAGAGGAGGGAGGCATCCAATCGAAATTTTTATAATAACAAAAATTATTTTTAGGATCTTAATCTACAACTTTTATTTGAAAAATTTTTCAACTGGCCTCTTCCCCCCCCCCCTCCTCTATTTTTTAATTAGGATCTTGGGAGAGTTTTTCAAAATTAGTGGAGAGAGAAGGGTCCAATTGAAAAAAATTTCGAACAAAAGTTGTAGCTTGAAGTCCTAGGAATAATTTTATTTTGACTATTAGGTACAAAAATTTCGATTGGACTCCTCCTTCCCCTTCACTTTTGAATATCAAGTATCTATGTAGTATTGGACTTGATAAAATTCAAGAACAACGTTCCACACGTCCATGAAAATTGAGTAAGCCTACTTCGTCGAAATACCAAGCTTGGAAAAGGGAAACCGAAAAGAAAAGCTTCACAGACGATGGGAAACGCTTGTTTACAGACTCGAGACGAAAACAAATTTCGCCATTCGTGCTCACTTAATTACCTACTCTGATAAATTCGCGCTTGTCATTTCAAAATAGCGATCTTTTTGCCAAATGTAAAATAATAGACTCCATCTTTAAATTTTGGAACAAAATATCCCTTGATCCTGCTATGCGTTATTGGATTCTGTTTGCCAGACATTCAGGGTTGCGAAAGTGTATATTATGTATACGCAGGACGTACCTGTCTGTTGGAATGAAATCCCCAGCTGATAGGCGTACCACTGGCGATGAACCATAGGCTGAGAGAAAACCGGAAACGTAAACCACGTACAAGGTGCAGTTTTCCGGTCATTTAAACGTCTACATTCGAACAACAGGAGCAATTTTTCACCGTTTTGAACACACATAAGGATGCGAGCTAATGTAAACAGAACCTCTCGCGTCTCTGCAGAATCAACATCGCCAACGCAACGTGTTGGAAATTTTATGAAAATTAACCCTCGGCGAAATTTTTTTCTTTTCGCAGGATTTCATGTTGGTTACGCTTCGAGTATTCTCGAGTTTCCATTTCGTTCTTGGGTCGGTCTGTTGTTCAATTAGTCGTTATAGCGTTTGTGTCAGAAGTACTATTTTATACGTATTACGTACAGAGTGTCGCGAGAAAACTTTCTGAGTAAATAGAGCGGAATTTTGTGCAGAGATTTGCGTCTCTATAAGTGTCGTCTGTTGTCTACGAAATTGTACGACTACGAGTATATGGTAATTCCTTTTTAATGAGAAAAATATCGTCACGTTCAACGTGTTCGATTCGATTGTATAGCTGGTATAGCTATACTCGGAATAATAACAATAACGCAGCTATTTTTATAGAACAGCGAAGTTAATCAAATTTGTATTATTTTTTTGTAAAATTTTCCTTTATGAATTTTTCATCGCAATACGTTTACGAGTGGAATATTTTTATTGGGGATTATTTCAAAATGGTGTAGGTGACTTGGATTTTGAATTTATCGTATCGCAATGGCACACGAAGTTGGGGTGTTGAAAAAATTATTTTATGTACAAAAATTTTTCTTTAGAAAAATTATTTTGAGTGATGGCTCAGGGCCCCTTTTATTGAAAAAATTCAAAAAAATTCAAAAAATAATAGGTAGGTACAAAGTACATATATTTTTACCAAAAAAAAAACAAAAAAACATTTATGGCGATTTTTCAACTTTACCTCAGTTTTCAGGAACTGCATCTTTCTGGAAAAGGGGAACAGTTCATGCAATTCCTGAAAATTGGGTCTTGCTGCGTAAAAGTACCATTAAGTATAGTGACCATTTTGTTGAAAAATTTTGAAAAAAAATTCAATTTCAATTTTTTGAAGTTTTTTCGTTTTTTCAATAAAAGGTACTCTGAGCCACTACTCAAAATAATTTTTTTTTTTAAATTTTTTTAGGTAGTTGATTTTTCACCAAAAGGAACATTTTTGGCAAAAAAAAAATGAAATTATGAAATACTTACTCTCATTTAGGAATATTGACATTAGTTATCTTCTTGAATTTTGACAATAGTTGAAAACTTTTTAAAAATTTTGAACATTCAAAAATTAGAAAAATTCACTAATAGATTCAAAAAATAACAAAACATTTTCCTAAAAATTCATATTTCTTTTTTTTGTTGAAAATAACACATTTGGCTCTATTTGCCATGTTACAATTTTTCAAAAATTGAACTTGGAATTTTGATTTTTCAAATTTTTTGACTCTTGCAAGTTTTACATACCTGTACACTCAAAATTTGAAGAAAAAAAATGACTAATAGATTCGAAAAATAACAAACTTTTGTTTAACTGTATTTGACATGGTTGAAATTTGAAAAATTTAATGAAATCGAAAAATAACATAATATTTTATTTGGTTGTTTTTGACAAGTTGAAATTTTTCGAAAAATTGGCTTGAGTTTTAGCTGATTAAAAAAATACCAACTTTAAAATTTGAAAAAATTCCGGCTCCCGAAGTGAAAAAATTTCTATTTTTCTATTTTAAACATTTAAAATAAGTTCGTATTTTTTTTAATTCCAGTTTTATGACTTTTTCAGAATCTTTGTTTCGTTTTCTTTAAATTTATGCTGCAATATTTTTTCAAAATTTCCCATGTTAATCTCAAAATTCCTTAAAAATTGGTTTTAACTTTTTTTTGTATGTTATTGTTCATTTTTTTAAATTTTTGTTTTAGAATGTTTAGAGTTTCATTTTAAATTCTTTTTTTAATTTTTTAAAAATTAAAATAAAATGATTGACAATTTTTAATTTGATCAATCAATTTTTTTATTTTATTGTTCCATTTTTTAAAATTATTGTTTCCTATCATGTGAACTTGGTCGAATGGTCCTGGATCAAATTAGATAAAAAATGTTCTTCATATGTCAGAGCTTACCTTGAGAGTTCAGTTTGAAAAAAAGGATAATTTTTCCTTAAAAAAAAAAAAAAAAAAAAAAAAAAAACATTTTTCTTATTGAATAATAATCTATTATAGAATGTTTAACAAGCTTATTCGATAAAATATATGGTTTGTTGACTTTTTTCCGGTTTCAACTGATTAAATTAGGCTATTCGATTTTTTTTGAAACTACTAAAACGTGATTAAAAAAAGGAAATTCCGATAAAATTAAAAAAAAAGAATTTTTGATGAAATTTTAAAAAATGGATTTTTAATTAAGTACATATATTCTAAAAATTGAGTTTTTCATGAAATTCAAAAAATGAATATTTTATTATAAAATTCGAAAAAACTTGATGTTTTATTAAAAACAACTTTTTGATGAAATTCAAAGAATTGAATTTTTGTTAAAATCCAAAAAATTGAGTTTTCTTATTTTATTTCCAAAAAATAAACTTTTCATAAAATTCTAAAAAAATTATTTTTTACAAGTTCATAAAAATGAATTTTTGTTGAAATTCAAGGAATTGAACGAATTGATTTTTTGGTGTAATTTAAAGAAGTTTTTGTAAAATCCAAAAAATTGAGTTTTCTTATTTATTTCCAAAAAATGAACATTTCATAAAATTCCAAAGAATTTGATTTTTTATAAAAAGTTATAAAATTGAATTTTTGTTGAAATTCAAAGAATTGAGTTTTTAATAAAAATCAAAGAATTGCCTTTTTGATGAAATTCAAAGAAATGAATTTTTGGTAAAGTCCAAAATTTTTGAGTTTTCTTATTCATTTCCAAAAAATGAATTTTTCATAAATTGCAAAAAATTGAATCCTTGATAAATTGAATTTTTAATAAGATACAAAAAAGCAGAATTTTTAATGAAATTAAAAGAATTTAGTAAATTCCAAAAAATTGAACTTTTCATAAAATTCCGGGAAAAAAATGATGTTTTATAAAATTCATAAAAATAACTTTTTGATGAGATTCAAAGAATTGAATTTTTGTTCAAATCCAAAAAAATTGAGGGTTCTTATTGAATTTCAAAACATTAAATTTTTCAAAAATTTCCAAAAATTGAATTTTTTTAAAAATTATAAAATAGGTTAATAATATAAATTTTGGACATAATTTTTAAAAAATTTAATTTTGAACAAATGTTTTCAAACATGATTTTAAAAATATGTTCAAAAGTTTGAATTTTGGAAGAAAGTGTTCTGTATAATTTTTCAATTTTAAAAATTTCTCTAAAATCCTGCTCCTTTCATTGTGTGATTCCCCTCTTGTCTTAAAATTTAAATTCGATTCTTGGATAAAAACAAAATTAAATTTCAACTGCTTCATATTTTATGCATTCGAAAATTCGAAAAATGACACATTTGGCGGTTCTTGACGAGTCGAAATTTAATATAAATTCGAGGTCGAATACAAATTGAAACTTTCGATTTTTTTTGAATGACCGATACGTCACCATAAAAAAAAATAGACAGGTTTTCCATTTGAAAAAGTCTTTTCGAGAGCGTCTCTTTATTTGAAAAAATAAATTACCAAATAAGGCTACTCTAATAATTGATCCATGTCTTTTTACAAATCTTGCTAATTCAATAAAGTCGGTCATCCAATACGTTGTGTACAGGGATGGGCACACTCTTTTTTGAAAATGAGTTAACTAACTCACAACTCTTAAATCTTTTTTTAAAAAAATGAGTTAACTCTTGAAAAAGAGTTAACTGTTTCAACTCTTTTCCTCAAAATAGCGAATTAACAATGTGCAATGTCAGAAAAGCATTGCTTTGCAGTTTACTAGCCATTATTATTATTATTGCACGAAGGAATTTTCATCTCAGAATAATTTTCTTCTAAAATATTTTTCTTTTTGTTCAATTTTATTTTCATTTTTTAAATTTTAAACAAAATTTTGAGGGGCTTACGCTTCCCTATGTGGCTATGTAGTTATGTCAACCGCACTTTATATCAATTTGCATAACTAAAAATTTGAGAAAGAGTTGCAAAAGAGTTAGTAATTCTTTTGCAACTCTTTTGAAGAAGAGTTGTAACTCCCAACTCTTTTTCAACTCTAACGCTGAATTAACTCTTTCAACTTTTTTTTGCAAACGAGCGAAACCATCCAGACACTACAAGCCATGAAGTTAAATTTGGCAACCTTGCCGAAGACGGCCGACTTGAGCAATTGAAAATACGTTTTCTGGGCAAACGAAGTGTTTTTCGAAAAAATTGATGCGAACCAAAATTGTAGAGGGAAAAATTAACTTTCGTTTAGTGTATTCGGAATTTTGATTCGACTAATATTTCTCGAGTTACGGTCAAAAAACTGATTTGAAAATGGGCCGTCTACCAGATTTTCCCTATTTTTCCGGTCAAAGAAGCGATTTTCGTAAAAATTGATAAGAACAAAAATTGTAGAGCAAAAAATATCCTTTCATCCTAAAATCATTGAAGTTTTGATTCGACGAAAATACCTCGATTCATTAGCAAAAACTGTTTTCTCAGATATGCAAATTTTCATATTTTCCTATTTCGCGGATAAACAAAGCGTTTTTCATGAAAATTGATAAGAACTAAAATTGTAGAGCAGAAAAAATCCTTTAGTTTTAGTGCTTTTAAAATTTTTGATTCGACCAATTTTTTGAGTTATCGTCAAAAAACGATTTATTTTTTCATTTTCGAGGTCAACGACCCCTTTTTTGTGAAAATTGATAAAAACCACAATTGTAGATCAAAAAATTTACTTTTGTTTGGTGTAGTCGGAATTTCAATTTGACGAATATTTCTTGAGTTATCGTCGAAAAACTGATTTTGAAAGTTGGCCGCCTACCAAATTTTACCATTTTCCCGGCCAACGAAGCGATTTTCGTGAAAATTGATACGAACCAAAATTGTAGAGAGAAAAAAATCCTTTCACCCTAAAATTATTGAAATTTCGATTTGACGAAAATACCTCGATTTCTCAGCGTAAAATGTTTTCTTGGATATGCAAATTTTCACATATTCTCATTTTCAGAGCGAACGAAGCATTTTTCGTGAAAATTGATCTGAACCAAAATTGTAGAGCAGAAAATTTCCTTTCGTTAGTGTGTTGTCAGAATTTCGATTCGATGAATATTTCCCGAGTTATCGTCAAAAAACGGATTGGAAAGTCTGCCGTCTACTACTCGAAAATGCGACGTTGCCTTTCTATCATCATGGCTTGAAACGAGTTAACTCGCGAGTTAGAGTTAGAAAAAAAAACTCTCGCCCATCCCTGGTTGTGTACCATCTCCCTATACATATGTGGTTGCCATTCATATCTTCGAAACGATCATTTCAGTCCACGAGGCTGTGTTTTCCATTACATCATCAGATGAACCGTAAAATTTAGACTAAATTTCGACTTAAGCGAAGGGTAGGCATAGGCTTGTGATTAATTCATTCGACCTTTAATGCTTCAAATCGTTTGTGGTGTACTAGGTTGAAAAATACTACAATACACTAACATATTCCTTCAATTGGTTTCTCACCAAGGTCTTGCTTTTTTTTTACTCAGTATTATGTAGTATACTTAGACTAACCATTGACGGTGTCTAACGAATGAAAAAAATCCAAGAACACGTATTTTTCTTTTTATTGAATCACAAGAGTACATGTATACGTTGGAATTTCGATAAACGAGAGAAAATTGGGTAGAATTCTCGAAATGAGCAGTTCATTTTGTTGCTCCGCGTATGTGTTGTTAGGTTATTGTAGAATAAAATACCTTTGTAGAAGTTCGTACCTATGCACGACTTGAGAAATATTTCTCAATTGTTTGGATGACTTTTTTCTGTTATATAAATCCAATTATGGTACTCTGAATCGTTTTGACTATACACTCGAGCTAATATTTGTTATTTTGTCTTAGTCAACACAAATACGAAATGTGAAACTAATATTTGAAATGTTCGTCTTCTTTTTCAAATATCTAAGTACGAACTTAAAGTTTATTGTAACATTGTACGATGAAAGGAAAAAAACCGGACGCTCGAGCGTAGGTTTTATTTATTTACTGTATAAAACGTTGTTGGTGAAAAGTACGCTTTCTCGTCACGATTCAATATCATTTTGTGATATTTTCACCCTGCCCCACTATTTACCTTAGTCGTGTTTTTCGAAGTTTTAGAAATATTTTAAATGAAATTTCATATCTCCTTCAAATGACCCTAGTCGGTAAAATTGTCAGGTTTTTTCCATCTTTCGTGGGAAAAAATGGGCATAAACAATATTTTTTCCGTTGTACCTAAAGATAGGTCTGATTTTCTTTTCACGTGGTTTTACTTTGATTTGATACCTGAAGAAACCCACTGATGAAAAAATTCTTTTGAAATTTATACCAGTGGAACAATTTCTATGTAAAGTTTTATAAAGAAAAAAGATGAACAACGAGAGCGAAGTTATGCTAAAATCAAGGGAGAAAGTTTTGTTTTTCTTCTCAGTGTGTATTGTTCGTCTATATAGCGAATTAGTCAAGTGGATGTACAACTGAAAATCGAAATCGAATTATTTATGAATAAAAATACGTGGCAAGTTAGAGAGTATCTATTACGTCAGCAATTCCATCATTTTTCGCGAATTGAAATTGAACCATCGTGTAGGGCACCGGGGGTCAGCACGACTCGTATATTAAGTTCAAAACAACTATTAAATTTCAATTTCTGGCGTATAGTGAAGTTGTTTCGAGCAAACGATGCGTTCCAACGGAGGTGAAAATTTCCAATGAAATTCGAAACTATACTCTGTACAAAATAAGAGTAAAAAAAAACACTGATCATCAACACCCTTTTGTGCAAGGAAATTCAAAATTAATCAAATAATAACATAGCCAACTATTGCTTGGAATTGTTTTGCTTGTCGATAAGAGTAAAAAAAAACACTGATCATCAACACCCTTTTGTGCAAGGAAATTCAAAATTAATCAAATAATAACATAGCCAACTATTGCTTGGAATTGTTTTGCTTGTCGAATTCTTATTTGTTCCTTTCCCCTCTCGCCCATCTGCTGATGTGTTTTTTTTACTTTTATTTTGAACAGAGTATAGGTACCCTTCAAATAGAGACGTGTTGTCTTGTCGTCGTTGTTTTTAATAAATTAACTAACGTTTAAATGGCGAGCTGTTGGCAGAATTGTGTTGCAATTTTCAAAATGGATTTAATCGGTCTCGTGTAACACTGTGTGAAGAGGAAAATGTGAGGAATCGAATAATCCATTCTAGAAAATTCAACAGAGCTTATTCATATAGGTTGATGATTTTTTTTTCAACTGGTTAATTAGACTGGGGATTTGATTTTTTTGAAACCACTGAAACGTGATTTTTATTTTCTTATTTATAAATTTTGGTTGAGAATATTAATTTGTTTTAATTCTGTGAGTCACTAAATAAAATGTAATGATGAAAATCGGTAATGATTTTTGAAAAAAATGAAGTGTAATGAAAAATTCTAAAAAATCACGAATTGAGGAAATTGAATCAGTTTCAGATTTGTCTAAAATTCTAGAACTTTGTTCAAAAATTCAAACTTCGAATTTTTATTCAAAATATAGGCCTAATAATGTAAATCATGTTTGAAAACGTTTGTTCAAAATTCACTTTTCTTAAAAATTATGTTCAAAATTTATTTTTTTAGAATTTTGTTTAAAATTCAATCTTTTAAATAATTTGTTTAAAATTTATTATCTTAAAAATTTGTTCAAAACTAATTTTTTTCTACAAAAATTCATTTTTTGAACTTTATTTAATTTTCTTTTTTTTAGTTTTATAGAGTACGATTTCTTAGAATTTATTTTTTAAAAACTCAATTGTTTAATTAAATTTTATCAAAAATACATTTTTCTAATTTCACCAAAAATCAATTTTTAAAAATTTTATCGGAATTTCATTTAAAAAAATTATATTAGCTACCAACGTTTACAACTTTTTTTGAATTTTATAAAAAATTCAATATTTTGGAATTCAATAAGAAAACTCATTTTTTTGGATTTTAACAAAAAATTCAATTTTTTGAATTTCATCAGAAAGTTAATTTTATGAATTTCATAAAAAATCTTATTTTTGTAATCGCATAAAAAGTTCAATATTTTGAATTTAAGGGAACACTAAACTCTTTGAATTTCATCAAAAATTCAATAATTTTTTGAATTTTATCAAAAATTCAATTTTTTGAATTTCATCAAAAATACAATTCTTTGAATTTCATCAAAAATTCAATTCTTTGAATTTCAACTAAAATTCAATCAAAAATTCAATTTTATGAATTTTAGGCATAAAAATCAAATTTCTTGGAATTTTATAAAATATTCATTTTTTGGAAACACAGTAGGTAAGAAATTTTTTTGTTGAATTTTATCGAAAATTCCAATACCTAATTGGATTTTATCAATAAAGTTCCACTTTTTTTAATTTAATCAAAAATTCTGATTTTTTGAATCTTATCGAAAATTTAATTTATCAAGGATTCGACTTTTTGGAATTTTATGAAAAATTCATTTTTTTGAATTTTATCGAATGTATAACTTTTTTGAATTTCATCAAAGATTCAATTACCTATTTGGAATTTTATCATAAATTTAAAGTTTTGGATTTTAATGAAAAATTCTACGTTTTTGAATTTTATCACAAGTTCAGGAATTTTTATTTTTATCAAAAATTTTATTTTTTTGAGTTTTATAAAAATTTAATTTTTAGAATTTTATAAAGATTTTTTTGGGTAGTAAGAAAATTCAATTTTATGAATTATATGAATTTTACTTAAAAAAATTCAATTTGTTGAATTTTATAAAAAATTAAATTTAATGAATTTTATCAGAAGTTGGACGTTTTTAGTTTGATAGAAAATCAACATTTTTGAATTTTATTTTTAGGATTCAATTTTTTGGATTTTTATCAAAAATCCAGCATTTTTGAATTTTACCGAAAATTCAACGTTTTTGTATCTTATCAAAAATTTAATTTTTTGGAATGGTATTAGAAATTTAATATTTTTGAATTTTATCAAAAATTTAATTTTATGATTAGGTACCTATGCAGGTTAGCAGGTTTATTAAATTTTCCAGTATTTATCTTGTTAACAGTTCATTAAAAAAAAAAGTGTTTTAAATTGAATTCGATACCTATGCAAGATCCAGTCCAAAATATGGTTTTTAAAATTCCCTCCAACATTTTGTTCAAAACTCGTTTTTCTTAAAATTTTGTACAAAATTCAGTTTTCTAAAAAAAAAAAAAAAAAATGAAAATTCAACTTTTTACGTAAAAAAATAATTTTAAATTAATTTTGTTCAAATTTGTTTGAAAAAACTTTTCAAAAATTCTGTCTCAAATTATTTTTTTTTAATTTAGAAAAAAATTAATTTCACTAAAATTCTGCTCAAAATTTAAGTTCATTAAAGTTCAAAATTCTGCTTCCCGAGCGGCACACTCGATCGATAATATCGGAAGATGTAACGTATCGATAAAAAATCGTTTGAAAATCTATAGATGTTCTCACGATATTATAAAGATTTATCGGTACAACTTCATAGGCAAAAAATCTAAAAACTATCGAATTCGATATTATTAAGATTTTATGACGATATTCGTCAACGATACTATCGACAAAGAATGTTAAATTTATCGATTCCGATTTTCCACCGATTTTGTGCAGATATTTGAAACTACATTATCGACAAAGAATATTAAATTTATCGAATTCGATTTTTTAACGATTTTGTAAAGATATTTAAAACTATATTATCGACAGATTATATGAAATTTCTCGAATCCGATTTTTTACCGATTTTGTAAAGATATTTGAAACTATATTATCGACACATAATATGCAATTTCTCGAATTCGATTTTCTAACGATTGCGTGAAGATATTTGAAACTATATTATCGACACGTAATATGAAATTTATCGAATTCGATTTTTTAAAGATTTTGTAAAGATATTTAAAACTATATTATCGACAGATTATATGAAATTTCTCGACTCCGATATTTTACCGATTTTTTGACGATATTTGAAACTATATTATCGACACGTAATATGAAATTTCTCGAATTCGATTTTTCAACGATTTTATGACGATATTTGAAACTATATTATCGACACGTAATATGAAATTCCTCGAATTCGATTTTTCAACGATTTTGTGGCGATATTTGAAACTACATTATCGCCAAATAATCTGAAATTTGTCGAACGATTTTTCAACGATTTTGTGACGATATTTAAAATTATTTCCAAATTGGTGAAAATTTTTCTAAGTCCAACACGTCTGGAAGTACTAAACTGCCTATTATAAGCGTTTTATTGCTAATTCCTCAACGATAAGGTATGGCATAGTGGTTAAGGAAGAGGATTACCATGCAGGAGGTAGATGGTTCAAGCCCCAAGGATGGCAGATTTTTTATAATTTTTTTTTGACTTTTTCTGAAATGATCCTCTTACCGTAACATGAATAATGTGTTTAGGCATAGTTTAATGTATTAATTATACTAATGAATGATTTTTAATTATAGAAAAAAGCTAGTAAAAGACGAAAAATCGGAATAAAAAATCGATAAAAAATCGACAGAATATCGAATTTGATAAAGTGTCGCAAAAGTTCCGCCTAAATCGTGAAATTATCTTTCGACATTATAGATGTATTATCGATAAAATATCTTACTATAATCTCGAAATTTTTGCTAAATATAATTCGTCGATAATCTATCTATATATCGAAAGATAATTTCACGATTTATGCGGAACTAACGCGACACTTTATCGAATTCGATATTCTGTCGATTTTTTATTTCGATAATTTGTCGAGTGTGCTGCTCGGGTTTTTAATATTTCGTTCAAAACTGAATTATTAAAAATTTTGTTCAAGATTTAATTTTTTACAGTTTTTCTTTAAAATTTAGTAAAATTCTGATCAAAATACCAATTTTGCTTTTGATTAAAAAAGTAATCTGGAATTTGTTTCGAAATTTGATTTCATAAAATTTGAAATTTAATGTCTCCAAATTTTAACTTCAATTCGCTTTTTAAGAAATATCAAGTTTAGTAAGAAATTTTTTTTTTTTTTTGAAAACGTAAATTGTACTCTGCGCTTGAAGTCTTCTAAAGAATAGAGATTTTTTAGAATTTTTTTTATTCTGAAAAATTCTCAGATTTAGCTGAAGTAATACTACTCGCAAACTGATATTAATGGGCACTTGGGCAAGTACTTTCTAAATTAGACGAAGGATATTCCCATCAGATTTCATACATCACATTGACCATATCTAGACACGTGAATACCGACATATTCGCGTTCGATTCAATTATTAACAGAATGCCAGCTGAGAAAAAAGTTCACGCAGTAGGTAACTAGGTACACACACGTGCCTTCATTTACAATTTTTTTTTCACCCATTCACCCATCAACCAATCCTAAAGATAGGTAAAAATAAGTGTCAATGCACTATCGTCTTTTTTCTACAACCTACAATCACTTATAAATCTCGACAGATACACATACGACAGGAAAGTTTTGGCGAAAGTGAAAACAGAAAAGTCCGAGCAATCGTGTCTTCGTGTCACTAGAGAAAGACAGTCTTGAAATAACGTTCCGTGTAATGCATTGGTTTTTAATAACAATTAAATTCCGAACGGAATTCGAAGCAGAGCACCAGTAGAAGAGACGTGAAAACTTCAACGTAAAAGTGAACTTTGGACTTTTGGGATGGCTCGTCGTTCGGTGAATTTTTCATGAGCAAGTTTCACGTGTTTGGGAGAGGCTGTGTGAGACAATATGTGAAGATAGCATGGTCAAATTTAACACTCGGTATTGTTATATGAGGAAATTTGCAGAAAAAAAAACACTCGCCGAGTTCGTTGAACTTGATTCTGTGTCCGGAAAAAACGTCAACTTGGTATAACTAATATCCGCACATAACGATAAATATTCATGGAATTTTTCAACTGGAAATATTGTATAAAAGCTGCGAGGCGCGTAGACGCGTTAAAAGTTGTCGAAAAATATCTCAAGTGCTCGATCTGGTCGGTGTGCGAGTTATGATGTGTTTTTAACCGGCGTGTTAGACAAAATATAATGACGAGGATAAATCAAACCTCGATGTATGATTCTGCTGTCTCGCAATCAATTAACGCCGCCACCCACCGAAATTCGAGCGAAAATTGGTGCCTTTTATTGCCACACATGAAAGGTTCTCGTAAAAAGGATAAAACGTTTTTCTTAATGGCACGTATTTAAAAGCTTCTTATCATAACACGAGTTGTGGTGTTTTAGCGATCGGCTATTTTTACGAAAATCCGCCTGCTGCGTCATTTGCTCACCTTCAATTTTATCAAGTCCAACACACCATAAATACTTGATATTCAAAATTGGTGAGGAGGGAGGGGTCCAATCGAAATTTTTGTTATAACCATAATTATTCCTAGAACTAAAATCTACAACTTTTGTTTGAAAATTTTTTCAAAATTGGGCCACCCACCTCTCCCCTGTTTTTAATAAAAATAATCATGTATCTTGAATAAGTTGAATTATCCAAAATTGGTGAGGAAGGAGGGGTTCAATCGAAATTTTTGTTATAACCAAAATTATTCATGTAATTTCAACCTACAACTTTTGTTTGAAAATTTTTTCAATTGGACCCCTTTTTCTCGAACCGATTTCGCGCAACACTCAGAAAATACTAATTAAAAATTAGAGGGGTGTGGGGGAAGGGGCCAATTGAAAAATTTTCTCAACAAAAGTTATAGATCGAGGTTCTAGAAATAATTTTGGTCATCATAAAGATTTCGATTGGACTCCTCCTTCTCCTCCAATTACACATAATATTAGGTAGGTACCTATTCAAAGTTGTAGGAAGGGTCAAATTGAAAAAAATTTCAAACAAAAGTTGTAGCTTGAAGTTCTGGGAATAATTTTAGTGATAACAAAAATTTCTATTGGACCCCTCCATCCCCTCCAATTTTGAATATCAAGTATTTATGTACCTATAGTGTTAGACTTGGTAAAATTCAAGGTGAGCAAATGATGCAGCAGGCAAGTTTTCGTAAAAATAGGTGATTGTGTTGTTTTGCGAAAATATATCCACAAGTCCACATACTATCGAACTTATGTGTACGGACTACGGAGACTGAATACCTCCTTTCTGGCTCCTTCAATTACCCTGAAAACGATCCTAGAATGTCTATACGTGTGGGTGCTAAATACTGGATAAATACCTGATCATGTTCTACGAGTATAATCATGTCAACGTGTTTCCACATTTATTATTATTGAAGAGAAAGGCTGATGAACGCCAAAACATTATACAAAAAATGCCTCGTAAAACGTATTAAACTTGTCATTCGGTTTACATTTCTATAGTATAATTTCTTAACACGCGAATCGTGTATATTTTTGCAGATGTTACGATTACGAGGATAAAACTACGACTCCGTTTCATTGTACTCGTCCAAGATATACCAGTGTTGGCCCCATGCAGAGAATTTCGCGAGAAGTTATTGTTTTAAAGTTGATACAAATACAAACTGAAAGCCTAAGTAAGTACCTCTATTCTGGCTTTGAAATATAATACGAGTAGGAAGCGTTCCAAACCCCTGCCCTGCCCACGTATTGCGATTTTAACAACTTTTGCCAAATTCAAAGTTGAGATAGCGAGTTTGCTGCGCTTTTTAAATTAGAAAAGTGTATCAAATTTTTAATTAGCAGACTTGTAGAAAATGAGGAAACAGTGAGCTGAAATTCTCTGTAAATTTTCCAAAATTTTCCAACGCTGAAATATTTTTGTTAATTTTTAAGTGGACTTTTAAAAAAAATCCAAATTTTAGATTTTTTCAAATTTTTGAAAATTGCGAGAGTTTTTATTTTTATTTTTATGAGTTGACAAATTTTCAAAATAGATCTAATGCCTAAAAATTAGATATTGATCATCAATTTGTAAAAATAATTAAAATTTTTTGAAAGTTACATGCCAATTTGAGAAAAATTTAAAAAATTTAAAAAGCACAATCACCTGGCAAATTTATTGAATTACTAATTTTAGGAAACTGTAAAATTACAACAAAAAAAAACTGAGAAATCATTTTCAAAAAGCAATAAGAAGCTTCTAAAAATTGATAAATTTTCAAAAGTAGAAATAATTTCTGGATTAGCAAACTTTTCAAATTAGGACGAATGCCTAAAAATTGATCAACTCTTGAAAATTTGATAAATCACAGATTTGAAAAAATTGAAATTTCTAAAATTACAATTTAAAAAAAATAAAAATCACAAATATTTTAATTGCGAATTTTTATTAAATTACAGCACTAAAAAAATGGAAATTTTATAAGAATCGCGGATTTTTATTCATTGAAAATTTTTTAAAAATCGCAGCTCTGAAAAAAAAATTAAAAATAACCCGTTTAAAAAAAAATAAGAATTCATCAAAATCATCGATTTTATAAATGTAAATTTTTGAAATTCAATGATCTAAAAAAATTGAAAATTTTGTAAAAACCACTAATTAAAACAAAAATTATTGTAAAAATCACAGATTTATGGAAATTTTGTAAACATCGCAGATTTTAAAAAAATTGATAATTTAGTAAAAATCACAGATTCTTAAAAAAATTTAAAATCACAGGTTAAAATGTTTACCAAAATTACGTGTTTAAAATAAATTGAAAATTTTGTATAAAACCACAAATTATAAAAAATTAGAAATTTTATAAAAACCCCAGATTTAAAAAATTTTGTAAAAATCACCAATTTGAAAAAAAGAGTTGTCAACATCGTAGGTTTTTCTAAAATTGCAAATTTTTAGAAATTTTAAGAAATTTTCAAGTTTAAGAAACTGACAAATTATGAAAAAAAAAATTAATTTAAAAGAAAAATTTTGAATATTGTAGTCCAATAATTCGGACAAAAATTAATATTATTCTGAAAATTGAACTCTTCAAAAAATTGACAAATTTTTCAAAAATTGGAAAATGTAAAAAATTGCAAAGTTTTTAGAATTACCAAAATTTCATGAATAGAAACATTTTTAAAATGTAATAAATAAATACTTAAGGTTTAGAAATTAAACTCGAAAAAAATGGAGGTTTTATTTTAATTTAAGAAATTTACAAATTTCAAGAATTCGATGAATCTCAATAAATTTGGAAAACTTTGAGAAATTGACAAATTTCAATAAGAAATTATCTAATTTCAGGATATTGATGAATTTTGAACATTTTTCACTTTTCAGAAATTTAATAATGTTTAGAAACTTGATACCTAATCAAAATTTTATTACTCTTCAAAATTAATATTATTTAAAATTTGTAGCTTTCAAAATCAAAAAACTTCCAATTTTCAACAATTGAAATTTCTCAATTAATCAACGTTTGTCCTTTATTGTCAACTCTCGAAGTTTTTACACTTTTTTATAATAATTTGTCTTTAATTCTAATTTGGCAATTTCTTAAAATTTTCCTATTTTAGGTATTTATACCATTTTGAAAATTTTTCAATTCATAAATATTTGTTACTTTTCAAAAATATATCATGTAATTATTAAAGTTATTCATTTTTTAAACGCTGAATTGGTGAGCATTTGTCACTTTTTCAAAATTTGTCAATTAATCAACATTTATTTTGTTAACTCTTGAAAATTTTCTAATTTTTTAATTTTATCAGGTTTTTTGAGATTTTGCCATTTTTAAAAAAATAAATGACAATTTTTGAAAATTTGAATATTTCTTAGAATTTGTTATTTTCAAAATTTATTTATTTTTTACTTTTTTGTTTTTCTCACTTTGAAAATTTTTCAATTTAGAAGCAGTTGTTTGAAAAGTTGTAAATTTTCTGAAATTTTACGTACTTTTTATGAGGAACCCATGAATAAGGAATTCTATATACGAGTATATCCTCGGATCCTTCATCGCGGTGAATTCGGAATAATTTAGAAAAATTGAGTCCTGTTTACATAATTAAGTATATTGTACTTATAAGCCAAATATTTTAAACATTGAGCCTTTTTCGTAACTCACCTTGGCCCATTAAACAGAAAACAAAAACACAGCTCTGCGCCAGGAGGAGTCTCCACACAAAATTCAGAACCAAAGACACGAGAAATTCTCTCAAAACAGTAATCAATTCTCGATTATAAATTTTTTTCGAAGGATTTAATTTTCATAAAAAGCACAGCAGTAGGCTTGCAACACTTGAGGCCAAATTTTTTTTTTGAGAATATTTTTTTGAATAGATTCTAACGAACGTCTCATTTTTTTTTTCTTCGAATAGGTATGAAAAACAAAATGAAAATCATCAACTTTCGGTAACGATACGAATGGCTTACAGGCACGATAGAAACCACCATTTTGGCAAATTGTGGGGATTGAATGAAAGAGTCCTTGAAGAAGGATAAAGATGACGTCGTAAATTGAATTTCAAATTTATGTCGCCAGGTATGCTAGATTTTTTTGTTGCCAGCTTATCAGTGGGATATTATAAAAAAGTATTTTCATTCAATGTTGAAATCTCGTTTTGTAATATTGTTCTGGAAATTTTTTAAATTTCTTCAACTTGAGAAATTATAATTTTTTCAAAAGTGAAAAGAGCAATCGGCTAAAATGGTTGGCCAAAAAAAATTATTAAGAAAAAGTGATTAGGTTGGTACATACAATAATTGTTTTTAAAATCTCTGGAAGTTGAAATTCAAAATATAGAATAAATTTTCTCTGAGAGAGAAACTAATGCCAGACTGGGTCCTTTCCTTTCTTCAAATATTTTGTTTCGAACAAGTTTATAAAGACGATTGTCAATTTGATTATTTTTTTCAAACATAATGACAAAGTTTCTCCTCGATGTAAATTTAAATATTTGCTCGACTTAATTTCTTTTTTCAGAAAAATAATTTTCAAAACAAGTAATATAATTTCTAAAAAAATATGCCTACTTAGTCCGGCATATGGTATAGATGGTGGAAATGCACCCCCCTGCGGATCCTCTGGAACATGATTTTTCTTAAAGAGGACATCCTAACGAACATTTCAAGCAATGTTCCCCATAATAAAAGTTGGCCTTACCAACAAAATGGAGGCCATTCTGACTGACAGGCCAGCTCAAATTTGGTATTTTTTTAGTATAACTTGGAAACAAAGGGCCTAACTGAAAAAATTATAAGCACAAAAAATGTCGTGCATGAAATTTGGAACATTTCTTGTCATCATGTTATACTTTTGAAACGGTCAAGTTTGCGAGATAAACGCGCGTGAATTTGCAGTTGCGCGTGATTTTTTTTCTACCAAATTGGCCTATGCTGTTTAGCAGAAAAAGATCACTCGCAATGGACACTTCACGCGCTTTTATCTCGCGAACTTGACTGTTTCACGAGTATAACATGATAATAAAAAATGTTTCAAATTTCATGCACAACATTTTTTGTTATTATAATTTTTTCAGTTAGGCCCTTTGTTTCCAAGTTATACTCAAAAATACCAAATTTGAGCTGGCCTGTCAGTCAGAATGGCCTCCATTTTGTTGGTAGGGCCAACTTTTATTATGGGGAACATGGCTTGAAATGTTCGTTAGGATGTCCTCTTCAAGAAAAATCATGTTCCAGAGGATCCGCAGGGGGGTGCATTTCCCCCATCTATACCATATGCCGGACTAACTAGTTTATTTTTATTTTTTTAATTTACGAAAAAAGTCTCGCATTAAAATAATAATTATTTTTTTCTTCAAAAACGCCGTAATGGCTTTGGATGAGTTTAGTTCACTTTAGTATGAAAATGAAATTTACATACACAACCATAGTTGAGCTTTTCGAGAAGGAAATTTAAAATTAAAAATATGGAGAGCTTTGAAACGCTGAGCAAAAAATACGCTAACGACGTTTTCGAAACGTACTGCTTCGTACCAGTCGCATTTTCAAATCGTGTATTCCACTATTTTTAGTACGACTCGAATCTGCAGGTATTTCGATAACACACGTATCGTTAAAATACCGAAACTGAAACTCATTTAAAGCTGGAATGTAGTTTGTTGGCGGAAAATCAACGGAAAGGTAATTAAAGGTGCATTCTCGTCAGGTCAAAATGCCACATTAATTCTTTTTTTTTTCTTTCGATTTCTACGTCTTCTCGTTATATTAATTTTATAGAAAAAATTCTTCATTTTTGAAAAATTATTATAGGCATTTTTTCGTCGATTTTTCCAGCATTTTACCTAATATAAAATTTAATTAATAAAAATATGAAAAATCTATACCTTGAGTCAGGCACAGTTCGAGCAGCGCAAATATAAAAACCGCGTTTATTTTGAAGAAAATAACCATATTCATTTAGTTTCCATATCACAAAATTTCCAATTTCATTACATCTGGTAGATTAACTATTACTTTCAAAAATTTACGAAACTAGAGAAAAATTTCCGCAGGTACAGAACAAATATACCGTTAGCTAAGCTCGTCTCAAACAAACTGAAAATCTTTTTCGTCCTGTATGCTCGTGCTGCTTTATCACGCGTTTTGAATCAACAGGTTATCGCGACCGAGTGATTTTAATAACTTGTACGCATCCGTTCCATAATATAAAGACGATTTGCTCCTTTGATTCACCCTTCGCGTGTGCGGTAGGCACTTTCGATAAACGATGCCAAATATTCGGCCCACTAAAAAAGAATTTCTTCGATGTTGCGTAGATTGTGGTGGGCTATGAGAGTTCGACTCTGATTTAGGCTTGGGCTGGAATGGCACGCTCGTTGCAAAATGCCTCCAGTTACCGGGCTTAGCTACATATTCGAAAAGATTAGCGAGAGAAATAATTACCTCGTGACGGTGAATTTTTAATCAGCGCACAGGATTTTGAAATACCTACGAGCGTGGGATCGATGACGTTTTAATTTTTCAAACTGCGATTTGTTTATTTTCCAAAGATAGATTGAGAGGTGGAATGATAGAATCGCGAAATAAGGAGATGAGAAAGTTTCACGTCGAAATTGTGGAGCTTTTTTAGTGGAGAATTTTTCATCTTTTTATTAATATTTTTATAAACGAGTGGGAATGATGTTGGGAAATTATATTTGTACTTGTGAAAAAATAAGTATACGAAGTGAGATGGAATAGAAAATTAAATATAAGGATTCGGTAGCGAATGATTTACTTACAAAATTGATAAAAATCTGCACTCACTTTGTGGAAAAAAAACACATCTTTGTTTAGATATTTTAAATCTTAAAAAAATAAAATAAAATAAAAATCATGCAATTAATCAAGTATGTTTCACCTGCGTATAATTAATACACAATGCGTTGTATGGTATATTTTTAAACATTTTGTAAAAAATAGTTGTTTTTTTTTCAAGTTTTTCAATAAAAGTTTCATAATTTTTTGGAAAATACTTTCCGATTTTTAAAAAAGACTTTTTTGGATTTTCGAAAAAAAACACAATTTTTTTTATCACAGTTGAAAATGCTTAACCAGTCAAATACGATTAACCAGTCGAATACATGTTTAAAGTAGTTAGAAATTTGTTTAACCAGTTAAAAATCACTAAAAAGATAAAAATTGTTTACCTGCAGTTAAAAGTCGTGAATTAGTTTATTTGATTATCTACAAAAAAATTATGAAAATCACTTCGGATTAATCTAAAACCAATAAAATTTATAGAGAAATTTCTCAATTGTTGAAGATCTTCTTTTGAAAATTTTTTCGATTAAAATCTATTTTAATTTTCCTCGATAACAAAACAAAACAAAAAAAAAAAAAAAAAAAAAAAAAATGGAGTGAAGAAATTTTACAATTTTTTGAAATGTAAAAATTTTATACTTTTAAGAATAACATTTTATTTTTATTTTTTAAGAATGACAAAACATTATCAAATATTTTTAAAATTTTTCTCAACGAAAAAATTGCCTATTTTTTGAGAATATAAAAAATCTATTTTTTGGGGGATATTTATAATTATTTTGAGATTTCGAAGAAATTAAAAAAAAAATTTGAGGTGTTTTTTTTAAAATGAAAAATTTTTTATTTTTTTTTAAATGGAAAAATTTCTAATATTTTTTCAGGATTTGCGACATTTAAAAACAGAAAATTGAAATAAATGCTATTTTAATTTTTTTATCGTAAAAAAAATGTTTTTTAAGAATTGAAAATTTTCCATTCTCTTTTAATGAAAAAATTTTCTATTTGTTAGGAATAGAGAAAATTTATAAATTTTTTCAGGATTCTAGAACATTAAAAAAAATGAAATGAATTTCAGCATTATTTTTTTTTTTTTGAAATACCTAACGAAATACAAATTTTATGAGGTAAAATAATTTTCTATTTCTTAATTTTTTTAAGAATATATATCTACATATTTATGTTTTTTTGAGGAAACAAATTTATTTATTTTTTTTTTTATTGAAAAAGTTTCCCATTTTTTAAAGAATAAATTATTCAGTTTTTAAAATTTTCGAATTGAAATTTATAGTTTTTTAGGATATTTTTTTTTGAAAAAAACTTTGAAATAAATTTAATTTTAATATTTTTGGCGTAAATTTTTTTTTTGGAATTATAAATTCCTATTTTTTTCTAATGAAAAAATTTGCTATTCTGCCCCCTCAAGTTTAAAAAAAAAAAATTATGGGAACTCTTACATATTTTGTACTATTCCAGTAGACTTCGGAAAACGTAACTGTCAAAAAATATGTACGTAAGTATAAAAAGTTGCCGTAAATACGGTGTTGTGATGTTTGTCAATTTGCCTACTCAGTTTGCCGTAAATATGAATCTACAATATAATACGCAAATTTTTTTTCGTTGTAAACACGCTACAGCTTTGCCCGAGGCGATAACGACGTGAGAATTGCGAATTCAAAATTGGTAAAAGTTCTGGAATTTTGGTCGTTTCAAAAATTTAATAAATTTTTGAATTTATTTTTTAACAATTTACATCTTTAAAATTTATTGAAAATTAATTTTTTTTTTTCATTTAATTTTTAGTAATTTTTGAAATTGGATAGATTGTTGAAATACATTACACGTCTTTCAAAATTGGTTAAAATACTGGAATTTGGGTCGTTTTAAAACTTTAATAAATTTTTGAAATTATTTTTAAAAAATTTAAAATTTATTGATTTTTTTCATTTCATTTTTAATAATTTTTGAAATTGGATTGATTGTTGAAATTCATTACACGTCTTTCAAAATTGGTAAAAATGCTGGAAAGTGGAATTTTGGTCGTTTTAAAAATTTAATACATTTTTGAATTTATTTTTAAAAAATTTAAAATTTATTGTTTTTTTTTTCATTTCATTACACTTTCAAAATTGATAAAAATTCAAACTTTTGACTTAATAAGAAGTGTAATTTTGGTCGTTTTAAAATTTTAATAAAAATTTACATTATTAAAATTTATTGAAAAATCATTTTTTTTTTCATTTTTAGCTTAGTAATTTTTGAAATTGGCTAGATAGTTAAAAATTCATTAAATTTAAAATATTTTTGATAAAAATTCAAAAATTGATCCTCTTTAATTTTTATTAATTTTTGACATTTGATAGATTGTTGAAATTCATTACACTTTCATAATTATTGGTAAAAATTCAAACTTTAGTGGAATTTTGGTCGTTTTGAAATTTAAAAAAAATTTTGAATTCATTTTTAAAAAAAATTACGCCTTTAAAATTTATTGAAAATTTAGTTTTTTGCATTTTTCATTTTTATATAATTTTTGAAATTGGATAGATAGTTGAATTCATTAAATTTAAAATATTTTTGATAAAAATTCAAAATTTGATCCTCTTTAATTTTTACTAATTTTTGTTATTGGATAGATTGTTGAAATTCATCACACGTCTTTCGAAATTGGTAAAAATGGTCGAATTTTGGTCGTTTTAAAACTTTAATAAATTTTTGAAACAATTTCAAACATTTTATTCCAGTTTAGCATTTGATAAAAATTCAAAATTTGATCCTTTTTAATTTTTAATAATTTTTGACATTGGATAAATTGTTGAAATTCATTACACGTCTTTCGAAATTGGTAAAAATTCTGGAATTTTGGTCGTTTTAAAAATTTAATAAATTTTTGAATTCATTTTGTAAAAATTTAAAATTTATTGAATTTTAACAACTTTTCCATACTTTTGACTTCCAAAACGTAAAAATCCTCCAAAGAAATTGTAACTCAAACCAAAAAAGAAAATTTTTAGAAAGTCTCCATATCTTACGAAACCCGAACTCAATTAACGGCAAAAACGACGTGAACGGTATAGAACCCTATAAACATTTGGCTATATTTTGATTTTTCTTAAATTTGTATTTTTGTATTTTATAGTATTTTTCATCATTTCGTTGTTTTCTTCGTATGGGACTTGATAATGAATTTCGATGAAATTCGAAACGTCGCCCAATTTATTCGTATTCTGTATTTTTTTGTTTCGCTTAAAATTTGATCTTTATAATAAAATATTAGTAAATAACCTTTTTAATAGTACTTAAAAAGACGCACAAAAAAGGTTCTAAGCATTTTTCATTTTAATGAACCGGTTCTCGAGGAATTCGCCATGGAAAATTTCAAAACAAACAGCTGATCATCATTTCCCATTTTTTTAAAATAAATGGCTAGCAAAGTTGTAAAAATTCAAAACTTTTGCAATGCCTATCTAACTGCCTACTTTTCATGATAATGTCGTTTCTTATTGGTTTAAAACTTGTTAAAAGTTTTTATTTATCAGAAATAGCTGGCTGTAAATTGTATAATTTTTTTAATCACTTTAAAATTTTCAATTTGATGTTGTTATCATTAAGTACATAAAAATAATTTAATTTACACATGAATTTACATAAATTTTGAAAAATAAAAATAAAATTGAAAATAAAAAATAAAAATAAAAATAAAAATAATAGAAAATCAGTTTTTCTAGCGCATTAACTGCGTTAGAGTTTTTTTTTTCTTTCTTTAAAAATATTTTTACCTAAATAATTTTTTTTATTGTTTTTTTTTCCTATAAATTTTTTTTTAAACCTGAAATTGATAATTTCATTGAAAATAGATTTTATTATCATAAAATTTGTAAATTTGTCATTAAATAATTTATCTAATTAAGTAATAAACATTTTATTGCAAAATTGGTACTTTTGAATCAATTTATTGGCATAAGTATTATTCAAAATGAATTAGTTTACAATTAAAATGAGAATTTGGTCAAAAATTGTTATTTGTTTTATTAAAAACTGACATTTTTTTATCAATTTAAACTTTTTCATCCAATACTGATTTTGATTTTTTTTCTGAAATAAGTCTATTTAATGTATTTAAAATTAGTAATTTTAGAAAGGAAAAAAAATAACAACCTGATTTTTTTGAAGTAGGTGGCAAATGGGTAAAAATTGATATTTTGGGAGAAAAAACTAAAAAGTCTTTCAAAAAATTAAATTTTCAAGAAAAACTTCAATTTTTATCGCTTAAAAAATCCCTCGCAGTAAAAACTTTTAAAATTTTTTAATAAATAAAAAAAATGAACCTTTTTTGGATTTGAAAATATCGACCATTCTCACTTCGACCTTAAAAATTTTTAATTCGGAAAAGTCGAGGTACATCATTAAAAATTCCAAGTTTCTGTACTTATTCAACTAGCACCACCTAATAAAACGGTTCCATTATAGGCACAACTGGTTGGAGTTGGCTAAGAAACTTTTATTAAAAATGATTAACATTTGAAAAAAATGGGAAAAATTAAAACAATAGGTAAGTACTTATTGTATAAATTTTCAATTTAAAACAAATCAAAAATTCGAAAAATAAATAAAAATTAGTAAAAATGAAATTATTGTAAAATTATTCAAAATTTAAAAAATGAGGAAAGTGGGAAAAAATTTCATTTGAAAAAAACAAAAAATTGAATCTCAAAATTAGGATGTTTTTCTTGAAAAATCCAATTTAAGTTATTTTTTCAATATTTTATTAAAAGTAAAACACTGAAATTCACTTTTGAAGTACCTATGTTGTTGTTTTTTTTGCATTTTCTGAATAAAAGGGATTCTGCGCATCCGCTCAAAATAATTTTTATTGATAAAACCCAGTATTTTTTTTTTTTTTTTTTTTTTTTTGAAAAAATCCGCCTCTTGAATTTAGAAAAAAAAACACACACACCTTACTTTTTTGGTTAAAAAATACATTTAAAAAATTTTTTTCTTCAAAAAATCAAGATTTACGACTAGCTGAAAAAAATGGTGTTAATGATTTTTTTGACATCCTATACCTACTTATACATAATATCAAAGAACAAATTATAAATATTGTTTCTGTTTAACAATGTATTATTTTTCATCCCCCCCATTAAAATATCATCTTCGACAAAAACCAAAAATAAATTCCAACTTAACATAGGTATTTTAAATAATTTCAAATAAAAGGTCATCGAACTCTTGAAAATATGTATATGCCCGAAATAACGAAGCTTTTCATATTTCCTTAATTCCTCCCTAAACTATTCAGAACATTTCAGACCTGCAGGCCAAAATATCCCGTTTACGTAGGATAGGTATTTTATTCTGAAATTAACTAAAAATTTAAACCTATTTACGTTATAATACCTATTTGGGAAAAATATGAAGAAGAAAAAATATCCGATCTTTTGAATACGCACAATGAGCTTTGTGGAGACCTGTCTTTATTTTGCCAATATTCAATCCTACCCATTGAAATTATACGATCCGACTACGTGTCATATTTTTTGACGAAATATTCGTATTATAAAAACGTATTTTTTCATCAAAGAATTTCACAGGATTGATGAATTTGTCAAAGTTGCTTAGCTTTAAAGTATCGGTGATGTGTTTTTTTTACGATTCGCGTTAAAATAGCAGCTGTGCGACGATGTTTGAAAATGAAAAAAAAAGGGCAAAAAGAAACTGGAAATCACGTCGAACTTTTCACCATTCAAAGAGTACAGCTCTGTGTAGTTTTCTGTTTAAAAATTATGGCAAAATGTGGGATTACGACGAGTTTATTTTATATACCTATATATTCATACTCGTACCTTACGTCGAGGTTCTTTTTCGCACGTTGTTAGATATACGAATATGGGGGAACTGGATCCCTATACTCGATATATGCAGAATGAGGAGGGGTCATTGGGGGGGGGGAGAGAAAGATGTAGGGTAATATGGTATTTTGACGTTGGGTTGTTATCGTTACACTTACGAGTACGTGTACGTAGTACCTACATCTAAAGGTACCTACACGTGCTGAAAATATACGATTTTTTAAAAAATAACAACACGTATTGGTATTTGAATATTTGCAGAAATTCTCTTATATTTTTTCCCACCTCTTAGAAAGGGTCTTCGACCTTTTGGTTTTGACGTTTTGTACGAGTATATTTTCAAAATAGAGTTTTTTAAATTAGTTATGTTTTTTTTTTACCAATAAATAAAAAGTGAAAAGAAATTTAACTATAACGAAAATTATATTTCATTGGAACTATTTCAATACTTGAGGAAAGTAGTAACGGGGCAAGCTTTACGTAATCCGAGACATTTTTCGCGATCTATAAATAACGAGTTGACTTTCACTTCTAAATCTTTTTCCAAATTCGAACGAGTCATAAGCAATTGCTGGTGCTGGCTTTCGGCCTCCCTTAATTTTTGATTCAAATAATGAATATTTGTTTGTAAATCTTCCACTTCTCGTTGCAATCTGAAACATTTGGTGGTTTTTAGGAGATGAAAGTTCAAAAAAAAAAAAAAAAAAAATTAAAAATTATCAAATTCTAAGTAGCTGGGTACCTTGTTTGAACGGTGTCCCTGCAGAGCTCTATGTCTTTACGATGAGTACGGAATTCTAATCTGGTCTGAGCCACCTTTAGAGGGTTACTTTTGTCGGCTATTGCTCTTTTTATCATGTCCATGCTTTTCTCGATGTCGAATATTTCTTGTTGTACCTGCATATTTGCAAAATACACAAATTGAAGTGGTGAAAGGTCTGTTCATATTAGATTTAATAAACGAATTAGAAAAATGGCATTGGGTAAGGAGTGAAGAAGGGAAATCTTTTCTTGGTTCTATTGGTTGAAATATCGTTTGTCAATCTGATTAATCGTCCGTCCATCACGTATGTCTGTCTGCGCTCAAACTCCCGGATGCGGTAAAAAAAAAAATTTTGCGTTCGCGTTTTTTTATAAGTCCTTATCAGTGTTTCTTAACTAACGTCTAGTTGGATAGTTTTGTTTACATTCATGTGGAGGACCTTCGATGAATTGATTTTTTTATCAAGTCCAGTGCTACATAATACTTTATATTCAAAATTGGAAGGGAGGAAGGGGTCTAATCGAAATTTTAGTAATAACCAAAAGTATTTGTTAAACTTCAAGCTACAACTTTTGTATGAAAATTTTTTTAATTGGGCCCCTTACCTCCCCACAGTTTTTAATAATGTATTTTGAATGAGTGTGAATAAGTTATATTACTCAAAATTGGTGGGGAAGGAGGGGTCCGATTGAAATTTTTGTTATTACCAAAATTATTCCTAGTACTTCGAGCTACAATTTTTGTTTGAATATGTTTTCAATCGGGCTCCTTACCTCTCCCCTGTTTTCAATACTGTATTTGAATGAGTTGGATTATCCAAAATTCGAGGGGAGGGAGGGGTCCAATCGCAATTTTTGTCATAACCAAAAGTATTAGTGAAACTTCAAGCTACAACTTTTGTTTGAAAATTTTTTCAATTGGACCCTTTCCCCTTCCCCCTTAAATTTTTAATTAGTATTTTGGATCAGTTCTGTTCTCAATTTTCTGGATTCATGATTTTGAACTGTGTTAATAGTATCATGTCACAAGAGAAAGGGGCCAAGGGCCTATGTCACTTAACCCCATTTTCTCGTGACAGGTCCTGGATCATTAAAATTTTGAAATGTGTTCAAACCATATTGTCACGAGAAAAAGGGGTTAAGGACATAAAACCCTAAACCACCTTTTCTCGTGACATGGCCTAATCATTTAAATTTTGAAATTGTGCTCATAGCATCTTGTCACGAAAAAAAAGGGTTAGGCGTCAATTTTTAAATCGCAATATCCTTGTGAGTTTTGAAGGCAGAGAGTGGTGAAGTCTCATTTTGAAGAGGAATGTTGAGAGAATACGAATCTGTTGTCGCCTCAAAAAGGGGATATGGCCGGTATATCCCCTTTTTGCAGTGACACCCTCGATTAAAAAAAATAATTTTTCCTGAAATATGAATTTTTTTAAATTACACCCAATAAAAAAATAATATAATTATAATTTTCTTCTTTTGTTAAAACTTTTTCAAAGAAAGAATTAAACTTAATTTTTTCACAAATTGAAAAATGAATGAATAGAATTTCTCTTTCAATGGAAAAAATGTTTTTTTTTCTCAAATTAAAAAAAATACAATAATGATTCAGAATTTTTGTCTTACCAAAATTGAAAATTTTTAAATTTTTCTCACAACTTTAAATTAAAATATTTTCTTCAAATTAGAAAATTGAGTCAGAATTCATTTTTCAAATTATAAATAGGTATTAAAAACCTAGGTAATTAGAAAGTTTAAAAAATGATATTGGAATTTTTTCCAAAAGAAAAAATATGTACCTATTGAAAAATATTTTCCCCATCATTAAATTTTTTACTTACCTACCTAGATTTTTTTCCTAAATTGAAAAAAATTAAATTTTTAATTTTTCGGTAAATTAAAAAATTTAAATGAGAATTTTTCCTCCAATTAAAAAAGTAGAATTGGAAAATTAAATTGAATATGATTTTTTTTCAAAATTCCAACAACAATCGGTATGGGTACTCAAATACAAATTTTTCTCAAAAATTTTTTTTTCTGGAATTGATTTTTTAAAAGAAGAAATTGTAAATTTTTTTTTTTTTTAATTGAAAAACATCAAATTAGAATTTTTTCTCTGATTAATTTTTTATTAACATCTTGAAAAAATTAAATTTTAATTTAAAAAAAAGAAAAAATTGAAAATTTTCTCCTTGAATTAATTTTTGAAAATTAAATTGGAATTATTTTCCTGAATTAAAAATTTTTCCTCAAATGAATTTTGTTTTATTTGATGAAAAAATTGAGTAAGAACTTCTTGAAATTAAAAAATTCGATTTGGAATTTTTTTCTTTTAAAGAAAAAATTACCTGAATTAGAATTTTTTCCATGTAAAAGAAATTAAATTGAGATAAAAAAATTAAATTTAAACTTTTCCCTCGATTTGAAAACATTGGATCAGAAAATTTTCCTCAAATTTAAAAATTACCCAATTAATTTTTTTTCTCAAATTCGAAACAGTAAAATTTATTCTATAGCTAATAGAAAAAAAATTGAATTTTTCCTCGAATCGAAAAAATTATAATCTTATTCCAGGTCATATGGTGGGAGATGGAGGGGGGGGGGGTCATATGCTTCGTATTGGACGAACTGGAGAAAAAAAAACACATGCATTCTTTTCTTTTGGATTTAAAATTTCCACAAATTTTCGAAACCTTATGCAAGTGCATTTGTAGTTTATTCTTCGCCTCCAAAATTTCGTTCGTCCTGCGTGACAAAGCACTATTGGTGAAATTCCACGCATTCCACATGTTATTTGCGCATTCGTTCATGGTATTTTCTGACTCGGTTCGTAACTGCGACGATTTAATCCTCCGATTCTGCGACCTTTGAATAACCCTATTGGAATGTTCCGACCAAGACTCTGGTACGCTTACTCTAAAAAATAAAATGAAATAAAAAAGTTGGTTTATTCTTTCGTACCTACTTATTAAATCGCGAATACGGTTTATTTTGCGATTAATTTGAACATACGTCTGATCAAACTTATCAATCCCTGCGAAATAATTAATATTATTGGAGAAATTAGTAAGATGATGGCAGCTGCTATCGATTTCCAAAGCTGATTCTTTGCTTTTCAAATCCAACTCGAGTTCGTGTTGGGAATTTCTGTTTTCTCGAAGCTAAATATTTATAAGGAAGAATTAGATCTCTCGTTGATGCGAGGAATGTCGAAGATGATAATTTATCGATACGTAGTAACCTGTTCCAAGACTTTTTGGTGGTAATTGGTGAGCTTTTCTTTGCATTTTTGTAACGTGGTAACCTCTTGCAGCAGGGCCTCTTCTGCTTGATCTCTTACCATATCGATACCTGTGGAAAGAGGTTGTCAGAATCAGTCAAAGAAGTGGAGTAGGCTTGAAAATAGGAAAAATTTTGAAATTTAAAAATTGTCAGTTCAAAAAATTTAAAAAGTTGAAAAAAAATTTACCTACATCATCTGCAAAAAAATTGAATTAAAATTTTTTGTAATTATTTTTAACAATTTTAATTTAAATTAAAGTGAAAATAACTTCTAAAATCAAAAATGAAACAAAGTTGGAAATTGAGATATGATAAATTCAAAAAATTCAAAGAGTTGGGTTAAATTGCCATTTAAAAAAAATGAATTGAAAATTGTTGAAACACAAAAAAATACTTAATTTATTGAATTGAAAAAAAAAACGAAAATGGGGCAACGTTGTACTTGTATATAAAATTGCAAATGAAAAAAAACTTCGAAAAAAGTTGAAAATTTAAAAAATTGTAAATTCAGAACATTCAAAAATTTAGAAGTTGGAAAAAATTACATAATATGAAAAAATTAAATTAAAAATTCTTAAAATTGATAAAATCCGAATGTAAAAAAATATTATTATGAAAAACAATAACAACTTGAATAAATGAAAAATAAATGAAAAATATGTTGCTTAAAATCAAAAAAAAAAAAAATTAAAATCTAAATTCAAGAAGTTAGAAAAAAAATCAACCTATAACTGAAAAAAATGTCAATTCAAATTGAATCAAAAATACCTGAAAATAGAGAAAAATTAGAAATTCAAAAATGATATATTCAAAAAAAAAACCATAGAAGATTCAAAAAGTTGGAAAAATTTTTACTTAGGTAGAAATACAAAATTAAATTGATATTATGTTTAAAAATTAGAAAAAATGAAAACGAGACGGACAACGTTATAAAATTTTCAATTTCAAAAGTTCGAAAAAGAAAGTTGAAAATTTAAGAACAAATTGTATGAAACGTTTATAGGTAGGTACCTAAATATTTAAAAAACTGGAAAAAATTACATGAGGAAATTGAATTAAAAATTTGTTGAGTTGAAAAAAACTGAATGTAAAAAAATATGTACGTAATAATGAAAAACAATGAAAATTCAAATAAATAAAAAATAAATAAAAAATATGGTGCTTGATTAAGTTAAAAAAAAATTTAAAATCCAAATTCAAGAAATTCGAAAAAATTCAACTCAACTGAAAAATGTTGATTCAAATTGAATCAAAAATACCTGAAAATAGGGAAAAGTTAAAAATTCAAAAATGATGAATTCAAAAAAAAATTGATGATTCAAAATGTGGAAAAATTTTTACTCAGGTAGAAGTACAAAATTAAATTGATATTATTTTTAAAAATTTTTAAAAATGAAAACGAGCCGGACAACATTAAAAAATTTTAAATTTCAAAAGTTTGAAAAATAAATTTAAATTTTTTTTGTAAATTTGGAACGTTCAAAAATTTAAAAAACTTGAAAAAAATAAATTTAAAAGTCTTGAAATTTAAAAAAAAATCGAAAGTAAAAGAAGTTGGATAAAAAACAATGAAAATTTAAATAAATTAAAAATTACAGAAAAAAATTGAGCTTTGCATGTTAGAAATAAAATACTCTGCATAATTTCGAAAATTCGAGAAATTTAAAAAATTTACAAAATAAAAATTGAATTAAAAATTTTTGAAATGAAAAAATAGAAATTTATTAAACTAATTTAAAAAACTAAAAATGTGACAATGTGAAAATTCGACAAATTTAAAAAATTTAAATCTAAAATAAAAATTGAATTAAAAATTTTTGAAATGAAAAAATGGAAATTTATTAAACTAATTTAAAAAAACTAAAAACGTGACAATGTCGAAAAATTGAAACATTTTTAAAATTTACATTTGAAAAAATTTAATTAAACGTTTTCAATATTGAAAAACATCCAAACTTAATAAAAATAGAATAAAGTTGAAAATTGAAAAATTACAAATTGAAAAGATTCTAAAATTCAAAAAATTGGAAAAAATTTATCTACACGTGAAAAAAAAATGAAATCAAAGATGACTGACAGTGAGACTTTGAAAAATGAAAAATTTCAGGTTCAAGAAATTCAAATAAAAAATAAAATTATTTTTTTTTTAATTTAGAAAAACTAAAAATCTAAATTAAATTCAAAAAAAATGGAACGAAGTTATAAAATTGTAAATTTTATTAGTTCAAAAATTCAAAAAATTGAAAAATTCAAAGAAATGGCATTCAAAATTTTAATATAAAAAAATATGTTTTTTTATTTCAACTAAAAATAAATAAAATATTTGAAAATCCAAAAAATTAGGTAAAAATTTTCATACTTAATCTGAAAAAAATTAACTAAAAAAAAAAAAAAATTGAAAATGGAAAGGAGTGAAAAATTGAAAAAAATAATGAAAAAGAAATTGAAAATGCCTGAAAATTTAGAAAAATAAAATCATTGTGAAATTTTCAAGACTTGAAATTAAATAAAAAATGAATTAATGTCGTAGAGAAAAAATAGGTTCCTCAGTTCTTTCAAGTAGTAGGATCTTGGCACAAAAAAAATCGAAAGTTAAATTTATTCTACTCTTTACCATGCCTCCCTTCACGAAAATATAAACATTCTTGAGCCATATGCAAAGGTGGATCGCAATCTTGATTGGATTTCTCCAAAGATCTCCTGACATCCTGCAAAAGATGGATTTCCGACAACATCCTCTCCAACTCAGTGGCCAATTCATTTCTCCAGAACATGATATCGTTCAAACGTTCCGATATCCTTCGACATGTATCTCGTTGACCCGAAAATGTTTTCTCTTCGGTTTCCCTGAGGCCAAAATTTATCATAATTTAGAATCATTGGATATTTTTTTTTTCAACAGAATTTACCTCATCGCTCGAACCGCATCCGAGCGTAATTTCTCAGCATAATTACGATTAATATCTGCTTCGCTGTAATGCTTCAAATTCATCTGGGTCCATTCGTACGGTGTGAATCGAGAAGACAGGGCGATGGCTCCGGTATTGATGGATTTACCCATTTCTTGACCTAGGCTAGGAAATTTTACAAGCTCCATACCAGCTCGAGATGGTGGCAGGTAGCATGGATCTATGGAGGAGAATTTATTCGATCTATTTCTGCAATACAGATAAGTAGGTACCTACTCAATGAGAGAAACGTACAAAAAAAAGAGCAATTGGACTATACTTAAAATGTAATTTTTTTTTATACTCACATAGGCAACAAAGATTTATCTTGATCATGACTCAAGCTAATGGACGAAGTCCATCTCTGATTACTATACGGTTTTATCATCATTTTGGCTCTTCCAAGACGAAGACTCGACAGAAAAAAATCAGCTAAACACGACCGACATCTTATTCGAACCAGGTAACTTTATTAAATATTTAAAAGTTTTTTCACGATAAATTTTAAAATATACGCTCGTGTCAAGTATACGGCAGTTACGTGAAAATGCCGAATATATTTGTCGAGCTCGCACGATGCGATGCGTAAAGTCGTTGCACGATATTCGAGCATAATAATTCGTACCAATGTCCGAGGTCTCCGTGACCAAATTTCTTCCTCAGTGGCAATTTGATCGATAAGCGAATGGTTCGGTATTTGTGGGTGCTTATATATGGTGCATGCTCCATTTTACACGCACGTGCAACTTCTTACGTTGGAAAAGCAATTTTTACATTTGTCATTCATGCGATATTCGCTCGCAAATTGCCATTATCGTTTGGCATTTATTTTTTATCCTTCTATGATAATAATTTGCCAATAATATACGTTTGAAAAAAGTCCTTAGTTGGTTGTGTGTAGGCGATGAAGTAAGCCGAGGGGAAAGTATAGATTTATTTGGTCGAATATTCGAAGTTAATTTTAATTCGAGTTTAGTTCGATTCGATGTAAGAATTAAGGGCCATAAATGACTGTGTCAGTAGACACTTATATCGATTTTCTCTCTCTAGAAGTACCCTCTTTTTTTTAATACTTTCGATTCGAGTGAGAGTATTCGCATCACGTGCCTATTAGAGAGGTTCACTAGATAGGATTTTAATGGTATGCCTTTTTAGCTCGTTATTCCAATGATTCTATTTTCACTTGAAAAAAAAAATGCTATTAATAGATAGGTACATGCGATTTCGAACGTAAACAATTATTTTAAAATCTAATTGTTTTTATTTCGATAACGAACCTTTCAACAAAATATTAATTAATGCTTATACTAATCTAATAAAAATCATCTTCGATTTGTTTTCGTTTCCAAAGTTCTATCTTATGGTCTTCTTCTTCTTCTTTAATCTGCCAACTTACGTCGTCTTTCCCTTTATGATGATCGTACCTTTTCAACGATGGCAACTCTTTGATTATTTTATCGTACGAGAAACACAATCGACCGATTTCTTCCACCGTCAATTGCAAAGCTCTGGTTTGCTGGTGAATTTCAGCTTCGGTGAGCATTCGAGCGACTAAATCGTGATTACTTTCGGGGAAAAGAAATCTGCAAAGACAACATAGGTAGAAAAAATGCCACAGAGGTGCTAATTATTTCGCAATGTATTCGAAATCCGTACTTTAGCGAGTTACCGAGAAATTTCTGCCTCGAGGTGAATATTGCCCCGACTACTTTCTCGACTATGCCAAAAGGAAGCGGAATTATTGGTGTGACATGAGGTTTGAAATGCACAACACCTACGTCCACTTTCGGTTTGGGTGAAAATGCACTACCTGCGAATTTCGAAGAATTAATAATTTGAGAAAAAGTTGAACGATGGAGGAAAAAATATACCAACCTGGGATAGTAAATTTATAATCAACTAGGCACCAATTCTGACACATGACTGATAATTTACATCTTTGTACGGTCATGACCGGAGCCACCATTCGCTCGGCTACTTCTTTTTGAAACGTTAAGGTCATGCGAACACGTCCATAACTCCATGCACTATTCCTATCACAATACGAACGAATATTAATACATTTAGGGCTCAAATTTGGTTTCAATCCGAGAATAATGTTTACTTTTCGGAAATATCTCGTAGCCATCGAATTATCAAAGGAGTAGCAACGTTGAAGGGTAGATTTCCGATGATGTGAATATCTGGATACTTATCTTCCCACGGTTTTCGTTTACTTTCGCTGAATGTTTTTTCAAAATTGTATCGTAGAATGTCTCCGTGAACGATTTCAAATGGAACCGGGCAGGCATCTTTCAACATCTGGAGAAAAATTATACAGATTAATAAGATGAAATTAATCAGATGCTCATTGCTGATTGCATCATGCTTACTTGTAAAGTGGGCAGAAATTGTTTATCTTTCTCGATAACGATTACTCTTTCGGCTCCTTTATGTATAATAGACCTGGTAATATTGCCAGGTCCTGGGCCAACTTCGCAAACCTCGGTACCCTTCACTTGTCCGGCACTTTTCACGATTTTAGTATTCAGTGTTTGGTTGAGTAAAAAATTCTGGGATAATTTTCGTACCGCTCTAACTTTGTACATTTGCATTAAATCCTTGATCGTCGGTAAAGGTAAAAGTCGAACGAGTTTTTTGGCAGATTGATCGGCGCACATTTTGAAAATTTAAAAATAAAACTACGAGTTGAAATGGTGACTTAATCGTCTTCTTCTGTCGGGTAATCGAAATTATCTAGGAAGGTTTCTTGTTTCACAGCGTACATAGTATACCCATAAACGAAGGTGGCGACGCTGCCCCAGAATAAACCCGATAGTCGACCACCTTTTAGTATGCGTTTGAATTCGAATACGCGTCTTCGATTATCCTTTTCGACCGCTTTGATTTGATCTTTGATGTATTCCGGTACTTTATCTTTATCGAAATCAACTTTGGGCATACGAGGTTCTGTAGACATGACGGTATTCCTAAAGAAAAAAGGTTTAATGAAGTAACTACCGGTTCTGATAATGAATGCTCAACTGAGTGTTCACATGTGCCAGGGTATTTGAGTGTTTACTTACTCGTGTTTTGGTTAGGTTAGTTTTCCATGAATGTTCGGTGATCAATAATTCTACACAAAGTATTATAGAAACGATTTTGAGAAAGATTCGCCAAATTATTGCTACAAAATTGATACTTTTATCAAAAATTCTCCTTCTCGACTTCCAAAAAAATAAAATCGCAAAATTTTTATCATTCTCAAATCAGTGTTGCCGGGGAAAGAAATAAAAAACTGTTGTTTACAAATTTAATTTATTCTCATTTCTGATTGGTCTAAGTCAATCGAGATGACCAATCAGAAAATGAGACTTGTTTTTGTTTTTCGTCTATAGGTAGTGCTCTAGTTGCTGCAATATTTTTTTTTAATTTAAAAAAATTTGAGTTTTTGAAAAACAACACCAAAAACACTATTTTTATTAAGAAAGTAGCATGCAATTATTTTACAAAATTACCTACATTTAAATTGAAATATTCATTACTCGACCATTAACAAAACCTCAATAATATTATGCAAATTGCAGAATTATCGAGAAATAAAAAACACAGCTGACTCGCGAAAAAAATTCGTTGAAAATTGACTACAAGATAATATCTTTAAATATATTGTAATACTTGTCATGATCGTGTAAAACTGCTAAAATTCCATTCTTCACTTTGAGTTCATTTTCACTCGAATAGTCTATATCTTCATTTTTGAGAGTACTCATCCTACCATGGAGGCTTCTTAAAATTGCATTGCCAGCGCATACGTCCCATTTTTTAATATACGTAGAATGTACGTAAGCTGACGCGTTTCCATTTATCAGTTGTAAAACTTTATACCCTTTATAAAAATAAAATAAAAAACATTATAAAACTTCATAGTGAAATTGTAAATTATTAAAGAGAATGGCTAAAGTTTCCAAGTACCTGAACCTCCGGCCTGTATAACTTTCGCTTGAGGAAGTCTATTTCTAATGGACTGCGACACTTCACCAGCATGAGATCTCGAAATTATAATATTTGGTTGACTATCCGACTAAAAAAAATTAATCACTCGAGATAATTGAATAAAATTTCAGCTTCAAAAACTTATGCCTTTAATTACTTTTTTCGTAGGTTTATTCAAGTCTGGAGAATTGGCTATTCCACTCCATGCCCACGATGTAGTATGTTCATGTTGATCGAAAGGCTGGTGAATTACGCCAATAACTGGAACTCCTTTCACAGCCACACACACCATGACGGTGACGTACGACGTTAGTTGTTCTGTAAATATGAGAAATCACGTGAAACGAACGCTAAGCAGATGGCTTTGCTGGTCAAATATCGAAGATTTACCAGTAAATTCTTGGGTAGCGTCGAGAGGATCAATCCACACAGTGACGTCTTCCACAGGTACGTACATATCACTCAACGTATTAATTTTTTCATCGCTCGTTGTGAGAGGCAAAGTTTCGGAGAATTGACTGCATTCGTCTTTGGATAAAGTTTCCTCCGATACTACCTGTAATATGGAGACAAATCGATGATAATTTTCAAGAATAATCTCATTGAAATAATTTATAGACTTACTTTCAAAGGAGGGAAAGTGTATCGTAGGCTGAAAAACATTAGACAGTGCGACCGTTTATCCGCATCGGTAACAAATTCATTAGCTCCTTCGCGAGTTTTACCTTTGCTCTGCTTGTCATACTCGGATGGACTTATCACTTTGATTTCCTCGCCTCCTTTTTCCGCCACGTTGATTGCAGCTATTAGAAGATCCTTTAGGTTTACTTCTTTCTCGTAAGATGGTCTTCGAGCAATCGAGTATAGTACAAATATGAAAGTTAAACCGAGGATGACAAAAAGGCCCAACGGATTTAGTTTAATGGTGCCACCGAGATTCATCATTGATTTTAAAACATATTGAATAATTTCAAATACAAGAATTAGTTAGGTGTCTGACAGCATTTTTCTTCCGGAAAGTAAATACGTATGGTTTCAACTAGTAATGCACCAACATGAAGACATCGTTGTTCTCAATTAGTTACTGAAAAAATTACGTGTCTAACTATCGTTACTTTGTCTTGAAGGTAGTAAAAAGTTATGTAATCGAAAAGAAATCCGAAAATTTTCAAGTTGTTGGTTTATCACTTTTTTATCAAATTTATCGATTGTAAACAGTGTTACCAAAAAACACATTAAAAATTATAACTTGGAAAATTGCTTGAAAAAAAAATGGAAAATCTTTTGGAAAATAAGAAAATAGATATTTTTATTCTTCAAAATAATTACAAATGAACGAATGAAAAATTCAGAACTGAACAGAACATAACAGCTCATTAGTAATATTTAGATTATGCTACGGTAGTATTTTTTTGTAAAGCTTTTCTCTGAATCACAGTTCACTGACCCCTTGACGTCCTGACTTTCTGTTTCTTTAGAGTGATTTCCCATTATTCAGGGAATATTTCTAAAAATAAAAATTTATCAGTATGACAATTGACAATATTTCGATACTGATAACCAAGAAAATGAAATGAAAACTTACTCGAAATAATGGAATTTAAATTTTTAACAACTTCGGAATCGGCATTCTCCACAAAAGGATTCAATCCTTTATCGCAACTTCGCGCAATCATGGGATCCAAAGGCAAACGCCCCAATAATGGTAAATTCAAGTCTTGAGCCATTTTCATCACACCTCCGGAATTGGCAGGGAAAATATCCGAACCAGTCTGAAAATATCGAATGTATAGAATATCTTTTGACGAATAATTTTTCCTCTCGACTTACCTTGCATTTTGGGCAAATGAAGGTGGACATGTTCTCTACAACTCCGACGATTGGAATGTTGACTTTTTGAAGAAAATTGATCTCTTTACGTACATCGAGAATAGAAATTTCCTGCGGAGTACTGACGATGATGGCTACTACGCCGGGGATATCTTTTAAAAATTGAGCTGTCGATAAATGCTCGTCCGATGTGCCTGGTGGTGTATCGATCACGAGGTAATCTAACGTTTCGCCCCAATCAACTTCGGTGAAAAATTGACGTATTAGAGCTGTAAGAAGTAATAGAATTAATATTTCGTGAGATGATATAGTAGAAGAATGCAAAAATGGTTCTTTTTTTACTATTTTTCTTTGGTCCTCGCCAGATCACTGCTTCGTCTTGATTAGCTAACAAGAATCCAACTGACATTACGCATAAATTATCATCTATAAACTGTAATTTACATTTTATTAGCATACTTCATTTATAGAAAAATTCAATAATTTCAACGTTGAATAATCAACTCACCACCGGCGACCATCCAGAACCGCTTTGATGTACCTGTAAATTTAGAACAGTTTTATTGTACTTTTCTTCGAAATTGACAAATTGTTCTCAACCTATACTCACTTTCTCATCTAATACTCCCATCACTCGAGGCATCGATGGTCCGCAAATATCAATATCGAGAACTGCAACCTAAAAAGAAATTCAATTTTAAAACTACACGTTAATTGAGATCAAAATTACAAAAAATTCGTACATTTTGATTTTCGTTTCTAGCTGCGAGTCCTCGTGCTAATAATGACGTCACGGTACTTTTTCCAACGCCTCCTTTGCCAGATAATACTAAAATCTTGTGTTTCACCGTACTCATCCTAGCTTTTACCAACTCAATACCTATAAGGATTTGAATTTATCAATATTTTATACAGAATAATCGATCGTTTGATACCAATTTTACGTTCATTTTCATACCTGGGTCGACTTTACTAGCTCCAGAGGAGCAAATGACTTGATTAGGGCATCCCTGGCAAGCTGACACTTTGCCAGCGGATTCGCTCTCCGTACCGGGACAATCTGTAAGCATAACATTAGATTGATGATTCAAAGCTACAGTGGTGTATTTTTTGTATACTTGGATGGAAAATTAGACGTAAATAATTAGAAATTAATCGAAAAAAGTACTTACGTTCCGGAACTTCCATTGTTTCTTTCTATCAATGCGTGAAAAATACTGATAAGATAATGTTTTGAACGTGTCAAGACGTCCGGTTCGTGCCAGTATTTGAGTGAAAATGGTTTCCAAAAACGTGAAAAGAACAGTTTGCCATTGTGCTCATCCAATCAGATTGCTTTGTTTGTGAGTTCGCGTTGAATGTGCTGCCATTTTTGTAAAAATTCTCCGTTGAGATAAATGTGAAAGAAAATTTTTACAACTACTTTTTATATTTTTTTTAAAGAAATAAACAAGTGGTTGATAAACGTTCAGAATTTCGTTAAATTTATAAAAATTTCAAGGATTTTATTGTTATCGTGTTGAATTATCATCGAAGAAAATTATACGAAATGTTATTCTCAAGTAGGTGATCTAAAATATATCCTTATGATCATTACCTTTGTAAATTTCAAGTAACTCTTTCGACTGTATAACTTGATTCTTGATTACGAATGAACTTTATTTTATCATTCTCTTCGTGGTTTAATTATAAAAATCGTGTTGTAGTTCCTAAAAAATTACCTATAAGAGCACTCACATTGAATGCTGTTAGTTCGAGACTGGAATCGACATCTGCAATGGGTAGATTAGCTGGAAAAGTTGCCATCGTAACTGCATCGACTGAAGGGTACGTAATCTCGAATCTACTGACAGTAATAATTTTCTTCTTTTTTCAAACTTTTACTGATATAAAAAAATTTATTCAACAGTATTGGATTTGCCATTGCCAAAAAACTGGCCATTGAAGGAGCTAAAGTTGTAGTGAGCAGCCGAAAAGAAGCCAATGTGAATGCAGCGGTAACTAGTTTGAAAAATTTCGGATATGAAAATATAAGCGGTATTGTATGTCACGTTGGTAAAAGCGAAGATCGTAAAAAATTATACGAAGAAGTGAGTACAATTTGGAAATCATTTCGAAGACCAACCAAAGGTTACAATAATTTTTTTTCAACAGGCTATCAGTAAATTTGGAGGTATCGATATATTAATTTCTAACGCAGCTGTCAATCCTTTTTTTGGTTTTACGTCTGACGTAAGTGTTGCCAATGTATTTTCATAAATTATAGAAATTCAGAAAAATTCTAAAGCTTGTATTATTGTCCAGTGTTCGGAAGAAACCTGGGATAAGATATTTGACATAAATGTAAAATGTGCATTTCTCCTCACCAAAGAAGTACTGCCCTACTTAAAACAAAGAAACGGTGGATCAATTATTTATATCTCTTCAATAGCAGGCTTACAACCTTTTCAGGTAATATATTCATTTATTTTTAGTATCGTTCGATAATGTTTTGCATAATTATTTACATGAAAATTACCTCGTAGATGTTAGGACCGTATTCTATCAGCAAAACAGCTTTATTAGGGCTGACTAAAGTTTTCGCCGATGAACTCGCTCCGTCCAATATCCGAGTTAATTGCATAGCTCCTGGAGTAATCCGGACCAAATTCGCTCGACAAGTTTGTTCAACCTAACTTTTTTTAAATAATCAAATTAATTTGAAATTTATTGATTTTTTTTTAATTCGATGTAGATTTACGAAAGCGATGTTGCTTACGAGCATGTTTTATCTCGAATTCCAATGAACAGGTAAATTTCTGAATATTCATTCGGATAAATCACGGTTTGTAATTTTAATCTTTTGAAACATTAATCATTCGATACAGAATCGGTGATCCAAGCGACGTCGAAGGTGTTGCTGCTTTTCTATGCTCTGATGATGCGAAATATGTTACCGGTGAAACACTCGTTGTATCTGGAGGAATGCAATCGCGATTGTAGAATTTTATCGATGTGGCTGATATCTTATACCTATTGTACCTTATTTTACCCGATACCATTTTTATCCTTTTTTTTTGTGGTTTTTGTTTATTATAGATTCGTAAGGGAGTAAATAAATTGGTTGTTGAATCTCATACAGAATTTTGTCCTACCTACAACATTCGCTTTGTGACTCGAGTTGGGTAAAATGAAATTATGCAGTCAAGAGAACAAATAAGATTAGACTGCGAAGTAATTTCATGCAGGTTTTCTTCTCATGGCACAAAAACTGTGCCAAAGTTTCAAAAAAATTACAAATGAAACCAATTGCATTGAATTTTATTAATTAATTTTTAACATGGTCTTCAACTTACATTTTGATGTAGGCTTTAGGGGCGAGCGAATTACAAATCCATTACAAACCCACATTTGTTTGAATCATTTTCTTCGGAAAAAAGTTATGTTTTTTTTTTTTTTTTTGAGAAAAAAATTCTCAATTTTTGGGTGAACATAATTTTTTAATTTTTGGAATAAAAAGTCTCCAATAAAAAAATAAATTTCGTTTCATTTAAAATTAGAAGAAAAAAAACTATTAATTTTTTGAAGAGAATAATTTCTTAGTTTTTAGAAAAAAAGTCTTTAGGTAAGCCTATATCGTTTTTTGGAGAATTTTTCTCCAATTTTTGAAACTAAAAATATTCTCAATTTTTTTCTGAAGGTTTTGGGAAGATAAAAATTTCTTCATTTCTTTAGTTGAAAATTTTTTCAAATTTTTGGAGAAAAAATTCTATAATTTTGTGTAGGAAATAAAAATTTTTTGAATTTATTTTGGAGAAAATGAATTTGAATTTTTTGGAACAAAAAAAATCATCTAACTTTTTTTTCGATTCATTTGTAAGACAAAAAGATGTTTTTTGAACAAAAAAAGATCTTTTGTTTTTTTTCGAGAAAAAAAATCTAGAAAATTTTTGCAATAAAAGCACTTAGATACTTCTGGAGGAAAAAAATCATAATTTTTTTGAGGTGATTATTTTAAAATTTTCAATTCTAAAAAAAGTAATTGATTTTTTTCGGAATAAAATTTTAATTTCAGTTTCTCTGAAGGAAAAACTTTTGCTTTCTAAAAAAAATTATTTCAAATTTTGGAATGAAAAATGATTGAAGAAAAATCTCAAATTTTTGGATCATAAAAAAATTTTGACTTTTTTTGCAGAGAAGAATTTTAATTTTTTTGTAAAAAAATTCTCAATTTTTGGAATAAGAAAAATGTTATTGAATTTTTTGCTAGGTATCTCTTCCCTATTTTTTTAAAAATAAGTAAGAATATTTCTTAAATGACTAGAGAAAAATCTCAAATTTTTTGGAATGTTAACTTTTTTGAAAAAAAGAATTTTGATTTTTTTTGTAAAAAAATTCTCAATTTTTGGTATGAAAACAATGTTTTTTATTTTTTTTATTTAAAAAAAAACTTTTGTTTTTTGAAGTAGGTAAAAATCTCTTCCCTATTTTTTTGGATTAGGAAAGAATACTTATTTCTCAAATAATTGAAGATCTCAAATTTTGTAAATTAAAATTTAAAAAAACAAAAAATCTTGAAATAGGTGTGAAGAAAAGATAACAAAAATGGAAGTATTTTTGGGAGTCTATAAATTTTTTAGCATAGTATATGCTTTTACGGAGACCAAAATGGGAAAAAACGACCCCAAAATCCGACACCAAATTGGGTTAGGTTAGGTTATATACATCGAAAGGTACGTTAGTTAGTCATGTCATATTATCATTAATAAACTTCCCCCATCCCTATTGGCAACTGGGGACTTATTAAAAAAAAAAAAAAAAAAAAAAAAAAAAAAAAAAGTTACATTAGGTTAGGATGACATAAAAAAACTTGGAAAATTTTTAATGAATTCGATTTCTTAGACATTATGTCAGACATTTTGAAACTTGTAAATTTTTTTGAAATTTTATGACTTTTAGACATTTTTAAGACATTTTGTCAGACATTCTGAAACTTTGTAATTTTTTTAGAAAAATGATTTTCAGACATTTTGAAACTTGGAATTTTTTTTTGAAAAATGACTTTCAGACATTTTGAAATTTTTTTATTTTCATTAGGCTTTTTTTAAAATTCTAATTGAAATTAATTTTTACGATTTTTAGACATTTTGTCACAGAGTAAAAGCATATTAGCATAGTATATGCTTTTACGGAGACCAAAATTGGAAAAAACGACCCAAAAATCCGACCCAAAATTGCGACCCAAAAATCTGGCATGTTGGATTAGGTTTGGATGACATAAAAAAACTTAGAAAATTTTTAGTAAATTCGATTTTTTAGACATTATGTCAGACATTTTGAAACGTAAATTTTTTTGAAATTTTATGACTTTTAGACATTTTCTAGACATTTTGTCAGACATTCTGAAACTTGGAAATTTTTTTAGAAAGATGACTCAAACATTTTGTCTTGTCAGACATTTTCAAACTTGGAAATTTTTTTAGAAATATGACTTTCAGACATTTTGTCAGACATTCTGAAACTTGGAAATTTTGTTACACTTTTTATTTTTTTTTGATTTTTTAGACATTATGTCAGACTTTTTGAAACTTGGAAAATTTTTTAATAATCATGATTTAATTTTCAAATTTCCATGGAAATTAATATTTTAATAAATTTTATGACTTTCAGTTTTTTTTTAGAAAGATGACTTTCTGACATTTTGTCAGACATTCTGAAACTTGGAATTTTTTTTAGAAAAATGACTTTCAGACATTTTGAAAATTTTGAAAATTATTTTTGACTTAATTTTAAATTTCCATGGAAATTAATTTTGATGACTTTTAGATATTTTGTCACGGAGTAAAAGCATATACTATGTTTCATATTTTCAAACGTAGTGTGGAAATAGAGCCAACTAGGGGGGTCCAGGGGGCGAAGCCCCTCCTGCCGAAGCGCGAATTGAATTGACATTTAATTTAATTTTTTGGAATAAAAAATTTCTCAATTTAGGTATACTATATATATACCTTTTTTTTCATGTTTTCAAATTTTTGAAGGAAAAAATCTCTGCTGTTTTTTTCCACTTTAAAAATGTTCTCAATTTTTGGAGTTGAAATGTTTTTATTCAAATAATTTTTTTCAATTTTTGTAATAGGTAAGGTACCTATTAAAATTACCGATTTTTAAAAAAATACTTTAAAAAAAATAGAATTGAGAAGTAGGTCATGAGAAATGAATATTTATCAATTTTTTGGAGGAAGAATATTTTTCAAATTTTTGGAGAAAATAAATCTTGTAAATTTTTTTATTGGAATTTTTTCTCAATTTTTGGAATAAAAAGTTTTCTCAGTTTATCAAACGAAAAGTTCTTCATTTTTTTTAAAGAAACGTTTCTAATTTTTATTTTCAAATTCAAAAATTTTCTCAATTTTTATATTTTTAAGAATAAAATATATCCCTGATTTTTTTGGAATATTTTTTTTCAAATTTTGTAATTGTAAACTTCCTGAATTATTTGTACCTATTATTTTTTTATATTTTTTTGGAATAAAATTTTTCTAAATTTTTTCTTTATAGAATAATTTTTGAATAATAATCTTTCTGTTTTTTTAAATGAAAATTTTCTGATATTTCGAGAAAAAAAATTATTTTGTGGGCCCAAATCAATTTTTAAAATCAGTATTTTAGGAAACATACATTTAAATTTTTTTTAATTGGACCCCTCTCTCTCCATCGATTTCGCATAACCCTCCAAAGATTTAAAAGTCGGCGGTCTGGGGCGGAGGAGAGGCCAATTGAAAAATTTTCTCAACAAGATGCAGAATAAGATTATAGACGAAATAATTTTGGTTATTATAAAAATTTCGATTGGACCCTTCTTTCTCCTCTATAATTTCATATAAGTCATCACAATTAACTATAAGGTACTTATTTAAAATTGGGGAAGGGTCAGATTGAAAAAATTTTCAAAAAAAAGTTGTAGTTTAAATTTCCAGAAATAATTTTGGTTATAACAAAAATTTCGATTGGACTCCTCCCTCCCCACCAATTTTGGATAATACAACATAGGTTATGAAACATTATTCAAGAATCAAGATCAAGATACATTATTGCATACAGGAAGAAGGTAAGGGGCCAAATTGAAAAAATTTTCAAACAAAAGTTTTAGCTTGAAGTTCTGGGAATAATTTTGGTTATAACAAAAATTTCGATTGGACAACTCCCTCCCCTTCAATTTTTGAATTATGTAGTACCTGGACTAGATTAAATCAGAGTTGGCTGTTTTAAACAGAGTTTGTTTTAAACAGTGTTTTAAACATGTTTTAAACACAAGAGAAAAAAACAGACGATGTTTTAAACAAAAAATCGTTTAAAACGGTTTTTATTGTTTAAAACATGTTTTTTTCTATTTGTGTTTTTTTTGTATTTTTTCGCGTTTTTCATCCACAGGCACAGACTACAGAGGCCTGAAAGAAATTATTGATTTGAAATGTTTTTCCAGCCTGTTTTTTGTTTTATTTTTCTTATAATTCATTTGAAATTTGATTAAAAAATGTGTTTAAACATATTTTAAACACGTTTTATTTATTTCAATTAAAAACATGTGTGAAGCAAAAAAAAAAATGTTTTTCCAAACATTCCAAACTATTTTTTATTTCATTTTTCTTAGAATTCACTAGAAATTTGATTGAAAAAATGTTTTTTAAACGCGTTTTATTTATTTTAATTAAAAACACGTTCAAAACAAAAAAACTGTTTTAAACAAAAAATACATGTTTTTTTTTTTTTTTTAAAAACTGTTTTAAACCCAACTCTGGATTAAATTAAAAAGGTAATATTCAAGTTGGTCAAATGATGCAGCAGACGACTTTTCGGAAAATATAGCCGATCGTAAACACAAGTCTGCCATCAAATTCTAATTTGCTGAATTTCATTTCAAGTTTCAAGCAGGCAAAAGTCAAGCTTTTGAACTTTTCTTTTCTTACCGCCATCTTTCGATTATGGCGCTTCTAACGTTCGGCAAAAGAACTACGAAAACATGACTCATTTTTCCCTGATAACGCGAGCATCGCTCGTGAAAGAAAAGGCGGTATCACTTTGAAGTTTCGTTTGTTTTGCTCCGTTTTCGTTTGATATAAAAATTCGCAGTACGTCCGTCTTTGCTCTTGGTCATTATATCGAGTGTTCACGTCGAAATTAATTTTCGTCGATATTTTCACCATACACCCCTGACATTTGAAAATGAAACGTAAATGAAGCTCGTAAAATAACGCGTTATCCTAAATATTCGTTCGTTGCGCGAATTTCCTCATCCAATTTGTAATTCGGTCGAAGGTAAGCGAAAAAAATTTCAGCTTTAAAAGATTCATCGAAAACACAATTACATCCTTAACACACTAACCTAGTTCATTTGAATTCTCTTATTTCATCTGGAATTTGAATAAAACACCATTTGACAGTTTCACAAGTTCATCTTCATGTTCAGTATTTAATTAGATTACTGTTACGATTACAATTTGATTACATCGAACTATTCTGTTTACAGGAGTTTCCACAGTGGATAAAGCGGGCAAAAAAAGTGGTAATCCGGCCCGATATGATGTTATGAAATGTGGCACGTGTAACAATGGTGAAAAAGCACCCGGATATCTACTCCACAATGCTAATACAGAAACACTACGCGCATTTAAGAAGGATCAGAAAATGAACGTGGAATCTGGCTTCACTTCCTATTCCTCTTCCGCTGGTCACTTCAACGACGAAGTGGATATTTCAACTCTAAATATTAAACCAATTCTGTGTCGCGGTGGCAAAGAGAACGAATATGTCAATATTATGACCACCGGCAAGAGCTTCCTAAAAGTTGAGCTGAAGAGCGCCGTTTATAGCAGAGGAAAATTATCTATTTGGGTGAAAATCACGTATCGAATTTATGAAAAAATATCGGACGACGATTGGATCGGATTGTATTACGCTGGTGAGTTATTTAAAATCATTTCTAGCTTTTTATTTATCTATTTTTTCGCTTTCCCAGAGCACCAGTTTGGGAAGAATACCATAATATCTGTACGTCGTCGTATAACTGACCTATTCGCGAATTTCCTCAATTGATTGGAAAAAATTGTACGATTCAGACCACCTGCTTTCATCATCGTAACTGTTCATTATGTAGGAGTATCCGTAGGAAGCTTCCATTCGAGTTTCGACGTTTAATTACGAATCAAAATTCCAATTACGAAACACGCAGAAAGGAAAATTTTAGCCAATTTCTAATATAAATATCCACATTTCGAGACGACGAATATCCTGCCCTGCGTCTTGTAACCTTGAACCGATTGAATAAATTAACTCGAAAAACAAACGCAGTCAGATTAAGCCTGCCAGGATTAAAAGAGCCAACGTTCTTGGAAATCTTAAAAATAACACGATCCAAATTCAGCTTTTCGATTTTAAACGTTCTCCAAGTGAGAAAATATTTCGTTAGGAGAGATGCAAACAATCCGAGGGATTTGAAATTGTACGATGAGTTGCTTCTAAAAAGTTTCGTCTTTTGTATCTCGATGAAATATGTAGATTTCGTGGGACCTTTGCGATTTAAAAAAATATGTAAAATATTCGCTGCGAAATTTCACAATATTCTGGGTACTTATTTCGTAATTCCTTTGATGTGCAAAAACCATAGAAATTCCATAAATTTAAAAAGGAAAATTTTCAGAGTTGAATTAGGAGAGGTAGGATCGAAGAACTTGGGTCTTTGACTTATTTTCTACCTGTCTAATAGAATTACGAGTAATTATGTAAATTGAAGACCTGATTTCATCTCTACGTAGAGATCTAGATCGTAATTTTTTAATTAAATCCTTATCAATCGTAGAACGACGCTAGATAATGCAGTTAAACGACGGTACTTAGGTATTGGATAATAATACGCCAATCAAGCGAACGAATTAGCTCAGATTGAAGAACTGCTAATTCGTCCGTGTTGGCGGGGAGTGGGAAGGGTCTACAAATACAACTCTTGACTCTGTACAGTGCACAAGTTGCTCTTGAACATTAGTTTTATCAACGCATTCGTCTCGTGCATTTATATGTTCGTGTTGCTGGCGTTCGTGAAATTATTTTATTTCGTGCTGTTGCATTCGCGGTGCATTATTTTTCGTGGTTCTATTTTTTGAATTTTTTTGTTTTACGAGTTCGGTATTTTTATTGCAATTTGACTGGTTTTTTTTTTGGAGAACTTGTTTTCGCCGGTGTGGATGATTTTTTTGCAATTTTTATTGGAAGGATTCTTGGATTTCTTTTTGGTTAGCTGAAAGGTATGTTACTGGTGATTGATATTGTTGGTAGTTTTTATTTCGTTGGTTTTTTTGGGCCAGAAGTGATTGAATTCGAGTCTTTTGTGAGGTTTATTTTCAAATTATTTCGTATATGGCCTTATTATGAACGTACCTACATATTTCAGTTGCGAAAACTGATGAGACTGCAATATTTAGATATGGTGGAATTTTCCTCTACCTTTATTCAAATGTTTTACCTTTGAAGAGTATCGAATTAGTGGATTCTTAATATAGGCTGATTTTCATTTTACTGAGAAGTATCGAATTAATTACTTGATAATTAAAATGTGCCTTTATTATAGGCTGTGGTATAAATTTCGTATTAATTACGCAATGTATTCCCTCCCCCTCCCAAAAAAACCATATAAAATCTGTGATTTCCTTTATGAACTTTTTACAAAAAATCATGACAATCACATTAATCAAGAAAATCGTAATTAAAATTATTTTATCTGATAAAATTACGATTTTGAACTTTTTTGAAAAAATACCTAATCATCAAAATTCTTTATTATTTTACAATTGAATAATCACTTATTGTTTTGAAGAGAGAGTTAGCTAATATGACCGCCCGATAAACCAGTTAAAACCGTCGGTTTGATGTCGATTTTAGGAAATCGATCAGATCGATCTCATCTAAAATCGATGTCAACATTATGGGTGACATTTTAGTCGAATTTAGTCGATAATCATTTAATGTCAATATCACTCTTGAATCGACGTGTTTTTAAAGTCGATTTGAGGTATGAAAAAATCCAAAAGATCTAACCATAAATCGATTAAAAAGAGGTTAGATTATAAAAATCACAAAATCAAACTGATGGTAAATTATAGTAATTTGAAGGAAAAAAAATCAGTAAATCTGCATTCAAAAAAAAGTTTAGTAAGTGAATATTTACAATTTCAAAAATTTTGAATATTTTGTAAATTTTGATCATGTTTAAAGTTTTTGAAAATTTCAGTTTGGTAAAAACTGATGCTTGGAAAATTTTTAAAATTATATTAAATTCAGAATTTATGTCATCTTTAATTTTTAATAAATTTTTGAACTTGAGTCAATTTATCGTTTGATAAAAATTTAGGAAGAAAAAAACGATGAAAATTAAAAATTTGGAAACAAGTGGAATTTTTGCCATTTTTAAATTTTAATAAATTTTCAAACTTGAATCAATTTTTGAAGTTATTTGATGAATTTTTGGTATGAAAAATTTAAGGAATTATAGTAAGTAAGTAAGTAAGTAGTAAGTACATTGCAGATATTAAAAAAATCTTCAAAATTTTAAAAATTTAATAGAAATTTCAAAATTTTATTATTGGAATTCTCAATTCTCATCATTAGGCATCAAATTGGAATAAACATTAAAATTCGACAAATAGATTTTTGAAGTTGATTTATTTTCTATTTTTTTCTAAAAATTCAAAATTTGAAAAAAAAAATTGATAGCAACTGGAATTTTGATTGTTTTTAAATTTGATTGAACTAATTTTTGAAATTGGTTTAACTTCCAAAGTTTGATTTGTTTTTGAAATGTAGTATACGTAAGTTGGTATCTTCAAAATTTGGCGAAAATTAAAAATTTGGATCATTTTTGAAATTGGGTTAATTTTTAAAATTCAACCAAGTCTTCTAAAAATCAAAAATGTGAACAGAACAATTTATAAATGTTTGATAATTTATTTAATTTTAAAAAATGTGATAAAAATTCCAACTTCTCGAAATTTAATAAAAGAAATTAAAAAATTTAAAGATTTGGTGTATTTTGGAATTCGAATGAAAATTTTCAAATTTTAATTAATTCTTCAAGTTGAGTCAGTTTTTATTTTTCCGAAATTTACAAACAGCTAACTTGAATCTTCAAAATTTGATGAAAATTCAAAATTTGCAATAATTTAAACAAATTTTTATAATAAGTTTTTGAAATTGAATCAGTTTTTCAAGTTTATAGATTTTTACAGTTTTAATAAAGATTTTGTAAGTTTTGTACAGGTTAAAATTTTGAGTAAAAATTCAAAATTTGAATAATTATTTTTAATTATTTCTTTTTTTTGAAATTGAGTTAATTTTTAAAGTTAGATAAATTCTTACTTATTTTTGTACATTTCAAAATTTCTGATGAAAATTTGGAATTGAGTCATTTTTATGTCTAGGAATTTTTTTTTAAGTCTTCAAAGTTGGACCATTTTTGAGATTTCCAATATTTGGTAAAAATTTCATAATTGGCGTAATTCATGAATTGAGAAATTGATAAAAATTGAATTGATTTTTCAAATGACCAATTTTTACAGTTTTGACAATTTTTAAAATTTTGCACACCTTGAAATTTTGATGAGAATTAAAAATTTGGTAATTTTTAAATTTTAGTAAATTTTCAAAATTGTTCTACTTAGATGTTTCTCAAAATGCTTAAAATTTAGTGAATCATTAAAATGAAATTTGATGAAAATTCAAAAGTTTTATTACAATAGGAATTTCGATGATTTTTGAATTTTAAATAATTTTCGAAATTAGATGTGTCTGAAATAGTTAATGAGTTGTGTAATTTTTCAAAAATTCAGTAAACGCAACTAAAGTTTGGTACTGTTTTAAAATTCAACTAAATTTTCAAAAAATGTCAACAGTTCTGTTTGTAAAGTTTGAAATTTTGTAAAAATTAAATATTTGCAATAATTAAAAAATTTTGGTAGTTTTAAAAATTTTGTTCAGCTTGAAATTTTAATGAAAATTCAAAATTAGGTTTTTTAATTTGAATAAAAACTCATAATTGGAGCAGTTTTTTTTTTTTTTTTTGAAAAATTACCAAATGAATAATTAATAAAATTTATTGAAGAATTTTAATTTGAAATTTTTAAAAAATTGATAGAAATTCAAAATTTGGATAGATTTGAAAATTCGATTGCAGTTGGAATTTTGGTAATTTTTTTTATGAATAATCAAAATTTGGATCGTTTTGATATTGGATTAATTTTTAAAATTCTGCTAGATTTTCCTAAAATATAAAGTTTGATTGATTTTTAAATTTGGGTAAAAATTAAAAATTCTCGAAATTTTTGAACTTTTCATGTAATTTTTTTTTCAATTATGAAAACCAGGAAACCTTGACATTTGGTAAAAATTCGAAATTTGATGCTTTTAAAATTTTTTTCATGGCACTCAATTTTGAAAATGAAACGAATTTAAAAATTAGGCAATTCTTGAAATTTGGAATTTTTTCAATTTTGAAAAAATTCTTTGAAGGCCCTGCAAAAGTCCTGCTTTTTAATTTTGGGATATTGTTACACACTTTGGTGTTAGATTTTTTTTATAAAATTATTTTTAGATTTTTAATTTATTATTTCAACAATTATTTTAAAAATTAATGATTTCAAGATTTTGATTCAAAATCACCTGGAAAATTATTTTCTCCATCACTGGTCAATAATAACGAACCGGATACAACCTCCAGACTGATCGTACTTGAGTAGGTAGGGAGACTAAAATCAAACTTTTTTGAGGAATAGACTCGATGAAGGCTCATCTAGGGAGTATTTTACCAAAGTATGAGTGACTGAATTGCAAGTTTACTCTCTCCTCTTTCCCACGATACGTCGTCGTCATAAGTAGGTGTGTTAGAATTGAAAAAAATCCCTAATATGGAGCGATTTAAAGAAATTCTATTTATGGAACCGGTTAAATTATTATGGCGAATTTTAAAAATACCCGAAAAATAAGTACATAGATAGAGGGTTTAGATCATAGAGGTTAGAAAAGAAGGGTACACCTTTGACGAACGAAGTGCTATTTCGCGCAATTATGGTAGCACGTTAAACCGGAAACAGAATATGGTGAATCGGAAAGGATACGGCATGGCGACGAGTTCCTTAATGAGAATTGAGAATAGGGAAAACAGAGCTGGACGAGAATTTGAATAAGAAGAGAACGAGCTCAATGCTCGCTTAAAAGACGGTATCGTACGTTTCCGTTTTGGAACTTATGTGTAATATCCGGCGCACGCACCGCAGATTATATGTACATACATATACAGTCATCTCATATAGAACCCCCTATCCTACCCTCTTTTTTTTTTTTTTTTTTTTTGGTACTCAGAAGCTCCCTCGCGGCCTGCTTTTCCGTTCCCTGAAAACCAGCCCATCTAAAATGATTGTAGGATCTACATTATTAGGATCTAGGCTCGGATCTATTCGACTCTATAACTATAGGCAGAGATTTACCAATCGAGAAATTGGTCACGACAAAATGTCAGCTTATTTGAAGAATTCGTGCGTAATGTGGTAGCCGGGACGACGACGAAGACGGTCGACAGTCGGCTCACGAGGACCGGATGAAGACGCTATTTGAATATCTATATCCGTGTTCGCCAATTGTGTATAGACGAACGACCTCGTATACCGAATAATTATCCGAGCATTCGAGCTCGAATATCGATAAGAGTTCTATTTTCTAGTCATTTTCACCGACGTACCCATGTCCAGTCCGGTATGGTTCGTGTCGATGTAATCAAGGTTTTGGAACCAACTGTGGGTGGGTCAATTTTTAAAATTTTTTTCGAATCAATTTAATCACGTGAGGCGACTCAAGAGTCAAGATCCTACCCAATTTTTGAGGGGAAAAATGTAGAAATGAAGTTTTTCTTCCTTTCAATTTTTTTTTAAAATTAGGTAGGTACATTTTTTCAAAAAAAGTTAAGTGATTTCAATACAAAAAAAAATTGTAATAATTTTTTCAAATCTTCGATGATTTTTCTTTCAATTTTTTTTAAAGGTGTAGTCATTTTATAACCTAAAAAAATTTTTCTTACAGATTTTTCTTGAAAAAAAAAAATCAGAATAAAATTTTCTTTATTATAAAAATACTTGTCCATTTGTTTTATTATTTTACTGTTCATCCTTTTTTGTAACTGATCAAACTCTCAAAACCACTCCGGCCTCCGCCACCCACAATGTGAAAATTCCTCCAACAACGCTGCTACGTATCATCTGAAATGCCCTCATTTATAAAAACGTCGAACCATCGATTTATAAATAGAATAATTTTGTGCAGCTCATATCCACGATACTTCGGGTATCCTTTCTTCATCTGTGTCAAAATTCACGCTCTGTTAATATCACTAATTCTGTCAATTTTCATCCTTATAAAATTGTCACGTGATGTACGAGCAGGAGGAAACCCATATTATACTGGACTGGATGGTGCGACGTTCAATCATAACGAAATTAAAAAATTTCCCAACCGAATAGAAGGATAAAATTGTATTACATCGAATCACTCACTCTTCTCGTATATTTTTATAGCTTTTTATGTACGATGAGACGATGATGACGTCATACCATTTTTTCCTCCTCTTTTTTTGTCGAGGATTCTCATTGTTGAAAATATTGTAACGCATTTTTTGGAAAATTTTGAATAATTCTCGAAGAATTTGAAATTTTCAAGGGTCGATTTCTGTGGGTACGTCTTTATTTTTATATTTCGGTAAACGATAAAATGAGAAGCGTGATTTTCGCTTTATTTATATCGCGTTATTTGTAGAAAATTCCTTCCCAATGAGTTTATTTCTGTTATAATTTTCGAGAAATTATGAAATTCTATCGGGTTAAAAATAAGTCTTCATCAGTTGAAGGTATTTCATCTTCAGTGCTAAAAAAAATATGGATTTGTTTTAAATATATTTTTTTTAAAGGGGAAAAATTATCAGTTATTCGAATCGAAAGTAATTTTTTTTGTTGAAAGTTTACAATATGAACTTTCTCGATTTGACCTTGATTTAATGAATTTTTCAACACACGTGTTTTCGGAGACAAATGAAGATTTTTGAACTGCGATCAATTTGTGGAGGGAGGGGGGATGTTTAAATTCGAAGTGTACAATTTTATTAGGTATTATAAAAACTTCTCTATTGTTTTTATATCTTTTTTTTTGGATCCTCCCCCATATGGGGGGGGGGAGTATTTTTCAATTTCGCCTAACTCTCTCCTAGTACTTTTAAAACTCATGTCATTCAAGAATTTGTGTGAAACATCAAACAATAAAAATTTAATTTTGAACAAAATTTTTGAAAATCTTTGTTTTGTAAAAAATGATAAAGAAATTCTGTGGTGATCATAAACTCTGAAAAATTAGTATTATTTTTAATAAGTAAATATTAAATGAAAATTTTTAAAGGTTATTTCAACAGGAATTTAAAAAAATTTGAATTGAAAATAATTTTTGAACAGTCTTAGTATTTTAATAAAATTTTAAAAAAAGTTTATAAAAAATATTTTTAAAAATCCGTGTTGGAATACAATTTTTTAAAATTTGCTTTTGATGAAAGTTTTTGAAAATTTGTGTTTGAGCAAAATAAAAAAATATATTATACCTACTTGTATATTCAACAAAATTTTCTAAATTTGCATTAGAATAAAATTAAGAAAAATTTTGTGTTGCAAGAAAATTGGTATTTATAATTATGATATATCGCTAAATTTTGAAAATCGGTGGTAGTTCGTCACTTTATCTTAAATCTTTCGCACTCCCACTTCTAAAATTTTTAAACTTTTGTGTACCCAAATTTTATTAATAATTTTTCATAGTGACTTTGTCACCACTCACGTCCTAATTAGGTATATTATACTTACTTTTTGCTTCTATTTTTTTAAAAGTTTATTTCTTTTCTATATTTTCTATCTCAGAGGAAAAAGTTGATTTTGTTTTGAAAAATAAAAAAATCTATTGGGGGCTGTGGTTTGTGAAAAACGAAACAGTTGTAAAATTTTTTTTTGTTGTAGCTATACACGATCAAACAAAAAAAATAATTAAAAATCGTCCAATTTTTTAGAGGAAATTTTTCAAAATTTTTCTAAAAATTTAATCGACATTGTTTTGAAGGATTTTTGAAGAAATCCTCTTTTTTTGAAAATAAATTCTTACCTACCTACTTTCAAATATTTGTTGAAAATAATTGAAAATCATAGATTTTTAAAAAAATACCTAGAGGTACATACAAAAGTCGCCCAAATTTTATTTGTAAGCAAAAATTAAAAAAAAAAATTGAAAACAATTATTTACCAAAGTTCATTTAATTTATTTATTTTTGAAACGAAATATTTCAAGTTTTTCTTTAAAAATTTCAATTATTCTACATATCAAAATTTTTTCAGAATCATTACTTTTCACAAGAAATTGTCTAAAAAAAATGTATAAAAAAATGCGTACTTTTTCTGCAACAATTAAAAATCGATCAAGACATTCTCAACAATACCTAAATTTAACAAAAAATTTCCAAAAAAATTTTAAAGGGAATTTTTTTAATTCTTTCTGAAAATTTTTTTTGAAAGAAAAAACTTTCTATATTTTTGAGAATTTTTTCTAGGAATTTAAAGAGAAATTTTCAAAAAATAAAATCCATTCAGCATACTTGATTCTCTTTCTGAGATTATTTCCAATAGAATTTTTAATGAAAAAATAAATTTTTATAGAGAATTTCTATAGAATTTTTTTTAAATATATTTTTTGGAAAAATTGAAAAACATTTGAAAATTTTCAAAACAAATCTGAAGAAAACAGATTTATTTAAAAAAGTATTTCATCAAATTTTTAATTGAAATAATACGCATCATTTTGTTGAAAAAAAAATTAAAGAAACAGGGGACTTAAAATTTGTAACGTTTTTCTGCAATATTGTTCAAGGAGAATTTTTTCGTGAAAAATTTCAGTTCTGTTCAGCAATTTTTATACTTAGAATTTTTTTATTTGTTTATTTTTTTGAATTTTTTTTTAAATATAATTTTTAAGGAATTTATAAATATCTAATTTTTGAATATTTTTCGTAGAGGATTTTTTAATAAGAAAATTATTCTCCTCATTTGCATTTTTTGTAAAAAAAAATTAATATTAGAAAATACTTTTTTCAAAAGGAGCTTTCAAACGTAGCTGAAATTATTTCCAAGATTTTGAAGAAAATTTTTCCAAAAATTTAAAATTAAAAAAAAATTGAAAATTTTCCATCGATTTTCCTGTGGAATTTTTTCAAGCAGCATTTGAAATAAATGTTTTGAGGAATAAATACAATATTTTTCTATGAATTAGAAAAAATAAAAAAAAATAAATCTAAAGGAAAAAATTTCATTTTTTTTTTGTATGTAGATAAAAAATCAGAAAACCTCCCATGCTAAATTTTCCAACCTCCTCAATGGCAGTCCTCACTCGTACTTATTTCCAAATATTACAACCATTTTATAGGACACCCTGTAGGCTGTATCCATGCAACATGCACACGATTCTTTATCTACTTACAAATAAGACAACCAGTTTGTAACATCTTAGGCCAACCTTGTATACTAAGCTATCGGCTAAATACCGTTAAGTCTCCGGTAGGCACAGGCGCATTACAAAAAAAAAACAGCAGACATCGGTACGCTGTTCTCGATGAGCATTTTTTCCTCCTCCTCCTCGTTCGCAGCCTACTCACACCATCTTAACCGCCACCGCACTCTATTATAAAACCGCTGCGAACCGCTAAATATTTACGAGAGAGTGTATCTCTCTCTCTATAAAGTAAACCAGTTACAAAGCGTAGTAAACCGCATTATACATAAAACCGTACGTACGTAAATTTGCGTGAAAGAAAGAAAGAAAGAAAGAAAGAAAGAGAGAAAAAACCGCCATCACTATCGCGACCACCGCCCTCGCCCAGCCCTGCCACGCTAAATATAACAGTTTAACCGTATCCTAGGTCAATGTTACCTATTGGTATACATTTCTCAGCTGTACAGAATCGGTTTCCGGCTTTAAATTCGCGCCACAGCCGCAGCCACAGTCGATTCAGTTCAGTTCGACTCTCTTTTGAGAAACGGTACAAGGTACAAAGCTAGCACATTCGCATGGCGCGGGCGCGCCCTCCGAAATTTCACATCCGTGTACGCTTCGACTTCCGTTTCTTTTGAGACTATTTAAACGTGTGGCCTTTTGTCGTCGAGTCGAGAGAAAGTACCCACACATTCGTATATATGGAAAGGAAAAGGCAAAAGTGCATACAGGCAACATAAGTCTCTTGTACGTATATCATACATCCAAAATCATATCCTTTTTTTCCCCCTGCTTTGAACCGGTACTGAGAAGAAGAGGAGGCCTGGGGAGGGGTATGTACTTTTATCTATGCAGGATATTTACACGAATGCCTACCAAAAAATACAATGAAGTACCTATGAATAGAAAAAATTACCACAACGATTCATTTACAAATTTACTCCATTATGACACGAGCTAATAGGAAACATAACAATTATTGGTCTAGTGTTCGGAGCGTGTGCTTCCCCTCCCCTCCCTCCCATCGACCAGCTCCTATTAGGACCATACCCTGGAGGGGTGTTGTTATTTCCACCAGTCTTGGTGAGTTGTTCAATGAATTGAATCAATTGAATCTACAAAATTTTATGTGGACTTGGAATAATATTTCTTTCAAGTTTCAATTGACATTTTTTTAATTGAAAATTGGAGGGGAGGGAGGGTCCAATCGAAAATTTTGTAATTACCAAAATTATTTCCAAGACTTCAAGCTACAACTTTTGTTTGAGAATTTTTTCAATTGGACCCCTCTCTCCCCATCAATTTTCCATAACACTCTGAAGATGCTAATTGAAAATTAGAGATGGGAGAAAGGAAGGGTCAACTTGAAAAATTTTTCAAATACAAGTTGTAGATTATGATCCTAAAAATAATTTTAGTTATTATAGAAATTTCGATTGGATTCCACCCTCTCCTCTGATTTCATGTAACATCAGGTAGTTACTTTTTCAAAATTTGAGGGAGGGGTCCAATTGAAAAAATTTTCAAACAAAAGTTGTAGATTGAAGTCCTAGAAATAATTTTTGTTATTATAAAATTTTCGATTAGATCCTCCCCTTCCCTCCAATTTTGCATAATATAACTTGAATACTTTTTCAAAATTAAGGGAGGGGTCTAATTGAAAAAATTTTCAAACAAAAGTTGTAGATTGAGGTCCTAGAAATCATTTTTGTTATTATAAAGTTTTCGATTAGATCCTTCTTCCCCTTCCCTCCAATTTTGCACAATATAACTTGAATACTTTTTCAAAATTAAGGGAGGGGTCTAATTGAAAAAATTTTCAAACAAAAGTTGTAGATTGAGGTCCTAGAAATCATTTTTGTTATTATAAAGTTTTCGATTAGATCCTTCCTTCTTTCCCCTCCAATTTTGCATAATATAACTTAACCCTTCAAAGTCACACATGAAAATTTAATAAATTGCAGTAACTTTTTCAGTTTTTCTGCAAAAAAAATAAAATTGGTATTGATTTGTGTATTTTTTATGGCGAATCTAAATTTCTTGTCAGAAATTTTTTCTGATCAATGGTTTTCTCAAAAAAAATAATTTTCTCCCCCTTACTTTCGTGAGTTTTTAATGATTAGTCAATATCTTGGAAACAAAGGGTTGTATTGAAAAATTATTCCTTCAACACAGATCGCAAATTTTATGATCAACAATTTTCGTTATTATAAACCAACCGTTGATGAGAAAAATCATGAAATATCTAAGTAGAGAGAAAATAATAAGCCCCCGCCCCTTCAATTCACGAAGTAGGCAGGCAATCCGCTTTGCAATCATAATGTACCACTTCATTGCGCGCGCAGGCACGGTGGTAGGTTGTTGCCGCGTCGCCTCCCCTTCTACCGTTTACGGTTGGAGAAAACCCGGTATTAGTGAATTTCACTAAGTGTGACTTTGAAGGGTTAAGATACTTTTTCAAAACTGGGGAAGGTCTAAATTGAAAAATTTTTCAAACAAAAGTTGTAGATTGAAGTCGTAGAAATAATTTTTGTTATTATAAAATTTTCGATTAGATCGTTCCCTCCCCTCCAATTTTTCATAATATAACTTGGATACTTTTTCAAAACTGAGGGAGGGGTCTAATTGAAAAAATTTTCAAACAAAAGTTGTAGATTGAGGTCCTAGAAATAATTTTTGTTATTATAAAATTTTCGACTAGACCCTCCCCTCCCCTCTAATTTTGCATAATATATTTATATTATTGAAAGCTGGGGGAGGTAGGGGTCCAACTGAAAAAAATTTCAAACAAAATTTGTAGCTCAAAGGCTTGGAAATAATTTTGTTCATTACAAAAATTTCGATTGGACCCCTCCCTCCAATTTCGAATAAAATAAATGTTAATTGAAAGAAATACATATTACAAGTCCAGAATCTGAACTGATGGAAGTACGTAGTATGAGCAATTTCGTTCATATTCACTAAAAATCCGAGCAACTACACACCCAGGCTGGTGATAATAACAACACCCATATTGGAGGATGGATAGATTTTTCAATACATTTAAATGTAATCGGTGGCACGAGCTGTGTGCGAAGAAAGTTACCAATGCCACGGTCCGGTTCTAATTCGGATACCTCGAAAAGCCAACTGTCACACTGAACTTTATAATCAACGGCCCCTCTCGGGCTCTCGGCTAGGGTGGGAGAGACAGAGACAGTGACAGAGAAACCCGGCCAATATCTTAAACTGGCTATATCCGGTCTCACTAAAATTCTCTCTCCAGCCTCATACAATTGATATATAGCGTCATATACTATAATACTATGTGCCTTTAGCGTCATCGACTCATCGTAGTACTATCTAAAATCGTGTCGTTTATAAATGAGAATACTCGTACAAAGCCTGGGCTCGCACAACAATACACATCTCCTCTCAGTGGTATGTGTTGCGCTGGCACGTTTCAAAATCTCATTATTACAACTTCTTATTTGTGTATGTTGGCGTGTGTAAAAAAAAGGGGGTAAGATCGGATTCGTCAATGGGCACCATTGTGCCGAATGACCTTCTACTCTATTCATTACATCGTTTTACTATTCGTACAATAAAAAAAATATATATAAAAAAAGAGGAAAGAATAGTGGCGAGAAAATAAATACCTACTAAATCCGGTGCAACAAAAAATCATCGCCTACCCATGGATACCCATTGACCATTTGGTAACATCAGGCCGGAGATACGCGAATAAGTCGAGGAATAGGAGACGTGATCGATGGACGTATTCGAGAATTAACAAAGTTAATTTGTACATAATATCCTGTGTCATAAATAGCTGGTGTGGCTTCACGAAAACGTGACGAGGCTTTTTAAGACCAGAGCTGAAACTTAAGATGATCGTTAGTCGATAATTTTTCCCATTTATGGATCGACAGTGTTATAGAATAATTAATAAAACGCTGAGATGAACAAATTTTCAATAAATTGTGGATTTGAATTCAATTACTCGAGTTTGAAAGATCCATTTTTTTAAAGCTGATATGTGAGGAAATTATTAAAATTCTGAAGAATCATTTAAAAAATATAATTCAAATTTTGGTAATTTTTAAATTTTAATAAATTACCAAAATTGAGCCAATTTTTTAAAATTTTGAAATTGAGTTGTTCTCTGACATTTAAAAAAATTTGTAGGTATAAATTTAACATTATTTTGAAAAAAAAATGAAAATTGAATTAAAATTTGTATTTGGGAAATTTTAAATTTCAAAAATATTCATAATTGGATCATTTTTGAGGTTTGAATAATTCCTACTGAAATTCAAAATTTCTTAATTTTCAAAGTTCGAATGAATTTTTCAAGTGGAATCAATTCTTAAACTTTTTTCAATTTAACAACTTCATTAAAATCCGGTGGAAATGAAAAATTTCAAAATTTTTATAATTTTTTAATTTAAATTTTGGGAATATTTTAAATTGTGAAATTCAGCTGATCTTTGAGTTATTTCAAAATTGGTATAAATTAGCAATTTTAAAAATAAAAAAAAATTGTAATTTATGCAATTTCTATTGAATTTTCAAAATTTGATCAGTTTTCGAAATTTTGATGAATTCTCACAATGAAATACTTACATAATTATTCTTAGAATTCGGCAAAAAATCAAAACTTTTCAATTTTTGAATTTTGATAAATTTTTTGAGTGGGATCGATTCTTGAAATTTTAAAAATTTAGTCAAATTCTTTGAAAAGAAAAAAAGAAACGAATAATTAGGTATTATTAAAAATAGTTGGTAAGAAGTAAGATTTTTTTTTACAAATGAACGATTTTTTCTCCGAAAAATCGAAATTTCCTCTCAAAAAATTGGAAGTTTTTTCAGAAGAATTAGTGGGTACTTCGTCGAAGAATAAGAAACATTTTTCTCACTAAAACTTTTTTTTTTTTTTATTCTATAAAAATTTATCGAAAATTTTTTTTATTTACCTATTTAAAAAAAAAAAGTGACTAAAGTACCTATGTAAAAACAATTCATGAAAATTGAAAATTATTACTTAGAAAATGGAGAACTCCTCAAAAACGAAATAAAAAATTATTTCAACATGTGAATTTGAAAGTGTTCAAAAATTGGGGGTTTTCAAATACTTACCTAAGAAAAACGTTCCAAAATTAAAAAAATTGAAAAAAATTGATATTTTTTTGAAAAATGAAGACTTTTTAAAAATTAAAAGTTTTTTCTATATACTAAGTCTTTTTGCCAAGCACACACAATTTTTTTCGAACTTACGGTTTTTTAGGCATTATAATATTTAAATTTGGAATCTTTTATCAAACAATTTTTGGAAAAACAATTTTTTAAAAATCAAAATTATTTTAGGAATCAAAATTTTTGAAAATTTGAAAACTGATACCTAACTTCGAAAATTTAATTAATTCATAGAACTTTTTAGAAATCAAAATTTAAAAAAATTAAAAATGTTTCATAAATTGAAAATTGTTTTGAAATTAAGGTCAAAAACTTACAAACTGAACATTTTTATTTTTTATTTATTTTTTTTTTGTTGAAAATTCAATATTGATATTTTTTACAAATTGAATGTTTAAATACCGAGGTACTTAAAAATTAAGTTTTTCAAGAATTGAAATTTCTTATAAAGTAAAAATTGAAAAACAATTAAGCCAACGATTCAACTATAATTCTTCATAATTGTACAGAAAATGCATAATTTTTCATTAAAAATGTCAATTTTTTCAAAAATTTTGCACTCCATTGCAAGAGTGTTGCAAAACGTCGAAATCAACGAAAATACTTGTATAGGAAGAAATGGGAGGGGGGTTATTAGTTAGGTATTATTTAAGTGGCAGTGGAAAAATTTTGGTTACCTTTTCCATCATTTTGGTTAGTTTTTTGACATTTTAGGTTACCTAAGTGTTTTTTTTTTGTTTTTTTTTTAATTTCGCTCCGATGTATTAAATATTTTTTAATTTCTTATCAAGTAAGTACATTTACCTATGAATTTTCAAAAAAAAAACTGATTTTATTTTAATTATCTTTTAATCACCATTATCTTTAATTTATTAGTTTTTTTCTTTGCTGTTTAATTTTATTTGCTGTAGTTTTTTATATTATAAAATTTTCATTTCGTCAGAGTTCCTTTCAATCAGATTTATGATTTTTTCAGTTATTGTTTTTTATTATTATTATTTTTTTTCAAAGCTCAACTATCTTGAAAAATTTCTAATATTCCAAAAATTGATTATATTATCCTCCGGCCCGAGCAGCACAATCGACAAATTATCGAAATAAAAAATCGACAGAATATCGAATTCGATAAAGTGTCGCGTTAGTTCCGCCTAAATCGTGAAATTATCTTTCGATATATACAGGGTGTCCCGTCACCAGTTAACACCCCTTCACCAGCGATATAGTCAACTCAAACTAAGCTCGTGTACGAATGTTTGCCGACCCTGTGAATTGAAGGGGCAGAGATATGCTGAACTGAAAATTTTTTATTTTCAGTTTTGTTTCAGATTTTTATCCATGCGTCACTCGACAATCGAGATAGGTAGAAAGTTGCACTTTGCGGCGTTGAAAAGGAAATTTTGTGTAGAATTTTTTAGTGGGGTTGATAATTGTATTAGGTGATCAGGGGGGTCTGTACTGTATTGAATATCTAAAAAAACGTGTCCAAAAATTGAGATTTTTTTGCAATTTTTGAGGAAATCTCAAGAAAGTTTCATCATTTGGTATTATTATTATGATTTGCCTTACATGAAAAAAGTTCGACCTTTCGAATGCCGCAAACCGGACTCTTCTATTTCACTTGGTTAAAAAGTTATAGCAATTTCAATTTCGAAATCGAGACAGAAAAAAAATCAATTTATTTTTCATTTTTTTAAATTTCCAATTATTTTAATTTTTGGAACTTGATACCTATCGTAACTAATAATTTTGAGCGAAACTCGATGTTAAAGATGAATTAAAGAACATTTCGGTAAAATTTGTTTTTTTTTGAAAAAATAATTTTTTGTTTTTCAGTCTTGATTTTGAAATTGAAATGGCTATAACTTTTTAACCAAGTGAGATAGAAGAGTCCGATTTGCGGCATTCGAAAGGTCGAACTTTTTTCATGTAAGGCAAATCATAATAATAATACCAAATGATGAAACTTTTTTGAGATTTCCTCAAAAATTGCAAAAAAAATCTCAATTTTTGGAAACGTTTTTTTAGATATTCAATACAGTACAGACCCCCCTGATCACCTAATACAATTATCAACCCCACTAAAAAATTCTACACAAAATTTCCTTTTCAACGCCGCAAAGTGCAACTTTCTACCTATCTCGATTGTCGAGTGACGCATGGTTAAAAATCTGAAACAAAACTGAAAATAAAAAAATTTCAGTTCAGCATATCTCTGCCCCTTCAATTCACAGGGTCGGCAAACATTCGTACATGAGCTCAGTTTGAGTTGACTATATCGCTGGTGAAGGGGTGTTAACTGGTGACGGGACACCCTGTAGATAGATTATCGACGAATTATAGTTAGCAAAAATTTCGAGATTATAGTAAGATATTTTATCGATAATATATCTATAATATCGAAAGATAATTTCACGATTTAGGCGGAACTTTTGCGACACTTTATCAAATTCGATATTCTGTCGATTTTTTATCGATTTTTTATTCCGATTTTTCGTCTTTTACTAGTTTTTTTCTATAATTAAAAATCCTTAATTAGCATAATTAATACATTAAACTATGCCTAAACACATTATTCATGTTGCGGTAAGAGGATCATTTCAGAAAAAGTCAAAAAAAATTATAAAAAATCTGCCACCCGTGGGGCTTGAACCATCTACCTCCTGCATGGTAATCCTCTTCCTTAACCACTATGCCATACCTTATCGTTGAGGAATTAGCAATAAAACGCTTATAGTAGGCAGTTTAGTACTTCCAGACGAGTTGGACTTAAAAAAATTTTCACCAATTTTTAAAATTTGGAAATAATTTTAAATATCGTTGAAAAATCGTTCGACAAATTTCAGATTATTTCTCGATAATGTAGTTTCAAATATCGTCATAAAATCGTTGAAAAATCGAATTCGAGAAATTTCATATTACGTGTCGATAATATAGTTTTAAATATCTTCACAAAATCGTTAAAAAATTGAATTCGAGAAATTTCAGATAATTTGTCGATAATATAGTTTCAAATATCGTCATAAAATCGTTAAAAAATCGAAATCGAGAAATTTCAGATTAGGTGTCGATAATATAGTTTTAAATATCTTTACAAAATCGTTAAAAAATCGAAATCGAGAAATTTCATATTACGTGTAGATAATATAGTTTTAAATATCTTTACAAAATCGGTAAAAAATCGGATTCGATAAATTTAATATAATCTGTCGATAATATAGTTTCAAATATCGTCAAAAAAATCGGTAAAATATCGAAGTCGAGAAATTTCATATAATCTGTCGATAATATAGTTTTAAACATCTTTACAAAATCGTTAAAAAATCGAATTCGATAAATTTAATATTCTTTGTCGATAATGTAGTTTCAAATATCTGCACAAAATCGGTGGAAAATCGGAATCGATAAATTTAATATTCTTTGTCGATAGTATCGTTGCACAGTGGGCCAAAACGTGAAATTAGCCGCTCATACCATTTTAGAGCTAAATGAAAAGCATACACATTAAAAATGTTGACTAACCCGAAGTAATTTTTTGAGAGAAATCCGATTTTGGGGTCATTTTTTACCTCAGACCCCTGGGGGGGGGGGTGAGGACGAATCACAAATATTGAAAAAATAGAGTGATATCAACCTTGGTGTTGAAATCTTGGTATTTTGAAGCTAGAAAAACAAATTTTAGGTCATTTTTCATTTCTGACCCCCTGAGGGGTGGGGGCAAACCACAAATTTTGAAAAAAATGGAGTGATATCGATCTTGGTGTTGAAATCTTAGTATTTTGAAGCGAGAAAAACAAATTTTTGGTCATTTTTCATTTCTGACCCCCGGGGGTGGGGACGAATTACAAATTTTGAAAAAATGGAGTGATATCGACCTTGGTTTTGAAATCTTGGTATTTTGAAGCGAGAAAATCGAACTTTTGGTCATTTTTCATCTCTGACCCTTTTGGAGGTGGAAGCAAACCACAAATTTTGAAAAAATTGAGTGATATCGACCGTGGTGTTAAAATCTTGGTTTTTTGAAGTGAGAAAAATGAATTTTTGGTTATTTTTTGTTTCAGGCCTTCGGGGGGTGGAGGCGAACTACAAATTTTGATAAAATGGAGTGATATCGACCTTGGCGTTGAAATGTAGATTTTTTGAAATGAGAAAAATTAATTTTCTCAAACAAAATTGAAGTTATATTGAACAATTAACATATTTTTTCAGCAAATTACAGAGAGCGCATGAAAAAAGTTTGTTTGATAAATAAATAATTTAAAATTTAATATAAGTAGTTTAAAAAAATAATTAATACAGTGGAATTCCGATTATCCGAACTAGATAATTGGGGAATTATGTTTTTCGGATAACTGAAAGTTCCGATTTTTTAAAATTAAATTTTTTGTAGGTATCCATAATGTTTTCTACAACTTTTTAAAAAAAATTTTGTAACGACTAAAATAAATATAGTAGAAGTGATCGAATTTATGTTAATTTTTAAAATAGTTGGGTGGGATAATAACTTTTTTTTTGTTCGGATGATGGAGAGAATTTTTGGGTTCAGATAATCGGAAGCCTATTGTAATTTAAAAAAATATATTTTTGTCTTCAATCTTTGATTTTTTAATAATTAAAATTTACTAAAATGGGAAAGAAGAATGGTAAACCATTGTTTTTTTAATATATTTTTTTTCTGTCTTTTATTTAAATAAATTAAATGGTAAATGATTCATTTCTTTAAAATACGATTTTTTTCAGTCTTCAATTTGAATAATAATTGAAAATTTACTAAAATAGGAAAGGCGAATGGTGAATAATTCATTTCTTTTAAATACAATTTTTTTCAGTTTTTGATTTAATTTAAGTGAATAAAATATCAGACAAAATGTTTAAAAAATGTCTAAAAGTCAAAAAATTTCAACAAAAAAAATTACAAATTTTAAAATGTCTGACATAATGTCTAAAAAATCGAATTTAATGAAAATTTACCGTTTTTTATGTAATCCAACCCTAACCTAATGTAACCTAATCTAACTTAATTTGGTCTCGGATTTTTGGTCGAATTTCCTGTCGTTTTTCCCATTTTGGTCTCCAGAAAAGCATTATGCTATGCTAAAAAACCTACTTAATAATTATTACCGAGAATAGTTGCTGTGCAAAATACTGTGGGAGGGGGGGGGGGATATCAGCCTAATAAAAGTGTATTCCCAAAAACATCATAAAATGCCCAAAGAGGAAAATTCACTGAACGATCTGTGATCTACTAATTTGATATTCATCTTTTTGTCGCTTTTAGTCGTCTCATTTATAAACGGGCAATTTCGTGCAGCCAAATCAACCACAGGCTTGTAGTATACACTCCGAGAAATGATATTTTGAAAAGTTTTCTCCGACCACTACCGACCATCAAAAGTTATGCCATATTTAACTGTAAAAATACGATAAAAATACGCTTTTTTTCAAACACATCGTATCCAGGAACGAAAAAAGATATTGACACGCGGTTTGAAAATTTAAAAAGTACTTAATTTCATCTGTATTCATCGTAATTTTCACATCAAGATGAAACGCGTATGGAAATTGGCGAATCAAAACCTAAACAAATGTTGCGCGGTAACGCGGTAGCTGTGTTAAAATTCGTTTGAGAGTTACGTTTAACGCGTGTTTGTTCGAGTATTGGGGATAAATCCGGGTGTCCAATGTGATTTTTAGCACCACGGACGTATTTACTGTTGACTACAACAGAAAGTTCGTCTTCACCAGTGACTTCGTATTTTACCTAATGAGCGGCTAATTTCACGTTTTGGCCCACTGTGCGTTGACGAATATCGTCATAAAATCTTAATAATATCGAATTCGATAGTTTTTAGATTTTTTGCCTATGAAATTGTACCGATAAATCTTTATAATATCGTGAGAACATCTATAGATTTTCAAACGATTTTTTATCGATACGTTACATCTTCCGATATTATCGATCGAGTGTGCCGCTCGGGCCCTCGTATATTTTTTTTACAATTCGATGCGAAATTATGCAACGCATAATTCATTTTACTGAGAAAAATACTGCAAAATGAACTGAAACCAGTCTTCTAGCAAATTGTACAAACGAAAAAAAAAAAATTAACAAAATTGTAAATTTATCGCATGTACTCCCGGATACTTCTACTCTACACGTATACATCGAGCAAACTTGTTCTTTCATACGTATATATGCAAGTGATTTGAATTCGAACGATGAAATTTATATGGATAAATCGTGATTCATGGAAGGCGTTCGCGATATCGTATAAAAGCTCAAGTACCCTTAAGTCGCGATTCCGAAGGTACCAGCCCATGAGCTCACGATCGCATCGTAAAGATACATACATAAATGTATAGCATTCGGATGCATGGAGAATTAGAGAGAGAAAGAATAATAATCTGCCCATTGACGCACCGTGTTTTTACCGCAATTGGTTCCGGAACGTAGTATAATTTCGGCGGCGTAAGGCGCAGACGGTGGGAGGGGCGCGGGCGACGCGACGCAACGGACGTCGTAAAGTGTTCGAAATAGATGACATTGATTTTTAATCTGCGTGCAGTTCGCATCTCTCCTACAGCCGACTCGTAGCCCAGAAGAGAAAGAGAGAAGAGTAAAAATTGAATGTACGAGAGAGCGGTAGCCGCGATGACATTGTGGCGTGTGCTTGTGCCACGATGGCCGATACCGATGGTGTAGGTGGTATATTTTTTCCATCTCATTCCATCGCGATACGTCTCCCTCACTCGTTCGGTGCAGCGACAGACGGCGGCGTCGTTGCGGTAATGGTGATAAATACATACAAAATATGTACGCTACGTGCATGTAGTAAGTACGTAGTATGTGACTATGTGTGTAGTGTACCTAAGAGAATGTAAGCAGTTTAAGTACACGAGGCGGCGCAGACGTTCGATCCAGCTTGATTAACCGGTTCCGGTCGGTGTAAGTACGGTTTATAGAGAGAGGAATAGTGTCAGCAGACGGATTTGACCACAGATTTACGCCCTTTTTACACCTTATCTATCTTGAGAGTCGGGTATGTACCGGTGCATGGCTTATGCGTGGATTGTGCCCAGTGGGCTCGTAGGATAATGTGCCATGCCATGCCATTGCCATTGCCATTGCCGGTGAATCGCGATGACCTGCTGGATTTCGCGATTATACCGCCACCGCACCGGTGTCTAACGTTTTGTGAGCTTTGACCTAGTGTGGAAGCAGGTCCGCATTGTCCAGCTGGATTTTGCGGTTTTGAAATACATATTGTAATGAGTGCTTCGATGTAAATTTGGATTAAAATACTCGTATTTTGTGTCTTGGAAGTCTTCTAGATACAGGATGTGCCAAAAAAATTGATAAATATTTGAAAAAAATACAGATACGAGAAAAAATTTTGAACAATAAAAGTTTTACAGTTCTAAAAATTGATGAAATTTTGTTCTACAAATTTTTCTTCCATTTCAAGATGCTGGAAAGTGGAGACGAACTGTGTCTTGAAAAAGATGTCTGCTTTGCTTACTTTTTTTTCGTGGCACGGCTTTTCTACATTTTTAAATCGAAGAAAAATTGTTCGACCAGAAAAAATTTGGCGTTTACTTCTCTTCAAAATAGTATGTCGAGAAATTTTTTTGTGTTTTTGTTTTTATATTCATTAGAAAAGCATTTGAGCCCCTTGTTGATCCCAAGTTTTTCCATCCATTTGAGAAACACAATGAAGTACAATACGTGACACCTCAGCAAAAAAAAATTCAGGTGTTTCGTAACTTTAGATGAAATGAAAAAATTGTCAAAAAATTCAGAAATAATCATTGACCAACGGCACTTTTTTACGAAATGAATGGAGTTTAAACTTTATCGCTGATTCTTGTCATTTTAGTTTGAAATTTTTGAAATTTTTTGATTCTTCACTTTTTTGTTCATTTTTGATGTTACCTATTTTAATTCTTTTTTTTTTAGCCAATTTCTTGCTATTTTATTTTTTATTTTTCAATTTTTATGATTTAAAAAAAAATGTGTTGTTATTTTTTAAAAATTTCCAATATTTTTTTTTCGATTTTTTGTTATTTTTTTCTAATTTTGAAAATTTTGCTCAACTTTTTCCAGTTTTGTTGTCATTTTTTAATTTTCTATGTTTCATTCTTTTTAAGTTTCTCTCAATTTTTTAACATTAAAAAAAATTATATTTTTAAAAGTTTTAATTACCTATCTATTTTTAATTTCTAATCAAATTTTATGTTTAAAACAAATTTTTGATTTTTGATTTCATTTCTCAAATTTTCCGCATGTTTTTATTTAGATTTTCTCAATTATTGTATAATTTTTTTTAAAATTACCTAATTCATGAAGTACACTTATTTTTCACTCTTTCAAAATCATTTTCAATTTCAACCTCAGTTTTTTTTTATTTATTAATAAAAATTATTCTGTGAATTTTTTAAATTTTCAAACAAGTATTTCAATATTTTTGAAATTTTTAAAAATTTTCAATTTTTTCTTTCGTTTTTAGTAAATTTTTAGTGTTCTCCAAATTTTTGTATTGGTAGTTTGATTTTTTTTAGTTTTTCTTAATTTTTTTTTATAAATTTTTTCAATGTTTTTCAATTATTTCACTTAGTTTTGTGATATGATTTTTTATTTCTTCATTTTTCAAGTCATTTTTTAATGTTGTGTTTCTCAGTTGAGTTACTATAATTTTTTCAGGGTGTCTACAGGTAGTGAAAGTTGTGAAAAATGTAGTAAATTTTGTCAAAATTTCAATAAAAAGTTGTGAAAAACCGAAGAAATTGATATCAAAAAATCACGACTTTTCGTCCATTAGGTATCGGAAAAAATTTAAAATGAAGTTTTAAATTTTTCTGTAATAAATTTGATTTGAGTGTTAATTTTTTTTAGACAAAAAGGAGAACCGTTTTTTGAACATTTTTGAAAGTAAAAAAAAAATATAGATAATGAAAAAGAAGTATGTAATTAAAAAAACCTATTATAGGTATTTACGAAAATTCTTGTAAACATATAATTAATTTAGAAAATTTTCTGATTTGTTGAATGTTTCTTTAATTTTCAATTATTTTTAGCTTTCTCAATTTTGAATTTTTTTTTCCAGTTATTATATACCTATGTACTTTTTCCAAATTTTAAAAATTTTAGTAATTTTCAATGTGTCTAAAATCTAAATTTTTTTCAGTTTATTCCAGCTTTCCCATTTGATTTTTTTTTTTTTTTTTTTTGAATTGAAAAAAATCTAGTTATAGTCATTTTTTATGCAGGCAATTGTGATTCTCAGGTTTCTTCTTACTTTTTTTTTTTTTCAATGTTTTTCCGATTTTTATTTTTTTTTTACAATTTTTCAATGTTTTAGTCATTTTTAGTTGATCCATTTTTTTCTCAATTTTTTGAAAGTTTTAGTCATTTATTTTTTAATTTTCACTAATTTAAATTATTTTAAATTTTTTTTTCAATGTTTTAAAATTTTGTAATTTTCAAAAATTTGAAATTATTTCAATTTTCTGGATTTGTTTCCAAATTTTAGCCATTTTCTATGTTCTTTAATTTTTCTCTTACTTATACTTTTTTTTCAAAAATTTTATCATTTTTTTCAATGTTTTATAATTTTTGCAATATTTTTTTGATTTATGAATTTTAAAAAAAAAAATTTCAATAAATTTTCTCTGCTTTTTTTCTCAACGTCTTTTAAAAATTTTTAATCTTGTTATTTTCGAAAATTTGGAATTTTTTCAATTGTTGCTGGATTTCTTTGAAATTTTAGTCATATTTACGTATTTCTACGTTCTTGTAATTTTCGATTGTTCTCTATTTTTTTTTTTTTTTTCATTTTTGCTATATTTTTTTTAATTTATGAATTTTTCCATTTTTTCAATAAATTTTCTCTCATTTTTTTCTCAACTTTTAAAATTTTTGAATTTTTTCAATTTGCTGGATTTTTTTCAAATTTTAGTCATTGTAATTTTCAATTTTTCTCTTATCTATTTATTTTTTTATTTAATAATTTTTTTCAGTTTTTTCTAATTTTTGTAATTTTTTCTGATTTTTGCTTGATCTGCTGATTTGCCTTCTTTCATATTTCTGTACACTAAAGCACCGATGATGGAAGTCACATTTTTTTCAACTTCGAGGTTTTTACGTTTTTTGAAGTTTGGACACTTGTAGGTTCATAAACAATAAAAATCTCGAAGTCGAAAAAAATGGACTTCCATCATCGGCGCTTTAGTGTACAGATTTATTTTAGGTATTAAATTTTCTAATTATGAAACACCCTATACTCTTCACTTCTTCAGTCTCATCACACATAGGTCAATTGAAGACGCTTCCTTAAGAACCCCTGGTATTCGCGTGAACGACGTTCCTCGCGTTTAACCCGTAGAGCGAGCGAGGAGTCGAGGTGAGAATTTTCATAACGCTATAAGGTATTTGTAGCGACGACTTCCGGTTATGTTTGTATCAAAACGGTGTGGACTCTTTGGCGGACGTTTAAATTTCGCGTTAAATTCCGGGGAAAACAATACTGGACGAAGAACGGGTGCGGGGGAGCGGTGGCGTAACGTCGTCCCGTCCGCAGCGTGACAGTGTACGTGACGTATTGTGGGAGCGAATTCATTAGTATATACGTTCGATTAATTAGTAATTACTGGCGCGTCTTCGGCGAGGATGTGTATGAGGCGATAATGGCATCTGTGTCCTTTCGGTATATTCTATTGGAAACTCAGAAGCTTGGTGCCTGGACTGGGTACTTGTCGTAGTTCACGTAGGCCAACCGAAGTTTCCATGGGTTCCTATTTCAGCCACACGTGACATTGAATGGGTCAAATCGCGTGTACAGATACGAGTACGGAGTACCGAGAATATTCTAAAGGGGAGGAAAATACGTAGACGTGCTCGATGGCACACTGCAGTACCATATCGTATGTATGTTTAATTAGTTATCGGTTTATCACTATACTTATCGTGAAATTTTGGAATGAAATCAAAGATCCGTTTCAAAATTACTTGCAATTCGAAGAAATAATTATTCGTGTATGGCTCGAGGAGTAATTAACGCGACCAAATTAGCTTAGAATTTTTGAATAAAGGTGACTAATTCGACCGGGAGGAAATTTTTCAACTAAAAACATATCCGCCATAGTTTGGAAATTTTTATATTTTTAAGAAAATTCGCTCTATAAAGACGTCAGAGTACGGTACTTAATTTACGCGACATTTTTGTCATCCGTTACTTTCCTGCGGAACGTAGGTAGTGAAATGTACACCCGACTGAGTAGGTAAATTTTTCACATGACCTATTTCGAGGTACTCGTCGCATTGCGCCTATGCTGCTTTATCTTGCCTGTAATAAAAAAGCAACGTGGAAATTTCAATATATTATACGTTCGGAGTGCGAAGATGAAAAAAAATTCAAGTGTTCATTCAGAGTCAAAGGTTTGACCTTTTTTCAGCTTTTTGCTATTTTATTTGTACGAAGAGAAAAATACAAAGCTGAAAAAAAATCATTTCAAAAATTTCCTTGAAAAAATTTTTTCTCTCAAATTTTATGCTTAATTTTTTTTCATTTTTCTTAAAATTTGAAAATTTTGAAATTATTGAATTTTATTTAAGTTTCAGCTGAACAATACTTACTACATATATAGGGTTTCCGGCGAGTGGTCTGCCAACTTGAATTTGGATATAAATCCTTTGAAAATGAAGGAGCTGCAAAGCTGTGAAAATCTGTATTTTCCCAAGCGAAATCAGTTGGCAACACTGCGTCCAAAATTTTTTCAAACACCGGCAGTGGATAGCACTTTGAAAAAACAAAAAAAATTGTAATCACATTGTGATGCATATCTTTGAAATTGAAGGAGTTATAGCAACATGAAATTCCTGTTAAAAATACTACCTACCTCAGCTCCTAGAATTTTCAATCTTTTTGAAAATTTTGGTCTTGAAAATTTGGCATCTTGATGAAACATACTTAACTTACCTATTATGAAATGCTTATATGAAAAATATTTAAACTTTTCTTGAGAATCTTGAATTTTATGAAAATGATGTAAGATTTTCAAATATAAAAAAAATGTCTTGAAAAATCTCATTATTTAATCAAATGAAAAAATTTTAAGTCATGGAAAATCTTGAAAATTTTCTTGAAAATCTTGTCGCACTAAAAAAATAAAAACCTCTCATAAAGAATCTTGAAAATATTCTTGACATTTTGACAATAGAAATCTGAGAATCTGGGATCTTGAAATCTTGTTAAACTTGAATTCGTACGAAAAAATCTCAAAATTTTTTAGCTTGAAAATATTTTTAGAAATTTTGCAAAGTATTAAAAAACAAAAAACATTCGTATACGATTGAAAAATCTTGAAAATCTTTCCAAAAAACTTCTCAAGAATTTGAAAACCTTATAAATTTTGAAAATGTTAGAAATAAAAACTGGGAAATATTGAATTTTAGAAATCTTGTTGAGCCTAAAAATGCATTTGTAATTTTGTAGGCAAAATCTATAACATCTTTTCAAGATGAAAAATCTTGAATAATCTGATTTTGAGAATCTTGAATAATTGTAGAAATCTAGTCGAAGAATAACGATCAAAAATAAGTATATTCTTATGAAAAATCTTGAAGTTTTCTTCAGAAATCTTGAGACTTTTAATTTTGAAAATCTTGCTATCTTTTCCAAAATCTTTTTGAGAAATTTTCATCTTGAAAATATTGATGAAAAAGTAAGTTTGAACATGAAAATCTTATTTTTGAAAAACTATGAAATAAACTTGGAGATCCTGGATTCTAAAAATCTTTTTGAGCCTTAAAATGCACTCTTACAAAAAATCTTGAAAACTACCTACGTATGATAAGAAAATTTTGAAAGTTATTAATTTAAAAATATTTTTGAAAGCCCTGTGGAAATCTTGTTAGGCAAAAAAAAAAATTGTATAAAAAATCTTATATTTTTTGTTTTGAAAATTCTTGAACATTAAAAATTAAAATCTTGAAAGTCTTTTTAAAACTTTTCTTGTGAACTACATATAACCTTGAAAATCCTGAATCTTGAATATTTTGAATTTGATTCTCTTAAATTTTTATAAAATGTTGCTAAACATGAAAAAACATTTTTTTTTTGTATAAAAAATTTTTAAAATTTTTTTGAGTTTTTTTTTTGAGAATTTTGATCTAGATTGAAAATTTTATGTACTTAGGTACTAATGTTTTGAAAATTATTGAAATTTTTAGAATCAAGATGGAAAGACTTGAAAATTTTCTTAAAAATTTTATAAAAAATTTAAATCTTGAAAAATCTTGATTTAAAAAAAATTCTTGAGAATTTCAAATTTGAAAATATTTTTGATTTTTTTTTTTTTTTTTTTTGAAAATGTTTGCAAGAGATCTTAAATTGTTGGTAGAAATGTTGTTGAACATGAAAAAAAAACAAAAAAAAAAAAACGTTTTTTTGTATAAAAAAAATCTTAATTTTTTCGAGGAGATTTTCTTGAGAATTTTGATCTAGTTTGAAAATTTCATGTAGGTACCAGTTGTGTGCACGAGCCCGGCTCGAAGCTCGCGAGCCAGGCTCGTTAAAACGACGAGCCGAGCCCGAGCCAGGCTCGAGCCGGACTTTTTCCATGCTATTTACTTTAACAATGACGTCATCGATATTACACATTTGACACAATGGATTGTTGGTGCAACTACAGCACCTCATCTCGTTTATCTACAATCGATAGAGACCTTATCTGTTACCTGAGGCTCGGCTGAGCTCGAGCTCGTACGAGCCTAGGCTCGTTGTTCACGGTCAAAGCTCGGCTCGTGCTCATCACTAGTAGGGTACCTAGTAATGTTTTGAAAATTCTAGAAAAATTTTAGCTAGAAATTCTGGAATTCTTGAAATTTTGTTAAAAATAAAAAAAAATAAGATGGGAAGGATCAAAAATTTTCTGAAAAATTTAAATCTTGAAATCTCATGTTATAAAAAATTTTGATTTTTACAAAATTAAATTTTCTCAAGAATTTTAATCTTGAAAACCTTCTTGATTTTTTTTTTTTTTTGAAAATTTTCGCAAGAGAATAGAAATTGTATTAAGCATGAAAAACGTGTTTGGAAGATTTCTATCTTGAAATTCCTAACTCTTGAATATAATTTTAAAAATATAATCGAACAGTGTAGAAAACGAACAAAATACTGGCAATGGTTCGAAAAATTCAACTGTATCGAATCTCCTGTTGGATGACGTCGATAAAAAATTTCCAAAGAATATGTCTCTAGTTCTGTACAAATTGGGCAAAGAAAAATATCCATTTTCATGGCCAAATATAACGTTAATTTGGTTTGTTTGGAGAAAAAAAAAAAAAAAAAAAAAAAAACTTTTACAAAAAACATCGAGCCTACACGCATTTTAAATTTCAACATGTTGTTATCTTGTGAATGAATGTCAGTGACGAAAAGTTTATCGGTATCGTGTACTTCGCGCCAGCGTATTTTTCATCTGGTATAATAGTAATGTACCTAGTACAGAAGAAGGCGGTATAAAAAAAAAATGGAGTAAAAATTAATCATATCTAACTTTCGCATTCATCGACCTTTCTACTTTTAGCTTTGAACAATTTCTTGTGCTGGTGCCAAATTTAACGACGGTTGCGGCGGCATTTCAAAGATGGAATTTTAAAAGTTTCTTCTCTGCGTGTTTCTTAGTCGTGTTTGGCGCTTCGCCCCTTCGCCCCGACCCTGTCACCGTCCGTCGAATATTTTGTCATTTTTGTCTTGTAATTTTTCTTATTTCTTCTTTTCGAAAACGCCGTCGCTGCGTTTTTTATTTCCCTCTAATTTAGTTTGAAAAACTCGTGTTTACCATGTTCTTGTTCGCCGGCCGGCCGGCCTTAAGACTTGTTGACCATCCGGGCGCTCGATTAACGCGGCTAAACTTGTTGTTAGCCGTGACTATACAAAGTAAACGCGTTACGGATGTGATCCCAGAGATACTCGCCCAGAATGTACAGTGTAATAACTCCTAGAATACGCATAATATTATGTTGAAAAAGCAAAAGTGAAGCGAAAAATAGTATTTATACGTATCGCATACACTGTATACTATTATATGAAAACTCGATGTTTGGCACCTTCTCCACGTTTCCCATGCTTGATAGATACATATTCAGCTATTCACACACAAACACATTGGTCTATTTTTAGTCGATTCTTGTTTACGAAAATGTACGTCCTGCTACGTGTGGTTGGTTCTGTAATAAGTCATTTTCATTTAGGAGGGTTGACCACTTGACCGGTGACTTGACTATAGTGACAGTGATCATCTTCTGTAGGAAAATAAATAAGAAGGAAAATAGGTTCAGTTTATTGAAAAGTTTTCGTCGCCCGAAGTTATTTGGAGTCGTACTCAAAAACAACTTGATGTTGATACTTCCTTATTCTGGCACTGTCATGAAAATTGGAAAAATAAGCTTGGAAAATGATTCGTAACCGGAAAAGTCTTAAAATTTTTAGCATTAGGCAATTTTTAGAAGTTTTAAGTATTTTTAATTTTTGTAATTTCTCAACAATATCATGGATTTTCAATAATTTTTTGGCATTCAGCATTTTGAACAATTTTTTACAATTTCTTAAGGTGTAACATTTTTTTGGGATTTTATTCCAGAACAGTTTTTTGAGTTTTTGCTTTGAAAACGAGTTTTTTCAAATTTTATTCGAAAGTGAATTTTTACAATTTCAAAAATTCAACAAAAAAAAATCACAAAAATTTTATTGAGCCTTTCTCGAAAATATTTTTTAGATTTTTTTCCAAAAATTATATCTTGCTTAAAAACATTTTTTTTTATTTTTCGTAAAAAATAGGTATGTACTTAACATTACTTTCAAAATCAAACCATCAAATTCTATTCAAAAACTAATTTTTATTTTATTTTTTCAAAATACTTGAATTTTCTGGATTTCGTTCAAAATAAAAAAAATTCAAAATTCTATTCATCAGCAAAAATGTTCAAAATTTTGTTCAATTTTTTTTTACACTTTGTTGAGGAACATTTTTAGCATATTTATTTAAATTTTAGTTATTCCATGACAAAGCTTTTTTCTAATTTCCTCAAAAGCAACTTTTTTTGAATTTAGTTCAAAAATACTTTTTTTTTAAGATTTTGTTTAAAAACAACTTTTTTTAGAACGAGTTCAGTTTTTTTCTTCAATTTCTTTTAGAAAAATAAGATTTCTTGTATTTCTTTAAAACTCCTTTTTTTTAGATTATGTTCGAAGATTATTTCGTTGAATTTTCCTCAAAATGAAGATTCTTTTCTTAAGTTTTCTTCAAAGTACCTAACATTTATTCATTTGTCAATTTTCTCAAAAACATTTTTTCCCTAAAATTTTCTTCAAAACAAATTTTAACAATTTTTTTCAATGCAGCATTTTTTAGATTTTATTCAAAAATATTTTAAAAATATTTTCTTTGAGAATTATTTTTTGACATTTTTATAATCTCATTTCTTCATTGAAGACCATGTTTTCCAATTTTCTTAGAAACATTTATTTTCCAATTTAAATCTTACGTATATTCATGAGGTACTTATTTCTTATTTTTTTTTCAAAGCAACATGCATTTCTCTAGTTTTGTTGGAAATTTTTTTTCAGTTTTCTTGAAAATATATATTTTTAAAATTTTATTCAAAAACAAAATGTTTTGGGTTTCGTTGAAGAACTGTTTTCTTTAAAAATACGTATTTTTTTAATAAACAAATTTCGTTAAGTCGTAAAAATCAATTTTTTTATTTTTTTTTACCAAATTACATCTTTTTGGGCTTTGTTCAAGACATTTTTTTTTTCAAATTTCACCAAATATATTTTTTTTCAATTTAAAAAAAAAAAGTGTTATAAGAAGTCTTAAATTTTTGAAACGACATTCCTTATTTTTTTTTATTTTTCTTGTAAAACATTGTTTTTGATTTTTTTTTTTTGGATTTTGTTCAAAAAGTATTTCTTTGAAAATTGTTTTCAAATTTTGAAAATTCTCCGAAAAAAATTTCTTGGATTTTGTTCCATAACACTTTTTTTTTCAGTTTTCCTGAAAACATTCTTTTTAAAAATTTTATTCTGAAAAATGAAATTTCAATTAAGATTTTGTACAAAAACAAAAAAATTTTGCTCGTTTTGTAAAATTCTGTTCAGTAAACTGCGCGTCCAGCCGTGTACAATTATTAACAAAACGACGATTAAGTTATTACTCGTACGAGCTAATGATTCGATTCTTATCAACGAGATAGAATGGACTTGCGGGCTACTTTTTCGTACGTAGCTTTGGCCGCTGGTTTTTATTAAGTACCATTTTTTAAAACTTTGTAAGTACATACGATTAACCCGAGTGTTCTAATTCGAATTTTTTGCTTGTTTTTTTGTTATAGGTGAGTTTACAGAAGTTTGATTACGTTTTGAACAGTATTTTCCTGGTTGTGGTATGTGTTAGATTTTTTTACGTCGTAGTTTATTTTAGTATTCATTATGTTGATTATTTATAACTTGAGTTTTGATCTAGTTGCTTGAGCACCCCATTCATAGACGTATTTTCAAAATTTCTCGACAAACATTTTTTTCGATTTTCTTTTCAAAATACATACTTAAATTATTTTTAAATTTATCACTCAAAAACTCTTTTTGAATTTTTTTCAAATGTGAACAAAATGTTTGTTGTAAGTAGGTGTTTTTTAAAAAAAAATTTAGGAAGCACTTATAATTTTTTTCAAAACCATATTTTCTACATTTTCTTCAAACTTGCTTTCTTTTAAATTTTTTGTTCAAAAATACTTAATCATTTTTAGATTTTGTTCAGAATGTATCTCTAAAATTTTCTCTAGAGCTCTTAACTTTTCAATTCTTCTCAAAATTAATTTCTTATGAATTTTCAAATAAAATTATTGTTATACGATATACGTAGGTATTTAGCTCAAAAACATTTTTCCAGTAGTTTTTTTTCGAAATTTTGTTCAGTGATCAATTTTTTGAAATTCGTTCTGGAAGGTTTTTTTTTTCAATTTTCAAAATAAATTGTTCAAATTTTTTTTTAAAAGTGTAATTTTTTTAAATTTTCCTCGAAAGCAAATTTCTCAAATTTTTGCGCAAAAATAAATTTTAAAAGTTTTGTTTAGGAAGAAAAATTTGTTAGATTTTGCTCGAGAATATTTTCTCCCAGTTTTCTTCGATATACATTTTTTGAAATTTCATTTCAAATTGAAAAAATTTTCTTCAAAGCAGTATTTCTTAGAATTTGTTCTTGAATTGTGTTTTTTAGAATGTTGTTCTATAATCAAGACTTTTGATTTTTTTTTTAAATAGGTAGTTCCCTTTTGACGCTTTTGTTCAAAAACAATATTTTCAAATTTTGTTCAAAAATTATTTCTTGAAATTTTCTTCAGAGACAATTTTTTTTGAATTTTGTAAAAAATTTTAAAAATTTGCTCAAAAATAATTATACGTACTTACTTAAAGTAAAAAATGAAAAAATTTCAAGTTTCATTCAAAAAAAATAATGATTTTGCTCAAAAAATTGTTTGTTTATTTTTCCACAGAAAAATTTTGCTTGGAAATTTTTTAATCACTTTTGAGCTTAATTAGATTTTTTTTCTGACATTTCAACAACTCGCACACCCAATCTCTCTCAGTTGATCCCCGTTCCTGTGCTGTTCTCTTCCAATATAAACGACGAACTGGCAAATACTCGTGCGTAAATTCGAAAGGTTGGCAACGATTCGTCTCGAGCTGACGATACTCGTACACGAGATGTTGATTAATTAATTTGCCGCGGGAGGATATTACTCGCGAAGCAGCTCGAGAAATAATAAACGAGCCGACTGCGAAGACGAGCGACGTTGCGTCGTAAACAACAAAATAATAATTCATATTTTACTCAAAATTCGAAATTAAATTACGCCGAGAGGATTTCAACGAGAGAATCTCGGACTTGGTACTGGAAATTATTAAGACATAGCGTTGTAAACAGGATTGGAAATGGTCACCTGTTGACCTACGGATGAAAAATCATATTTTTTGTTTGTTCGTTCGTGTGTGTGTGTGTGTGGAGGTAATGCCGCTGCCTTCTGACTGGACGCTAGTGTAAATATCCTGTTTTTCATCTCTGTACCATGATTAACCGACGACGACGTCTTCGTGGCTGGTAATGATCGTCCTTGGTGTAGCGACCGCTGCTGCTGAGTGTACTACCGAGTAGATCTTATTTGTATTTAAGAAGAGTACCCGAGCAAGACGTAGGACTAGGAACTAGTGTCTAGTTTACTCAATTTGTATACATACATGGTGGTGGATCGTTTTTATGGAATTTTACCAAGTCAAATATTACATAGATGGCTGATATTCAAAATTGGAGGGGAGGGAGGGGTCCAATCGAAAATTTCGTTATGACCAAAATTATTTCTAAGACTTTGAGCTACAACTTTTGTTTGAAACTTTTTTCAATTGCACCCCTCCCTCACCACCGATTTTGCATAACACTGAAAAAATTCTATTTAAAAATTAGATGGGGGAGCGAGGAAGGGGGAAATTGAAAAAATTTTCAAATAAAAGTAAGTTGTAGATTAAGATCATACAAATAGTTTTAGTTATTATGAAAATTTCGATTAGATCCCTCCCTCTCCTCTAATTTTACATAATATCGGGTAGTTACTTTTTCAAAATTAGTGGAGGGGTCCAATTGAAAAAAATTTCAAACAAAAGTTGTACATTGTAGTCTTACAAATAATTTTTGTAATTACGAAATTTTCAATTAGACCCTCCCTTCCCCTCTAATTTTGCATTATATGACTTAGATATTTGGATAATTATACGTATTATTAGAAATTGGTGGAGGTAGGGGCCCGATTGAAAAAATTTTCAAATAAAAGTTGTAGCTGAAAATCTTAGAAATAATTTTTGTCCTGATGAAATTTTCAATTAGACCCTCCCCTCCCCTCTAATTTTGCAAAAAAACGACTTTGATACTTACATTATTAAGAACTGGTGGAGGTAGGGGTCTGATTGAAAAAAATTTCAAATAGAAGTTGTAGCTTGAAGTCTTGAAAATAATTTTAGTTATTACGAAAATTTCGATTGGACTCCTCCCTCCCCTCCAATTTTGAATATCACCATCTATGTTCAATTGGACTTGATAAAAATCATAATATTCAAGAGCAACGATCCGCCACAATGTAAACAAATTGAGTAAACTAGACACTAGTGACGTAGCCCGTGTAGCAATTGTCGACATCGACATTTATGTCGACAAAATTCAGACACATTTTTTTCTCGGTTAACGATGAATTAAAAATGATATTTGAGATTTAAAGTAATTTTCTATGTTAAACATAACTGTTCAATCAAAATTATTGAATTTTTCTCGGTATTTTCCTGTAATTTAGAAAACATTGTTTTTCTACATAGACAAGTCGATGTGAATATCGATACTCGATAAACGCATCGACATTATGTCGACATTTTTTGCTAATTAAATTTACAAATTTTATACCTAAAAAGAACTAAAAACCATTAATAGGAATATTTTAAGCTCAGCAATAAACAATTTTTGAAGGAACGCAAAATTTTCTCATTTTTAAAAAATTTTGAATAAGACAAGTACTTGTCGAGTTATTGTCGACATAATTGTCGATGGTCGAATAATGCATCGACTTCACTGTCGACAGTATCGACCAGAGGCATTTTAAGTCGAGTTAGTGTCGATGTAATTGTCGAGGGTCGAATAATGCAACGACTTAACTGTCGGCAGTGTCGGTCAGAGGAATTTTAAGTCGAGTTAATGTCGATCTAATTGTCGAGGGTCGAATAATGCATCGACTTGACTGTCGACGTCTTAAAGGTGATTTTTGATACTCGCAGATAAAGTGTGTTATGAATTAGTACATAAGGCTCTAAGAATTACCTCTTCGTTAGTTGGACACAGATATGTCCAGTTACAAAGGTGAATTCAGAGCCGCAATTTTGACGAAGTGTCGAAGTGTTGGCTTGAACACTATTTTTGGTTTAATTTTAAAACATATACCTATATTAAATATTTGAACTTAACATTTTTTTCAACATCTCAGCATTGCAAATGTCGATGTGGATGTCGATATAAATGTCGACAAATCGAAATCGGTCACTTTTCGATGTGTCGACATTTATATCGAAATTAGCATCGACGTTGCTACACGGGAGGATGCCGGGACAGGATGTTTTTCTTCGTTTAGGTATCGATAGTTAATTTTTTGTTATTTTAATTGTCACGTAGACGAGAGAGAGAGCCACGAGCTCGAAGATGTTCGTTCGCGGATAAGCTCGCGATTAATTAACGTCATCGTAATAGCTACGATTATTTTAAGGTGTACTTACGATGTAGTCGAGAGACCGACGCCCGGAATGTGTGAATTATTAGCCCGTGACGTGGTCTCGCGATGGCGATGGCGAAACGTACCTATTACACCATTTCCGGTCGGATAAAAAGGCTCTTCTTCGCTGCGACGCGACGTGTAATTTTTCATATAGAAAGGTGTAGTGTAGAATGAGATACGATTCTTATTCAGATTAGTCGGCCGTCCGTCTGTCCGATCTCCTGATTCGTCATCTCCTCGCAGTGTATAAATGGACAATGAACGAAATACGTAAGAAGGAAACGTACTGTAGGTATAAGGTACGACGGTGCTGTACTCACGATACTTAAACGTGGCTGATGCGGTATAAGTAATGAGACATTTCATCATTATCTCTCTCGAATCGTCTCCAGCGCTTAGCGTCAAAGATTACATAATCGTTTCCGTATTATCGGATTTATCATTATGCACATACACATACAGGTCCGCCCTTGGTACGAACGGAGGCGATTTCTATGCCTTGGGTTTTCATATTGCAAAGATGACAACGACGCGGGTTATCTGGTTTGCATTTAAATGCATCTTTCTCTCCAATGCATATTCAATCAACATGCTGACATGGCATGGCATGGCGGTACTCGATTTGGAAAGTACTTTGCATATAAGCAAGGCGAGCTTTTCAATTACGCGTTAATTTTACCTTACTATATATGCAATTTATTGAATTCACCGCCACCATCATCATCACACTCTCGTATACTTCATCGTCACAATCATTGGTATATCGAGAATATGGAGTATTTGTACGTACTACATTCGATGAGTCGATTGATTAGTGTACCCAGACCTACATAAGTACATTATGTGTACAATGACGTGGTTTTCCTTTTTTATTCTCTCAGTCGACGGATTCGATGTCATTTTACGAAGATACAAGTATATGCGATAGCGAGGTAATTGACGTGCGAGGTTTTCGTATCCACTATCGAGCACTCGATGCTTATCGTCGATGATTATCTCGTGTTACGAATAGAAAATTACGTACTGGGTGTTCTCTTGTTGCAAGTTTGTGTCGGTTTTGTGGCATTTTTATACCAAGTTTGGATTTTCCTAGAGAATTGCAGGATGAGTTTTTTTCGTTGGAAAGAATTCACTTTTTATGAGAATTGATTTCGTTCACAGGTAAAAATTATTTTATTAGATTAACGTTTGAGATGCTTACTATTTTACTGGTGTGAAATTGTTTATCAATTTTCGAAAGATTTGCCTTTTCGAGAGAATTTTTGTCTGAAATTTTTTTCAAGACTTCAAAAAAGAAAATTGAGGGTTTTTATAAGAAACTTTTCAAAAAAAAAGAAAGAAAGAAAGAAAGAAATAGGTAGAGAAAAATTGTAAGCAAGATTTTTTAAAGAATTGGACGATTGAAAAAAAAATATATGTACCTATCTAAAATTCTGAAAAAAATCAAAAACTAGGTAGACGATCATTAAAATTTTTATTTTTGTACCTATCATTAAAAAAATATTACCTAATGATGAAAAAATAAGGTTTGGAAGACTTTTTTGGAAAATGGAAGAATTTTTAACACATGAAATTTTTTTTTTGGAAGTTTTTTTCTCAGAGTTCAGAAAATTTTTTACTGAGTTTTTCTTCCAATTTTTTTTTGTTCTGAATTCTCCAATTTCTAAAAACAATGTCATGGAAAAAATATTTCCAGTAAGAAAGTAACACGAATTTTTTTGTTTTTGGTGAACGAATCGTGAGAAATTATTTTGAAAATAAAAAAACTCGTGAGAAAATGGTGTCTGAATAAAATATCAGAAATGAAAATGTATCGAAAATGTTTTTAAAAAAATTGAAAATTTTCAATAAAACATTTTAACAAAAAATATATAATTATTAATAAAAATAATATAGATCAATAAAATTTTTCAACCCTTGAAAAACATGTAAGAAATTTTTTTTGAAAATTTATTTTCGTGAACATCTCCAAAAATATGTTAAGAAAATTTTTTTTAATGTTTTTTTTTTTTTTTTTTTTTTTTTTAAATCAACAGATTGCTTCTTGTATTCTTTTCGAAATAAATAAATAAATAAAAAAAATTACAAAAAATATCTCAAGAATTTCATTTTGGAAAATTTCTACAAAAATTTAGTAAAAAGTAATTTTTTTGTGTGTAAATCTCCAAAAAAAAAATCTTTCAATTTTTTTCAAACTACATAATTATATTACACATCAGTAAATTTTTCTTATTTTTCCAAACCTTGGAAAAATCTCTTGGAAAAAAAGTGGAAATCATCCTCAAAAATATTTTGATGGAAAAAAATATTTTTTAAAAATAGGTCAACAAAATCACTCACTACCTAATTTTTACCCCCCCCCCCCCCCCCCCGGGTAAATCAAGAGAAAATCGACCAAATATTTCTAATTTTTAAGAGGGGAATGTATCTCACAAGATTTTTTTTTTTTTTTTGAAAATCGCATAAAAAGGCTTGACTAAATGTTTTTATTTATTTTTTTTTTTTTTTTTGTAAAATTTGTAAGATACGTATGTTGTATCCAATTTTTCATGGTAAATCCCAAAGGGGAAGAAATTATAATAGATACTCCTTTAAAAATTACTTCTTAATTGTAAAGAAGTTTCAAATATTTTAGGAAGTTTTCTAAAGCTTTTTTTTTATTAATAGGTAGTTATTATTTTTTTCAGTTTTAAAAAACTTGAATAATTATTTTTCTTCAATTTTTTTTTTAAAAACATCTTTTCGGTCCTTAATATAATTTTAGAGATTTTTTGCAAAATAATTTCAATACTTTGTGCGTAAGTATAAAATGAAATCGTATTTCTTAAAAACCATTTTTGGACATTATCATTGGGTGGAGGGGCGAGGGGTTGAAAAAAAATTATGAGTTTCTTCTGCAATTTCAGAAAATATTTTTGCTTTTAAGAGGTTGTCTCAATATGATTTTTCAAAATGATTATTTTTTTTAGACTTGAGCGATTTTCGAAAACTTTTCTGGTGACCTTTTTCCTAATTTTTTTTTTCCAACACTTTTTTCTCAACATAATTATTTTGAACTAGAAAAAAAATTGATTTTTCAAGACATTGTGTTTTCCCCTGATTCTTCAAACACATTTCTTAAACTAATTTTTAGAGATTTTTTTCAAAATAATTTTTCAATAATTTTTTTAAATGAAGAATTTTTTTCTGAAAGTTTTTTTGGAAATGTTCTCTAGAATAATTTTCATTTTTTTTTTTTTTTTTTTCAAATTATTTCTTTATAGATTTTTTGAAGGTTTGAAAATTTTACCCATATTTCAAAACGTTTTTATCTCGAGAATATTTTTTGAAATTTTTATATACCTTTTCAATGTCTAATATTTTTATGGATTTTTTTGGAAACATTTTTCTGTGTGTAGAATTTTTTTCTAAAAATAGCTTTTCACAAAAAAAAATTTTGGGATTTTTTTCAAGATTTATTTTTCAACAGAACTCACCAAATCATCACTAACACCAAATGAACTTCTACAGCGAATAGTACGCGACCGAAAATTACACTGGGGGTAGAGAAGTTCAGAAAAGATTATTTATTTGAAGGAAAAAACGAGCCATATTGTTCTCAAACGAATTATTTTCCATTAATAATTTTCGCGCAGAGGGAAATTTTAGAAACGAGTATTATTATCGCCATTATAACGACCGAGTATTGTGAACATTCGTCCAAAAAAAAATCCTTGACCGGATCTTAATTAAATTTGGCGCTACGAACTCGTCGTCGGTCGTTAATATAATATATACTTCTCTGTATACATTTTTTATTAACGTTACTCGGTGTTTTTGAAACTCTTTTTTCCTGCTTGTACTCGGCCTTATATGTATTACACGTATACTACACAAGGCCCTTATTTAAATAAAATATTAATTAGCATTTTTCTCGAGTTAGTGTTAATTTTCGAACGTACAAATAATACTTTTATAGCTCGGTTGGAATTCGTTCGGTTCTGTCTTCTCATCTTCGCTGGGCTGGAAATTGTAAAATAAAACGTAGTGGAGGATAGAGGCATATTTTACCTCTCTGGATACATATATGAGAGACTAAAACCAGTGGATATTTTTTTCTTATTTTTAAAACCAAGGATTCCGAACTACTGCGAGAGGAGGCGAAGAAGAGGAAAGAGAAAAATAAATCCTCACGTTGTACACCTACATGAGAAATTTCGTCGTTGGGACGATTGGATTGCGCGACGAATGAAAATCTCTTCGATGAACATAATACATTGTGTACGAGCCAGAGAGAAAAAGCGAAAAAAAAAAATGAATACACGCGAGGGGAAAAAATGATAAAAAATAGAAACGAGGAATATATTAAAAAAGTTTTACGTATGCGAATTAGATATACCTACGTACGTATTGTTAGTAAAATATGTAAAAATCGTTAAAGAGACACGTTTTGAGAGAACGAGTCGTCGACCGGAGACGACTCTTGGACGTTGAAAAAACGATGACCGATTACTTCTGGCCACATCGTATTCCAAAACTACTAAATAAACGCCTAATATAGGAAATTAGAGGGGAGGGAAGGGTTCAATCGAAATTTTTGTAATAACCAAACTTATTTTTAGAATCTTAATTTACAACTTTTTTTTGAAAATTTTTTTCAATTCAACCCCTACAGGGTGTCTAGGTCATGAAATTTGAAAATGGGTCATGAAAGTCATGGAAAAGTCATGAATTTTTCAAAAAAATTACCAGGTCGAGAAAAGTCATGAATTTTTGATAATATTACCCGGGTAAAATTACAAATTCGCTTATAAGTAAATTTTTTTCAAACTGTTCAGTTTTTTCAAAAAAAAAAAAAAAAAAAATGCCTAAAATAATATTGTTATTTTGTGAAGAAAAAAATTAATTTTCTTGAAGAATTTTCTCTTTTTTTTGGAAAAATCTCCATTTTGTGGAATTTAAAAATAAAATTAATTTTTTGAAATAAAAAAAAAGAAAAGAATTTTGTGAAGTGAAATTTAAAAAAAAAAAAATGTTTTAGAATAAAAAACATTTTTACGCCACTATTAGCTTTAGGTTGTTGCTGAACAAGGCGTTAAAAAAATCGCAATTTTTTTTAAAATAAAAATATTTTTTAAATTTTCGCTAAAAAATTCTCATTTTAAAAAAAATCAAAAATCTGAATTTTATCGTTTTGGAATTGAATTGTTTTCAAGTAAAAATATTTTTCTAACTCTAGAGTATAAAATCTCAATTTTTTTGATTTTTGTTTTCAATTTTCTGAAAAATGAATTTTTTGGAAGGAGGGTTTCAATTTTTTGAAGAAAAAATTTTCATTTTTTAATAAAAAAAAAATTCCAAACGAATTTTTTGGTTCAAAATTTTTAAAAATTGTTTTGGAATAAAAAATTACTCAATTTTTTTTGAGAAGTAGATGAAAGAATCTCAAATTTTCTGGAATAAAAATTTTTCGGCAGAAGAAATTTCAGGATTTTTTGGAATAAAAAATATCCAAAAATCTTTTTTTGGAGAAAAAATATTATAAAATTTTCTTATGTGAAGACTAAAGATATTTTTTTTAATTTCTGTGGAAAAGTTTCTTATTATTTTCTTTGTGAAGAAAAAAAATCGTTTCATTTTCGAAAAAAAACTGGGCATCATTTTTTTTATTTGATAGTAAAATAAATAAATAAATGAAATATTTTTCAAACTATGAGACGAAAAAAAAAATGTTTTTCTGTAAAAAAAAGTTGTTAACATTTTTTTTTAGGAGAATTTTTTGCGTGAAAATTTTTTGTTTCATTTCCAGGAAAAAAATGATTCTCACAATATTACGGAGGGCATAGGCATAACTTGGGGGTTCAAGGGACATTCGCCCCTCCCTCAATAATTTTTTGTAATAGCAATTTGCCCAAAATATGTATAGGGAAAAAATGAGAGAAATTTTTGTTTGCCTTCCTTACCCATATTTCTTCAAAGTCAAGTTTATGCCTGAGGGGGCCCCTGGAAATGTAGAGTATGGTACATGGAAAAGTCATGAAAAAGTCATGAATTTTGAAAAAAAACAAAATCCAGATAGACAGACACCCAGCCCTATCTAGTTACCAGAAACGGTTTGAGCAAATTTTTTTGGGGGGAGGTAGATCGAAAATGCCGAATGAAAATTTTCAAAATGCCGAATGATAATTAATAGGTACAACAGTGGGAAGTAGACCCCTGCGCTGAATTTTTTGAAAAAAGTTAGTTTTCGAAAGAAGAACTTCTCACTATCCTCATAGAAAAAATTTCAAGAACTTATGGTAGCATTAGGATTTGAATCAAAACGACTGTTGCTGCCCGAGCGAAGCGAGGGCGAACATTTTTGAAAAAATTGCACTTCTAAAAGAAAAGATGGATTTTTTTTGCAGAAATTTTGAAAACATACAATAATTTCTGGTTTTTTAAAAGATGAAAAAGCGATACGTTGCCCGAGCGAAGCGAGGGCGAAAATTTTGAAAAAATTGGAATTTTTAATTAAAAATAATGCACTTTAAACATAATTTTTAATATTTTCAAAAAGATCATGTTCATTTTTTTACGTTATAAGTTATAACAATTCAAATGCGCTGATTTTTGATTCCTATTCTGATTCTGAGAGAAAGATGAAGTAATAGAAGTACATTGCCCGAGCGAAGCGAGGGCGAAATTTTTTTTCAGAAATTTACCGAATTTGTGAGTCGGAATTTCTCTTAAATTCATCGAATTTATGATTCGGAATTTCTCAAAAATTTGCCGAATTTGTGATTTAGAATTTCTAAAAAATTTACATATTTGAAATTCAAAACTTTACCAAATTTTGTAAACATACCTAATTTAATTTGTCGAAAGTTTGCCGAATTTGTCGAAAATTTTTCAAAAATTTGCCAAATGGAAAATCACTGGGGGGGTGTTCCACCCCCCCCCCCCCCCAAACCCACCCTCGCACCGGCTCTGCTAGTTACCTCCCATTTTTCAATAATGGAGTGTCTTTGTACTACTTATTATGCGAAATTCGAGGTGAGGGAAGGGTCCAATCAAGATTCCTATAATAACCAAAACTATTTCTGTATCTTAATCTACATCTTTTGTTTAAAAAATTTTTCAATTCAACTCTTACCTCTCCCCATTTTTAAATAATGAGTATCCATGTGTTAATATGAAAAATTAGAAAGGAGGGAGGGTTCCAATTGAAAAAATTTTCAAACAAAAGATGCGTAGATCAAGTTCATAGAAATAATTTTGGTTATTATAAAAATCTCGATTGGACCCTACTCTCGCCTCTAATTTCGCATATTAATACAAAGACACTCGTGTTATTGAAAAATGAGAGGGAGGTAGAGGTCGAATTGAAAAAATTTTCAAACAAAAGTTGTAGATTAAGATCCTAAACATAAGTTTGGTTATTATAAAAATTTCGATTGGGCCCCTCCCTCCTCTCTAATTTCGTATGTTAGGCGTTTATGTAGTTTTAGACTTTGAAAAATTCTGCAAAATCCCAACTATGAGCTAACTTTCCCCCACAATGGGATCAGTTCTGCGAAATGCTGCGGAATTGCGAAATGTCAAAATTTCGCCACGTTCGAGAAAAATAGCCCGAGCAATAAGGAGGAGTCGAGAAAAGTGGAAAAAATTCAACCGTTTACTTCCGTTATGTCTATTTTGAAAGTAAGCAACGTGCTATTTTCGCTCGTCTCTTCGGTAAACACATCCGTCGCCGAAAATATCGTCACGATGGCCGCACTCCCCGCACGGCCACGGGCTGCCTTGGCCAGATCATAATGAGAAAAGGCGCATCGCATTCATTCAACACATTCTCTCTTCTCGAGCTCGAGGCGAAGCAAAGTGACGAAGAACGACGGCGGTAACGTACCGTACATTCATGAATGGCACGCAAAACTACGCCGGGCAGAGTGCGGAGCGGACGGATCCGTGCCCATGCCCCGACCAACATAGCACGATCACACTGTGCCAAGTAGGCCTGCCTGCCTGTGTGTGTGCGAGAGATGAGATGAGAGATGCTGCGAACGGAGCACGAAATTCGCGGGCTCATCATGAATGGACCTCGGGGTGGAAGTGGGCAGGGCAGCACGTAGTAAGCGGCGAACTTGAATAAAGAAAGAATCGATACGAACAAGGACAGAGAATTCATTCAGAGTGCTGTACAGACGACGACGCAATAATATAGGCCCACGATGGCGGTATTTTTGCGCCGTATTTGTGCGCCGCCGCCGTCGTCGTAATAAAAATGCCAAGACTTATTAATTAACATAGCCTCCTTCCCTCTCCTCTTGCCCTCGGCTGATGGCCCCCCGACGTCAAAAATCACCATCAGCATTTGAAATGAAAGCGATGAAGCTGCGGAGGTAAATGATCAGCTGTTCGTCTTCGTCGTCGTCGGGCAACCTACATCTCGACCGAGAAAATCTCTCACACGTTCACCGTCCTACCGGTCGGAGGTGTTTGTGATTGTGTATTGTATTTGTATTTGAAATTCATTATCACGTTGCGAGGTTTTTTCCACTCATTCATTCATTCATCGAATCGTTCATTCATGAATGACTTTCGTCCTTTACCCCCGAACCCCCAATATACATCTTAATTTAAGATCGTTTTTCTCCATTCTCTTCCGCAGCAGCGGTGGGTTTTCTTCTCGTCGTGTGTTTTTTTTTTTTTTTTTTTTCTTTTACGCGACGACGAGTAAACAGAAACGAGGTGTAAACCGCAATCCGATCGGAACCGCTACCGGGTGATGATTGGTTGTAAATCATTAATGAATTCTTCGCAACGTATATACGCAATTGATGAGGTTTTTTTTTTTAAGGTGAGGAAGTGCTAAATGCCGGAAACACCGAGTATCGATGCGTTTGTCAATTAATGTGTGGGAGCAGTCGATATTATGTGGTTGTTTGAGAGATTGATGAGTTTAATTTAGTATAAGAATGTCTTTTACTGTGTGGCTTGGCTGGCTTTGAAAACTGTGTCATGGAGGAAGAAGAGTATATAGCCCCGTAGATTGCAATCGTTTTGGGTAAATGAAGCAGGTGATAGAATTTTCAGTTATTTTTTTTCATTTTTCTATTTTTATTTTTTTTTTTTTTGAAAGCGTTTTCCTTTCAAATAGATTTACGTATTTTTTGAAAAATGAATCTCTCAGAAATCGAAAATTCTCTTGGGAAATTAGTGTTCTCGAAAAATGGAAAAAAATGTGGCAAAGTGAAATAATTTTTTTGGAGAAATCAATAGCTATTTCAAGTTTTTGAAACTGTGCAACTTGGAAATTTATTCTTGAAAAAAATGTATTTTGACAAAATTTTGAATGTACGTATGCACCTAACTAAAAAAAAAATTAAATGAGTATTTTAAACAAAGTAAAATACTGAACATTTTTGAAAAATTTACATTCTAACACAATTTGAAAGTTTAGGCATTATTTTCTATTAAAAAAAAAAAAAAAAAAAAAAAAAAACAGAAAAAATCTTTTGACAAAAAATTCAAAAAAAAGTATTTTGGACAAAATTCAAAAAAATTTTGAAAAATTGACTTCAATAAAAATTGTAAAATCATAAGTCAACAAAATTTAAAAAAAGAATACCAGGTAATAACAATAAAATTCATCGTTTCACAAATCCAAAAAAAAAGTTTTTGAACAAAATTCAAAAAAAAAAAAAACTACATATTTTTGAATAAAATTCTTGCAACTTGCATTGTAATAAAATTATAAAATTGTTTTCAAAAAAATGTTGACATTGATTTTATAAACATTAAATAGGTAACAAAAGTAATAAAAAATATACCTATTTATCAAAATTAAAAAAAAAAATTAATTAAAAAAAAACTGTATCTAGGTATTTAAATGAATGTTAAAAATTTGACTTTAGAACAAAATTCTAAAAGTATAAACTGTTTTACCAAAATAAAATTATTTTGCGTAAAAGTTTAAGAAATGTATGATTTAAAAATTTACCTTTGAAAAAGTTAGCTTTTGACCAGAATTCACAGAAATATTTCTGAAAAAAAAAAATTCAAAAATCGTATTTAGGTTGATATTTGATCAAAATCAACTATGCGAAGTTTGAACTTGAGAAAATTTTGAAAAATTGGCTTCCAAACAAAATCCAAAAACTAACTGCATTTAACGAAATTTGTAAATAATTTTTTTTTCTAAAAAAAAAATCTGAAACATACTTGAGAAAATTGTTTTTAACAAACTTTTTTAAAAATAAAATATTTCTCTGCTAAATTTTGAAAAATTTGGATTTGAGCATAGTTGAAAAAAATATGACTGTGTTGAACATAACTTTATTTAAAAATTATTTTGAATCTAGAAAAAGACATTTTAAAACAATAAAGAAGTCAAATTATGCATAATTATGTTTAAAAAATTTTCTTTCAAACAAAATTTTTAGAATTTGTTTTTGAGGCAATGATTATTTTAAATTCAATTTTTGAAAATTGTTTTTCAAAAAAAAAAATACAAAATTCTAAAAAAAAGGATTTGAACGAATTTTTAAAAAAATGCAAGTATCGAAATAATATGGTTTAAAAATTCGTGAATTCGACAAAGTTTGGAAAGAATATCTTTGAAGCTGAATACAATTTTTTCAAGGTGATTGATTAAATACCTTCGAGTGAAACTAAGAAAAAAATTCTCAATAAAATTTCCACTTGAAATTTTTTTTAAAAATGGGGTTTAAAAAGAAATCAAAAATAGCAAAAAATTGTTCTTCAACTATTTCTTCAAAAATCAAGAAAAATCTAAAAAATTGGATTTTGATCGAAATTAGTAAAAATTATGTTGAATTGTGATTCAAAAATTACTCATCTTTCAACAAAGTATGAATAAAATGGCCTTTATAAATTTGCCAAATTTCAGAAAAAGTTCAATTTTAAAAAATTGTTTATTGCAGATTGTCAGAATTACCTATTACATAAAAATTGTCAAATTTTTAAAAATTATTGTTGAATAAAAAACTGTTGAAATTTTTAAAAATTGTAAAAATTTTAAAAGTTATTGAATTTTTAAAATTAAAATTTTAAAAATTGTCAAATACTATAAAAAATTGTCAACTTTCTAATTTTCAAAAATTGTCAAATTTCTAATTTTTAAAAATAGTCAAATTTTCAAAAATTGTTAAGTTTACACTGTATATTTACACGTTTGTATGTACTGGTGAAAGCAAAAAGTTAAGGTGTATTGTGAACGAGCCTTAATTTTGAAAATTCTTCTGAAATAAAAAAATCTCAATTTTTTGAGGATCGATTTTTTTTTCTTTGATAGAAAAATAATAAATAAAATATTTTTTAAACTTTGTGACAAAAAAAAAGTAGGTGGAAAAAAATTTTTTCTGTTGAAAAAGTTGTTAAAAAAATTTTTAGGAAAATTTTTCGTGTGATTAAAAATTGTTTTGGAGTAAAAAACATTTTTAAACCACTATACTTAGCCTTAGTTAGTTGATGTACAAAACGCTAAAAAAAATTTCAATTTTTTTGAGGTGAAAATATTTGTTTAAATTTTCGCGAAAAAATTCTCATTTAAAAAAAATTAAAAATCTGAATCTTATCGTTTTGGAATTGAATTGTTTTCAAAAATACTTTTCGAACTCTGGAACATAAAATCTCAATTTTTTAGATATATTTTTTTCAATTTTCTGAAAAATAAAAATATTTTTATTTTTTCGAGAGTAGTCTCTGTTTTTTGAAAAAAAATTCTTAGTATTTCTTGGAATTTAAAAAAAATAATAAAAAGTAATTTTTTGGCTCAAAATTTTTTAAAAATTGTTTTGGAATAAAAAAAAATTACTCACTTTTTTTGAAACAGAGAAATCTCAAATCTTCTGAAGTAAAACATTTTTCGGAGGAAGAATTTTCAGTAATTTTTGGAATAAAAAACGTTCCAAAACTTTTTAATTTTTTTTTTTTTTTTTGAGAAAAATTGTTATAAATTTTTTTCATGTGAAGATATTTTTAAAAATTTCAGTGGAAAAGTTTCTTGATTTTTTCTCTGTAAATGAAAAAAATTCGTTTCATTTTCGAAAAAAATGAGATTTATTTTCGAACAATAATTTTAAAAATTCTTCTGAAATAAAGTTTTTGGGTATCATTTTTTATTTCAAGCATCCACATTTTAGGAAAGAAATCGAATTACACCATTAGGCACACCGTAGGGGGTGCAAGGGCCATTCGTCCCCTTATTCCTCAATAATTTTTTTAATAGCTATTTACGAGCAAAATATAGGGGAAAATTAGAGAATTTTTTTTGCTCCCTACAATATTTCTTTCAAGTTATGCTTATGCCGGAGGGGGCTCCTGAAAATGTAAACATATTGTTCATGAAAAAGTCATGAAATTAAAAAAAAAAAGAAAGTTAGATACCTTGACATGGGTCTTGGTGACATAATCGATTCCAAAAATTGCTCGCAGACGTAGAAATCACTCAGACTCGTCATACGACTGGATCTCGAGTCGACTCATTACACGGATGAGCGTTTATTTTTAAACATCTTCTGCGTAAAGGTGTTTTTTAGCTTGTTACCTGCAGCTGTTTACCATTCGTGGCTTTTGAGTTTTGAAAAACGATGCTACCGATGGTGATGTGTACACAACGTACACGAGTACAGAGTACTTACATACAGTTTAGGAAAAAAAAAAAATGTATTTCTGAGCGCATTTGTTTCGACTGGTAAACGTCTCGAATTCTTAAAATAAACATTAATTTTTTTTACTTTCATTTTAGCGTTCGACTGTACTCGCGATATATGTTAACAAAACTGTACGACAAATAGTTCTTTTCTTCCTCACCACCCCTCCTTGCCTAGTTTTCCTGTAAGAGCGATATTGTTCGAAGAAACATCACCGACACATCCGTTGCTCTTGGTTTGATGTGTGGAGGAGGCGATGGAAGGCAAAGTCGAAATCGAAGGCGAGGACGCATTAATCTCTCGGTTAACCAACAACCCTTCTCGCCCGGTGAGGTTCTTCAATATGAGTTACTCATTCAGCTTATTCATAATTTACCCAGCAAAACGCATATTTTTCCTGTCTGACTTATACTCGTATGTACATATATGACTAGACATATAGAAGACAGCACGGTTACGCCTTACAAATTACCCCTTCTTGCCCCCTTTAGTCTGTCCTTCGTCACTTCTCAGGTACTTTGGAGAGCAAATTTTTCATTATTTCGGCTCGTGCATGTGTTATTTTGTAGGTGTGCGTACCATGTCTAGATTACAAACGAGCGTAACATAGGTCAAAGTCAGCACGTGTTGTTGTACGAAATCGGGTGGGTGAGGTGAAATGCAAAGTTATCGTAATAAGGTTGCCACAAAATGTTTAATTATGAAAAATATTCTATTTTTATTCGTTCATTAAAAAAAAAAAAAAATGTCACGAATTTTTCAAATGGGGTCATTTGTAAAAACCACCATAGTCAAAATTTTCGATTTTTTTTAAATTTTATTTTCTGAAAGTAAATTTTACAAGAAAAATGATGGTGATATTCATTTTTCAAAAAAATAAGTCTATCATCACTTTTTGAGGGGGTCCCAAAAAAGAGTACCTTTGTAAAAACAACCATAGTCAGAATATGGTTTTTTTAAAACATAGACCCAGAGCCGAATTTCAAATTTTGGTTTGATTTTCGATTTTTGGTAATAAAAGATTATTTTAGAGCGTATCGGCGATTTTCGACCTCATCCCCGGGGGCTGGTGCCTCGAAATACCTGTTTTTAACCTTAAAAATTCCAGCTTTGCGAGTTTTTCATCGATTTTTACCAAACTTGGCATGTCGGTACAAGTACTCAAGGGCGTTGTTGGGAAATTTTTCAAGATTTTTCCGACCGCTGAAATGACCTTGAAAATGACTTTGAAAATGTCAAATCGTCCTGGGAGGCTCATTTTGGGAGCTAACAAACTGGCATTTTTTTCCCCCCTTGTTTTCCAAACAATTTTACAATACTCAGAATTTTTTCAGATATTTGTCGGAGTGGGAGGGATCAGCGCCGGATTTACGCACAAGCACAACAAGCATCTGCTTCGGGCGCCAGATTTCAAAGGGCGCCAATTTTTTCTGTTTTTACTATCTAACTTATGCGTATAATTGATAGAATTCCAAAAAAATCAAAGTTTGTGGTACAAACAATCGAAATTTCATCAATTTTCTAGTCTTACTAATCATAACAGAACTATTGGGAAAAGTCAATTATTAAATTTTTTCAAGTGATTTTTGAAAGGGCGGAATTTTTTTTTTGCCTATGGGCGCCAAAATCTAAATCCGGCTCTGGGATGGATGGATTCATATCTAAAAATCCAAAAAAATAATAAAATGACTGATATTATTGGTTTTTTGGATTTTTAGATATGAATCTCCCCCCACCCCGGAAAAAATCTGAAAACATTCTGAGTAGTGTAAAATAGTTTGGAAAACAAGGGGGAAAAAATTCCAACTTATTAGCTCCCAAACTGTGCCTCCCAGGACGATTTGACATTTTCAAAGTCATTTTCAAGGTCATTTCAGTGGTCGGAAAAATCTGAAAAAATTTCCCAACATTGCCCTTGGCTATTTGTACTTACATACCAAGTTTAGTGAAAATCGATAAAAAACTCGCGAAGATTGCATTTTTAAGGTTAAAATTAGGTATTTCGAGGCATCAGCCCCCGGGAGTAAGGTCGAAGATCACCGATACGCTCTAAAATCATCTTTTACCACCAAAAATTGAAAATTAAAAAAAAAATGGTTTCTACAACAAAACCATGGACATAATTACTTTTTCTGAGACAATTTTTTTTTGTTAAAAACAACCATAGTCAAGTTGTTGATTATTTTGATCTCAATTTATTGGATTAAGAGGGGGTATAAAAATGAGATGAATGTTGTATCCTCAGTTAGTAGATATTTGGAGAATGTTCATAAGTAATCCACTCAAATTTTAGTTTCTCAAAACTTGTTGAGTATGTTTTTTTGATCTCCTATAAAGTGTGATTTAGGTATTGACTATGGTGGTTTTTACAAATGACCCCCCAAATATCTCTCCCCTTTCTAAACTTATTTCATAATTTTTCCAGTAACACTTTTCCTCAATATGTTTTTATAAGTGCAAATGTTCACAATTTCATTTGAAAATGAGTGTCTAGGTAGTTATGGTACCCATATTGTTTCTATAGTATAAAAACGAATTTCTTCAAGCGAATTTGTAATTTTGCCCGTGTAATATTTTCAAAAATTCATGACTTTTCTTGACCTAATGACTTTTTTGAAAAATTCATGACTTTTTCATGACTTTCATGATTTTAATGACCTTTAGACACCCTGAAGACGCAAATACCACGCTTCATTTATTTTTACACCTACAGGATATCCGACCAATGATTTTAAAAAATTTCAAAAAAGCCCCATAAAAGTGAGAAAATACTCGGCGAGGGTTTTTGTTCGAAAAACACACCGTAGCCTAATAAAATCACCCATCGTCGCAGCTGGAACACGTCAAGATTTCCTATAAACGACTACCTTTCATTCTGCTGCCAATCACGAGGTTACAATAAAATTAGAATTTCATCGAGTGCCTCAATTGGCGGCATGCAAGATCCGCTCAGGAGGCCGGAAGATCACCCGGAGGGATTGTTTGTATAGAGGAAAAAGTCAATTCAACAATAGCATCACATATTGACGATCGAGCTGCAGATGCCACGTATTCGCAAACGCAAAGCGAGCCAAAGAGAGAGACTCGTAAACGATAACAAATGGATCGGAACCAGTTGATTGTTGTACCATTTGGGAAGAAAGACCTCGGCAGACTATAAAAAGATTATTATAGCAGTATAGAGAGATGAAAATAGACGCAGAAATGCCAGTCATCGCGGGTCGTTTCACCCACACACTCGCGCAGGCCGCCCAATTAGCGCCTTTTGCTGTCGGAATTACCTGAAAAAGGTGTGCCTTTGAGGTGGATTGGCATTAGGCCGCGTGTACCGTACCGTACCGTACGTGTAACCGGATGTGATGGACGAATGGTGGTGATGTTGTGTATAAACATAAATCACAGCCGGAATAAGGGTTGTTGTTTTCCTCTACATACTTTTGGTGTATTTCGATGCTGATGCTTGTTTGTCTAACGACTCTGGGGTCGTAGCTAATAGGCGATTTTTTTCGAGATGGGGAGTGTGGTAGGAGGGGAGTAGAACGACGGTCGGAAGTTATTTAATTTGTACACGCGAAGACCTCTTTTGCCGGTCTATCTGTTACGACAGGATGTCATCGCTATGAAATTATTTCTGACTAATTTGACGTGTTCCAAATGCGCCGACATTGAGAACAACCGTTCGTATTTCGCGACCGAGTTCGATTCACGAATTATTCGTAGTGTCCGAGTTCTGCGTACGGTTTTTGTTGGGGTGTTGTTATTTCTACCTACCTGGGTGAGTAGTTCATAGAAATGAATCAACTGAATCTCTGAACTTAAAATATTTCTTTCAAGTTTCGATTGATATTTATTTTATTCAAAATTGGAGGAGAAGGAAGGGTTAAATCAAAATTTTTGTGATATCCAAAATTATTCCCAAGTTTTCAAGCTACAACTTTTGTTTGAAGTTTTTTTAAATTGGACCCCCCCTCCCCACTGATTTTGCACAACACTTCGAAGATATTAATTAAAAATCCCAGATAAATCAGCAAGGAAGGTACCGATTAAAAAAAATTTCAAATAAAAGTTGTAGAACAAGATCCTAAAAATAATTTTTTTCCTTATAAAAATTTCGATTGGATCTCTCCCTTTCCTCAAATTTCACATAATATCAGGTATACTTTTTCAAAATTTGTCGAAGGGGTCCAATTGAAAATTTTTTCAAACAAAAGTTGTAGATTGAGGTCCAAGAAATAATTTTTGTTATTATAAAATTTTCGATTAGACCCTTCCCTCCCCTCCAATTTGGCATAATGGCTTGGCCACTTATATTATTGAAAAATCACGAAGGTAGAGGTCCAATTGAAAAAATTTTCAAACAAAACTTGTAGCTTGAAGTCTTGGAAATAATTTTAGTTATTACAAAAATTTCGATTGGAGCCATCCTTCCCCTTCAATTTCGAATAAATTACATGTTAATTGAAAGAAATTTACTAAGTCCAGAATCTGAACTGATGGAAGTAGGAAGTGTGAGCAATTTCGTTCATGTTCACTATGTTCACTACAAATCCGAGCAACTACTCACCCAGGCGGGTATAAATAACAACACCCTTTTTGTTGTAAATGTCGTCTTCTGCGTTGGTGTTTAGTTTTTTGCTGAAAAAAAAAAAAAAAAAAAAAAAAAAAATAGCAGATCAGGTTGTTGAGTGAAAATTTGGTCTTAAAAAATTGTGAAAATTAGTTCAGAAATAGGCCGATATTTTTCAAAGGAAAAAATAATCATAGGCGTAACTTGGGGGGCGGCGAGGGGGGCATTTGCCCCCCAATATTTGTTTTTGATAGATATTTACAGCAAAATATAGAAAAAAGTTACTTTTTTTGTAAAAAAAATATGAAGAAAAATGTTTTTTGCCCCCCTCAATATTTCCCCCCCAAGTTACGCTTATGGGAAAAATCAGTGAATTGGTTAAAAAAATTAGGTATTTTTGTAGATTACCTATTTTGGAATAAGCATGAATAAAATTTTCAAAAATGAGCGATACCAAAGAATAATCTGTTTGGTAATTTTTTCCTGGGACTTTGAAGAATTTTTCACTTGCAGGTTACTCTTGAAGTCTTGAAGATATTTTTTGGCAAAATTTTTTTTCCACACAATTATTTATTTTGTTAAGAGAATTTTTTTTCTAAGCATAAATCTTTTAGGAATTTTTTTTATCAATTTTTCAAAAATTGAAGGTATTTATCTACTTATTTAAGGGAATGAGCTAATGAATTTGGCAAAAATCACCTTGTAAAAATATTTAGGAGAATAGGTCTTGAAGAAAAAATTGCAAAAATAGAAATTTTTTCTAAAACAAATTTTGAAATCCTATGTAGAAATGAAAAAAAATTTACAACGAATTTTATTGATTTTTTTTCCTAAAGAAAATTAAAAAATTCTTCGATCTCTCAAAAAAATCGTAAATTAGAGATTTTTCCTGAAATGAATTTTAAATGTTTTCAACTAATTTTCTTGAATTTTTTTTTTTCAAGAAATGTTTTAAAAATATTTTTTGGCTCAAAAGAATCGCTCGGAGAAAATTTACGGAAAAATTTTTGAACATTGAAAATTAATTTATTTATCAAATTGAAAAATAATATCGGTCTTTGAAAATTAATTAAATCATGAAAATCGATAAAATTAATCGATTTAACAAAATCAAAAATTATTCTTCAACTTTTCGAATTTAAAAATAACACCGATCTGTAAAAATCTGAAATTTATAGAATTATCAAAATTCAAAAATTGATCGATTTATCAATACTTATCGAAAACTGACCATTTCGTCAAAATCAAAAATTGCTCGATTTATCGAAGTCAAAACAATCAAAAATCAATCCAATTATAAAAATTTTAAAAATTGATCAAAATGTCTAAAACACTTGAATCTAATTATTGGAATCAAAAATCCATCAATTTATTTAAATTAAAAATTGATCGAATTATTAAAATCGAAATTTAATTGAATTATCAAAATCAAAAAATTGTCATTTCATCGAAATCAAATTGATCGAATGATTCAAATAGGATAATTATCGAATGATCATGTCTTTGAAAAATTATTAATCTGTTAAAATGAGAAGTTATTGAATTACCAAAAAAAAAAAAAAAAAAATTAAGAAGCGGTTGATTAATCGAAATAAATTATTAGTACCTAGTCAAATTATTGAAATCGAAAATTAATCCAATCATTAACTTCTCATTTAAAAAAATATATAAATATCAATCCATATAAATCAAAAATCTATCAAAAAGGTTAACAGTTTCATTATTTATTCAAATGAAAAATTGATCGATTAATCAAAATCAAACCCAATCAATTTATCAGAATCTAAAATCAATAATCAATAAGTGATATGAAAACTTATTCATCTAAATCAAAAATTCTTTGAATCATCAAAATCAAAAATCAATTGACTTGTCAAAGAAATGCCTAATTGATCTATTCTAATCAAAAATTCAATTCATTGGTCAAAATCAAAAATCAATCAAATTCATGGAAATTAAAAATTTATCGGATTGTCAAAATTGGAAAAAACTGATTGATTTTTTTAAAATCAAAAATTCTTAGACATATCAAATTTAGAAGATAAAAATCTAAAATCTATTTAATCGACGCATCAAAATCAAAAATCGATCAAGCGATTAAAAATCAATCATCTTACTAAAAAAATAAGATAATTTATCGACATTTTAAAAAACTCGAAGTATCAAAAATGAAAAAAAAAGATCGAGTTTTTGAAATTGAAAATTCTTTGACTTTTCGGTGTTTTACTGCAAAACGTATCAAAAATCCATAAAAATTGAAAATTTACTTATTGAAAAAAATTATTTGATTTATCAAAACCAAAAATTATTCAATTGATGAAAAATCGATTGATTGATTGATTGATTGATTGATTGGTTGGTTGGTTGGTTGATCGAAATAAAAATAAAAAACATCAATTTATCGAAATCAAAAATTCGATGTAACCAAATTTCCTTTGATTTTAAAAAATCTGTCTATTGATAAAAATTGGATATTCATTGAAAAAAATTACCAGTCTATCAAAATAGAAAAAAAATTGATCAAATTATCAAAAATAAAAATTAATCGATTTATTAAAATCAAAAATTCACAAACTTGAAAAAATTATCAATCAATCAAAATCAAAAATACATACTTCCATCGTTTTATCAAAATAAAAATGAAATTGATTAACTATCACAATCAAAAAAGTTATTGGTCGATTCATCATAATCAAAATCAATTATTTTATTGAAATCAAAAATTGATCGAATTTTCAGAGTTGAAAAAATTAATAGATTTTTATTAAAATCAAAAATTCTTTGTTGTTTTTGTTTTATCAAATCAAGAAAAAAAGTTGTTGATCCAAAAAAATTATAAAATTTTTTTTAAAAAGTTTGGTTTTCGTAATTAGAAATTGATTTAATTTCCCACCAAGATCAAAAACAAATCGATTCATCAATATAATTGCATACCCATTTATCAAGATGAACAGTTTTTTTTTTCTTCTTCTTTCTTTCTTTCTTTCTTTTGGAAAAACTACACACGACTAATTTCCTAAGAAGTTTGCACGTATTTTCAATGAGACCATAAATTTCAAAAAATGAATTTCAAGATAATATTCTCGAGTCGAATAAGACACGAAACTGTTCGATTTTCAAATTCTCGAACTTATCTAAATATTTATTACGTCGCGAAATAATTCAACTTTACGTCCCACCAATCCAACATTTCCCCTCACCCTTCAATCCATATTTGATCCTTTGATAGAGTAAGTGTCAAAAAGGCAAACTCGCCCTTGCACCTCCTTCCTCGTCACTCTCATCTCGATCTCTTACAAAAGAAAACCGTGACGAGTCGCGATAAAATACGTATTTTCGCGAACGATATCGAGGCGAAAAAAAAAGAAAATGGAAACGAAAAAGCGGCCAAAAAAAAAGGAAGCGAAATACCCTTTTAAAAACTGGAAACCTACGCGCGTCAGCGACGAGTTATACTTACTTCTGCGGATGGTATAAGAAGCAGAACGCGGCGAATTATTCACGCGAGAAAATTGCGCTATTACAAAGAATTTAGCTCGAAGGCGTTTTTACATTTGCACGTTGGGTCGTGGCTGCACTGCGGCACGGCCAGCACGCGCGTCTTCAATTTTGAATAAGCTCGACAATATAAAGACCTTTAGTTTTTCACTTACGCTCTCCCTGCCTGGCTACTTTTTTTCATTATTACTTTGTTTTTCAATTTTTTCGCTTTTTTACCTGTTTCATTTGAGATCTTTTCTCAGCCAAGTCCGATGACAAAATAAAAATCCTCATTTTTTTTCTCGAAAATATGCGAAATAAAAAGGTACACTTTAATTCGATGTTATTTTCAATTTTCTCTTATATCCAAGTATTATATCGCCGTCGTCGTCGTCGTTGATTCTCCACCAACGTCGATTTAAGTGAAAAATAACTTCTTTTTTGCCAACGAGATTTGTACGAGGTGTATTAAATTAATATTGACGTTTTATTTGCCTACCCCGTGTGTCTAGGAAGGGAGATAAAAGTGGGATCCAGGTTACGAGAAAATATATATTGAAAAATTACTCGAATTCAAATCTAGCAAAAATACGACGAATTCGCGCCGAAAGAAGGTGACCTTTTTGAAATATTCTCAGTGCTGAACATACTCGACATATCGACACCTTTTTTCTGTGGAATAAAATTAAAAATTCGAGATTACTTTTTTTATGGAAAGAACTAAATCAAATTTGTAAAATAAATACCTGGAAGTTCGTTCGATTCGAGAGGGACGAGATCGTAAAAAAAGTTCGATGGAATTGAAAAATTATACGAGAGTAAAGCTCGAGTTATATATCGTATCGATTTATAATTTCAAGTTTTCATTATTTTCCCCCAAAAACTTCGAATAAATTGCCTATAAGGTTTACTTTTCCCCTAAGCACGTGTAAGGTAATCTGATTTTGAATCTTTGAAGAATAATTGAATTAGATTATTCGATTCACTCGAAATACTCACGTGTGTGTGTTTTTTTATCTGTTTTAGATGAAAAGGATCCGTTGAAATATCTATCTCGTTACTCAAGAGAATTATCGGAAAGGGGTACAGCGATGTGGTTGATCGATTATCAAAAACAACCTCCATCTAGTCATGGTAAGTACCTACCTAACTATAGATAATTGATCTAATTTTATCAATTTTAATTTCCTCGTCGATAAGAGATTATAAAAGGAAGCAGTGGGGGGACAAATAATTCTGAAAAAATCGACATTGCGGTAAAAAAAACTACAGAGTGTAAAAAAAATCCATCTTTGCGGCCAGAATCATGGCTCTGGCTTATTTAAGCGAGTTTAGTATGTTTTTGACGAAGATGATGGGACATGGGACGCAGGATGATTTTGTCATTTCCTGTGCAACGCGCATCATCCTCTATAGTACGATAGTTCGTGTACCTAAAAAAGAAGGAAGTACCTTATTAAAATAGTTTACTTTTTTCGATGATCCGAGACGACGTGTACGGTTTCTAACCGAAAACGAAACGAATGATGGATGAAAAGTAACCGAACCTTGGTAACGAGACGACCGAAGTTGATGATGGCAAACAGAGCATGCGAATTATTCTGCTGTGCGAAGAAATTGATTCATTGTGGATGACTCGAGACGTGATTTTTTTCAATGGCGATAGTGATTTTTTTTTCCGATGAGTAGAGTGTGTGTTGTGGAACTGTGGATATTGGAAAAAAATTTCGAATTTTCTGAAAATTTTTCATGGTCCATCGAGGTTTTATCATGGGTTGATTCTCAATCGATTTTTGTGCAAAGAGGTTCCTGAAAGTGCATCACTGTTGGCTAATTTTCGTTTCTAAAGATTTTGAGCATAGCAAAAATATTGAAAAAAAAAATTATGATACCCAATTATTACCCACTTAAAAAGTATAAAATTGTTTTCAACTTTTTTTTGTTGAATATTTGCTGTAAAAAAAAATTAAAGAATTGTTTTTTTAATCAAAATGTTGAAAATTTGGTTCAATTATTATTTAAAAATAGTGTTACTTCAAAAATTTTTTGAAAAAGTTTTTAGAAAATTAAAAAAAATGGTTTTTAAAAAAGTAGATGTATAAAAAATGTGTTTCAAGTATCAGTATTTCAAAAAAATATTTTTTAAATGGAAAATTTTAAAGAATACTATTCCCTAAAACTTCATAAATATTTTTAAAATTTAATTTAAAAAAGTAAGTATTCTTATATCCAACTCAAAATGTCAAAAAACTAGACAAAAAATTATAAATTCTGAATAATTTCAAAAAGTGGTTTATTGAAAAAGAAATATCCTTATTTTTTTTTCAAAATGTTTTCATCGTAAATTTCCTTCAGTTTTTTCCATTTCAATAACAAAAATTTTTCCAGGTTTCTTTTATTCAAAATTTTTTCGAATTATTTTTATCAAAAGCTCATCTATAAATTTTTTTTTTTTTTTCAAATTGACTATGCTGGAAATTGAAAAAAATGCTTCTAAAAAATAGCCAAAAACTATTTTTTTTATCATTATTCCAATGAAATATTTCAAAAAAATGTTTCATTGAAAATTTAAAAGAAATGTTCCTTAAATATTTTCAAAATTAACTTTTAAAAAATATTCTTTTGATCAAAATTAAAAAAAATTAAAAAAATAAAATAATCTTATCAAAATTTTGAATACTACATGTCATTTCAAAAATGTGGGTTTTGAGAAAAAAATCCTTAATTTTTTTTTTATTAAGTATATTTCATTTTTTTTTTTTTTTTGCAGATTAGCTTTCAATAAAATTATTTTTCAAAACCAAGATGTAGAATTATATTTTTTAAAAATGTTTTGTAATCAATATTTATTTTGATTTTTTTTTTAGATAATTCAAAATACTCAATTATTATTTCTTGGATTTAAATTTTTTCAAAATTCACTTATTTTTCAAACAAAAATTTCAATAAATTAAAAAAAATGTATTATTTTCTTTTTTATAATTTTTTTTCCTTTTTTGGAAACAATAAGATTCAAAATTTATTCGAGAAGTGTTCTTTTGGAATATGTTGAAAAAAAAATTTTTGAGGGAATTTTTAAAAAAAATGCTTATAAAAAAGTATAGAAATAGAAAACGTTTTTTGTCCATATTTTTTTTTAAATTTAAAAAGTTGATTTTTAGAAAATTTTAAGAATCGTTCCTCGATAAATATCATGAAAATTTCCAATAATTGGGGTTTCACTATTTAAGTTTTATCTGCAAAAATAATTTATCATTTAAAAAAATGAAAAAAATTGTTTTTGTGAAAAGTTGTTCTTCGACAATGTTTCAAAAAAGTTGATTTTAGAATATTAAAAAATTGATTCTCAAAATAGTTCATTTTTAAAAAAAAAATCTGAATCAAAAACTTGAAAAAAGTTGTTATCATTTACCTATTTTTTTAAAATTTAGCTTACTTATCTACAACAAATATATGAATTTTCCATTTGCTATTATCAAATTCTAAAAAAAAATTCATCAAAGATTTTTGGTGTGATTTTTTACAGAAATTTTCCTTTATTTTTTTCTATTATAAAACTTACTTTTTCAATGATTTTTTCATTTTTTTTATAATTACTTAGATTTTAATTTTGATTTTATCAAAAAAAATTATTTTTCATTAAAATTTTGAAAAAGTCGCTTTTCCAAAATTTTCTATAAAATATGGTTTTTTAAATAAATATCAAGTACGATTTTTTATAAATTTGAAAAAATTACCTAATTCTTGAAATTTTTTGAAAAAGTTGAATTCTTGATTGTTACCAAAATTTTAAAAGAGTAGTTTTTTTAGAAAATTTTCAAAAATTATTTTTGAGTTTTTTAAAAAATTTTTTATTTCAAAAATTGTTTTTTATTTACTTAGGTAAGTACTTATTTTTAGTCAGGTATTTATTTATTTTTGAAAAAAATGATTTTTCAAGAAATGTTTTTTTTTCCAAAAAATTTCAAGAAAGAATTTTTGAATTTTTTTTTGAAATTACCTATCATCAAAAATAGTGAAAAAATTTACCTTTCAAAAAAAATTAAAAAATTGTCTTTCACCAAAATTTAAAAGATTAAAAGAAATGAAGAAGTGGAAAAGTTTTATTGTTTTTTTTTTTTCAATTTTGAAAAAGTTATTTGCTGAAAAATTTCAATGTTTTAAATTATTCTGCTAGATTGTTTTTATCTAATATTTTAAAAAACAAACGTCTTGTGATTCCTTTGAAAATTAAAAAAAAAAGAGATCTTGAGTATTGTTTGAAATTTTTAATTCTATCAAATTTTTACATACCCATTTTTTTTTTTTTTTTTTTTTTGTTTCTTCAAAGAAAATAATTTTTCCAGTAAAATTTGAATAATATTATCAGAAAAAGGAAAATTTGAAAAATAATAGGGAATTATTCTAAATCAGAATTTATAGGTAATTTTTTCTCGTAGGTAAAGCCAGACGTATAATTTTATATCTTGTACGTTGGAATCATTGAAATTGCGATGGTAATTTTTCCTATAATTTTTTTTTTTTATCATTTAATGTTATGCTCTGATATAATGCGATGACGTAACTTCATCGTATTTTCCAAAAGGGAAATGAGTCTTGGATATTATCTCATTTTTCATTTCCCTGATCTTTTCTTTCATCGGATCAATTGACTCATTGAAATTATTCGTGTAGTTTGTGTTAATGTGTTTCGTGCGTTTGTTTGCATCTTAGCAAAGATATATTTTTGAAGTTTGTTTTTGGATTTCTAACAGTATGTACTTTATTCTGTACCATATTACTTGTGCTATACAAAGTACGTACCTATAGATATAGTGTCACGAAACCATGCACGGTTAATCGTTTATAAACATAAATAGCACGTAAAGTACACGTTGTCCAGAAGAACTAACACGTATAGTTTTTTTGAAGATTCAGACTAACTCGTAAGGAGAACGAATTCGAACGTTGTTTTCAGTAACCGAACGCAGAGTCGTGATTTAATTTTTCGATTCGCCTTCCTTTTTCAGTCGTTGTTTCGATATTATTATTATATTAGGCTAATCCAACAGTATTAAAATTGATTACGATTGCGTTTCACACGACGCAAATAATACATCGAATTGTGTCTGGTTTGTTGTATTTCAGAAAGTCACAAATTGCTGTGTTTTCGGTATTACGACGGAGTCAGTTTGTTGTGCTTTGCTCAATCGGAACCAGTCGACTTCGAGTCTACTTATAAACTAGCCCAAAAGGAACCCGATGATAAACACGCCGGCTCTTCCAAGAAACCGTTGAAAGAGTCGTCTAAAAAGAAGGATCCGAAGAGCGACAAAGTCACTGGTAAACTGATGGGAAATAAGCAGAACGGGTATAGTTCAGAGAGCGAATCGGAGGATGAGAGTTCTTCGGCGAAATATCGTAAAAAAGGTAGGTGCAGAATGTTTTTGTCCTACCTGTGTTTATTTTAATTTTATTGATGTTCTTTTTTTGTTGCAATTTTCTTGATTATTTTTTGATTTACCTAATTCTGTTTTCGAATTTTTCCGTTAATTTTTATTTTATTTCTTTAAACATTTTATTTAATTTTATTGGAGTTGTTTGATAAATTATTCCATCAAATTACAAAAATCTTGATTTTTTTTTTTCAATTTTTAAAATCAAAATTTTTCTTGAATTTTTCTATATTTTTTTCCAAAACGTGTTTTTCAGTGTTTTTTATAATTTTTTTGAATCAACTTTTTTTGATCATTAAATAAAAATTAATCCAAGTTGGTTTTAAAAAATTTTCCTCAACTTTTTAAATTTTTTTTAAATTTTTACACATTTTTAGTTTTTTTTTGTTTTTGTTTTTGTTTTTTGATTTTTGATTTTTGTGTTTTAAATTGAAGTTGAATTTTTTATACCTAAAACAATTTTATGTTTTATAATTTTTTTATCTAACATTTTTCAATTTTCTCACCAAAAATTTTTTTAAAATTTTATTTAACAAAATTATTTTTTAAATAGGTATTTTTATCGAAGTTGATTCAATTTTTTTTATTTATTTATTCTTAAAATCATTAGTTAATATTAATTTGTTGAATTGAAAAATTCTAAAAACGTCGTCAAAATTATTCTTGTGGATTCCTTCATTAAAACCTATTCTTATTTTTTTTAAATCAAAATTGTTTTGAATCAAATTCGTCAAAATTTTATTTTTTCATTTTTTGAAATAATAGTATAGGTAAGTAGTATTTATATTTTTTCATTTTAAAATCAGAATTGTTCTTAAATTATCCACCGCACCGGGCACGCCCCATTGTTCAAAAGCACCACCCTGTGGGCCAAACGAACCACTCGATGAACTTTTCAATTTTTTCATCGACGTTTATTTTTAAATTTTCTTCATTGAAATTGATTTTTATAAATTTTTTATGAAAGTTCTATTTTTCTGTTAAACTAATTGTTTCTCAATATTGAATTTTTTCATTTCTCTTTTCAAAAAACTTTCTTAAAATTAAATTTTTTTTTTTTTCAAATACTTTTAAATCATAAATTCTTTTGATCTATATTTTAATAGTAATTTTTCAATTTATTATAATTTTTGATTTTTTCGGAATTCTCTGTTTTTAATTTTTTGTATCAAAATTATTCTTAATTTATTCATTGAAAATTTATATACATTAAAAATTTTTTAATTAATTATTTTTGTTTGATTTTGATTTTTTTTTTGTTATAATTTTCTTGAAGTTGGGTATTCATTTTTTTTTCAACCAAAATTAAATTTTTCAGTTCATAGAAGCTAATTATTATTTTTTTTTTTTACAAATTAATATCCCCCACAAAATATGTTTGAATTTCTCCAATTTTTCAACAGTTGTCGTTGAATTGTTTTATTAGTCCATTTTCAGAAACCTTCGTCAAAATTATTTTTTTTAATAATTTTTGTTTAATTTTCATTTTTTGTTGTTATTTTTTTTTTAAATTAGTGCTTTTTTTCTTCAATTTTATTTTTTTTATTTTTCAGCCAAAACTTAATTTTTCATTTTTTTCATGGAAAGAATTTGATTTTTCATTTTTTTTTTTTTCAAATCAATTATATTTTTTATACAGATGTTTTAATTCCTCCAATTTTTCATCAGTTTTATCGTTCAATTTTTTTATGAATTTCTTTTCAGAAACCTTCATAAAAACTATTTTTATCAAAATTTGTTTTTTTAATCTACTTTGTTTGATTTTGATTTTTTTATGAACTTACTTTTTTTGAAATTATGATTTTTTCAAAGGGAAATTATGATATTTTTAATTTTTTTTAGCAACATTTTTTCAGTTATTTTTTAATTCTTCAACCAAAATTTAATTTTTCAATTTTTCCATAGAAGCTGATTTTCATTTTTTTCAAATTAATAATTAGAGATATCTATTTTTTTCCAAAATGTTTTAATAATTCCTCTAATTTTTCATTAGTTTTCTCGTTAAATTCTTTTATTAATTTATTTTCAAAAACCTTCATCAAAATTAGTTTTTTAAATGATTTTTGTGATTTTCTTATTGCGATTTTTTTAAAATTATTAGGTATTTAATTTTTTTTTTCAATTGGAAATTTTAATGTTTAAAAAAAATTGCAAAAAAGTTTTAATTTCTTTTTATTCTTCATCAAAATTTTTTTTCAAAGGGAAATTATGATGTTTTTAATTTTTTTTAGCAAAATTTTTTCAGTTATTTTTTAATTCTTCAACCAAAATTTAATTTTTCAATTTTTCCATAGAAGCTGATTTTCATTTTTTTTCAAATTAATAATTAGAGATACCTATTTTTTTCCAAAATGTTTTAATAATTCCTCTAATTTTTCATTAGTTTTCTCGTTGAATTCTTTTATTAATTTATTTTCAAAAACCTTCATCAAAATTAGTTTTTTAAATGATTTTTGTGATTTTCTTATTGCGATTTTTTTAAAATTATTAGGTATTTAATTTTTTTTTTCAATTGGAAATTTTAATGTTTAAAAAAAATTGCAAAAAAGTTTTAATTTCTTTTTATTCTTCATCAAAAATTTAATTTTTCAGTTTTTTCTTAGAAGCTAATTTTGAATTTTTTTAGAAACCTTCATTTTTTTTTAAAAATCATTTTCGCTTGATTTTGATTTTTTTATTGAAATTTTTTTGAAATTATTCATTATTCATTTTTTTAAAAGAATATAATTTTATCAAAAAAAAGTATCATATTTTTTTGTTTTGAATTTAAGAATTATTAATTTTTTACATTTTTTTAAAATAAAAAAAAAATGTTTTGATTCTTCTTTTTTGTTGTTGTTTTGTTTCCACTGTAATTTTAGTTATTTATTTGAAAAAAATATCGAATTTGATTTTAACATGTTTCTTTTAAAAATTGATTCAGGCCCTTTTTTTCTCAAAATTTTTTTTTTTCACTTTTATCTGAGGAGATATAATTTATAGTTTTGATTTTTCCTCGAAATTCATTCTTTTAATTTTTTTATTCTCAATTTGAACTTATCAAAAATGTATTCAAAATTAATCTTAAAATGTTTCCAATAAAATAATTAATAATTTTTTTTTTCTAAAAATGAATTCCAGGTTGGAGACTGCTACGTAAAAAATCCTCATTACCGAACGGCATCCTCCGCCACAACAAGGCCGCCTCGGACCAAGACAGCAATTCGGAAGGATCGGACTCGGCCCGTACCCAAATCGAGTTCCCAACGTGGAATTCGCACGAGTCGACGCAAAAATTCCTGGACACGGCCGAAGACAAGAAATACTACCGAATCTGGATCGACCCTTCGAATACGATAGCCGAGAACAAACCTCGAGAACAACCCGACCGACCGACCGGGCTGATGACCTTGCCTTCGGAAAAGCCACCTCCACTACCACCGCGCTCGTCTCACCATATGAAACATCATCGTCCTCTCGAACGTACCAAAGCTCTAGAACACTGTACCAGTTCACCTCCCAAAGTCTCCCGCCATTATAAGCCATTCTACCCTTTGGAAGTGCCGGCCATCCCGCCTCGACCTAAGAAGCTCGTCAATCCCGAAGACGCTTTCCCATTCGAAATCATCGACATTGACGAGCAACAAAATGGCGACATGAGGCATGTAATCGCTCCATTGGCTACACCGGAGTCGGAATTGTTCGCCGGAGAGCCGACTTCGACCTTGTCCGGCTCAAGGACCGGATTAGTTTCCGGTAATGGCGGCGTCAAATCGGCCACAGGCGCCGCAGCAAATCATTCTAGTCAAATCTGTGATATTAGACTAAACGCTAATACGCGACCACCGAATCCGCCAAAGTACCAAGCTGCCACCAATGGTCAAGAATTAGCCACCTCTTGTTTTCTCACCGTACCCGGCTCAGGGCAGACCTCCATATCGCCTGTGTCGCCCAACAGCGGTGGCAATAATTCCGGATCGACGCCCACCTACGATTCGGGCATAGCCTTTTCCGAAGTCGGATACAGAGATTATAGCAGCTCCGGCACCGAATCGGAGTTCGAATCTACGAAAGCGTACAGAGACGAGGGTCAATCGTCTTCGAGTACTTTCAAAGGGCATAAGATCCTGTCGCGACAAATTAGCCATCCGCCGGATAACTGCATGTCGCAGTTTTTACACAGGAGCGACCTACAGTGCCCGCCTACGCCCACTCATCACGCCAGACGTTTCAAAAACGATTCGAATAATCGCAATGGGACGGTCGCTCCGCAGCCTGGAACGTCGACCAGTCAAAATTCCACCTCGCAGGGTCCTTCGAGTGCTCCGGTGGCTGGGGCTAGTTCTTCGGAGTCTGATAGCGACGCTCCGAGTGCGTCTCAGTCTTTGCGAAGGAGAACGATGAGATTGCCGTCCATTTCGGAGAATACCAGAATGCAAAGGGTGGACGTGTTACCGGATGGTGATAGATTGCCGCCGGGTAAGTAAGAGGATGTCTGTCTGGCTCTGGTGTGCATGATTTGGCGAAATTCTTTCGTGTGGTAATTTTTTTATTATTTTTTTATCGCAGATTGGGAAGCTCGAATTGATAGTCATGGTAGAATATTCTATATCGATCATGCCAATCGTACCACCACCTGGCAAAGACCGAGTAAGAATCGATCCCAGTCTCACGCTACCAACGATTTACAAAGGAAACAACTCGACAGAAGGTATGTGTGTGGTGTGTCTCGTCCTCCCGTTGCATTTGTGTGAGCTGAGCCGTCGATTGTGCCGTTTGTTTGTCGAATTTTCATATTGGTTGTGTAGGGAAATTCCTTCTGTTTTTTTGGTGAGGAAGAATTGGTCAAGGTCAAGGGCTTCAGATTGAACGAAAATTGATGAAGGTTTAATTTTTGTAAACTTTCTACCTTGGTCAAATATTTTCACATTTTCGAATTTTTAAAAATCGAAAAATCCATTTTTTAATTTTTTGAAAAAAGGTGGTTGAAAAATCGTTTTTTTATCACTTATCGCAGATGATTTTCTTAATGATCAAAAATTTTGATTAATTTTTTACAAATCGAAAAATCTATTTCGAATAATCGATTTTTTTAGTGGTTGAAAAATCATCGTGGATCGATTGTTTCAAATAAGGTAATTGAAAACTTTAATCAATTTTTCACATTTTCAAGTTTTTAAAAATTGAACAATCGATTTTTTTGGCGGTTGAAAAATCGTTTTTTATCACTTATAGCAGATAATTTTCTTAATGATCAAAAATTTTGATTAATTTTTCACAAATCGAAAAATCTATTTTCAAAAATAATTTTGTTGAATGCATAGCGTTGACAAGCGGAATTTTCTAAGACCTATGCATGACGTCGTTTTGATTTTTCACATGAAGTTTTGAAGAAAAATTGGAAACTAATTTCAAATTGCTTTTTTTACAAAAAAAATTTATTTCTGATTTTTGAAAAATAGAATGCATGGAGTTTTCAAAAAAAGAAAATTATATTCATTTTGCATTTTGCTGATGTCCTTTTGTATAAATTATTGATAAGTACATTTTTCGGAAAATGAAAAATTTCAAGTGTCAAAATTGAAGAAAAACACGGTTTTTGGTAAAAGCCCCGTTTCCAGAGAAACTATGCAACCTACAAGATTTTTCTGAGAATGTTTTTTATTCAGTAGAGTCTGTTCTGTAGTCTGACGAGAGGGTTTTGCAAAATTTCTAATTTCCTTCCGATTTTATCAAACTTTCTCTTAATTTTCATCGAAGTATTCCGGTCAACTCGAACAAAATCGTCGGAAAATTAAAATTTTGCAAAACCCTCTCGTCAGACTACAGACCAGACTCTACTGAATAAAAAACATTCTAAGAAAAAGTTTTGTGGGTTGCATAGTTTTTCTGGAAACGGGGCATTAAGCAAAAATCGTGTTTTTCTTCAATTTCGGCAACATTGAAAATTTTCATAACTAATTATTGAATAATCGATTTTATGTGATTGAAAAATCGTTTTTTTTCAATTATCGTAAAAATTGATCATTTTGAACTAGGAATATTATTGATATCGATTTTTTACATTTTTGAGTTTTTAAAAATCAAAAAATCCATTTTTTAATTTTGCGGAAATGATCGAATAATCGATTAGGTATCGGTTTTTTTTTTTAAATTATCGCAAATCGATTATTTCGAATATTGGAATTATCAATTTTCTTGGTCGATTTTTAAAAATCGAAAAATTTCAATTTTGAGAGTAATCAAACAATCGATTTTTTGATAGTTGAAAAATCAATTTTTTTAAATTATCGCTGATCGATTATTTCGAATATTGGAATTTTCGATTTTCTTGATGATCGAAAATTTTTGGTCGATTTTCCTTCATTGGTCGAAATGGTCGAATTAATGAATTTCTCTAGTAATCGAATATCGATTTTTTTTTTAAATGAACGAAGGCTTTGACTATCGAATGATCGATTTTTTCGAATCAAAAATTTGGTCAATTTTTTATAATCGAATTATCGAGTTTAGTAAGAAATCAAATCAATAATATTTTTGAATTATTACATGTCTATAATTTCGATTTTTTGAGTGATCAATTTTTTTAATCAAAATTTGATGGAATTTGGGGTTCTCTTGTAATCAAATAATCGATTTTTTTTTAAATCGTGTACCTGATTATTTGATTTTTTGAGTTTTTTAAATAGGTACTCGAATATAGTCAATTGCTTCAAATACTTACCTACTTTGAATTATCGATTTTTTTTTTCAAATTAAAAATTTTTGAGATTAATTTTTTTATCAAAGATTTGATTAATATTTTTTAATGAGCGAATTCTTTTTTTTAATTTTTTTTAATAGAACGTATGAGTGATTTTTTGAGTGATCGAATTGAGGAGTTTATCAAAATTTTGTTTTTATGAATACTCGAATATTCGATCGCCTTGAATATTCGAATAATCAGTTTTCGAATAATTAAGTGATTGAATTTCTCCAAAAATCAATTGAGCGATTTTTTTTTTGAATTCTTGTACCTATTAATTTTTTCAAATAATCAAATAATCGAGCTTTTTGAAGAAGCGAATTAGTGATTTGTAAATTACGACCTGATCAAAAATCAATTTTTCTGAATGGACAAATATCGATTATTTTAATATTTAGATGAATAACAGATTTTTTTAAATGAAGTTTTTTTTGACTGTTTTGAATATTCGAAAATCAATTATTTTGAATATTCAAGCGATCGATTTTTTATAAAATCAAAAAAATTTAGTAATGAAGAAGTATTATTTTTTTCAATGCACGAATATCGATTATCTACTTCAAAATATTTAATAATCCATTTTTTGAATAATCAGAAATGTTGTCGTTTTTTTGAGTAATCGAATGTGGATTTTTTTGAATGGTCGAAGATCGATTACTTTGAATATTTAAATATTATTTTTAGAATTTTTTGAATGTTTTAATAACGATTATTTCGAATATTTGAATGATCAATTTTTTGAATCAAAAAATATTCTCAGTTTTCTAATTAAAAACTGGCTTGATTCTTGAATATTCAAATAATTGGATTTAAAAAAAAATCATACTTCAGAGCAGTTTCTTGAGTAATGGAGTATTGATTGTTTCAAATGCACGAAATATCGATTACTTTGAACATTTGAATGATCAATTTTTCGAATAATGAAATGCATTTTTTTTCCCCCATTCATTTTGAATGTTCGAATATTTGAATAAAAAAATTATCTGAATTTTTTTATAATCGAATAATGCACAAAATGTTTTTTTTTTGTTTGATTCAACAAAAAAAAAAAAAAAAAAAAAATGCTGGAAATGGGAAGTGAATTTTTTGAAAACAAATCAAAAAATAGCTCAAAAAACTTTTTTGGAGAAATGAAAAGGAATTCCTGGAATATAAGAAAGATTTGATAAGAAAAATTATCCACAAAAAAAAGTGTCAAAAAATAACTTTAAAAAAAATTACCTAATTAGGTGTTGAAAAATAATTACTTATTTACTTACCTACTTGGAAAAAATTCTCGAAGAAAAAAAATCTAAAAAATTCTCTCTCTTTATCACTTTATTCACTTATTTGATTTCTGAAGCAGTTGAATGATTGATTTTTTCGAATAAATGATTAATTAGGTTTATAAATAATCGAATAGGTAATGAATCGATTTTCGGTTCAATCAAGTATCTTATTACCTATTATATTATTTTTTTTTAATTTTAAATTTTAAATTTTTTTTTTTTTTTTTGTATATTTTATTTTATTACACTTTTATCAAGCAAGCACTGTTTGATATTTTGAGTAATTAATTCACTTAAACGAATCATCGATTTGAAGAATAATTAAATGATCGATTTAAAAAAAAAATAATTGATTATTTTTTTAATAGTAATTAATCATATTAGGTACTAGAATTACCTAAATTATTTGACCAATTTTAGTTATTCAACATAGATCTCTCCCCCTTCCCCTCCACTCGAAATAAGTTTTTCCTTATTTTCGCGATGATAAAATTCAAAAAAAAAATGTCTAAAAATTCAAAATCTTCCATTCTACCAATTTTCCCACCAAAACACTACGTCAACTTCCTGTGCGAAAAACTACGTAGTATGTATTTTTCAGCGATAAGCATTACGATGGAATTTCCGTTCACATACCTCGAATATCCTAACTCCCTTACTCGTAGAAAATTATCGTACCACCGAGTAAGGTGTACACTGTACAGGTACACGACGATATCAGCGATTGTAGACGTGTGGTCGGCGGCTGCAGCAGATTGCTGGCCGGAAATACGCGCGCCGCTGCGATTAAGTGCTGATTCAGAGGTATTTTATCGTCGTTTTTTTTTCATTTCTTTTTTTTTATTATCGCAGATACCAAAGCATTCGACGTACGATAACCGGCCGTTCGGAGCAGGAAGACGGAGCATCGGCGTCGTCGACGACGTCGACCGCTGTGACGACTGTCCGTCGAACGCAGGCCGATATAGATCATCATTCGAATCCGGGCATGGATTTCTTAGCCAGACCCGACTTCCAAGCTGTGTTACGATCCAATCAGGTAGAGCGAAAAATTAATTATTCGAGTCGAGAATTGTGCTATTTGCCAAAGCTATCGATTGTAACGCACGGCTGTGCTTTTTTTTCTTATGTGTTGACAGGAAGCTTATCAGTTTTATACGCGAAACCAAACGCTAAAGCATATGGTTTCTAAAATACGTAAAGATCTGTCGTTGTATAACCAATACAAGAATAACATCGATTTAATCAAATTCCTCAACCATTTCGCCGATAAAAGTAGAAAGTTACCAAGAGGATGGGAATCAAAAATGGACGCCAGTGGAAAGGTAATTATCACCACCGAGGATCCAATCCAACGGATCCAAATTCGAAAGAATCTAGAGACCGATAATGGCATCGTTGTGTATTTTAATCTGTTAGCAATTCTTCATCGATCACGTGACTAAATCGACTACGTATATCGATCCTCGTATACCGGTAACGCATCCTTGCGTCTATCCGCTGCTGGTATGGTGTGTTAAACAGCATAATCGACGAGAAAGGAGTCGTAGTACCGGTGAACGACCTCCTTTCATGTGTGTAAGTGTCGCAAATTGAAATGGACGACAGCCATGTTGCCATTGCGTTGCTTTTTTCGTTCTCTTGTCGTAGCCGCTTAGATAGGCTGTTTTTATTAGTATTTGAGTTTCCGGATGCACTGCACGAGTCTATGCGATAGATTGCTTTTATGGCGGTTTTTCATTTTAAATTTTTTTTTTATTCGAGTCGGCCTGTTTTTTAGTTTTGTGATATTTTTGCAAGTTCAATTTTTCTCGTATCTCGCAGAAGGGAGTTTTTCGTAGATTTTTGATATCTAAGTACGATATACCTCCTGTTTTGATAGGCCTAATTGGTTGTGTAGTTTGTAGAATTAGGTATTCGTAGTCGTAAGTGATGAATTCAATATGAGATATTGTATCGATTATTGGCATCAACCTCGAAATTAAATTTTGAAATGATTCTGAGGTGAGAAATATCCGAATCAACGTTTGTCAGTCGACTTAATTCCTGCCAATATCAGAGTAGGCAATTTTTCCAACATTGTGTTGTATGGATTGCAGCATTACAGAATAAAGGCCACGAAATGTAGCTGAAATAAATCTAGTTTGTTTATTAGGTTACAATACGATGTTGGAAAAATTATAATTTTTGTAGATAGTTGATAGTTCCCTCCTTAATTCCTTCTCCTCTCCATGTTCGAAGAAACTTCGTCAATTTTCATAAGTTCACAGCTGGTTACATAGATTTTTTTCTTTTTTTTTTCTTTTATTATTTCGTAGTTTACCTGCCTTTTTAAAAATAATTTTTGTGATTTTTTTTTTTCAAATTCTATTTTTTATACGTATCACATATTCACAGTGTTACTTTTGATTTCTGAAAGAAATGTGTTAAATTAGTAGATTATTAAAAATAAAATGAACAAAAATTGAAATAAAAAGCGAATTTAAAAATTTTCAATTTAAGAAAATGAAAAATAAAAAGAGAAAAAAATGAAATGAAATCCCCTTAAAATATCATGCATAAAAATTCGAAAATTGAAATTATCATTTTTTAAATTTATTTTGGTGAAAATTTAAAATTAGGCGTTTTTTTCCTGCTTACAAAGCGACGACTTTTGTTAGGTAACGTTAGGATTTTCATTTTTTTTTTTCGAATTTTGGTAGATTTTCAAAATTTAAAAAATTAAGTAAATCTTTGAAAATTGCAAAATTTTTAAAGTTTGGTAAAAATTTAAAACTCGATCAAAATGAATTTCGGTCATTTTTATTTTGGAAAAAAAAATTAACAACTTTTTCCAATTTCAACAAAAATAAAATAAAAATTTGATTTAAAGCAAGTAGATATTTTATCTTTAAAATTTTATGACATAAAATTTCTAAATTTAGAATTTTTAGATATTCATATGTTCACAAAAAAATACATATATATTAAAATCAAGTGAAAATTCAAAATTAGAGATAAAAACTAATTTCATTATTTTTTGTTGTTATATTTTGATGAATTTTTGAAGTTTTCATCAATATTTTCAGTGTTTGATAAATTTGGGAAAAATTAAAAATTGTACTTGTACAGGATCTATCATCAAAACTTGATAAAAATTCAAAATTACTAAAGTAATTTTTGAATTTTAATGAATTTTTGAAATTTAGAATTTTTGAAATTTAGAATTTTTGAAATTTAGAATTTTCAAAATTTAGAATTTTCAAAATTTAATAAATTAATGTAAATGGGAAAATTCTAAAAATTTCGTAAGATTCAAAATTTTGATATTTTTGAATTTTTGTTGTTTTCAGACTTTAAAGTTTTTAAACTCATCAATTTCGAGTTTAATGAAAAAAAAAAAAAAAAAAAAAATTAGTGAAAATACAAAGTTGGGTAGATTTTTAAATGTTATTAAATTTTTGTATTTTGATAAATTTTTAACATTTCTAAAATTTAGTAATGTTCGGTAATTTAAAAAACACAAAAACATTTTGTAAAAATTCAAGATTTGAGTTTAAAAAAATAAGAATTTTGTTAATTTATAAATTTGAATTAATTTTCAAAATTGGACTGATTTTCAAAATTTGAAAAGATTTTATGATTTCAAAATTTGTAAATTTTTTCAAATTTAGTGAATCATTAGAACTTGAAACATTTTTCAATTTGAGGAAGCCCTGTTGAAGGCTCTGCAAAAGTTCTTTTAATTTTTTAGGCTCTGTTAGACATTCTGAAACATCAAAATTTGAAATTAGCTAAATTAATTTTTAAAATTAAGAATTGAAAGTGAAAATGATTGAAGTAAAAAAAAATTGAGTGGAAACATGGAAATTAAAAATTGCGTACCTATTAAAATTGAAACCAAAATTTAAAAAAAAATCAAAGTTTGATAAAGACAAATTTAGAAATCTAAGTTAAAAGATCAAAAGAATTATTCAAACATCGAAAAAATATGAATTGAAATTTTAAAAATTTTATTTATTTCTAAAATTCAAATTCAAAAGATTAAAACTCCAGAAATTAAAAGTAAATGAATAATATTTCATATTAAAAAAAAAAAAAAAAATTTTAGGCTACCTATTGAAATTTAATTGTCTTCACCCACCAAAACTTTTAAAAATACCAGGTACCTTGGACATTTTTCGTATTTTTTTGACATTTTTTAATTTTAAGAAAAAAAAACTAAATTAATATTTCATAAATATATTTTTTTTAAATTTGAAAAAATATTCAATTTTTTTGTTTGCAGAAGTACAACAAATCTTTAAAAAATTATACTTACATATTTAAAAGCGAAATTGGCATTTCAAACTATGAAATTAAAAAAATTGAAAAATGCTGGAAATACGTAAATAAATTAAAGCACGAAGCTGATTGAAATTTTGAAATTTTTTTGAAGATGCTAAAATAAAATTATTCAACGTTTTGTGGAAATTTTTTTGTAACTTTGAGATAATTCTCTGAATTTTTTAATTAAAAAAAAATTGTTTGAAATTTTTGTGTAGCTTTTTTTAAGTTCCTTGTGAAAAAAAAAATTGAAGTTGATGATTGTATTTTTTTTTTACTTCAAAAGAACAATTTGGTATAAGATTTTAAAATTTGCAAAATTGAAATCTAAAAGATACCAATTTGAAAAAATTGACTTCAAGTTCAACGTTTTTTTGTAAAAAAAAAAAATAATAAAATAAAAAAAAAATCCAAATGGAAATATTTTTTTTTTTAAATTAGGTATTTTGTGTAATTTCATTTTTTTTTTAAATTGAGAATACCTATTCAAACTATTTTTTAAAAAAGACATTCAAAATTTGCAATATTGAAATTGAAAAAAAATGAAACAAAAACTTGAAGTAAAAAATTAAAATTTGATGGAAAGGATACAGAATAAAATAAAATTTTAAAAATTTGAATGAAAAAAAAAATGGGGGAAAATATTAAATGTAGAAAAATTGTTCAATTTTTTCAAGTCTAGGCGGGTAGATATTAAAAAAATTATGTATTTTATTTTATTTCATTTTATTTTTTGAAGTAGTTAATTTTTTCACTTTATAAAATCACTTCTTCGTTCTTGTATTTTTTTTTCTATGTTTAATAATTATTAAGCAGGATATTAAATTATTTTAAGAAAATTTCAACATAATTTTGTTTGTTTCCAGGCACCAGTCGTTCCACCAAGACCTCCAGCTTCAAGCATAGTTTCACTAACGTTAAACATTCCTACAGCCTATAACGATAAAGTAGTAGCATTTTTAAGGCAGCCCAACATATTCGATATTCTGAAAGAACGACATCAATCGGTAGCCAACAATCAAACCTTACGTGATAAAATCAACGCAGTCAGAGTCGAAGGTACAGTCGCCCTGGATCGACTCAGCGATGATATCGAACTTACCATTGTATTAAGGTATGTGCCTCTTTTTATTTCCATTAATTACCTATTATTCCTTCCAATTTATTTTAAAATTAATTTCGAACTTGAAAGACGAGCATACGGTATTAGAATGATAAAGGTGGGTAATCTCCCTGTCAAAAAAAAAAAAAAAATTAAAAATTGAATTTTATTTTACCATGGAAAATCCTCACTTGACCAAAACTCACCCAACGTTTTGAAATCTCTTCGTTGTTGATTCTTGCACTTTCTCGTAATCGTATCTTAATAAATTTTCCACTCCCGATGAACGATTCTTACAAAACAGTGATGACCGACATCGACCACTTTATCGATTCGCACTACCAACAATCCAGCCTAGAAAAACAGCTGCACAGCAAAACCTTGAAATCCGCCAATCACCTTCTCGAGCTTAGGCTGAAAAAACTCAAGACCTTGTACGAGAAAAAATGCGCCCAATGCGACGCGATGAAAGCAGCTCTGACTCTAGAGCAAGATCTATACGATAACTCGACGGTGAACGAATTCCTCGATCCGGATCCTTTCGCCAGTATCGACTCGAAGCTGCAACGTTTGACCTTCGAAGAACGTAACGAATTTTGCCAACAAGCCATCGCCAAGACCATCCAGATCCTATCCGGTGTCCGGAATTATGCCCAAGAAGGCGTAATGACCGGCGAAATAATGTCCCACTGCGTGGAAATCCTTCAACAAGAAAATACCGCGAAGTTGTTCGTCGACTGGACCACAGTCCGAGAGATACTCAAAGCTCCGGATGAAGAATCCATCAAGGAGGTCTTGGATCGGTATCGAGCTTCCGGCTATGGCGAATGGTTCATCGTGCTGAACGACTCGTTCCACTGGAGTCTGCTCTTGTACGTACAAGATAAGAAGGCTTTTTACCACTATGACTCGAAACCGAACCGGAATCAAGGGCTGGCTCAGAAGGTAGCTACAGCTTTGGCCGAGTATACCGATTCTCAGCAGTTGTTCGAGGTACGATGCAGTCCTCAGGTCGACGATCAAGCCTCCGGATTCCATGTGATCGAGAACGTTACTAAATTGTTACCGATTCTGGATCAAGGCCGGATAATCATTAGTAATGTGGAAATAACGCTGGATAAAATCAGTCTTTTGAAAGCCCTGCCTTTAAAATGTAGAATACTCGTGTTGAAGTTATATTTGCAAAAAAAATTACAAACAGTAAACGATACCTTGTCCAGTTACCGATATTTTCCTATATTGATCGGACCGTTAGGTCGAATCCTTTATTCACCGCAGAGAGAGCAGATGCTTAATGGACCAGCGAATCGATTCTCCCGCAACTTTGCCAATAATAAACCTAACCAAGTAACCACCTGCTCACTCCTTTCGATACGAAAGGTGTCCTTTTGTAATCAACCTAACCGCAATGTCCATATCTTCTTTTAAGCTGCAATTTATATCTACTGCATCGAGATCTCTTTATTCAATATCGATTCCAGACAAATTAAGATATCTGGGCCAAACCACCGTTACCTTTTTGTAATCGCCAAAAGGTCGAGTGGTCCAACCAAATGCACCCTGAGAGTCCTGAGAAAAGTTGCTGACGAATGATGAAATATCCGTCTCGGTCTCTGAATGGTGCCTTCTTTTCGAAGACTATCTGTAACCTTATATCGAGATAGTTTGCACCTTTCGTTTAGAGAGGAAAAGGTTCGATTGAAAGTGCATTTTTTCCAATTCTTCTTCGTATTGTCGTGTAACTCGAGCGTTTTTTTTCTCTCTCTATGGATTGGAATATTTACTCGGAAGAAATACCGACGATACATCTGCTGTTATTTTTTTTTTTTTTTTTAGCCTTTAACTGTGAAAAAAATCGTCGCCCTTCGAACGAGTACATTAAGTACCTGAGTGTGTTTGATAATGAAATTCCGCCTCCGCGAAAATGATCACTGGTGGAAGTTTCATTCGGTCTATTATTGGGGTTCGTTAATATTGTATTTGTAGCTATACTATGAATTGAGAAATATGAGATTATTGTCATTTAGCATGTGGAGAGTGTCTTGAAACATTCCTTAGACTTGAAAAAAAATAGGGACTTCCAACTTTGACGTCAAATTTCTCGATGGTAGGAAATTGGTTATCAAAATTTCGACAATACTACACCAGAGCTTCTAATGAAACATCGACGTTTTGGAAAAATTGATTGAATATTCCTACCAGCGAGAGTGTAAACAAACAAAAAAAATCACGTGACTGGTAGTCCCTATTAGTACTCTCGTTTAAACCCACTTTGTAATAACACTGATTATTTTATTAGCCACAGTGTCGTCCTTGTGAGTGTGTTGGTTGAAATTTTGACTTTATGATGACAGAAATTTTTCCTATGTCGTTTAGTTCGTTTTTCATTTTTCTTTCATTTTTAAAAAAAAATTTTTTGGGGGGGGGGGGCTGAAAATGTTTTTCACGAGTTTTTATGTAAAAAAAAAATAAAAATAAAAATTAATGTATTTTTGAATATTTTAAGTACCAAAACAATTTTTATGATTTTCAAAATTTTTATGATTTTCAAAATTTTTATAATTCATGCCAATTTCAAAATCTACACAATTGTTGCGATACTCTAATTTCGAAATTTTCCATTTTTCAAAATTATTACGATTTTTTTATGATTATCAATTTTTTCACTGTTGAAATTTTTTTTAGAATTTTTCAAAATTAAAAATTCATAGATTTTTTTGGTTTGATTTTTTTTTACAATTTATATAAATTCTTTAAAAAATTTGGAAAAATTTAATGACAATTTTTCTAAAAAATTTTATGATTTCATTTTTTTTTTTTTTTTACAATGTAAGCCAATTATTATTTTTTTTTTAATTTCAAGTTTTGGAAAAAATGTTATGATTTACACAATGTATGTAATTTAGGTACGCCAGTTTCAAAAATTTCTAAAATTTATGTTTACACTGTTCCATGATTTTTAAAATTTTTACAATTTTTTGCCAATTTCAAGATTTGGGCCATTTTTCCAAATTTCATAATTTTCCAAAATTCCAAATTTTCATGATTTGCAAATTTTTTACAATTTGAGGAAATATTAAAATTTTCCTGAATTCGAGATTCACTCGTTTTTAAAATTTTTTTATTTGAATATTTTTTTGTTTATTTTTTTTTTATTTATTTATTTTTTTTACAATTTAAGTCTGTTTTAAAATTTTCAAAATTCCAAGATTTTTTTATGTTTTGTACGATTCATGTAATTTACACGTGACCAGTTTCTAAAATTTGTGTTAACGCTATTATTACGATTTTCAAAATTCTTACAATTTTTTGCCAATTTTAAGTTTTGGACAATTTCCTCAATTATTAAAATTTTCCAAAATACAAAATTTTCATGATTTCAAATTTTTCACAATTTGAGCAAATATTAGAATTCACCAAAATAAAATGAGATTCGAATTCTTTATGATTTAATTTTTTTACAATTTTAAAGTTTCTCATGATTTGAAATTTTGAAAAATTTTATAATTTCCACAATTTATAACATTTACGAAAGTTTCGAGAATTTCTAAATTTTTACAATATTTTTTTTCAATTTTCAGATTGACACAATTTCCACAAATTTCAGAATTTTCTCAAAATGTAAAATTTTTGGACGTTTCATTATTAGAAATTCTTTACAATTCAAGATGTTTTTTTTTTTAGCATTTTCCAAAACTCAAGGTTCACACGTTTTTTGCGATTTTTTTTTTTTTTACAATTTACGTCAACTTTTAAACTTCTTAAAATTTCAAGTTTTCTTTAAAAATGTACGATTTACATAATTTACACCGATTTTTTAAATTTCCAAAAATTGAAATTTTTACCATTTTTATACCTAATCTGCAATTTTTTTTCATATTTTGAAATTCAAGTAGAAATTTTTATGATTTGAAAAATTTTCACATTAAAAATTTTCCAAAAATTTGAAGTTTAGTTACCTACACAGTTTTGAAATTTTTCAAAATTTTAGATTTTTACAATTTTTATTATTTTAAAGTTTTTCACAATTAATTCGAATTTTAAAAATTTTAAATTTACACAAATTTTATTACCTGCTTAAAAATTTTCAAAAAATTTTCAACTTTTTCAATTTTTTAGGGTTACGCAATTTTTGGAACTTTTCAAAATTCATTTAAGTACCTAAACAGTTTTTTGATGTAGGTACTTAGACTTACGTCAGTTTCAAATTTATAAAAATTTCACAGTTCACAGAAATGTTTACAATTTGCATTAATTTTTTATTTTATTTTATAATATGATATTTATGTGATATTTTTAATTGCAAAATTTTCACTACTTGAGTTTGAAAACTTTTCAAAATTTGAGATTTTCCTATGCAATTTTCACGTTTCAAGTCCACCAACTTTAATTATTTTGAAATTTTGAGTTTTTGAAAAATTTTACAATCTACACAATTTTTATAATTTGCGAAATTTTCATTAGTTCTTCCAATTTGACGATTTCTCAAAATTTGAGATTTACTCAACTCGAAAAAAAAAATCAAAGAAGTTTTTATCAAACAAAAAATAAAAAAAATTACATCAAAACTTTTCTTCAATTTTTTCCAAAAAAAAGGAATATTGCTTATGCGCATATGATTTTTTTTTTAAATTAGGTACTTTTAAAAAATCTTCAAATTACTAAATATTTTTTGAAAGGAATGATTGAAATTTCATTAAAATTCTTGAAATATAAAAAAAATCGTAGCAAAAAATTTCAAAAAAATGAATTTTTATAATTTTTTCTTTTCAAATTAGGTATTTCATGAAAAATTTGCAGTAAAAATTTTAAAAATATCTTCAAATGAAATAATTTTTGAAAGAAAAATAATGATTAAAATTTCATCACAAAACATCTTAGAAAAAAAATGAAGAATTCATTTCAAAAAAGGAGATGTTTATTGGCTTTGCCTCTTAGCATACGCTCAAAGGAAAAATGAAAAATAATGTTTAAAAAAATCAGGAGGAAATTTTGATCTTTGAAAAGTTATTAAATATTACTTAAGAATTAAATGAACAAAGAAGGATTTTATTCTTCATACATATGAAAGTAAAATTATGAAATAAATCCCCATCAAAACGATAACAATTCTATGAATGAAAGTGATTCATTTTTTGAAGAAAAAAAACGAAAGGACTTTACATTTCACCCAAATATTACATCATCAAACAGATCTCCAAAATTTTCCACGATTTCTTTTGACCTTGCTCTTCTTCCCGTCTTGTAAAATCTGGAACAGTATTTCACTACCTACCTGTTTTAAAATTATAGAAATGAACGTTTCTTTTTTTCAAACAAACAAAAAAAAAAAAAACACTCGAACAAGAAATGTTCCGCTTTTTTATCCCTTCGATAAATGTAATCTCACAAACGTCCTCATTGTGTTTTGTTAGTTTCCTTTCTACCCTGTTAGGTATTTTCTCTTTTTTTTGTACACAGTTCCTCGTCATGGAACTCGGAACGGTGCGAATCGACGTATAAAAAAAAGAGAAAGTTACCCATTAGACAGACGTCGACCATAGTGCACCGAAAAATCTATTATTTTAAACATTTTTATTTTCGAAAAATGTATTCACATGTTCGTTCACCTTTCATTGACAAGAGATGTTGTAAATCAGCGAGTTTCACTGGTTTAGGTGTAACTAGGAAGAGAAATTGAATGCTAGGGGTGGTCAAAGTGCGGTTGTTCTGAGAGGGTGGTTTTTTTCGACGCTTATTTAGAAGGTGTTTTTTACGCCATCGAAAGAAAAAAATTCATTCAAGAGTGAAAGGAAATGCTAATAGGTAAATGAGAAGAAGAAAAATACTACTCTTACAACGTAATTTCGATAATAATTAATCTAAATCCGCGGAATGCAGTCGTTTGCACGAATTCATCGATTTGCGGCGTAAAAAAATAGCCCTCCTCTGGCTGTTTCTCTCGCTTCTTAAATGCAACGAGCTCCACAGAATGGGAGAGGAAAGAAGGAGGTATCGTTGAATTTCCCTTTACGACGATGTGACTCATCGCACTCACAGCCAATAGACGAGACCGCAGAGTCCGCAAGTACGAGTGACGAATACGCTAATAAGAACAGGTAACTATGGTTATGCAGCTAAAAAATTTCCGCAACGATTTTAGGAATCATTGAACAGGGTAGGGGCTGAAGAGCGGCGTGTGTTTGTAAGACAGGGTGGACGTAGACCCTGGCGCTGTGATGGAAGTTGCCATACTAATGGTATAGGAAGTACTCGTACGTTGACGAATCAGAGTTGAGAGATGATCGTACAATTGCACATCGTGGTCTGATCCGAGTAGACTTTGTGCTTCGTGTACTTGAGAGATTGGTGGTGTTTTTTTTTTTTTTTTAATATCTTGTGTCAGATTTAAGCTCGAAATTGTTCGGTGTTTTGTGGAAAAAAATTTCAAGTGGAAAATTTTTTTTCTAAAAGTATAAAACAAACATTTCCGGGTAGTTCGCGATGTCGTTCTGGTTTCTTCGATTCTGAGTGTGATCTCAGAGAAGAGGTAATTTTCCCATCGTGGTGAAGTGATAATCTGTCGAGTGCACCAATCATGATGGGTGAATGTTTTATGGGGCTGGCTAATGCCGTATGCTCGTTGTATTCTCTGTAAGTGGACCCTCAAATTCCATCCCCTCACCCCTCGAAATGATTTTATAATTTTAACCTTTATTTTTCACCCATTTAGCTTATTCGAGCACGAAATCATGAGCTATGTACCGGCCAATAAACCAGCATCTCCGCGAAGCTCGCCTCAACTTTCGCCTCAAGCTTCTCCAGGTATGTCCAGAGCCAACACCAGGGCACCGGCTCTGTACAGACGAGACTTCGAGGCTAAGTTAAGAACATTTTATCGTAAATTGGAATCCAAGGGATATGGACAAGGGCCTGGAAAAATAAGGTACGTGGAAATGAATTTCTTACACAAACCTCAATGTGGCTCATTGAGAATAAATAGAGGAGTCTTAAGTGAAATACGACGCGAGATAATCCGATTTTACGATTTTTTAAGCAGATTAACGATTGGGTTGGGTTGGTCGTCGTAGGTGTGTTTAATTGTTTACATATTTGAGAAAAAAATATTCTCGGAATATTATTACGCGAGTACAATGTGCATTTTTTTTTTGAAACGTGTATATAAAGATCAGTCTGGGATTTAATTTAGGTTTAATTTTTTGTTTAAATCGAAAAATTAACGTAAGAATTTTCGAGCCAACGTAATAATAACACTAGATTAGATTATCGTATTGTTGAAGTGGAATTGTTGATTATTATTTGCTGATCTTATGAGTCGGAGTTGCCCATTTTCCGTATTTTTTGTTCGTTTTGTTGTTAAAAAAATTTATTTATCGCGATATCGTGTACCTCCGTAACTACCTATACATTTTAGAATGAAATTTAGTTTCGTGTGACAAGGTATATTTTTTATTTTGGCGATGATATGGTGTCGATGAGTTGTCAAAATAAAGGTGTATTGTTGTTTGCATAAACATCAATAAAAATATAAAAATTTGTGAAAATCCCAGTTGTTGAGTAATGAGTAATCGCTCAAAATTTTATTGAAAATGATTTTTGAAAGATTACCACAGGAAGGGTTAAAATGTCGTTGGTACAAATTGTTCAAAATTGCCGAAGTCTTGAAAATTATTCAAAATCTGAAAAAAATATTTCGAAGTAAGCTCAGAATGTCATTTTGCTCACACCATTGTAATTTTTTCGATATTTTTGGTTGTTTAATTCAAGTTTTTGCTATGTATTGTTTGATTTCTCATCAGGAAAAATTTAGCCAAATATTTTATTTAACCCAATTACTTTGGAAGTTCCGGAGGGGGGGGGGGGGGGTGTTTCTCGGCGTTTCATTTGAATTTTTTATTCAATCTTTGAAAAAATTGAGATCAAAAATTTTAAATGAAAAAAAAATTAGAAGAAGTGAAAACGTTGAGAAAAAAAAATCGAAAGTATTTTGGAATAAAAAAAAATGAAAATTGAAAATATTGAAATTAAAAAAAAACACTCATTGATGAATCAAAATTTTTTGAAAAATCGAAAATAATTTAAAAATTAAAAGTTATAAAAAATTGAAATATTTGGAATGATTGAAAATTTAACTTTTATGATATTTTAAACTTTCAAAAACCCAGCACATTTAGAAACATTAACAATTTTGATAAAAATTGAAAAGTTATCAATAAGAAATTAAAATTAAATTATAGAATTATAAAAAATTATAAAATTAGGTATAAAAAAAATTTAAAAAACGGGAAAATTTGAAAAAATTAAAAATTTATATTGATTAAAAATTTGGAAGTGTAGAAAACTTTCAAAAAAATTGAGAAGTCATAAAAAGAATTGAAAAACAATTTGGGGAATATCGTCAATAAAAGTTGGAAATTTTGGGGAAAATTTATTTAGAAAAAAATTAGAAAAACCAAAAAAAAAAAATGAAATATTGTAACGAAAAATCAGTCATTCTAAAACTAGGTTTTTTTCTCAAAAGACTGCGACTACTTACTTCACGTAGGTCAAATCAAAAAAAAAAAAAAAAGTGAAAATATTAATAAAAATAAAAAAAGAATCCTCGATTGAAAGAGACCTATTCTATAGAGAAATTATTCTAAATAAAGAACTCTCTGAGAGGAAAATTGTGTTGAAAAAAAATTATTAAAAAATAATCACTCGGAAGAAGAAGTTCAAAATAATTTTTGGATAGAATAATTCTTCACAAAAAAAATACTGATTTTAAGAAAAGTACCTAATCTTATAACCTTACAGAAAAAAAAAATGAAAAAATGGTTTCTTGATAAAAATCTCTCAAAAAGTCCTCAAAAAAGTCCCCTCCCCTTCTAAAAAAAGAAGTCAAAATACACTTTGAAAAAAAAATCACTGCAAAATAGGTAGTTTATTGGAGAAAAATTCTTCTATGCAAAAATTAAAATGAAAGGAATTACTTTCATAAAATATTTGGTTCATTAAAAAATTGACGTTTTCTCAAAAAATTGTTGACTAAGTACTGCTGTTTCTGTTTTTTTTTTTTTTTTTTTTTTTTTTGTCAAAACTAATTATTACTTTTTATTATAAATAATTATATTTTGATTAATAATTTGGTCATTATTGCCATTGTGATTAAAACTAAAGTGAAATCATTTTCAAGTTTTGATTTTTTTAAATGCTTAAAAAATTATTCAAAATGTTATCAAAATTGATGAAATGAGAATAGTTTGAAATTTTGTCAAAATTGTTGAAACAATCGATTCAAAAATTGTCCAAAATATAGGAAAAATTATTCAACGTATTGAAATGACATTCAGACTATTCAAAGTGTTGTAAAAATTATTGAGCCTACCACAGGAAACAAATAAATAATGTGATAAAAATTGTTGAAATTGTTGTCAAATTGTAGAACATCTCAAAAATTATTCAAAATGGCTTTAGAATCAACAGTATCAAAACTATTAAATCTCATAAAAATTCATTAAAAAATATTATCAAAAATGTTGAACAACTCAATCTCAAAAATAATTCAAAATAAAAAAATTTAAGCTCGTAGTAGGAAAAATTGTTCAAAAAGTGATGGAAATTGTTCAAAATATCAAAATTGTTGAACATCTTGAAAGTTATTCAAATTCTCGTCAAAATTATTGAAACTCGCTAAAAAAAATTATTCAAAATAATTATTTCAACATAAATTTATTGTTCAAAAGTAATATTGTCATGAAAATTATTCAAATAAATAACGTAAACATTGTGATAGAAATTTATCGAAGTTCATTAAAGAAATTCTATAATTAATCAAGAAAATCAGTAAAAAAGTCATTCAAACTATTTTCTAAGTAATCGGTAGAAATACTTAATAATGTTTCAAATTTTCAAGAAATTTTTAAAATTTCACAACGTTTGTTTACAATTTTATTGAAATTAAGAAAAGTTGGAAAAATTGTTGAAATATAAAAAAATTCTCAGAACTTCATAAAAATCACAATTAGTTTACTTACTTAAATTAAATCGTTCGAAATGCTATTTTAAAAAATTATGAAAAATTAACGAAGTTATTTTAAATGCTGCCAAGATCATTGCACTTCAAGTTGTCAAAATTATTGCAGGCGTTATTATTATTTTTTGTTCATTTCTTTTTTTCTTTTTTTTTTTCATTAAATTTTATGATATTCATTTATCTAAAAAGCATACTCTTGCCCCTAAAGTCGTGTAATTAGGCAAACTTACTGACATAATTACACAATAGATTGCATAATTAATTATCAACCAGGCGAAGTTTTACTTCTTTTTGTACCAGGACACACTGCATACTAAATAAAGTGTGGACTGGGCCAGAAAAAGGTCACGATTGGGATATTGATTTATTTTTGCAAAAAATTCGCCCTTTTATAATTTTGAAATAAATATTATATTTTCTCTAAAAAAAATTCCTTTTTTTTTACAGATTTGTTCTGAAACGAGACAGCCTGCTGCAGAACGCCTTCAACAAAATCATGTCGACGAGCAAACGAGACCTGCAAAAATGCAAATTCCACGCTCACTTCGAAAACGAAGAAGGCCTAGATTACGGCGGCCCATCCCGCGAATTCTTCTTCCTGCTTTCGAGGGAGCTCTTCAATCCTTACTACGGGCTCTTCGAGTATTCGGCTCACGATACCTACACGGTGCAAATTTCGCCCATGTCTACGTTCGTCGATCATTACCAAGAATGGTTCCGATTCGCCGGTCGTGTACTTGGATTGGCTCTGGTGCATAAATATCTGTTGGACGTGTTCTTCACCCGGACGTTTTATAAAGCTTTGTTACGATTGTGAGTCTAATTACCTACTTCATCATCTATATATGTTTTTACCAATGTGTATGTCTGCAAAAAACGAGAACAGTAGGAAGAGAAAAGAAATAGAGTAAACAGAAGGAAGAGGAAAAGAAAGAAAATGTTCACGTATTGTTGATTATATTGATTTCTTGTCTCGAACGACGAATAAATAAAGAGAGACCTAGGGCGAGATTTTGATTTATGAGCGAAATTCTACACAAATAGGTACGTTCGTCGATGAAAAATTATAACAATGGAGGTTTTTAAATTTACAGGCCCGTATCGCTGAACGATTTGGAATCATTGGACGTGGAATTTTATCAATCATTGTTATGGATAAAGGAACACAACGTGACGCGAGAAGGGTTAGATTTGACGTTCGTGGTGACCGAGCAAACGACATTCGATCAACCTGTTGAACGCGAATTAAAACCCGGCGGTAAAACTATTCCAGTTACCGAGAAGAATAAAAAGGTACCTATCTGTCCCTCAAGGTGCACCCACCACCTTAGCCAGAGGTGGTCTTGGTTTCCGCAGCTGGAGTTGGCACTAACGGATTCGCTTGTGTTTTGTAATTTCGCAGGAGTATATTGAGAAAATCGTCCAATGGAGGTTGGATCGTGGAGTAGCCGAGCAAACCGAGTGCTTGGTGAAAGGATTCTACGAAGTGGTCGATCCTCGTCTGGTTTCTGTGTTCGATGCTCATGAGTTGGAGCTCGTCTTAGCTGGTACGCTGGAGATCGATATGATGGATTGGAGGATCAATACCGAATATAGATCTGGTTAGTCGATCGTGGTTGTAATTAATTCCAGAAGGTGGTGGTTGGTTTGGATTTTGAGATTAATTTTTTTTTTTTTTGAAATTTTTTTCATGTAGGTTATCACGAAGGACATCCGATAATACAGTGGTTTTGGCTGGCCATTGATAAATTCACCAATGAACAGAAATTACGTCTGTTGCAATTCGTCACAGGGACTTCGAGCGTTCCTTATGAAGGTTTCGCATCGCTCAGAGGATCAACGGGGCCTCGTAAATTTTGCATAGAAAGATGGGGTAAACCGAATAGTCTGCCTAGGTTGGTATCATGAATAATTGCTGAAGTTTTTTTTACGTACCTAATTGAAAAAATTCATTTTTAAATTCTAATTTTTTTTTTTTTGAAAAATACAAAAAAAATAATATTAGATAGGTACAAAAAAAATTTTAAAATCTGTAATTTATTTTGATAAATTATACATAAAAAAATCATAATATTGAAATATTGAAATGAAACTGGCTTCTAAAAATTTATTTTTTAATGATTTTTGTTTTTAAACTACTGACATTATTTATGAATAATTTTTTAAGAAATCTGTAGGTAATTGAGATTTTTTATTAAAAATAGAAAAAATTCACAAAGTAGGTATGAAAAATCAAAAAAAAAAATTATTTTTAAAAATTGAATAAAAATTATGTACCTACTTTAGAAACATTGACAACACCATTGTTGAAGAATTTAAAAACCATTCTCAGTAAAAAATTTAACCTTTTTTTTTAATTAAAAAAAAAAAAACTCACATTGAAAAATTTTCCACAATTCAATTTTTCAAGAACAATATTATCTATTCATTTTTGAAAAAAAAAATTAATGAAAAAAAATGAAGTTTTTATTCAAAACTTGAAACAAAAACACTTCCTAAAAATTATTTTTTATTGTAAAGAAACCTGTTTTTATAAAATTATTTGCAAAGAAATGAAGAAATCAAATTGGAGAAAATCGGTGAAAATTTTACAAAGTTGAATGAGATTTTAAGAAAATCATTTTTCTAAAAATTTATTTATTTTATTATTTTTTTTTTGAAAATTTTAAACCCTGTTAAAGATATATTTCAAAAAGTTTTGATAATTTTTTAAAAACAGCTGATTTCTTTTGAAAAAATATCAAAATTTGTTAAAATTTTAGAAAATTATTTTTAATATACGTGTATTTTTTTTGAAAAGTTTTGAAAACCCTGTTTTAAAAAAATAATAATGTTTAGAAACGAAAAAACCTAGGATGGGAAAATAAGAACCTATTTAAATTTTTTTTCAAACTATTACTGTTCTTGGAGAAAAAAAATCAAAATTAGAAAAATTGAAAAAAATCAATTTTTGTGAGTATTTTTTTTAAAGTTTACCTATGGAAATATTTTTAAAATTTTTTTTTTTTTTTTTTCAAAAATGAATAAGTTGATAAAAATTACGTAATTTAGAAATATTGAAATGAACATTCTTGAAACATCGAAAAAATTATTGAAATCTCATTTTCAGAAACTCTTTTAAATTAAAAAAAATGTCAATTTTTTTTTTAATTCATATTTTGTTCAAAACCTTAGGAAAATTATTTCTGTTTTTTTGTGGTGATTTTTACAAAATTATTTTTAAAGAAAATGAAAAAAGTCGAAAAGGGAAAAAAATTCTTTGTCAAGTGAAAAAATGAAAATAAAAGAAGAATCAATTTGAAAAGTTTTTAAAAACAACTAGGTACCTAATTTCTTTGAAAAATTTAAAATAAAATAAAAACATGAATTTTTTATTTCTTGTTAAAAAATTAAAAAAAATATACCTACCTATTCTTTTTTTTTTTTATTATTTATTTATTTATTTTTTTTTTTGAAGGAAAGATTTTGTACGTTTTAAAAAAAAAAGTTTATTCTTGAAAATAAGAAAAAAAAATCATTAAGTATCAAGTAAAAAATTAAAACCATGTTTAAAAAATTAAAATAAGATTTAATTTGAAATTTTTTTTTAATTTTAAATGAACTTTTTATTAAAATTTAAGAAAAAACTATAATTATTTTTTTTTCAAGATGTTATTAAATTTTTTCAATATTAAAAATTCTGATTTTGATGAATTATTTTTTTAAAGAATGAAATAAGTTGTTTCAAAATTACATAATTTGGAAAGGAATCGAACTCAAGTGAAAAATTGGAACCTCTTTGTATGAAAAATAGAATTGTTGAAGAAAATATTTTTATTTTAAAAAATTGAAAAAAATTAAGATCTTGTTGGATATTTTATTTTATTTTATTTCATTTTTTTGAAGAAACAAAAAAATTATTTCTGAAAAGCAGGTTTTAAAAATTGTCTCTCAAACTTCACAATTTCAAAATATTGAAAATATAGTTTTAAACATTTTTTCTTTAAATTGGAAAAAATTAGGTTATTGTTTAAAGTTTGAGGTTAAAGAATAATTTTCAGAAATATGAATTTTTTAGAGACTTTAATTGACCTCACATATCTTTAAAGTATAAAAAGTTTTTTAAAAAACATTTTTTTAAATACCTATTGGATTTTTTTAAAAATTCGGAAAATTAGATAAGAACTTGAATTTTTTTTAAAATGAAAATTTAAAATTTTTAAAAATTCATCTCCAACAGAATAATTGAACTAATTTATTTTTTTTCACGCAGGGCTCATACTTGCTTCAATCGCTTGGATCTGCCTCCGTACGAGTCACCGGAAATGTTATATGAGAAATTGTTATTGGCTATCGAAGAAACGAATACATTCGGCATGGAATAAAAAAAAACTTTATTACAATTATGGCGCTTTATTTTTTTGTCTCGATGTTATACAAAGCATTCCGTTTTTATTCATTTATTTTTTTCTTCTTTTGTTGTGTATTTTTATTATTTTTTTCCTATTTTAAAAGTTGAATTGAATTATTTATTTATTCTTTTTTTTTTTTTTTTTTTTTTTTTTGTAAGACTCGTCATCATGTGTTTTTTTTTCTTTCGTGTATCATTATAAGGTGAATCATTATTTACTAATTATTTATACTTTTCGTATTTTTTATTTATTTATTTATTTTTTGCATTTGCGGCGCGCGGTAAAGATGTAGTATTATGGACGCGAAACCAAGCGCTAAATTTTCGTTTTAAGTGTTGTGTTTACCTCTCTTTTACCCGTTTTATTTTTTTTGTTATTTAGTTGTACCGTTTAATTTTCAAAATCGCATTAGTGTTATAGCGTTTACGAATCGGATGTAATTTTGGTTAATAAATCATTATTGATGTCGCGTAAATTTAATTCGTGTTTTGGTGTTCAAATCAACTTTCAAGTTGGCAACAGTGCGGTCAAATTTATGACAAATTTTCTGTCAGTGGGTTCGATTTAGCCCCTGGCAATTTACTTTAATAATTAGTCTTACGATTTAAAAAAATAATTTTGAGAAGAAAAAAAAAAAATTATGTAAATGAAACATGACATTTCATTTTGTTAACCGTAGCAACACTGGCGTTGATATTAGAAGTACGGAAGACCTCTTGATGGTTTCTATTCTCCTAGTGAAAACGGAGTTTTTTCACAACATTTCGATCCCGTTTGATCATTTCGCGACGTTATTTAAGTTGCATATCTTGTGTTGTAAAGGCGCAAATGTTACGTATCTCACTTTTTCTCTCACCGTTTAGTGAATCAATTGAAGATAAAAAAAACACAATTTTATTAAAAACAATAATATTTAAATGTAAGGAAATTTAATAAATTTCAAAAAACAACAACAACAACAACAAAACTTCCAAGAAATATTCTCTTGGACAAAATTTTCAACTTGAGAAAAGTGAAAAAATAAAAACAAATTTTTTTACTGAATTAAAAAAAATTGTTCTCAAAGGAATTAGAAATTTTTTTCATATTTATACAGGAATTGGATAAATTAAAAAAAACACTTCAATAAATTTGTTCTCGAACAAAACTTGAGCAAATTTAAATTTTTTTTTAAAATTTCTGTTTAAAAAAGTGAAAAATTCTTTCATTCAAAATTTAAAAAAAAAAAAATTTTTTTACTGAATTAAAAAAAAATGGTTCTCAAAAAAATTGACAATTTTTAAAAAGTATTTTTAGGAAAAAAAAAATTGAAAAATTTTTACATGTTTTTTTAGGAAGAAAAAATATTTAAAAAATTTAATTAGAAAAATTGAAAAAAAATTTAAGAAAAAAAAATTGAAGGATAATTTGAGAACTCTTCAAAAAATTCTTTGCTGAATTTCAAAAAAAAAATGGTTCTCAAAGGAATGAATTTGAAAATTTTCTGAATGAAAAGATGATTCAAAAAAGAAATCTTCAAAAAAATGTTTTTTGATGAAATTTGAAAAAAATACTCTCGCAGAAATTTTTAAAAATCGGAAATTCAAGGAAGGCCGAAGATTAAAAAAAAACGTGCAGTCGAAATGACTATTTCTTTCTTGATTTTATTTCCAATTTTGTTAAGAAGAAAATTTTAAAATTCACTTTAAAATAATTTCCATTAATTATAAATGGGCTCTACGAAAAACGCCGCCCGCCTAAGACTTGTGTCCCTTTGTCCCCTCCCCTCTCACTGGGCCTGCTACAATGACAAATAAATTGAAGAAAAAACGTGTAAAATCATACATAATTTTTTAAAAATCTTAAAATTTATTAAAATCAAATTTGAAAAAAATAAATTGGCTAAAATTGGAAAAAAATTAATTGTAAAAAATGAAATACAAAAATTGATCTTAAAATTTACACACATTTACAAAAATCAAGTGAATCAGAACTTTAAAAAAAAGGAATTAGAAAAAATTGTAAAAAATTAATTAAATGACTGAAAAGTTCTACAAGTTACATCAAATCTTTTGTAAAAATTTATTGGATAGATTTAAAATCTTTTTTAAAAACGTAGATTATAAAAATTCAATGAATTAGATAACTCTCCAAAACATGAAGAATTGAAAAATTTGTAAAAAAAAATTAATTAGGTAATTAATTTTTTTTTACAATTTACCCCAAAAATTAATTGGTTGGCAAGAATCGAAAAGTTATTTATACCTAATTTTGAAAAAACAAAAAAGTATTTTAAAAAAATTAAAAAAAAAACAAAACATAATAATAAGGAATCTTAAATATTGTTTTTTTGTATTAATGCTCAATTTACTCATTTTTTAAATAATTCTATACCTATTTGAAATTTCAAATAGGTCCCACGCCTGCTTTGGGCACGTATGGAGGTTCGATTTTCTTTTTTTCCATCTGAAAAAATTAAAAATTCTTCAAATCGATTTACAGACACTTCTAATACATAGTTATGAATTATGAACGTACCCTGACCCAATCGATATCTTTAAAAAAACCATGTTCACCAATTTCCATAAAATCACAGCTGTCTTTGCTGCCCAAACGACGTCCGGGCTCTGGGTCCAGCAAACCTTCCAAAATAGAGATCGCTTCGTCGCTTATATCTTTCTCAAAAATGAATTTTTTCTTGTACATTGCTGCAAACAACAACAAAATAAAAATTCAATGGAACATTCCATAAGGTCAAAGCGACCAAGAACAATGCTGACCTGAAATCATATCCTTTGTAATATCTTTCGTGCTTTTGCCAGCTGAAAATATCACAAAAGGATGATGACCAGTCAGCATGATGTGAAGAACAATACCCACAGCGTACCAATCTATGCTGCAGAAAATAAATTAATAAAAAATATTGAATTAGGTATAACAACTTGAAATACTAGGTAAAAATATTTGGCTCATTTTTGTCCTTTTTGCATTTTTTTTGTTGAAAAATTGAGGGGTGTCCGAAGGTACGAGTACTACTTGAAATTATAGAATTATTACCTATTAATTTTTCTTCTCTATTTGATTCGTATTTATATGGAGATGAGGGGATCGCCACAGCACTGTTTTTTTGGCACCATCGAAAATTATTCCAAGTCCAATATTACGTTGACAGTTGATTTATTCAATTAGAGAGGTGGGAGGGGTTCGACCGAAAATTTTGATAAAACCAAAATTATTTCTAAAACTTCGAGCTACAACTTTTGTTTGAAATTTTTTTCAATTGGACCCCTCCCTCCCCACCGATTTTGCATAACACTCTGAAGATACTAATTGAGAACTGGAGGAGGGAGTGAGAAAGGGGCAAATTGAAAAAATTTTCAAGTAAAAATTGTAGAATAAGATCCTAAAAATAATTTTGGTTATTATAAAAATTTCGATTGGATCCCTCCTTCTCCTACAATTTCACATAACATCAGGTAGATACTTTTTCTAAATTAGGGGAAGGGTTCAATTGAAAAAATTTTCAAACAAAAGTTGTGGATTGAAATTCTACAAGTAATTTTTGTTATTATAAAATTTTCGATTAGACCCTCCCCTTCCCTCTAATTTTGCATAATATGACTTGGATACTTTTTCAAAATTGGGAGAGGGGTCCAATTGAAAAAATTTGAAAAAATTTTCAATCAAAAGTTTTAGATTGAGATCCTACAAGTAATTTTTGTTATTATAAAATTTTCGATTAGACCCTTCCCTTTCCTCTAATTTTGCATAATATGACTTGGATACTTTTTCAAAATTTGGGGAGGGGTCCAATTGAAAAAATTTTCAAACAAAAGTTGTAGATTGAGGTCCTACAAGTAATTTTTGTTATTATAAAATTTTCGATTAGACCCTCCCCTTCCGTCTAATTTTGCATAATATACTTATATTATTAAAAACTGGTGGAAGCAGGGGTTTAATTGAAAAAAATTTCAAACAAAATTTGTAGCTTGAAGTCTTAAGAATAATTTCGATCATTACAAAAATTGTGATTGGACCTCTCCCTCCGCTCCAATTTTGAATTCAAGTATCTAATACGTAGTATTGTACTTGAAAAAAATTCGATGGTGCCAAAAAACACTACTACGGCGATCCACTCGTACCCTAAGCCTAACCTACCTAGTACCTACAAATTCAATAAAAAATGACATTGTTACAATTTTTTTTTTTTTTTTTTTTTGAAAATAACCCAAGTAAAATACGATAGTTTGAAGTACAAATTACAAAAACTAACTACATAGGTAGGTACCTATACTTCCATAACTTACGAAAAGGTGTATGGTATGTCTTTGAATAATTCAGGAGCTGCATTGATCAAGAGGCACATATCACTGGATGTCTTATCACCGAATCCCAAACCATCCTTTGAATATCCAAAATCTATCAATTTAACGTGTCCATCGCCATTCAGCATAATATTTTCAAGTTTTATATCTCTATGAATAATTCCTATGAGCAGACGAACCAAAATTAATACTTAGATACAATAAAAAAAAATTACATACCTACTTACTCTTATATTTATTTATAATTCCATGCGTACCGTTTTTATGCAAAAAATGTACAGCCAAGCTAATTTCAGCAAGATAGAAAGTGGCATTTCTTTCATCGATACAACCGTTATCACATTCGTGCAGGTAATTAGTCATGGGAAATCCATCGATGTATTCCATTATAATTGCAATGTAATCATTAGCCTCGATTATAGAATGAAATTCTACTAAAAAAGGATGGCTTTTTAAGTTCTTCATGATACGTTTCTCGCGTTGCAATAGCCAGTTTTCTGTTTCAGATTCAGATTCAGATTCGTCCTGAAAATAAATTTTTATAGTTAACATAGGTAGCTATTTACCGAGTACCGACTTGAAGTAAAAATTTTAAATTAAAAAAAAATCGAAGACATTATTTCATGGAAAAATTTAATATCCAAGTTTGATTTCAAACAAAATATTTTATAAAAAGTTCTGCAATGAAGTTCTTAAAATTTTAGTTTCAAGTCAAAATTTTAATGATTTTTTTTAAATAAAAATTTTTCAACAAAAAAATTGGAAATGGGTAAAAATCATTATTTTTTCGCTTTTTTAAAATTGTTTCCCTGAAAATTGAAGATTTTTTTAAAGAAACGCTGAAGATTTCTTCACCAAAAGATAATACATAATTGGGTTTTCTTCAAAAAATTGAAGAAACTAAAAATATTTTTCTCCATCAAAAAAAAAGAGCTGAAGATTTTATTTTTATTTCAAGATTATTAAACAGCTGAAGATTTTATCACCAAAAAATTAAAGCCCCCCCCCCCAAAAAAAAAAAAGTTCAAGATTTTTTAATTAAAAATCATTTTTTCGCTAAAAAAAAAAAAACTGAAAATTTTTTCTATTTTTTTTTTTTTGGTAAAAAATTTATAGATTTTTTTTCTTCGAAGATTCAAAAAAACATTTTTAGTACCTACAAAAAATAATAATTATACATACCCATATTTATACTGTAAAAAAATTGGGAACATTACTCAAAAAAATCGAGGAATTTTCTAACTACTTCAAAAATTTGAAAAATATTTCTGCTCCACAAAAATTCAGAGTTTTCCATCACAAAAAATCGAGAAAAAAAATGTCTTCAAAAAATTTTAATTCAGGGATTTTTTTTCTCAGAAAGTTTGTACTTGCAATCTAAAAATAAAAATAAATTGCTCCAAAAAAATTACTCTGAAAGATTTAAAAAAAATTGGCTTCATAAAATTTTAAATGAATTTTGACTCAGAAAAATTGAGAGATTTTTTACTACAAAAACTGAAATTTTTTCCTTCCAAAAAATTGAAGTTTTTCTTGCATGAAAAAAAATGGATTTCTTTGCCAACAAAATTAAGACATGTGTTTGGATTAATTGTTCGTGAACAGATTTACAATTTAATTTTTTCCCACAAAATTCAAAAACTTTGTGATATTACAACAAAATCTAATATTAAAAAAATTACATATGAAAAATTTGTTTTAAAATAGGACTACCTACTTTTATAAATAGTATTATTTAATGAGAACGTACTCACCACATCGATGTCTTTTTTCAACAACTTCAACGCGTATAATGAATTAGTCAACTTTTCTCGAACTTTGAAAATTCTGCCATAGCTTCCCTTTGTAATATATTTAACGAAGACGAAGTTTTCTCTCAAGAGCGAACTGTCTTTACAACCATTTCCGAAATAATCTCCACGATTGTTTAATTCGGCGTCGTTTTTAGCTATCGACGAATCCATCGCAAAAATTACGTTAATTGCAACGTCCACATCGCTGCTCTACAAACGTGGTACTGATATATTCAATGAACGTTAATGGTCGTGAACAGCTGAACACGAAAATTGATAAAAACAAATCGATAAAAACGCACTCCTACGTCTACGTATGAACTACGTCATAGATATCGTACGGGTTTTTAATCCAATTACACGGGTAAGTACAATCATAATGAAATGAATGTGAAGAAGATGACTCATTTCATACGTTGTTGTTTAAATTATTCGAAACGTTTTTAGCCTCCTGATGAATCAGTACTCGTCAAACAATTGGTCGCTAATTTTATTTAAAAAAAAATAGTTGCTCATCTGCTATACATATATTTTATTATTTTACATTTTTATTTTAGTATAATATGTACATAGCATTCATACATAGAAGTATTCAAGTACCAACCTATTCTTATTCATTTTATTTTAGGAACTTTTAAATTGATAAAAAACGACTTATATTTCATCTTTGGGTATGTATGGAGGTTTGATTTCTTTTTTTTCTATCTGCAAACAAAAAAAAATCCCAATTATCCTTTATAGATCAAAATATCTTTGCTTAATAATTATACGACGTGCACAAGATGCATACCTAGGTAGGTCTAGGTAAGACTATACGTACCCTAATCCAGTCGATATCTTTGAAAAAAACATGATCACTAATTTCCATATATTCGTTGCTATCTTTATTCCCCAAACGTTGTTCGGGATCTGGTTCTAATAAATTATCCAAAATGGAAATTGCTTCATTACTTAGTATATCTGTTTCATAATCAAACTGCTTCGCTTCCATGGCTGTAAACAAGAATACAAGATGAAATTTTTTTTCAAAAAAAAAACAAAACTAATAATATTTTGAAAAAAAACTCTAAATTTTTTTGAAGAAAGAAATCTCTTATTTTTGGAGGGAAAAAAGCCCAGATCTTTGAAGAAAACTAATTTCACAATATTTTTTGAGAAAATCGCTGTGTTTTTTGAAAAGAAATTTCTCATTTCTGTAGGTATAAAAAATTCAATTTTTTATCCCAAATTGAAAAAAAAAAATTAAAATTTTTTTTCAAGAAAAAATCTTCAAGTTTTTTAGGAGATGGAATTTTATTTTGGTGAAAAAAATCTTGGCGCCTACTTTTTAGTTTTTTGTTTAATTTAAAAAAAAAATCTTTCAATCTTTTAGAAGGAAAAAAATCACTAGGTAATCTATTTTGAATGAAGAATCTGATTTTTTTTTGTTTAAAAAAATCTCGAAATACTTTTGAAATGAAAAGTACCTACTGTAGTACTTTTTTTTAGAAAATAAAAATCCAAATTTCTTAAATCCATTTTTTGCAGAATTTTCTTTTTTTTTTGGAAAAATAAAATATCCTAATTTTTTGAAGAAAAAGGTTATTTTTAGAGAAATAATAAATATTATTTTCTGTTTTTGTTAAATAAAAAATCACAGAATTTTTGGTAGGTGCAAATAATTTTACCCTTTTTTTCAGTTAGTACCTACTTATTTCAAAGAAAAATAATACCTAGGTAATTTTTGAAATTTTGAAATTTTTGGATGTAGCATTTAAAAAAAAATGATATAAGGTACCTAAAAAGTCTCTAAACAATCTTTGCATGGGGTGGGTTCTCCCATTTCTTTTAAACAATAAAATATTCAATTCTTTTGGAGCAAAAAGTTTCTCCATTTTTTTGGAATTGAAATTTCATCAGTTTTTTGGGCATAATAATTTCTCAATTTTTTTGGGCGAAAAAATTTTTTCAATTTTTTAGGGGAATACGATTTTTATTTATTTTGAAGGAAACATAGTTACCTAAATTTTTTAGATGAAGAAATAAATAATTTATTGGGTATGAAAAATCTCTCAATTTCTTTTGAGGGAGAAAATTCACTGAATTTTTTGGGTTAGGTACAAATTATTACTTAATTTTTTAGGATAGGTACCTAAGAAAATCTCTAAAATGTGTGATGTGCAGAAAAAATCTGATTTTTTTTTGAGAAATACTTTCTTATAATAAGAGAGAGAAAAAAAAAAAAAATTTTTGTGTCATTTTTTTAAGTAAAAAAAAAAAATATCAATCTATTATGTACCTACGAGTACATATAAAAAGCCTCGCAATTTTTATCAAGAAAAATGATAGGTATTTTTTGAGGGGAAATTTTGTTTTTTGTTTCTTTAAAAAAAAAAAATAGAAAATCACAGCATTTTTGGCAAAAAATAATTTTACCATTTCTTTTTCAGTTACTTATTTTGAATAAGAAAAAAAGTAATCTTTTAAATTTCTAAATTTTTTAGATAAATTTTTTTTTAATTTTGTGAAGAACCTAAAAAATCTTTCAATTTTTTAAACAAAAAGCTTGCTATGTATTTCTTTATGTGGAAATGAAACGATTTTTTTAGGACAAGCAATGTAACTTTTTAATTTAAAAAATTTAAATCTGTTCAAGTGGGTAATCAATTTTTCAATTTTTTTTTGGAGGGGGGGGGGGAATGAGTAAAAATCTTTCAATTTTTTAAAACCAAAATTTTTCAATCCTTTTGAACCAAAAAATCTCTTAATTTTTTTTGGAATTGAAATTTTGGCAGTTTTCGGCGTAATTTCTCAATTTTTTGAGGTTTTTTTTTTAGGTTTTCTCAATTTTTGGGGGGAATAAAATCTTTTATTTATTTTACAGAAAAAATACCTAAATTTATTAGATAAAGAAATATAATTTATTGGGGATAAAAAATCTACCAATTTCTATACCTATAGAGGGAAAAATCACTGCATTTTCTAGGATATCTACCTGAAAAAAAAAAAATCTAAAATTTTTGGAGTAAACAAAATAATGTTATTCTTTAGTTTTTAATTTTTTTGAAGAAAGAATCTGAATTTTTTGTGATAGCCAGAAAAAATATTTTTTTTAGAAAGAATTGCTTGTATTTTAGAGATTTTTTTTTTTCAACTGTCAATTTTTTTTAAGTAAAAAAATTAAAAATCAACCTATGTCTGAAAAATCTTACTTTTTTTTTTTTTTTTTTTTGAGAAAAACATTAGTCTCGCATTGAACGATTTAAAAAATTCAACCTGCCACCCTTTTGGGTAGAAATCAAGCTCTATCCTAGAAAACTCATTGCCAACCCTGATTATAGGTAGGTACATAAGAAGTGCCTGCAAATCTGAAAATGTACTTAGAATCTTAATTGAGTACCTGATATCATATTTATTTCGTTTGCTTTGCTCCCGAAATTTAAAAATCTCTGAAAAGGATGATCACCAATCAGCATTATGTAAAGTGCTAAACCCACAGCATACCAATCCAAGCTGTAAACAGAAAATACCTATAGTTAAATAAAAAAACATAAACCAAGAAAAAGGAAGGCCTTGTACAGAAACATTTACCTACACCTTTTTCAAAGTTGTTTGCGAAGATAAAATTAAAGTAGATAGGTAGGGATAATTATGTAGGTAAATGAAAACTTACGAAAAAGTGTAGGGTAACCCTTTGAAATATTCAGGAGCTCCGTTATCTGAGAGACCAACACAAGTTTTCGTCGTGTATCCGAATCCCAAAGAATTTTTTGAAATGCCAAAATCAATCAATTTGACGTGTCCGTCGCCATTTATCATAATGTTCGAAAGTTTAATATCTCTGTGAATAATTCCTACAAATCAAAATCAATATTAAGAACACTGAAATAAAAATCGAGTAGATAATTGAGGAAAGAATTAAAAAAAAAAAAAAAAAAAAAAAAAAAACCATATTGGCAAATTTGGCAATCATTTTCATGATTTCATAATTATATTTGGATAGATACAAACAGTTACCATTTTTATGCAAAAAATGTACAGCTAGGCTGATTTCGGCGAGATAAAAGGCAGCATTTTTTTCCTCGATACGAGCGTAGTTTAATTCCGCTAGATAATCAGTCATTGGAAATCCATCCAGGTATTCCATTACGATTGCAATGTGGTACTGAGTATCGTATAGGGAATGAAAGTCTGCTAAAAATGGATAGCTTTTTAGATTTGAAATGATGTCTTTCTCGCGTTCCATTTCAAGTGTAGCCTGTAAATTAGCATAATTTTATTTGTAAGTTTTGTAACGAACCCTGGACTAAGTATTCGTATTTAATACACACACAACGACTACCTAACCACATTCCTGATTTCTTTGCTTTATTCAAGAAAAATAAATCTTTCAATTTTTATGGCGAAAAAAAATTACTTAATTTTTTTGAGTAAAACTAGGTATGTAGGTAATTACCTATCAATTATATTTTTTGAAATAAAAAAAAATTTATAAATTTTTTGGCAATGAGATTCGTAATTTTTTTACATATATGTACTTATATCTTTCTGAAATGAAAAAAAAGGAAGTATACCTAAGTATTAATTTTGTTGAAAGGAGAGAAAAAATTTAAAAAAACTAACATTTTGAAAAAAATCTCTCGTTTTTCGTAGAAAACAAGCTCACTTTTTTCAGGGGAAAACATTTCTCAATTCTTTAAGAATTAAAATAGTTTCAAGTTTTTTGAGAGAAAAATGAGTTGAAAAAATTTCTCAATTTCTTCGAAGTGAAAAATTTACGTATAATTTTTTGAAGTAAAGAAAATTCTGATTTTTTTTTTAAACAAAATTTTTTCGATATTTTGGAAGCAAAAAAATATACCTAGGTATGTCTATGTATCCTAATTTCTCCAACTAAAAATATTTCTTAATTATTAGGTAAGTATTTACAAAACAAAAAAAAATTCTGCATAAACTCCCAAAAAATAATAGACTCTTTTTCAAAGAAAATTGAGAACAAAAATTGTGATTTTCCCCTCCATACGTAGGTAAAATGTTTTTTTGATTTAAAAAAAAAATTAAATGAAAAAAAAACTTGAAAACAAGGGAAACAAAAAACAAAAGTAAATAGATTTTTATTATATGATTTTTTTTTGTTGAAAATAACCAAATTACAAAATAAATTATTTTTGAAATAGTTAGATATACTCGCAAGTACCTATATAATTATATTTTTTTGAAACTAAAAATTGGAGAAAAACCATCAATTTTTCCTGAGAAAAGAAAAAATAACAATGTTTGGGAAGAAAATTTCTCATATTTGAAGGTTTCTTGTGGAACAAAAAAGAGGTAATTTTTACAGAAGGAAAAATTTCTCAATTATTTTGGGATGAAAATAGTTTAAATTTTTGTATAATTTTTTTCCAAATTTACTCGAAATAAAAAAATACCCAATTTTTTCATGTAAAAATGTTTTTTAATTAATTTTCTTGTGATTAACAATATTTCACGATTGTTTGAAATAAAGTGTTTTTCAATTTTTTTGAAATGAAATTTTTTGAAATTTGAAAATAAATCTCAATTTTTTGGAGTAGGTAACAAAAAAGTTTTTCAATTTTTTTATTTAATTTATTTCTGCACTTTAAGTAAAATTAAAAAACCTAAAATCTATGAATTTTTTTAATTTTATAGGTAGGTAAATTTTTTGAAGTGAGATTTTTTCATTTTTTTTTTCAAGTGCTTACCTACCTACATTTTTAAAAATATTCTCAAATCATTTTTGAGAGTAACTACAATTTCTTCATTTTTTATTTCCTTAAATTTTTTTAAATTAAAAATTTCTGTTTTTATTTATTTTTTTTTGTAATTAAATTCCTAATTGATGCATTTTAAAGTTTGGTTCTTTTAGCTGATTTTAAACTAATTTTTTTTAATGGATAATTATGTAAGTACCTAAGTACCTCTTCCTATCCAATATTTCTTTTGGAATTGTAGAAAAGTTTTTCTATTTTTTTTTTTTTTTTTTTTTTAAGCTGAAAATTTTAAAAATTGTTTTGGGGTAGAAATATTTTCTCCTTATGCTTGTTTACCTTCTACCTATTATTTTTTTTTTATTTATTATTTTTTTTTTTGGAATAAAAAATTAAACTCTGAATTTTAAAATTATATCTCAATTTTTCATAATAAAAACATTTTTCTAATTTTTGGCTGTGATTCAAGTCCAACTATTTTTTAATTAATCATTTTACGACTAAAAAACATTCGAATTGTTTTGAATTAAAAAAATTTCATTCGTTTTCATTTTTAGAATAAAAAGTGTCGGACTTAGATATTTGTTTGAAATTTGAATAGGTAAAAAATTTTGTCAATTTTTTCAGAGAGAAAAAAAAATGGGATTTACATTCAATTCAGAACATTTTCAACCCGCCTCCCCTTCAGGAAAAATCGAGGTAGGTCTAGCATGTAATGTATAATGTATAAATATTAAGCACCACCTACTCACCACTCCGCCTTTTTTTTTCATTAGCTTCATAGCGTAAAACGAGTTAGTCAACTTTTCTTGAACTTTGTATACTTGGCCATAATATCCTTTTGAAATATACTCAACTAAGAGGAAATTTTCTTTCAGACGATCGCTGTCTTTGCATTCATCACAACTGTGTTCTTTTGTATGATCCCATTCTGCATCATCATCTTCCATTAACAACGAATCCATCGAAGGGAATAATTTAATTATAGAGCTGGCAGCTGAATCTGTTTGGATTTTGGAAAAAATATAGCAAATATGTAGGTATTACGAATATTGTGGTGTATAGTGCATCAAATTTGTGCAAGAAAAACATATACTATCCATAAACGAGGTATCTATTAGTCTTTATTTCTTACGCATTATTTTGTAATTTTTTGATTAAAAAAAAAATTAAATTACTTACAGAAAAATTTTTAAAGTTTGATACCATTCGATCTATGTACTACATAAATGTAGTTATAGGTGTCTCCGAGAGTATGCCTTTTGGAAAAATGAAGGCTACTATATCATCATTTTCAAAATATTACACGAATGCACTATCGATATTACGTTACTCGTTAAGCAGTTCACGATTCGATTATTACTTTTCGAAGTTTCCGATCGAGCATACCTCGTTGTGTGTGTATGTAATGTACCTAACCTACTAATATACTCGTTACATGTTGAACTTGGTACTGTGAATCATCTCGCCACTCGCACATTTTACCACCACTTATCGAATAATTATTCGAAATGCAGAACGTGGTCTGTTCGCAAGGTTTTACGATTACGTAGGCGTACACGTGGGTAGGGGACTAGGGGTACACGTTGAAAACGTCTACGTATAGGCACAGACAGTTATCTATATACAGATACACAAACCAACAAATTATTTTTAAATTCCTTAAGAAATGGGAACAATTTTTCATTTTCACGTAAGTGGGAACTAGAAAATTGGACTAAAAAGTTACCTATCTAGGCACGGAAGATTTCGATTTTGTTGGGTACGTCAACTTTTCAATTTTCACGTACTCATCTGGGTATCTTTAGTTATTAATAAACACAACGTCGAAAAGTATCGGTAGTGTTTACACTGTTTATACAACTAACTAAAAACGAAAATTTTTGAATTCTTTCCTCATAATTTTACTCCACCCTCTCCAAAAAGTTGAAAGATTTTCTTCTCTTAAAAAAAAAAAAAAAAAAAAAAAAAAAATTTACTACTAACAAGGTATTTTTTTCAAAAATACCTATTTGATTTTTTTTTTTTTTTAATTTTAGGAAATACTTACTTTGATTTTTAAAGTAGGAAAATACAATCTGTACCTAGTACCTACTTTATTTCAAAAAATATTTTGATTTCTTTACTTCAAAAAAATTTAGAAATTCTTCCCCCCAAAAATATGAGCAATATTTTCACTCTCCGTAAAAATCCAGAGATTTTCATAATGCAAAAATTTTTTCTCTTTCTCAAAAAAAAAAAAAAAATGAGAGATATAATTTCTTGAGTTGAAAAAATCATTTTTTTTTTGTAGGTATAGACTAATTTAAATTTTATGGAATTTTTTTTTATTATTTTCAGGATTTAGGAGATTTTTTCTTTTAAGTTTGAAAAAAAATTACTCTACTTTTTTAGCTTTAGATAGCATAAAAAAATATTTTTTAGGAATACCCTAGGGCAATTTCACAATTTTTTAAGATGAAAAAATTTTCTATAAAATTTTTTCAAACTTTCAAGAAAAAAAGTATGTTTTTTTGAAAATTTAATTTCAAAACTAAAAAAAATTAATTCAACAAAAAATTCTCAAAAAATATCTCAATTTCTTTATTTTTAAAAATTGAGAAATTATGCCAGAAAACTGATGAAATTTCAATTTCAAAATATTAAATGATTTTTGCTCCAATAGGATTGAAAATTTTGGTTTAAAATATTTAAATGAGAAATTTACGATTCTCAATTTTTTTTAAACAATCATTTTTTTTTTTTTTTTTTTGTTTTGTTTTGTAGAATACAAGTTATTTTTTTTAGGGGAAAAATTTTCATAATTGTTTTGGAGTTAAAATAGTTCCAAATTTTTGGAGAGAAAATAAGTTGAAAAAATTGCTCGATTGTTTTGGAAAAATGAAATTTCTCTATTTCTTCGAAGTTAAAATTTTTTCATTTTTTGAGGCAAAGAAATTTTTTATTTTTTTGAAACCAAAGTTTTTCAAATTTTCTCCATCAATTTTTTTAAATTAATAAAGTAAGTACACGTGTAGGTCTAGGTACATATGTTTTAATTTATTTGAAATGGGCGAAAAAAATTCTCAATTTTTCCTGAGAAAGTAAAAAGCGTGGTAAAAAATAACAATGTTTGGGAAGAAAATCTCTCGTGGTTTTTTTCATAGGAACACATTTCTCAATTTTTACCCAATAGGTAGGTAAAAAAATAACTATTTTTTAAAGATGAAAATTTGTGAAGCTGAAAAGAATAAAAAAGTGCATTTTCTTAGAATAAACAAATTTTCAAAAATTTTTGTAATGAAATTTTCAATTTCTTATCAGAATTTGGGATATTTTTAAATAAAAAAAAAGTTTCAACTAAAAATTTCAATTTTATTGGTTTTTTTTTATCTAATAAAGTACCTACTAATTTTATAATTTATTTTTTTGAGATGAAAAAATATTATTTTTTGGAATACACAAATTTTCTAGTTATTGTTTCAAATGAAAAATTTCTAATTTTTACTAGTAAAAAATTTGTAATATGGAATAATATTTAAAATTTGAAAAAAATAAATAAAATGTGATACTCAAGCTAAAAAATCTGGTTCTTTCCTGAGAAAATATTTATTGTATCTAGGTATTTAAAGGAAAAAATATTTTAAAAATTTCAGCTGTCAATTTTTTGAAGTAAAAAAAGTAAAATACCTGAAAAATCTTACGATTTTTTATAAAAAATCGTATTTTTTGAAAAAATCAAATCTTATAATTTTTTCAAAGAAAAAACTGAAAAAAGTGTTATGGCAGCATAATTATAATACTACTTATTGTCTTTATTCGAAAATTACGAATTTACTTCAGTCTTGAACGACTGAACGTATGTAATTCATTGTATTTTAATTTTTACTTCAACTTCGTCGCATACTAGTTTCATGCAAAACTGCAAAAGTTGTTATTAACCGACCGGAAACCATGCCGGAAACGAAACAAATTACCGGAATTTCGAAATAGAACTTTTGTTGTTCGATATCCGGCAACACTGAATGTACCATGCGCGTCCATTCATTGGTTTGTTGATTTCGGTTCGGTTCTTCGGATGAATGAATTGAATTTTTTCGTTGGTTTTTCACGAATGAATTTGTGCATTTTCAGCGAATACGAATAACGACCAGCTTATCTTTTTTATCATCAGTTAGATTGGAAATTGGATTATACCTAATATTTGTCACATGTGAATCCAAGTTTCTATTCTTGATCGCGTCTATTTTAATTAGTGTTCTTACGTGAGCGTGATTGAGTAATTTGATTTCATTCTTCCACTCATTTGCTTGTTTTATGTGTTGCAATAATCATGGACGATTTGGAGGTAGAAATAGTCGGCGAAAACGGAGCCCTTGATAAGGTTTGTAATCAAATAAATTCAATTTTACCTCTAGTGAGATATGTTAATGTCTGTCTCATCCGTGAAATTCTTACTTATCCGTTATGATTGGTTCCAATGTTTTCTAATTTCTACCCACGAGTGTTTTACAATGAAACATTGATGTGTTTTCCTTCGAATTATTCCCCATTTAATTATTAGATCGATACTTTTCTCACCCAATTACGTAATGTTTGTTCTGTTTAGGCGTTTGTGATCGACGTATTTGATAACGAAGTGCAAGTAGTCTTCGAAAAAAATTTATTCAACGAAAGAATGCTACTTTCGCCTGATCATGTTCATTCTATCCTATGGCACCCGGTCTCCAAGTTCGCCTTCAATTTAGTCAAACTGCCAATGAGAAATATCAATCGTGAATTTTGTGAGAACCAAGAAGTCGAAGTATTTTCCGAATCTCTCGAAAACGAACCTGGTCGTTGGCGAAAAGCCATTATCAAGGTGGATTGAAAACCGAACACGTGCAAAACATGGCATCATTCCGACTGATAACTCATCTGTTGGTATATTCTTTTTGATTGCAGATGATTAAAGGAGAATTTTACGCAGTCGAATACGTTGGATTAGAAAACACCGGTACCGAAATCGTACGATTAAAACATTTACGAAAGATCAACTCTAATCCGACGATCGATCGTAATACGTTTTTTAAATTCGAAATCGACGTGCCTGATGATTTGAGAGAACACTCTAAACTGGACGATGCTTATAAAGAATTCAAGAAAGCGATTAACGCCTCCATTTGTAGATATTTACCTGATATGGGCAAGTTGATCGTTATCTCGAGATGTCATCAGTCGCAAAAGCTAGCAACCATGGTGAAAGATATGTATTTTCGTAACCTCAACGTGAAGGTGTTACTTTTAATAAGAACCGAAGAGGCTGTTAGACAGTTGAAGTCGACCGAAATACGGAATGTTGGAGGGTAAGTGTGTTGTGTGTCTGCAATTTGGCATAGCAAGTTTCGCCTTATTTGCATCTTCTTGGAATATTTTCCTTTTTCTAATTTAACCGTTGAATTAATACGTAATATGTACGATATATTTAATCAACGTTAAAATTACCTACTCGAAGTGTTTTTTTTCTTCAGATTTTCCGATAAATTTCAAGTACGTGAAGAACTACTAAACTTCGCCAAAGGAGCTGACTGTTCAAACATTGAATTAGTAAGAAATCTCGAAGGTATTACAAAAATCGAATTCGACGAACCCTCGTGCACGTTTAAAGTTTGCGGTGAAGTGAGTTTTTCGAGAAGATAAGTCTACAGGCAAAATTTCTGACAATGTTTTACCGCCATGTATTTTTTTTTCAGACCGATATAGCAGTTAAAAAAAACAGAAATATATTGGAATATAGTCAAGAAACGTTTCAAGTTCCTCGCCACCTTGTCATTGAGTTTATGGGCGAAAATGGCGAAATTATTGAAGAAATCGTGCAAAAAACCAGTCTTGTGAGTATAATTTATACCAGCCTCAATATCAAAATGCTTTTTTGCTAAAATAATTGATGTTTTCGTCCAATGTAGGTTAAATGTTCGAAAAATGAAGGAGGCGATAATGATCCTCAGCACCAAGACAGTCAAGTTTCCTTTGTTTATGTAGGCACATCAGAAAGTCTATCGAATGCTAAAGTACTTCTCGACTATCACTTGAGTCATGTAAAAGTAAGCTTCATCTCATTCAAAACATATTCCAAGATCTACTTCTTGGTATAGGTACCTACTACCTACCTATGTACTGAAAATACATTATTATCTTGTTTACATTCAGGAAGTTGTTAAATTAAGACGAGAAAAATTGGAAATCGATGGGAAATTAAGAATTATCCATGGCAGCAGTAGTCCGGGATCAGTACAAATTCCACAAACTCCCTCCACTCAAAGAAATGATCGGTATGTAAGCTGAAAAAAACGAGCTATTGGAAAAAATTCGATGTGTGTTTATATGTACATTTTTATATTTTCACAGTGCATGTAATTCTGGTTTGGGAAATTTACAAGGTGATGACCGTGACCGCAGAAGAAGTTTTGTTCCACTGTCTGTAGCACTTGAAGAAGGCGACAAAGGTTACCTAAACAGTTCACTGTCGCTGTCCTAGCCATGCCGGAAACTCAACTGTACACTAAAATTTTAAAACTAAATTGAGTTACCTACACCCTGGAGAACTACAAAAATTTTAAAATTTAATTCAATATTATCTACTCGTATTGAAATATTTGCTTCTTCCGCAATTTTCCGAAAAATTCTTTACATGGACGAGGGGAAATTGTCCATTAAAGAAAGAAAAAAAATATATATATAAGTCCAAATGAGAAATGAAATTTTACAAAATATTTCTTACGGTCGTATTTCTTACCTTTCTTGGAGATGAAAATTCGTAATTTTCATTAAATAAAAAACTCGATTTTTAGATAGAAAAAGAGCCTTTTATTTATTTTTTTTGTGATAGAAATCTCTAATTTAAGTAAGTAACTTCTAAGTGGAAAATGTCATCTATTTATTTTTCTTAAATCCCTAATTTTCTGGAGAAAAATTTCTTAATTCTTTTAAAGAGCAAAATTCAATTTATTTTCGAATATATTTTTTTCAATTTTTTGGAGTAAAAACCCATTTTAAATTTTTTAGGGGGAAATTGTTCAAATTTTGGGAGAAATCACTTAATTTTATTTTTTTGAGTGATTTAAAAAAAAAAAGTTAAAGTGAAGATATTATAAACTTTTATTTTCAGGAAAAAACTTCTATTTTTTGAAGAGATATTTTTCAAATTTTTTGGAGGGAAAAATTTGTTTAAATTTTTTTGAGTGATTTTTAAAAAAAAAGTTTAAAGCAAAGATATTTTAAACTTTTTTTTTAGGAAAAAATTTTCTATTCTTTGAAGAGATATTTTTTAAATTTTGTTAGGAATAATTTTTTTCAATTTTTTAGAGTAAAAAATGAAAACACATTTTAATTTTTTTGTGGTGGGGGGAGAGAACTGTTAAAATTTTGAGAGGAAAAAATCACTAAATTTTTTGGAGTGATTTTAAAAAAAAAAACTTGAAGTGAAGATATTTTAAACTCTTTTTTTTTAGGAAAAAACTTCTATTTTTAAAGAGATATTTTTTCAAATTTCTGTTTAGGAATAATTTTTTTTCAATTTTCGGGAGTAAAAATTCATTTTAATTTTTTGGGGGAAAAATTTGTTTAAATTTTTGTAGAAAAAAAAATCACTAAATTTTCTTGAGTGATTTTTAAAAAAATTTTAAAGTGAAGATGTTTTACACTTTTTTTTTTAGGAAAAAATTTTCTATCATTTTTTTAAAGACAATTATTTTAAATTTTTTTAATAATAATTTTTTTCAATTTTTTGGAGTAAAAACCTACTTTGATTTTTACTTTTTTTGGAGGAGGGAGGGGGGGGGGAGAATTGTTTAAATTTTGAGAGAAAGAATCACTAAATTTTTTTAAGTGGTTTTTTTAAAAAAAATTTCAAGTGAAGATATTTTAAACTTTTTTTTAGGAAAAACCCTATTTTTTGGAGTAAAAACTCATTTCATTAATTTTTTTTGGGAGAAGGGGAGAATTAATTTAAATTTTAAGTGAAAAAAATCACTAAATTTTTTGGAGTGATAAAAAAAAAATGAAATGAAGTGATAGGTATTTTAAACTTTTTTTTTTAGAAAAAAAAACTTCTATTTTGTAAACAGATATTTTTTCAATTTTTTTTTTAGAGAAAAAATTTTAATTTTTCAAATTTTGTTTCGAAATATTTTTTTTCAATTTTTGAAAGTATAACCCTTTTCATGTTTTTAGGTAAAAAAAATCTCTAAACATTTTTGAAGTGAAATTTTTTCGAATTTTTTTATTTTCATTTTTTAACGTGAAAATACTTATTTAGAAATTTTTTTTTGGGGGGGGGGGGGGTGTGGGGCTGAAAAAAATGTCAATGGGAAAAAGTTTTCAATTTCTTAAGGAAAAACATTTTTCAATAGACTTGAAAGGTTAAAATTTTTTATTTTTATTTTTAATATGTCTTATTTGGAGGAGGAGGGGTAATTCTGCAAATTGAGCGTTACGCTTTTAGTTACGAAATCTCTAATTGTTTCTTCATTACGTTGGGCTGTAGAAAAACGTAACGTACAAACTTTGAGAATTACCCCGCCCCTCCCCTTCAGTAATACATAATTACATATCCACGTCAAAAAAATATATAAAAATTTAATTTAATTTTTTCAAAAAAAAAAAAAAAACACTAAAAATTTGAAGATTTATTTTATTTTTCCAAAAATTTGAGAAATATTTTCTCCAAAAAATTTACCAAAAAGTTTCTATCTCCAAAAAAAAATTTCTCGCCCCCAATATTGAGAAGTTTTTTGTACCTACCTACTCTTGAAATACAAAATTTTTTTCTCCCAAAATTTTTAAAAATTTTCTCTTCAAATGAACGTATGAAATTTTGCACCAAAAAAATACAGAGATTTTTTCTCTCCAAAAAAAAGAGAATTTTTTTTTAATAAAAAAAGAAAACTGAAGATTTTAATACGAATAGAAATAATGTGTATTTAATTTGTGAATTTTCGCAGTTCTCTTTACGGTGTGTATAGTTCATTTCAGTTTTGAAATTTTTGTTGTAGGTCAAGCATCCGACCTAAACCTTAATTTTGGCGGGAAAAATAACTCGCTCTGTTTTCGTAGAACCGAATATTACGTCAAACGATACCAGAGAAGAGCCTGAAATTGCCCCAGGACTATCGCCGAGTTCTGAAAAACAACAAATCAACGTCGGTAAAGAAGCAGTTGTAGAGGTCGAAGTTGAAGCTGCACCGGAGTGTACCGCTGTACCATTGGAAAGTACAATTGATTCATGCACGGAAACGTTGGTCGAAAAAGAGGTTATTAGAAAAAAAATATATTACAATCGGGTCGATCGTAATTTCCTTCGATTAACGTACCTAATCATTAGGGCCCGGATTTTTATGCGCTCAAAATAGAAAAATAAGCGCTTATGTCAAGCGGTTAAAATATGAAAAATAAGCATAAATATGCCCTATAAAACCAAAAAAAGCAAAAATAAGTGCTTTAAAAATGTACCATCATTGGTATCAAAATGCAGGTATTTTAAAATCGCTTTCGAAAAACCTATCAAATCGTACATATGGAGAAACTGACAGAAATGTAGAGCAGAAAAACATCAAAACATTTATTTTTCAAATAAATAATGCGAAATTCAATAAATTTGAACGTGTTCAGATTTCACAATCAAAATTGATTAGATTGAATTAAAATTGAATTATAGTTTGAAAAATTGCAACTTGAAAATTTTTTTTTAAAAAACAGATGAGAACACGAAAAATTGTATTTTCAATTTTTTTTTGGTCAGATTTTTCAGTTTTTTTCAAAAAAAGCACTATAAACTAAAAAAAAAAAGCGCAAAATATGCGGGTTTTTGACGTTTTTTTGGCAAAAACAAGCTTTTTTAAGCATTTATACCTAAAATAAGCAAAAATAAGCGCTTAAAAATTTCACCATTCGTCTCAGAATTGCATGAAACGTAAAGAAAATTGTGATATGCCGTATCTAGTGCAACAGGAAAAAATAAGCAATATCATAAAAATCCGGGCTCTACTAATCATATATTAAAATTTTCATTTTTTTTTTTTTAGGTCTCTGCCTTCAACACACGGGAAAATGGGTTGCAAGAACGTGTCGAAGAAGAACGCCGAGAAAAAAGTAACCTTAAGAAGCAACTACCTCAAAGTAGCTACTCGCTGAGAAGCAAACGTTCGTTCCCAGAGCCTGAGAAAACACCGGCCATAAAACCAGCGCCTAAAAAAAAGGCAGCCAAAAAATCGATATTCATTTTGGATAGCGACTGTTCCGACCTCGGTTCTAAGAAGAAGGTTGAAAAAGAACCGAAAGTAGTCACAAAACCTACATCTGTATTCGTACCTCCCAAAGCTACGCATGTAGTATCGCATTCGAAAGTCGACTATTATTCTAAAAACGACAGCGATTTCCAATCTGCCTCTAACAAGAAGACAGTTAAGAAAGAGCCGAAGATAGTCAAAAAACCTACGTTATTTGGTACTTCTAAATCCAAGGAAATAGTATCGCTTTCGTTTGACAACGAGAGCTCATCCGAGTTAACTGATTTCGATAGCGATTTCGACTCTGACTTCTGCTCTAAAATGAAGCAAAGTCAAGAAGTACTGAAAGCAAAGAAAAACCCACCAAATAGAGCCTCAAAATCCATAGTATGGCTTTCGGCTGATGATGACGTATTGGAAGACTACGATGATGACTACAGCGACGAAGACTTCAATGTGAACGATTATGATAGCGATTCCGACTATGGCTCTGAAAAGAAAAAATCTAAAAAAGAACCGACAAAGAGCTAAGCGCTGGCCAAAAAAGAAGCTGCGAAAAAAAACTCTCGTAAAGTACTCGTATCACTGTTGACACAGTACTTGTGATTTCAAATTAAAATATTTTATCGTTTTTTAAAGAATTTTTTACCAATGAAGTTGTGTTTTTTTCAACCGATTTTGCTTATTTTATTTAGTATTTGTGTCAATTTTCGTTTTGTTGTTTTTTAAATTTTATTTTGCCGATTATGAGTACAATCGTAACCAATCGTTAATATTAAGTACATAATTATATGTTCCTGTGTTACATAGGTACGTACCTATCTTACGATTTGTGATTTCTAACGATAATTTTCTAATAGGTAGTTTTTATTTAATCGTTTTTTATTAATTTAAAGAGTATTATACATGAAAAATACATTCGAAGACTATTATTGATTTTTTTTCCCTCATGCTGACCATACACATCTTGAGTAACCGTTGACGGAATTTTTCTGCTTTCGTTTTCTTATCTTACTACAAATTTCATTGTTCTATAGCAGAGTAGCAGGTACTTCCACTTCCGGAAGACTGGAACATAATAGGACAACCCTCAAACAAACAGAACTCATGTGGTTTGAAATCTGTTAGCACTGTTTGTACTACATTCGCGCATTGGCTTGTTTTTTTTTTTTACAAGGGAATGGGATGTGTACTATCGTAAACGAACGATCGGCTATTTATACGGAGAGCCCTTGCTGCTTCATTTGCTCACCTTGAATTTTTTACCAAGTCCAGTGCTACATATTTATATTCAAAACTGGAAGGGAGGGAGGGGCCCAATCGAAATTTTTGTTTCAACTAAAACTATTTGTAAAACTTCAAGCTACAACTTTTGTTTGAATTTTTTTTTAATTGGCCCCTTACCTCCCACCAGTTTTTAATAATGTATTTTGAATAAGTGTGAATAAGTTATATTACTCAAAATTGGTGGGTAACGAGGGGTCCGATTGAAATTTTTGTTATAACCAAAATTATTCCTAGTACTTACTTCAAGCTACAACTTTTGTTTGAAAATTTTTTCAATCGAACCCCTTACCACCCCCTGTTTTTAATAATGTGTTTGAATTAGTTGGATTATCCAAAATTGGAGGTGAGGGGAGGGGCCACATCAAAATTTTTGTCATTGCAAAAATTTTTCCTAAAATTTTGAGCTACAACTTTGTTGCACAAATTTTTCAATTGGACCCTTTGCCCTTCCCCCTTCAATTTTTAATTAGTATTTTGGGAGTGTTATGCAAAATAAGTGGAGAGAGAGGGGCTCAATTGAAAAAGTTTTCAAACTAAAGTTGTTGCTTGAAGTTCCACTAATACTTTTAGTTATGACAAAAATTGCGATTGGACCCCTCCCTCTCCTCCAATTTTGAATAATCCAACTCATTCAAATACATTAATAAAAACAGGGGGGAGGTAAGGGGTCCGATTGAAAAAATTTTCAAACCAAAGTTGTAGCTTGAAGTACTAGGAATAATTTTGGTCATGACAAAAATTTCGATTGGACCTCTCCTTCCCCACCAATTTTGAGTAATATAACTTATTCACACTTATTCAAAATACATTATTAAAAACTGTGGGGAGGTAAGGGGCCCAATTAAAAAAAATTTCAAGCAAAAGTTATAGCTTGAAGTTTTACAAATACTTTTAGTTATTACAAAAATTTCGATTGGACCCCTCCCTCCATTCCAATTTTTAATATAAAGTATTTATGTAGCACTGGACTTGGTAAAAAATTCAAGGTGAGCAAATGAAACAGCAAGGGCTCTCTGTAAAAATAGCCGATCGTTGCAGAACGAAGGGAATGAACCAAACCATATTAGATTTTAGACAGATCTCAGACAAAATGATAGTCTCTTGTTAGGTACGGTAGGTAGTGACTCGTATTATCACATTGTCATTTGGAACTAAAAAACAATATAGTTGAGATCAAGTGAGACGGTCGTCGAACACCCGCCCTCCCATTAATATCGTTTGTAAACTTCTTCATCAGGTAAGGATTACAGTTTTGGTTTTGATCGCTAGATATTCATAGCATATTCTTGGGTAATTAATTCGTTTTATTCTATTCGTTAGATTTTAAGTAATTCCGGTGCAATTATGGACCCTTTGGAAGTGGACGTTCAGGTAGTCGGCGAAAACGGAGCCATTTATAAGGTTTGTAAAGAATCGAGTTATAATCTAACTCTTAGCAAGTTGTTAATTTCTAAATTTTGTCGCCTATTCTCATGTTGAATGGCATCTGCATTGAATTAGAAGAACGAACGATGTGTTTTCCTTTGAATCACATTCTCACTTTCAAAATTCACGAATGTAAACAAAATATAGGGTAGTTCTTTTCTCCATAGATTTAATAATCTAGTTGCCAGGATTCACTACTCTACATGGAAATCTTTGGAAAAACAAACGTACCTATTATATTTTATCGGAAATATCCTTCGTAATCATTAATAATGGACCGAATGTGTAATTTTTTCGTCTGTGTATTCGTTTCAGGCATTCGTAACAGACGTCTTTGATAACGAAGTTCAAGTAGCGTTCGAAAATGAGTAAGTAGATAATATAATACCCTAAGATGATGACTTATTGATCATATAGGTAGAATGTTTGATCCTTTCAACTGATCATGCTCACTCCCACAGCTCGCTACCGGAGAGCAAATTCGCCTTTAATTTGGTCAGATTACCATCGATGAATAACAATCGTGTTTTCTTCGAGAACCAAGAAGTCGAAGTGTTTTTAAAATCAAACGATCAAGACACCGGTCGTTGGTGGAAAGCTGTTATCAAGGTGAATTGAAACCCAAAACACTCACTCATTCATTGTCCATTGGAATGGCAAACTCATATTGTTATCATTTGCATTTGCTCGCAGCTGATCAAAGGAGAATTTCACGTCGTCGAATACATAAGTGGCATGAACACTTTACCTTATATGGAAATTGTCACGATAGAACGTTTACGACACGTAAACACTAATCCGACGATAGATCGTAATACGTTTTTTAAATTCAAAATCGACGTGCCAGATCATTTAAGAGAACACGCTAAACTGGACGGTGTTCATAAAGAATTTCAAAAAGCGATTAAAGCCCCAGTTTGCAGATATTTGCCAGATGAAGGCAAGTTAGTTGTTATCTCAAGATGCGGTCAGTCGCAGAGACTGGCGACCATGATGAAAGATCTGCATTTCGGTAATCTCGGTCTAAAGATATCGCTTTTGAAAAGAACCGAAAACGCTGTCAGACGGGTAGAATCTACAGTTGTACAAAATACTGGAGGGTAAGTGTCGTTTTTATGAATATTGAATTGAGATTTTTTATGCTACACAAAAATTGATTTACAACGAAAAAATGTGAGATTAAAATTTTGAGAATTTTTATCTCCAAAACTTTCAACGATTCGTGTTCGTGAAAATTCAATCGCGAAATTTTTTCCAAAAATTAGTTTTTCCTATTCCAAGAAAAATGAAAATAAATGGAGTTGAATTAATGATCGTTTGAATACGATTGGATCTCCGCAGTACTGATTTTTTGGCACTATTGAAAATTTGCCTAGTCCAATACTTCGTACGTACGTAAAATTCAAAATTGGAAGGCAGGGAGGCGTCCAACCAAAATTTTTATAATAACCAAAATTATTCCTAGGAATTCAAGCTACAACTTTTGTCTGAAAATTTTTTTAATTGAACCCCTCCCTCCCCACCGATTCGGCATAACACTCCGAAGATACTAATTAAAAAATAAAATAGTGAGAGAAGAAGAGACTAATTTGAAAAAAATTTCAAATAAAAGTTGTAGCTTAAAATCCTAGAAATAATTTTGCTTCTTACAAAAATTTCGATTGGATCTCTCCCTCTCCTCCGATTTCACATAATGTCAGGCAGATGCTTTTTCAAAACTAGGAAAGGCGTCCAATTGAAAAAATTTTCAGACAAAAGTTATAGATTGAGGTCCTACAAGTAATTTCAGTTATTATATAATTTTTAATTAGACCCTCCCCTCCCTTCAAATTTAGCATAATAGGACTTAGATCACTTTAGATACTTATATTATTAAAAACTGGTGAAGGTAGGGGTCCAATTGAAAAAAATTTCAAACAAAAGTTGTAGTTTGAAGTCTCAAAAATAATTTTTATTATAACAAAAATTGTGATTGGGCCCCTCCCTGCCCTCCAATTTTGAATTTACGCATCTATACAGTATTGAACTTGACGAATTTTTGATAGTGCCAAAAAATCAGTAGTGCAGGGATCCAATCGTTGAATGAATAGCTCTAATTTCCTTAGTATTTATGATGACTTTAGTTTCGTGAATTAAATAGGTAGAGGTACCTACACAAATCTTGATTTTTTTTTTTTTTTTTCATAAATTCTGTCCACTGTACCGTTGCAATTTAAATAACTACGAAATATTTTTTCAATTTTCTACGTAACATACTACGTACCACGCTTAACATTTTATTCATCCCCACCAGATTTTCCGATGAATTTCAAGTACGTGAAGATTTACTGGACTTAGCCATGGGAGCAGCCGGTTCAAATATTCAATTAGCTAGCACCATCGAAGGTATTACGAATATCGAATTAGATAAGCTCTCGTGCACGTTTAAAATTTACGGAAAAGTAAGTTACCCACTTGATCGAGAAAAGGTTACTGGGCTAGCGTTTATAGCTATATACATGATTTGATTTTTCAGACCTACGAAGCAATTAAAAAGGCTAGAAGTATATTGGAATATACTGAAGAATCAATTCAAGTTCCTCGCAATCTTGTCATCGATGTTATAGGCAGAAATGGTACCAATATTCAAGAAATTAGGAACAAAAGCGGTGTTGTAAGTTTTTTTTGTATAATTTTCGCAATAAATATGTTGTTTATTAGGTTGGAGTAGGAGGGATCTCGAATTTTGGTGATATGAGTTGAAAACTCCCACAGGTGTGCTTGTGGAATTGGATAGGTACAATTTTTCCCATCTGACCAGGTGGTTTAAAAGTTGCAGATTGCAAAACGTCATTATTTCTTCATTTTTACCAAACTTGAATCTTTATTATTGTAGTTGAAATCTGTACACTAAAGCACCGATGATGGAAGTCCATTTTTTTTCGACTTCGAGATTTTTATTGTTTATGAACCTACAAGTGTCCAAAATGCAAAAAACGTAAAAACCTCGAAGTTGAAAAAAATGTGACTTCCATCATCGGTGCTTTAGTGTACAGAAATATGCTCTGCACCCAAGGTTTCAAAATTGGACTTAGATACACCACAGGTGTGATGGCACTTTGTGACAAGTGTGCTTTGGTACACCCTAGGTATTTTTTTTTTTTTTTTTTTTTTTTTTTAGGAAAAATTGCAAATTTTCTTGGGATTTGAAATATTGAAGTTTTTTAATGGAAAAAAAAAACACTTAAAAAATTCTAATTTTCTTGGAGAAATTTTTTTTTCAATTTTCCGGAGTAGGTACATTTTGCAAAATTTTGCAAAAAAAATCTCGTCAAGGTATTTAGGCAAAAAAATACTCAAAAGTCAAAAAATATTTTTTTTTTAGTCAAAGATTCCATTTTTTTAAACCAAAAAAGTTATAATTTTTGTAAAGTAGAAAAAAATGCCTAAGTATTTTTCTTTGCCAAAAAATTCAATTTTTTTTAAAGCAAAAAAGTTTTCATTCTTATAAAGCAAAAATTATTCTCATTTTTTCAAGTAAGTACCTCAAATAAAATCTAGTTTCTTCAAGCTAAAGAAATTCTCATTTTTTTTAGGAAAATTTTTTATTATTTTTATAAGCGAAAATTTTTTAACTTTTCAAGCCAGAATATTAAGTATTTTTTTAAAACGAAAAAATTTCATTTTTTAAAAGCAAAAAATGATCTCATTTTTTCAAATAAGTAGGTACATAAAAAAATCTACTTAGGTATCGGTACCTCTATTTTTTTCAAAATTTAGTTCATGATAATTTTTTTCCAATTCCAACACATTTGGAAAATTTTTCGTGAAATTAAACCTTACAACTGTAGGACTTTTTCCAAAAAAATCATAAATTTTGAGGAAATTTGACTTTATTACTTACTTATTTGTTTGGATAATTTTTTTGAACCTATTTTTTCAACTTTACTTAACCGAACTTCGTAGTTTTTTCGTAAAACTCAACCCTACAACGTTACTGTAGAACTTCACTCAAGTCTTCACTAGTAATATATATTTTTTTTTTTAATTCATTCGTTTTGAAGAAATTTGAATATTTTTTATGAGTAGAGAAATTTTTTGAAAATCATTTTTTTTTAAATTTTAACATACCTATTTGGAATTTTTTTTATATGATTAGACCCTACAACTGTAGGGCTTATCGAGTAATAATATTCAATAATTTCAAAGAAAAAATTCGTTTATTTTGAAGAAATTTGAATTTATGAGTATAGAGAATTTTTTTTGAAATCAATTTTTTTCAATTTTGACAGATTTGGAAAAAATCGTAAAATTCAACCCTACAACTGAAGGATTTCTCGAATAATAATTTCGAATAAAAATTCATAAATTTTGAAAAAAAAATTGAATTTAGGAGTTGCATAATTTTTTTGAACCTATTTTTTCAACGTTTACCAGAATTTGCAGTTTTTTTTTGTATAATTCAACCCAAAAAGTGTAGGACTTTACTAGTAAATTAAAAAAAAATAACCATTCGTTTTGAAGAAATTTGAATTTATGAGTAAAAAAAATTTTTGAGGTCATTTTTTTTTGCGATTTCAACAGATTTGGAATTTTTTTCACATGATTCGACCCTACAACTGTAGGACTCCTTCATTTGAGCAATAATTTCAAGAAAAAATTCATTCATTTTGAGGTAATTTGAATTTATGGGTAAAAAGTTATGTAGGTACTTAATTTTGTTGGAGAAATTTTTTTCTCATTATTTTAAAGGAAATAAAATCTTGATTATTTTGAGAAACGAATCTATTTTTTTTTGTCTCAATTTTCTTGTAAAAAATTTCACAATTTCTTTTGAGAAATAAATCTCTAAATTTTTTTTTTTTTTATTAAAAATATTTTTCAAATTTTTGCAGAAAAATTATCCGAATTCTTTTAGTGAAAAAAAAGGAATCAAATTAAATTTTTTGATATGAAAACAACAGTAAAAAATTTCCCAATTTGTAAAATATTTTATCTATTTTTTTTTCGTTGTGAAAAAATCTGTCTATTTTTTTTTTTTTTTTTGAACATTTTCTTTTTTCAATTTTTGGGAAAATAATCATTCTAGCATTTAGATAAGAATAATTATTTTAGCATTAAGATAAAAATAATTTCAACCCACCACTTTCTTGAAAAGAAAAGACCTATAATATGTAGAAGATTTTAAGTTGGTGGCCTTGGAAATTGATCACACACCCACTCCCCCCTCTGAGGCAAGGGACTGAAATTTTTGCGGAAGGTTTTCAACTTGAAATTAACCACCCCGGGATTGATAGTTTAAAAATCTGAGTTACGTGGTTTTTGTTTCACTTCACCAAAATATATGTACAAAGTGTACATCGATCGATTATTTATAAGTATGGCTGAAATATTTTTTTTATTGAATTTTTTCTTTTAACACAGGTACGTGTCAAAATTGAAGGTCATAACGAACCAGTCAAGTCGATTGTTCAACGTAAAGAAGACCACGTTCCTTTCGTTTTTGTAGGCACAGTAGAAAGTACATTGAATGCCAAAGCACTTCTCGAATATCATTTAGCTGATTTAAAAGTAAGCTTTTATCTAATTTGAACTTTGTTTGAAAATGTACGGCTCAATGTAATACGGACGAATGAATCTAGGAAGTCGAAAAATTAAGGCAAGAAAAAGTCGAAATCGATCAAAGATTAAGAAGACTACATGGTAACAATATGGGATCAATACAAACTTTCTCTGCTCAAAGAAAAAGTGATGAGTATGTGCACTGGAAAAATACGAGTGTTTGATAAAGTTCAGCATGTATCTGGGTATTTCATACGTGTTTATATTTTCGCAGGGCATTAAATTCAGATGACGAATCAGTAACACCACCAGTTGTTATCAAGAGGGGTCGTGGTAGACCAAAAAAACTCATGGTACAGCAAAAAAAACTCGGGGACAAAAAAACTGGCGAACAAGGAACCAACAAAGGTAACCAAAAACGAAATTATTTACCATCATAGGACTTACTTATTTTTAAATTGAAATTTTGTTCTCGTTTTTTTTTTTTTTTTTGAGTCGGAAGTTTTTTTTTCTCAAAATTGTTGAATTCTATATAATACTCTGTTTCTATTTTTTATTTAGCAATTGACGGGCAGTTTGTAAAAACCACCATTGTCAAAATTTTCGAAATTTTTTTTTATTCAATTTTCTAAATTAAAATTTCACGGGAAAGACGATGGTGATAAAAGTTTTTTTTTTTTAAATTTGTCCATCATCAGTTTTTTTCAACTTCAAAAGTACGTGTTTTAGCTGATTATTTTGTAAAAACCACCATAGTCGGCATTATTAAAGGAAAAATCGTAAAATTTACCAAAATTTGAAAAAAAAATTTATTGCATTTTTTGGCATTCTGGAAAATTTAATGATCAATTAACACCCTCTGAATAAAATTTTCGCCCCAAACATGATCTGAACACGTTATTTAGGTCTCCTGTAAAATTTGATTTTTTGACTATGGTGTTTTTTACAAATGACCCCTCAATTGAATGAATTGATTTTTTTTCTATTTTTTATTTTGGTAAAATTGATCATTTTCAAGTTATACTCATTTTTACCGAAACATATTTGCTTTTCCTCTCGATTCAGCCCTCAAAACAGGTTCAAATCACGCTAGCGAAGCAATTCCGCTCCCTCGTCCAAGACTTCGAGCCCGCTCCGACAACTCAGGCAAAACACCACTAGTACGCTCACGATCTCAAGGCCCCTACACTTTGAGGAAAGTCATTCCGCACAGAAGATCTTCGTCCCCAGAAGCAATAGAACCTCAACAAATGGACAATCAATTTTGCCTCAACGATGACAATAATAGTACTGCAACGGATTCTCACGATAACAAAGACGAAGGTTAGTGTACTTACATCAATTTATCGTTAGGTACATAAGTATAATCCAAAGGCTAATAACTTAATAAGTGATATATCTTATAAATATTTCACACACGAGTGTGTAAATGGCACTCGAAGGACCCTATGAAAAATAAATGCCCAAAAAAAATTATCAAAAAATTCTTCAAATGAAAAAATGAAGAAAAAAATGTAGTTTTTTTAAAATAAAAATTTTAAATACATTTCGAGAAAATATTTTGAAAAAAATTGCGAAAAAAAGTTTATTTGATTTGAATAAAAATAATAATACCTATAAGTACTTGACGAAAAAATTATCCCAATACGTAACATTAAAAAATGATTAGGTACTTGCAAAAATTATTGTAGAACAAAAAATGCTAAAAAAATCTGATCCCTTTACAAAAAAAATTCGCTGCAACCCAAAATGAATTTTGCACAACGATTTTTTGAAAAAAAAATTGTTAAATTTAAACAGGTATTTAAAGAAAATTTTCCTATAACATTTTTTTATAAAATTTCTTCTGGTTAAAAAAATATTTGTTTGATGAAATGAAATTTCAATTCTCAAAAATTTGCCAAATCACTCGAAAAAACCAGGGAAGAAAACCAATTGAGACCCAATTGGTTATGGTGATGGTGGTTTTGAGAAAATTTTGAAATTACTGGTGGTTCCAATTGGTTTTTGGTTTTTAAAAATTTTCAAAAGGTTGTGGTGCTAAAGTAGTTCCATTTAATTTTTTTTTTTTGATTGGTTCTGGTTCTGGGTTTTTGGTTTTGCTTGATTAATTGGTTGTGATGGTGGTTCTCAAATTAAAAAACCATTTCAAATGGTTGTGGTGGTGGTTCTCGAATTAAAAAACCATTTCAAATGGTTGTGGTGGTGGTTCTCAAATTAAAAACCATTTCAAATGGTTGTGGTGGTGGTGGTGGTGGTTCCGTTTTGGTTTTTCAATTGGTTTTCATCGAATTGCTTCCATTTCGTAGTATGAAAAATATTTCCCAACATTTAAACCATTTATCTATGGCATTAACCATCAGAACCAGATGGAACCATTTTCGTGCTTCCTATTATACCACAAAAGAACTAAAAAAATATCAGATCTTTGAAATTTGAATAAAAAATTAATTTGCCTACAAGTTACAAACGCAATATTGCAATAAATTTAAATTAAATAATATACATTCAAATAAAAAACAAAAAATAATAATGTTTCCACTTTCCAGAGCGCTGAAAAATCAGAAAAATGAAGAAAACAGGCCACAGGGGGTAGGTAAGGGGCCCAATTAAAAAAAATTTCAAATCAAAGTTGTTGCTTGAAGTTCTAGGAATAAATTTGGTCATAACAAAAATTTTGATTGGACCCCTCCTTCCCTTTCAAATCCACTATTTCTCTTTTTAGAACCAAAAAGAACCAATTCCATTAATTGGTGGTGGTTCTGGTTTTCATTGTAAAGGAAATTGAAAATGGTGGTGGTGGTGATGGTGGTTTTTTATTTTCAAACCACTTTCTTGTGGTTGTGGTTGTGGTTATTTATTTTCGATCCACTTTCTTGTGGTTGTGGTTGTGGTTATTTATTTTCGATCCACTTTCTTGTGGTTGTGGTTGTGGTTATTTCAGCAAATGATTTTTCGTTGTGGTTTCAAACGGTTCTCTTCCCTGCCTTTTCGAAAAGAATTGGTTCTTTTTGGTGGTGGTTTTTGAATGAATTTTTGAAGTTCATTGTAATGGTTTCAAATGGTTTTGAGAACCAATTGAAATATCTGGTGGTGGTGGTTTTACCTGGTTGTGGTTTCAATTGGTTTTCTTCCCTGGAAAAAACCCACAAAAGTTTTGAAATTCTAAAAATAGTATGTTACAAAATTTCTTTAGAGAAGAAATTCTCTTAAAAATTAAAACATAATTTTTATTTTTAAAAAGACTTTAAGAAGAATTCTCTTTTGTTTTTAAAAAATTCCTTTTGATCAAAAAATAAATTCAAAATATTTTAATTTTCAGAAAATTGTCATTAAAAATTTCAAAGAATTTTTCTTACGAAATTTGTTGAGAAAAAATTCTCTAAACAATAAAAACAAGACTTTTTTGAAAATTGTAAAAAAAGGGAGAAAAATACTTTTTAGAAATGTTAAAAATTTCTTCTCACTCATTTTTTTCTTTTTTTAATAATGCAAAAGTTGAATTAAAAAAAATTGTCAGCTCATTTTAAAAAGTAAAAAAAGAGCTAGGTATCAATTTCAAAATTCCAAAAAAAAAATCTCGAAAAAAATTTTCTTCAAAGCTCCCTACGAAAAAATTTATTTAAAATCTCTTTTCATAAAAACTGTCATCATTCTCTCGGGGGAAAAAATCAAAAACGTTACGTCGGTATTCAAAAATTGAAAAAAAATTATTTTGGCCTTTTTTTGGAATACCTATCTACTAAATCTTTTGACTCTCAAAAAATTTCAAGGTCACTTGAAAAAAAAAAAATAAAAGTTATTTAAGAATTCTAAAGAGATTTTTTACAAAAAATTTTGAAAATAAAGTAAATCAATCAACTTTCCTTGAAAAATATTTCAAGAAAATTTATTTATTTAAAAATTTGAAAAATTTTGTTTTGCTTAAATACTTGAATATTTCCTGAAACTACATATCTCAATTCTCAAAAAAAAAAATGTCAGCTTATTTATTTATTTAAAAAAAAAATATATTCAAGTAGGTACCTAAAAGTTCTGGAAAATTTTTTGAGAAAAAAACAAAATACCTTACGAAATTCATTAAGAAAAAAGATCTCTAAAAAAAAATGAAATTTTTTCTTTGAAAAATTAATAGAATTTAAGAAAAGTTTATTTGTTCAGCAATTGGAAAAACATTTTTCTAGTCAAAAATATTCTATTGAAATAAGCCCCCCCCCCCCCCCTCCAAAATAAATAAATAAATAAATAAATTGTGCAGCTCATTTGAAAAAAAAATCAGAGAATTTAATCAAAAATATCCAAAAGAAATCTTTATAAAATTCTTTTTAAAAAAAATTTCTAATAAAAAAAATAGAAATTTAATTTGAAAAAAAACCTATTTCGAGAAAAGTTTTCTCCTGAGTTTTTTTTTTTGAAATAATCTGTCTGGTCCCAAAAATGTTGAGCCTATAAAATTCCCTTGAAAGAAATGGATAAAATACATTATCAAAATTTTATGAGAAAAATTTTTATTAAATAATAAAATTTAAGAAAAGTTTGCTTTGCAAAAATGAAAAAATAATTTTTGTAAAGAGAACGATGTTTCAATTTTTCAAATGGAATTTCCTTCCGAAGGTTTCACTAAACTCGTTTTCTTGTCTGATTTAGAAAAATTTCTCATGGACGATCACATCGAAGCAATGATGTTGAGAAGGGCGTATGATACGGCAGCGTCCTGTAGAGGTGTCGAAGTGAGCCTTAATGGCGAAAAAATTCAGGTAAATCAACTTACACAGCGCTATTAAGTTACGATCTTTATTCTATAACATTGTGCAATTTTTCTTATCTAGGAACCAATAGGAGCCAAAAAACCAGCACGAAAATGTTCAAAAAGTTCCCGCATACTGACTATAATAATCTCGGATGACGACGACGACGTCGATTTAGATGATAGAAAGTGGAATAAAAATACAATTAAAAAAGAACAGACAAACGTTGAAAAATCAGCGTCTACGGCTACGTCGTCTGTTATTTCGCTCATTTCCGATGACGATGATGATTAAGAGTTAGGACGTGATTTGAAAAGCGACTTCCGATTTCGACTTTCGACTTAGATACTTTCAAGAAGTTTCGTTTATTTTACGTAATGTTACGTGTTCGTTTATTTTCTATTTTTTTATCTTTTTTTTATTATTATTATTATTATTTTTTTTTTTTGTGAATTAGATGGAATTTTATGTTGTTTTTTAAACTAGGTTTGCATAAGTACTTAAGTAGGTATGCAAATTGCGATTTTTGAATAAGTATGTACCTACCTACTTACCTAAACGGTGTTCAATCCATTTTCTTTTTTTTAAAGTTTTCAATTTTCAATTATTTTATTAATATTTAAGGTTTATAAAATGTGTTATAAGTTCGTGTATCTATCTGATCTGGTTTTTTGGCTTAGAATGATAGGTAATATGCGAATATACGTCAAACGCAGACCGCATCGCTCTGTTCTATGAACTTTGATTCACCAAAAATAGTCGTTTTTTTCAATTAAAAATCTTCAATAGGCACTTTCCTTCAAAAACATAGAAAGATTTTTTCAATTTTCTTCTTTTTTTTTCCTTAAAAAATTAGAAACTGCTTTCCTAATTCTATAGAAGGATGACAACATTTTTAGGTCGCTACCTCATCCCCCACCCACACTAACCTAGGTAAATATTTTTCAGTTCAAAAAATTAGACAATTTATTTGAAACTAGGTACATATTTCAAAAATAATTTTTCATGATGGTTATATTCAAAAAAATTAAATATGAATTGAGAAATATTTCTAGTTGATAAAATTAGGATGCATATTTTCAGATTCAGAGAATCGACTTTTTTTTTAAATCAGAAATTTTATTTCAAAAATTTATAAATTTTTCACTTTGGAAAAATTGAGAAATTTTATTTGTTCAAAACAATTGTAAATTTTTTCTACCAATTTTTCTCTCCAAAAATTTTATATCATATTTTTTTTTACTCCAAAATACTCGATTAAGAAATGTTTTTCCCTGAAAAAATAGGTAGTTCGTTTTGTACAAAAAACGAGCGATCTTTTTTTCAAAACGCATTATAATTTTTTTCTCCAATTTCAAAAAATTACTAAACTTAGATAATATTCTTTATTTTTAATTTCAGACAGATATAATGTAAAATTGAGAAACTTGGTTAATTAAAAAAAATAATGATAATCTAAAAATATTTTTAGTTGAAATATTTGTGGTAGGTACGTATTTTTTTCTCAAAAAAAAATCAAATAAATTCTGTTTCAATAAAATTGAAAACAAAATTGTTCAATTTGAAAAAAAAAATCCCAAAAATGAAAAAAAAAAAAAAAATAGAAATTTTTCATAATAACCCCTCAGAGCGGACTCGATTAGTGATAGAAAAAAATTTTGAGCAATTTTACCAAATAAATTAAGTTTTAAGGAAATGTGTAATTTCAATTTATCATGTAATAAGAACCGGCGAAACCACAAAATTTAGATTCTTTCTCAATAAAATTAAATCAACAGAATAACATTTTGTTTTCTCCAAAAATTGTTGAAATCTTAGGTACTTAGCTAATTACTACTTACCAGTCTTAAAAAATTAGGAATTTTGTTTGTAACCAAAAAATACAGTTATTTTTACCTCCAAAGGAAATTGAGAGATTTCTTATACCCAATAAATTTATAATCAAATTTTTTTTTTAATTCTCAATATCTATCTATATTGAGAAATTAAGGCCAAAAAACACAAAAAATTAGAGATTTTTTGCTCCAAAGAATTGAAACATTTGTTAAAAAAAATTGAATTAATGCATGTTGAAAATTGTTTACTCTAAAACAAAAATTTAGATATTTTTTCAATCAAAAAATCATGTTGCTTATCCTAAAAAATCGATTTTTTTGCTCTTGAAAAAATACGTAGTAGTAAGCTTATTGTTTAAAAAATTTGATTTTTTAGGTATTTACTGCACAAAATAATTGGAAAAAAGTCACCTCCTAAAACTTAAAAATTAGGGTTTTTTTTCTTCAAAATATATCTTTTTCAAAATGATAAAATTATTTGTACTTACCTAGCAAAAATGCTGTGATCTAAAAAAATGTATAGGAGCAAAAGAATTAAGTCAAGAAATTTCGATTTTATTTTTAAAAAAAATTTTTTTAAAAATAAAATACGGACAGGTACTTTTTATTACAAAAATATTTCGAGATTTTTTTCCCTCCTAAAAAGTTTAAAGATTCATTCACCAAAAAAAAAAAATGGAATTTCATCTCTTAAAAAACTTCAAGATTTATGAAAAAATATAATTATATATATTTTTTTCAAAAAATATTGTGAAATTTGTTTTTTTTAAACGTCCGAGCTTTTATCCTTCCAAAAATAATAAATTTTTTTCTCTAAAAAAAATTAGCTTTTTTGTAATCTTGTTTATAGCCATGGAAGCGAAGCAGTTTGATTATGAAACAGATGTACTAAGTAATGAAGCAATTTCCATTTTGGATAGTTTATCAGAACCAGATTCCGAACAAAGTTTGGGGGTACGTTGTCTTGATACCGAACTACGTAGGTACGCATCTTGCGGACGTTGTTATGTATAGATATTTTGATCTATAAAAGATATTTGAGATTTTTCCCCGTTTTTTTTTCAGATAGAAAAAAAAAAGAAATCAAACCTTCATACATACCCAAAGAACAAAATACTGTAAGTCGTTTTTTACTAATAATTTATTAAAAGTGAAAAATAAAAGTGATTGGTACATACATAAATATTAAAAATATACACTAAAGTAAAAAAATGTAAAATATTTATTTTAAATAAATCTATCAATCGTGAAGTTTGCTTTATTGCGTATTACTCTAATAGATACCTAGTTTTCTCTTGGATTTTGAATCGATTAAAATCCTAGACAGGTAGGATTTCTGTATGACTGGGTGTACTATGCAGCACACAACATTTAAAAAATTGAATGGTTGCCTACACTTCCTTTTAAGGGGCTGAAAAAAAATCTTCGAACTAATGATATTCCTTTTTTGATTTTTTCACAAAAAAGGGTCTCTAATTTTTTTCATTTACCCCCCCCCCCCCTCTTTATAAAATTAATTGAACTAAATTCTAAATTAACACCAGAAACTAATTCTGACTCTCTTTCTAAAAAATCAAAAGGAACCCGATTTAATTCAATTAAATTTACTAAAATTCATAAATAAAAAATAATAAAACTAAAAAAAAAACCTCCTCTTTCTTCACTAAATACATATTTCACACATGGCTCATACTTGCTTCAACAACAAATTTAAGTAATCAAAAATTAGTATCAAAATCGAAAAATTCTACAATGATTGATAATATTGCACCTCCGGAGTAATACAATGATGACTCAAAAAAATTGAACTTTATTTTTGGGTATTCTGTGCTCATTTCTACAAGTGAGCAGAAATACTCAAAAATACAGAAGTTGAATTTTTTTTAGTTATCATTGTATTACCCCGGAGGCGCAATATAATAAATAATAATTTAAGAAAATACAGTACGTGCAAAATCATACTACCTAATAAATTTTTTAAAAGTTTTTCTTAGCTATCTTCTTTTTTAGAGTCGTGGAAATTGCTAATTATGATCGACCATGAAATGCGTAATTTTCCACACCAAATTTTTTAAAAATTTTTTTTTATTTCGAAGTTTTATTTTGTTGTTTTTCTTTTTTTTTTTTGATCACGAGGTAGTTTTCTAGTTTTTGTAGCCGATGCTGAAGTAGGTATTTGGCATTTTTGTTCTTTTTGGTTAGGTATTGGGAAGGGAGGTCTATCATGTTTTCATTTAAAATTTTTTTTTTTAATCTGTTTATTTATTTATTTTTTGTTCTGTTCTTTTTGTATTCCTTTTGTTTGTTCCTATTTTCTTGTTTTTGATTGTATCTTGTATTAGAATAAAATTGTTTTAAATTTTTTGGAACAAAAATAGTTTTTACCTATTTTGTAGGTACTCAAAAAAAAAGTTTTTAAAATTCAATTTGAACCATTCATGAATTTTATTTTTCAAAAATCAAAAATTCATTTTATCCAAGCGTGATTTCCTAAAAAAAATTAAAATGTACAGTCTGCGGCAAAAATTCCTCTCACATAAACAATAAGTATGTATTGTATCACAATCTTAATTAGCGATTACCACTCTCTTATAAAAAGATAAGGCAATGAGCCTGCTGCGTGAAATAAAATGTATTACTTTTGTGAGGGAAGGGAGGGGTAAAATGAAAAAAATATTGAAAAACTTTTTTCAGCTCCCTTGAAAGAAAATTCAGGCAACCTTATTTTTGAATGACACGAAAAATGAAAAATCATTTTTTTAGAAACCCCTAAAATATTCTCAATAATTGATTATAACTTCACGATACACAAATAAAAAAAATACGAATAAAAATATCGAGGATTTAAAAAATGATTGAAAATACCTAAATTAAAGTTGCCGTCGTCAGTTAATGAGCCGGATTGGTCCAAAAGATTTTGTGGACTTTCCCGTCGTATATAAAATTATTATCTTTAAATATGGCGCTTTCGTAGAACTGCCTCACATCAAATACGTTGATTTGTTTCACCTAAAAAGAAAAAGTACACGCAGATATAAGTAACTAAATCGCCGAACAAAAAAAAATTGAGAGTAAACCCGAATCTTACTTTGTCTTTGAATTCCTTTTCTTCAATTTCTACGCTATTGACGACGACTCCGTGAATACCACGAATATATCGTAACTGATCCATGGCCATTTGACGTAAAATGAAAAACAATAATTCGGAAATATCTTTTTTGAATGACAGATATTTTTGGAACGTCTGCAAAAAATTTTTAAAAAATACAGATTTATTATTTCTATAAAATTTGATGTTTTCGAATAACTGTAGCTGGACTGGCTTACGTTTCTCATGGATTTCATAACGCTATATTTCTGAGTTTCAATAAACGACTCGAGCATAATACGAATGGCCATATTGACGTCGTCCTCGTTTACGTAATCTCTTAGGTGCATTTTTGCGTGAGCTTCGGCCATTCTAATAACGCTTTCGATGTGACGTACTGTGATGGGTAAACTTCCAGTGCTCTGGAATCAAAACGCAAAAAATCATTAGAAAAATTAATCTAAATCTAACGAGGGTCATTTAAGCCAACACTGGTATCCTACCAAAGACTCTTGTCTCAATTGACTGTACATTTTGGAGACTTTATCCTGATCCATGTGCTGTAATTTTGGATGCATATTTAGCTTAGCATAGACGATGTATTTTTTCAAGATATCTTGAGGTACTAATTCGATTCCGGCTTCGGTGACCATCGGTGCGGTTGCGTCGTTTTCGTTGACAGCGTTGATAGGATGATGCCTTATATGAGAATCGATTACGAAATTGGCCAGTTTAATATCCTTACACGAGTCTACTTCGTCGCGTACCACGCACAAGATGTCGAAACGAGACATAATTGGTTCAGTCAATTGTACCTGTCGATTAATTGATATAAATTACAATCGGTTTGTCGCTTCGACTAAAGCCAAATATCACCAAGGTACGTACATTTTCTGAGAACGTCAACGTCGGATCGTATCTACCTCCGATAGGATTAGCAGCTGCGATCACGGCGCATCGAGCTTGCAAAGAGGTTACAATACCGGCTTTGGAAATCGATATAGATTGCTGTTCCATGGCTTCGTGGATTGACGTACGATCCTGATCGTTCATCTAAAAAAAAAAAAAAAAAAAATGAGAAAATTAATTATCGATGTATATTTTGGTTAAAAATATGGGATTATGAATTAAATTACTTTGTCAAATTCGTCAATAAGACAGACGCCTTGATCGGCCAATACTAAAGCTCCGGCTTCCAAGGTCCATTCGCGACTTTGAGGATTACGACGAACGTAGGCAGTCAAACCGACCGCGGAGGCACCTTGACCGGTGGTGAAAATAGCTCTGGGGGCTATTTTTTCGACATATTTTAGAAACTGCGACTTGGCTGTTCCAGGGTCGCCGCAAAGAAGCACGTTAATGTCTCCTCGAATCTTATGTTTATCACCTGAAAGATAAATTTTTGAGAAAAATTAATTTTTTCTAAATTTTTATGGAGGAAAAATTCAGTTTGTTAAGGAAGAATAGCCAATTTTTGAAAAAAAATCTCAATTATTTGGAATGAAAAAATTTTTCAATTATTTTGACGCCTGCGTAAAAAATTCTAGATTTTTTATAGTAAAAAGCAGGTAAAAGTTATTTATTAAAAAATATTTTAGGGAAAAATCGAATCCAAATTTTTCCTAGATTTTTTCACATTGAGAAAACCATCATTTTTTAAAGAAAAAAAATATATTATTACATTTTTAAAGGAAAAAAAAATCTCAATCTTTTCGGAGAAAATTTTTTTATCTCAATGATTTTGACTCAAATTTTTTAAAATAGGGATAAGCGAGTAAAAATGATTTCGAACGTGCTTACGGGGGGGGGGGGGGGGGGGGGAATCTCAATAACATTGAAAAAAAAATATATAAATTTTCTCAGTTTAAAAAAAAAATTTATAAGAAAAAAAAAATCAAATTGAAAAAAATAAACAATTTTTTGGTAATTTTTTTTAAAGGAAACAGTTTTTTGGAGTAAAAAAATCTCTCACGTATATTCTAGCTTTTTTGTAGGGGGGGGGGGGGGGGGAGGGTGTCTCAGTTATTCCGAAGAAAGAATCCACATTTCTTACCTCAATTTGAAACTAACATTTTCTCAAATTTTTCGGAGAAGTTTTTTTACAATTTTATTGAAGTCCCAACTTTTTGAAGAAAAAAAATTTAAAAATTTTGAAAAAAGAAAACAATTTTTTATCTAAATTCTTTGGATAGAAAATTTTACTAATAATTATTTAAAATGTCAATGTTTTGAAGAAAAAAAAGTAATATCGTATGTTTACAGAGAATTTTTTTTTTGATTTTTTGTCCCTTTTTTGGGGCGGGGGGGGGGGGACAATTTCAGTTAAAACGAGTATTTTTAGAGGATAAATTTTTTTTCTGACTTTAGTACAAAAATTTTAAAAACTGTTTTGAAGCATACAAATATGTAAAAGAAAAATGAAAATTACTTTTCTTCACGAAAAATCTTTCAATTTATTGAGAGGAAAAATCTCTTGTATTTTTTAAATTATTTATTTTTTTTAAATAAAAAATGACGAAAACTTTTTTTTTTAAATCTTATGTTTTTAGAGAAAAAGTTATGAATTTTTTGAAGAAATCCGAATTATCTTAATTTTTCAGCAGTAAAAAAACTCAATGTTTTTCGATTAAGCGTAAAAAATTCCCAATCTTCCAATTTTTTGGGGAAAAAATTTATGTAATTATTTTTGAAGAAGAAAATCACTACCATTTTTTGTAGTAAACAATTTTTTTGGAATAAAATATTTCAATTTTATGTGAGGAAAATTGGAATAATTTTTTTCAGAGAGAAAAAAAAACTATTTTTCTGGATCCAAGAATTTTTTCGAAAAAAATCATTTTCCTATTAAAATCTACCCTTTCGAAAAAAATGAGCTACTCTACAAAATTACAAGTTGCCAGCCTTGGTAGTTCGTACCTGGATTTTTAGATACTCCTCCGAACAACGAAAGAGCTAAACCTCTCTTGATGTAATCATGGCCATAAATCGAGGGACCAATACTGGCGACGATTCTTTCACCGATATGATGATCTTTGGAAAGTTTCAAAATAGTCTGAACATCTTCGTCTGTCAAAGACTCGATAATCTGTTTGTTATCTTTCACAATCAAGTGATTAGCTAATATCACTGTGGCAAATACTGGGAATCCTTGTTCGGTGTTCAGCGAACCGTCGTAAGTGCACGAGTAGATTCCAGTGATATCGATTTCATCTCCAGGTTTGCATCTATCGCAGAGATCAGCCAGTAGGATGCATTCTTTACTACGTGGTATTCTTCCGGCCGGTACGTGAGCTGGTGATTCTTGGATAGTGATACGTTGATAATTACGGTACAAGGTTTTTTCCATGTTGACCTGAGGAGGAAAAAAATCCATCAAAAAAGTCGAATATGAGATTTAAATCAAGGGCAGAAATAACGTACCAAGAATGGGCCACTACTTTGACACTCTGGACATGATCCTGGCTTAACTTCTGTATCTTGAGATTGAGTAAACGGTCCCAAAATAAATCCGCATTTGTTGCAATCGTATTTCACGTAAGATAGTTGAGGTAACACACCGGTTGTAGCTGTCACTACGCCTGTCGTTCGCACCAATTGATTCAAGTGCATTTTTCTATGCGAAAAAATAAATAAATTAGAAACAAACCGAATACTTGGATAAAATTACACGAGAGATACATACCTAAACGTTCGAACATCTTCGGTAAGTGGCAAATCGGAAATTCTCACGTGTATCTCGCTGGCAATTCTTTCGTAAGAAGGATACACGGCTAGAACCAACTCTTTGGCAACCTTATCGAATATTTCCAATACTTCGGCCGGTGCTTCGGGCAAGAAATAAGCCAAAGCTTGCTCGGTAACGGCTAAATTGGTGAACTCTACTTCGAAACTGGCCTGATTGGTTTCACACATGCGACGAATTTTATCCTTGTAAACGTACTGCTTTTTGGAATTTACGAAATTTCGCAGGAAATTCTTGAATCGGTTGGCGATTTCGGTTCGAGGAGCTAACATGGTTACCCATTCTTTGATTGTGTGGCCTTTGGTATCTTCGAGATTTTCGATCGATTCTATCATCTGAAGTAGAAAATAATCGAGTTAAGTACACAGATTACGATACACTTGGGTAGTTAACGAGAATAATTCAAATACTTCTTCGTCATCCATGTCATCCATAGCTGATTTTTCAGCGATTCTTCTTTTACGACGTGGAGCTTCGTCATCGTCACTTTCATCTGTACGTGGAAACGTTCGTATTAGAAAATGGTGATTAAACAAAGGGTAAGGTTAAATGTATACACAAATTACCGTATATGAGAGCTTCATCTCCTCTTCTTCCGAAAGCTTCTTCACGATCACGACGTCTCAAATCCTGTTCAGCAGCGTGACGATCTGCGATATCCATATGATCGTAATCTTCATCGTCCAATTCGTCCCGATTATACCGATCCAACTGAGGCATTGGCCGGTAATCGCTAAATCATAGTTGGAAGATAATTAAAAATAATATCGAGTATGAGAGGTACCTCAAGATGAGCACTTACGCTTCCATGTTGTCGCCGAATAAATCTTCTCCATCGCCTTCCTCTTCTTCGAGCTGAAGAGGCTCTCCTTGTGGAATAATATCACTTTCATCTTCAAATGGATGCACAGGAGAATTGTCAATTTCCGAAGATCCCGGTACCGGAGAACTGGCCCGGGAGCTTGCACGAGACGAACTTGGTTGCTGTAAAATAAATCGTGGTTTTCAAAAAGCAACAGATCAAGAAATGCAAAGTGAAAAGATTAGATCAACTTACCGACATAGAAAAGAATGCGAATAAGTTTGGTTAGTGGAATGCTTCGATTAAGATTTCCGTACCGTTATATAAGCATTTAAAAGGTCAATTATGTTCTCTACTTTATTTTTAATCCAAAAAACCGAAGTGTTTTACTGAAAACCAGTTGCCGGAAAAAAGAAAAAACAGTAACAGCGTGTTCTTTCTTTCAAAGTTTGTTTCAAGACGTCGTCTTTCAAGAGACTGATAACGTGAAAAAGCGGGAAAATTATTTTTTTGATTTGTGCTGCTGCTGCTGTACTCGCTGTTGAGAAAAACCCCAAAATAATTTTTTATAAAATTTAAAATTAGTTTGAGGGCTTTGTGATTCTGCTACGTAAAGTGGAGAATTTTTTTTTGATTTTTTTTAAAGATTCAAGAATTAAACTTTTAGATAATTTCCTTCATTTTTCACAAAAAAAATACGGATTAATAATTATGCTATAGTCATTCAAACATAATAATTATTGCAAAGATAATTCTGAAGTACTCATTCCTGACTCATTTCAAATAGACTGACGAAGTGATGATTATTGATGAATGGAAGTTGAATTATCAACTTGATCCACGAGTAATTGATACGCAAATTACTGCGATCGGACTGATGCTATAATAATGAACGAATGAACTATAATAATAATTATTGATATCTCATCATTCGATACTCAACAAATCTCAAAAACGAAAACGATTACGTATTCATTCTTTTCCTTTCAGTCACTCACAGTTCATACGAATTTTTCACGTCTAAAATAACTCAAAACATCTCACAAGTACCAAGAAAATGAACGAGAAAACATAAGATTAATGTTTATTGTAAAGCATCAACATTATAAAATTATTTTCCTTCGTTACCATCGTACACTAACGTAAATCCGCATTTACCACAGTAATGTCTGTCGGACATCGCAGCCATAAAAACTCCGGCTCCACAACGTTCTTGGGGGCATTCACGACGAAGACGGAAAATCTTACCATTTTCATCGACCTTTATACAAAAAAAACAAAAAACAAATTGAAGCTTTAAAAACACACAAATCTAATAACTTCTCGAATCGATTCTTACTTTATAGAATTTCAAAACAGCGAGCTTAATCTTCTTCTTCTTATGTTTGATTTTTTTCGGCGTAGAGTAATTCTTCTTCTTCCTTTTCTTAGCGCCACCTCTCAATCTCAATACTAAATGCAGAGTCGATTCTTTTTGGATGTTATAGTCGGAAAGGGTACGTCCATCTTCGAGTTGTTTTCCAGCAAAAATTAAACGTTGTTGATCCGGAGGAATTCCTGCACAAAATTTATATGATTATTTAAAGTTGCTCTAATTGATAATTCATGATTATATAAAAAAATTCGTACCCTCTTTGTCTTGAATCTTCGCTTTCACATTTTCGATAGAATCGCTAGGTTCGACCTCGAGGGTGATGGTCTTACCCGTCAAAGTTTTGACAAAAATTTGCATTTCGTTTGGTCAAAACCTGGAACAAATCGAAACAGAAGAGTAATTAAATCGTAATAAAAAAATTTATAATATGTAAATTTAAATTCTTATTCACACGTTATTTTGCAACATATATATTATTATACTTGACCGTAACACATTTCCAATGTAAACACAATCATGATTACTGATTTCGTAACTCATCCAAGACTTAACTTACTGTTGGTCAAGTGATATAGTATTTGAATAGAAATACAACGAGGACATAATAAAATAACGTTCATGATATTCAAGATAAACAGAATGAGATTAGTTGCAGTAAAATGGCAATAGGCCTACAGAAACTTCGACTCTCATAACACACAGCGGCGACTGCCAATCACTGAAACACCGAAAACCTCTACAATACGCCGAAATTCTTCTCTTGGAAATACAATTACCGTTCATAAATTAAATACTTGATCGAATCTTCAATCAGCAAGAAAACATGGGTATAGATGAAGTGAATGAGGTGTACATAAGAGTCGCGATGAACGCCATCATTTTTGGCAATCTTAAAGTGATACGTTGTTGAGTTGCAAAGTAACAGGTGATATGTTGATCGAATGATTTCTATTTTACAGTAAAATAATACTATTTGATTAATAATTACTTACCCAGCTATTGAATTTGATACATCACAACGAACAATCGACGAACACCGGAGCACGACACGAGCACAAGAAATTTTAATCACTTTTTGTTGAATTGCAAGGCAGAGACACGTCGACACTGTTGTTGCTCCGCATGAAAGTTCAAAACTTCAAAAGTACTCAAAATAACGGTGTTTTTTTGTGTTTTTGTGCTGGCTTTGTTGACACATCTTCATGCCAACTTCATGTCTTTTTTATCACGTTGAAACGGCCATCGTTACTCTTTTTTACCGTCGAGTATAATTAATTTATTAATTTTATGAATGGTGGTCAAGTTCAAAAGTAAAGATTTAAGCGTTTTCATTTAGGGCTATCCGTTGTTCTGGTTCAAGCAATCATGCCGCGCCGTGGAGTTCAACCTCAAGGATTATTCAGCAAAGTAAGTTGAGGTCTAAAGGGCCCACTTTCCTCTACTCCATTCTTCTGTTAGGTATTCTAATATATTCCTGACGAATATTCATTTTTAATATATTCTCACAATCTTCTGATTATACGCCTTGTTATTTCTTTGTTCAGGTTACATTCGTTTATTTTAATGAGCTCATCTTCTACCCTCTGCTTGAAACACCGGACACCGGACGTTCACTCTTTCTTTACCTAATAATTTTCTTCTTGTATGTTTTCAGAGGCTGTATATCGATGGCAAAGACCATTTATTAGGAAAGTTGGCTTCCTATGTTGCTAAAGCTCTGCTACAAGGTAATCGAGTAGTAGTCTTCAATTGTGACAAAATCAACATCGCCGGAAGTTTTTTCAGGTACGATTTTTTCCACTGAGGTAACGAGTGATCAATGTAAAATTCGAATAATTTTTTAAATTGATTTTTTTCCTTGCAGAAATAAAATAAAGTACTTGTCCTTTTTAAGTAAACGTTGTAACGTTAATCCAGCCAGAGGACCTTATCATTACCGTGCCCCCAGATGTATTTTCCGTAGATGCGTTAGAGGTAAATATTATTCGAAATTGTACACTATGGATTTTTTACCAACATATCGATGATTATGAACACTCTTTTACCTACATTATTTGATTTATAAATGATGAAACTATTTTATGAGATATGCTTTTGTATAACTTTTTATCGAAATAACAGTCTGTCTATGATTATTATCTTTTCTTCCCTTACCTAATATGATCTTATATTATGATTATTGAATTTATATGAGACAGATTCACATTTCGTATTGATATTTTAAGTTGTTTGTTACACGAAACTAATTTTATTTGTATTTTAGGTATGATTCCTCACAAAACCGCTCGTGGCGATCGTGCTCTGAAACGTCTCAGAACTTACGAAGACATTCCTGCGCGATACACGAAACAGAAAACTTTCGTCGTACCACTCGCCATGCGTATGTTATCTTTGCAACTCGGCAGAAAATTCTGCACCATTGGACGTCTGTCGCATGAAGTTGGCTGGAAATACAAACACGTTATCGAAGATTACGAAAAGAGAAGGGTCCAGAGAGAAGAGTTGAACGCTAAGAAATTAGCTGTTAAGAGGGTAAGCGATACCTGATTATAATTCGATTGATGTCACACTCGGGAAAGAAGTGTTTCTAAACATTTTTTATTTGCAGAAATTGACCAGAAAAGCCAAGAAAGTTGCGAAGAAGGCATTGGAACCTTACAACGAGATCATCCGGCAATATGGATATCACGCTTAAATCTTGTGACTTGTTTTTATTTAATAAACCTCTGTAAAAAAAATTATGTTTCGTTTTTTGATTTTTTTTTATTCGATACCGAATGTTCACGGTTGTGCTTGTATTTTTGATATGAATGAAAAATCGAAGGTTGACCTTTTGAGGATTTCTGTCAGGATTATCCATGACTATCCCCGATTATTTTTGTTGAATTATATGTAATTGCAAGTCCAAGTGCCCATTTTGACTCAAAAACTTGATGAGCTGATTTTTTCTGATTTTGTAGTCCCCGAAAAACAAAGTGAATGGAAGGGATGGGGATGGGTATAGCTATTGTGTGATTGGTGGAAATGAGGGCCTCACATCGCTCTCTTCCTACCTCACAACAACAACATTCATTAGTGATAACGTTCAAATGATAACATGTGATCTGATGCCGGATACGTTTTCAGTTTTAAAAATTATTGAACTGATCAGGTGAATTATATACTGTTGAATATTAAAATTTCAACCTCGATATGCTCGAAATGTTCAAAGCTGGCTGATTTTAACCAAAGGCTCGAGTAAGAGATTGCAGTAAATCTGCGTATATTTCATCATCTGTTGGTGCTTTTTTTTGGAGAAAAAATTACTCTCGTTTTATATTTTCTGTGGTTTGTTTGCTACCAATTAATTCAAGTGCAAGAAAATGAGTAATCACGAACAGAGGTAAGTGCTATGCAGTGTTCACCATACTTCTACTTGTGTTCTGCTCTCATCTAATCTTCCATAATTATTCCAGAATTTTACTATTTATCAAAAGCAAGGGCCATGCGGCGTCAGATGCTGAACTACAAAAAGAATTTCCCGAGCTGACCAACGCCGAAAGGGTGGGAATAATGCAATCGTTACTCAATCAGGTACGTCAAAATTCATTTTCAAAATATTTAATCCGCAGATAACTAAAAATTTGCTGATTTTTCAGGGTTTAATTGACCTCTTCCAATTAGCAGATTCTAAGAAACTAGCCTACAAAATCAAGTCTGCAAGTGACGACATTGAAAGCTTGAGAGGAGCTGGAAACGAAGAAAAAGTAGTCTATGGTATTATCAAAGAGTCCGGCAATAAAGGCATTTGGATCAAAGATATCAGGCAAAAGTCCAATCTAATTCAACTCCAATTGAACAAAATTATCAAGAATTTAGAAAATAAAAAGGCTATAAAATTAGTTAAATCAGTCAAGGTAATTTTAATCATCAGATGTTGAGATTTTCACCGATGCTCAAATTATTAATATCATTCAATTTTAGGCCGGAAAGAAGAAAGTTTATATGCTGTATGATTTAGAACCAGACAGGTCCCTTACCGGAGGCGCTTGGTATAGCGATCAAGATTTCGAATCCGAATTCGTCGACGTACTCAATCAACAATGTTATAACTTTTTAGAAGCAAAAAAACAAAAATCTAAAGAAGCTATCGGTGGTCCTTTAACGATTAACAATAATTCCTACGCTTCTGTTGCCGACGTTTGGAAATTCATAAATGAACTTGGGATTAGCAGAGTGAGTATTTGAACGTATTTCTTACAGATGTTTAAAATGCGCTCAAGTATTATTTTACTAATGTTACGTGTTGTTCCCAAATTGAAGATCCAGTTGTCGGAAGACGATATAAAAACTATTCTTCAAACTTTGATATACGACGGAAAAGTTGAAAGAAAATTGACCATTGGAGGAGGGCATTTGTATAAAGCTATCGAAACATTACTGCCCCCACCTGGGTTCGCTAGAACTCCCTGTGGGATTTGTCCGGTGAGTGATGATTCTTTTCTCGCTAATTGATCTTAATTTTTTCGTTCTGTCATTTTGTCTGTGCGAAAAATTTTGCCCACTTTTTGCTAGTTCGCCAGTCAATGTTATTAATAATTATTTTTTTGCCATTTTTGTCTGGCAACGTAGAGAATGATGCCCATTCATTTGTACAATTCTTTCCCATCGTATTACGTTACACTTTAACTTTGGTTGGCTACATCATAATTAATCTTTTTCATTAATTTTGTTTCAGGTTTTCAAAAATTGTGATGCTTCGTGCATAGTAAATCCCAAGACGTGTTCCTATTTTAACGAATGGTTATAACCTTATGGGTTATTTTCTAATGATTTCAAATAAATTTATCGCTGTTTCGTTCGTACCTATTTTTAGTACTAACGTCTAGTTTGATAGTTTTTGTTTACATCCATGAGGAGGAACTTCGATGTTGTTCATTTATCTACTGTTATTTTTTCGGACTTACGGTTTTTTTTTCAATGATTTATCATTTTATTCATGTCACTTGTGAGTATGTAATGTACCTACGACGTATTCATTTTTTCAAAAAAATTTCAAACATGTTCCAGATCGAGTTCATAAGAATGATTTTGGTCATTACAAGAATTTCAACTGTTCCTCTCCCTCCCCCAGTACTATGCTAATAATTCTAATTAGGTACTTAATATTCAAAATTGGAGGGGTGGAAGGAGTTCAATTGAAAAAATTTTCAAACAAAAGTTGTAGATTGTGATCCTAAAAATAATTTTAGTTATTATAAAAATTTCGCCTGGACCTCACCTTCTGCTTTAATTTTGCATAATATGTAAGAAAATCACTCTTTTTGATTGGGAGTGTTATGCCAAATAAGTGGAGAGAGAGGGGCTCAATTGAAAAAGCGTTTCAACTAAAGTTGTAGCTTGAAGTTTCACTAATACTTTTGGTTATGACAAAAATTGCGATTGTCCCCCCCAATTTAGGATAATCCAACTCATTCAAATACATTATTGAAAACAGGGGGGAGGTAAGGGGCCCGATTGAAAAAATTTTTAAACAAAAGTTGTAGCTTGAAGTACTAGGAATAATTTTTGTTATAACAAAATTTTCAATCGGACCCCTCCTTCCCCACCAATTTTGAGTAATATAACTTATTCACACTCATTCAAAATACATTATTGAAAACTGTGGGGAGGTAAGGGGCATAATTAAAAAAAATTTCAAACAAAAGTTGTAGTTTGAAATTTTTCAAATACTTTTAGTTATTACAAAAATTTCGATTAGACCCCTTCCTCCCTTCCAATTTTGAATATAAAGTATTTATGTAGCACTGGACTTGATAAAAAATTCATCGAAGGTCCTCCTCATGAACGTAAACAAAACTATCAAGCTAGACGTTAGTATTTTACGTTAGTTTTTTATTCAAATTGATTAATTGATGAATTTCGACAAAAGAGAAATACGATATTAAATTGATCGAGAATCGAGATCAAGAAAAAAAAAAAAAAAAAAAATGAATTTTTTTTTCAAGATTTCTTGCATGGCTGCACTGCAAGCTTACAGTAGTCAACGCTCTCTAGTGTTGAAAAATTCACTCTCCGAAATAAAATCATCCGGTTTTTCGACGTATCTTGATGAAAAAAACCTCGAAATAAACCGAAGTATCCGGAGTAATTCGAATACTAGTCCGTAGTCCGTCCCTAACAAATAAAACGAGGATGAAAAGTACTTACATTGTTTTAACGAAGCTTGTTGGTGAATTAATTTCGAGAAAGAGTACGCAGTATATTCATGATTTCAATTTCACACAACTTATGACGTTACATAAACCGTACTTTATTGCGCGTACTTTGAAGTACTCTTATCAAAGTTTTAAATTTTACATTACTTAAATAATAATTATGAAATTGATATACGAAGATGATACGCTAAACTAACTGCGGTTAATCTGTGCGAGTTTATTTTTACATCGATTGCGAACACCAGCACGGTCATACAAACGCAAAAGTGTTAGATATGAGTAATATAAGATAATTCTACCAAATTCGTTCAGGTATGAACAATAATAATAAGATAGCTGCACCTTTGTACTATCAACAACTGGAACAGAGCTTGAATCTAAATCCATTATTAAATTATGTCGAGAACCTCTACAGCATCCCAATTCAGTAAGTACATTCACTTTTGAATATCACTAGATGTTTCCTCCTAGTCATATTATTGTTTATTTATCAGATCTTCTACCGATGATACGGACGATGAAGCTGATAAATTATCCAGCGATGTCGCCGAATTTTCTAAAAAGAACAAAAAGAAGAAGATGCAGTCGAAACAAGGTTAGTATCTGTAATCACAAGAATCAAATCACTCCTTCATTCTCAATTTAACTTGTGTATTTTTTCGTTATAGATAAAAAATCGGATAAAATGCGAGTATATAATTTCTCCAGAGTGGGTCCGGATCGAGAATGGTTGCAAGACCTGCTGCTGAACGATACCTCGGACAGCAGCAACGATGAAGTTACGGAGGAAGAAATTCGTCGCGAAATGAAGTTCCATCTATTACGAAAAAAATACCGGAAACGGTTTTACTCCAATAGTAACGATGTATGTAAATTTACCTCTTCTCGAATTTTTCCTTTTGTTTTGCTGATAACTCATACGAGAATATTGTTTTAGAATCGACAATACAAATACTACAGTACTGGGCTTTTATCTATGTTCGATTTATACGATAATCCGTATTCGTGCAATGTCAAAGATGAACCGGAACAAGATCATAAGCTGCAAACTTCCAAGAAACGTAAATACAACAAAACTGGCAAATATAAAAAGACTACTCACGATTCGCAAGATAATGCAGAAAATTCGGGAACCAGCGTACGTATTTTCGGTTTCACAGCTGTATTTTCATTTTGTACGATACTAAAGTTGAAAATTTCTCTTGTAGGCGGTTAAAGTTGAACCTAAATCGGAACCTCGTCCTCAAAGGATGGTATCGCCATCGGTACAGATGCGAAATAAACTTAAAAAGAAAGCTCTCCAAGTTCAAGTTATGACCGCTCGAAGACGTAAACTGTGGGCTTTGATGATTAAAAAAGAAATTTGCAAAGTATGTATCGATCTTCATCGAGGAAACATTTTCTGCTAATTTTTTTACATTTTTATTTCAATCTTTAGGTACAAAGACACCGAACGAATCGTTGTAAAGAGATCCAAATTAATTTGAAACGTATCGCTCAACACTGCATGAAGTATTCGCGTCAAAAAGCCATGCATTCGGAAAAATGCTCCAAAGAAATCTCATCTCGAGCCAGAAGACTTACCAGAGAAATGCAGGCCTATTGGAAACGATACGACAGGGTCGAACGAGAAACTCGTCGAAGACTCGAGAAAGAAGCCGAAGAACAAAGAAAAATGGACGTCGAGTTCATGGAAGTACGTTTCTTCCTGGTCGATAATATTTAATTCTCTTCGCATTCGTAATTTTATCAATATTTTTCTCATCAGGTAAAAAGGCAGCAGAGGAAATTGAACTTTTTGATTACCCAAACGGAACTCTATGCTCATTTCATGTCCAAGAAGTTAGGTCAGAGCACGTACGAAGATCAAATAAAAATATTAGGTCAATTAGACGAAGAGAAAGGCCCTCGTGTGTTGCCTAATGACGATTACGATAGGTAATTATTGCAAATTATAAACTTGCTAGCTCGAACTGTTGTATTATTTTGTTTTTCTTTTGAAATTAGCGAAACGTTGAAGAAAGAAGTTCAACAAAATGTAGAAGTAGCTTTTGAAGCCGAAAAATTGAGATCGAGTCAATTCGACGAACCTAATGTGATGGAGAATGAAGTGAATGTGAACGAAGAAAGACCCCAACCATCCATGTTTAAAGGCAGCTTAAAACATTACCAGTTGAAGGGGATGAATTGGTTGGCTAATTTATACGATCAGGTAATTTTTCAAAATTCTTTGGTTGTAGTTCGTGCCAGATCTTAATATTTTTTAAATACAAATATTTCTTGATTAAATTTTGTTTGAAAAAATCTCTTTTTTCGGGAGGGGAGAGAGTGTGGTGTGAAATTTCCGCGGAATATATTTTGATTTTTTGGATGATAAAAATTTTGCAATTTTTTTGGGAAAAAATTCTCAAAATTCTGGAGGAAATGAATTTACGAATTTTTTTTGGGGTAAAATTGTTTTCAGTTTTTGGAAAACGGGAAGAACTTTTCTACACTTCTTTTGGAGGGGTGATCTTTCTTTTATTTTCCCCTCATTTTTTGAGAAAAATGAAAATGAGTTTTTTAATTTAGGAAAGAAATTTTCAATTTTTTCATTTTTTTTAAATGAAAATTTTTTTAATTTCTTCAAAATTAGAATTATTAAAAATTCTTTTGAAAAAAAATCTCTGATTTTTTTGATGAAAATAATCTAGGTATTTATTAAATTTTTAGGAATAAAAAAATTTCTGATTTTTTTTAAATGAAAAAAATTTAATCACTGAATTTCCTGTTTTTTAGGAGTGAATAAAAAATGTTTTCGATTTATTTTTTCGGAGTAAAAAATTCTATTTTTTTTTCAATATTTTCTCATTTTTAAAAAAAAAATTAAAATAGAAATGAAAAAAATTCCGAACTTTTTTGAAATAATTTTTTTTTTTTTTTTAAATTTCTTTAAAGTAAAAAATTCTCAATTTTCTAGGAATAATTTTTCATTTTTTCTTTCTTGAAGCAAAATTTTTAAATATTTTTTCGAAGTAAAAAATTCAATTTTTTCAATAATTTCAATTTTCTGTTTTAAAAAAATTTAAAATAGGAATGAAAAAAATTCTGAACTTTTTTGAAATGATTTTTTTAAAAATTTTATTGAAGTAGAAAATGCTCAATTTTTTAGAAATGATTTTTAATTTTTTGTTTCTCAGAATCGAACCCCAGAAAATTCCAAGTTACTGACCATGATTTCAAATTTCATATTTTTACTTCGAGTCGTTACTAATATCTGTGTATGATTTAGGGCATAAATGGAATATTAGCCGATGAAATGGGTCTTGGTAAAACCGTCCAGTCGATTGCTTTCCTATGCCATATCGCTGAAAAATATTGTAAGTATTCATTGCTTTATTTTTTTTAGCGAAGCAGGATAACTTATTAACGTTTTCGAATTTTTTACAGCTGTATGGGGCCCATTTTTAATAATTTCACCTTCATCTACGCTGCACAATTGGCAACAAGAAATGGCTCGTTTTGTACCTGATTTCAAAATAGTCCCATATTGGGGCAATCCTCAGGTAATTATTTGGCTTAAATTCACATGTACCTACCGAAGGAACGAATGTTTCATCTCCTCATTAAATTTTAGGAAAGAAAAATCCTTCGTCAGTTCTGGAATTCCAAAGACCTGCATACTCAAGACGCCAGTTTCCACGTCGTAATCACCAGCTACCAATTGGTGATCACTGATATTAAATATTTCAACAGAATCAAATGGCAGTATTTGATTCTAGACGAAGCTCAGGCCATTAAAAGCACCAACAGGTAAATTGAAAGAATTCACTGTTGTAACTTTTGCATTTCCAATCCATCTGTTAATACTAAAATAATTATTATTTCAGCGTAAGATGGAAAATGCTGCTAGGATTCAGTTGCCGGAACCGTCTACTATTGAGTGGTACTCCTATTCAGAATAGTATGGCAGAATTGTGGGCCTTGCTGCATTTTATCATGCCTTCGATGTTCGATTCGCATAACGAATTCAACGAATGGTTCTCCAAAGATATCGAAAGTCACGCTGAGAATAAAACTAGCATCGATGAGAGTAAGTTTATGAGAGCAATGCTGCAAAAATTGGTCCTTTATGGGAATTTACTCATTTGCTGCGTTTATTTCAGAACATTTGACCAGACTGCATTTGATTCTGAAGCCGTTTATGTTGAGAAGGATTAAAAAAGATGTCGAAAACGAGTTATCTGACAAGATCGAGATTATGGTTTATTGTCCGTTGACTTCGAGGCAAAAAATGCTCTACCAGGGTACATTGTATTTCTTTTTTGAATATTTCTGCGTATCATTATCAATGTTTCAACTCCGTTTTTTTTTTAAATTCTCGTAGCTCTCAGGCAGAAAATTCGTATCGAAGATTTGCTTCAATCACCTGGATCATATCAATCCCAAACCATCACCTCTAATTTAATGAATCTAGTCATGCAATTTAGAAAGGTAATCATTTAATTAACTCAGAAGAATAGAGAAAATTGCATTTTGTGGGAACAAAGATTTTTTTCATTTTAAAATATTTTTTTCGGTGTCCTAATTAACTATGAAAAATTCCTGAACCTCGTCCCTCTTCACCATGTCACCCAAACGTGAACCAAGAGAGACTCCATTGTCGTTTTTCGCTTATAACTCTTCAAATATGCGTTTGAACAAAAAAATGATCATAACTCGAATTGAAGCACATAAAATTTGCAACAAAAAAGCATTTATTCGTTTTTTTCGAAAAGTGAACGGGTGGCTCAAAAACACGCATCGAAGTATACAGGGTGGAAAATTTCAATCAGCAGGCTCCCAATTTTAGTAAAAAAGATCATTTCTAAGTGGAATTTGATACGAATTAATCTATTATTTTATTACAATAGGTTTGTAATCACCCGGAATTATTCGAAAGGCGAGAAGCTAGATCTCCATTTTCCATGAAGAGTCCAGACTACGTGATACCGAGTATTATATTCGACGAAGGTATTTTACATCGAGCTGTACCCAGTAAACAGCACCTTCTGTACAATATGTTTAGTATATTCGCTATCGAGTACATCCATCGAAGTCTCTTCCCATTGGGTAATTCTGGTAAGATATTTTATTCGTAAGAAAAGACCACCGAACACGTCGAATTAATTTTTAACATTTTTTTTTTTACATAGGAAAAGGAAAACACGCTTTCGATTGTTTTTCATTCACTCGTTTGATGGATTTATCGCCTCAGGAGCTGAATCGTATCGCATTAGGCGATTTGATATTTCGGTAAGGTTTTACCATACATCACCATTGTCTTCATAATGATGCGAAATTCCTACGTAATTATTTTTTTGCCTCAATTGTAGATGGTTATACGTAATTTGCCAATTACACCGGAAAGATTTGACGCTGTATCGACAACAGTGGTGGGTGGACGTAGGTGTAAGTTTGCTGATCAATCAAACCGTCGATATGTTAAGAGATTACACGTTTACCGCGCCCAATGGTAACGAATGCGTGTTCTCGTTCGGTACCGAAACACATCACTGTATGCCCGAGACGATGGAGCATCGATTGTTGCGTATGCGAAAAATGAACGAAATTAATTCGGTAAGAAATTAAGAATACACGTACCGTACCCTTGTGGATCGAATATAGTCACTTTGTGAAAATTAACGTTTTTGGAATTTTTTTCAGGACGTATTTAAAAAACCGATTGTCACCGAAGCTGAAAATTCCGACACCAAAGTATCTGGTAAAATTACCATGTTACCGGAATTTCCTCATATTTATAGAAAACCTGTGATATTCAATTGCCATCCGACTTATTTACCCGCCTTCACGTATCAACAGTGTCCAAAAGTAAGCAAACGACTGGAGAATGCCAGTATGATCATTTCGAGCTCGATTTTACGAGAGATTTTTGTCTCGAATAGGCCGCCATTCGTAGCAGAGAGCTGTATTGCTCTAGTCGTCGTGCTGCTTGGTATTCATTTGATCATAAACATTGTACGAACGATGCTGGCAAAGATTGCATATGGTTGGGAAGTCCTTCGATTGCTGAACAGTATCGGCATAAAGATTCGCATTTCCATTATGTGGAAGTTGGTGGATTGGAGAGACTGATGCCGCCGTTTGGATGGTCTAATATATTAATTCCAGGTACGTATACTCGTAAGGAGAGCTAGTGATATTATGTAGTTGTGCCATGGATTTCCTAATTTGAAAATTGTGTTGTAGATAAACAAACGCTGCTGAGTGATGCGAGTAAATTATCGGTATTGGACGGATTACTTAAGAAACTAAAAGAAGAAGGACACAGAGTTTTGATATTTTCGCAGATGACTAGAATGATCGATTTGTTAGAAGTGAGTATGATCCACTCCGACTTGTAGTGGTGATTGACTCGAGATAATATAACTTGGTGTTTTCTCTTAGGAATACATGTGGTATAGGAAGCATAAGTATATGAGACTGGATGGATCTTCGAAAATATCTGATCGTAGAGATATGGTTGCCGATTTCCAAACGAGGTATGTTATATTTCAAAATGAACTTTCGTTTCTGTAACTAGATCAGTTTGCAAAGATGGTTGGCAACTTGTGATTTTCTCGAATGTGTAGCTAGATTTTATTTTCAAAGAGGTGACGAGTGGAAAAATTTTCAGTTAAATGTGAAAATGATTTTTTTCTCCAAAAATTGAAAGATTTTTTTTGTTCAATTGAGAGATTTTTTAATAAACACATGAAATATTTTTCTTTAAAAACAGATTATTTTTCTTCAAAAAATTAAGATATTTTTGTTCTGATTTTTTTATAAGTACTTATTTTTTTATTCAATTTAGATTTTTTTCATGGAAAATTTTAAAATATTTCAAGTAGGTAGTCCAAAAAAATATTCCAACAAAATAAAGAAATATAAAAAAAAATCTCCAAAAAAAAACTAGGATTTCTCTAAAAAAAAAATTCTCCAGAAAAATTATGCGACCCCCCCCCCCCTCTCGTACCTAACTAATGAAGATTTATTTTATTGCTTCGAAAAATGGAGATTTTTTTCCTCTAAAAAGTTTTAAAATTTATTGCACAAGAAAAAAAAAATTTTGTACTCTAGAAAAATAGAGAATTTTTTTCTTTTGAAAAATTTTAAAATTCTTTTTCTTTTATAGAAATAAACCTCAATTTTTTGAATCAATAAAATAAATCTTCACTAGTTAAGTTAGGAGGGGGGTGGGCACATAATTTTTCTGGAGAAAAAATTTCCCTATTAAAAGACCTAGTTTTTTTTTTTGAGAACTTTTCATTATTTTTTTAGATCCAAAAAATTGAAATATTATTCCCAAAAAAATTGAATGACTTTTTTCGAAAAAATTACTTCTTGGTCCCATTTTTTTGAAAAAAATCGAAAATTAATTTTATTACGTTGCTCAATTTTTTTCTCAAAAGAATTTTTAAAATTTCTCTAAAAATTCGTAACCTTTTTTTAACTTTGGAAAAATTGAGTGTTTTTTTTATTCCAGCAAATAACATTTTTGTCTCCAAAAAATTGAGTTTTTTTTCTCAAAAAATTTAAAGGTTCTTTTTATTTCGAAAATACAAAAAATTATAATCATTTTATAAATAAAATTGAGAATTTTTTTCTCTGAAAATAAAGCATTTTTATCCTTATTGTAATTGTGTTTTTTTCAGTTCAAAAAAATCAAATCTTATTTTATCCCCCCCCCCCCAAAAAAAATAGGAAAAATATACTCTCTTGAAAAAATTGAAATTACCAATTTTTTCGCTTTAAAAAGGTGATAAATTTTTTCGTTTCAACTAAATTATTATTTTTTTATTCTAAAAAAATTGAAGTATGTATTTTTTTTTCTATTTCATTTATGTGTATAACAAAATTAAGAGCTTCGTTTTTCAAAAAAAAAAAAAAAAAAAAAAAGTTGAAAATCCACCCTGAAAAAAAACAAAAATGTTTTCTTCAAAAACTCGAAAAATATTTCTGGCCCGGCGAAATTTAGATTTTTTGTTTATCAAAATTTTTTTTTTTTTTCAATATTCGAGTTTTTTTCTTATTCTATCTAAACACCAAATTGAGAGGTTTTTTATTTTCAAAAAAAAAAGTTGAAATTTTTACCCCCCCCCCCATTGAATTTTTGACCCAACCTCTCAAAAAAAATTTTTTTCACAACCTCAGCAAAATTGAGATTTTGCTTCAAAATAATGAAGAATTTCTTCCCGAGAAAAATTAAGAATTTTTGTTTCCAAAAAAAAACTGAGAATTTCTTTCGAAAAAATGTGAGAAGTTTTTTTATTTCATCTAAATCATTTTTTTTACTCCAAAGAAATTGAAATTTTACGCCCTCCTCCTACATACATGAAAAATGGAAAAATGTTATTTTTCAAAAAATTTGAAAAATGTTTTTATGCTCGAAAATTGAGATTTTTTTCCAAAATAGGTACTTGAAAATTCTTTACTCTAAATTTTTTTAAATATTTTCCCCCAAAAATTTGAGTCATTTTTTACTCTGGAAAAATAGAGTTATTTTTCAACTACACTAATTTCTTCCTTTTTAAAATATAATTGCAGATCTGAAATTTTCGTCTTTCTTCTAAGTACTCGAGCCGGAGGTCTGGGTATTAATTTAACAGCTGCTGATACCGTAAGTACCTGCTACCTTCGATATTCGTTCATCAAGTTATACTTGTATCATTTCTAATTATTTTAATTTTTTCTCCATACCTTATTCAGGTTATATTTTACGATAGCGATTGGAATCCAACCGTCGATCAACAAGCTATGGATCGAACCCATCGTCTTGGTCAGACGAAGCAAGTCACCGTGTACAGGTTAATTTGTAAAAATACCATCGAGGAGAGGATGTTACAAAGGGCCAGAGAAAAATGCGAGGTAACGTATAAAATCAATCTTTCGACATTATTCGAACGGTTTCTACAACGCACGTTCAAAACTTTTTTTCTTCTTGGCAGATCCAAAGAATGGTAATTAGCGGCAGTGGCTCGACCAAGTCCGATTTGTTGAAACCAAAAGAAGTCGTGTCGTTGTTACTTGACGACGAAGACATTGAAAAGACATGTAAGTGGGGTCGTTTTCTACTTTCTAGACACCCTGTAGATCATTGAAAAAATATATGGCTTTAAAATAATCCCGAGGCATGATAAAAAATAACTCGATTCAATTTTTATTTTCGAATAGATCGACAAAAGCAACTAGAACGTCGTCAGGCAGCCGAAGACAAGCAGATCGAAAGTAAAGAACAAGAAAGAAAACGTAAAATGAAAAACGCAGCAGCTAAAGACACCATAGGCGAAGAAGAGGCTTCTTGTAGTCAATTAGAAGTACGTCATTTTACTCGTCACGCCATGAAATAATTCCGATAATTGAAAATTCGCATTTTTTTTTTCACAGACTGGCGAAAGGACAGATGTCGATAATGATACGCAGCCAATCGAAACCGATCCTATGTTCTATTCGGCGACAGGTGAATCGCAAACGCCCCCTAAACGAGGACGGTCTGGTAAACGGGGACGTCCGTTTTCGAAGAATTTGCCAGGTCGAGCTGAGGCTATGACTAGTACGTATCAAAACCTCCAAAAAATATGACTCGTTTTTGACGAGTGGATCGCCACAGTACTGATTTTTCGGTACCATCGAAAATTTACAAAGTCCAATATTACGATGACACTTGATATCCAAAATTGGAGGGGAGGGAGGGGTCCAATCGAAATTTTTATGACCAAAATTATTCCTAGAACTTCAAGCTACAACTTTTGTTTGAAATTTTTTTCAATTCGACCCCTCCCTCCCCACCGATTTTGCACAACAATCCGAAGATACTAATTAAAAATTCAATAATTTTTTTTACTCCATGAAGCTGAAACATTTTTTACTTAAAAATTGAGAGTTGGGTATTTGTCCTTGAAAAATTATTAAAAGATTTTTTGCACTAAAAAAATTCAAATTTTTTTTTTCAAAAATAATGAAGACCAACAATTAATATTTTTTTCTCTAAAAATGAAAAAAATAATAATAAAATGAAAAAAAAGGAACAGAGATTTTCAGAGACTAAAAATTGAGAAATTTTCCGTCAAAATTGAAAGATTTTACCTATTTTAAGACGAAAATTTTTTTCTCTTTAAAAATGAGTTTTTTTACTTCAAAAATTTGAAGAGTTTTTCACTTTTAAAAAAATTGAGAGATTTTTTCAACTCCAAACAAATTTTTTTTCTTGCAAAAAAAAAGAAGAAGAAGACCAGAAAATTGAAATTTTTTCTTTAAAAATTGCGGAAAATTCTAAAAAAAACATACTTAGATGTTTTTCTGCTACATCAAAAAATTTAGAGCCCCCCCCCCCCCCCCTTCTAAAAAAAGTGAAAAATTTTATCCTAATTATACGATTATTTTTTTTTCAAAAACATTAGAAATTGTTTTCTCCAAAAAGTTTTTAAAAATTTTACTCTGAAAAATTGAGAGATTTGTCTTCAAAAAAAATCATACTTGAGATTTTTCGCTCCATTTTTTTTTTTTCAAAAAAAAATTGAGAATATTTTTTAATGTTGTAGTTTTTGTTCTTGAAACACAACAAAACAAAGTTTTGGGTAAAAATCAAAAGATTTTTCAGTGTAGGTTTTTCTGAAAACTAAAAGAAAAAAAAAAATCACTGACAAAATTTGGCGTGCCTGTCCCAAGCAGAAAATTTGCTCAATAAAAAAATCAGAAAATTGTTCTTATTTGACCACCTCAAATTTTCTCTTGGTGAGATTAATTTTTAGTCATTTTTTCAGAATTTTTTGGTCACTAAGGTCCATAAAAAAATCAAAATAATGGATTTTATGATTGCAATTGAAAAATTTTTCAGACAAAATTTGTAGATTTAGGTCTTAGAAGTAATTTTAGTTATTATAAAATTTTCGATTAGACCCTCCACTCCCTTCCCCTCCACTCTAATTTTGCATAATATGACTTGCGTATAGATACTTATATTATTGAAAACTGGTGGACGTAGGGGTCCAATTGAAAAAAATTTCAAACAAAAGTTGTGGCTTGAAGTCTTAGAAATAATTTTGATTATTACAAAAATTGTGATCGGACCCTTCCCTCCCCTCCAATTTTGAATTCAAGTATCTGTGTAGCATTTGGACTTGAAAAATTTTCGATGGTGCCAAAAAATCAGTACTTTTGTGATCAAGTCGTATTTTTTTGTCATTCTAAATAATTCCGCTGCTGTTCTTTTTCTAGGTGCGAGTTCTGTGAGTTCATTACGAGAAAGAGCCATACTGACGAGAAGAGCCAGAGGACGTCCTCGTCTGAACCGAGGTGGCCCCGCCAATCACAGCGTACGATACGCAGGTCGCCAAAAAACCGCCACGACTCCGGCGTTTAACATAATATCGCCATCGAAGCAAGGCATAACTCTAGATCCTTACAGCGATTTGCAAATTGTACCCTCAGACACGTAGTTCTAACTTGATCGGAGGTTTTTTGGCAATAAATAAGAATATTACTTACGATATGTGTTCAATTTCGAGTTTTAGAGTTGTATAATATTTCTGTAATTTTTCGTTTTGTTTTGTTTTACCTCTTCGTCGCGAACAAATGTGTAATTTTAATCTTAAGTTCTTGCTGGTGGGATTTTTGTACAGAAAATTCGACGAAATGTTCCTCTTTTAGGGATTATTGTTCCTTCCTTTTTAGATATGCACCGGGTTAAATTTGTATCGAAGGGTTACCGTTATTTTCTTGTTTAGTTTTTAGGCTTCGTAGAGTTAAACGTCATCGGTGCGGTACATTTAGTTTTTTGTATAAATTCTTCCCTAAATCGATCCTCAGCCAGCTCGCTTTTTTTTTTTTTTTTTATATTTAACAACGTCGTGAAATTGTATTATTTTGTATAATTCCTTTTTGCCCTCCTCTCTTCGAATGTATGTATCTGTTTAATTTGAAATCGTTGGCATGAAACGAGCTTGAAGATTTTAATGTAGTTTTGTTCAATCTCAACCTACCGTTACCAATTAACGAGCAACCGATTTTTTTTCTCTTTCTGGGTGTAATTTTAATTGGTATCGAGAAGTTTCGTAAATGTACATTTTTTTTCGTTTCTAATTCGCAGCATTATTCGTGAATTAATTTTACAGATTATCATTCCGATTTTTTATTTAGTACACTAACGCCTGGCTAATTCGAGTTGGTAACTTGGTTATTCCAAAAGTATTTCTTTTGATGTGATTTTTCTTTTGCAACGAATCAAATTAACTCGCTGTTTTTTTTGTACTTACTCGGTCGCCGAAAAAATGTATTAAATTGTAATAAATTTCATTTAAAACTTGTTCGAGGATTTTTTTGTTTTTTTTCATCTCCACAGATTTGTTTTTGAGTAAGTTTCAATAAGACACGCCGAAGTGTACGTATCTTTGATAAGAACACCAAGTTTCCGGCAATTGCGGAGCCGGATATGGCCAAACTGTGCTGAGTATTGTTATTACACCTGCTCGCGGTAAATAAATTATTTAATAATGTTCGCCTATTCTTTTTACTCCAATAGTGATGTACTTCTACTTACTAGCTGCGAGTGTGTTTATGTAATAGGTACGGTTTATCACGCACGCCTCCTCTCCCCTCTTCTCTCACTGATACGCACTTAGCAGACTTTAGTAAGATAATAGGCTTGTAGTTTTCGAACTGTTAACAAATCTATTACACAGCCCGCATCTATTGTTTAACACACGCCGCGTAATTGTTTCGGTTTTGGATGATGTACCATGAAACGACGATGAGACTGATCGGTAATTAAATGGTGTAAATGCGTGTTTACTCGCATAAACTTGCCATTCGAGGGGTACGTGCGATGGTGGTTGTGATTTCGTACGTGATAGTGTCTTGTCTGTGGGATGTTGGAGTTGGGCCACCTGTTGCATGGATGCGAGGTAGTTTATTGGTTGAGTTTTGAAAGCGTTTGGACACAGATTTTGCACAGTGTAGAAACGTTTTCGAGATCGTGAAGGGTATGCTACATCGTAGAAAATTTTGAAAATCCAATATACAGTATCGTACCTATTGAAATCAGTTTTTAGGTGAAAAAAATTAATTCTAAATTTTCATAAAAATAATTATAAAAAAATCTCATTTTCTTAAAGTAAAGAAAAAGTAAAAAAAATTCTTACTTTCACTTAAATTTTAAAACCATCAGGCTTTGTCTTGACAAAACAAGAAATCACCATTTTTTAGAAAAAAAATAATAAAATTCTTTGAGGAAAAAAATCTTAAATTTTATACTACTTTTTTGAGAAAGAAGATAATCGCTTGTACTTTGCTTTAAAAAAATTCCTAATTTTTTTAAAGCAAAAAAATCATTATATTTTTTAGGAGTAAGTACAATTTCTAATTTTTTTTTAAATTGAAGAATTCTTAATTTTTTGGAATCATTTTATCAATTTTAGAGAGGAAAAATCTCAATTTTTTTGGAGTCAGCTTTAAAAAATTTCTAAAAATTTTTTGAGAAAATAGGTAGTCTTTGACTATTTAGAAAAAAATACGTACTTTATGTAATTTTCAAGGGTGAAATTTTATAGAAAAAAAAAATCGTTGAAAAAATCTCAAATTTTTGTACCTGAGGAGGGGGATTTAAATTTTTGTCTAAAACTGGTTTAAAAAAATCTTGATTTGTTGAGAAGAATATTTTTTTGGGTTGGAAATTTTTTGAGGACCTCCATTTGTTGCCTAAATCTGTTGAAAAAAAATCATAAAATTATTTTTGTTGAAAAAAATCTTACCTAGTTCTTTGAGAAAGAAATCTGAAATCTGAATTTCAAAGTCTAAGAAAAAAAACCCTAACTTTATGAGAAAAAAAATCAATTTTTTTAGATAGATTTTTTTAGGGAGGAGAAATCTCAATTGCTTTGCAGTCAACTTTGAAAAATTTCTCGTTTTTTTCCCCTCGAAAAACAGTCTCTTGGCTCGTTTAGAAAGGAATTCCTTGAATTATTTCAATGGTAAGTTTAAAAAAAAAATTTCGTTAAAAAAATCTCAAATTTTTGTATAGGAGGGGATTTCATTTTTTTGTCCAAATCTGTTTCAAAAAAAAAATCTTGATTCGTTGAGAAATAGTTTTTTGAGGTTGGAAATATTTTTCGGGGGAGGGGGGGGGGGGGTAATTTTTTGCCTAAATATGTTGAAAAAAAATCATAACATTTTTTTGTAGAAAATTTTTTTAATTCTTTAAGAAAAAATGGTTATAAATTTCAAATTTTAAGAAAAAAATCTCAACTTTATGGGGAAAAAATTCTAGTTTCTTTGAGATGGAATTTTTTTAGGGACAAATTTTTGAAGTCAGCTTCTTTTGAGAAACGTATTTTTTCGGTTGAAAATTTTTTGCCCAAATCTGTTGAAAAAATAAATCATACGTAGATATTTTTTTGAGAAAAAAATCTGAATTTTTGGGGGAAAATTTATCAAATTTTATGAAAAAAATCTCACCTTGATGAGAAAAGAAGTTCTAATTTTTTTGAGATAGAATTCTTTTTAAGGAAGAGAGATCTCAAGTTTTGTCAAAATATGTTTGAAAAAAAAAATCTTGACTTTTTGAGAAAGAAAATATCAACTTTCTAAGGTAGAATTTTTCAATTTTTTGGGAAGATCTCAATTTTTTTATTTTTAAATTTCGTTGGAAAAAAATCATGAAATTTTAATTCTTCAAGAAAAAAATGTAATTTTGTCTTAGGAAAAAAAATAAAAACAAGTTTTTATGAGCTGGAAATTTTTTTGAGGGAGGGGAGAAAATTTCACTTTTTTTTCTTAAATCTGTTTGAAAAAAATTCAACTTCATGAGAAGAAAACCTGAATTTTTTATACCTACCTATAGGTAGAAATTCTCAATCTCTTTGAGATGGAATTTTATGGGAGGGGCAGCGATGTGTTGACTGGGTGTGTGGGGTTGTCTCAACCACCAGCAAAAGAAATTTTTGGGAAAATGTTATTTAGGTACGATAAAAAATTCTGAATTTTCTTGAGAAAAATAAACATCTCAAATTTTTTGCAGTGAAAACCTGACAGAAAATTTTTCAATTATTTTTTCAAAATTTTTCTTTCAAAATTTTGGTTTAAAAAATCTCCAAGTTTTGTTGAAATGCAATTTTCTTTAAATTTAAAGGTGAGTAGAAATTTCTTAGTTTTTTTAAAAAGAAATCTTATAATCTTAAAATAATTGCTTCTTTTAGGTGAAAAATTTTTAATTATTTTTTTTGAATTAATTTTTTTTTAATTTTTTGGAATTGGCGTGAAAAATCAACTTTTCTAAATGAAAAAAAAAAATAATAATTTGGTGATAAAAAATTTTCCAATTGGAAAAAGTCAATTTTTTGAAACAGAATATATCTTCAATTCTTGGGGATATACTTCAAATTTAATTGTTGTTTGTAAAAATTGATAAAAATAAATTAATTTCGTTTGTTCGTTCGTTCATTGTAGATAAAAATCCATAATTTTTTGAAGCAAAATACCTATAATCCTCAATTTTTTGAAGCAAAAGTCTTCAATTTTTTATAAAACAAAATATCCTCATTTTTTCTAGCAAAAAAATCCACAATTTTATTTTAGCAAAAAAAATCTACAGTTTTTTATAGCGAAAAAATCCTCCATTTTTTGGAGTGAAAGAAATTCTCACTTTTTTTAGCAGAAAAAAAAGTCCTCAATTTTTTGAAGCAAGCAAAGAAACCTTTACTCTTTTGAAAAAAAATCCTCATTTTTTGGGCCGAAACATCCTCAAATATTTAAATATAACGAAATTTTTTTTCAATTTTTTTAGACGAAAAAAGTTCTCATTTTTTTAAGATATACAATCTTCAATTTTTTGGAGCAAAAAAATCCTCATTAATTTATTTGAAACCAAAAAAATAATACCTATTTTTAGTAGCATAAGGAAATCCTTAATTTTTCAAAGTGAAAAAATGTTTGATGTTTTAGGGCGAAAAGATCCTTAACTCTTTGAAGAAAATTAATCCTCATTTTTTTAAAAGCAAAAAACATCCTCATTTTTTAGAGTAAATAATCCTCAATTTTTCTGGAGCAAAGCAATTTTCAATTTTTTGGAGTGATAAAAAAAATCCTCAATTTACTTAATTAAAGCGTAAATTTTTTGAAGCAAGAAAGTTCTCAATTTTTCACAGCAAAGAAATGAAATCTTATTGTTTTGGGATATGAAATCATTTATTCATTTTCACATCCATCATTTTTAAAATTTCAAGCCTTACGCCTTCTTCTCAAAAAAATAGAGCTAAATTAAATTTTAGAAAATTCAAAATTTCAAGACGTTGTTGATGTTGTTGATACTATGATCCATTTAATTATTAGGTATGGCAAAAGCAGTGTCGCATGTCGCTCTGAAACAACGAAACATCAACTTCAATTCCCAATTCATCAGTTCTTCATCTAAAATAAAATTTACCTAAATTAAACTTACTACTTCAAAAATCAAAATCGATTAAAAATCGTTCAAAAAATAAAAAAATATAAAAAAACTGCTATTTCCAAACAGTGTTGCCATTTTTATAGTAAAAAAGTTAAACGCAATGACTTTTTTTTTACATTATTGATTACAAACTGTACTGTATCACTTTCCACTTTGAGCTTTTTTGGCGGTTCGGTGAGGTGATGATTAGGCAATTAATTTTGCTTAATTAATTAAATTTTAAATTGTTCATGAATACAAGATGGAAAAACACTTCCTGTCTTTTGGAAACTATATTTTACGTGATTAACGTTAAGCTCATGATTGAGATGAAACTTTCATAGTCCAAGTTCTGCTTCGGTGTTTATTCGACGAAAAATTATGAAACTGCAACAAATACACCAGCTACGCATAAAGTAAGTTCATCATTTCCAATTTTCTACCATTATTACGTTGAACCATATTCTTAATTCTATTCTGTTTTCGTTCTACTCAGCGATACAGACGATCGTATTATGATGAAAGTACGACCTGCGAGAAGACTCTACAGTACACTCATTACACATCAACGTAAGTCAACGAAGCATCTCTAATTTGAAGATACTACGAAATGAGCAAAACGTTCTCATTTCCTTCGCATACATACATATGTCGACCGCACTCTCAGCACCGTATTTGTACATACGATTAGATGAAAATATGTGTAATTTCACCCTCTCATCACGTACCTACGACGAAATTTTGTCATATTTTACATTATCGGCCCTGGCCCTGGCATAACGTAAACGTCTCCAACAAGGTTACCGGAGAAGCATTCCGATATTACACTTACGAATCGACCTTGATGCTAAGAAAAATCTTCGAACAATAATTGAAAAAAACTGGTATATTTAAAAAGTTAAACGTATAGCTAGCTACAGCTGCCTTTATCTGCATCGGAAGATGGTTCGATTATGGGTGCGGGTACTTGATAGTATGGCCACGCGACTGAATCGCTCTTCTATAATCAAAACACCTGCTCGAAACATTGTCTAATTCGAGGTAAACTTATCCGACGTACGTACTTACATTCTGTTAAGTACATATTTCGAGGAAATTTTGTTACAGAAAAAATAAGATTTCGAGAATCGGCGGTATATGTTTTTGTTAAACCGTGCCTAATTTTTTGTACACTCTGTAAACGCCTCTCCATTAATCATCGCCATTTAGACGCGAACTGAAGCGTTCTTAATTAAAACGGAGGTTTTTTCTTTCAAACAACGATGTAATTTAAAGGTTAAAAAGAAGTCACTCGCAGTCTGTTTTCATATACCAACGAACCAAAGGTACAAAAAAGGCCACAAAAACACTCAAGCAGATGATGTGTATATTGCTACAGATACCAGCAGTGTACTGCAGACGAAGACGTGCAACCCTTTTTTTTGTTTTCTTTAGTGTAAAAAGTAACGTGTGTTTTCCTCGAGTTTTTTTTCCTCTCTCTCTCCGGTGTACTCCGCCTTCGCCTTGTTTTATGATATATTTTTTCGGTATTACTATCTAAAAATAAATTATTTATCAGTTGTAAATATTACGTGGAAAAGTAGAGGAGGGTTTGGTTAGCAATAATTCTTATATTTTGCAATCTATAGATACGTTTACGTTATGTCATTGTTTGATATATTGTTTACCTTTTTATCGCGATGGGCATAGTTGAGGTCGTTTAGTTTATTGTGGTTTGGTTTGATGAGGTGGTTAAAATGTTCGGAATTGTTTCAGGTTTCGATTTCGGTGTTCGATTAATTAGCTGTAGTAGAGTATGGCGATGAGTCGACGAGTATTTTTGGACGAATTTACCAAGATCCAGGTACGATTACACGTAGAGATGGAGAATTATTCTACGTAAGCAAGGATACGAGGCAGGGCTGCGGACTCGAATCTGTAACTGGAATCCAAAAACTACTAGAAATGAACTAGTGATTCGGCCAGGCTTGAACTCGGCCAATTTACTTGAAAAATTCCCAATAATCGGAACTGATAAGAACCCAAATTCAATTGGAATTTAGAACCTAAACCAAAATCAAATTCATGAAATCATTTCTAGTTATACTGGTTCTGTGTCTCATTCGCAGTTGTTATTCAAAATTGGAGGGGTGGGAGAGGCCCTATCGAATTTTTTGTAATAATCAAAATTAGTCCTCGGTCGTCAAGCTACAATTTTTGTTTGAAATTTTTTTCAATTTGACCCCTCTCTCACCACCAATTTTGCATAACACCCAGAAAGGTATACTAATTGAATATTGGAGAAGTGACAAAGTGAGGAAGGAAGGGACCAATTTTGAAAAAATTTTCAAACAAAAGTTGTAGCTCGAAGTCCCAGCAATAATTTTGGCTATTACGAAAATTTCGATTGCACCCCTCCCTCTCCTCCAATTCACATAATATCAGGTAGATACTTTTTCAAAATTAGGGGAGGGTCCAATTGAAAAAGTTTTCAAACAAAAGTTGTAGCTTGAAGTCCCAGCAATAATTTTTGGTATTACAAAAATTTTGATTCGACCCCTCCCTCTCCTCCAATTGCGCATAACATCAGGTAAATATCGTACTTTTGAAAATTAGGGGAGGGTCCAATTGAAAAAGTTTTCAAACAAAAGTTGTGGCTTGAAGTCCCAGCAATAATTTTGGCTATTAAAAAAATTTCGATTAGACCCCTTCCTCTCCTCCAATGGCAAATAACATCAGGTAAATACTTTTTCAAAATTAGGGGAGGGTCCAATTGAAAATTTTTTCAAACAAAAGTTCTAGATTAAAGTTCTAGAAGTAATTTTAGTTATTATAAAATTTTAGATTACACCCCTCCCTCCCCTCCAATTTTGAAAATCAAGTTTCTATGCAACATATAACATTGGACCTCACAAATTTTCGATTGAACCATGGCCGGCGTTAGCCAAGTTGCTCTCGTGCTCGAGCACCACATGAGATTTCTCACATGGTGCAGAGCACCAACTGAGAAATCCCGAACTGCGCAAAAAATTTAAACTCAATGTGTAAAAAATTTCACTCAATAAAAAAAATTATAATTTTTTTGGATTGGGGCCTTTTTAATTTTTTTTCAATTTTTTAAAATGAAATACTTAAGATTTTCCAATTTTTTAGGATAAAAAATTCCAAGTTTTTGGAATAAAATTTTTCATGTTCCTAATTTTTTTTTTTGAAATGAATAATTTTTCCACATTTTTTCAATATTATTTTTTTGGAAATAAAAAAATGACCTCTCAAATTTTTCTAGAAAATTTAAAATATTAATATGATGAGGTCGGGTGTAGAGCAAAATTGAAGAGAAATCGGGTAATAAAAATTTGAACGATTTTTGGGCATCGCGGATAATCGAAGTTCTACTTTATAGTGTATATGTGAAATTTCCCATGTATAAAAAGCTCTCCAAAAAAACTGGTCCTTTTTACATGGCAAAAATGAATTTTTTCCAAAAATGCGAATAATTGAAAAATTCGGAATTTTTTCATCATAACCTCTCAGAGTGAACCCGAATGATGTGAAAAAATTTTTTGTCAATTTTCCAATAGAGTTGAATTTTGGGAAAATGTAAAATTGCCCATTGAAAAATGAACTTTTTTCAAAAATAAAATGATTGAAAAATTCAGAATTTTTTCATCATAACCTCTCAGAATGGACCCAAATAGTAAGAAAAAAATTTGTTGAGCCATTTTTTCAAAAAAATTGAATATTACCTATGTGAAATTTTCCATGTAAAAAGCTTCGCGAAAAACCCAGCTCTTTTTACATGGCAAAAATCAAAAAAATGCGAATTATTGAAAAATTCAGAATTTTTTCATCATAATCTCTCAGATAGTGAACCCTAATGATAAGAAAAAAAATTTTGGCAATTTTTCCAATGAAATTGAATTTTGGGAAAATGTGAAATTGCATGCTCATCATTGGTCATTGCAAAATGAACTTTTTTTTTCAAAAATAGGAATAATTGAAAAATCATGAATTTTTTCGTCATAACCTCTCAGAATGGCCCCGAATAATAATAAAAAAAATTTTGAGCAATTTTTTCGAAGAAATTTAATAAGGTATGTGAAATTTCCCATGTAAGAAGCTCTGCAAAAAAACCGGTTCTTTTTTACATGGCAAAACTTAATTTTTTCCAAAAATGGGAATAATTGAAAAATTCTGAATTTTTCCATCATAACCTCTCAGAGTGAACCCGAATGATGAGAAAAAATTTTTTTGGCAATTTTTCCTATAAAGTTGAATTTTGGGAAAATGTAAAATTGCCCATTGTAAAATGAACTTTTTTCAAAAATAGGAATAATTTAAAAATCATGAATTTTTTTGTCATAACCTCTCAGAATGGACCCGAATAATGAGAGAAAAAAATTTTGGACAATTTTTTCAACGAAATTAAGTAAATATTATGAAGTATTTTTTTTGTTGAAAAAATTTACAACATTTTCACCCCTCCCCCCGCCAACACAATGTGAGCACCACTTGAGAAAATAATGATCCGCCGGCTATGGATTGAACCAATAACGAACTCGAACCGTATGCCTTTTCTGAGGAGTTTGAACCAGAAACTCAAAACGTTTCTTTCTAGTCCGCAGCCCTGATTTACGTGGTTACTAATCAATGAAGAAATACCTTTGTAGTTATATATTTTTATCCGGTAAATTAATGGTGATTTCAGAGGATGCAGTCGTTAGGAAATTTGCTATATCGAAATACCTCCGGTTACGTCGTCGGGCTTCGCATCTTGCACCTTGCCATTCCGGCGACGAATATTCCTACAAAGACGATCGAACTGACGCATAATCTAATCAAATTACTTCCTCCATGATTCAACACGTGTTTTGAAACGGTTTCGGATACGAAGAGAGCGAGCGAGCGAGCACAGATTTTTGGGAACCCATCGCCGAGGAATATTCAACCCCACTGAATCGGTGGCGAACGTGGAAACGGGTGCAGATTCCGGACGTGTACGATACCGTCGTACTCTTCACGTCCGGAAATACGATCCTCGATATAGCTGAATTATTCAATGAAAAACATACGAGAGTAGGTCTTTGAAAATTTAAGCCAGCTTCCTTTTAATTTATTCGCCGGCAGGTAGTTGGACTCGGTTTTAATGAACAGCTCCTCGCAAGACTTCATTCAAGGCGTTTGTATTTCAATAACTACGTATTAATTTCAGCGTTCATCGGTCTCCTGTGCTACTTACCTAAGCCACAGCTAGATAAAATTGTAACCAAATGCAGTGCTATCGAGAGGAAGGATATGGAATCTAAAAATTCTAATCTCCGCGGACTGGATCCTTATGTATACAGTTTCCATATCATGTAAGGTGGCGGTGGTAGGTGCAGTACCATATTTATATCCGGCGAGATAAAAAAAATGCTACCTCCAGGTGTGTAAATTTCATTGTAATAAAAATAGTACACGTTTTACAGGTTTTCCTCTCTCATCTAAGTGCTGCTTATCAAACATCGAGAACGAAAGGAAGAAGGCGTACGATAAGGAAATCTCATTCAGGATGCGCAGCGTGGTCTTAATAAACACACGTGCTGCACAAGACACGTGCAATTTTCAAGAGGAAAACCTCAGGCTCACCAAAGGGTAGGTTTTTTGAAAGATTTGGTTTTCTGATGATGACGACGATGATGATGCTGTACTGTACCATGAAGTAGTCTCCGAGGTGTACAATGATACTGTATGTTTCTGTCAACAGATGTCCCGGATAATTTGGACCGGCTTATTCCATATTCCGGAAGTAAGTGTCCGCGTTAGTTATGAAATAAGATGTGTACTTGGCGCCTCAGATGGCGAAAACATCTGGTATTTCAATGAAATGAATCGCACCTACGGTGGTTTAATTCCTGCATCGAGTCTTATGTCCTCTCTGTACGCGTATGATCGAACGGTGAACTACATAGTTGTAAGTGTTGGCATAATTGGGTTAACGTGTTTGAATGTCGTTTTTGTTCTGTTGTCCATGACGACGATGATTTTGACTTGGAGAGGTGTCAAGTAAACTTGGTCAGTGTTTGGGCCTACGTACGTAGCTGCGTACTTGATGGTGTCGTAGATATGATTTTGCGAATTTAATTGAAAGCGAGTCTAGTTGAGTTTATAGGGTTATCTGACGCGAAAGTGTTGTAATTATTTATGAAATGCACTATGGGTGAAATACGTAAAGATTTAAGACTGTAATCATTTACAAAGGATTCAAAAATAGACTATGGCCACTAGCTATATGATTGAGTGGGTGCTCGAGCATCCACGATTTTTGAGGTCCTGTATGAATGTGAGTCTGAGTGTATAACAAAATCTCAAAACAAAAAGGCAGGAATTCCAAAAGAATTTTTCAAAATGTTTTGTACCATGTTCAAAATTTCAATGATTTGCTAATTTTTTAAAAATTTCAAATTTTCATTGTCGAAAATAATTATCAAGTTTAAAATGGATCCAATTTCAGAAACTTATTGAAATTTGAAAATTACCCAATTTTGAAATTTAAAGATTTATTATGCGTTGAAAATATTCACCTACCAGTAAATTACCAATTTTTATCAAATATGTTAAATATTTGGCAACTTGTGAATTTTTATCAAATTTTTAAAATTTATCAAACTTTACAAAATTTGTCTTTTAATTTTTTTTTCAATGTAACTAAATCTTGAAAATTGATTCAACTTTAAAAACTCTTTGGGATAAAAAATTACCAAATTTTAATTTTTCGTCAGATTTTAACGTAAATTGTAATCCTTTTTTAATATTTGAAAATTTCACGGCGCGATTTATACCAAAATCTGATGAAAACATAGAATTTGGAAATTCTTTAAATTATGGTAATTTTTGAAGTTAGATCAATTTTTAAAATCCAGAATTTTATACTTACCTATTTTAAAAAATTCTTATTGAAACTAGTTTCGAAAATTTATCAATTTTTTAAACATCAACAAATTTCTTATTTTTATCAATTTTTTTTTAAATTATCAAATTTTGAAAAATTATTAAATTTTTAATTTTCACCCAATTTTGATTTTTTTTTTAATTTGGAATTTTTATCAAATTTCTAATGTTTTAAATTTCTTTGGAATTTTATTCGGTTGTAAAAATTTATTAAAATTTAAAAATTAAAAAGTTCGAGTTTTTATTGAATTTAGAAAATTTTCCAAATTTCAAAGAATTACAAAATACAAAAATATTAATAAACTTTCAAAATTGAAAAATTTATCAAACATTATATAGCAATCAATAGGTACTCACTAATCAATTTAAAAAATTGATTAATGTTTGCAAATTAATAAATTTTCAGTTTTCATCTAATTTTGAAAATTTTATATTGGTTTCCTAAATTTAAATTTTTCTTACTATATTTAAAGTAATTGTGAAAAATAACCTTTACTTTGAATTTAATTCTAAAAATTTATTAAAATCTGAAAATTTTAAAAATTCCAGTTTTTACTGAATTTAGAAAATTTTCCAAAGATTTACCTACCAAACTTTGTAATTTTTTCAATTTCGAAGATTTACCTACTAAAATAAATATCTACAAAAATATTCCCAAACTTTAAAAATGGATAAATTTATTTTTAATGTTATTACAAATTGTTTGAATAAATACCTACTTTATTTTAAATTTTCACCCATTTTTTTTAAATTTTGGATTTTTAATTAGTAGGTAAAGGTGTATTTAAAAAATTTAAATTTTCAAAAAAATTTGTCAATTTTTAAAAATTTAAAAATTTACTCAGAAGTAATTCAATTTCAAAAATTTGATAAAATTTAAAAATGACTAAAATTTTCATTTTTATTAATTTTTTTACTTTTACCAAAATTGAAAAACCTATAAAATATACTTAACTTGAAAAATGTTTCTCTTGTTTTGTCATTTTAGTGCACTAGTGCCTCACTAAAAAAAAAAGGTTTCAAACTTTGTTTTTTTTAATTTTTTAAAACACCAACCCCAAATCGCGAGTTGTTACCAAAATTTCTGTCAAACTTTAAAAAAATTGGCATTTTATTTAATTTTTTCATTTTTTATAATTTAGCTGGAGCTTAAAAACTCAGATTTTGAAAATTGTCCCAATTTCAAAAAATAATTGAAACCTGTACCTATTTACGAAAATTCCTATTTCGTCTAATTTTCAAATTTTGTATTTTTTTAAATTTTCAAAAATCTAGCAATTGAATTTTAAAATTTTTAAGAAATTTTAAAATTCAAAAATTTAATAAATTAATATTACCTATTCAATTTTAAAATTAAATTTTCACTGTATTTTAATTTTTTTTTTAATTTTTAATTTCTATCAAATTTTAAGAACTTGAGATTTCTTGGATTTATAAATTGTTGCCATTTTTCAAAATAATTGTAAAAATTGAACATTAAAAAAATTTATTCGAGTTCAAAAGTTTATTAAAATTTTAAAATTGCCAAAATTCCAATTTTATATCAAATTTTGAAGATTTTCCAATTTTTCTATTTTTTACGATAACTATACCTAGTACCTACCTACCTACCTACTTATTTCAAAAAAATTCCAATTTGCAAAGCTGTATTAAATTTGAAAATTTTTCAATTTTTAAAATTAAGGAAATTTATGAAACAACAAAAATGTATTCAATTTTGAAAGTTAATTAAAATATAAAAATTGATTATCAAAATTCCAATTTTTATTAAAATTAAAATTTTTACCAAATTTTAAAGTTTTACTGATTTTAAAAAATATTTTTAAATGAGAAAAATTCATTTTGCGATAACATTAAAAATGGATAAGTACGTAGGTACAGTTTTTAAAATTTATTAGCTAAGTAAGATTGAAAATGACTGAAATGAAATTTTTATTTTAAATCTCAAAGATTTCTTATAAATTAATGAAAAAACAATGCTTCCAATTTTTAAAATTATCAACATTTACTGTAGACTTTAAAAATTTATAAAACTTGAAAATTTGATCCATTTTAATCTAATTTTAAAATTTTTACCAATTTCTTGAAGTTCCTCTAAAATATAAAAATGTTTTTTCTTTTTAAAAAAAATGTAAATACCTACTTACTAAACATTGAAAATTTATACAACTTTGAAAATTCAACTCAGTTTGAAAATTATCTAATTTTCAACTTTCTTTTAATTTTAAAAATGTTTCCAATTTTCAAAATTTATTGTAAAACTTTATAAAGAAATTGAAAAATGATAAAATTTCGAGTGTTATCAGATTTTAATTATGGACACTATTTTTTTTTTAAATTTAGCAAATTTGAAAAATTGAATTACGAGTAATTTTAAAAATTTATTAAAACTTGTCAAAATATTTTCCCAATTTTTTCATTTTTTTCCAATTTTAAAGATTTACTAAATTTTAAAAATTATTAAAAATTCAATTTAAAAAATTTATTCAACTCTCAAATTTTTTTTGTTGAAATTTTTATCAAAAATTTTGAAAAATGCTACAAACTTTAATGATTGATGAAAAACACTTTGATGATTTATGATTTTGATTTATTTATTATCAAAGTTTTGAAAATGGTAAAAATTGGTTGCCACTAACGAGTTACAGAATACCTATATCAACTTTACCTTACCTACCTGGCATTCAAAAAATTTCTCATTGTTCAATTTTCGCTTGAATGACAAAGCTTCAAATTTGAAAATAAAACGGGATCTTGAGTAATTACTTTTGCAGTACCAACATAAGATCATTAGACTCTATGCTCAAGTGAGGAAAAATTTGAGCAATCGTAGATTAAAAATCTGCTACTGTTATGGATGAAAGAGTTATTAAGCTCTACTGTCGAAATCACTCATGAAACATAAAGGATGCAACTTCTCATACAGACCTTGGCGAAGCTTTGATTTCCAAACTCACGAATCAACTGCAAAGCTCTCTTGTTCAAATGGATTTCTTGGATCATGATGAACGAAACTAAACCTGGGTACAGCATGGCCAGGCACATGACCAATCCTCATTACGACGACGACGACGAAGACGACGCGATCATCGCAAATACGAAGACGACGTGCTGGGCTAAAATTTCGTACACACTTTTATGCGGTAGCTGTTTTCAAAGACGACCAAACTATAAGGTTATATCTGGGTAAGCACGATAGAAGACAGGCGGATGTACCCGTAAGCCTCCCTATTCGTTAATAATGTCCGGAAATCGCGATCTTATCCGTACGTTGCGAGGCTTAAGTATCCACTGTTGGATCGCAATATACACGACATGTACAGGAAAGAAGCCTTTGTGCTTCGCTGCTTTTTTTATGGTACACGACGCGCTGCGCCGTACTAAATAGCGAAGGATGATATTGTCGTTCAAAACCCTGTCGGGTTGTTGGGTCTGATGTGCTGTTTTTTTTTTTTTACTTCTTCATCTTCTCTATTCCAAGGTTATTCGTATGTTTTAATAAATAGGTTTCTTTGGAATGGATTCGCAGCCTAGATGGGTTTTATTAATGATTTTTATTAAATTAGGGGTTCAGGGAGAAATAATTTTTATTTCTTCTTTTTTTCCTTGTTCGATTATTAAAAGCCAAAAACGCCTCATTTATTTACAATTTTGGGCCCTGGGACAACTGTCCCAACAACCCTCCTCGTTAAGTGAAGGCCTGATGATTTGTATTTCCAGAAGCTTGATTTGATATGGTTCAAAAAGTAAAATTTGGATCAAGTCCAATTCTCTACATAGGTACTTGATATTCAAAATTGGAGGGGAGGGAGCGGTTCATTCAAAATTTTTGTGATAATCAAAGTCATTCCTTGAACTTCAAGCTACAACTTTTGTTTGAAACTTTTTTCCGTTGGACCCCTTCCTTCCCTCAGATTACGTATAACACTTCGTAGATGCTTATTCAAAATTAGAAGAGTGCAGAGGAGGGGTTCAGCTGAAATTTTTTTGAATAAATTGTAGATTGAGGTCCTAGAAATAATTTTGGTTATTATAAAAATTTCAATTAGACTACTCCCTCCCCTCTAATTTTGCACATTACGATTTTTGATACATATATTATTAAAAACTGTGAGAAGTAGGGATTCCATTGAAAAAAAATTCAAACAAAGTTTATAGCTTGAAGTCCTAGGAACAATTTTGATGATTATGAATATTTCGATCAGACCCCTCCTTCCCCTCCCATTTTGAATTAGTACCTACCTAGTACCTATTTAATATTGGACTTGGTAAAACAAACAAAAACGATTTACTTCCATATTGTGTGACTGGGAGAGCCGAGCGGGGGTTTCTATGATGAGAGTCAATCATTTTTTTGGTGACGCCACACCGCTGAAAAATTTTCACAACCTACAATTTTTAATTTCACAATTTTCTTCAAAAGACTAATTTTTCAAAAAAAAAAAAAAAATGGAGTAAAAAATCTTTGACTTTTTTAAAAAGATACCCCTCAACCCTCATTTTTGGTGAGAAAAAAATTCAATTTTTTGTTTAAATTAAAATAAAAATTTTCTTAAAATTAAATTTTTTTTCTCTTGTGTTGTAATAAAAATACTCTTTAAATTATCGTAGGAAAAAAATCTAAATTTATTTGGAGTAAGAAATCCCTAAATTTTGGAAGTAAAAAATCAACTTGAAAAAAATGCTAATTTTTTAAAGGAAAAAAAACTCAATTTTGTTCATATTTTGATTCTCATTCGTCTTATTATTTCATTTTATTTTTGAAATTAAAACGTTCATTTTTTGGAGGGGGAGAAGGGGATCTTTATAAATAAATAGAGAATTCTTTTTTTTCTAAAGTAAAAATCTATCAACTTTTATTTTGTGAAGTAGTTTTTTTTTTGGGGGGGGGGGGGATTATTAGAAAAAGATTTACTTTTAGACAAAAAAGAAATTCACGATTTTTGTTCCCAATTTTCTTTGAAAAAAAGAAGTCTTTCATTTTTTGGAAGTTGACGCAAAATGTTTTGTTTTGCAAAAGAAATCTTTTTTTTTTTTTTTGTTGAAAAAGACCCTTCAATTGTTTTTTTGGTAGGGGAGAAGGGTAAAAAATCTCTCTTGTTTGGGAAAAAATTCCTAAATTTTTTAGAGTAAAATTTTTTTAGCTTTTTGAAATGAATAAACTTCTCTTATTTCTTTGAAGAAACAAATCTTTCAACTTTTCGGAAAAATCTCTACTTACATTTTTTGAACTAAAAAAACTCTTCATTTTTATTCAGAAAAAATCTGTTTTTTGGGTGATAAATTTAAAAAAAATTAGAATGTCGTTTTTTAGTTTTTTTTTCTTTGGAGTAAAAAATTTTCTAATTTTTTTAGAGTAAAAAAATTTCTAATTTTTTTAGAGTAAAAAAATTTCTAATTTTTCTAGAGTAAAAAATTACTTGATTTTTTGGAGAAAAAATTCCTAAATTTTTCAACTTTTTGTATAAAAAACTTATCACTTTTTTGAAGAAAATCCTATTATTTTTCGTCTTATCCACTTAAAAAAATGAAATAAAATCTTTCAATTTTGTGGAAAAAATCTGCAATTTTTTCTAAAAGAAACTTAGCTTCGTTGAAGTAAAAAAATCTCTTAATTTTTTAAAGAATAAAAAATAATTTTAAAAATTGTTTTGGAGTAAAAATATCTTAATTTTTACGCGATTTATGCGAAAAAATCTGTTTTTTTTTTGTTTTTTTTGACGAAGAAATCTTTTACTTTTAGAGAAAAAATATATTCAGTTTTCGTCTCAATTTGTGAAGTAGATTTTTTTTGGAGATTTTTTTTCTCAGAAAAATTAATAATATAATAATTTCCATGGAAATGTAAAAATTTAAAAGTATAATCTGAAGAAATATCTAAAGACTAAAAGTCATAAAATTTCTAAAAAAAATTTCCAAGTTTCAGAATGTCTGACAAAATACCAGAATAAAATTGCAGAAAAATCGACCACCTGCTCAATCACCAATCTTCAAATTGCAAAAAAATCTCCTCCTCGAAACGATCTCCAATATCAAAAGAAGACTCATGCAATCAACGTCGACGCAACGTCGGCGATGAGAGAATTTTCCTCGCAACGCAAACGAAACCGAACCCATCTCGAGGATACAACTGGTTCGTACACCTTGATCTATCCAATGCACTACGTGAATATAGCAAATATTGTTCTCGCATAAAAGAGCACTTGACTGACTTCTAGTCCGATAAAAAAAAACACGCAAAAGACTTGCACAGGCGTTTTGTTGACACAAGAGAAGGAAAAAAAGAAAGAATACAATCCAAGCATACCACCCACTCCCCTAAAATGAATTCGACTTCCTTATTTTTCACTTCCTAGTATCTTTTTAAAACCGATTCGTGAGAATGTAACTACCCAGAGATTGTTTTACATTTGAAAAAAAAAACACAACAACCCTCCAGAAGAATACGCCGCCGACCGACCTACATATCGAGTCTGAAATGCATAAATAGTCGATCATTAATCTTGTACTTACCACGAGGTTGGAATTTCTGCTTAAAATTCTACACAGACTCGCTCATAATAATAAGAAATGGACCTTCGAGAGCGACGTTGCGCAATACAATATGTGTTACATGTGACAAAAGAAATGCCAAGAATAAAAGATACTCGAATAAAAGACCCACAGTCGATTGTCAAACTTCAGAGACGTTGCACTTTTACTATGTCGTCGGCCTTTTGTTCAATGCACCAATCGAGACTCCCTTTTACCTGCAAGATGAGTCGAACATGCAAAAAAAAAAAAAACTCGACCAGAGTTTTTTTTTCTTGCTACCTAAAAAATTGGACCTATTTTGGAGAAGAAAAAAAAAGTATACCAACGGTAGCTACGTTATTATAAAGAAAGAATGGCAGCATTTGCTCGCAGACGTGAGAAATATTCGTCCAAATGGTCATTGTATCCAACCACCGCCTAATACCGATTCAATGTCAAATATTTCCAAAATCTTGGAACGTTCGCGTCACGTAAATTTTCTCCTTTTACCATATTTAATTGTTCGATAATTCCGGTTCGAACCAGTTGTCGAGTTAATGTACCTAATGCAAGATGGTTTAATTGAATTTGAATAAGTAATTTTTTTTTTTCTTATTCGTTTCGTAGTCGATGATCTTTTATGGCAAATGAATAGCTCAGATGTGGAGAAAATTTTTCGATTGTTCGAATTTCACGTTCGACGTAATTCCTCTAAATTATTACTTGGATTAACTACAATGTTTCACATAGGTATACATTTTGGAATAAGCAAAGTGGTATAATACCGATGGAATAGCCGGATTGGATGTATTATAAAGACTTAGGAGAAAGGAAATTTAAGTGCTACATTATTGCCCATCCGAGAATGTACAGATTGATTAATCAAAACTTTCCGAGCATCGATGAGTCAGGCAAAATTAAAGTGTTTTTCTGATGCAAAAATTATCGTTATTTTTGGCGGCTTGAAATGTCAGATGGCTGCCCAAAAAGGGGCCACCCGAAGGGAAATGAAAAGACGAGACTGGCAGCAGATACTAACCGTTTATTGAGCAAGAGAAAAATCACTACAGAGAGAGAAAAAACCACAACGTAACATTACCACGGGCGAGCGAGAAGTGTCGAGCGCGCGAGAACAGTTGAGCGAGTCGAGAGAAAAAGTGAGGAGTCCGTAGTGCAGCCAGGTGGCTAAGCGAGGAAACTAACATGAAGGTGGATTAAAATTTGGTAAAATGGATATATTTATGTATTCATTGTAACTTACATAAGTTTGAAAGTATTGAAGGAAGAGTAATGAATTTTTATCAAATTTAATGCGTATTTGACAATTTTTCGAGACTTTTACAGGGCCTGATTTAGGATTTTTTGGAACTACATTTATTCTAAAATTTTTGGTTTGATAAGTTTTTGAAAAATGATAATTAATTAATATTTAAAAAGTGCATTTTCAGCTTCATTTCAAACGAAATTTTAAATTTGATCTCAAACAAAATTATTCTTTAAATACTTTTTTTTTGGTCATCCATATACCTACCTATGTAGGCATAAAATAATATGATTAAATTTAAAAATCATTTCCTTAGTAAAATTGAAAAAAACTATTAAATAACTTACGTTTTTAAAAAATTGTGTTCAAATAAAATGAAAAAATCATTTGAAAGAAATTTGAGAAATAAATATAAATGTTTTATCCAGTAAAAGATTTTTGATTAAACAAAATTTTGAAAAAATGATTTTGAAATAGAATTTAAATATTTACATTGAAAAAAAAAAAAATAATAATTGTCTTGTAAGAAATTTCTAAAAATATGTTAATAATTTTAAAAAATTTAAGAAATAAGTTCCAAAAAAAATTGACTTAAAATTTGAGAAAAAGATTTGTTGATAAACTTCAAAGGAATTTTTCAGAAGAAATTTAGAAAAAATCTAAAATGAAGAAAATATGAAATTTTTGAAAAATATGACAAAAAAATATAATTCGGTAAAAATTCTATGAAAAAACTTTTAAATAAAAAAAAATCATGTTTACCTACTTAAATTAAATTTTGTCAATTTTTTTCTAAAATGTTGATTTTAATTGGAATTTTAAAAAATGTGTTTAATAAAAATTGGAATTTTTTCACTTATAAAATTTTTAATAGAATTTTGGAAAAATTTAGGTAGGTATAAAGTTAGGTTGTAAATTTATAACAAAAAAATGATGTTGAACCAAATTTGATTTTTTTTTTGACTTTTTCAAAAAATTCTGAATTGTCAATTTTTCTATCAAGTTGATTTCCAATAAAATTGTGAAAAAAATGAATGTCAATTACAATTTTTTCAAAATGGGGAATTAATTTTTAAGAAAATATGAAGTTTGATGAAAATTTTGCAAAATCATGTTCTGAGTTTTCTAAAAATTGTTGAAAAAATGTAGGTATCCATTATCCAAATTAAATTTTTTCAAACTGTTTCAAAAAAAAAAAAATTAAATCTATTTTTAACTGTAGATGCACAAGTGCACAACTTTAATTTAAATTGCGTTCCAACATTTTAGGAATTTAAAACAATTAATTTTTTTAGGTAATGAAGTTTTAACACAATTCTTCTTGAAATTTTCCTTGTTAATAATTTTTTTTAAAAGACATGTTTTAATTTTTTTTTTTAAAACTATTTTTCTGATAATTTTTTTTGAAATTTGCTCTTTGCGAATTTTCAATAACATTTTTTTCAGAGATTTTTGGTGTCTCATTCTGCAAACGTTCAAAATAAAAATTGGAAATTTTTTCTCAAAGTGTTTTTGAAGTTCTTTTGTAGTTCGTGTTATCACTTGAAAAAAAAACTACGTACAATAAAGCAATAAAGCACAAAATGACTTTTTAGAGAGACGCAGAAATAAGTGACCTCTCTTTCTGCAAAGGTTTTGAATTAGAATTTGGATATTTTCAATTTTGGAATTATTCTAGGAAGCCTTTTTTTGTTTTTACGTTTCTGAAAATTCTGCAGGAATCAATTTTGAAAATGCTGTTTTTCAGTTATTTTACAAATTGTGTTTTAAAGAAAATTTACTAAAAAAATTTTGAATGAAATATGTGAAATAAAATTTTTGAATTTCCTAAATAAATTTTTTTTTTAAAGTTGCCCTTTGATTTTTTTTTTTTTGGTTTCAACGAAATTGAATACAATTTTTTTTAGCAAAACTTGTATAGAGATGTGTTTTAATTTTTTTTGAAATGTGTTTCAATCGAAATTATTTTTCTTAAATGCAATTTCTCATTTTTTGAAATTTACTGGAAATTAAATTTTTCTCAATATCAGAAAGGGTAGGATTTTGCATTGGACCAAATGATAGCCTAGCCTTTGCTATTGATTAAATTTAAATTGTTATTCTTTGAAATTAACTGAAAATAAAAATTTTCTCAATATTAATAAGGGTAGGATTTTGCATTGGACCAATGGTAGCCTTTGCCATTGATTAAATTCAAATTGTTAATTTTGTGAAATTTACTGAAAATAAAAATTTTCTCAAATTCAGTTAGGGTAGGATTTTGCATTGGACCAATGGTAGCCTTTGCCATTGATTAAATTCAAATTGTCAATTTTGTGAAATTTACTGAAAATAAAAATTTTCTCAAATTCAGTTAGGGTAGGATTTTGCATTGGACTAAATGGTAGTCTTTTTCATTGATCCAGTTCAGATTGTGATTTTTTTAAATTTACTGAAATTTTTTTTTCTCAAATTCAGTTAGGGTAGGATATTGCATTGCACCAAATGGTAGCCTTTGCTATTGATTAAATTCAATTTGTCATTTTTTGAAATTTGCTGGAAATAATTTTTTTTTCAAATTCAGTTAGGGTAGGATTCTGCATTGGACTAAACGGTAGCCTTTGCCATTGATTAAATTTAATTTGTCATTTTTTGAAATTTATTGAAAATAAAAATTTTCTCAAATTCAGTTAGGGTAGAATTTTGCATTGGATCAAAAGGTAGCCTTTGTCATTGATTAAATTCAAATCGTCATTTTTTGAAATTTACTGAAAATAAACATTTTCTCAAGTTCAGCCAGAGGAGGATTTTGCATGGGATCTTAGAGTAGCTTTTTTCATTAAATAAATGAAAATTTTATCAAGGTATTTTGAAAAATTGTTTTTTGAAAGAATTTATTTCAATAAAATTCATAAAAATATGTTTTTTACAACAACAAAAAAAGTGTTTAGCAAAATTTTGTAAACTTGTGTTTCAACAAAATTTCTAAAAAATAATCATATACTTATCTATGGATAAATTTTCCATTTTTTTTTTTTTTTTAATTTCATTTTATATGAAATATTTTTCAATGCAAAATAAAATGTTCTAAAAAAATGTAGGAGACATTTTTCGAAACCTCTAGTATATTAAACTTGAAATGCTTGCAAAAAAGTGCCTCCACCACGCACCCTCCAGACCCATCAACCTCCTATACAGGACTTACTTACCTGATCATAAAGTCCAACTATAATTCTCACACATACATTTCACTTGCTACAATTACGTGATTGAAATCTAATCAAATTATTAGACTTTCAAATATCACGAAACTCCATAAAAAATGCAGCGATTTAAGATAGTAAATACGATATTTTCGAATTTCCCTCGTCGGAATTCCAACGATTCTGGAATTATTTACATAGGTTCCTACGATTTCAAAGACAGAGAATTGGAGAAGAAAAAAGTAATTAATACCCAAATGAAGGCTGCTTCGGATCCACGGACATGGATAACTATGTATCTACCGAATACAAAAACGAACCAGAGGAAAGAAATCTATTCGTGATTTATGTATCGGTTGCGTTTTCGGTGAACATAATTATAGACAAGTGGAGAAGTAAATTCTCATATATGGGAGACTTTCGCGTCATTCGCTTGGATGTGTGAACGTCGACGAACAGATTTATTATACCTATAGATGTATAGATGTGAAGGCGCATACGGCATACACCAAAAAAGGAATCCGATTTAATTATATATGTGTCTCCGTATATAAGTATATGGAACAAAAGCGAGGGGGGCTGGTAATAAATATAAATCTGTTGGGCGAATGATACGTGCTTTATTGATTTTCAGGTCCCGAAGAAGGGTTAAAGGTGTACCTAGTGCATTTTCATCTGTTGATTGTGTACCTACTACGGTGGCCTTGGATCGAAATGTGCAAAAAATCCAAAATCAAGTGTCGGAATTGGAAAAGCTGCACCATTTGTCGAATATACGACGACGATCCTGTTTCGATATGCGGCATATGGTCTTTGTGACGTCCTTGTAAAGGATATTGAATTTTCGCCAAAAATACCCATACGCAGATTGCCCTTGCCCTTGCCCAGCCCTGCCAACCATTACGATGGCAGGATGAGGCTGGTGCGAAACAAAAATCAGAAGCACGTGCTACGTATAGTCTCGTGCCCGATGCTGCGAACACCGTCTGTTGATTTTGTACGATCCGGTGCCTAAGATGGATGTGGCGTGCGCCACAGCCAGACGCAGGCAGGCTTTTTTGATTTGAAAACTCGAGCGGCGGTTTTGGCTTTTGTTCGCAGCAGAAGAAATCTGTGCTGCGTGGTGCAGTGTGTCGGGTGCATCATGCATGTTGCACGGAGCGGAGGCTGCGAGAGGGGCAGGAAAGGACGCGGACGCGCGTTGCATCGGAAGGTGGATATGTGTTTTTGGTGAATCGCGTCGCAGTCGCACGTACGTATATGTATATGCAGCCCCGAAGGCAGGTGAGACCTGTTGATCCCGCGCGGCACGCGCCAGCTGCCAATACACTGAATAGACCAACAACAAGAGAGCTAGATCATCTGCAGCATCCGTATGGTGTTCGCGTATAGTATACGATTGTAGTATGGATGTAGGTATATACAGGATATGCCTATGCCTGTGCCTAGGCCTAGGCCCTGTGTAAATGTACCCGAGATCTATACGTCGAATGTCGAATACACGGTGACGCCGAGGAGACCGAGATACCGCACCGATGCCATCTGTACCCTAGTATATGTAAATCGTTTCTACCAGCACCCGCAGCACCTAGTTTTCCGCCACATCTTCCCAAACACGTCGTCTGCGTGCAGTGTACGTCCTCTCGACTCTCGAAAGTACTTTTCATCGTAATTAAAACCAATCTAAACGAATACATCTTCGTATCAAGCGGGTTTACCAGTATCAACTTTATTGACTTGTGCCAAGCAGGTGTATAAGACAACCGACAACCGAAGTCTACTCTAAATCTAGACCTGTGTGAGTAGCTCATTACCAATAATTAGCGAACGAAGAATGGACAAAATTGATACGAGTTTTCAGTGGCATGATTACATTGTTTTGTAGAGAGATCCTTTACCCCAGCCCCACAAAATCAATTTTAAGGATGAGAGGGGTGTCAAGTAATTGTGAATTTCAACACGTAAAAATACACAAAAATGCTTTATTTTTCAATTTAAGTAAGTGAATTTTAATGGTTCTTGAAAGGGAAGATTTAGTTAAAACTTTCGAGAATTTTTTCGTATAGGTAGGTTCAAGCGGAAAATTTCCAAAAAAATGTAAAAATTTTAAATTTTCTGGCAAAATAAGGAAATTTGAATTTCTTAATTGTTTTTTTTTTCAAAAGTTAAACTTTTTAGAAAAGTTTCAAAATTTGAAATTTTTGAGAAATTTTCAAAAGTTTGGTTTTTGAGAACTTTTTAACAGTTCATTGTTCTGAAAATTGTTAAAAAGACAAATTTTCAACAAAAAAAATTCAAAAATTTGAATTTCCCAAAAAAATGTTGAACTTGATTTTTTTAAAGTTGAATTTTTTGAAAAAATTTTAAAAGTCGAATTTTTTGAAAAAATTTTAAAAGTTGAAGTTTTTGAAAAAAATTCAAAAGTTAAATTTTTTGAAAAAGTTTTAAAATTTGAATTTTTTTTTGAAAAATTTTCAAAGTTTAATTTTTGAGAAATTTTTAACAGTTTGTTCTAAAAATTGTTAAAAAGACAAAAAAAATCAAAAATTTGAATTTCCTAAAAAAAATGTTGAAACTTGATTTTTTCAAAGTTGAATTTTCTAAAAAAAATTCAAAAGTTGAATTTTTTGAAAAAAAGTTTTAAAAATTAAATTTTTTGAATTTTTTTCAAAAATTTTGTTTTTGAGAAATTTTTAGCAGTTTATTGTGTTCTAAAATTTGTTGAAAAGACTTTTCAAAAAAAAAATCAAAAATTTGAATTTCTTTTAAAAAAATGTTAAAACTTGATTTTTTCAAAGTTGAATTTTCTAAAAAAATTTCAAAAGTTGAATTTTTTGGAAAATTTTCAAAAGTTGAAATTTTTAAAAAAGTTTTAAAAATTAAATTTTTTGAATTTTTTTCAAAAATTTTGTTTTTGAGAAATTTTTAGCAGTTTATTGTGGTCTAAAATTTGTTGAAAAGACTTTTCAAAAAAAAAATCAAAAATTTGAATTTCTTTTAAAAAAAATGTTGAAACTTGATTTTTTCAAAGTTGAATTTTCTAAAAAAAATTCAAAAGTTGAATTTTTTGAAAAAAAGTTTTAAAAATTAAATTTTTTGAATTTTTTTCAAAAATTTTGTTTTTGAGAAATTTTTAGCAGTTTATTGTGTTCTAAAATTTGTTGAAAAGACTTTTCAAAAAAAAAATCAAAAATTTGAATTTCTTTTAAAAAAATGTTAAAACTTGATTTTTTCAAAGTTGAATTTTCTAAAAAAATTTCAAAAGTTGAATTTTTTGGAAAATTTTCAAAAGTTGAAATTTTTAAAAAAGTTTTAAAAATTAAATTTTTTGAATTTTTTTCAAAAATTTTGTTTTTGAGAAATTTTTAGCAGTTTATTGTGGTCTAAAATTTGTTGAAAAGACTTTTCAAAAAAAAAATCAAAAATTTGAATTTCTTTTAAAAAAAATGTTGAAACTTGATTTTTTCAAAGTTGAATTTTCTAAAAAAATTTCAAAAGTTGAATTTTTTGGAAAATTTTCAAAAGTTGAAATTTTAAAAAAAGTTTTAAAAATTAAATTTTTTGAATTTTTTTCAAAAATTTTGTTTTTGAGAAATTTTTAGCAGTTTATTGTGTTCTAAAATTTGTTGAAAAGACTTCAAAAAAAAAAAAAAAAAATCAAAAATTTGAATTTCTTTTTAAAAAATGTTGAAACTGGATTTTTTTCAAAGTTGAATTTTTTGAAAAATTTTCAACAGTTAAACTCTCAAAAAAAAACGTATTTTGATTTTTTGATTTTTTTTTTTACATTTTATATTCTTAGAATAATTGTTGAAAAAGTAAAATTTCATTGTCTAATAATTTGGCAAGTTGAATTTTCAAAACTTTTTTAGATAATCAAAATTTATAAAAATTCTTTGAAGGTTGAATTTCACGAAAAATTTTCAACGCCTGAACTTACAATTTACAAAAAAAATCGAAACTTGAATTTTCAAAAAAAAAGTACCTAATATATACCTATTTAAGTACCTATACCATACCTATGTATACAAGTTAAATTTCATGAGAGATGAATTTTCCAAGAATTAAGTATTCAAAAAGAAAATTTCCTAAATAAATTTCAAAAATTAGAATTTTTTAAAAAATTATTTTTTTAAAATTGAATTTTTTGAGGATTTTTCTGACTGTTGAATTTTCAAGAAAAAAGAAATGTTCGAAAATAGGCTCCTTCTCTTCTCGAGGTATCCGCCATCGAAGTTGAAGCGAGAATAACGCAGCCCTTAAATTAAATTTTAAATTCAAAATAGTGCCAAAACATTCTACTCCCATTGTGCAAATTTGTACCATTCTCTATCCCGAGTTATGAGGAGGTGGGTCTGTCTCCAAGTTGGAATTTGAAGTCGAAAATATAGTGTCAAAAATTGTTCTCCAATTGTGCATTTGTGCCGTAAAACGCGTTCCCCAACCCTGTTTTTGCTACTCTGCATGACGAGATATGAGGTGGTGGGTCAGTCCCCATTTCAAAAAAATTCCAATTCTTACTTATCTTTTTGGATTTTCAACAAAAAAAAAAAGAAGAAAGAATGGTTATCGAAGAATTGCCTTTGAAAAATTCAAAGATATTCTCATGTGAAAAATCTTTTTAAAATTTTAAGCCTGATCTTTCAAAAAAAAAAAAAAAAAAAAATTTCAAGTGCAGCATCAAAAATGCCTCTAAGTATCTTTTTTGTTTTTTTTTAAATTTTGTATACCTAGGTCCTAGGTATTTTTTTCAAATTTGCAAAATAAATTTTTATTACAAAATTTGCCCAAAAATGACATTTTTTGAAAAATTAAAATTCACTGAGATATTAGTTGGGTAATACATTTTTTTTCTGAAAATTCAAAAATTTCCACAAAAATGATGAATGTTTTTTCAAAATTATTATTTAAGCTACTACAGTTGTGGGGTTGAATTATACGAAAAAATTGCCAAATCTGCTAGAATTGAAAATATCGATTCCAAAAATTATTTATAAATTCAAACTTTCTAAAAATTTATGAATTTTTTCTCGAAATTATTATTGCGGAAGCCCTACGGTTGTAGGATTAAACAAATCTGATAAAAGTTGAAAAAATTGGTTCAGTGACAAATGCTCAAATCGAAAATGCAAATTTCTCTAATTTCCCCAAAATTTAAGAATATTACTCCAGAGGTCCTACGTCAAATGTATCTACTATTCTTCAAAAAAATGATATATTTTTCCTCAAAAAATTCATAAGTATTTTTTCCATTATAAAAAACAAACATCTTTTTTACTCTCGGTTTTTTTCAATTTTTTTAAATTTCATCGTTGGGAAAATTTTTATTTTTATTTTTTTTGAAATTATTTGAAAAAACTTTCTATTCACTTTGATAATTTAAAAAAGTGATTGAATAAATACTTTTGTCTCAAAAATACTTATAATATATTTTAAAAAATTTCTCGACTTTTTTATAAAAGTTAAATAATTTAAAAATTTATAGGCGAAAATTCTTTCCAACGAACGTTTTAAAAAAGAAATCATAAAAATGTAGTTTGTTTGAAGAGAAAAAAGATAAAAGAAGTAGGTTCACCCTCATAAACTTTTTTCAAGAAAAAATTCATCTTGTAAAATGAAAAATCATTTAAGAAGGAAAAAAAATGTGAAGCACAACTTATGGCTAAAGATGTACTAAAAAGGTAATTAATTATTAAGTAACTAAGTAAAAATAATTGGTTTTAGTAAAAAAAAAAAAAAAAAAAAATTAAAAAAACATGAAAAAGAACTGATTTTTTTTTTTAGAAAAAAATCCTCAAGTAAAAAGTTCTTGAAGAAAATTAAGTACCAAAAAAAATTGTAGAAAAGAGGAGTGAAGAAATTATTAACAAATAATTGAGGAGTGATATGTAAAAACGGGCTCCGTTCCATAAGAATTACATAGGAAGGAGGCCGTTTTTACATATCACTCCTCAATTACTTATAGGTACGCGTACTTTTGAAATATTCTTCCAGAAAAAATACAACTTTTCTTTACAACACTTTTTTTTTAAATTCCAAAAAAAAAAAAATTAAAAAATGGATGATAAAAATTAAAAAAAAATTTATTTCAAGAAAATTTTTTCCCGGCTAAGTAAATGAGCAAAAAAAATATTTAAATTTAAACGATCAAACGATTTGATCTACGATGAGAAATTTAGAATACCAGTCCGTTAGGTTAGTTGTATGGGACATGTTTTTTTTTTTTTTTTTTTTTTTTTTTATAATAAAAACATGTGTATTTATGTAGAAAGTGTAGATTTATACAAAATCAAATCTCTTTCGCTTTGAATAAACGAATCATACGATAACATACTTGGCGAAAAACTCTATCTAATCAGGAATCAGTAATCATAAAGATTATTCATACAAAATTCGTCCTCGATTATCATACTTAGATTTGAAAAAACCTAAAATAAAGTCACCAAATCGGCAGGTGATACAATATATCGTACTTATCTAGTATGTTATGTTTCACTAAAGAGTAAAGACGTACGCTGGTAGTTCGTGCGCACTATTAAATACACATTATATTTAAAATAGGTAATCACCTAGGCTGGTATATATTACAGCACACATTTACACCAATAATTTTTTTTTTTAAATCAAACAATTTGAAAAGCTGCGTATGTTTAATACATTCGAAATCATCGCACTGCTTCCTATACTTGGATCTATAATTACCCGTATTTAGCACGAGCCTTTTGGAGATGGAAACCCGCTTTTTTGTTATTAGAATCGGCATGTGTCGCGGCTAATTAATAAAACGTCGATGTGCTAGCTGAAAGACGATTTTCTAGGAGTAATTTACATTGGAAAACAGACGATAAGTTCGCTCAGTTTGCTGCTTTTCATATTACTAATTGGGTCACAGGTACTTACTTGTGTACCTAGGTATTTCTATCTATACCAAAGGTGTATAAAGCTGCTGGTATTCGTCATCTTGTCTTAATATGGAGACGGTTTTCTTTTCACCTTTTTTTTTCTTTCACCAGTTTCTTGAATTTTGGAATATCTATAATATGCTAAGTACATCGACATCGACATATACCAATCAGCCGTACAATGTATATTTTTTATGACTGCAACAAGTCAGGTTACCGGTCGAATGTATCAGGTTACTCGTATCTTTTTTTCTTTTCTTTTTTTTTTTACTAAAGAGCAGTTGGTTTGTTGGATTAATTTGTGTATGGGGTCGTTAAAGTTTTAAGCTGGTGTGAAGGTGTTATTGTTTTTTTGTGAAAAAAATCATCGTGGTCAGGTGCGATTTTTTTTAACGAGGAAGATGTTGGTTTTGGGATGCCTGTTCTGAAATATTGCAAAATTTTCTCAAAATTATTTAAATGTGTATTTTTTTCCTAAAAAAATATTTAAAAAAATTTAAATTCCTTAATGTTTTTAAATTATTTCTATACAAATGCTGGATATTTTGAAGACATTTGTTTGGAACCCCTGAAATCAACGTTTATTCGGAAGCACTTAAAAATTGTTTTAAACTAAAATTAAATTTTTTGTGAAATTTTTTAAAATACCTATTGTCTGAAAGCAATTTTTTCAAATTTTGATTACAAACAATTTTTTAAAAACTGCCCAGTGATCTTTTTTTTTTACTAGGTATTAAATAATGCCGAGGAAAAGAATCGTTTTTTCAAATTTTACAGATTTTTTTTTTTCAAACATTTTATAGGTATGTAAAATACTTGAAATAAAATAATTCTGATATGAAAGCATTAAAATATTTTTTATTCAAAATTTGTTTTAAATTTTGAAAAATCTAAAACCATTCAACTATACGTATAATTGCATTTTCTAAAAGGTCAGACCTCAATTAATTTTGAATATTGTCCAAAAACAAATTTTTTAGATTTATTTTTGAAAAATTTCTGAAAGCGTCTTCAATTTTCTTGAAACTCTGTCTAAAAACTTTTTTTTCAATACCTATTTGTTTTAAATAATTGAATTTTGCATAAAATTAAAAAAATCTACCTATTAATACTTAATTTGTTTTTCAAATTAAAAAAAATATATTTATTTTAAAATTTTTTAAATAAAAGAAATAATTTTATGTGTTTAACAAAAATTAATTAGAATTTTTGTATTTTGTAAAACATTGCCTAAAAACATTTTTTTTTTCAAAATTTCTTTTAATTGAATTTTGTTTAAATTTTCAATAATTATCTGAAAACATCATCTATAATAATTTGTTTCTTAAATTTTCTGAAAACAATTTTTTCAAAAATTTCTTTTACACTGAACTTTGTACAAATTTTTCACAGTTATCTGAAACTTTCATCTGTTCAAAAATTTTCAGGTATCCCAAGTTTTACCTTGCAGCGATTTTATTTTGAAAAATATGTTTCAGTAAATTGAATTATTGGCAATTGGAATTTGCAAAAATTAAAAAAAAAAGTTATGTCACTACGATCGTAGGTATTAAAAAGAAAATGTTATGAATTTAATTTTGTAGTTTTTTTCTCGACGTTTGTTTAAGAGTAATTTCTTTAAAAATTTCCTCCAAAAATAATGCTCGTACCTGTTGTTAATTTTTTTTTAAATTTTGTGTCAACTTTTTGAGAAAATTTTTCAAGTGGTATTTGATTTATTTTTTTTCAAATATTGTTCAAAAATAAATATTCATTTTGAAATTTTTTCAAATTCTTCCAAAATGTAGGTGTTTTCCTCACTCAAATCTTGAATTCATTTGGTGAGATCGAATATTAGGTACTTCAATTTTCTCATAGGCCCTTTCTACCCCCCCCCCCCCCCCCACCACACCATAAACCCCTCAAAATTTTGACAACAATTGATTATCATTTCTGATATTTTTGATTATGCTGAATTAAAATATTCGCTCTTTTTTGATTTGAGCCTCCAAGCCCCCTAGCCCTCAACCTATGAAATAAACCTAGTAAAAGGCTTTGGAGACCCCAATTTAAAAAGTAGCCTAAGTGATTATTCGATTTCAACACCATCAAGTTGTGCGTTTATTTTTATTGTTTTTGAAAATTTTCATTTTTTTTCAAAATTTGTTTCAACTTGGGAAAAAATTCCCCAAACTTAAAATTTTACAGCTTAAAAAAATTGACCAATTCTTTCTGACTGTCGAAATCAATTTTTTAAGTGTTGTCTGAAAATTATTTTTCAAATGTAAAAAAAATGTCTAAACAATTTTTTTTAAATTCCATTTATTTACCTATGTATTTATTATTATTTTCTTTGAAAATTCGTAAAAAATATTTTTAATTTCTTTTAAAACTCTATTTTAACTTGAAAAAAATTTTTTGCATATTTTTTGATGTGTCTAAAAACAGTAAAAACTTTTTATTTTCAAAATTGTTGAAACTGAATTTTGTACCTATTTATAAATTTTTTTAAATTCTGAAAGCACCGATTTTTCAATATTGTTTAAAAACAATTTTTTTTAAATTTTGTGTCAAATTTTTTCACAAATTTTCTTCCAACTAAAAGAAATTTTATTCATATTATTTGCTTACTGCAGTTTATTTGATTTTTTAAAATTTTGGTGCAGTAGCGATTTTTCTAAATGTTCTCCAAAAATAATAACAAAATAATTCAAAAGTAATTTTTAAAAGTTTTTTCCAAATTTCATCTTCAAGCAATTTTTAAAAAATATTATAAAACCCATTTTTTTCAAATTGAAAAAAAATCAAATATCAAGTGTTCTGTTTTGTAGGTATAATAATATTATATTTTTTAAAACTTCATTTTCAAAGTTTTATTTTTCAATGTTGAACAATAACTTTTTTTCAAATTTCTTATTTCTGTCTAGGTATAAAAGTTTTTTTTTTTTTTTTTTTTTTTGTAATTTTGTCCTAAAGCAATATTTCAAATTTTGTTGATTTTTTTTTCAAAAATATTCGTAAGTTCCTAGGTTTCAATTTCATCAATTTAGGCATTTTAAAATATTATTTTCAGTATAAAAACGGGAATTAATTCAATTGGTTAAACAAAAAAGAAAGAAAAAGCTATAGGAACCACGATGAATGGACACCGCACTTACTTGTTGTCGTACCTGAAACTAAATACTTCTTGCAAGCTGTTCGTCTTCCTGCAACTGTTGCGCGCTAATATTGCACCTCTCGTAGCACGGCGACTAGTTAGGTTCTCATAAGAAGATTTTTGGTCGATGATAAATGCTATCTTTCGTAGGGGTTTACATACATACTCTCTATGTAAAGGGTATCAACAGGATCCGTTAGAACCAGTACCTGCACACCCGGTTACCGGAAGGAAGTTGCAGTTTTTTTTTTCATTTCGAGAATCCGATTTCAAAGTTGATTTCGGTAGTTTATTAACACGTGATAGATTTCGAGGTTTTTGACCCTATATACGAAAATATCGATTCGGAAAACAAAAAATTAAAAAATTCTATCTTAAATCACATTTCTTGTACTTACGTATTTTATAATATTTACGTTGTTTTTGTGTTTGCAGCCCAGAACGTGTAATTATTGCAGCACGAGCGTCATCCGACCATGAACGTTGAACATCGAAAATGTGTAAGTTTTGTTCTTACGTACTATACTTACTTACGATTTAGTATACATGATGGTTTAAAAAAAAGAAAATATGCCAATGTGAAAAAAGCTACGTATAGAGTATGGGTTTCCATATATAGGAGAATGTATTTCAACGCTTTGTCTCACGACATCGTCATATCCCTAGCACCTTGACAAGCAGCAAAAAAACACTTCGGGGTTGTTTATCATAAAAGAAGGGCGAAAACAGCAAGTTGCAGACACCCCATTTGACTGTTGTAGACGTTGAAGGTGCTATACGTGTATTTAAAAAACCGCTTATTTTTAATCCAATATAATAATTTTTTTGACTAGCACCCTCCCATGTATCGTTTATATGAAATATGTCGGCGTAATGAGCTAAAAATAGATATATTCGTCCATGTGTGATATATTTTTAAAAATATTTCGGAAATTGAAAAACATTAGTGGCAGGATTTTTAATGAAGATGAAATCTTCTATTTTTTAGAAATCAGTTATTAAAAAAAAAAAAAAAAAAAAAAATTAAAACTCCATTTTTTAAACAAATTTTAAAAACTCGTTTTATTGAAAAACTTGATTTTTAAATGAGAAAAATATAAGGAAAAAAACGCGTAGCAGTCAAGATGCTACTCTCGAGCCAAATTTTTTTTTCTAGTTAGTGTACTCCTTTAAAAACGTTTTCATTTATGGTATTTCAGTTTCAATATCAGTTTTAACTTCAAATTCAGTTTAAAGATGCCAGGTTTTTGTCTTCAGCTTTAGTTCCTGTCTGCATTGAAGATGTAGTCTTCAGATGGGGGCATCGCCCCCCACCCCCGTTGAGGGCTTCCCCCCACCCCTCGTCACGTTCAGCTCTTTAGATGGGGGCCAACACACCAAAAAATTCATCGATGTTGCTCCCCAGCCCCCCACCCCCGTTGAGGGCTTCCCCCCACCCCTCGTCACGTTCAGCTCTTTAGATGGGGGCCAACACACCAAAAAATTCATCGATGTTGCTCCCCATGCATGTAAACAAAACTATCAAACTAGACGTTAGTCATTAAAACTACGTTGTATAATAGTAATGGTAATTGGATGCAAGTAGGTATTTCCCGAGCAGCACAATCGACAAATTATCGAAATAAAAAATCGACAGAATATCGAATTCGATAAAGTGTCGCGTTAGTTCCGCCTAAATCGTGAAATTATCTTTCGATATATAGATAGATTATCGACGAATTATAGTTAGCAAAAATTTCGAGATTATAGTAAGATATTTTATCGATAATATATCTATAATATCGAAAGATAAATTCACGATTTAGGCGGAACTTTTACGACACTTTATCGAATTCGATATTCTGTCGATTTTTTATCGATTTTTTATTCCGATTTTTCGTCTTTTACTAGCTTTTTTCTATAATTAAAAATCATTAATTAGCATAATTAATACATTAAACTATGCCTAAACACATTATTCATGTTACGGTAAGAGGATCATTTCAGAAAAAGTCAAAAAAAAATTATAAAAAATCTGCCACCCGTGGGGCTTGAACCATCTACTTCCTGCATGGTAATCCTCTTCCTTAACCACTATGCCATACCTTATCGTTGAGGAATTAGCAATAAAAGGCTTATAATAGGCAGTTTAGTACTTCCAGACGTGTTGGACTTGGAAGAATTTTCATCAATTTGGAAATAATTTCAAATATCGTCACAAAATCGTTGAAAAATCGTTCGACAAATTTCAGATTATTTGTCGATAATATAGTTTCAAATATCGTCATAAAATCGTTGAAAAATCGAATTCGAGAAATTTCAGATTACGTGTCGATAATAAAGTTTTAAATATCTTCACAAAATCGTTAAAAAATCGAATTCGAGAAATTTCAGATTATTTGTCGATAATATAGTTTTAAATATCGTCACAAAATCGTTAAAAAATCGAAATCGAGAAATTTCATATTACGTGTCGATAATATAGTTTCAAATATCTTCACGCAATCGTTAGAAAATCGAATTCGAGAAGTTGCATATTATGTGTCGATAATATAGTTTCAAATATCTTTACAAAATCGGTAAAAAGTCGGATTCGATAAATTTAATATAATTTGTCGATAATATAGTTTGAAATGTCGTCAAAAAATCGGTAAAATATCGAAGTCGAGAAATTTCATATAATCTGTCGATAATATAGTTTTAAATATCTTTACAAAATCGTTAAAAAATCGAATTCGATAAATTTAATATTCTTTGTCGATAATGTAGTTTCAAATATCTGCACAAAATCGGTGGAAAATCGGAATCGATAAATTTAATATTCTTTGTCGATAGTATCGTTGACGAATATCGTCATAAAATCTTAATAATATCGAATTCGATAGTTTTTATATTTTTTGCCTATGAAGTTGTACCGATAAATCTTTATAATATCGTGAGAACATCTATAGATTTTCAAACGATTTTTTATCGATACGTTACATCTTCCGATATTATCGATCGAGTGTGCCGCTCGGGTTTATTTCATTTCCATATTTTTTTTAAATCATTTTTTTCCCCTTTCAATTCATGACTCTCAACAAAAACGTAATAATAAAGATAGGTTCGTCATTATTGATGTCTATTATCACCAAGTGTTTCCAATTCAAACTTTGATGAGTCACTTCCATTGGTACAAATTTAAAACTGCGTCACATTGAACCCCCTTTACAGCTCCCCACAGAAATAAGCTGCCCACAATTTTGAGACTAGAGGGTCGAAATCCCCAAAAAGCACATAAGTGACCCCAATCAACCTTAATTACCCCATTTAGGTCTTCAAAATCATCTAGTTTGATCAGAACGCTGTTCAATGCACTAAAAAAGCAAATTGAAACCTGTCCAATGTGAAAATATCAAGCTGATTTCCACTTTTTGGGTTCTACAAAGGGGTGGGGATGACCTGGAAAGCTGTAATTTGTATATGTTGTAGGTAATGTTAGTGTGATTCGTTAGAGCTAATTCCGCAAAAATTTCCTCATTTAGAGGCTCCCTCACAACTCCCCCCCAAAAAAGGGTAATCTCAAATTTGAGCTTCAAAAGTCAAAAACCCCAAAACGCACATCTGTGACCTATACTGACTCCGCATAAAAAATTTTGACCTCCTAGGTCGTTTGATTTGGGCTGTAGGCTGATCAACACACCAAAAAAGGGGGTTAAAAAGTGAAAATTTCTGATTTTTGACCCTGTACGGGGGTCAAATGATGCTCAAAAGTCAAAAACCCCAAAAGGCACATACTACATCCCAAATTTCGACCTTTTAGGTCTTTTGGTTTGGGCTGTAGGCTGTTCAACGCATCAGAAAAGACAGGTTAAAACTTGAAAAATATTGATTTTTGACCCTGTATCAAGGTCAAAAGGGGTCCAAAGGTCAAAACCTACAAAAAGCACATCAGCGGAACGAACCCAAACTACTATGAAATTTTGGACTCCCTACCCCCATTTGAGGGAGCTGTAGCCTGATCAACTTGAAAAAATGACCCAAAAATCCACTTTTTGGCCCCTAAAATGGGGTGGGGATGACTTGGAAAGCTGAAATTTGAATACAGTAAAGACAATATGAGTCACTATTGTTGGTAAAAATTTCAGTGTTTTGTCACATTGGGGCCGCTTTAGAGCCGCCCACAAAAAAGGGGCCACCCCCCAATTTTGGGGCTCAAGGATCAAAAATCCCAAAAGGCACCTCAGTGACCCTTACCCATCATAAATACCAAATTTTGGCCTCCAAGGTCATTTGGTTTGGGCTGCAGGCTGATCAACCTACCGGGAAGTGGGAAAAAGCGGGAAAAAACGTGAAAATCTTGATTTTTGACCCTGGACAAGGGTCAAAGGGGGCCCAAAAGTTGAAACCTACAAAAGGCACATCAGGGGCACAAACTTGATCTATGATGAAAACGTTTTTTTAACCCTAACACTGTACTTAGGGCTTCTCGAGTAATAATTATGAGAAAAATTTCATCAATTGATTAGGTAATAGTAATTTGAATTTACTCGTATGAGTCAAAAAAAATTTTAAATCAATTTTTTTTCTTGATTCCAGCAGATTTGGCAATTTTTTCGTTTTTTCCAAACCCTACAAGTGTAGGGTTTCTCGAGTAATAATTTTGAGAAAAATTTCACCAATTTTATGGAAATTTGAATTTATGAGTCGAAAATTTTTGTTTGATTAATTCTTGTTTAATTTCCGCGGATTTGGCAATTTTTTTTTCAATTTTAGCAGTTTTGGCAGTTTTTTTCGTTTTTTCCTCACCCTACAACTGTAGGATTTCTCAAGTTGAAATTTCGAAAAAAATTCATCAGTTTTGTAGAAATTTGAATTCACGAGTCCAAAAATTTTCTTTAATCAATTTTTGTTTAATTCCAGCGAATTTTGCAATTTTAATAGTTTTCGTTTTTTTTTCATCTTTACAACTGTATGGTTTCTCGAATAATAATTTTTAGAAAATTCTATCAATTTCAATATAAGAGGTATATGATTCAATTCAATAATTTAATTTAGCTAGTAAAATTAATTTTCATAAATTTAAAGTAAATTCAGAAAGAAAAATTCCAGAACCTATAAATTGACATATTTTTCCAATTTTTTGTAATTTTCCCACTTTTTTGAATGTTTTACCTATTCTAATTTTTTTTTAAATCAGAAATCTTTCATACTGTATCATTTCGTTTAATAAAAATAATTTTTAAAGCATTAAAAAATTATTTCATTTCAATATTTTTCTCGAAACTTATTTAATGACTCAATGATGATTCATCATTTTGAAACTTTTCAACAAACACTGGAGAAAAAAATTGAAAGAGGTTGAAAAAAAATGAACTATTCTAATACTCAATAAATGGCCAAAAATATTAATTTTTTTGTGTAATATTTCAAATGCCTACACTACAGCTGACATGATGGCACATATTCGATGCTTTTTGTTTGACATTAGAGTGAAAAATGAAATAAAATAGAGATCTCTAATTATTCATGACAAAAAACCCCAGCAAAAGGTAAAAATGCCCAAAGCATTTAAAAAAATCTCAACATACCTGTACTAAAATTGACAAAATAGTAGGCCTATATAACTGATTAAAATCGGAGCTATAATTTGCCATACAATTAGTATACCTCACAGTGGCACTAGTCACCCCAAAGAATGCCCTCGTCCACGATACCCCAGCAGCGTACAAATAATTTATACAGGAAAAGATTTCGATAAGATTGCTATTATCGCATATACTCGTACGTAGATAGAGGTACCTTGTCAGTTGCCAGTATCTATAACAGAAGAGAGACTAATCCCTGCCCCAGCCACTTGTCCCATATCTCGTCATAAAATGCACCGCGCAACAGGTACTCGCGCTTCATTGCTTCATTGCTGCCGTCATGAACCGAAAGGCGAAGGCAACAACAGCAGGTGATATTGTAATGAGGGTAGTTGATTATTGTTGTAAAAGATGTATCTGCGGCGGCGCTCGTTCAGGCATATACCTCTTGAAAGTGTATCGATTAATACGACCGGTTTGCGGAGAGGTTTTTTTGGACGATTTTTATCTTCGGCTGCACGTCTGCAATTAAACATCGTCGTAAAAGTTTGCTGGTCGATGTTTTTTTGTACTCGTGTGTGTGATCGATCGAGACTCGAGAGAAGAGAACGCGATCGCGATCCTTTGAATCAATGTGAGCCACCTTGTACATATAAAATTGTATGCAGATTGCGGCAGTCGTACGAACACACATAAGGAGTAGAAAAATTATTACGTTACAATTGTTAAGCAAGACAACGGCCGTTAATTTTTTTATGTAATAGAAAAGATCCTGAGCAGGTACTCTCGTATATTCCTGCGCTATCCTAACTAGTACGCTAGTTATGGTCTAATAATATACCGGAATCACGCTTCCATTCCAGCAGCCGCTGCTGTGTGTCTTAAGTTGTCGGATATTTTTTCGAAATTTGCCGCTAATTATTTTAGAGTTTCATTTTTCACCTCGTGAGGTACTTACTCGTATATATATTGTACATGTACTTACGTCTATGCTATTGGTCTATCTCTATACCTACCTGTGTCGTTACGTCATTTTTGTGCATTATCGTACCTTCTTTCGTTAGGAATTTATTCGGACGCGTCGAACGTACGTGCTGGCCTGCTGGGTTTTACGTAGGTACCTCTGTATTTTATATGCCATTACCCTTAATTAGGGAAAAAATTGTATCAGATGAGAAATTTAACAAGCTGATGTTACCTTGGTTGAAATTTCTGAGAAAAAAAAGAACTTTGGAATTTTAAAAGAATCTAAATTGGTATAAATTAAAGAAAACTAGTTATTTTCCTCTATTTTCAAGCCTCGTTTTGTAAATTCGAAAAAAAAAAAATCTAAAAATGCTTATTCCGTTTTAATAACTTTTGATTGACGCATTGAAATATTTTAGTTTCTTTTCATTCAGTTTCTTTTTCTTTTTTTTTCTGGCATTCCTTTTTTCATTCAAATTTTCATTTTTCTTATCATTTTTGTCATTTTTATTTTCATTTCGTCCGTCATTTTTATGTGATATATTGTCACTCAGTCATGCATGTCACTCGTAAATTTATTTTTTTCGTCATTTTTATTTTTCATGACTTTGGCATTTTTGTCAAATTTTTGTGCCCATTAAAAAAAAATCTTTCAATTTTTTGGAGAAAAAAATCTCTATTTAAAAAATCACTTTAGGCCTAATTTCTCTAGGGTAAAAAAATATTAAAATATTCATGTTTTGGAATGAAAATAATTCTAAAATTTTTAGAAACAGCGTTATAGAGTTTTTTTTTTTTTTGAATGAAAAATTACAACTTTTATTTTTTACAGTTGAAACTTTTTCCATTTTGTTTGAAAAAAAAAACTTCAATTTTTTGGTAATTGACATAATATTTTTTGAAATAAAAGTGAAAAGTTTTCTCAATTTTTTTAGTACCTAGAAAATTTTTCAATAGGTACCTAGGTATATTTTTTTTTTAAATAAAAGTGATTAGATAAAATCATTCAATTTTTTGAAACAAAAATAAACGATTTTTCATTTTATTGGAATAATTTTTTTTTTTTTAATTTTTGGAAAAAAAATATCCAATTTTATTTGGAGAAAAACACCCTTTAATTTTTTGAGAGTAGAAAAATTTCTCGATATTTTTTGGAACGGAAATGAGGAGAAAAAAATCATTCCATTTTTTTTAGGTGTAGGAAAATTTCTCAATTTTTTTTAGATTTTTTTATTTTTTATGGGAAGCAAAAAACATTATAATTATTTTGTTTGAAAAAAGTCTTTCATTTTTAAAAAAATTTTTGCAGTAAAAAATCTTTTGATTTTTTGGAGTGAAATTTTTTTCAACTTTTTTTAAGAGTAGAAAAAATGTTCAACATTTAAAAAAAAAATCTTACAAATTTTTTGAGTAGAATTAGGTAGATATTTTATTTTTATTTTTTTGAAACTAAATGAAAATTCTTTCCTTTTTTTTGATTACATAAGTAAGTTATTTTAGGTATTTAAATTTTTTATGGAGACAAAAAACATCCAATTTTGTTTGGAAAAAACCCTTTCAATTCTTTTGAATTTTTTGGAGCAACAAATTTTTCAACTTTTTCAGTAGAAGAAAAATATATCAAAATTTTGAGAAATAAATCTTTCAAATTTTTTGGGTATTTTTTTTTTTTTTTTTTTGAAACCAAATAAAAATTCTCTTCTTTGTTGAGTAGGTGATTTCAGGTACCTATTTTTATTTTTTATTGTACCTAGACAATAAATTTTATGTGGAAAAAAGTCTTTCATTTTTTTTTGAATTTTTTCGAGTGAAAAATATTCCTGTTTTATGGAGAAAATTTTTTTCAATTTTTTTAAATGTAAAAAAATTTCTTAACATTTTTGAGTACAAATTTTTAAGTAATAGATTTTTTTTTTGAAATGGAATGAAAATTTTATATTTTTTTGGAGTACGAGTAGGTAGGCAGATAGTTTTATTTTTATTTTTTCTTGAAGTTAAAAAATCTTTGAATTTTTTGGAGCAACAAATTTTTTAATTTTTTCAGTGGTGGAAAATTTTTTCAAAATAGGTAAATCTTTAAAAAATTTTGATTAAGTAAATTTTTTTTTTGAAACCAAATGAAAATTTTCCCCCTTTGTTGAATAGGTAGGTCATTTTGGTACTTATTTTTATTTTTTATTGTAGACAATAAATTTTGTTTGGAAAAAAGTCTTTCAATTTTTTTTTTTTTTGAATTTTTTGGAGCAACAAATTTTTTAATTTTTTCAGTGGTGGAAAATTTTTTCAAAATAGGTAAATCTTTAAAAAATTTTGATTAAGTAAATTTTTTTTTTTGAAACCAAATGAAAATTTTCCCCCTTTGTTGAATAGGTAGGTCATTTTGGTACTTATTTTTATTTTTTATTGTAGACAATAAATTTTGTTTGGAAAAAAGTCTTTCAATTTTTTTTTTTTGAATTTTTTGGAGTAAAAAAATATTCCAGTTTTTTGGAGAAATTTTTTTTTCAATCTTTTTAAATAAAAATTTTTTTAAAAACATTTTTGAAAGATAAATCGTACAAGTTTTTTGAGTGTTATAGATTTTTTTTTTTTTGAAATTGAATGAAAATTTCCCTTTTTTTTGGAGTAGGCAGATAATTTTATTTTTATTTTTTATTGAAGTTGAAAAATTATGAAATTTTGTTTGGAAAAAAATTTTTCAATTTTTTTGAATTTTTTGGAACAATTTTTTTTTAGTTTTTTTAGGAGTAGAAAAATTTTGAAACCAAATAAAAATTTTCCCCCTTTTTGAGTAGGTCATTTCGATACCTATTTTTATTTTTTATTGTAGGTAGATAAAAAATTTTGTTTGGAAAAATCATTCAATTTTTTTTTACAATAAGTATTTTGAAGTAGGTAAAAAATATTCCTGGTTTTTGGAGACATTTTTCTAAAAAAAATTCAAATGTAAAAACATTTCTCAACATTTCTGAAAGATAAATTTGTACAAAGTTCTTTGAGTACCTAATAGATTTTTTTTTTGAAATCAAATGAAAAGTTTCCCCTTTTGTGAAGTAGATTATTTTATTTTTATTTTTTATTTCGAAGTCAAAGAGGGTATTATTTTCATTCATCTTGTCATTTCGACGTTATTTTTTTCTTCTGACCATTTCTCATTTTTCATTCTTCTTTTGGCTTTTTAATAAAAAAATTATTTTCTTGTAATTCATTCGCATCATTTTTATTTCATTTTTTTTTTGGTCATTCTTCTTTTCATTTTTTATGCCTTCCATTTTTACGACGTTTCTTGCCATTCTTCAAATCATTGTTTTGTATTTTCTTTTTTTCATTCTTATCTTTGTTTCAAGTTTCAACATTCTTTCATTCTTCTGGCCCTTGTCCTTTCGTATATTTTTTCCATTCTTCTATTAGACATTTTTATTCTGTGTGTGTTTTCAATTCTATAGTCATTTATATTTGTCATTCTTCTCGTAATTTTATTGTATTTAAAAAAAATTTAAATGCCACTATTCTTGTGATTTGGATCTGTAGGTATTAATGTTTGCGTTTTTCTTTGATCATTTCTTTTAGTTTTTCAGAATTGTTTTTTTAAAATTTGTTCTTCTCCTTCTAGTGTTTCAATTTGAGAGGAAACAAACATAAAATTAAATGTGTTTGACATATTTGAAAGAAATTCGGTATTTCAATTTTTATTTAAACATTCTGAAAAAATTGCCAAAAAATTGAAAAAATTGAAATCGATTAACTAGAAAAATTCAAAATCGAAAGATTTGTCCAGTTTTATTTTTTATTATTTTTTTTTTGTTTCACGCCTAATAGGCCTACGTACCTGTTAAGGGTAGTTTGGATTGGAATAATTTCCTCAAGACGTCATTTAGCTTCCTCATTGTCGAAGATTAATGAGTTTCTTATTCAACATGGCTGCGATACTTAGGATAACATAACTGTCGATATTTAAGAAATAAGACAAAAAAATGAGCAGAAAAAAAGGTATAAAAATCCATTCGGCAGCTGGCATATACCTCTTATATAGAATTACGATAAGTTTGACCGGATCTTCTTAATGGTGTATGAGTCTTGGCGCAACCAATGATTCCATACTATTCGCCGAAGAAGCGTCTTATTTCTTCCGCTCGTCACGCCACTTTCTTATACATGACACGCTTCAGTCGTCAACAGTCGTATGCTGCCTTCCTTTGCTCAACTTCCATCTTTCAAAATATATTTTTTTTTCTCCTTTCAAACAATACGCAATAGTATCGCGCTGATATATTACTCTGCAGACTGACTTTTTTATGTTTTTATACTCCAAGTGTACCATCTACATATAGAGCAACCCTTTCGTACCAAGACTGAAGGTAAATTACGACGAGTATGACGCTCTGGTGCCCTTTGAAGGTACTCGGCTCGGTGCAACCCATCGTCAGCGTTTAAACGTTTCAAGATTTATTAAGCATTTATTGTTAAAGCAATTTGTATAATATTTCGCGTATGCCGTATGGTTAATTACAATATGGTAGAACGTAGCAAAGTTTTGGCGGTTTTTGAAACGTATTTACCATTTTTGAAATCCTTCATGAATTGTTGCTGGCTAGGAAATATTTTGAGGAGTTGTTTTAAAAATTTCTTATTCAGAGGATAATGCTCGTCCCCGAGAACTATTCGTATTATCTGGAATCACATATGCGCGCGTGTGTAAGGCGAATTTCAAAATATTCGAGAGTATTCACGTCTTATACTCGGTGATGTTTATGGTATAAATTTGTATACTTACATTTTTTTGGAATGAGCTGTCCCCCGACGGATTCTTTTCGTACAACTCGTACGGTTCTAACCCATCGCAGCTTACGTAATTTACGAATGATATCAGCGAAAGTAACAAAAATACGAGTTTCGAATTCATTTTCAAAATCGACAAGAATTCAAATTTGGGCGTTATTTTTCAACGAATATCGAACCTGAACCGTCGAATCGAGGTTGGAATTTGAGGCGAAAGCGTTACCATTAATGAACGCATTAGGGCTTATCAGAAATTATCATTTTATTTTAGTATTTTTTAGTGCGAACTTTGAATAAGTGTCGGCTTTGTTTTTTTGATTTTTTTTTTTCAACTAATTGAGTTGATTAACGTAGTATATGCTTTTACGATGACCAAACTGGCGAGAGACGTGACGAAATTTTTTTAGGAAAATGCGACTCACGAAAGACTTTTGAGTATTTTTTCAGACATCAAGTTGGGATTTCCCCACCCTAAAATGGATGACTTTTAAATATTCTATCAGACATTCTGAAACTTATAGAAGATTTTGAAATTCTTTAAATACTTTTTTCAATTTTATTAGGTATGATTTTTTTTTTCAAAATTGGGCAATTTTTAGACACTTTGTCTGGTATTCTGAAACTTACTATAAATATTTTTTCTACGTATTCTTTCATAGTCCAGACAAATAGGGAAATTAACTTGCATTTTGGATTACTTGAAAATTTTTCTTTATAAAATGTTCGTTTCGTGGTCCTGATTAACCAAAAAAAAAGTCCTCGAATCTCATCCCTCGGCTTGTCCCCTAAATGTGGATCTCAAGTGACCCCTTCGCCGTTTTTCGCTTATAACTCTTCAAATATGCTTTTAAATGGAAAAAATGTTATTACCAAAATTAAAGTATATGAAATTTTCAACAAAAAAGGTTATATTCATTTTTTCAAAAAAGTGAACGGGTGGCGCAAAAACGCGCGTCGAAATTTACAGGAAAAAAAATGAAGATTGACCCCCCCCCCCCCGATTTTTACAAATAACGCGTAATTTTGAAAGGAGTCGAATATATTCTATCAAAAACACTCCACAGACTCCAAAAAATCTGTCACCCCTCTCTCCCCCCAAAACTTGTCTGAATTGTGGATAAGGGGTAAGCACCTTTTTTTAAATTACCAATAACTCTTTAGCCGTACCCTAAATCAAAAAACGGCTCAAATAAACGTTGTAGAGCATAAAATTTCCTACAAAACGGCTTCATTTATTTTTTTTCCAACGGTTAACGGGTGGCGCAAATACAGCCATCTACATACCTACATAATTTCTCAAAAAATGAATGTTTACTTCTGCGAGTATTGCGAGGGGTGAAGTGCGGCTGCAAAGTGTCCAAACAAAAAAATGGTCATAACCAAAATTAAAGGTCATCAAATTTGCAGCAGAAGAGATTACATTAATTTTTTTCGAAAAGTGAACGGGTGACACAAAATATACAGGATTGAAAAAAAAGAATTCTCCCCTGTTTCATGAGTAAGAAACAGTGTCAGCACCATTGACTTGTAAAGAGAAACGAATGAAGCGGTTTTGTAGGAAATTTTATACTCTACAACGTTTATTTGAGACGTGAGGGGGTCACTTGAGGTTCACATTTAGGGAACAAGCCGAGGGGTGAAGTTCGAGGACCTTTTTTTTTGGTTAATCAGAATCGCGTAAGGAACATTTTACAAAAAAAATTCGTGTAACCAAAAATGTAATTCGTACTTTTTTGGTCTTATTCTCTTATTTATCTGGACTAAAGGAAATTTTTCTTCGATTATTTTCATTTTTTTTCTTCAAATTTTTTCTTCGCTTTTTTCTATTTTTGTTGATTTTTTTAAACTTTTCTTCAAAATTGAAAACATTTTGAAACTTATAAAAAAAATCAATTTTTGACTTTTTTTTCAATTAATTTTTTGAATTGAACATAATTTATCTACGGATTAAAAGCATAAACTGTGAAAATAGAAACAGCGATGAGGAGTCGGGGGGGGGGGGATGAAGCGCCGAGTTATTTCAACTTTTTTTTTTCAAATCGTCGTCTAAATTTTTTTTCAGGAATAAGATCATTAATCTGCCATAAACGTTCGACGAAAACGCCTTCAAAATTTGCGTATGCAATACACCAGTCTCGTTAAAAATGTTGATTCTAAACTCTCGTCGCGTTCCGGTTGTGCACTCTCTGCACTTCGCATGCTCTTAATTGCCTATGGCGAGCGTTTAAGAGTAATTACACAATACATGTAGGTTCAACTTTTACACCGTTGGTCAGTTTCATTTGCGGATTGATTTAAAAGTGGGTAATTTTCCCTCCTTAATTCGATCAATTACTGTGGTCACGCGGTGGTGGATGCCATAAATACTTACGCCTGGCAAGCGGGGTGGAGTGGCAGATTTTGAGGGGTGGAAAATTGTGAAGCTGATTTAAATAGGTGATTTTCCAAATATTTATTGTAGAGAAAAAATTTAAATCCTGTTTAGAGTTTAGGTAGTTAAATCAAAATTTTCTGAAAAGATGCATTTTTTTGTTTTACTCATTGAAAACATGAAAATACCTTCTTTTTGAATTGATTTCTATAGTTAGAAGCTTTTTAAGAAAACGTTGATATTGATATCACAAAAATTGTTTCAATTTTGCGAGAAAAAAAATCGTAGAGATATTCATGTTTCAAAAATCTTTGTTCATTAGCCTTATGAAATATTTACTTATAGTTTTTTAATGGGTTCAAAATTTGAACATAAGGAAAGATTTTTTTAAATTGAAAAAATTGCGTATCTCTTAAAAAATAATTTGAATAAAAAAATGTTTTTTTTTTAAATAGCTGTATTGAAAATTTAAAAAAAAAATGTTTTTGTAAATAAATTTTAGTTTTCTTCCTTTTAAAAATCAAAAATAATTCAAAGAAATATTTTTAAAATAATTTTAAAATTTGTTTAAAAAAAATATTCATCGGGAAATAAGTTGAAGATTTTTTTTAAACAATTGAGAAAACCTTTTTTGAATTATTTATTTCAATTTTTTGTAGTTATTTGAAAATGAATTATATTTCTTATTTTCTGAAAAACAAAAGTTTATTTTTTTATTTTTCATTTATTTAGAAAACAACTTTTTAAAATTAATTATACAGTTATCCAACGTTTTTTGAAAAATGAATTTTAAGAAATATTTTCTAAATCAATTTTGAATTTTGTTTTGGGAAGCCATGTTTCCAAAAAACAGCTCGAACTTTTTTTTGAAAAGCAACTTTTAATTTTTTTGAAGAACATTATTTTTAACAAAATTGTAGAAATGAGTTAAAATTTTATTAGAAAACAATTTTGATTTTGAAATCCCTAGTTGTACTTTTTTTCACGTTTTTCTTTTAATTGTGTAAGTAAAAAAAAAAAAATAAGTGCAGTTTTAAAGTAAGATTTTGTTGAAAAACAAATTGAAACATACTAGATTTATACAATTTTTGAAAATGCTTTATGAAGTCAATTTGAATTTTCTGTGGGAAATTTATTTGAAAGCAGTATTTCAACAAAAAAAAAAACAACATAAAAACAATTAAAAACCGTTTGAATACCTACTACATTATTTTTTTAAAATTTAGAACTGATTAAAAAAAATTCTCAACTACCTATTTTGAATTTTTTGGATTTAAAAAATATATTTAATTACAATTTTTTTGAGTTTGAAAAAATTGTACCTACCGTAAGATGGGGTTACTTTGGCCCTAGGGGGTAACTTTGGCCCAGTCGTAGAAATCACGCAATTGTGACAACTCATCCAGAAATCGAATTTCCACGGTGGGCCAAAGTTACCCCCTAGGGCCAAAGTAACCCCACGTTACGGTATTAAGAAAAATTAGAAAACAATTTTGAAAATTTGTTGAAACAATAAAATTGAAACATCTGCAGATTTGAATTTTCTTTAAAAAAATAGATTTTTCGTTATGTGCTTCTTTTGTTTGGGTCAAACAATTCAAAATAAAAAAAAAATGTTGAAAAATTTTGATTCTTTTGAAAATCAAATTTTGATTTTTTTAAAATTATTTTTTCTCAAGGAACAATTTTGATTTTTTTTTTAAACATTATTTTGTTTAGAAAACAATTGAAATTTTTTTGTAAAATCAGTTTGAATTTTTTTAGAGATTTTTTTTAAAAAGCAAATCTCAATTACCTATTTTACTTTTACAATAGAAATTCAATTTTTAAAACTTGGTTCCAACCTGAATTTTTCAAAATTTGTTAGAGTCTCTATTCTTTTTATTACATTGTGTAGTTCAAAGCATAAATGAAAAAGTTTGCTTACCTGAAAAAAAAATTGGTTGTTCTCATAATTTGGAGTATGAAAATAGGTAGGTTTTTTTAATACCTATTTGACGAATAAAAGTAAATCAAAATACATAATATTATGCTGTTTTTTCATTACTGGAAAGAATATAGGTAATTAATTATTTTTTTTTTACCTATTTATTATTTCTTAGATGAAATAACTAATCTTGAGAAATAAAATATACGTAAAATGAATATGCACAAAAATTTTTATTGAATTTTACATTCCGTATCGATAGAAAGATGTACAAACTTTCAACATCCTAGCGCACTAATAATTAATATCCAAGTCGGTTTTTAACCAGTCCCGTCATTGTAGCTGGGATTAGGATGAGCAAGGCCAAATGTAGCTACATTGGCATAATTACTCAAAAATGTTCCGGTTCCATCGATTGAACTGGGTTTACCATAAACCACATCCAAGACGAACTCGACAATCAGCAAGCATATGATAATACTTAGAAATACGTTCATTTTGATTTCGCTTCGCACTTCGATAAATACCCAATGAACATACGATGATGAAGACTAAACAACCGTAATAATATGCGTTTCATACGCATTTACAAGAAGAGCACGAGTATGGGAGGTGCAGGCGGTGACGGTCGCTTTAAAATGATATAACGGAAATGCAATTTAACAAAACGATAACGAGTAATGGCAAATGTACGTACGTAAGTGCGTCGATTTTATTACAAGAGTTTTTTTTTTTATTTATTTTTATTTTAAAGCTGAGTTGTCATATCTGAGCAAGTCCTAGGTGGGACAATTATTGTCCTGGGGCTAGGAGATTTTAGGGGACCGAAATAGTAAATAAATGAAGAAAACTTAGGCTTTTAATAATATGAACAAGGAAAAAAAGAGAAAATGAAATTTTTGTGTCCCTGGGCCCACAATACTATCGTTGTTGTTGAATTTTACCAAATCCAGTACTACGTAGATACTTGATACTTGAAATTGGAGAGGAGGGAGGGGTCCAATAGAAATTTTTGTAATAACTAAAATTATTTCCAAGACTTTAGGCTATAACTTTTGTTCGAAAATTTTTTCAATTGGATCCCTTCCTCTCCACCGATTTAGCAAAACATTCTAAAGATACTAATTTAAAATTGCAAGAGGAGGGGGGGAAGGGGCTAATTGAAATGTTTTTCAAATAAAAGTTGTAAATTGAGACCCTGAAAATAATTTTGGTTATTATAAAAATTTTGATTGGATCTATCCCTCTCCTCCGATTTCGCATAACATCAATAAGTAAATACTTTTTCAAAATTGGGGGGGGGGGGGGGGTCAAATTGAAAAAATTTTCAAACAAAAGTTGTAGGTTGAGGTCCTAGAAATAGTTTTTGTGATTATAAAATGTTCGATCAGACCCTCCCCTTCCCTACCATTTCGCATAATATGAATTGGATACATTATATGATTATTGAATAAAAAGTGGCAGAGGAAGGGTTTCAATTGAAAAAATTTTGAAACAAAAATTGTAGCTTGAAGTCCTAGGGATAATTTTGGTTATTACAAAAATTTCGATTGGATCCCTCCCTCTTCTCTGATTTCACATAACATCAGGTAAATATTTTTTCAAAATTGGGGAGGGCTCCAATTGAAAAAATTTTCAAATAAAAGTTGTAAATTGAAGTCCTAGAAATAGTTTTTGTTATTATAAAATTTTCGACCAGACCCTCCCCTCCCCTCCAATTTTGCATAATATGACTTGGATACATATATAAATACATACATAGGTATATTAATATGATTAAAAAGTGGTAGGGGTAAGGGTCCAATTGAAAAAATTTTCGAACAAAATTTATTGCTTGAAGTCCTATGAATAATTTTTGTTATGACAAAAATTTCGATTGGACCTCTCCCTCCCCTCCAATTTTAAATCTCAAGTATCTACGTAGTATTGGACTGGGTAAAATTCAACAACGATCCGCCACCATCAACAAATTGATGGCCTGTATCTGAGTCTTGTTTCCAAGTCTTCGTCGTTGTTAAGGACCGTTCACAATGGAGCTTTACTTTTTGCTTTTGCTTTTTGCTTAACACTCACTACTGTCTGCACCAATCTGGTAGCCAGAAATTTGTGTATTTTTATACGTTTGCTTATGTACTGGTAAAAGTTTAAGCAAAAGCAAAAAGTAAAGCTCCATTGTGAACGGTCCTTTAGTGGCCTATTTAAGGAGAGGGTTTTGGGGTCCAAACCCTTCCCATCATGTATGAAAAAAAAAGAAAAAAACTTTAAACAACCTCAAAAACCTTGCATAACAAAAAGATGCTCTTTACACATGTATTTTCAAAAATTTCCTGAAGTTGTGAAAAGTTCTCGAAATGCATCCCTAATTTTTCTTAAATTTTTCAAAAATGAGATTTTTCAAAATTTTTCCAATTTTTAGTCACAATGAATTTTTATGAAATAAGATTGATCAATTTTTTCAATTTTTGGAATGATTTTTCATAAATAAAAATTGGATAAATTTTTTTAAATGGGTAGGTATTTTATTTTTCAAGAATGAATTTTTCTAATTTTTTAGGTGTACATGATTTTTCTTAAATTTTCAAATATTAAGATTTTTCAATTATTTCAAAAGTTCATTATTTTCCTCTTGAATTTTCAAAAATGATATTTTTGCTACCTATTTAAAAAAAAGAAATCAAGAAGGATTTTTTCCAATTTTTTTAGAGGTGATTTTTCTTTTACTTTTCAAAACTATTTTTTTTTAAATTTAAAATTCCGAAATTTTACTTACTAATTTTCAATTACCTATGAGGAATTAAAAAAAAAATAGTCCAGTCAAATTCTTCAACATATTGAATTTTTTTTAGCATAGTATTTTTTTCAATTTTTAGAAATATTTTCCTTGAATTTTCGCAAAGAGAAATTGTGTAAATTTTCTTGACTATTTTATTTAAATTTTTCAAGGTTAATTTTTTCCTTTGTGCTTGGAATTTTTTTTGATTTTCATTCAACGACAAAACTTTCAAAATTTTTCAATTTTTGAAATAATTTTTCATAAATTTTCAAAAATAAAAATTGGGTAATTTTTTTGATAAGTATTTTATTATTTTATCAATGAATTTTCTTCAATTTTTAGAGATCATTTTCTTTTGAATTTTCAAAAATCATATTTGTTACCTACTTTTTAAAAAAAAATTACGATGGATTTTTTCGATTTTTTTTTTAAATATATTTTTTCTAGTTTTCAAAACTAGACTTTTTTGATTTTTCAATTCCAAAATTTTTTAGTTTCAGTCAAATTCTTTAACATATTGAATTTTTTTTAATTTTTGGGGAGATTTTCTTTGAATTCTTGCGAATAGAAACAATGTATATTTTTTTGACTATTTAGAGATTTTTTGGTTTTCAAAAATTAAAATCTAAAAAATATTTTGAAAAATGCATTTTTTGTTATTAGTGAAAATTAAAAATTTATTTTCTTAATAACCACTCTGGAAAACAAAATTTGAACCCATCCCATGATTTCATCCTAGATACGCCACTGGTCGTTGTGGAGCAGGTTCGAAGGTCATCGGAGCTTTTTCCCTCGAAGGTTTTCCACCAGATCCTGCATGGCAGGGTCTCTCCTATCGATACTTACCTACGTAGACGTTTACGATAAATTAGGATACGCGTGCAAGGATTAAGAGGTTTTTAACCGAATTATACCTATACACAAACTGGTTGTTTTGAATTACAGCACACTCACTAAAAATAGGGAAGTAGTCCTGCAGGCGTTCTCGAACAAGATTACATCCTGTTATTTCTTTAGAGCCACTGTATTGTTGTCGTCCATCGTATTCGTATAATAATACGAAGGGGTTAAAAAAAGAGACACTGGGGTGTTAAATACGCATCGTGATCCAAGTTCATCACCTGTCTTTTACCTTGAATGAGTTATTTTTATTTTCCCATGTTGTTTTTATTTTATTTTTCTATTCCAATGCGATCGTTGATCGAGATATAGAAGGTACTACAAGTACACGCAATATATCGGTGAGATGTGACCACACGATATTAATTTAGGGGTAATTTACCTCGTGACCTGGTTCGAATTATTCAATGAGCTCCTGTCAAGAATTACCTACGGAGAATATTATTTAATTCTTTTCGAGACAAAATAAATTGTAAAATGAAATACGAAAAATATTGCAAGTTCTTTATTAATCAAATGTACTATGTGAAAAACATTTTTTTTAAATGTTTCTTTTGTTTTGGCTTCCACTTTTTTAAAATGTGATTCCTTGATTTAGTGTGTCGGGATCCTGAGAGAAATAAGTATTTAATTCAATTAATAAGCCTATAATAATATTGAAAAATATTCTAAATTTATTATTCGACATTACCTGTTCAATATCGTGCGTTTTATCTGTTAGTTTGTCTGTTTCACCTCCATAACCGAAAACAACGGCCATCACCGTAAGGAAGAGTAGAATTCCAAAAATTATTTTATTCATGTTTAATATAAAATACGGGAAAATTAACCAGCTTTTTACACTTTTACCTGGTAACAGCTCTGAAAACTATACTAAATTTGATAACACTAAAAATGCTAAATTTCACGCCGAAAATGAAAATTATCGTTATCAGCACTTTGGTAATTAGAGGCTTAAATGGTCATCGTGGTGAAATTCCTTTCTTCTTTTTCAACTAATTCTTAAGTGTTAAAAAAAAAAATAGTGGTAAAGAAAAATGGCTCTGAAAAGAAGAATTATGTTTGGCAATAAATTTGCTCAAAAACAAATATGGCAAGTGGAAAAAATTGTTCAATTGTTGGGCTTCGATGTACTTAATATTCTGGATGTGCTTTCGGTTTTGTCAAATTTTGAGATTTATTGAAAATAGAATAAAAACTATTAAAATAAAATTATAGAAAAAAAAATTTAATAAAAATAATATTAAATCAATTTTGATTTTAATAAAAATAATTTTAGAAAAACTACTTAAATTTTCAGCTGTGCCTGAAATGTGATGTGAATTTATCCAATGTGATGGAGATGTTTTTACTTTGCACGATGCACACCGAGCACAATGCACAATGAGCATGCACACTGTGCACGATGCACATTGCAAACTTCTTTTGTTCTAAAAAAAAGGAATTCAAAAAAATATCCTAAAAAAACTTTTTGACTCCCAAAAACTTGAGAGCAAAAATCGTGATTTTTCTCTGAATAGTTGAAAGGATTAATTCCCCCCCTCCCAAAAAAAAAGATTTTTTTTGCTACAAATAAGGTAAAAGATGTTTTTATTTCAACAGAACAGAATTGAGAAATTTTTTTATTCCAAAAAATTGAAGCTTTCAGACCTGTTCTGTGCATTTTTGACGGATTCATCCTTTTTAGTCAATTTTTTCAAAAGGTTGCTCATACGTTGATAAAAAATGTTCACGTTTGCTCTATCAGGCAAATCCGTTTTTGATTAGAATTTACCCTACCTAAATCGATTAGTTTTGCAGTATGGAGCTATGGACTGATAATTTGGGGTGGAGCGGCGGAGTATCACCTAGAAGAACCTATCCATATTCTTCTAAATGGGCAATCAGGGACCTTATGGGCAAAAAAAGAGGAGAAACAACCAGACCTGATTTTAAAAAACTAGGAATACTTTCGATTCAAAAACTGTACCAAAAACTTCAAATATGAAAAAGGTAGGTAGGAAAAAAGATAACTCCGAGAGTAAAATAGGTACTGGGACAAGTTTTAACATTGAGTTGATTCGATCTAATCTTCGACCAGATAAAAGATAATATGATGTGGCTCCGAGGAAAAATATTTCATTAGGTGTGTATTAATATTACTTCTTGTCCTTCTTCAGAATTTCAGAATGATTGTCTTTGTTATATTGACACTTTTCCATTTAGCCTACAGTATGACTACAGTGTCCACAGTCGACAAATTGCCCAGTGCAAGTACAAATGTGATTGATTGGATAAAAAAGGTAACACTTTTTAATTAAAACGTTAAGTATACTTGAGATTAAAAAAAGTTCCTTGAGTAGTCGCATCACTACGTCTGTCAGACCTATAAATCCAATACCACACACAGATATGTACTTAATAAGTGCTTTTAGAGGAGAGGGCGGTTTCCAATTGAAATTTTTGTAATAACCAAAAATATTCCTAGGACTTCACTCTATAACTTTTGTTTGCAACTTTTTTTCAATTGAACCGCCACCACCTCCCAAATTTAAATAGTAAGCATCTTTGGTGTATTATGCGATGTTAAAGAGAAGTGAGGGGCCCAATCGAAATTTTCATAGTTACTTAACAGTAAAAATTTAAGAATTAGGTATATTTTAGATATTCAAGAAAAACAAAGGCGAATAAACAAACCTACCTAATACCTAACCAAATTTTTTCAATTAAATCCCTGCCTCCCACAAAATTTTAAAAATAAGTACCTACCCATGTAGGTAATTTACTACAAAGATAGTCGTTTTATTAAAATTTGCGGAGGCAGGGGTTCAATTGGAAAAATTTACAAACATGTTATAGATTGAAGTCCTAAACTGAATATCAAAAAAAACATCGGCGTTAAGAAAATCTCTGATTTTTTTTTATTGTTCTAGAAAATTCTAAGGCAGCAATGTCAGTCCTGGGAAGACCAATTTAGGTCTAGTTTGGTTAATGTCTACGATTGTGTGGCATGTTTGGATGGTTTGGATAATGACCCAAATCATCAAACCGTCACGTCACCTAGACTAATGAAAATCACCCAATCCAGGAGACCAGAGAAGACGAGAAATTCTAATTCTACCACCGTCACAACTCATTTCAAGACTAAAAAAGGCTCGTCACCTCCACGCTACGGCTATGTACATGCAAAATCAAAACCTGAAGAAAGACGGGACATTTTCAAGGAATGGTTAAAAAATATGCGTAATTTTATCACTCTGCCAAGGATCGTTTGAAAGATCCATCCTTTCTAAAACAGAATTTCGACACACTTCAAAATAGCATTGAAGATGCGCTCGAATGTCCAAACAAAGACGGTCTCTTTTATTATATTGAAGAAATCAAAGTTGAAGACTTATTAGTTGAAATTAATGCGATGTCCCTTTTTTTTTCGCCAAAGTGGCGTGCTATTGCCGGAGCGGCGTGTTACGCTGATGGAGAAATGTCGGAAATTCATAAAAATTCTTTGGAGCAGTTGTAAACGGATTCGCCGTCTAATCCTGAATCATCATAGAAGTAGTAAAATATTGTTCGCTGTTTGGAACTCGACCTCACATCGATGACATTTGTTTAAAAGTAAATTTAATCATTTTTTTTTTCAAAATTTCTAGAAATATTTTCAGAAGTGTTTTTTTTTTCAGTAAAATGTCTCCAAATTTTCAATTTTTAGATAATTTTCAGGTATTTTTAATTTCAAAAAACTGTCTTTCACTGAGGAAACTTTTTTTAAGAGCAAATGAAGCACCTTAAAAGGTTACAATATCAAGAAAAATGGGAAAATTGGCCGGACTCATATTTCTCTAACAAAATTAATTTCTCAGAAAATTTTGGAACTGTAGTTTTCAACTATTTTTGGGAAAATTACTCACATTATAACGATAATATGAATTTTCACGTTTGTTTTTAAATTTCGACCCTGTTTAGTAGAATTTATGGTCGTGAAAAAATTATTTCCTACTTGTTGAGGCCTTTTCTATCGTATTGTGGCTTTTTGAAAATCCACCATAGTTTTGATCTCGGTATCCCAACTTTGCTCAAAATGTCACCAGAATTTCACGAATTGGCGCGATAAAAAAAAAGTGTCCCACATAATGCCTCAAAAACTTTCATTTTTGGTTGGTGATTTTCGCCTTAGGGATTTTTACATTCGGGAGTTGTCTTCGGGATTTCGGCATTCGGGAAAACGGATTTGGGGAAATGGTGTTCGGGAGATGTCCCATTCGGGAAATGTCCGTTCGGGATTTTCGATTCGGAAAAATGACCGTGAACCCAAATCTTCACAACTTAATTTAAAAACCAATTTACCAAAATTTATGAATTCCTTCAATTTTATTTAAAAATGCTCATTTTTAAAATTTTGTTTAAACACAGTTTTTTCATTTTTTTTTTTTTGTAAAACAAATTTTTAATTTGTAGTAGGTGGTAAGAAGGGTGAAGAGGATTCCTACCTAATACACTCCGCACTCAAGTGGACACCCACGAGCGCAAGGAGAGGAGACTATTTGAATGATCCAGAGTTGCCAACCAAAATTCCTAAATTTCCGTACTTTGGAGAAAAAAAAATTCCGTACAGAGAAAAAAATTTTGTGCTTAGATTGATGATTTTGATGGGAGGGGGTGGCGTAACTTTACTCTAACCAAAATAAACCAATAAAATGATACCCAAAATCGATTTTTTCTGAATTAAAAACTGAAAATCATTTCAATAGTTGAAATAAAGTGAATAAACTATCAACAGCTATACTATACATAATTATTATTATACACATACCTATAGGCTATCTTATAAACTCTTGAGAGGGGTTCATTTTTTTGGGAGTTTATAAAACAGTGACGAATCAAAAGGATTTTCAATTTTGATTTTTCAGGGGCCCAACTTAGAATAATTAACAAAAATGCCAATTTCCTCCAAATTTCTCCCTTTATTTCAAGATCCCTAGATAATCATTACAAAAAATTATCGAACATTAGAAATAGTTTATGCCCGAGCGGAGCGAGGGCGAAAATTTTGAAAAAATTGCGATTTTAAATGAATAAAATGTGCATTTTCTGCATAAATTTAAAGGAGCTAAACAACTAAAAGATGAAAATATGGTAAATTTGGTCAAATTTCCGTACTTTTAGTCCATTTTTCCGTATTTTTGAAAATTCCGTACGAAATTCCGTACTTTATTTCCGTACAAGTCGAATTTCCGTACAAATACGGATTTTTCCGTACAGTTGGCAACTCTGGAATGATCTAACACAACGAGGTTAATATTTACGTACGAGTTTATTCAGACGAGATGTTCTGTTTAGACTGAATTGTACAGATGTCAATTTAGCTTAAATAGTGTTTTGCTACATGACTTAAGTAAGAGAAGTAAACATACGCGAAACTGGTCCGGTGATGCGTAGCTCTGCAGACGCTACAAATTTTTAGTTCATTTCTGGAATTTTATTCAATTTGAATAAAAATTTTAAAAAATCACATTTTCAAAAAAATATTCAAAAACAGGTATTTCTTTTTTTTTTTGCATCTTATTCTTCATTTTTATCTTAAATTTTTTTGAAAAATGTCTTTAAAAAATGATAAAAATGTTTGAAAGACGTAAATTTTTCTAAAACAATTCCAAGTTTCAGAGTGTCTGACAGAATGTCTAAAAATTATCCAATTTTGAAAAAATTACTTAATAAATGAAAAAGGTCTGAAAAGTGTTTGAAATTGAATAATAAAATTAATACCTACTTATTACCCCAAGTTTTATAATGTCTGACAAAAATGTCCAAAAGTTATTAACCTGACCTAACCTGCCCCCACATCTGTAAATATCGCGACGGAATTCCGTAACGATTTTTTTAAATTTTTTTTTTATTTTGCTCGTCGTGTAAATTTTTTAGAATTTTAAATTTTCCCCAATTTTGTTTAAAAACGATTTTTTTTCAACTTTAAAAAAAAATCAGTTTATTTTATAATTTTTCTTATTTTTTCAAGTCATTTAAGAAAAATTTCATGTAAAACTAACTGTTAATTTTTTTTTTGCTCAAATTTCCCAAAATGATTTTCAAATGATATATTTTTTTTTTGTTGAAAATACCTAAACAATTTTTAAAAATAAAATTTCAAAAAAAATATTCAAATTTTTTAAGTCTTCGAATCATTAAAATTCGAAAGGCTCAAAGGACCATTTCACATCGTTAATTTGTTACACTTACACCACCAATTCAATTCTTCCTAAAAAAAATTAGGCTGACAAATCTAACCTCCTAATTCAGAAAACCAAAATCAACCCCTGAAAAAAAGGTAGCACTGTCTCGATGGCATCACAACACACGAATCTAGTTATAGTTAATAAGACCAAGATTTATAGCACTTAGATAATAATTTGAAGTAGGCGATGCCGATGCCGTCGCCTCCATCCCAGAAACTGTATCAATATAATGTTATCACGTCGACGAGGTGTTAAGCTAGCCTATATAACTGGATCCTATGGCCACAGCAGAATAATATTACGTATTACGTATATATGATTACCATTAACAAGGTGTTAAAGCCCACAACCCTATAATTTCCACACCCAACTGACAGCTCTAATCAGCTTTTCAAGAGGCTCGTTAGCGTTAAAAAGGTGTGAATATAATTTCCATTCGAGGCTCGTGATTACACCCCAGCAGCGTGTTAAAGCTCCCCGGTGCAATTTTCGAGAAACAAAATCACATACTACGAGTATAATCTCAGAGATCCAGGAGAGGACACGCGGTGCCTTTGTTTTAAGACATTCAGACACCTTTCCAAGGAGCTATGGTCGTATTTACCAACACGCATTTCCTTTGCTACTCGATCTACGAGTTATTCGAATAGGAAAAGAAGTCGATCGAAACCAAAACGCCAGCTTTAATTAAGAGAATGCCAAAAAGAAGTGTGGCATCGTCGAAAAAAACTCGTCGAGCGGATATTTACCGTATAAATGGTTTTGCTGCGAAAACTCGACTTCCTTTGAACTCGTGCACGAGCTTCGGATCAACTGTAATCGCGCCTCGAACAAGTACTTCGAACTCGTGGACGCGCAAGTTCAATTCAACTCGGCTCAGGTGTTTTTTTATTATTTTATTCGCCGTGTTTAGTCCACAAAAGTGGTTTTTAATGTAAATGCACGAATGTCACGGTTAATGGATCGTAATAGGAAGTACTCCGTTGCTCTCATCTTGAAGTTTGCGGCTCATAGTCTGCTTCTCTGCTTCTGGCTCTGGCTTTCTGGGTACGGTACCTCTAACTCGTCGTATAAGAGGACGAGGAGTAATCTGCTTGTATTATATTGTAGCAGCGGAGTATCTGCTTTCGTTATTTGTACCTTGTTGGAGTACTGTCTTTATCTCTCTGCAGATAAGTACGCTACACCGCACAAAATGCGCTTTTGATGAGAGCTTGATTGGATGGTTTCGACAACCGACATCGCCATCGCGGCCAGATGTGTTCGGCGTAATTACCAGTAGTTATAGTTCGAATTAATGTTTCTTCAAATGACAAACAATACCGCTCCTCTCGGGTCGTACCGGTGATTTGCTAAATGCACGGACTTGTGTCCGGAGTCGAATCAGTCGTTCGGTAAGTGGGAATCGTTCGTCATTCACCATACTTCGTATCTTCGTTTAATTATTATTTTTTTTCGTGAATGAGGTCTTCATATTTTTGTGCGATGCAAAATTCCTTCTAAAATTTTTTTAAACCAAGAATACGAAAAATTTCAAGTATTTTTAAAATGAACTTTGAAATTTTTCAGAAATTATTTTTTTTTAAATTTTATCAAGTCCAATATATACTACGTAGATACTTGATATTCGAAATTGGAGGAGAGGGAGGGGTCCAATCGAAATTTTTGTAATAACCAAAATTATTTCCAAGACTTTAAGCTACAAGTTTTGTTTGAAAAGTTTTTCAATTGGACCTCTACCTTTACAGTTTTTTAATAATATTAGTGTCCAAGCCATTATGCAAAATTGGAGGGGAGGGAAGGGTCTAATCGAAAATTTTATAATAACAAAAATTATTTCTTGAACTTCAATCTACAACTTCTGTTTGAAAAAATTTTCAATTGGACCCCTTCGCCAAATTTTGAAAAAGTATCTATCTGATATTATATAAAATTTGAGGAAAAGGAGAGATCCAATCAAAATTTTTATAATGACCAAAATTATTTTTGAGATCTTACTCTACAACTTTTATTTGAAATTTTTTTTATCGGATCCTTCCTCGCTCACTCATCTGAGATTTTTAATCAATATCTTCGAAGTGTTGTGCAAAATCAGTGGGGAGGGGGGTCCAATTTAAAAAAACTTCAAAAAAAAGTTAGATATAGCTTGAAGACCTAGGAATACTTTTGAATATTACAAAAATTTTGATTGGACCCCTCCTTCCTCACCAATTTTGAATAAAATGAATGTCAATTGTCAATCGAAACTTGAAAGAAATATTTTAAGTCCAGATAAAACGGCAGACGATTCCAAATTACAGACCGACTGATTCGACTCCGGACACAAGTCCGTGCATTTAGCAAATTCCGTCGTACCGTTGTCGTTGTCACTGCCGGGTCGGTCGACGTTGTCGGTGGGCATGTTGATGGCACGCGAGTGTTGGAATGAATTTGTTTTACGCCTGCTTGTTGTATCTGTTCTGTGGTTTATTCCGGCCCTATACAGGTATTTTACATAATCGTATGCAGAGTGGTTCTCAAAATGAAGTTATATGTATATATTTAGGCATAATGTGGGACATCTTTTTTTTATCGAACAAATTCTTGGAATTCTGGTGGCATTTTGAGCAAAGTTGAGATACCGTGATCAAAACTATGATGGATTTTCAAAAAGTCACGAAAATTGACGAATCTACCATAATCGAACGTAGTATCTGTAATAAATTAGACTCCAAACTATACGAATTCACCTCCCCTCTCCCAGCTATCAAAAGTTTGAGATTTCAGAAAATGACAAAAATGAAGAATCCACCCAAAGTGCACATAATACGTTAAAAACGACCTCAAAAAGTTGGAAATAATTTTTTTTCTCGACCATATTCTAGAAAGCAGAGTCGAAATTTGTTAAAATTCATCTTTTGTTATAATGTGAGCAATTTTCCCAAAAATGGCCTGATTTGCCAGAAAGAGCAAACGTGAAATTTTTTTTATCAACGTCGTATGAGCATCTTTTTAAAAAATTGAAAAAAAAAGGTCTGAAAGCTTCAATTTTTTGGAATAAAAAAATTTCTCAATCCTGTTCTGTTGAAATAAAAACATCTCTTGATTTTTTTGAGTAAAAAATTTTTCTCAGTTTTTTGAAATACCTACATGAAAAAAAATTCTTAATTTTTAGAATAAAAATTTTTCAGGAATAAAAATACCTGTTTTGTTTTTCTCATTTCTTTTTTAAAAAAAGAAAGAAATAAGGTTATCTTCAATTTTATACCTAGGGGAAAATCAAGTGTTTCGCTTTTAACGTTTTCAAAGAATCATTTTGTTCTGAAAATTTATTCGAAATTTTTTAGAACAAAATCAGATGCTAGATTTTTAAGAATAAAAAAAATGTTCAATATTGTAGTTTTTTTGTACCTAGTAAAAAATTGAGAAAAATTTTTGGGAATAAAAATAATTTCTCTTTCTTGTTTTGGTTTTTCAGAAACAAAAAAGTTTTACCTATTTCTTTGGAATTAAAAATTATCTACTTTATTTCTATCAAAATAAAAAAAAATTCTACATTTTTTGAATAAAAATGTTTCTTAATTTATTTGTAGCTTTCTTTTCTTTTTTTTTTTTTGAAAATAATCTTTCTACTTTTTGGCGAAACATCACGATTTTTTTCTTTCAATTTTTTGGAATTAAAAATTTTCCATTTTTTTGATATTTTTTTGGAATTTATTTGTTTAGAATAAAAAAAGTTGCTCAATGTTTTTCAATTGAAAAAATTCTTTATTTTTTTGGAATAATAAAATTGAACGATTTCCTGAAATAAAAATAATTTTCATTTTTTTGGAATAATTTTTTTTTGATTTTTTTCGAATAAAAACGGGTAGATAAGGTATTTCTTATTTTATTTATTTTTTTGGATTAATTAACCAATTTCTTGTTTTTTTTCTCGAAAAAACTCATATTTTTAAAATAAAAAAATTATCAATTTTTTGGAATTTTTATTTTTTTGTTAAATTCTTAATTTTTTCGTCTATACTTTTAGAGTAAAAATAGGCCTATATGTACTTACCTAGAGAAATTTTTCATTTTTTTGGAATAAAAAAATTTCTTGACTTTTTTGGAATGATTCTTGATTTTTTTGAATTAACAAATTTTTCGTTTTTTCTCCGGAAAAAAAATTTATCAATTTTTTGGAATCGAAAAATTTGGCTGTAGGTTAGATCTTTTATGTTTTGTTTTTATCATTTTTTTTTTTTTTTTTTTTTTAATAAAAAAACATTTAATATTTTGATTTAAAAAATTATCTACTTTTTTGGAACTCTTAATTGCACAGTTTATCAGAATAAGTAAGAAAATTGCTTAATTTTTGGGTAATGAATAAATTTTTCTGTTTATTTGAAGCAGGTAAACATTTTTCCGGAATAAAATAATCGCTCAATTTCTGTTGTATATAATCTTTTTTTACTCGTGTTTTTTTTTAAATTCGTAATTTTTTTTTTTTAACATAGTATTATGCTTTTACGGAGACCAAAATGGAAAAAAACTAGACCAAAATCTGGCAGGAAATTCCGACAGGAAAATCCGAGACCAAAATCCGACCCCATTGGGTTAGGTTAGGTTACATTAGGTTAGGTTTGGATGACATAAAAAAACTTGGAAAATTTTTAATAAATTCTATTTTTTAGACATTATGTCAGACATTTTAAAATTTGTAAATTTTTTTGAAATTTTATGACATTTAGACATTTTCTAGACATTTTGTCAGACATTTTGAAACTTGGAACTTTTTTTTAGACTTTTAATTTTTTTAAATAAGTTTTATAACTTTTGGACATTTTGAAACTTGAAAATTTTTAAAAAAATTTTATGACTTTTAGGCTTTTTGTCAGACATTCTGAAAAAAAAATTTTATTTTCATTATAGGCTTTTTTTTATTATACTTTTTAGATTTTTAAATTTCCATTGAAATTAATATTCGTGACTTTTAGACATTTTGTCACAGAGTAAAAGCATATACTATGTTTCATACTTTCAAATGTAGTGTGGAAATAGAGCCACCCAGGAGGGGATTCAGGGGGCGAAGCCCCCCTGGCGAGGCGCGAAGCGCCGAGTTTCAAAAAAAAAATTAAATAGAACTGATAAAGGCTTTAAAAAAACTTTCAGATTTTTTTAAATCGTAGGTAAGTACCTATTCTTTTATTGAAACAGTTTTTTCAATATTCTTCTTTTTTTTGAAAACATTTTTATCCACAAAATTTCCAAAAATACATGAATTAGCATTTAGGGATAGTTTTTTTACTAAATCAAAAAATTGAATAAAAATGCCACCAGACCGAAAAAATAGCAATAAGTACCTAACTACCTGATTGCAAAATTATTTTAAAAATAGTGAAAAATTGATTATTCATTTTTGTTTTTCATTAAAATATTTCGAAGATTATTTTTTTGAAAATTCCATTAAAATATTACAAAGTGACTGATAATTTTTAAAAATACTCGAAAGTTTTTTTTTCTGAAAAAATTCTTCGAGGAACGAGAATATTTTAACCTTTTAATTTAAAAAAAATACTGAATACTTTTCTAGCGAGTTTTTCTGTTCTTTAATATTTAGTTAATACTCTTTTTATTAATTTCCTCTCTTTTTTTGTTAGAAAAAATTTTTATCAAATTTTTCTCTCAATTTTTTGAATGAAAAACTTTTTCATAATTTTTATTTATTTGTTCTTTCCCTTTTCAGTTTTTTTTTCTAACTTAGTAATTTTTCTCATTTTTTAAAGTATAACTTATTTTTAAAAATAATTTTTTAGAATAATTTTGATTCTTATTCTTTTTGCAAGATGGACAAATCTGCTAAAACTTCAGTCGTCAAAACATTGTAGACAACTTAATGGGGAAGTACCAGGGCTACCAGGCTCCTCACAAATCAATACGATTAATGGTAAAAAAAGAAGTAAATAATGGGTATTCGAAATAATTCATCGTATTTGCAGTAAAAATTCCAATAATTGAACCCGAGCGCGGTGAATTTTCGAAAATTAAAACCCAACTTTATAGCGTCCATCGAAAACGTGTAATTACTGGAAACAATAATATTTTTGTGATTTTTCTTCTAAAAATAACAATTTATAACTAAGTATACGTAAGAGGTAGCCTGTGAGCCTATGGACGGCGGTATGGTAAGAGAATGGGCAAAACGGTATAGAAAGAAATCCATTTAGAAAAGGTTAGAATTATACAGGTGCATTTTAACGGCATTACACCTGTCCGCACGACATAGGCATCGGCATCGGCAGTCAGTTCCAGTCACTAAACCTGTGCCCATATCTTGGTGGCAGCATTTTCGTTGTACCTATTTTTTTTTAAAGGTAAAAACGAAACGAGAATAAGAAATCCAGTCAGCCGGCTGGAAATCGCATCCGTCCGAGTTGGGAAAAATTTTTTCTACGCGCACGATGCTTTCTTTTAAAACGTTTTAACGAACAGCTACAGCGCAGCGTCGCTCGTCGCTACGCCAGACGCGCCAGTGAGATGAAATGGAAAATGAAGGCAAAACGCGCCTCTAATTACAATCACTGGAGCTTTTAAACCATCGTACTTCTACGTATTCACTCTATACAGGCGCAGTGAAAGCCAACTTTTTAAAAGCATCGCATAATGGCGCGTTAATTACCTCACGTTAACCTAATTAAAGCGCTATTAGGCCATATCAACGAGCATCGGATAACTTAGCTACCTTTTTTTGGCACCGGTTGTGTATACAGAGTGGATAAGTACGATGAAAAACTGCGAAATTGAAGTTTAAGTTGGCTTTTCTTCTAATACGTAGCGTTATTTCGAAATTCAACGTTTAGAGTCGAAGGGACGCCTTCCTTTCCCTTCCCTTCCCTTCCGCATCATTATGCGAACTCTATTCCTTCCAAAGGTTTTTTTTTTTTTTTTTTTTTTTTTTTTTAAATTGTTCAATGAACAAATTTTAATTATTTTTTAGAACATATTGGTTTCTATTTATGCATGTACAATATTAAATTTCATGCTACTTATTTCTTAAATATTTTGTTCAAAATAATTTTTTTATTGAACATACCTACCTAATTATTTTGAATTTTGAATTTGAATTTATTAGCATAATTCATTTAGTTTCAATATTAATTTCCAAGTTCTTCTGTTCTAAATTCAATAATGAATTTGCATACATTTAAAAAAAAATTAAATTTCTTCCATTGCACTAATTTAAAAAAAAATTAAAAACACTTTTTGACATTATTTTATAGATATTTGAGAAAAAACAAAATTTTATTTCAAAAAATTGAGAAATTGCTTATTTAAAAAAAAAATCAAGACATTCTATTTATGTGATAGGTACATAAAAGAAAAAAAATCATCCAATGTCGAAAAAATGTTTTTCTACAAAAAATAATAATTGTATCTACATAAAAACAACTAATAAAAAATAGGGATTTTTGACAAAAATCATGTGAAAACTATTTTTTTTTAAAAGTTGTATTGAATGGAATGGCCCAAGTCCGAAAAATCGTTACAAAATATTTACCTATTCATTTTTTTGAAAAAAAATTCATACCAAAAAAATTCTTTTACAAATTTTTAGCGAAGAAATAACTCAAGTCACTCTATGAAAAAAATCAGAACTGTAGAAAAAATTATTCTGATTAAAAAATTATTATATCACAATGGACTCTCGATTATTCGATGTCCAAAAGTCGAATAATTTTTTAGTTTAAAAAAATGAGAATTTCTTCATTTCAAAATGATGAGAACTTTCGGTATCGTCACTTTCGAAAAAATAAAATAAATAAAAAACTTAACTAAGGAATTCAAAAAATTAATTACTTAAATATCTACTCCAAATACATTAAAGAAAAATTTATTCCATAAAATTTTTTTAGAAAAAGATCCCAAAGAATTTGAAAACTTCATAATTGTTTTGAAAAAATTTAGAATTAAAAAAAATATATACCTACCTATTTGATTTTTTTCTTTTCCAAAAAGTGAAAATAAAATGAATTTATTCCCTATTTTTTTTTTTTTTTTTGAACTAAAAAAATTAATTATTCGAAAAATTGACCAACTTTTTAATTTTTTAATTTTTAATTTTAATTATGACTAAAAAACAGAAAAAGCGAATATTTTTTCATTTTTTTTTCAATTTTTGGGTTTTAAAGTGTAATTTAAAAATTTATGAGGAAATATTTTTATTAATTTTTTTATAGGAAAAAGTCTACTGCCTAAATGAGAAAAAAAAATCATGATTTTTCTATCAACTTTCTCTTTTAAAATCAGTGCAAAAGTAAAAATTTAATAGAATTCAAGAATAGGGAGTTTTCAAATTTCAAATTTAGAAAAAATCCGAGGGAATTTTCGAATTTAATAAAACTCTGAAATTCGGTAATTTTTTAATTGTTATGAATTTTGCAATTTTCTTGAAAATTTTTAAAAGGTAAAATTTCGAAGTGGCAAAAGCATTTCTGTATAATGACATTTATTCATTAAAAAAAATAATAATAAATAAATAAATGTAAAAAAAATTATTTCAATGAGAGAAAATTGAATATCTCTACAAATTAACGAAAATCCTCCAATCATTCTTGACGACCGTTCTGAAATACAAAAAAATTATTACCTACCCTATTCAAAAAAAAAAATAATCTCTCAAACTCCATCTAAAGTCCTCTTTCGATGGATGTAATAATCAAGTAATTATAACCCCCTCCCCCGCCCCAAAAAATAAAATAAACAAGAAAGAAAAGCAGCCCTTAACAAACCAAAAAATTGAAATTTCGAGTGAAAACTTCTAAAAAAAATTTGCAAGAATTATTTTGAAGAGAAAATGTAACCAATTTTTAAAAATAATTATTATTTTGACTGGAAATTTGCTCTAAATTTTTCTAGTGAATTGATATGAGACTATAAGAGTAGGTATATAAAAAAAATCGAGAACAGTAACGTTATTTAAAAAACCATATAAAAATTATGAATTTGATGACAAATGAGACTTCAAGGAAAACACTTCTTGTAAAAACAAATCAAACTTTTTAAGACTTGAAAAATGAAAATTTATAATGAATCAGAAAAAAAATCGTTGCAAAAAATCAAATTTTTAGTGATTTTTTTTTTAAAAAGTATAAGAATCATTTTGGAAAAATTTAAAATTTTACTCTAATGAAAAATCTCAAAATTAGAAATTAAAAAAAAATCGAGGAAATGAACAAAAATAGAAATTACGAAATGATGATAAATGAAGTGCACAAAATGTCTTTTTAAATAAATTTAAAAAAAATATATATATATTAACACCTGAGTTCACAGAAACTTAAAATTTCCAGTCATTTTTAAATTGAAACAACGTTCTAGGAAAAATATGCAGAGTGGAATTTTTCTTACTTAAAAATCGTGATTAGTCTAATGTTTTTTTTTTCTTCTTATAGACACAAATTTTTTCCCAATTTTGCTTTTTATTGATTAAAAGCTGCATTCAAGCTTTTCAATTCACTTCCACTCCATCAACCTCAGCACAATTGGCTCACACTTTTAAACCCCGTCAAAAGAGGCGAAAAAACATTGACATTGGCGAACCATCGAGTCCCAAAATCTATGTGTCATAAAAACAAGCACACCTACGAGTATAATTCGAAGCAAGGAGGAAATTTCATCTGCAATTATTCGTCGACTTATCAAAAAAGAGACCCGTATAGGTCGAGTTGACATTTGTAGGACGCTGAAATAGAAAGCAAGCTATAAATATAGTCGCATAAATAATACATTTTAGCAGTTTCACAATGCGGGTAAAGGATGAAAAAAATACGCATACGTGAAAATTTTACGACACGTTTATGGTTTTGTGGTTTGCATACGCGTGTATGTATAAACACGCCACGATTTTTGATTAATATTAAGTACGGTAAGCGTATGGTACCGTTGCGGTCGCTGCGAACACCAAGAAGTACTGCCGCAGAGAGCTGAGAGCTGAAAGCCTGAGAAGAAATTCGTTTTCAATAATAAAACGCTTCGGTAGCTGGAATTTTTTGCATGGGTAATAAATCTGCCAGACTGTGAATCAAACGTCTGTATGTTCCCTTTGTTGCATCGACTCGCCTACGTTGGGCTTTTTTTTTTTGCTCGATCGCTACAAAGCCACGTTACGTGCTGCCTATTTTCTTATTCTTATTCTTAGGACACGTTTAACAGGTAGCCATGTGCATGGGAGTTTTGTTAAGACGTTCCAAAGGCTGATAATTTATATTGGTTACAGTTGATTTGACGATTGTGCCAAGTACTTTAGATGGTGGACAGTTTCGAGTGGATGGAGTGGATTGAATTTGTAGATTTTTTACGCTTTCGAAGAAGGGTAGCCATCGGGTAAATAGCCACAAATGCGACTAGCGCTGAATTTTTTCAAGTACAAAAGTACATAGACGCTTAATATATGAAATTAGAGAGGAGGGAGAGGTCCAATCGAAATTTTTATAACAACTAAAATTATTTTTAGGATCTTAATCTACATTATTTGTTTGAACATTTTTTCAATTCAACCTTTACTTCTCCCCAATTTTCAATAATAATGAGTATCCATGTGTAATATGAAAAATTAGAGAGAGGGGGGGGGGGGTTTCCAATTGAAAACAATTTCAAACAAAAGAAGTAGATCAAGATCCTAGAAATAATTTTGGTTATTATAAGAATTTCGATTTGACCCTCCCCTCCCCTCTAATTTCGCATATAGTACAAAGACAATATTTATTAAAAAATGGGAGAGATGGAGGGGTTGAATTGAAAAAAATTTCATATAAAAGTTGTAGATTAAGATCTTAAAAATATTTTTGGTTATTATAAAAATTTCGATTGGACCCTTCCCTCCCCTCTAATTTCCCATATTAGTACAAAGAGAATATTTATTGAAAAATGGGAGGGAGGGAGAGGTTGAATTGAAAAAAAAATTCAAACAAAAGTTGTAGATTAAGATCTTAAAAATATTTTTGGTCATTATAAAAATTTCGATTGGACCCTTCCCTCCCCTCTAATTTCCCATATTAGTACAAAGAGAATATTTATTGAAAAATGGGAGGGAGGGAGAGGTTGAATTGAAAAAAATTTCAAACAAAAGTTGTAGATTAAGATCTTAAAAATATTTTTGGTCATTATAAAAATTTCGATTGAACCCTTCCCTCCCCTCTAATTTCGTATATTAGTACAAAGACAATATTTATTGAAAAATGGGAGGGAGGTAGGGGTTGAATTGAAAAAATTTTCAAACAAAAGTTGTAGATTAAGATCTTGAAAATAATTTTGGTTATTATAAAAATTTCGATTTAGCCCCTCCCTCCTCCCTAATTCCGTATATTAGGCGTCCATGTAGTTTTGTACGTAGAAATATACCCTTATTATGTAATGAAATTATCAGAATTTACATTTAAATATACGTTTCTTATCTCATTAATAATTTAATAACGTTCGATATTAAATTATATTTCGTCCGCTGCATATAAGGAATCTGCTTTCTGCCTCTTCTCGTAAGAGGGACTAGGTATAATTACATTTTGGGCAGAAAAAATATATTCACCGAAAAACTATTACAAATTATCAACTTTCATTATCAGATTACTAAATACCGATGTGTAGCCTAGGTACCGGTTGTTAAATGAGTTTAAATCAAGTAATTCTATCCTGCGAACATTGTACACTGTGTGGGTAACTTCCGGCGGGGTGACTGGACAGGAAATTGCGCCGGAGAGTGCTGCAAAGCGAACCTCTCAAAGAACCACCCCCGCACTTGGGCTATTATCATTAATGAGTGACCGTTTCTTAACACCCCATTATGTCTTAAAAATGCGCTGCCCACTTCCGAGTACCACATGATGGACAACATTTGTCTCATATGGGCTCGTCGTGTGTGCCCCCCTTGACCCTAGGCTCACGTATTGTACGTAGGTGAGCTATAAGGTACTTTTAATTTAGAATAATATATTTATTATAATATTAGTTTTGTTTGAATTGCATATGCGGTCGGAAAACGTGGTGATGTGTTTACAAAACAAGCTTCCCTATTGAAAATCGGTTCAATTTTTTCGTTTCCTAGGGTCAGCTTGAATGTGGAGGATGTGATCTCTTATTTCTATCATGTACAAAACGAGTGAGAGCTGATTGAACGGATGCGAGTGAGGGTGGTCAGTGGTCAACAGTGGATTATGAAAAATTCGCTGTTTTGGAGTAAGATTTAAAGGACAGTAAAATGTATAGGAATTTTAGAAATTTTCCAATTTTTTCACAGAGAAAAAAATTGTCGAATAATTTGCAAAACCATGATTTTACTTGAGAGTAATTTTTTCAAAATTTTGTTCATAATCAAATTTATCAAAATTTTCATTTTGTGTTTAAAATTATTCTTTAAAATTTTGTTGAAAATCAATTTTTTGGCAATTTTGTTAGTAATGAACATTTTCCAATTTTGTCAATAGTGTTTTCAATAATTTTCGAATCCAAATTACAGGTATTTTTTATTTGGTTAAAAAAATGTTTTAAAATTTCATATAAAATTAAATTTTGTTATAAAATCATTTTTTAAACCATTCAAGAGTTTTTTTTTCAAAAATATTTCAGAACAGAATTTTTGTTAAATTTTATAATATCTATTGATTTTTTATTCGAATTTCGTTCAAGATGAACGTCATAAACAATTAAAAAATAAGTATGTAACATTTTTTTTTTTTTTTTTTTTTTTTTTTTTAATTCTCTACCAAATTTTTTTTCATTTATTAAAAAAACACATTTTTAAATCATTTAAAATTTTTCTATTCAATTTAGTCAATGAACGATTTTGTTTCAAAAATTTTTTCAAAATTTAAAAAAATGAGGGAAAATTATAATTGGATAACACATACAAAAATAAGTATATAAATGGAAATCCCAAAAATGTATCTGATACTGTGTCATCAGTTCAAAAAAAAAAATTGTTTGTAGACAAGACGTTTTTTTTGAACAAAATTTTAAAAGAAAAACATAGTCTAAAAAAAAGAAATGAAAAAACTGATTGTAAAAAAAGTTGTGAAAATAATTTCTCAAATTATTCAAGATGAATTTTTTCTAAATTTTGTCCCATATGGTGTTTTTTAAAAAAAAATTTAATTTTTTTTTTTTTAATTTTGCGCAGAATTTAATTTTTTGAAATTTCGTTTGAATACCTAACTCTAATTTCATAAGAACTAATTTTTTCAATTTTTTTTACAATCAGTTTTTTCATTTCTGTTTTTAGACAATTTTTTTCTTTATAAATTTTGTTCAAAATAAACTTCTTGTCTACAAACAAAATTTTAAATGCAATTTTTATTTTTTTTTAATTTTACAGAAATTTGTTCGGACTTCATTCAATATCAAAATTTATTTTATTATTTAAAAAATTCTTTTTCAACTTAATTTCTTCAGAATTTTGTCAATTTATTTTGTCCAGGAGTGATTTTTTTCAAAAAAAATTTCAGAATCATTGTCGAAATTTCTCGTGCTTTTTATTCATTTTTCAAAAATTTTTGGCCAAAATTTATTAATTTTTTTCAAGATGAAATTTTACCAAAACTGTTGGTAGGTAAACAATTCAAACAAAACATTTTTGCTCGAATTAAAAAAAAATAAAATAAAATAAAATATGGTTGAAAACAAAGTTGGTCAGAATTAATTTCTCAACCGATTTCTTAAATTTTGTTTTAAATTGATAATGTTTCAAATTTTGTTCAAAATCAATTTTTTTCGAAACTTATTTTTTCAATTTCAAAAACAAAACAATTTTTCCCATTTTGTTGCTTGAAATATTTTAAAATTTCATTCAGTATCAAAATTTTAAAATCGTTTTTATTTGAAAATCATTTCTTAAAACTATTTAAGATTGGTTTCTTCCACATTTTGTCAACTTTTAATTTTGTTCAGAGAGCTAAATATGTCAAAATTTCCTTTGGAATTGACGTTCAAAACATTTTATTGGGAACCATTTTTTCAAAATTTGTTCAACGTGAATTTTTTTAATTTTTTGCAGACAATTTTCAAACACTTTTTTCATTTTATTTCGAGGCTTGAAATTTTCTCAATTGAAATTGATGTTTCAAAATATTTTTTTGAACCATTCAAGATTAATATGTAATGTTCATCTAAATTTTGTCAAGTGATGATTTTGTTCAAGAGTGGATTTTTTCAAAATTTTGTTCAGCACTGAATTTGTGAAAATTTCATTTGAAATTAATTTTCAAAAATTTTGTTGGGATTCTTTTTTTTCTTTTTTTTTTAATTTGTTCAACTTGAAAGTTTTCATTTTTTTTTGCAGACAATTTTGAATTTTTTTTTTCAATCGAAATCAAAATTTTGTTTTAAAATATTTTTTAAAACCATTCAAAATTAATTTCTTCCAGATTTTTTCAAAAATAATGGTTTTCCTCAAGAGTGAGTTACCTATTTCACAGTTTTGTACAGATTTAGAACTAAATTTGCCAAAATTTCCTTTGGAATTGACTTTTCGAAAATTTTCAAGTGAATCTTACTTTTGAATTTTGATCGAACCCAAATTTTAAAAAAATTATTAAACCACAATTTATTCAAAATTTTATTCAATTTTTTAATGTTTTGCTGAACAGATATGAAGAATTGAAATTTTTGGTTATGGCAACTAAATAATTTTCCAAAAAACTGGGTGAAATATATGTCTCAGAGAAAAAGTAATCAAATAATGCAGACAGGAAATTCAATTCCCGACAACTTCGGTTCTATGATTTTTTTTCCTTGCATGCTCATTTGTCCTTGAAAATCACTTTTTAGTTTTTAGGTAAAATAAATTAGATATTTTTGCAAATTAACTTAGGTACCTATGCCTTCTATTTTTTTCAACATTAAGCAAATTTTAAAAATTTCCAACTTATGAAGGTATTTGATAGCTAATTTGGGGAAATTTTTTATGGAAAATACTTTACCTCGAAATACCATAGTTCAATTTCTCAATTTCAAATGAACTTCACAGACTTGACTGCTTTTGAAAAATTTCAGCCAAAGTAGGATTTGGAAAGAATTAATTTTTTTTTTCTCCATTTATACCCTCTTTATCATCCGAAAAAGATTCAGAAGCCCTTCTTTTTGCCTGCAAGTGCTGATTTCGAGCACATCCCAGGCAACATCATCGTCAGTCTCTTCATACTAGATCTCATTTTAGAAAAGGAAAAAAAAATTGGTAAAAAATTGGCGACAAAATATACCTATTTATAATTCTCACCGCATAAACATACGGCCGGTCATTCAAATAGCGAAAAAAAAATAATATAAAGTTGAAAAAATACAAACATAGGTAACCGCATAGTCTACCAGGTTCATTATACGCGAACACGGAAGGTCGTCCAAACGTCCGTGTCCGCCGGGCTATAAAGATTTCCACGATGTTGTAAGAAGAAGAGGAAAAAAAAAGCAGCAAAAAAATTGCCTCTCTCGAGGTTTGGTGGCCTGGCCACGCTCTATGGCGAGCCTGTGAGCGCCATATCACGTATACGTCGTTGATTTTTCGTGTTATTCGTATATGTGTGACTATTATACCCGCTTGCATGCGTCCGAACGTCGGCGGCAGATGTTCTTTGACGACCAGCAGCTGTCGCGTGCCACTCTCCCCTCCAGGGGTTACGTTCAGCTGCGGCCACGTGTTGCAGCTCTTCGTTGCTCTTGCTCTTTATCAGCCTTACCTTTAGTACCTAGAAGTTTTTACTGTATCGGTATTTACTCTGTTTACACCTTCCACTTTGGACAATACATAATCTTCTCTATTGACCTATAAGTACGTCTATGTGTGCTGCATTGTATATGCCATTTAGGTTTTCGCGCATGTATCGCCAATATAACCCCCCCAGCACATCCCCCCTTGGTATAAGGTCTTTTACCCACGTACCTTTATTTCCAGCTCTTACATTGTACTGTACGACGTACGTGCGCCGTGTAATTTTTAAATCTTCTTATATGCTCGGATAGTTGCGATTTTTGCGCGTGCACAACGTCTTCTTCTTCGCGATATCTTCCACGAGGGGTTGAACGATTCGCAAAAAATACCTATACCTATCTTTCGAGAATCTCCACAGCAGAACTCAGCGAGCTGCCAAGATTGAAATCGCAAACAATTCTGGTTGTCGCTTTGAATTTGAAATGACATCTCGATATGCACTCCAAGTTTTAGAAGAATAGAAGAATAATTGCTCGAAATAATACGAGTGTTTTGTCCTTCTGAGTTCTGGGTTTCTCTCTCCCCTATAAAATAAAATTATGACGCACGACATGGGACGCTATTTTTATGGTATAGCAAATTGGAACCCAGTAAAGTATAGTTTGACTGACCATATCATTCCCAAGTCGTAAATTTTCCAAAGCCATAGGCAATGTACTTATCAATGGTACTAGCGAAGCATGATCTCGTACAATACGAGTACCAGGCATAGTATGCCGCTTATCACCCCGTGATCTGCTACCATTGCGACAATTAAACGTGGCTGAAAATTCTCACGCAATGCAACCGAGGCGAGGGTACAGATTAAATCTGAGTGTTTCATCCAACCGTGTATAACTGTATATCTTATCTGTGCAGAGAGGGGGGGGGGGGGGGTACTAATTACGATGTACAACACTCGACGGGTACCGTCTTCAGGTGTTACTTGAGTTGAAATTGCAGAATAAATCCCAAAGTTGATAAAAAAAATGGAGACTTGAAGTCAAAAAGACTTGATTTTTTCTGGGAGGGTTGAGGTGACTCATTATTTTATTTTTTTGAAAATTCGAAGTCCGGCTCTCTTTCGTTAAAAAAGTTATTTCAAGTGGTGGCGCAGAGACCCTTTTTTTGAGAAAACAAAAAAAATTCAAAAATTTGGAATGTAATTTTTTTCTAAATTTTTTAAACAAAATGGTCTCTTCATATGTGTTTTTACCCGACAAGACTATTTTCGGTGACTCTTTTCATGTCCCGAGCAGCACACTCGACAAATTATCGAAATAAAAAATCGACAGAATATCGAATTTGATAAAGTGTCGCGTTAGTTCCGCATAAATTGTGAAATTATCTTTCGATATATAGATAGATTATCGACGAATTATAGTTAATAAAAATTTCGAGATTATAGTAAGATATTTTATCGATAATCTATCTATAATATCGAAAGATAATTTCACGATTTAGGCGGAACTTTCGCGACACTTTATCGAATTCGATATTCTGTCGATTTTTTATCGATTTTTTATTCCGATTTTTTGTCTTTTACTAGCTTTTTTCTATAATTAAAAATCATTAATTAGCATAATTAATACATTAAACTATGCCTAAACACATTATTCATGTTACGGTAAGAGGATCATTTCAGAAAAAGTCAAAAAAAAATTATAAAAAATCTGCCACCCGTGGGGCTTGAACCATCTACCTCCTGCATGGTAATCCTCTTCCTTAACCACTATGCCATACCTTATCGTTGAGGAATTAGCAATAAAACGCTTATAATAGGCAGTTTAGTACTTCCAGACGTGTTGGACTTAGAAAAATTTTCACCAATTTGGAAATAATTTCAAATATCGTCACAAAATCGTTGAAAAATCGTTCGACAAATTTCAGATTATTTGTTGATAATGTAGTTTCAAATATCGTCATAAAATCGTTGAAAAATCGAATTCGAGAAATTTCAGATTACGTGTCGATAATAAAGTTTTAAATATCTTCACAAAATCGTTAAAAAATCGAATTCGAGAAATTTTAGATTATTTGTCGATAATATAGTTTCAAATATCGTCACAAAATCGTTAAAAAATCGAATTCGATAAATTTAATATTCTTTGTCGATAATGTAGTTTCAAATATCTTCACGCAATCGTTAGAAAATCGAATTCGAGAAATTGCATATTATGTGTCGATAATATAGTTTCAAATATCTTTACAAAATCGGTAAAAAATCGGATTCGATAAATTTAATATAATCTGTCGATAATATAGTTTCAAATGTCGTCAAAAAATCGGTAAAATATCGAAGTCGAGAAATTTCATATAATCTGTCGATAATATAGTTTTAAATATCTTTACAAAATCGTTAAAAAATCGAATTCGATAAATTTAATATAATCTGTCGATAATATAGTTTCAAATGTCGTCAAAAAATCGGTAAAATATCGAAGTCGAGAAATTTCATATAATCTGTCGATAATATAGTTTTAAATATCTTTACAAAATCGTTAAAAAATCGAATTCGATAAATTTAATATTCTTTGTCGATAATGTAGTTTCAAATATCGTCACAAAATCGTTGAAAAATCGTTCGACAAATTTCAGATTATTTGTCGATAATGTAGTTTCAAATATCGCCACAAAATCGTTGAAAAATCGAAATCGAGGAATTTCATATTACGTGTCGATAATATAGTTTCAAATATCGTCATAAAATCGTTGAAAAATCGAATTCGAGAAATTTCAGATTACGTGTCGATAATGAAGTTTTAAATATCTTCACAAAATCGTTGAAAAATCGTTCGACAAATTTCAGATTATTTGTCGATAATGTAGTTTCAAATATCGCCACAAAATCGTTGAAAAATCGAAATCGAGGAATTTCATATTACGTGTCGATAATATAGTTTCAAATATCGTCATGAAATCGTTGAAAAATCGAATTCGAGAAATTTCATATTACGTGTCGATAATATAGTTTCAAATATCGTCATAAAATCGTTGAAAAATCGAATTCGAGAAATTTCAGATTACGTGTCGATAATGAAGTTTTAAATATCTTCACAAAATCGTTAAAAAATCGAAATCGAGAAATTTCATATTACGTGTCGATAATATAGTTTCAAATATCTTTACAAAATCGGTAAAAAATCGGATTCGATAAATTTAATATAATCTGTCGATAATATAGTTTGAAATGTCGTCAAAAAATCGGTAAAATATCGAAGTCGAGAAATTTCATATAATCTGTCGATAATATAGTTTTAAATATCTTTACAAAATCGTTAAAAAATCGAATTCGATAAATTTAATATTCTTTGTCGATAATGTAGTTTCAAATATCTGCACAAAATCGGTGGAAAATCGGAATCGATAAATTTAATATTCTTTGTCGATAGTATCGTTGACGAATATCGTCATAAAATCTTAATAATATCGAATTCGATAGTTTTTATATTTTTTGCCTATGAAGTTGTACCGATAAATCTTTATAATATCGTGAGAACATCTATAGATTTTCAAACGATTTTTTATCGATACGTTACATCTTCCGATATTATCGATCGAGTGTGCCGCTCGGGGTTTATCCCATGTTTTTAAGGGGACATAAAAAGCTCCTTTTTTACGTTTTTTGAAAAAATAATAATAATTATTAAAAATTAGCTGGAATGAAAAAAAATCAGATCAAAGTGGTCATACTTACATATTTTTACAAAAAAAAAAAAAAAAAAAAAAAATTATGGCGATTTGCGATCTGCGACATTTTTCCAGTAAGATGCAGTTTCTGAAAACTTAGGTAAAGTTGAAAAATCACCATAAATTGTATATTAAGAGCACTTTGATCCAATTTTTTTTTCATTCTAGCTGATTTTTATTTTTATTTTTTTTTCATAAAATGTAAAATTTTCTATTTCCCCTTAAAAACTGGTACAAAGATGAAAAATCACCGAAAATGGTGTTGTTAGGTAGAAATACCTATGTTGTGACCATTTTGTTTTGAAAAAAAATTAAATTACAATTTTTTGATTTTTTTTTTTTGTTTTCTCAAAAAAAAAGGCTCTGCGGTTCCACACAAACTTTGAAAAAAAATTAGGGAGTTGATTTTACACCAAAATAATAATTTTTAGAGGGCTGGACCTTGGTATTTTGAAAAAATGAAACTATGGGACCATTTTGAATAAGAATTGAAAATCTTTTATAATTTTTTTAGCTTCCTCCGATGCGATGGCTGAGGCACGTGCAGTGCCTTCTCAAAATGAGGCTCACTCGTTGCGGGAGTTGAAACTCAAATTTCCCAACTAAACTTTCTTCTGATTTGGAAGAGGCAGACACACTCACATCCCCTAATATGTTCATATGTCATTGGATGCTCTTTAGGATTACTTTTTCAGTTTTCACAAAATTACAGCTCTTTCGAAAAAAGGGAATAATATTATTTTGTAGGTGCAGGATTTTTTTGAAAAATAAAAATTCAAACATTTAGAAAAAGTTGTTTTTAAAATCTAAAACAAAAGCGAAAAATGTTTTGAAGAGAATTTAGAAAATTTTCGAATAATTATGAAAATTTGCACTGAAAAAAAAATTTAGTAAAATCGTTGAAAATTTCTTTAAATAAAATTTAGAAACAATTAAATACCTACCTACCTACTTATACTGTATAGGAAGTTTTTTTTAATGATATAAATTTTTTTAAAAGTTTAAAATTGCTTCGAACGCTTGTTTGTTTGTTTATTTGGTTTTTTTAAAAAGAAAAATTAGAGGTTGGGTTAATTTCTTTTTTTGGAATTATTTTTTCGTAGACCTTCTCCAAACAAAATTCGAGAACTGTTGGTTTTTTTATTGTTTTTTTAAGTGTTTTGTTACTATTTTTTAGATGTTGATCAAAATTTTATTTTGAATAATTTTATCATTGAAATGGTTGTTGGGGGGGGGGGGGTTGTTAAAAATTAATCAAAATTTGTTTATAATTTTTTCAGGAAATAGGTAATTTTGAAAATTGCTTTCCAAAAAAATTTTAAATAAATTTTCTTTTTTCATTTAAAAAAAAAATTTAATAGCGTTTTTAAACAAAATTTAGGATTATAAGTAGCCAATTCAATTTTTTTCTAGAAAAATTTGAAATTGATTTTAAAAATTTTTATTCTTATTTTTAAAATTTTTTTTTATCGTTATTCAAAAAAGTTTGAAAACTGCTGCGAACAAAATAAATTGAATTGATTTTTTTTTCTTCGGAAAAAATCAAGAATAATTGTTGTAGTAAAATTTTGTTTTGAGCATAAATCGATTTCAATTTTTAAAAAAAATAATAAACTTTTTGGAAAGGCTATGTATCCATGTTTGAATTTATTAGGATTTTTTTCTTTTCAAAATTAGTAAAAAAATTAAAGAACATTTTGAAAAAAAATTTTGAAAAGCTGGATTTAAAATAGGTATAAGTATATATTTTTTTGAATTCAAAATTGATTTTGAAACAAAATTTTCTGTAAATGAAAAAAGGGATTTTGATAATAATTTGGAAAGAAGAAAAATCTAATAGCTAGGTAGTCCAAGAAATTGGTCAGTACAAAATTTTAAGGAAAAATCAATTTAATTGAAAAAATTTGTATTATGAACAAAATTACCAAAAAAAAATAGTACCTAAATAAAAATTTTAAGGAAATCAAAAAAAAAAAAAAATCTTGAACAGGAAGAATTTATTATTTTGAAAAAAAGTAGGAAAATGTGTTTTTTTTTAAATTATTTTTTCTATGCTTAAGTCAAAGGCAGTGTTGAACAAGCTCTTTCTTTTTTGGAGCTTAGCTCTTAGCTCTTAGCTCCTGTAAATTTTGGAGCTTAGCTCCGAAGAGCTAGCTCTTTTCAAGCTCTTTGCAAAAAAAGAGCTTAGCTCAAGAGCTTGAGCTATTCATAAAATAGCTCGAAGCTCCTCAAAAAAAGCTCTTCAAAATGTGAAATTTACGGGTACAAAAATAATGAAACATGAAATTATTTTTTTGGAACTGAGCAGGTTTCAACACAATTACATTTTTACAGCAAAAAAAGTACCAAACTCTATAAAATGCTTTTGTAATTGATGTAATTACAGGTAATAGCAGTTTAAGAAATCGAATTTTATAAAAACCTCCATACAAACCTAGAAACAGAAAAGAGCTAGAGCTTAATCAGACATTTTCATTTTAGAGCTTAGCTCTTAGCTCCTATAAAAACCTCCATACAAACCTAGAAACAGAAAAGAGCTAGAGCTTAATCAGACATTTTAATTTTAGAGCTTAGCTCTTAGCTCCTATAAAAACTTCCATACAAACCTAGAAACAGAAAAGAGCTAGAGCTTAATCAGACATTTTCATTTTAGAGCTTAGCTCTTAGCTCCTATAAATTTCGGAGCTTAGCTCTAAAGAGCTAGCTCTTTTTAAGCTCATCACAAAAAAAGAGCTAAGAGCTTAGGAGCTGCTCAACACTGCTCAAAGGACACAATTTCAAAAAATAGATGGATTTTTTTTTTTTTTAATTCAATATTTAAGATTTTAAGCAAAACTGAAAAGATCTTATTTAAAAAAAAAAATTGAATAAATAACTAAAAATGACATTTAAACCAAATTTGAAAAAAATTGAAGTAAAAAAAAAATCGATTTCATACCTACTAATTGAAATGCTAATTGAATTATATTTTACCTAAATGTGATTTAAAAATTTCGATTTTTCGAACTACGCTTATAAAAGTTTTTAGAAGAGCCCAATTTACGTAAAGCCCAACTTCACGTTAAAATAAGCCCTGTTTATATTTCGAAGCCATTTTTAAAAGACTGGAAAATCTAGTCACTGCTGTGCTGTTTAAAATACGCGTGTAAATTTATTCGACATCGGGCCCATTATAACCCTTTACATTTTTTTTTCTTAGCCCCGATATTTTAAACAGGATTACGAATATGGTAGTTGATGATACTTTGGGTGGTATACTAAATTACCCGACTCACTCGCAAATGATTTGTACCAGACACGTGTGAAATTAGAATGGAAATTAACGACAGCCGCAGACGCAGACGACGGGAGGCGATGTCGTGATACTAAAATTAATATTTTAATTTTAGGCCACCCCCGCAGCATCGCGAGTAATTTCTCGTAGGTACCCAAAGAGCGAGAGAAAGATGTAGAAAAAAACTGCAGCTGATTACTCGTGCATACAGAGTATGACATTGTAGGTAATTGCATTCATATTCGGCCAATAATAAGTCTCGATGATCATTCCAAAAACTATACTTACTAGAGATGGTCTTGTAAGCGAGTTTTTTTCGTCGACTTTCTCACTCTAATCGTCTATCTACGTCTCGCTCGTTCGCATCTTCGCAGGATGATGAAGCGGCGGTACATGGACGCAGATCGACTCGTAATTCTATTAATAACGCCGAGACAGCATCGTGTACATATTATGGTCTCCATCTCGCAGATATTATATCTAATAAGCGAGCTCAATTACAAACAAAAACAGCTACCAGTCTTGACCATTACCATTACAACGTTAATGGCATACGAAGGAGAGGAGAAAAAAACTCGTAGTTGCATAATGCGCCACGAATGCGGTGGCGGTGGTGATTTGGATGCGACCATCGCATCGTTGTGATTAATCTAAGAAGATGGGACGGGTACGTGGAGCGGTTAAGGCCAGAATGGTATATGCTGTTTACATTGTACGAGATGGAAATTTAATTAGAGACCATAGAGAAAGAGAGAATATTTCGCATTTATTAGAGCATCGCGATGTTATCCGAAGAATATGTACGAGTAAGAAGAAAAAGAAAAAGAAGGAGGCTCGCACGTATATGTAATTAACTCGTGTGTGTCTGTGCATCTCTTCCCCTAGTATAATTATCAATAAAAATTAATAAGAGCGAACAACTTGATCGTAGAAATGAGAAAATCTACCGCCAGCGTCAATGTAGGTTAAAAAGTTTTGGTATATTAATTACATACACGCGCATATGGTGCGTATAGTATGTGATTCCGGAGAAACGATCGAAACAAATGTATATTAAAATGAAACCTTTAAAAAAAAAAGACAACCACCAACCGCCTCACCGATGCCAAGCCTGCTCTATCGAGCCATTGGAAAAACAGCTGGGGTGTGTAGAGCTACCCTCAAGCTGTAAGGGTATCTGCCTGTTGCTGGAACACATCGAAGGGAAGTTAGCCTAAGCACCTGGTATTGCATCCCTTCTGGATACCTGGCTCCTTTTATTTTTTTTAAAGGTCTCCTTTTTGAATTAAACTATGACAATGCAATGTGTACACGCTGATATGCATATGCGCCAAATGCACCCAGCATTTTATACTTTAGCCAAATTTCCTACATTGCTGTATAGTGTAAAAGGTCGTCACGGTGTTTTGCCATTTTTAACCGGCCTCGGCCTCGTATTCGCCAAAATTTCGCTACAGAGGTACCGAGCAGGAGTTACCTTCTATGTGCATGTGATGGATGTTTGCAAGAGTTAACCATGACATGACTGCATCGACTGCACCACCTTAGCACCAGCGAACGAATTATTTTTACGTATTTGGGAGTTATAAAGCGAAGTACCCTTCCCTAATACTAATCCACGACCTAAGTCAAGGTTATTTCTGTTACGTGTGTGCAGTTTTTTCTTTTTCAATAGCCATGTGCAGAATGGTATTTCAAATTTTGATTTTTTTGAAATTTATAGGGAAGTAGTAATATCCACCACGCTTTTCATTATTAAAATTTTTGAAAAAATAGCTATAAATAACATTTTACAAAATTACTAACTTTAGATAAAAAGCGTAATTTTTACTCATTTTTCTACTTTTTTATTCAACTCTTTTTGTCTTTGAAAATATTCGAATTCTAAAGTTTTACTCTTGAAATCAATTATTGTAAAATTCAGGAAACAGCACAAAAAGAAGAAGAAGTATCTGCTTCTTTCCAATCAACCTTATATACCAATATTTTAAATTGCGAAATTTTCAAATCTGTCTTCCTTTAGGGATGCAATTAGGGGTCGGAAGTAAATTCAAGTTTGTGAATTGAATTCAGCGACCTCAAAAACCGAAATTTTGATACCAATATTGTGAATTTTGAAATTTCAAAAATTTCATCTCCTCAGGGGTTTATTTTGAGGTCCAAGATAAATTCAAGTCCGAAAATCAAATTCAGCGACCTGAAAAACCTACATTTTGATAACAACTAATACTTATTGTTAATTGCAAAATTTTCAAAATCGACCCCTTAGGGGCCCAATTTGGGGTTGGAGGTGAATTAAAGTTCGAAAATTGAATTCAGCGACCTCGAAAACCTACATTTTGATACCAATGATGTATATTTTGAAATTTTCAGAAATGACCCCTTCCCCCTTTGGGGCCCAATTGGGAGTAAGAGTTGAATTCAAGTTCGAAAATCAAATTCAGCGATCTGAAAAAACCACATTTTGATACCAATATTGTATATTGTGAAATTTTCAAAATTTACCCCCTTAGGGGCTCAATTTGGGTTGGAAGTAAATTCAAGTTCAAAAATCGAATTCAGCAACCCCGAAAACCTACATTTTGATATCAATATTGTAAATTGTGAAATTTTCAAAATTTACCCCCTTAGGGGCTCAATTTGGGTTGGAAGTAAATTCAAGTTCAAAACTCGAATTCAGAAACCCCGAAAACCTACATTTTGATACCAATATTGTAAATTGTGAAATTTTCAAAATTTACCCCTTAGGGGCGCAATTTTGGGTCAGAGGTAAATTCAAGTTCGAAAATCAAGTTCAGTGACCTGAAAAAACCGCATTTTGATACCAATATTGTGAATTTTGAAATTTTTAGAATTGACCCCCCCCCTTGGGGTCCAATTCGGGATCAGAGGTAAATTTAAATTCAAAAATCAAATTCAGCAGTCTCGAAAACCCCTGAAATCAGCAAAATGGCCTTTCATTTCTAGTATATGGACCAGAAGCCAAAAAGTGTTCATTCATCGATCTTTTTTGGTAGCACAAAAATTTATCCGGCTTATATTAGACACGGATACAGCATTTGCGAAAATGCCCATTTGGAACTTCCTACCCGGCACAGGGGAATTAAGCCCGCTGAGGCATCGAAAACCCCTATTTTTCAAACTTGGGGGTAGCCAAAAAAACTAACCTTAGCTATTCAAATTTTATGATAACATTAACCTTATTTGATACATTCAAGATAACCATTAAAATGAATGATAAATTGATAACATAACTTTAACCAACATCTACGTCAACATAAATTCATGATGACTTGAATCAGAAATGATGTTTGACCTTATCCGATATTTCATGATAACCGTATCCGAAATTCCGAATTTTATGCTAACCTAAGGCAGGATTAATGTTGACCTTTTTCAAAATGATTAATAACTTTGACCAGAATTGATGTTAACCTTATCCGATGAACTTGACCCTTTTTGTTAATCGTAACCAGAATAATTAATGTTAACTGTATCAAAAATGTATTATAAACTTATCCCATATTTTTGTTAATCTTAACCCAAATTTATGTTAACTTCAACCTAAATTTATGATGATCTTGACCAGAATTTATGTTCACCTTATCCGAGTTTCATGATAACCTCATCTTAAATTCATAGTAACCTTAACCTTGACCATACTGAATTATAACCTTAAATATTTAAAATTTATGATAACCTTGACCTTAAATTTATGTTAATTTCAAGGCAAATTCATGATGACCTTAATCAGAATTTATGTTCATTTTATCCGAATTTCATGATAATCTCATCTCAAATTCATAATAACCTTAACCAGAATTAATTTTAATCGTATCCAAAATTTATGATAACTTTGACTCAAATTTATGTCAATACTTCAACCAAAATTCATGATAACCTCAACCCAAATTCATGTTACTTTCAAAGCAAATTTATGACGACCTTAATCAGAATTTATGTTGATCTCATCCGATATTTCATGATAACCTATCCAAAATTCATGTTAACCTTAATCAGAATTATTTTAGACCTTATCAGATATTTCATGATAACCTTATCCAAATTATATGATGACTTTATTGACAAAAATTCATGATAACCTGAACCAGATATCATTTCTAGGATCTCAATCTGCATTTTTTGTTTGAAATTTTTTTTCTATTTGTGGATTAGGTTGAGATGAACAGATTTATTTAAAAAATTTTTTTTTTTGAGGGAGTGAGGTGCATGGGTCCTTGGAAAATAAACGCTTTGAAGGAATGGAACTCCAGCTCGTTTTTCAAAAGATACGACCTAGATTAAAAACAATCATAAAATTGTACTTAACCTTTTAATCGCAAGGACGACCTTTTTGCATTTGCGATTGTAAGTATTAAAGTTTAACGTGGAAATTTGAGAAGTTATGTGCGTTAAAAATTAGGTATACATTTAATGTTAGGTCGATTTGATGAATACCTCAAGGCATGCTTGCTTAGGTGTACCCTTTTACGTTTCATTTAGCTGATTAATTTGCCTGTAGGATAAGTAAACCGGGGTATATAGGTGTAAGCAGCGCTGCGAATCAATTTTACTAATAATTACCGTGAAGAATATCGGTTCAGTAATGAGGTATTGGCTGAAACAATACATATACCTACAGTATACATTGAATTGCCTGCTGTAAATCAGCAAATGAAAGGTTACGTTCTTATTTTGACTACTGGTATTTCTCACGGTGCATAATTTCATTACTACGAACGGTATATTAAACGAGGTCTGTAATTTTTGTGAACCAATTTGATCGTATTTAAAAAATTTTCTTCAATTTTTTTTTTAATTTTAAATTTGAATTGAGGGGAAAATTTAAAAAAAAAAATTCAAAAACAAATTTTTAATTTTTTTCACAAGTTTTATCCGACTTCAATTTCTTTTTAAATTTTGCTTGCAACATTTTGTTTACTTCCCTATAATTTATTTATTTATTTATTTATTCATTTTCAAAGGATTACACAAAAATTTTGGAAAAATTGATTTTTTTTCAAATTTGTTTAGAATGTTTGTTTTTTTTTTGCTAATTTTGTCATTTTAAATTTAAAAAAATATATATTATTGCTTCGAGTTTTGCTTTTAAAAAATTTGATATTCCCATTTCGACGTCTTTAAAAAAATTTTTCAAATCCAAAATTTTCTAATTTTGTTTAAAACATTTTTTCAATTTTTTTTTTCAAACATGCAATTCTCTGTAAACAACTATACGAGTCACGACACAGTTGGCAATTTTTTCTCATAGTCCGTCCCCCGGTGCCGCCTTTAACTACCACCCCTCTTCCTTCGCATTGCATGATGCTCGCTTCTCATACCATTTATATCACAACAACATTGCAAATTCTCATATACGTTTACCTTCGCGTATCTATTCCGACTTCGACGTACTGAATTTATTCAGGTATTTTACGAGTAGGTGTAAAATAACTGTATACTAATTCAGTGCAGTGAAAAAATTTAAAATCAGCCAATGCTATTGCTGATCTGATATGGGAAATAGAAGCTCTGCTAGATTTTCTCGTACACTTTACCACGGTACCTAATTCAGCTCCTCCTGGAATTTTGCCAATATTTGTAAAATTTATCGGTAAAAAAATGAACTTGTTCGCATAGTTAGAAGATAATCCTGCGTAAAAATTTTTCCATCGCGAGAGTAAAAATAGTATCGCGTAAAAAATGTGGATTTGATATCGAAAAAAAAAATGTTGTGCGGGCCCGTCGATACTAAAATATATATAAAAAAAATTATATACTTATCAGGTAAATAATATGTAAAATTTTCATATTGTTCGAGTGTGGGAAAAAATTCGAGTTCGGCAGATCGCTTCGCCACGTAATGCGAAATATTTGGCAGTGTTTACGTAATTTTATATCATCGATGCCAAAATATTTTTCATTAATAAAGATCATATATAAGGATTAATTATCGATGCCAATAAACTCTTTCGTCATCGTACTCTCTCACTGCGATAATATGCGTCAATTTCGTACAGTATGATGATAAGTTGCTAAGATGTGTGCGTCGAGTTTTTATTATGACAGTGTAAAATACGCGTTTAAAAGTCTTAATTAAACCCTGGTACCCTCCCCCTCGCTCATGTCTCGAAACACGTTACGAACGATGAACTATGGAGTCCCTTTTGAAGCATCGATGCAGCTGAAATGATCGTTTATTAGGTGTCTGTGTATTGAAACCGTTGAAAGTGTCACCATTGTTTTTTTTACACACATTCGACCTAGGTCCCTGCGAGTGCAAATGTAGGTAGGGTATGGGATGGGTTTTATTTGATGTTTAATTTTTCAGTGTTTACTTATCACCAGTGTTGGCGATGATCGATCGTGTGATTGACTTTTGGTTACCCCTCAATTAGTATATGTATAAAAAAGGACAATGTAGTTGTGTCAATATTTAACTAGAAGTAGCCAATGAAACCCTTTTTGAAAATAAAACAAAGAGGTGTGAAATTTAACAGAAACTTACCCATTTATAACCATAAGTTACTTACCTATTGAAGACTTGAGGAGTGTGCCTGTTGGGTCGCCCTTATTTTGGATTTTCAATTTTTTTTGCCTTAAAATACGTACTTATTTCTATATTTTTTTATTTTGCCCTTGGCTGAATTTTAAGTGGTTCCTGGTCACTCTTTTTTTTAGAGAAATAAAAATTTTTACCAATTTTCAAAATATTACATTTTTTGTTATAATCCATCACAGTTGTGCCTTTTAATAAGAATTAATTCCCGATTTTTCATTTCCGCCCCTACTTAATTTTTCCTTGGGATGCCCCAATTTTTCAAAAAAAAAAAAAAAAAAAAAAAAAAAATACCTTGCATTCAAAGTTGTTGCTCTTTATTGAAAAATAATTCCATATTTTTTATTTTTCTCCTAATTGAATTTTAGGTGGTGACACTAGCATATCCACCTTTTTTAAATAATTAAAAATTACCAATTTTTTTTTGTGACTTACTTACCTTATTAATTGAAATTTACGAGAATTTTTTTTTTTTTTTAGAATTTTAAAAGAACATAAATTGGTATAAATTAAAGAAAACTAGGTATTTTCCTTCATTTCCACGCCTCTTTTTTCAAATTCGAAAAAAACTGCACATATTCTCTCCTTATAGGTAAATTTTGAATGACTTGAAATACTTACTTTAGTTTCTTTTTGTTCATGTATCCCTTTCTTTTTTCCAGCTGTTATTCTTTTTTGTCACTCGTATTTCCATTTTTCTCATAATTTTTTGTCATTTTTATTTTCATTAAAAATATAAAATTTTGTTTGAAAAAGTCTTTCAATTTTTTAGGATTTTTTGCAGTAAAAAATAATTTCAATTTTCTTAAGCAAAAATATTTCAATTTTAGGAAGTAAAAATATTTCAATTTTTTGGAGCATAAATAATTTCAAATTTTTTGGAACAAGCAAAAATTTTTTCAATTTTTCGGAGCAAGCAAAAAAATTTTCAATTTTTTTAGGAGTAGGGAAATTTCTTAAAAAAAAATTAGTTTGAGGAGAAATAAAAAATTGGGAATTATTTTCTAATAAAAAACAACAACTTTGGATGGTGGGTAAAAACATTCTACCAATGTTTTTCATATTCTTTTTTTTTTTTTTTTGAAAAATTGGGGCGTCTTAAAGTTCCACGTAATCATGTGATAAAGTTGATTTGACCCCTCCCCTGGGGGCTGATATGATGTTTCGAAATACGTGAATTTAAACTTAAAAATTCCTTCTACGTGAGTTTTATATTAATTTGGCATCGTGCCCGAATTTTTCTTCTTGTTCATTAATTTTTCACGATTTCTGTTTTTTTCAAATTCCAGTGATCACATGAAATTGTCAAAAATTAAAACTAATCACAGATTCGAATTTTGTAGATCAACTACCCCGATGTGTACCTAATAAAATTTAATTATTTCTTATTTTGAAAAAAAAAGTTTTTCAATTTTTTTAATTTACAGAATATTTTTTTTCAAATTTTCGAAGGAATTTTTTATTTTGAAAAACTTTCGAATTCCCAAAAGATTAATTTTTTGAAAAAAAAACTATTTTTTTGATATTTTGATCTCAGTTTAAAAAAATCTTCCAATTTTTTGTTTAAAAATTTCTGAATTTCATCGAGAAAAAAAAACCGCTATTTTTTCGAAACAATAAGCTAAAAAAAACTATACGCAATTTTTTTGAAAAGATCTGCATTAAGTATGTACTTGATATAATTAGGTATGTCCTTCTATTAATTTGTTTGAAAAAAACAATTTTTGCTCTTTTTTTAATTAAAGATTTTCTGGAGAAGAAAAATCTCTAAATTTTTGTCTGAATTTAATGATTTTTTTTTCATTTTATTGGAGTAGTAATTTTTTTTTCAATTTTTGAAGAAAAAAAACTGAATTCTTTTGCAAAAAAAAATCTTTATTTTTTTACAAAATGAAAATGACATTATAATGTTTTTTTGAAGTCAGTTGAGTTGAGTAAAATTTTCGATTTTTTCGAAGTGGAAAAATGAGTAATTTTTTTCAACTTTATCGGAGAAAAAAATATCAGTTTTTAACGTTTAATAAAAAGGAACAATTTCAAAGGCTAGGTATAAAAAAATGTTGTTAATTTTTTTTTCAAACATTGGGGTTTAAGACGATCAATTCTTATGTTTCTAAAAAGTGGAAGGTGACCAGGGAGCACTTCAAATTTGGGCAAGAATAAAAAATAAGAAATTATTTTTTCGTAAGTAAACTTTGGGAGATGAGACGAAAAAAGTCCCAAATAAGGGCCACCCTGATGCCTATACTTACTTACTTGTATTTTTATACGAATTAGAAAATTTGTCTAATTTTTTTCTTCATTATTAATTTATTTATTTTGATGTTATTACCGGTTTTTCTAGTTTTTTCCATTTCTGCTCGTGTCTCTTCTCGTGAAGTTCAATAGCTACATACGTTTCTAATTACATATTTATAATTCGTCGAAAGACGAAAGGTATAGGTAATTCACCAAATAAGCCGTTTACATCCTTATTTATTAAAATTGTAATCCCAATTAAGACCATAATCCGGGCTGAAATGTGTATGGGTACCTGCATTTTGAGCTTACCGTAGGTGATGCTTTTGTCTTCGATACAAGCCGAAGATTTTCAACCTCTTGTTAATTGCGCTGATGCCGATCTAAACGTGTAGGTGTAGGTAAAATGTTTATTTCATTTTTTTATTCTTTCTATCCTCTGTTTTTTCCATTTAATCGTTTAAAAGTCATTAGGTTTCATAGGCGACGTCGTATTATCATTGGTAATTTAATACATTATACGCGTACTTGTACATCAAAGTACCATAGCAATTCGAAACTTGGCGAGATCTCGATGAATAGGATTTGGTCGATGTGCTACGCTGCAGCTGAGGAGAGTCAAGCTCAAGCCAAAGATCATGTTTCGTTGTGGTAGGTAATTGTTGTAGTATAAGTAAGAGGAGATGCAACAGACACGCAGAGGTGCCGGTAAAAATTGCAAATCTTTTACTTTTCCATATATCTATGTTAATCCTAGTTAGAGTAAGATTTACTCCGAGTGTACAGCTTTTTGAGTGATCGGATTAGAGTGAATAGTACTTATTTCGATTATGATGAGGCAGATTAACAACGTTGTGAAATCTATGGGTTTATGAGTAGATTCGTGGGAAAGTGATATCGATAGGTGAATTTAGGGACTGAATGAGAGGAAATAGGACATGCTTGGAGGATTGGATGATTTGGTAGTGTAGGTAATAGGTTGTGTATTTTTACAAATTAAAAACGTTTAAGCAGATCTTCAAATCTTTTGAGCTTGATTTTATTTTATTTTTTAAAATATTTTTTTTTAAGTTATTTTGAGCAGTTACTTTTTAAAAATTCCTCAATTTATGTTTAACAAATTTAAAAGAAAATTATGCTGAGAAAATTGTTTAAAATTTGGATTTAAACAAATTGAAAAATTCTTTACTTAGTTTTAAAAATAATTAGTACCTATACCTATTTTATAGTTTAATTATTTCACAAAAAAAAAATGTGAGGTGCTTGGAATAATTTGAGTTATGACAAAAATTTTGATTGGACGCCTTCTATACCCTCCAATCTCGCATAATATATGATTTTCCCGAATATTATATTCAAAATTGGAGGGTAGAAAGAGTGATATAAAAATTTTCGTAATAACCAAAATTATTTTCAAGGTCTCAATCTACAATTTTTATTTGAAATTTTTTTAGTTGGGCTCGTAGGTTCAGAAATAGGGAAATTTCCAAAAGAGGGAGTAGCAAATTCGGGTAGGTATAAAAAATAGTTGAAAGGAGTAAAAAAAACTGCGGACTCAATTTTTCGTTTTTGCAGATAATAAATTTTTGGGGCTACCTATAATTATGATGAAATAGCTATTTTATTTCTGTGGTAAATGCAGTTGAATCTAAAAGTAGTTTGGGGGAGGAGGGGTAAAATAACCGGGTCGTTACACCCCTACAAAGTTGGAAACACTTTTTGTTCATTAAAAAAATTCAGCATAATTTTATCTGATTCAACTTTGAACAATTTTCAAGTTTTTAATCCAAAATTGATGTTTAGATTTGCAATTTTTTGTGCTGTAACAAAAATTAAAAAGAAATTTGCGCAAAAGCAGTTGAAAAAATTGTGGATTTTGAAAAAGATTAATGTTGAGCAAAATTTAGTGTTTAGAACTCAAAAATAAAATTCTTTCAAACATAATTTTTTTGAAATTTTTATTATACGTGTATCTAATATTAAATAAAAATAGTTTACAGTTTATTCAATAAAAAAAAAATCAAAATTATGATTTTTTTCCAATTTGCGGTTTTTTGATTCAAACTACGAGAGTTTTTTTTTTTCAATTTAGTTAATTTAAGAAAAAAATTCAATACAATTTCATCATTTTTTGCTTTATTTTTGAACAATTATTTATATTATGAAAACTTTTGATTTAAAATTGATTTTTAGATTTAGAAAAAAATTGTGGATTTAAAAAAATTAATGCTTAGAATTCTTAAAATTTCCTTTAAACACAATTTTTTGGAATTTTCATTTTAAAGTAAGTAAATATTTTATTCATGATCGATCAAAAAAATATATATTTTGTTGAGGATAATTTTTTAATTTTTTAAAGAATACCTAATACAAATGATACAAATAACTATTTTTAAAAGAAAAAATCGTTTAAAAAAAATTCAAACATTTCTTTGATGCTTAATTGAAAAACAAATAATTGTCGACACTAATTTTTTGGGAATTATTTTAATTAATTTTAAAAAAATCAAAATTTTTGTGTTTTTTTTCAGAAATAAGATATTTTTTTTGAAATTGCATGCAAAAACATTTTACCTAGTCCAAACAATTTTTTTCAATTTTGTTCATCAAAAAACAAGAATGAAGACACAATTTTATCTAATTTAATTTCAAACAATTTCAATTTTTTCATGCTCAGGTAGTTGAAACTTTCAATCTAATGAATCGAAAAAAATTGAATTTTATAAAAAGCAATGTTGACCTAAATTTCGTATTTGAAACTCTAATCAAATAATATTCTTGAAATTTTCTTCAAACGTATAATTTTTTTGGAATTTTTTTATAATTATCACCTACATATTTTTTAATTTTGTTTAGGTAAAATCTTTTTTTCTTCTTTTATTTTACAAGTTTTTTTTCCAAGTATTTAAAAACTATTTTTAACAATTTTTTAAAATTTAATTGAAAAGTAATATTGCTTACTTTTTTTTAGCACAAATTTCTAGAAGAGAATATTTTTGTAAAAATAAGATAAAAACTTGTTTTTCCAAATTTCATTCAAAAAAATTTTATTTCAATTTTTTTTTAATTTGGTGCAATAAAAAAATCATTAGTTTAAAATTTTTTATAACGCAAATTTTTAAATTTTTATGAAGGTATCAAGTGTTACAAAAAAAAAAAAAAAAAAAAAATTAAACCAACTTAATTTTACCTACTTTTTCACACACAAATGTTTTTTTTTTTTTTTTTTTTTTTTTTAATTGAAAAATAACTACAAGACATAAAGGTATTTTTCAGTTTAATCAAACATTTTATTTTTTAAAAAGTAATTTTATAGAAAAATATGTGGACAAATTTTTTTAAAAATCACAATTTTCCCGAATTCAATTGAAAAATAATTATTTAAAAAAAATATTTTTCAAATTTAGGTATAGATTTAAATTTTGTTTCTCGCATTAAAAAATTTCAAATTTTCCTAGCTTTGAAGAATTTTCAAAGTAATTCGCTTCAAAAAATTTGAAAGGGTTCTAAAGACTACTTGATACATGTATAATACGATTCGAGCTAATTAAACAGTTATCATAATTATAACAGTTTTTACACACGATTTAGGAGTTACAATGGCTGCCGAAAATCTGTTACTCGGTTACACGTACCTATACTCATCGTATTACATATACGTACGATACGAAGGGAAAAACCCATCTTATGTGGGAAATGTCGTAAAAATACATTTTTATATTTTTAAATCACGAGATAATTAAGTTTTTATTATAATTAGCCGAGTAGTCGACACGCATACATTTTATATTGTGCACCCGGAGACTCGCCAGAGACTCAGAGAGCTCTTGTTTTAGGTACACATTACATTACATACAAATAAACAGATCGCGAAGATCCACGACAGGTATCATACAAAAGCGTCCAAAAAGAGCCCGCGAGATGATTTACTAATGAAAATGTGAATTAAAGAGAAAACGACGAGATCGTTCAGCAAATTAAATAATATGGTAATTAACGGCAAGCCGAGCTTCGGTCGCATTCTGCCGTAACGGATTTTTAAATGTATAAAATACTGCCTGGTCGGATTTAATTGCGATTATTGCGATGGCCGAACCTGAAACGAACTCGTTGATTTTTTTGTACTTATGTGCACACTGCACAGTACACATATCCTCAGATTATGGAATAAGTCACGCGTTATATTCATTACAGTCTCGTTGATAAAGACACACGCGAATTGAACTGTCTAAACGAGCAAATGCTGCACGAATGTTCCATTACATCTGCATAGGGGAAGCTTATTATTCATTCTACCTGGATCCTGGATCTCTATTCTGCTTCTACATCCACCTGGCGCTTTTTACAACTCCTAAGGTAATAAATAATTGCATCGTTCCAGAGTGTACACTGTACACAGTACACCGCACAGATTATTTCCAAGGGAAGAGCAAAGCAAACTGTGAAATTTTATATAAGTTATATATATGTCATTGAAATACTGCACGAAACGAAATTTTTACAAAATCCTCCGTCCACCTAAAGCGTATTTAATGGAGATTTTATTACGTTTTGGCGATTTTTATTGGAGTTTAATACGCATCGATGACCCGATTCGATTCGATTCGCAAACATTGAATTTTTCCTCTTCTCCAGATAAAGCACACCTTTTTGATTTCGATATCGTGTATTGTAGTCGTGCACTTTGGTGGTGACATTTCTGCATCATTTCACTTTATGGCGAGGTGATAAATTTCCAATGAGATGTGGTTAAAATGTGGCCAATACAATGTTTTTTCAACGAAGCCATTTGTGTAGAAAAAATAAAATGATTTATGCGATTTTGATGAATTTTGAAAGCTTTTATCGGACGATCAGGAAATTTTAGACCATCGAGTGATTTTGTAGTTTTGGCAAAGTTTTCTGGAATTCATCGAAATTCTCAAAAATTATGTTTTTGGAATCTTTGAAATTCTCTGCTTGATCAAATTCGGTAAAATTCTCTACAACTTTCTAATATCTTGTAAAATTTTCAAAAAAATCTTAGCCTGGTTGTGGAGGTTATTTTGCCCTGAGCACCAAATTTGAAATTATCCAGTGAAAATTGGTCCCCATGGTCTTTTCTTTTTAAATTTCCTCAGAGGAGGATTTTGTATCGGATTTTATCGGAGTTTTTTTCATTGATTAAATGCAAATTTTCATTTTTCAAAAATTACTGAAAATAAAAATGTTCACAAAATTGATGATTTTAAAATTCTTCAAAAATTTCATCAGAGAAGGATTTTGCATTGGATCTTATGGTAGCTTTTTACGTTGATTAAATGCAATTTCTCATTTTTTAAAATTGCTGAAAATAAAATTTTTCATAAAAAATTGATAATTTAAAATTTTTTTGAAATTCTATCAGAGAATGATTTTGCATTGGAGCTTATGGTAGATTTTTCATTGATTGAATGCAATTTTGCAAAAACTCTCATTTTTTGAAAATGACTGAAAATTAAATTAAAATTTTTTTTTTAAAACGTTTCCAAAAAATGTTTAAAAAATTATTTTGTTTCAAAAAAAAAAAAAAAAAAAAAAAAAAATGGGCAATATACGTACTTACCTACAAGGGAACATTGCCAATTCATCATTTCTATATCTAGATCTCAGAACCAAATTTATAGCTGCCAAAGTTGATTTTTCGATTTTTTGCGAATTTTTGAAAATGGCGAAAATAGCTCACTCATAGGTAATAGGTAGATCAATTGTTTACTGAAATGGTAAGTTTTGAGATAAAATTCTTTCAAGATAAAATCAGAAATTGGGATAAAAAGTTGAATGAAATGTTCCCAATTTTTCAAAATAATTATTAGTGAATAAGTAAATAAAATAATGAATAAAATAATAATAATTAAATATATTTTGTGAAATTGTTTGAAGTATTGAGAAAAAATAATGGAATTTTTTCTCAAAAACTTGTAGTAAATCTACGCCAACAATTTAAAAAAAATACCTATTCCAAAAAACGAAAAATAAAAATTTTTTCGGCTCCAAAAAATTGAGGAATTGAAAGATTTTTTCAAAAAACTAAGATGTTCTCTTAAAAAGTTGAATAAAAATTACCCCAAAATGGGACTTTGTTATTCAAATTTTTTTTTTTAAATTTCCTGTTCTAAAAAAAAATTGAAAAATTTTTGTTCCAAAAAGTAGTTATAATTTTTTATTCCCAAAAAAGAAGGATAGATTGAAAGATTTTTTCAAAAAAAAAAAGAGATAATTTTACTCAAATTGCAATTCAGGGACGAACCGTAAGGATTTTTCCGAGGTGGCAGAATCATTGAAAATTTCAACTCCCAACACTGAAAATTTTCAACTTTAATTTATTACCTATTAATTGATTAAAGTTGGCATTTTTACATGAATTTTAATTAGAAAAATATTGTACAGAAAAGATCTTTTTAACATTTTTTTTACCAATTTTCTGAAAGCAGAGGCGGCAAGTTGCCCCTTTTGCCCCTCCTTTTTCAATTCGTCCCTGATTTCTCAGGTGGTGCTCATAGCACGAGAGCACCTGGACAAACGCCGGCCGTGCAAGAATTAAAAAAAACTACACCAATTATTTAAAAACAAAATTATTCAAGAAATTTATTACTTCAAGAAATGAAAAATGAAAATTTTTTCTTCTGTTCCAAAAAATTGAGGAATTTGAAAGATTTTCTTAAGAAACTATAAGAAGTTTTCTAAAAAAGTTGAATAAAAATGATCTCAAAAAATTAGAATTTGCTGGTATTCAAAAAAAAAAAAGGAAACGAAAAAATCACATAGGTACCTACCTACTCTAAAAAAAATTGAAAATTTTTTGTTTCATAAAAAAAGTGAAAAAATTACATTTTTTTCGAAGACTTGAAAAAAATTAGAAATACCTTACCTTACTTACATCAACAATAATTTAAGAATAAAAACAGTTTAAAAATTTCTACACCAAAAAATGATTTTTTTTTATTTAAAAAAAAAAAAAAAAAAAAAAAAATGAAAAAGAAGTATTTTTTCAATTCCAAAAAAAATAACTAGAAATTGATTGAATAAAGATCTTTACAGAAAAAAAATTGAACATAATTATTCTGAAGGTTTTTTCTCAAGAAGCTATAAAAAAAATTAGAATTTTTTGTTCCAAGAATATTAAAAAATTTTGTACCTACTTTACAAATCTGAAAAATTCCTCTATTCTAAAAATTAAAAAAAAAATTATATTCCAAAAAATGGTTAATTTTTAATTCAAAAAAAATGAAAAATTGAAAGATTTTAATAAAAAACAAGGAAAAAATAATATTAAAATTTTTTCTCGAAAAATGAAAAAAAAATATCCTAAAAATTTAAAAAATTCTTGTTTTTAAAAAAAAATCAAGATTTTTCTGTTAAAAAAAAATATAGGTAACATTTTAAAAATAATTTTTCAAAATATACCTAGTCGGGTGGCCCTTATTTTTCGAATTTTGGAAATGTTGTCGGGACGGGGGTCAATTGGTGACATATTGGTAGAAAATAATTCCCTATTTTTTATTTTTCCTCTAACTGAATTTTAAGCCGTTTCTCAGGGGCCCCAAATTTGAAAAAATAAAAAAAAAATAAAAAATAGAACATTTTGAAAATTTTTGAAAATTGTCAGCAAAATGGTCATAGGGATGGTATTTCTATAAGACAAGACCATTTTTGATGATTTCTTATCTTTACCCCCCTTTGTCATTTTTTACGTTTTTTAAAAAATTTGAAAAAAATGACTGAAAATTAAAGAAACATTTTTTTTTGAATAAAATGTTTTTAGCATACATGTTATCACCCAAAAAGGTCATTTACGGCGATTTTTCATCCTTACTTTCATTTTTGGGAACCTCATTTTTTTCAATTGTTGATAGTTTTTGAAAAATTCTCACTGATACGGCAGTGGTGAAAAATCACCGTAAATGACCTTTTTGGGTGATAACGTGTATGTTGAAACTATTTTATTAAAAATTTTTTTTTTAAATGTAGCCATTTTTTCAAATTTTTTAAAAAACGTAAAAAATGACGTTTTTCATGTCCCATGAAAAGGGGGTTAAGATAAGAAATCATCGAAAATGGTCTTGTCTTATAGAAATACCATCCCTATGACCATTTTGCTAAAAATTTTCAAAATTTTTCAAAATGTTCTATTTTTTCTAATTTTTTGATTTTTTCAAATTTGGGGGCCCCTGAGAAACGGCTTAAAATTCAGTTAGAGGAAAAATAAAAAATAGGGAATTATTTTCTACCAATATGTCACCAATTGACCCCCGTCCCGACAACATTTCCAAAATTCGAAAAATAAGGGCCACCCTAATACCTAGTTTTCCTAAATAAAAAATGAAAATTGGAAATAAATTCTATAAAACTTCTTTAGAAATTTTTTAAAAATAATTAAAGCTCCAGTTTTGATATTTTTTAAAATGATTTTAATTAACGTACCTATAATACTTCGTAGATGTGGAGAAGAGAGGGAGGGGGTGACATCAAAAATCTTTAAAATTATCACATCGTCACAAAAATCGTTGAAAAATGATTAATAAAATTTAAAATATCTTCCCACATACGAAAATTACAACCTCAAGTTTTTCTTCCAATTCCCTCATTCTTTCCCCTCGTTTCACCTTCTCAAAACATTAGGAACTGCAGAGAGCAAAAAAACCAGTCTTCTCTGGCAACAATAATATCAATCTATCTCGCTACCACGATCGTTCTCATAAATCACAATTATAAAAAATTCGCTCGAAATTTGTCACTTTTTCTCATATCCGTCATGAAAATCTGCTCGAAATCGAAAGCAAAATTCACCAACTCGATAAAGTTCACGAAATAGTAATTTAACCTTGGCCATCCACCTCGCAAATTTCGATACCTTCATCGATATACATAAGTTAACAAGATTGAAAAACGTCAATTTTTAGCAATTACGTATTTTTCGACGACGTCTTTGGAAAGAGAGTAAAATGCAAACGTTTGGAAATTAATTTTGGCGGCAAGTAAAGGTGATGCGAGTACGATTATTTAAAAGCGGTGCAAGGAGCGCAGGGTTCACTGCCCCCGGTTACATTTATCTTAGTTTGAACGTATGATGACTCGTTATATGTATGTATATGTACACAGGCCGCAGAAGCGGGTAAACATTATAACAGGCGGTAATTGTTCCATCATAATCTGTATGACCGCCCGCCAATTTACTTTATGATAAGGTATATATATATGTACCATGTATGCAGAATTCGATGGATTAGTATTTACTTACTCTTCTTTTTTTTTCTTTAGTTGAAATGCACGATTGATTTTTACCATAGGGGGCATATATATATAATTTATATAGTATACATATATTTCAGTAATGGAACCTATAACTGAAGAGGACCAATATGGCCAATGGTAATATTGGGAATCGTTATAAAAATGCTGAATATATACTGGAAAGCGGTAAAACACCTGAAAACCAGTTATGGCGCTGACTCAGATAATATTTTACCTTCAACAATGACAACCTATTACTTAAATAAATTACGCGTCGACCATAAAACACATTATATTTCTGCATTAAATATGGATTCGTTAAGGAAATCTGTTAATTAGTTTTAACATCATTCAAAAAAAGAAGAAAAAAATGAAAAAAAATAAGAAAAAAAAAACTGGATTTTACCAAGTTAAGAAACCGTGAGAAATTAACCGATTAAACAACGATGATGATGACGATGACGATGAATATGGCCACAGAGAGAAAGACGCTGCCGAAGAAGCGACCTCTATATAGCCGAGGCTGAAATCTTTATCAGCGGAAATCGTTTTTCAATTAAATTTACGACGGAAGTGCGCACCCTAATACGAATTTTTTTTTGTTTATTTAACAGAGAGTGCGGCCGGCGGCAGGATTGACAAGATGACGTAGAGCTCGCGGGTTATTGTGCAGATTCACCGGGTATGGTACCATTTATGTTCTGTTTCACCACCATCGATATTATATTAAATGTACATGCACATACTCGTACGTAGTGCCGAGTATATACGAGTCTCTCTCTCTCTATATGTGATTAAAAAGAAACCTATCGGGTTACCTGAGTGGTGTGTATAGCCATATGAGGCAGTGTTGTCAAATATCAACTTGTATGGGTAAGAAGAAGAAAAAGACATGGGAGTGGGATATGAATTGGAAGCTTCTTCAGAGTTGAGTTCGTTTTGAGGAATGGGGAAGATGGTGAAAGATTTTCTGAGTACCTTTTTTGGGTTTTTGTTTGCAGTTGCTCTGGAAATATTTAAAATTTTATACAAAAACTAATTTTCAAAATTTTCGTTTAATTTTTTTGTATTTTTTTTTTCAAAATTTTGTTGAAAGAATGAAAAGTTTTTGGAACAAAAGATATCCATTCCCTCCCTAAGATCATTAAATTAAAAAAATTGAGGTAGAGTAATTTCTCATTTTGAAATTTGAGGACATAGTCAAAAATTCTCAAAGTAATTTTTCTGATTTCAAAAATGAAAATATGCAAAAATTTCTTACTCGAAAATTCAGAAAATTTTCATGAACATTTTTGATACTATGCATACAAAGAAAATTTTCAAAAAATGAATAAATTACTTTGATAAAAAAATTGTAAAAAAAATCAACAATTTGAAGAAATTTAAAAGACAAATAATTTTGATGAGAACTATTGGAAAAATTTTAATTTTTCTGAAGAATCACAGACCAGTTTGGAAAAAAATAAGAAAAATATAGAAATGAATTTATTTAACAAAAATAATATAAAAGAAGAAATAAAATTAGCTAGAATTTTTGGAAGAAAAAAAATTTATGTGCATTTAAAAACATTTTGATGAAAATCATTAAAAATTGTTGGAAAATAATTTTTGAAAATTACTTATAAATGGAAAATAGTTTTAAAATTTTAATTTTTCAGAATTTTGTCGAATTTGTAACTTGGAGTATCCCAAAAAATTAACGAATTTTTAATTCAAAATGTTTCAAAGATTTGCCGAATTTTCGAACGAAAAATGACTGAGGGTCGACACTCCTCCCTCAACCCCCTCCTTTTTATTCAGCTGTAAAGTGAATCCTCTTGATCTGTATACAATGCAAAAAAAAATCGATTTTTAATCGCCCTCACCGTCCCTTTAAAAGAAAGAATACTAATGTTGAGATAAATTACAAAAATTTTGTTTCAACAAAATTTTAAAAAATCGATTTTTAATGAAGTTTGAAAGATTTTTTTTTCATCGAAATTTTCAAAAAATTAGTGCCGAGCAATTTTTTTTTAATTTGTGCTTTTGATTTGAAGGAAATTTCTAAAAATTGTTCTATTACAAAATTCCAAAAAAAAAAAAAAAAATGAACATCAGCGGAAATTTTGTACTTGAATAAATGTCAAAAATATTAGTGATTTTGAAATAATTTATTTCAAGCAAAATTTCGTATTGCAAATTTTTAAAAAGATATTTTGAAAAATTTGTGGATGAAAATTTCAAAAAATTGTGGTTTGATTTTGAGAAAATTTGAATAAGCTTTATTATAACAAAATTCAAAAAAAAAATATTAGCCGAAATACGAGCCTGTAATTGATTTTGAGTGCATTTTCAAAAGATTTAGCTTCAAAAAAATTTAAGCAAAATAAAAAATAAATAAATAAAATAATAGGTAAATAAATAAATAAAACTTTTGTTTAAAATAATTTTTTTTTGATTTTATAAAAATTGTTATCTATTGAAAACTTTGAGCAAAATTTGAAAAAAAAAACATATTTTGAAAATAAAAATGAAAATTATGGCTTCGATCTTGAGCAGATTCCACAAAATTGTCTAATTTCAAAACTCGGAAAAAATCATAGGTTTTCAAAAAATGATTTCGTGAACAAATTTTTGACGAAATTTAAATAAGAAAATAAGTGTTGAGCAATTACACAATTATGTGGAATCTGCTCAAAATCGAAGCCATAATTTTCATTTTTATTTTCAAAATGTGTTTTTTTTCAAATTTCGCTCAAAGTTTTCAATAGGTAACAATTTTTATAAAATCAAAAAAAAATTTATTTTAAACAAAAGTTTTATTTATTATATCAGCTCATAAAAATTGTTCCTAGGTAAATAAAATTTTGGAAGAACTTTTACTTGATTTTCAGAAAATCCTCAACGAAATTTCACTCTAATAAATCTAAAAAAGTCGATTTGAGCAAAATTTCAAAATGCTAATTTTGAGCAAAAATTGTGAAATTTTGTTCTTTAAAAAAATCTATGAAAATTGTCCTTCAATAAATTTTGAAAAATTATTTTTGTTCCCAAAAATGTTGAATTTTTGTTTGAAAAACAAATAATCACCTAGGCCTATGTACCTACTTAATATTTTCAAAAACTTTTTTAAAAAATAATTTTTTTCAATGCCTTCAATTTTTTTTTCAATTTCTGAAAAATAATTGAGTACTTTTTTCAACAATTTTTAAAAATTCTTGAGATATCTAATAATTTTTTCAAAAAGTTTTGCAAAATCTATCTAATTTTTTCCTGTTAAAAATTTTTATTTATTTAGTTTTTCAAAAAATTATTATTTTTAAGTTTGTTTGAAAAATATTTTGAGGAATTAATTCGTTTTTGAAAATTTCTGGAATAATTTGTAATTTTTTCGTGTGAAAATTGAAATTTGAAATGGTTTTCACATTAAAAGCTGGTTTATTATATTTTTTTTTTGTTGAGAATTTGTTTCTTTGAACAATTTTACGAAATTTCTTAATTTTTCTTTGGGAAATTTTGAGATTTGTTTATTGAACATTAAAATTTTAAGATTTTGAATTTTTTGTGTAAAACGTCAACTTTATTAAAAGTGTTGAAATCTGTTTTTAAAATTTTATTGTAGAAGGAGATTTAAAAAAAAATCATTTCAAAAGTTGTTTCTAAAAAATGTTTCAAGATTTGTTTCGTTTATTCTTAGATTTTTTTTTTTTTTTGAAAAATAATTAAAACTCTTATTCAATCTTTCATTGAAATTTTTTTCAAAGATCTAGAATTTTTTTGTAAAATGGTTGATCGAAAATCATTAATTTTCTATAAGAAAAAATTTTACATATTGTATGAGTAAATTTTTCTTGAGGATTCATAAAACCAAAATTTAAAAATGAAAATTTTCGCTAACGAAAAAATTGAAAATTTGTTGCCAAACATTTTATAAATCTGGCCCCATAAAACTTTGAAATGTGATTTGTGAAAATGTATTGCTGACGTTTTGGAAGAAAATAATTGAATAAATAAATAATTCAACCCCCCAAAAAATTATTTATAACAATATTGTAAGTATATTATCTATGTATTAAAACGAAAATGGCCAGACTGTTTTTAAAAACTTGCAATTCTTAAACCACAAATACATACTTACTTAAATATGACAGTTTTTCGAAACTGTACAATCATGTTCTGAAATATACGAGTATCAATTTCATTGAGGAAAAAAATGCATAAAACTGGACTGCGGGCAATAGGTTACTCGCAACACGTTTAAAAATATTCTCATTCCCCTTCCTCCTTCCCTTCCTTCTTTCATCATCTTTCTCATGTTCTCTCGTATACAGTAACGATATCCATAACAAATTAAACCATTAATAACAATTAATAAAACGAATTAACGTACGCCATAAAAATTAAATTCCGTAGACCGAATTCAGAATGAATTAAAAACAGGAATTTTCATCGAGTCAACCAAAACGTAACGTCGTAAAAAAAACCTACAAAAATCTCCAAAATAAACTCATCCTATCGCACTTGTTCCTGTTCGATCTCTCAATTACTATACACGATTAAAAATCCCACGTATTCGTTTCTAGCCTTACTACGGTGATAGTAAAACATGAAATAGTATTTTCATTCCATTCTTGATCTCTTTTATTTCTAATGTATATACATTAGGGTGGCCCTTATTTTTCGAATTTTGGAAATGTTGTCGGGACGGGGGGTCAATTGGTGACATATTGGTAGAAAATAATTCCCTATTTTTTATTTTTCCTCTAACTGAATTTTAAGCCGTTTCTCAGGGACCCCCCAAATTTGAAAAAATAAAAAAAAAAAAAAAAAAATAGAACATTTTGAAAATTTTTGAAAATTTTTAGCAAAATGGTCATAGGGATGGTATTTCTATAAGACAAGACCATTTTCGATGGTTTCTTATCTTTACCCCCCCTTTTCATGGGACATGAAAAAACGTCATTTTTTACGTTTTTTAAAAAATTTGAAAAAAATGACTAAAAATTAAAGAAACATTTTTTTTTGAATAAAATGTTTTTAGCATACATGTTATCACCCAAAAAGGTCATTTACGGCGATTTTTCATCCTTACCTTCATTTTTGGGAACCTCATTTTTTTCAATTGTTGATAGTTTTTGAAAAATTCTCACTGATACGGCAGTGGTGAAAAATCACCGTAAATGACCTTTTTGGGCGATAACATGTATGTTGAAACCATTTTATTAAAATTTTTTTTTTTTTAATTTGTAGCCATTTTTTCAAATTTTTTAAAAAACGTAAAAAATGACGTTTTTTTATGTCCCATGAAAAGGGGGGTAAAGATAAGAAATCATCGAAAATGGTCTTGTCTTATAGAAATACCATCCCTATGACCATTTTGCTAAAAATTTTCAAAAATTTTCAAAATGTTCTATTTTTTCTAATTTTTTGATTTTTTCAAATTTGGGGCCCCTGAGAAACGGCTTAAAATTCAGTTAGAGGAAAAATAAAAAATAGGGAATTATTTTCTACCAATATGTCACCAATTGACCCCCTGTCCCGACAACATTTCCAAAATTCGAAAAATAAGGGCCACCCTAATATACATTACGCATGCTTAATTTGCAATGAAAAGAGAAAAGTGAGAGAGAGAGAGAAAAAAAACACGTGAATAACAAGTTGTTTTTTTTAAATATTATTATTCAGTACTCTAAGTAATACATTTTCCTGTCACATATTATTATGTATTAGGTATAGGAACCCAAACACTCCGTAAAAAAAAAATCCAAAAGCCAAAGTCCCAAAGTATTAATGAATTATATCAAAGCTAAACGTACAAATACGTATATTACGAGGGAGGAAATCGTGATCAAAACAAAAACAACTTATAAAACCATGCAAATTAGCCCGATAAGCGAGCTATTCAAAGGGCAAAAAAAACTCGACAATATCGAGGCGATTTGACGGCTCGCGAAAAAAAAGGGGTGTACGTGCCATTAGTTTCATATTGGGCCCAGACAGACAAAGAGTAACTATCTCGATTAAGTCATAAATAACCGCAATGATCCGTAATACGAACACCCACTTGAATGGCGTGTGATCACGATCACATGCCATGTAATAATTTGATGAATGAGCCCAGTTTTTTTTTTCTCCTCTCACTGAGTAAAAAATCCCTATTATGAGGGGACCTCGAAATGGAAAATTTTCCAAAATACGAAAACAGTTTCTTTTATGCCTTTGTAACGTCTCATAGGTGATAGGTGTGTTGTGAGGGTTTTTGTTCACAAATTTTTCATTCATTTCAACGGTTTCTTACTTGTACATACGCAGAGGAGTAGATATCTTTTATTATATAAATGCTCCAACGACCCTCTTGCGAGGAACCTTTTTTCCACGTACACGTTTTATTTCGAACATCGTCGTATGAATATTAACGAAAAAAATACCTCTACGTAGAATCTGTGCGTAATCAGAAATAACTGTAATTTAAGAACCAGTTGATTATTATTATTATCATTTTTTTCTCCTTTTTATCTCGTCTCCTCTTTTTATTTTCCCAAAAGGGGACTGGTTTTTGGTACGTATATCTCTTATGAGAATTAAAAGATCGTTACAAACGACCATTTCATTTAATTTTGTACCACCACCACCACCATCACCATCTATACTGCTAAGGTAGATATGTACTAAGACATGCTTGGTGCAGTATCGAACGTGTAGAATTATATTGCTTTGATAACAGGTTCGTGTGTTTGGGATTGATTAAACTTAAGTAATAGGTATATATGGCGAAGGACTGAAGGTTTCATTCATATATGTGTGGCACCGTATTCTAGACCTGGTTATCATTGCTGTACGGGGATGCTGTTTAATTGAATTTTTCTCCTCTCATACATACCTGTCGGTATATAAGGTATTAGGTAACCAATTCAGTATTCGATTCGATCGCGTAATGAGGGTATTTTTTTACCTCGTGTGGTAACTATATGATGGTGTCGTTCGCGATGATGAATCAGCTTCTATACGTGTGTATTATTTCATTGAAAATGACTTTGGAGAATTTTTATAAAGATGGGAATGGGGTTGGTTTCGTATATATAAGACCGAGTAACGGATGAAATGTTACGTTTCGTAGTCATTCATAAAAATAGGGGTGTTGCGCGATTGAAAATACTGTCGAAGATGCGATTGAAAGATTTCTCAGAATTGGTGGGTTTACCTATTTGGCGCCAATTTCAGAATTATTTACGTGTATGTTGGAATGTTATTTTTGATTTTTTCTTCTTGCTCTATGAGTCGGGTGGTGATAGGTATTTTAATTTTTTTTTTCAGTTTAAAAATAATACGAAGGAGTGTTATTCTGTGAATTCGATTAATTTTAATAATTCACTAGCACAAGAATTTCTCGAAAATCCAATTCTCAAAATGAAAAAAATTAAGAGCTTGAAACGTATAGGTACGTAAAAGTGTTAATTTTTGATTCTTTCTGTTTTGTTAAGTATCGATTTTGGGCACAGGAAGTTTTCAAAAAAAATTTGAAAGCCAAATTATAGAAAAATTGTAGTTTTTGATGTCCAAATATAAAAAAGAGGTGAGGTGTAATTTTTCAAAATTGATCAATTTTAATAACATTTTGAAGAAGTATTTACTTCAAAAATAAAAATAAAATTAAAAAAAAAATTAAGTACCTACCTAAATTTTTTTTAAATCAAAAGAGAAAGTTTAAAAAACAAGATTCTTCAACAATTAAAAGTATATATTTAAAAAAAAAGTAAAAAGTAAAATTTTTCAAAATTGCAAAAGTCAAGTTTTTAAAAATAAATAGAAAAGTGAAGTTCTCAAAAATGTTTTCAAACAAAATTTTCAGAAAATTTTCAATTAAATTTTTTAATACAATTTTCAGAAACAATAGGTATTTTTAATTATTTCTAAAAATTTACCATCTTGAAGAAATTGAAAAATAGAATAATAATTAATAAAAGTTGATAAAAATTCTAGAGAAATTTTTTAAAGTGGAATTTGAAAAAATATGATACATAGTAAAATTTTTAACAAATTTAATGAAAATGAAATAATTGATGAAAATAAAATTTTCCATGGGTTTAAGTGAAGTTTAGTAAAAAAAAAATTTTTAATATAAAAATGAAATTTTCTAAAGTTGTGAAACCAAAATCTTAAAAAATTAAAAGCAAAATCGTTGAGAGCAACATTCTTGGAAAATTTTAAAAAGTTGAAGTAAAATTCTCTAAACATTTTTGGAATAAAATTTTAAGTAAAATTTTCCAAAAATTTTAGCGTAACATTTTTAAAAAGTACTTATTATGCTTAAAAGACTGCCAAAGCAATGTTTTCTAAAAAAAAAAAAAAAACATCTTCCAAGTGAACTTATTAAAAATTACCATTTTTAAAAAATGAAACTGAAATTTTGTAACTAGATTTTCTTTTAAATTGATAAATTAATAAAAATACCAATTTTCAAACAATTCTTTAAAAATGGCGAAATAAAAAAATGAAAGTTCAAGTAAAATTTTCCGAAAATTTTTGAGTAGGTAAAATTTTCAAAAAGATTTCAAAGCAACTTTTTCAAAAAAAAGTCAACGCAAAGTTTTCAAAAAAAAAATCTTCCAGGTAAAATTTAAGAAGTCGAGTGAAATTTAAAAGAAAAATTGAGACTGAAATAAAATTTATAAGTGAGATTTAAAAAAATTGGTGAATTAAAAAAAAGTAAGTAAGAACTGTGAAAAGGACAATTTCAAATTGCATGCGAAGTCTATTACGAGAAAGTTTTTAAAAAATGAAAGCAAAATTTAAATAAATAAATAGATAGTAAAATTTTCAAAAAATATTGTTAAAAATAAAATTTAAAAAAGTCAAAAATTGTAAAAAGCTAAATTTTAAAAAAAATTGAAGAAAAACTTTTGAAACCAAAATCTTTGAATTGGAATTTTTAAAAGTACTTAAGTAACCTTTTCGATTTTAAAATAATTTTTTAAAATGAAGTTTTCAAAAAAAATGGAAAATAAAATTTTTAAGAACCATTTGTAAAAGAAAATATGTTTCCGAAAAACTAACTTTTAAAATAAATCTTAAAAATTTTGAAAGCGAAGTTTTTAGGTAAATATAAAAGAAATATAAGTTTGAAAAAAAAAAATTTTTTTTTAAAGAAATGAAACTTTTTTAAAAATTGTAAGAGCAAACTTTTAGAAAAATTCCAAGTAGACGAAGCATTAAAAAAAGTTGTTTTTTTATAAAACAAAATTTGAAAAAATTGAAGGAATAGGCCCTAGTAATTTTGAAACAAGTGATATTTCTTAGAATTCCCCTGCCCTCCTCTCCCCTACCACAAAAAACAACATGAAAAATGTGAAAAGTATTTTTTTTATGTACCCGAATTGTAAAAGCTTATTTTCAAAAAAAGTAAAATATAATATGTTAATAAACAATGTAAAAGCTTTTTAAAGTAGAATTTTTCCAGAAAAAAAGTGAGTGTTTTTTTTTCTCGATTTTCTAGAAAACAAAATTTTATTTAAAGTTTTCAAAAACAAAATCACTCAAAATTATTTTTGGAAACAAAAAATTTAAAAAAAATCTAAGAAATAATTTATAAATAGGTAACGAAATAAAATTTATAAATCAAAATTTCCAAACAATTTTTGAAAATGAACTTTTAAAAAATTAAAAAGTAAAATGTTAGAAAATTTTTGGAAAGTCAAATTTTCGAAAATCATTTTTAAAAAAATCAAAGAAATTTTTCAAGTAAAATTAAAAAAAAAATATCAAAAATAAATTCAATGCGAATTTAAAAAAAAAAAATTTAATTTTGAATTAAGTCTCAGAGTGAAATTTTTAACAAAAAAATTGAAAGTAAAATTATAAAAAAAATTGTAATTCAAAGAAAACTGAAAAATATAATTTTTTATGCTATTAATAAATGAAAATGAATTTGCTTTTTAAATTTCAAACGTAACTAAACGTAGAAATTCTTCAAACATTTTTTAAAATTAAAAACTTTTGAAAATACGCACATGTGTTATTTTTTAAATTCGATTAGTTTCGATCCATTCAAAATATGAGTTAGAGAGGATTTAATTTTCAAGCCCCAAGGAATCACATATCTCCCCACTTCTGAGAGGAACCGTTAACAAACAGTAAACCATCAATACTCCAAAAATAAGGAAATTTGTTCTATCGTTGAAAAAGCAGCAAATAAATATTCTGTAAAATTACTTTTTTTTTTTTTATATTTTCACTTTTTCATTTTCCCAACGCTGATTTGTATTTTGTAATATTTGCCAAAGTGTTTAATTTGAGTATTTTTGAAAAATTTCTCACAGCAGTGCTCCCTTCTGCTACGAGCTAATCCGTTTACTCGAACGAATAAAGAAGTGTCGACAATTTAAGGGCTGCGAGGCTTTACCCCCTGGTCATACAATCGCACTGGCAGAGGACAAATGACGAGAACAATGCTATCTTTTGAATTCCGTTAGCACTTTTCGGTATTTATTTATCAGATTAAGATACAGCATAATATAGGAAAAAGTACCACTGCGAGAACGTGCCATGGACGGTTGCATGCGTGATAAATCGTACATCTAACGGTTTTACTCGTCGAATAAATTCGTTGCTAAGTACAAATTTAGCAGTGGCCACGGTCGTGGCGATTCGTCTAAAACAAACGTATCGGAAGGATTAAGGAACAGGCCTGAGTTGCAATGTACTAAGGGTGCATGTGAAATGTGCATGGGGAGTGGCTAAATCCACAATAAGTAATCACCAAAATGAACGAACGAGAATTCATCTCATATTCTTGTTTGAAAACTCGTTGTCGTGGTTGTGTTTGTCATTGCAAAGTGGACTTCGTCGAAATTGATTTTTAATCCAATTTTAATTTTTCATAAACGATTTTCTCAGATTTTTCATCGAGATTTTCCCACTAAGTTTAATAAAATTTATTAATAATATTTAAAATTTTTCCAAGTTTTCTATTCTTCAAATTTTTCATTTTTTTTTTCATTCTCAATTTTCATTCCATTTTTGAAAAAAAAATTCTTGAAGAAATTATTCATCACTCATCAAATAATTTATTCTTATTTTTTCCTCAAATTAAAATTTTTCATTTAATTTTTTTAAAACTCATTTTAAAAAAAAATGTAGGGTATAATTATATTTTTCAATTTTTCAAAATGCAACTAATCTTCATCATATTTTTTCAAATTCATTTTTTGAAATTTTTTAATGTATATTGTTAATTAAATTTAGTTTTAAATTTTCATTTAGGTTTTCAAACATTTTTCATAAAATTCTCTCATCAAAAAATGCTTCTAAACCTCTACCATACTTTTTCAAATTTTTCTTTTGAAATTTCTTTCAAGTAAATTTTTTATCAAGTTTATTTTTCCGAAATTTTTCCCGACTTTTTTAATTTAATTTTTTCAAGAAAATTGTTCATAATCCCCGAATCCCCCATTTTCCAATAAAATTGTCAATTGATTTCGTTCTCAAATTGGTCAACAAAATGTTCCTATTTCATCTCCCAACTGGCAACTCGACTCCTCATTCGAATTTTTCCAATAATTTTCATCAATACCTATTATTTTGTCTGTAATTTCTAAACTTTTTCAAGTAAATTCCAAATTTTCTTCAAATTTACTAAAATTGTAATATTCAAATTTGAGTAAGTAGCCAAGTACTTAATTACTTACTGACTTGTTGAAAAAAAAATTGACATATTAAAACATAAAAAATTCCTAGAATGAAAATTATTTTGAGTATTTTGTGAAAGAATAAATTTTAAATAACACATTAAAGTTTTCAGAGAAAAACTTGAAAAAAATTTGTTTGAAAAAAAAAACTCGTACAAAAATAAAGGAAGATGAACCCGTGTAGCAATTGTCGACATCGACATTTATGTCGACATCGACATTTATGTCGACATCGACATTTATGTCGACATCGACATTTATGTCGACAAAATTCAGACACATTTTTTTCTCGGTTAACGATGAATTAAAAATGATATTTGAGATTTAAAGTAATGTTCTATGTTAAACATAACTGTTCAATCAAAATTTTTGAATTTTTCTCAGTATTTTCCTATAATTTAGAAAACGTTGTTTTTCTACATAGACAAGTCGATGTAAAAATCGATACTCGATAAACGCATCGACATTTATGTCGACAATTTCTGCCAATTAAATTTACAAATTTTATATCTAAAAAGAACTAAAAACAATTAATAAGAACATTTTAAGCTCAGGAATAAATAATTTTTGAAAGAATCACAAAATTTTCTTATTTTTCAAAGTTTTGAATAATACAACGACTTGTCGAGTTATTGTCGACATAATTGTCGATGGTCGAATAATGCATCGACTTAACTGTCGACAGTGTTGACCAGAGGAATTTTAAGTCGAGTTAATGTCGATCTAATTGTCGAGGGTCGAATAATGCATCGACTTGACTGTCGACAGTGTTGACCAGAGGAATTTTAAGTCGAGTTAATGTCGATCTAATTGTCGAGGGTCGAATAATGCATCGACTTGACTGTCGACGTCTTGAGGGTGATTGTGATACTCGCAGATAAAGTGTGTTGTGAATTAGTACATAAGGTCTAAGAATCATCTCTACGTTAGTTGGACACTCGCATGTGTCCAGCTACAAAGGTGGCCTCAATGCCGCATATTTGACAAAAAATGTCGAAATGTTGGCTTGAACACTATTTTTGGTGTAATTTTAATATATACTTATATTGAATATTTGAACTTAGCATATTTTTCAAAATCTCACCATTGCAAATGTCGATGTGGATGTCGATATAAATGTCGACACATCGAAAAGTGACCGATTTCGATGTGTCGACATTTATATCGAAATTAGCATCGACGTTGCTACACGGGAATAAAAAAGAACGACATCACCCTTACAATGTGTTTACTTATTGTGGATTTAGCCACTCTCATGTGCATGGCACTAGTGATGGCTCGCGCAAATGCGCGCCCGCAAATGCGCGCGCATGCTCGCTCGCCAAAAAATGCGCATTTGCGCGCTTTTAAAAATTTTTTAAAAATCGTGTGACATATCAAAACACTTGTCTGGTAGCACTGAATGATAAGGTAGTTGTATTACTTCCATTTCTCATGAAAATAACAATCGACTTCTCTGGGGTTTTTTTTGCATTGAAAAATGAGAGATTCCTATTGAAGATTGGACTTAGTTTCTTTTTTTGAAAAATTCTTGCGCGCATTTGCGCGCTGCGCGCAACCAGAAATTCAGATGCGCGCATTGAGCCATCACTACATGGCACCAACATGTGAATGTGATCCGTGCATATACGAGTATATTTCGAATAAGTATACACGATAATAAGGGAATGATGAAAGGAGGGGGTATGCGAACAACACGTCCCATTTATACGATGGCACGAAGCAAAGGAGAAGCCTATACTACAATACGTATGTACTATGTATACAGGCAAACTTGACCTAGAAAAAAATGACCTCATTTTACACGAAAATCTAATAAATTCCACCCTAAAAACTTAAAAAGGGGATTCTTCCGTTCAATGGATGTTCGACTGTTCGTGGTGTAAACGAGAGCGCGTGCGAAAGAGCGAGAGGCAACGAGTGGCGGGTACCAAGACCAACTAAACGATAACGCGTTTTTAGTAAAAATACTCGTACTTGGCTGGCGTATTTTTTAGGTGAAGGTCTCGTTAACATGCTGGGCCGCATTTCCGTATTGCATATGTAAATCTTCGGCGGTGCACCGAGCCGCTAATCTTTTTATTTGATAGGCACGAGAGTGAACAATCAATTTATTCGCACCTGAACTTTGAAATAGGAGAATTGGGTGCGTAAATTGAGTGAAATTTAGCAAAAGTTGAGCAAAAGTTGTAATAAACAGTGATTCTATAAAAAAAAATGAAATAAAATGAAAATAGAATAATTAAATTTAAGTAAAATAATCAAAAGGGACAAAACATTCACGAGTCAAAAATTGAGCAATAAATTGTGAAGGAAAAATTAATACAGAATCAAAGTAAAAACTGATGAACAATCCAATGAAAAAATTTGGAAAAAAATTTCATGTGAAATTGAAAAAAAAAACTATTGAATAAATTTTTGAAAATTAGAGAAAAAAATGACGAAAAATTTTGAGAACAGAAAAATGAGAAAGGTAATCCAAAAAAAATGAAAAATAAATTGGGAAAAAATAAAAATAAATCCGATGGAAAAATTTTGAAGAATTTGTAAAACTTTACCAGAAACTACGAGAAAATTAAAATTAAAAAAAAACACGTTTTAATTGAAGCAGAATAATAGAAAATTACAGAAAAAATTGGCAGTTCATTCAATAAACAAAATTTGTAAGGACGAGAAAATGATGAAAATTTTTTTAGTCATTGTGAATCAATTCTTAAAAGCTTAAGAAGAAAATTTGAACGAAAATTTAAAAAAAAATTGAGAACATTTTTATGAATAATTGAATGTATATCCAAACCAAAAAATAAAATAAAAATGAAAAATTGAAACAAAATTTTAAAAAATCTGAGGAAAAATTTTAAAAATGAATTTTCATAAGAAAATACTTATTTTTAAAAAATTGGTCAGTACCGGGAACTAAAAAAAAATTAGGATGTTTGATTAGTGATTTTTCAAATTTTATCCTTTTTTTTTTGAAAATTTAATTTTTTGTTTTGAATTCATTGGCAAAAAATCGGTGAAAATTTTGAAAAATACATTTTTTTGTAAAAAAATGTTGAAAAAATTTAAATATAAAATCAATGATTTCTTCTTGAATCCCACTAAGAAATTTACAATAAAATATTTCAGTACTTCAAACTTGAAAAAAATTGTCATGAAAAATTTCGATGAGAAATGTATAAAAAATGCAAAAATCTTCACAATGAATTTTGTAGAAAAAAAATGAAGAAAAATTGATGCCTACATTTTACTCAAAAGTTGAAGAAACGTGTCAGGAGAAAATAAATGAAGAAAAGAATGATGAAAAAAATTAAAACTTGGTGAATAATTTTTTAAAATTTTTGTTGGAAATTGAGAAAACGATGAGAAAAAATTTTGAGTAAAAAAAAAATAATAAAAAAAGTTGAGAAATTTTGACAACAAAAAAATGTTGACGAAATTATAAAAATTTAATTGATGAGTAATTTATAGTAAAAAAAAAATGTAAGAAGAAATTTCACGTGCAGTTTAAAAAAAATAAGCATTCAACAAAAATAGAAAATCTTCATTGAAGAATTGAAAAAAACTAAACAATAAATTCTGAAGAAAAAATCAATAACATTTTTTTAGAAAACTCTGACATTAGAAAATAAATAAAGAAAATAATTTTAAAAATTTGAAACAAAAAAAAAACTTTTTGGAAGTTTGATTTTAAATTTTGAAAAATGAGAAGTTGAAAAAGTGAAAAATTTTGGAAATCAAGTTTGATGAAAAAATTTGAGGAGAATGGGAATTTTGGTAAAGAAAAAAAAAAATCGTTGTTTATAATTATAAATAGAGAAAATAGGATTTAGAAAAATTAAAAAAAAATTAGGGAAAAATTTTCAGTTTGATACCTATTGTAAAAAATGAGAAATTGAACCAAAAAAGATGAAAAATTTTAAAAATAGAAAAAGGTGAAGAAAAATTGTCGGAACAAATTTTGATGAAAATTTTTGAACACAAATTCGGGATTTTTCTTTCCTAAAAGCAATAAATTTTGAAAAAAATTAAGGCAACATTGTTTTTTTTTTCAATTTGGAAAAAATAACTCGTGAAATAAAAAGAAATGGGTACATTGCAAGAATTCAAATATTGCAAAAAGCAAAAAGTGAAAAGTTGATTCGAAATTATTAAAAAATTATAAAAATTTCGAGTTGAATTTTATGAAAAATAATAATTGATTAAACCAAAAAACTTGAGCAATTCTAGTAAAAAATTAATCATAAATTCATAAACTTTGGAAAAATAATGACGATGTACAAATCTTCGATACTTGGAGAATAAAATTTGGTCAAAAATTGAAAAATTAGCGAGAACAACTTTTTGAAAAATAAAAAATGTACCTGAACCAATTGGAAAAAAAATATTATGAAAAAATTGATTTCAAAAAAATTACTACCTACCAAAAATTGGGAGTAGGTAGGTAAAATTTATTTTAAAAATTGAGAATTTCATTTTATAAGAATAATATGCTTATAAAGTGTGAAACATGCTCGTATTATAAACCTTTAATGATTTTATGATTTTTGCTTGGTACATAAATACTTTTTTTTCTTTATCAAAAAATCTGAATTTTGAGCCACGCCTGGAGCCTTCAGCTATGAGAAAATTTAATTTAAAAAAAAATTAAGCAAATTTCAAAACTTGAAAAATTTTGATTTTTTTTTTCAATTTCAAAATTTTTTTTAAATTTTGAAAACTTGAAAAAATTATGTAAATTTTTTTAAAATTAGAATAAAAAATTGACAAAAAAGAAAAATTTCAAAAATTTTAAAAAATTACAAATTATAAAAATTTTAAAAAATTAAAATTTTTTTGTAAATTGAAATTTTTTAAAAATTCAAAAATTGCAAAAGTTTGAAAATTAAAAATAATGAAAAAATTAAAAAATAAAAATTTTGAAAAATTACAAAAAAAAATTTCAAACGAAAAATTTTGAAAATTTTGGAAATTTAAAAATCTTAAGAAATTTTGTAAAATGAAAATTGAAAATTTTGAAAGATAAAAATTTTAAACTATGAAAATTTGCTAATTTTGAAAAGTGAAAATTTGAAAAATCGAATTTTTAAAAACTTAATTTTTTTTTAGAAAAATTATAAAATCATTGAAAATAGTCTTTTTATACAGGGTGTCCGGTGAGTGACCTACCAAACTTGTTTTGGATACAAAATTTAAGAATCGTATCTACATTCTACACCAAAAGTACAGAAAAATTCACTAAAAAAAAGGATAATACCTATTTTGAACAAAATTGTATGTTCAATTTTTTTCAATTCTTCGAGCATTTAAAATCTTGAAAATTTTTCAATCGACGAATCTCTTCAATAAATAAAAAAATACTCGTGCCAGAAACACTCAAATCCACACTTCATTTCATACACTGACAAATAAGCCATCCCAGTGAGGAGGGATTTGGCTCTTCCAAACTATAAAGACGACTTCCATGCAGTAATATTCGGTACAAGATTCTCGCACAACCCACAACGTTGTTGCTCACTCCAAAACCCATCCGTATAACTTTAAAAAAATTATAATTTCCATAATACGCTATAAGTCATAACTATACACATATACACGCAAAGGGAGATGTATGGATTGGTTGCTCGGTGTCTGTGGCAGATCTATTTTTAAACGTTGTCTATACGGCGAATGAGACCTAAAAAACCAAAGAGAGGCAGACGAGTCTGAAAAAAAAAACCGCTCGAATTACTAATAAATGCAAAAGCCGCGAGGATAGGTTTTTTAACTTATTTAAAACCATGACAGTAGAATCGTACTTATCTTTTAGCGGAACAATACTCAGCAGCTGTAATTCCCCGGAACAGATGTGGCTCGCCTATCAACAGGCTGCCTTTAAACATTTGGAGACTGTATTTTGACTCACCCCAAAACACGCTTTAAAAAAACAGATTGTGGATGATTTTTTCCCCTTCTTCTTCTTCTTCTGCTTCATTTTTTTTACGTGTATCGAGGTATAATATTCATATCTCGTAATTATACAGTTCGAAGAGCGGAAAAAAATCAAAAACCTTTGGGTAATTATATAATTGAGATTTTAGCTCTATGATGAACTAAACGTGATGAGTAGACGAGCGTGCGGTGATTTTGAATACACCCCCTGGCCCCCTCAGTTCATACCCACTCTGCCATCGTTGCCAGCATCAGTGTGCTCGGTATTAAAACAATGACGAGTTTAAGTAATTCTTGGAATAAAAAAATCACTGCTGTGGTTTGAATTAGAAGGAGAGTGGGAAAAAAATATGATTATGAAAGATGGTGATTTCGTTGAATTGTTATAGTTATGCTGGATACGATGTTACCACTCGGTTTATTATTCTGTTCGCGTCCGAGACTGGATATACATACGTATGGCTACTGTGCGTACAGTGGTTTGGGCCTCGGATCGTATAAATGTTTAATTTCATATTATGTTAAAACGATGTTATTAGCGAATGTGCTTGTCACACAGGCTTCATCCGAGATGAAGACGTTGTTGAGTCGTTGATCTTCAATCCTATACTATACCTAGGTATATATTTAATAAAACCAATATGTCGAGTAGCTCGATACGTGATAGCGTGTAGAGCGAAATGGCATAAGGAAAAAAATTCCTTGTAAAGTCGTATTCGTATTATATGTACGAGTACATACCTTTGTAATAGAGAAGCGTGTACTGTACCTTAGGTATATATACTCGTACTCGTATATACTCTGAGTACAAGCAGAGGCCGAATACAGGTCACTGTAAGACGAGAAAGTCTTTATATGCATAGGCTTAGGCTGCAAAAGTATGCATAAATTTCAAAATGCGAAAAAAGCTCTTCACGTTGGCGTCTATAGTCGTGCCTCACGTGTGAGTCTTTACCGAGATTCTTATGCCGAAGCAGTGCTTGGCCGGTAACGATGATTCTATTATTTCATGCCATCTTCGATCCATATTTTATGCAGCCGAGCTAAACATCGTTTAATGAATAGGTGCATCGGGTTACTTATGGGATATGCGGAGTATTAATATGGCTAATACATTTAGTCTACGGACCATAGGTCGAAAAGTGCTCTAGAAATCGATTTCATCGAGCTTTTTTGGTAGCCTAAAAATTTATCGGGCTTATGTTAGACACCAGTTCAGCATTTGCGAAAATGCCCATTAGGAAGTTTCAAACATGCACAAGGGGGGCTGGGGCCACAAAAACCCGCATTTTCCAAACTTGGGGGTAGCCAAAAAAACTAATCGGGGTCCGAAGGGGCACTGTCTCCTGACCTCAAATATGCCTTTTTTTATTTGGCTTTGTGCACAACTACATTTTATGGCACTTTAAGTGCCGTTTTTAGCGATTTTTGGGCTTTTTTCAGATAAATACACCTCCCCTATTCACAATTACATAGGTAGCCAAAAATGAATCCCATAATTCAAAACTACACGTCAATATGTACCCAAGGACGCTTCGTTCATCGAAATCGCGCTGCACAACTTGCTTCAGTGCAGTCATAAAGTTGCGCAAAAGCTGCATTTCCTCAAATTTTGAGTCACATGATTCCACGCATTTTTCATCTAAAGTAACCGTGTAACATATCAAAATAAGATAAAATTTTTCGCTGAATCCAATGGTCATGTTGGTTTTTTTGACCGCCCCTCTCCGGTGGACTCCAGCCCCCTCTTCATACTTTTAAACATGAAATTTCAAAATTGGAAGGGAGGGAGAGGTCCCATTGGAATTTTTATAATGACCAAAATTATTCCTTAAACATCAAGCTACAACTTTTGTTTGGAAAGTTTTTGGATTGGACCCCTCCCTCCTCCCGTTTTTAGGTAATTTAGGTATCCACAGTCATATAATGCAAAATGGGAGGGGAGGGAGAGGGCCAATTGGAATTTTTATAATGACCAAAATTATTTCTTAGGCTGAAAGCTACAACTTTTATCTGGAAAGTTATTCGATTGGACTCCTCCCTCCTCCGTTTTTAAGTAATTTATGTATCTACGGTCATATAATGCAAAATACGAGGGGAGGGAGAGGTCCAATTGAAATTTTTGTAAGAGCCAAAATTATTCCTTGGACTTCAAGCTACAAATTTTGTGAGAAAATTTTTTTAATTGGACCCCTTCCTCTCCCCCATTTTTAGGTAATACAGGTTCCTACGGTTATATTATGCAAAATTGGTGGGGAGAGGGGGGGAGAGTGGTCCAATTGATAATTATGTAGAACAAAATTATTTCTAAAACCTCAATACACAAGTTTTTTTGAATTTTTTTTCGATTGCACCCCTTTCTCCCCCGTCCTTTGGTAATATAAGTATTTACGGTCATATTATGCAAAATTAGAGGGTAGAAAGGGGTCCAACCGAAAAAATTTTCAAAAAAAGTTGTGTATTGAGGTTTTAGAAATAATTTTGGTCTATATAATTATCGATTGGACCACTCTCCCCCCTCTCCCCCTCCAATTTTGCATAATATAACCGTAGAAACCTGTATTACCTTAAAATGGGAGAGAGGAAGGGGTCCAATCGAAAACTTTCTAGATAAAAGTTGTAGCTTACAGCCTAAAGAATAATTTTGGTCATCGTAAAAATTCTAATTGGACCTCTCCCTCTCCTCCCATTTTGCATTATATGACTGTGGATACCTAAATTACCTAAAAACGGGGGGGTGGGAGGGGTCCAATCCAAAAACTTTCCAAACAAAAGTTGTAGCTAGATGTTTAAGGAATAATTTTGGTCATCATGAAAATTCCAATGGGACCTCTCCCTCCCTTCCAATTTCTAAAATTATTTTCATGTTTACAAGTGTGAAGAGGGGGCTGGAGTCCACCGGAGGGGGTGGTTAAAACAAGCAACATGACCATTGGATTCAGCGAAAAATTTTATCTCATTTTGATATGTTTCACGGCCACTTTAGATGAAAAATGCGTGGAATCATGTGACTCAAAATTTGAGGAAATGCAGCTTTTGCGCAACTTTATGACTGCACTGAAGCAAGTTGTGCAGCGCGATTTCGATGAACGAAGCGTCCTTGGGTACATATCGACGTTTAGTTTTGAATTATGGGATTCATTTTTGGCTACCTATGTAATTGTGAATAGGGGAGGTGTATTTATCTGAAAAAAACCCAAAAATCGCTAAAAACGGCACTTAAAGTGCCATAAAGTGCAGTTGTGCACAAAGCCAAATGAAAAAAAGGCATATTTGAGGTCAGGAGACAGTGCCCCTTCGGACCCCGTTTAGTTTTTTTGGCTACCCCCAAGTTTGAAAAATGGGGGTTTTCGTGGCCCCAGCCCCCCTTGTGCATGTTTGAAACTTCCAAATGGGCATTTTCGCAAATGCTGAACTGGTGTCTAACATAAGCCCGATAAATTTTTAGGATACCAAAAAAGCTCGATGGATGAACACTTTTTGGCCTGTGGTCCGTAGACTAATTGGGAACTGGGGGAAATTCCTTAGTTTTTCTATAAGGATGGATGGAGATGAATTTGTTCCGGGGGGGGGGGGGGGTAGTGAATTTACAACTTGCTCGTGGTTTTATGAAAGTTTATGGAACTGAGCAAAAAGAAAACGAATCTATTGTCTAATATTTTCCAAAAAATCAATAATTCGCTTAAAAATTGATTTTATTTTTGCTTTTTTTTAAAAATCATCCTAAAATAGGAATTTTTGCATGAAAATTATCCTTTCAGTTTTTTTTTTTTTTGATCTAATAACACCTGAAAAAAGATGAAAAAAATATTATAAAATGAGCAAAATTTGAAATGCTAAAAATTTCACTACTAAAGAGAAAATCTTGAAGAATTTTTTTTTTTAAATCCAAACAAAAACTCCTAAAAAATTCCTAGTATTCCTTTCAGTGAAAAATTAGCTGCGATGAAGCGAAAAATATTCTAACAATATTAATCATTGTTGATTGAAAGTTTTTTGGAAAACATTGTTTCAAAAAATGAATAAATAAATAAAATACTTAATAAAAAATAATTATTTGATAAAAAAATTCTTATTGAAAAAAAATCGATATTGACTAAAAGCCTAATTATTGTCTTTTGAAGCAAAATCCTTGCATTTGGCATAAATCTCCTCCTACCTTTTTAAAAAGTGCTGTAGAAGTTCTGTTTTCAGCTCAAAGCTTCTACTATTTCGAGTTTTCAATTTTCTCTTAAACTCGTTCCAGACTTTTAAACTTCTATTTTGTTCAATTCTTTGCGTCATTTTCAGTTTTATTTCACTAAAGAGCTCAGAATTTCAATTTTTTTTTGAAAGTTGAAAAGTTGGAATTTTTCATTGAATCGTGAAAAAGATTTGAATTTTTAAGGAATTGGAAGAAAAATTCAACAACAAAGTCTTGAGAAAAAAATGATACAAAATCAAAAAAAAATAAAAATAATAGAAAATGCTATTTTGAAAAATTTGAAAAAAAACTTCACAAAGAAATGAAAAAAAAAAAAAAAATTAAAAATTGAAACATTACCTATGACGGCTATGACTATATAAATAGAAAAAAATTATTGAAATAATTGAGAAAATATAACTCGAAAAAATGTTGAAAATAAATTTTTAAGAATGAGAAATTAAACCAAAATAATTATGCTAAGAAAGGTGGAATTTTTTTTGGAAAAAAATTTAAAAAGAGGATTTAGGAATTTTTTTTTTTTAAATGCTGCATCAAAAATTTAAAAAAAATTAAAAACTTGAAGATAATTCCAAACTACTTAGAACTGTGAACTTTGACCAAAAAGAAATGAACTATTGATGAAAATTTTTCAACAATTTTAAATTCTTCGTTAAAGTTACTTACTATTTTGAAAAAATCAATTCACAAATTTTGAAAAAAAAAATGATAAGTAATTTGAATTTAAAATATTTAGAAAACACACGACTAAATACCTAACTGAAATATTGTAAAGAAATTAAAAAATAGCAAAATATTTTAAAAATGAGAAAAAGTAACGAAAATTTTTGGGAACAATGATTAGAAAATAATTAGAATACTTAATATGATAAATAAACCAAAGAATAAAATGAAAATTTTTGGGAAAAATTGGAAAGTGTTCGATGAAAAATTTTAAAGAAAAATAATATAAAAAAAAACTTTTAGAAAAAAATAGAATTTTGGTTTAAAATGTTTAAGAAATTTTGAAACTACGTAAATGAGGTGAATTTTTAAAATACTTATGAAAAAATGATAGATAATAAATTTAATTTCAAAACTTAGAAAAAAAAAGTCCACGAAAAACAAGAAAATAAAATACCCGCTGAAACAAAAAAAAAAAAAAAAAAAGATATGAAGAAAATTTTGAAACTTTGGTTGGAAACCAGAAACAAATTAACGAAAAATTTCATAGACATATTTTTAAAAATGAAAAATTGAACTAAAAAAAAAATGTGAATTTGGGGGGGGGGGGTCGAGGGGAATGAAAAAAAATTTAAAAATTATTTTCATGGAAAAATTTGAGAAAAATTCTGCATGATTTTTTTTTAAATGTAAAAACATTGAATTTTTGAAAATGTTGAATATAAAGCCAATGATTTTCATTTTCAATTCTACTAAAAAAATAAAAATCGAGATGAAAAACTTTGAAAAAAATAATTTATTGACTTGACTATTCTGATAAAAAAATTCCAATTACCTAAGTAAAACTTTTCAAGTCTTCTATGAAAATTTTTGAATTGTTCTTCTTTTTTTGATTTTCGATTAACCTTATTTCATTTTTTATTTCTTATTTTTCAATCGTTTCCAATTTTACATTTTTTTTTTGGAGTCTTTAAAATTTCTGATAATTTTTATTTTTCCCAAGCACTGAAAATTGCCAAAGATTTTTTTTTTCAAATTGAAAATAATTTCAAACAAGAACTTGAAATTTTTATATGAAACATTGAAGAAATCTTTAAAATTATTTTTAATTTTTCCAAAAAAATTTATGCTTAATGGAAAATTTCTTTCGAAAATCTCACAAAATTTACTGACTTAAAAAAAAAATCAACTTAACTTTATGAAAAATTTTGATCTGAAATTTTTAAGTTTTGGTGAAAAATGATTTGGAATTTTTCGTGTTTTTATATTTTCAATTTTTTTCAAATTTTCATTTTAAAATACCTACATATAATTTTAATTTTTTTTTCAATTTTCAATTGTTTTATTCTTATTGAATTTTTGATCATTTTAAATTTAAATTTTTTCAGTTTTATTTAATTTTAGGTAATTTTTAATAATATCTATCTATACGAACTTTTTTTTTGAATTTTTAATTTTGTACAAAATGTGTGCCTAATAATCTTCAAATTATAAACACCAAAAAAAAAATGTACAAAATGTCTGTTTTATTTTTCATTGGTGGGCGGGGGTGGAGGGAGATTTCTTCATTTATCCACAGAGCCACTATTGTAAAAATGTTACATTTTTTGAAATAATTATTCTGTTTTGATTTAAAAAAAAAAAAAAAAAAAAAACTGTCTTAAAAATATTTACAAAACTAGAACAATTAACACACACACACACAGTTAATGAGAATTGAATTCACCTACTGCGAAGATGAGGTCAACCCAGTATTTCATAATAATATTCTTCATTCCTATACGAACAATATTAGAACTCACAGTGATAAAAGATTGATTACGATTTGCTACCACGATGCTGAAGGATAAACAACTTTTTATCGTAGCATTTATAAAAATATTACAGAGCTTTAAATCATCATTTAGCTAATGCTCGCAATTACATACTATAACGTAGGTAGAGGTACGTACATTCAGTTCTGTGTGGTACTTGTACATTTACGTATATCTATGGTATGTTCATTTGTTCAACCTACTTCGATAGGCCTACATTTTAATTAGCTCGTCTTAAAATTATGTATATAGGGACTCTAAAACACTCTTGTATTTAATCCCTGGCGTATGTACCTAGACTCGTACGTGGAAACGGTTACTCATAGGCTCGATTTAGTACATATAACTACATATAACTCGTATTTAAAACGATTTTTATCGTTATTAAAAATGACACATGCGAAGGGGACGTAACTGAAAAGGAAATAACTTGGAAGGTGTGTTTCCTGCAGTAAACCGCATCGAGGGGTGATCATGCCTATGCCCAATAGAGTTATAATGTATCATCGCATTCTCGCTTATCATTATTTTTCATCTTAAAAGACATACTCCAAGACATTTCACGATTGCACCATCACGAGCCAAATTAAAAGAAAAAACTGTCACGCTCAAACCACCGAAATGCGGTGAAATCCACTCGACAACCCTCTCGATCTAGATTCGAGTCGATATCCAAAAATGCCTTTTCGATTGCCAATAAAACAGGTGATTTCCGTTGGAAAATTTATCATGCGTGAAGCCACCGCACCGTACACATTGGATTTTCAAACACTTTGCCTCGGCTACCGTACTCTTGGTAATATTGACCCTAATTCATGGCGGCCGGTGGCAAGTACCAGCCCAGAGCGGGCAACCAGCTCTGACATAGACTTGGATGTCGTCAGTCGCAGTCCAAGTCAGTCGGTGAAATACCAAACGTAATCGTAATAAATACTACAGCAACGAGAGGTATCAATATCGCATCGATCGTACGGTAGTTTTTTATAATTTTATCGATACGATAAATTACTCTTTGATGGCTACAAATGCTTCAAAGCTGTCATAGAGAGAACTGAATCAATGTTGCCGGAAAATATAAATTTTACGTTTTATTGCGAATTTATGTACGAGCATTTAACCATAAATAATTTAGGTTATGAAACATCCAACATCAATCCGTCCGTATATTTTCTCCTTTTTAATGGAAAAGAAAATCACCAATACGGTTACATCACGTTTCCTCATTAACCGCGTTTCACGAAAATGAATAGCTTTTTATTCGTCTGTGTCTTTTTTTTATTTTTTTATTTTTTATTATTATTTTTAAGTGCTGAATTTACGGCGTGTTTTTAATGTCGATTACGATACCAATACCAACAGTGGTTTGCAAAAATACTCTCAGATTGTGATAAATTTTCGCCGAAGCGACGGTTATTTTCAAATATAATGTAATTTTGATTGTAACATTGATAAGGCCCGTTAGTTCGTTTCGAATTCAATTTTGAGCGAATTCGTGCCAAGTTCCACATTTCAAAAATTTACTAAATTTTAAAAAATTGACCAAATTTTGAACATTAGGGAAAAAACAACGAAGTTGAAAATTTTTCAAATTATGAATTTTTATCAAGTTTTAAAAATCTATACCAAATTGTATTTTGTTAAAAGATTCCATTTTTAGCAATTTTCAACCGAATTTTTTCAAACTTCCAGGGATAATAGACAGTATTTGGAGTTAATTTATGGAAATTTTTTTGAAAAGTTTCGGGCACTTTTTCAAGGTCAAATAGACATTTTAATTTTTCTAACGACCATTTTTGTGACCCCTTTCAGAGATGCAATTCTGAAAAAAAATATTAGGTATTATGTACCTAGTCTAGACTCATATTTTTTTAGAATTTCAAATCGTGATTCATCATCATCAAAAATGTAAAAAAAAAAAAATTAATAATTTTTCGCCCTTAAAATGATAATTTTTGCTCGAGTCTTTTATTACCCCAAATTCTCTCATTTTTTCCATTTTTTAAAATTTTCTTTTAAAACACTGTTCCTGATTAAATTATTCATTGTTTCAACATAAATAGATTTTTTTCCATTTGTACAAATAATTTTTCAGCATTTGTTTTTTGAACAATTTTTTTTCTTGAAACATTTTGTAAAAAAAAAAAAAAAATGAGAAAACTTTTTATATAACTTTGGAGATTTTTTAGATTTTTTTTTTCTACAATTTTTCGCCCTAAAAAGGTCATTTTTGGTGGAAAATTGTTTCTATTGCAATATCTCATAAAATACACCAAAACATACCATCAACTTCAATTTGGACGAAATTCTTTAATTTTTTACATTTTTTCTAGTTTTTTTTTAATATACCTTTTAAAATATCCGAATGACGCTATTTTGGGAACCCAGCACCTCCTTCCAGATGATCTAAGGAGTCTAAGGCCCGTATTTTAAAAATTTCCTTATACTTAAGGCGAAGCGTTCTTACACAGACCAAGTAGTTTTGTTTATTTTTTCCATACAAATAAATGGCTGCTCGATGTAAATTGACACGATACGTGTGAAATCGCCTCGGCCTTAAGGTCAATGTTTGCTTAAGCAAATTTTTAAAATACGGGCCTTAAATTCATGTCTGAATGTATCTGAACTCATTTGTAGCGATTTCAGAAAAATCAAAAATTTTTAATTTTTTAAAAACTAATCTTGTGTGAAAATTTTCCACAGTCAAAATAACTAATTTGTGAGAATTGGGGAGTTTTTTGATTTTGCTTAAATTTTTACTTGTGACGTGTATCGAGGTAAACCATGACTAGACAAAAATAATTTTAAGACTCGAGAATTTTTTTCAAGATTTCAATTTTTTTTTTGAATCGGGAAAAATCCACAGTACTTACCTATTTTTCTGAGGTTTGAAAAAATTTGAAGGTAATTTTCTTGTCTATTTCATGAATTGAGCAGAATTTGTCTTTTTGGCCGTTTCACAAATTATACACAAAAAAAAGGAGAAAAAAGTTGCATATTTCATGAATAAGGCAAGAATTTCCCACTTTTTTCACGATTTCAGCAAGTGTAATATTCACTGACAAATAATTATCTCCATTTTTTGTCTCAATTTTAAAAAAAAGATAAATTCTAAGAGCAAAAATTGTGTTTTTTTGAAGAAAAAAATTACTAACTTTTTTTGGGGTAGGTACCTACTTTTACCTACCTTAAAAATTTTTTAAAAAATTTAGAGAAAAAAGAACTTAACTTCAAGTTGAATTATTTACTTTCACTTTTAGGGGAAAAAATTTCAATTTTTGGTCTCGATTTTTTGAAAAAAAAAAAAATTTTGAAAAAAAATCTTCAAATTTTCCAGGAAAAAAATTCCTAAAATATTAGGAGCACTTGGATCAAAAATTCCGAGTCAAATGCAAGTTTTTTTTTTTGTTTTTTTTTTCAAAAAAAATCTTTAAAAGAACAAAAAGATTATTTTCTTTCCCAAAAAAGCCAGGATTTTTTTTTATTCATAAAAATTAAAAGATTTTTATTCTTCAATTAAAAAAAAAAATTTACTCCAAAAATTTAGTGTTTTATTCCCAAAAATTGAGAAACTTTATTTTAAAAAAGAATAAGACAAAAAATAGAATTTTTTTCTCCAAAAAAATGAGCAGTTTTTTCTCTCAAAAAGCTGAAAACATTTTTTTTCTCAAAAATTTTTCCTTCAAAAATTTGAAAAATGTTTTTATTGTAACACAAGAGAAAAAATTCCAACACCAAAAAATTGATTTTTTAAGAATTGAAACAAAAAATTGAGGTAGGTATGAATATCACAATTGCCTACCTATATCGTTAAATAAAAAGGGAATTTCTTACCTATATAATTCGTGAAATAGGCAGCTTTTTTCTCCATTTTCCCCCACATTTCATGAATTGGAAAATGAGAATTTTCATTTCAAAAAAAAAAATAGCAATACCATATGTAATAATTGAGAAAATAAGAGTGGGTATTTTTTCTAAAAAATTGTCTCAACTCTGGAAACATTTTTTCTCAAGAAAAATAATATAATGAAATTCGTATACCTATTTTTTTGGAAAAAATTCGTACATTTTTTGCAAAAAATTGATAAATTTTCTGTCAAGAAATATTTGGATAATTTTTTTATTTCAAAAAATTGGGGAAAAATTGGAAAAAACGAAAGAACTAAAAATCATAAAATTGCATAGATTTTTTTCCTCAAAAAAAAATCATAGGAGCATTTTCTTTCAAAAAAATTAAGAAATATTCTTTCGCCGACGAAATTAAGAAATTTTTTCTCATTAAAAATTTTGATTTTTGTTTCTCTAAAAATATGAAATTTTGCAAAAAAAAACTGATAGATACCTACCGCCTATATTTTTTTCTACATAAAATTGAGATAGGTATTTCTTACACAAAAAAATGAGACAAACTGGAAAAAAAATTCTAAAAAAAAATGGATTCTCTTTGAACTTGATATTACAATTTGGAGGGACTTTTTTTGCAAAGAAATACACTCGAATTGTATAAATACTTACGCGTCTGAGGTTACAAGTGTTTTCGAATACAATGTATCCATGACCTTGGTTAAGGTGAAAAATAATTTCAATTTCTAAAAAAAAATCTCATCCATTCGATGGTCGAGCTCGAGCAAACGACTATAACAATTATACACATAGAATAGAGTTTGAAAACCGCATGCCACAACATTTGCATATAGTAACGCTCGATGAATCGACAATTTAACGCAATGATTACCTCGGTATGAGATTATCGATGACCCATGAACAACTTGCACGCTTTTTTCGTCCAATAAATTGCGGTTTTTGGCTTCGAGTAAATTCTAATTTATCGACTTCTATTTTAAATATGTATCCTTATACTTCAATTTGCTGATTATACGTTTAAATAGTAGATTGTCACACACTCGCATACGCGGTCCGCATATTAATATTTTTCTATACTTTTGCAGACACATAACCCGTCATCGATACTTTAGGTATTGGTGTTGACATCAGACGCGATGTCACTCAACGTCTCGGCATTTTAATTTTCTTTACCTCGACGATTGTCGGCGTACACTTGACAGTGGTTGTTTGGTATTTTTAAAATAAATTTACTACTGTAGCGAGCTCGATACTCACTCGCTTGCGCGTTAGTAAGATCGCAATCGTGATAAATCATTTTCAAACTCGATAAGATGCCATCTGAAATTACCGTATTGTTGAGAATAACCTTGCCTTATGCGTCGACTCGATGCTGCGAATTATTGTTTTTTTTTTTTCTTTTTTTGAGTAATCGTCTAACGTCAATGAGTGAATAATTACGACAGAGTGAGTTCCTCTTTCAGTGAGCAGGTTCACTGCCAAAGTTCACACGAACGTTGGCATTAAATGCCAACGTTGATGAATATCACAGATAATATGACAATTAAGAATGGGTAAAGGGGCTCACAAATTTTCAAAGGAGTCATTTAAAATAAGTGAAGGAGAATTCTTTTTATTCATTTTTTTTTTTTTTTTTTTTTTTTTTTTGAGGCAAGGGTAGTTTTTTGTATTTCTGAAAATCTTGGGAAAAATATTATTTTTAAAATAACTAATAGTTTCCAAAGAGACAACAACTTGACCGTTCAAGAAAATCATCTCCATAGAAAAACCCGAAGTTGAAAATTTTTCAAAACAGCACAAATTCAAAAATTTTTGGTGCATGAAAAAGCAACGTAGATTACCTTTGAAAAAAAATTAATTAAAAACTCTTTGAAAAATTCAGAAAATTGTTTTTTTTCAAATAAAATTTTTTAATAGGGTTCAAAGCAAAATAAAATTTCAGAAAAATAAAATCCAAAAATTTGACAAAATTTTGGATATCTACCTAATATTGTTAGTACAGTCGCAAAAGGAAAATAAATAGCTTTCGTGCGATTATGTGCTGAGATTTGATAAATGTTGGTTTGAATTTATCAACATTTTGAACATTTTTGATTGAAATAGTATGATTTTTCAACATAGTAAGAAACTTTCAAATTAAGAAAAAAAAACTCAATTTTTAGAAGTTTGATTTTGATCAAAATTTGAAAAAAGAAAAAAATTGTTCTGAACGAAGTCTTGAAAATTTTTGGGTTAAAAGAATTAGTATTTCAAAAAAATATATTGATCAATTTCTGCATTAAAAAATCAATTTTAATAGAATTGAAAAAAATTGATTTTGATCAAATGTAACATTTTAGCTTAAAAAACTCGAAAATGACTATTTTTCAACATTTATGTATTTACTAAAAGTAGAGTAGATAAATATTTCTCTAAAAATTTTTTTTTTCAAAATTCAGATTTTTTTTATTGGTAAAATTGAGATTTTTTCTTCATAAATTGAGCTTTTTTTAACCCTATAAAAATTAAAGATTTTTGTCTCCCAAAAAGACCTTTTAACCTCTCCCCCCTCCAAGAAAGAGAAAAATATCGAGGAAATTTTTTTCGAAGGAAATTGAAAGAATCTTTACTCCAAAGAAAAACAACACGTTTTTCTTTAAAAAACCTGGTATTTTTTTGGGAAAACTTTGAGAAATGCTTTTACTTCAATTTTTTTTTTTATATTGAGGGGTTTTCACCAAAAATGAGAGATATATTTTCAAAAAAATTTTGATTCGAAAAATTTGTACTTAAACAAAATTCTGAGCATGTGTGATTAATACGCATAGCTCAACAACTAATGGAAATCATTCGAGTTTTTCAAAAAAAATTGAAAAAAATAATTTTGAATATTTTTGAAAAGTTTTGTTGGACAAAATTATAAAAAAGAAAAAAAAAATTATTTGGAAAAGACCTGGAAAAGGATTTTTTTTGAATAAAATTTGGTAAGAAAATTGACTTAAACGAAATCTTGAAAAATATTTAATTTTACAATACCTACCTAGTACCTACCTAGGAGAAAATATTCGTTTTTTTTTTTTTTTTTTTTTTTTTTTTTTTAATTGGAAAATCCATTTTGTTGAAAATAATAATTTTAAGCAAAATTTTTAAAATTGTGGTTGGGGTTTTGAACAAAACCATGAATTTTCTATTGAATTGAAATTAAAAAAAAAAAAAAAAAAAAAAAAAAACATCTTCAATAAAATTTCAAAAATTTGTATTGAAAGGAAATTTTGAATAAATTTTATTTAAGAAAATCGAAGGATATTTTGTTTGAATTTTTTGATTAAAAAATTATTATACTTAATAAGCTCAACGTCGTAAAATATATTCATATTCAAACAAAATTTTGACTTTTTTTTTTTTTGAACATGTTTATGAGAAATTTGTATTTAAAAAAAATGGGAAATGGTTAAGTAAGTAATTTATACTTGAACAAAATTTGAAAAAATTTCTTCTTGACGAAATTTTTTTAAAATTCACTCAAGAACAAAATTTGAAAGAAATTTTGGAAAAATTGGTCTAGGACTAAATTTAAAAACATTTTATCTTGACTCAACGACTCAACGTAGTAAAAATGTTTTTGTTCAAAAAATAATTTTTTTTGAAGAACTTGAAAAAAAATTCAACATAGTTTGAAAGAAAAAAATGTGTAATACCTATTTTGTATTTCAAAAAAACCAGAGAAAAAATTTAAAATACATTGAATAAAATTACCCCCCCCCCCCCCAAAAAAAAAAATAACCTTTTAAAAGGTGATAAAACAATTAAATAAACTATCCTCTTGCACTGGGAAATCGATTTATGTAGTTTAAAAAAATTCTCTTTGGAATGTTGTATTTTTTTTGTATAAATTGTACAAAACGTAGATTAATTAACAGCAAAATAATCAAAGCCAGGAATAAGAAAATGGTTTCAAATCTGCTATTTTTAGGCACAAATGGAAAATTCATCCACCGTGACGATGATAATTATTATTTTTGTTTCAGCCTCTACGAAGTGGAACTGATGAAACAAAAAAACTTCGAAGAATCTCGATCTCATCTGTTCCCGAAAAAAAACCGCTCAGAAGTCAGACTGGATAAATTTACAAATAAAGAGTAAAACACCACAATGAAAATATGGCTCAAAAACAGAAAAAACCGAGACAAAAATATTACACAAGTCGGTACGTAATAAAAATCTTTCTAATTTTCAATTCGTATCTAGCGGAACGATATTACAAAATGAAAAGTGTTGTATTGTTCGTGTTAGTTTTCTGTGATGCGGAACAAGGATCAAACGTTTTTGAATCCTCTTATGGCTAAATAGTACAAAGCCAAAAAACAGAACAATATATCCTCGAACAGAACGTATACATATTTAATTGGAAATATGAAAACTAAACCGAAACAAGTGGTAAGTGGTATTGAATCCCTATGGTAACATTTTTACTAAATCTTAAATTACGTGCTGTTCAAAAGAGTGGGTCCATTATTAGTTCCTCCATTTGACAGGAATATTACATACTGCGAGTGTCTATATGGAACTATGGAGTTTTAGAAACAATCAAACAATTAGTTGAAAACGCGTTTTCAGGTTAACCGCAATGCCATTTGGATATCGAAGGTTTCATCAGCAGAATTGACAACTCCCGCAGCGACACACCCTAAAATATGATTTTTATTACAGCCACGTCGTAAATTACCGCAACACATACGAGTAACTAAGTATTCCCCTCGTCGACAAAGTCAACAAAGTGCATGATTACGGAAAGGCGTAAGTTACACATGGTTAGAAATGTTATCATTTAGAAATTCTCGTAAAAGTAAACGTCGGCGTCATCGCAATTACAGCTTTGAAAATATTGCCAAAGAGGCGAAGCTTCCAGTACTATTGCCACACGCTTCTTTCACACCTATTGGGACACGTACTTATATTGAGGAAAAATTGGGTTGGAATTTTTCGTAAAATTATCTCTTGGTCCGAATCGGCAGATTCAAAGAAATCAGAAAATTTTGGGAAAATTTTCAAAATTTTATAAAAATTGGAATTTTGGGAATTTTTTCAATTTTAGTAAATTTTTGAAATTGGAATAATTTTCAGAGTTGGATTTTTTTTTTAATGTTGAGAACCTTTAAAATTACATGAAAATTGAAAATTGAGTATAGGTACTTACATATTTTAAAAAATTTGTAAATCTTTGATATTGGGAAAAAATTTCGAATTTGGTAAACATTCAAAATTGAAGATATCTCAAAATTCAAAGAAAATTTGAATTTCGTGAATTTTTAAATTTAAAATAATTGTGAAGTTTTTTTTTCAATTCGTAAATAATATTCGTTTTAAAAAATTGTAAATTATTATAAAGTTTTCAAAAAATGTGATTATTTAAGAGTTTTTGAAATTTAAATAATTTTTTGGAATTACGCCAATACTTAAAATTTTAAATTTCTCCAAAATTTGATAAAAACTTGAAATTAACTAATTTCTTAGTTCTAATAAATTTTCAAAGTTGAATGGATTTTTTAAGTTGAATAAAACCTTGAAATTTAGAAAAATTTAGTAGGTAGGTAATCAAATTTTTAGTAATTTTTACGTTTAAAAAATTGACGTATTTTCTAAACTTAAAAATAATAATTAGTAAATTTTGGAAAACTCGAAAAAAATTTCAACTTGTTAAAAAGTTTTAAATTCGACGGAAATTGGAATTTTGGGAATGTTTAGATTTTAATAAAAATTTTTGATCAATTTTCACACTTTTTAAATTTAGATTTTTTTGAAAATATCGTAGAAAAAATTCAAAATAATTAAAAAAAACATATTGAATTTTGATAAAACTTTTGAATTTTGTAAAATTTGAAAATTTTAATTAATTTTTAAAAATTGATGAATTTTTGCAATTTTATTTATCGTTGAAAATTGACTAAAATTCATCACTAAAAACTCATTAGGTAGGTAAGCATTTCGGCAAATGCTCCATTTTTTAATTAAAATTTTTTTTTAAATTAATTTTTTTAATTCAAAAATTTACTGCCTTTAGTAAAATTTCTTAAATTGATGAAAAATTGAATTTTTTGAAAATTTTATGAGATAATTTTGTAAAGTTGGATAAATTTTAACATTTTTTCCAGATTGAGAAATTTTTTTTGAATTAGTAAAAATTTATAAATTCATGGGTAATCAAAGAAAAAAAAGTTCAAAATTTAATAAACTTAAGATTCATAAAATTTTTAAATACGAGTAGGTACCTACGTTAATTGCATAATATTTTGAAGTTTGATAAACTTTTACAATTTTGTTTGGGTGTCTTCAAAATTTGTCCATTTTTAATTTCAATGGGTAGTCTCTGTTGGTCCATTTTGAGCCATGGAGGACCCACTGGTGCATTTAGACCAAGGAATGTTCAATTTGCAACATCTCTTGTCCATTTGGACCATTAAGTGGTATAGTGGTCCATTTGGAATATGGAGTGACTCACTAATCTATTCTGACCATAGAGTGTTTCATTTGAACCTTTAGTAGCATTGGTGAAAAAATTTCGTTATAAACTTGTGGATTTCAGATTTTTCAAATTTTAATAAATTTCAAAAGTTGAATTCATTTTTAAAATTTTAGGTTGGTAGATCTTTATGTTCAAAAATTTACAAAAAAATTAATTTATAGGTAATAATTCAAAATTTTCAAAATTTCAAACTTTTGTACAAGTTTTAAAAATTTCATGAAATATGTATTTTCAAATTCAAAATTAAAATTTGGTCTAATTTTTTACGAAAAAAAAAAAAAAAAAAAAATAGATCAATTTGTGAAGTTTTAGGTATAGTTTTATATAATTTTATGGGAATTTGAAATTTGATAAAATTCAGCATTTATTTTAAATAAAATAAATTTTTAAAATAGAAAAATATGAAACTTGAAAAATTTTAATAAAAGTCATAATTTTTGGGAATTTTTGAGTTTTAATAAATTTTTAAAGTTGAATAAATTTTTGAAATTCAGCAAAAATTTTATAAAATCCTTGAAAGTATTAAGTTTAGCTGTTTTTTATATTACGTAGGTACGTCAAAAATTTAATTTTTTTGGTAAATAGGTTTTTTAAAATTTACCTACTTTGTAATTTAAAAAATTTGTATAATGTTGATAATATTTAAAATTGATGATTTTTAAATTTATTTCAGCAGCTAAATTTTAAAAATTTAAAAAAAAATCGAAATTTGGCCATTTTCAAAAACTTTGATAAATTTTTGTGATTTAAAAAATAGGTACATTTTTTCAAAATTTTGCAAATCTTTAAAATTTTTTCCATTTTGAAAAAATCTTGTTGCAAGTCCTGCAAAGACCGTTCTTTTCGGTTTTCAGATTTTGATACCCATTCTGTCTCAGTTTGCCCCCCCCCCCTCCCCCCAAAAAAACACACATTTAAAGGAAGTTTACAAAATCGTGAGGACATTTCAAAATTTTAGTTCTCACAGTTTCTAAAATAAGAAAAAAATTAAAATTTTCATGTGGGAGGGTGGAGGGGTTGGTGAAAGATGGGAAATGTGCCCTAAAATTTTTTTTCCCGCATCTTTTGTAATATTCGATAGTTAATTTTGGAAAATACAGGACAAAATTAGGTACTTACCTATCTTAACCAGGGATACCCAACATCAGGTGATTTTGAAAAATTTTCAATTTCTTTTCGTCACGGTTTTATTGATGTTGCTGCTGTCATCGCGCATTCAACCCCTTTCTTTACTCTATTTTTTTCTTTGTAAAGCCGGAAGTAATGTGTGAGTGTGTCAATTTTTAGAACACGTAATATGACAGAGTAATTTAAAGTATTTTAGTTACTAATACGAAGCACGACCGTTTTAATAAATTACCGTAAAGAGAATTACTCGTATTTGTTTCAGGGTAGATACTCTGTCTTGATATATTTTAGTCCAGATACGAGGAAACTAGAATTACAACGTGGAAGGTGCAAAGTGCTCTGGCTCCGGAGTCCGGATATCTGTAGGTATTTTTTTCCACAGCGAAATATGAAAAGATTTTTTTTTTACCATATTTAGTAATTTGAAAACTAATACAATCTGTTGCTTTTAGAGAAATGCAACATGTTACTCTCGGGGTAAATAAGAGCAAAATGCAGAAAAACCAATGCTCGCAGCTGCAGGTTGCTGGTGCGGCGCAGCAACAGATGGGGCACGTGCGACATGTCAAAAACCAGATGCGTGATCCCAGGTGCAGCTGTATCACGGGCAGAAGAGTAGTACAATGACAGATGTACCTACCTGGGATACGTTTATACTAAAAATTGGTGTATAAGAAGCGATAAATGGCGAACGAAAGGATTGAATGAATCATGTGGTAAATATATGAATAGTATTGTAAATATATACCATACCTATAGATACGTATAGGTGTCTATCGGAAGTACCCATAATACAACCTAACTACCGATAACGCCTTATCTACCAAAAATTTCCATACGCACATGGTTCGATTTTAAGGTACCTTTCTAACACTGTACTCTTGTGCTGCTTTTTTTCTCTATTTTCTCTGCCTCTCTCGCGTGCTCGTATGTGCTCTGTATTCAGCTGCGTTGGATGGTGCTATTGCGGTTTCATACGTATATAGAGTGGAGCCATCGGTATCGGTGAAATTATGCAGGTATACGAAGGTGTGATTTTATTGTAAGGTGATGAAAAATGGTGGAAGGAAAAAAACATGCCGGTACGACATGTCGAATTTACGTTTTGTTTTCAAATGTCCTCGCAAATTCGACAACGTGTAGTGCTAATTCGATCGTCGGTTCGGATCACCTGTCCTGCATCTCGTAGACTAGTCGTTATCAATCTTGTGTGACTAGCTGTAGCATGGATACAGCATAAGCATATCTATAATAATTTCATTTGGGAAAATTTTGCCATATTTTCATCTCGCCAAATAAATCACGTGATTTAGTAACGCGACTAACTATGTACGCGGAAATTCAAATGGAACCGGTTTCTGAAATGATTTTCCCCTAAATTTATGTCTCGAAAATTTTCAGTGCCTCTGCCTATATTGAAAAATCATTATTTTTTAAATGTATATCGACTACGACTGGCGAATCGATGTTTCATTTTCGATCTAATATATTTACGATTATGTGGGTACTTGATTTGTAAATTTTCACCACGTGGGTAGGCCAAAATCACACATTGCTTCGTAAGGAGTCTGCATAGCTTCCGGGAAAATATCGCGTAGAAAATTAGGTAATGGAGGTAATGAATTGGCTAAAGGAGGGAATCAGTTTCGATGATTTGATTTTTTTCGATTTAAACATTTTTTTTATTTTGATTCGGTTAGATATTAATTTTTTGGATTTTCCAATTCTTCGAATTTGAATTGATTTATTTTTCGATACTTTTCTGTTTTTAAAAAAAAAACGTTTTCAATTTCGATTAATTTTTTCAATTTTTTAAAATTTCAAATGAAATTTTTATTCGATTTATTTTTTGATATTTTTAATTTCAAAAAATCGATTATTGTTTGAAAAATTAAAAAATCACAAAATTAAAAATAAAATAAGGTAATTGAAATTGAAAAAAAAACGAAATATATCTATTAGGTAATCAAAATAATACTTAATTATTGATTTATTTAAGTTGAAAAATAAAAATATTTAAGTAAATAAATAAATCAATTAAGTGTTCCAATTTGAAAATTTGAAAATTCTAAATTAAAAAAAAAAATCGATTAGGTAGGTAGAAATAATTATCGATTTGTCAATAAAACAAAAAAATCAATAAAAAAATCGATTGAGTATTCGAATTGGCAAATTAAAAAATTTAACAAATTAATCGAATAAAATAATCAAAGATGTAATCGATTCATCGAAACTTAAAAAAATCAAAAAATGCATCAAATTGTCGAAATTTTTAATTCAAAAAATAAATCAAAAAATCATTAGGTAAATTAATCAGATTTTTTCAATTTTTCATTTCTATCATTATTAATTTTTCATATTTTCTTTCAAACTTTTTTTTTATTTCTTGATTTTGAATAATTTATATTTTTAATTGGATGGATGGAATAATCTTTTGATTTTAGGTACCTACTAATTTTTCGATGATTTTTTTTCCATTTATTTTTTTTTATTTTTCAGTAATTCTAATAATTTTTTGATTTCATAAATTTCTGATATTTTTTTAATAAATGACCAAATTTTTTATTTTTTCGAATAATAATAAGTAAACTTTTCGATTTTTAGAATTTCAATTATTTTTTTATTTTTCATGTTTTTTTTTATTTCATTTTTGTATTATTTCGATTAATTGATGAAGTTATTTATTTTTAATTTTTTTCGATCAATTGATCGATTAATTTGCAGTTGTTTTTTTTCATATCATATAGGTACCTAATTTTGATTTATTGACGGGAATTTTTTGGTGTTTATAATTTTTTTATTTTTTGTCATTTTTCAATCCCCATAAATTTATTAATAGATAGGTAAGTATTTTGATTATTAGTGAAAAATTTTCTACCTATTTTTTTCTATGAGATTTTTTTGATGTTTTAATTTTGATTTATTGATTTGAAAAAAATTTGCTAGGTACTTACCAATGTTTTTATTCTTCACTTATTCAAATTTTTACTAATTATTGATCAATTTTTCGGACGAATTGATTAATTTTCTGATTTTAAAATTTTTTCAACAGGTATTATCATCTTTGTCGATTTAATTTTTTTCGATTAGTTATCACCTGATTAATTTTTTGTTTTCAATTAATTGAATACTTTTTTATTTCTTTTCTTCTTTAATTAATTCACTTATTGGTATCTCCACCTACCTACGTTGGTAATTTTTTTGATTTTTGTAATTTTTGAAATTTTGACGACTTCATTTAATAATATTTAATTGATTTTTTTTCTAATTTACTGATTGAATTGATAGTTCATTTGTTTCATCTATCGATTAAAGTTTTTAGTTTTTCAATTTTTAAAATTTTGAATGATCGATTATTTTTTTGATTTTTCGGTTTTTATAAATTAAGTTAATTTTTTCGATTTTAGTAAATCTAATTATCTTTCAATTTTTTAAATTTCGAGTGACCAATGAATTTTTAGATTTTTAAGATTTCTTTTTTCTTTTCAAGTAGATAGGTAATCGATCAATTTTTCGATTTTTATGTTGTTTTTTTTTATTAAATTTCATTTTCGGTTTTCAATTTTTTAAGATTTCAATTTGTTGAATTAATTTTTTGATTTAAAATTTTTTTATATTTTGATTAGGTAATCGATCAATTTGTTGATTTTTTTTCCTTTCTCGATGAATCAGATTTTTTGTTTTTCAGAATTTTCAAATTTTTGATTAATCAACCATTTTGTTGATTTGATTTTTTTTCTCAATGAATCTGTTTTTTTTTTTATTTTAAGAAATTTCAAATTTTTTAGTAATTGAACAATTTTTTGATTCTCCCTTTTTTTCCAGTAAATCTTTGAAAATTTTTTAAATTTCGATTAATCGATTGATTTTTATATTTTTAAATAATTTAATGTGACCGATTATTTTTTTGATTTTCAAATTTTCAAATTTCGATTAATTGAGTAGCTTTTAATTTTTTTTTTAAATTTGATTACTCCATTGAGATAAATTTTCATTTTTATTTTTTTTTCAATTTTTCAATTTCGTATAATGGAATAATTTTTTAATTTTTCAATTTCGAGTAATACCTATACTTGGATTTTTTTGATTTTTTGATTATTTCAATTTTGGTTCATCAATCAATTTTTCAATTTCAATGATTCCATTTTTTCAAGTTTGATGAATTGGTAATTTTTTTCGATTCTAGTAAGTCGATATCGATACCTCTCTCGAGGCTTCTAGATCTATTTTGTGGAGAATCATCGAAATTCATCGAGAACTCTAAAATTCGTGGAAGGTGGTTTTTACTTTTTATATCAATTTCAATTTTTTTTTAATGTTTCAAAATTTACCAAAAGCCAGGAAATCAGTTTTGCCGTATTTGAAAAATTTTAATTTGAAATGACAGAAGTCAATCTGCCAATATTCAAATCCAATTTGATCAATTCCGGTTAGAGTGGTTCCTTTGAAAAGTAGAAATAAGGGAAATGCGAATTTGTAGCAAAAATTACCTATATACACCTGTATTATTACGATTGAAATAAAAACTCGTTTGGTCGATTGGAAATAAACAAGCTCTCATATATTTGTTTCAGATCGTAACCGAAGTAGAAAAAAAAATGTCAAAATTGAAACCGGATAAATTTTTATGTAGCAATTTCTACGGATCGTGATGGAATGTAAAAGTAAGTACCAAGTACCTATATTTAACCGTCATACAAGTGGGAATCGATTGATGGCTCTGTCACGATCGCTAAATCACCATAGATATTTTTTGTTCTAAATTATACTAACGATAAGGTAATGATTTACACATCCGACCAAATATTTGTCTGCAATTGCTCGCACTGGAGACGGAAATTGGGAAAATATGCGACGATATTTCCTCATTGCGTTGTCATAAAATGAAAAAAAGGTCTCAATATACGAGTTGACCAGTGTTCTTGTAACTTTCTTCTGGATTATTGTAATTCGTCGATAAATTAACATATATTTATATCGATCAGGCCATCAATTATACTACCATATGATTGAATCGATTCCACGTAAGACGTCGAATGTCGATCGATATTGAAATCATATAAGAAAGTAATCATTACGAGGAACATTTCAAATAAAAAATATGTTCTTCGCAGTTACCACATACGCATAAAGAAGCAAAAATACATCAAGTAGCTTCGGAATGTTACGTAAATGAAAAATATGCCCATCTGCGATGAAATGTTAATTTAGTCGGCCTCAACTCAACTAGGTACCCGAAGAGGTAACAAACGACCAGTGAAATATTTGTCGAGTAAAATTCGTCCAAAGCCATCGCCATTTTTACACTGGTGTAATTTTTAATAGCCGAGCTAGTACAGGCGAGAATAATATTTCATCTGCAACGTATTTTTATCATCCGAGCTCTCTACACGCTACCGGTTTCATCTTAATAGCGATTTAGCTGCCGGGATTGGGATATGCATGTGCGCTTGTGTGCGTCGGTGTCGGATGCACACATGGCCGCAGAGATCCTTACAAGAGAGCGGATTTACTTGAAAGAAATTCATCCTGGCCCTGTACCATGTAGCTAGACGATATCTCAAACAACCTTTTTATAATTTGACCAGACATCTGCCATGCCGCCCTCGTTTGCTCGCATCTTCTCGTTAGACTTCGTTCTACTTCGGGCACGCGACTTACTCGCGACTGTGAATTAATTCTCTTCATTTTTTTCTCGTTTCTCTTCTCTGGTTCTCTTTGCGATTTATATTTTTGCATATTTGGCCGGATTTATCAACGTTGAAATAAATTTAGAGCTGATGACCTCGTCGACGAGACAATTTGCAATATGTATTATGTAGATAGATATGCCAGGTATCAGTTGATGAGTAATTATTTGTACGATATGATTCAAGTAAAATATTAGTTTGTCGAATGTACTTAGGGCGTAACTAATTACAGGTCATAAGCCTAATTTTATCATGAGCCATGGTTTCTTAGAAGGAAATAAGACATTTTTTTAAAAGTTAAATTGCATCACAGAATGCAAAGTAATTTTTTTTTTTTTTTTTACAGCAACAGAAGCAGAAAAGCAAAGCCAGACTCTTCCTTCTTCCATCGATACCTTCGGTTGCTCTTCTTATCTCCAAGTTGTTCAAAAGAGGCGGTTTGCGGTTAAAAATCATATAAAAACAACAAAAATACGGTAGGTAGCCGATAGATAATCTCTTTTTTTCTTATTTTATTCGAAAAAGATCATCTTTGAAATGAGAAGAAAAGATATCGTAGGAGGGTAACAGATGGGTAAACAATGAACTCCCATATGATCCTTACGGCATCTGGATTCTTACGTAGATTTTTAACATCTTGAAAGCCATAGGTAAAAGGTATACTATACCTTTCAAAAGGTGTTTACTATGAGATCTTTCTTTTAGATTTTGATTTTCTTCTCTTTTTCCACCTCTCATTCGACCCTCGTTTTAGACGTCGTTCGTGCTCTTTTTCGGGATGGTTTGTGAGAGATCAATTGTATTGTTTGAAGAGTACCTAGTACTTACTTTAGACGTGTGTGAAGTGCAGGACAGGCAATTTAGAATTTTCGATGGTTTATGTGGTTTTTTCATTGGAGGGGGGGGGGGGGGGGTGAGTTGAGAAGTTTTTAATGCCGAGCGTGAGACTGATTTTTTTCTCCAAAAAATTGAAAGAATTTTCTTATCTAAAATAATTTGAGTTTTTTTTTTTAAATTTTTTTTTTCTGTAAAAAGTAAAAAATACGTTTACTCTCAAAAATCGAAAAAAATTAAAAAATAAGAGAATTTTACTCATTTTTCCTTTTCAAATATTTGAAAAATATTTTTATTTAAAAAAATTTGAGAAATTTTTTTCTTTAACAAATTCTGAATTTTTTATGAAAAATTAGACGTTTTTAATGTAAAAACAACAACAATAACAACGGAAAACAAACAAAGTGTGATTTTTTGCAAATAAATCGAGATATTTTTTAAATTAGGTAAGTATAAAAGAATTTTCTAAAATTCTATAGAAAATTACATAGTTATTATCTCAAAAAAATAGAATTTGATTTTTTTTATGCCATGCCGGTCAAGAAAATTAATAAAAATAGATTTTTTTTTCCTAAAAAAACGAGATTGGTTCCCTCGAAAAATAAGAGATTTATCCGTCCGAAAAAAAGTAATAAAACAAAAAATATTATTCTCAAATCAATTCAAATTTTTTTTAAATTAAGGAAAAATTCTCTCCCTCCCCACAAAAAAAACCCTAAAAAACCAAAAGAATTGATTTTTTTCTCCACAAAATTCGTAGCATTTCCTTTTAAAAAAAAATTGAGAATAATTTTTACTCCAAAAGGATTTGAGAGGAAGTTTTTCTCTAAGAAGAATAAGAGATTTTGTGGGGAAAAAAAAGATTTTTGAATAATGAAATTTGAATCCCAAACAAATTGAAAAAATTCCTCCTCGAAAAGAAAACTGCAAACATAAAACACCGAATTTTTTTTCTTTAAAAATTCACATTTTTTCTTTCAATATAAATATTACGCCAATGAAATTAAAGGAAAAAATGGTTAATTTTTTGAGGAAAAATTTTTGAAATGGTATTTAAAAAGTTTTCTGTTGATTATTTTTTTTCAATTGATGGGAAAATATTAAATTGATAGATTTATGTGGGAAAAATACCAAAAAAGATTTTTGTTTCAATTGTTTTTTCAAAAAAAATTTGTTGATTTTTTTTTTTTTTTTTTTTTTTTTTGAGAAAACATGAGAATTTTTTCCGAAAAATTGTTTCAAACAAAATGACCAAACTTTTTCTTCAGAAAAAAAAAAGTTTATGACTTTTTATGCAAAAAATAATTAAAATATTTCATGCTAAAAAATAAAATATTTTTTCATTCAAAAAAACAAACAAACTGGGAACTGAGGAAAAAACTAAAAAACCAAAAACCAGAGATTTTTTGCTTCAAAAATATAGATTTAAAAAAAAAATTGAAAAATATTTTTATTTCAAAGAAATTAAAAAAAAATTTCTCTAGGTAAAAATGCTTAATAAGATTTTGCTAAAAAAAACTTGAGATTTTTTCTGCAAAAAATTGAGAGATTTCTTCTTTAAAAATGAAAAAAATTAGAAATTTGATTTTGAAAAAATTGATATTTTTTATTTCAAGAAAATTCAAAAAATTCATCATCTCTTCCCCAAATTTTTTCTCTAAGAATAAAAAATATTTCTGTCCAAAAAAAAAAAAAAAAAAAAAAACAATTTCAAACAAATGAAACATTGTTTATTAATTATTATTCTTGAAAAATTGGAAAAATTCTTCGAAAAAATCAGAGTTCTTTCATTCAAAACATTTGAAAATGATTTCCACTTCAAAGAAATTGTTAAATTTATTTTCTGCAAAAACGAAAGATTTCTTTTTCAAAAAAACAGAAATTTTTACAATTGAGTAGGTAAATTGAGACTTTTTTATTCCGAAAAATTAGAATAAATTTTTAAAAAATCAAAGCTTTTTCTTTCAAAACATTTGAGAAAGAAATTTTTTCGCAAAATTTTTTTTTAAAAATGAAGTTTTTTTTCCTAAAAAAAAATTAAGGGATTTTTTTTCTCCAAAAACAAAAGATTTCTTTTTCAAAAAAACAGAAATTTTTACAATTTGAGTAAATTGAGACTTTTGACTTTTTTATTCCGAAAAATTAGAATAAATTTTTAAAAAATCAGAGACTTTTCTTTCAAAACATTTAAAAAGTATAGTTTCACTTCAAAAAAATTGAAAGATTTTTTTTTTTTTTTGCAAAAAAATTAAGAGATTTTTTTACCAAAAATTTTTAAAAAATGAAGAATTTTTTTCTAAAAAAAATTTAAGATTTTTTTTTTCGTTGCGTCAGTTTTGAAAAAATTGTAATATTCAATTTCGAGAAAATCCACCCCTCCCCCTACCTCCCTCCAACCAAAAAAGAGATTTTTTCTCCAAAAACAAAAGATTTCTTTTTCAAAAAAAAAAAAAAAAAAAAAACAGAAATTTTTACAATAAAATTGAGTAAATTGAGATTTTTTAATTCCGAAAAATTAGAATAAATTTTTAAAAAATCAGAGCTTTTTCATTGAAAAATTTTTACTCGGAAGAAATTGAAAGATTTTAATTTTTTCCCCAAGTGACTTGCAAAAAATTAAATTTGAAAAAAAAAATCGAATAAAAAATATGAATTTTTACACATTGTGAATCATTGAAATTAAATTTCATAATTTTTGCATTATTTTCTTTTATGGGTAATTTTGTTTCAAATTGAAAATATGAAATTATGACAGTAAATGACAACACAACTGTTTGAATGAACAATCATTGATAGTATAACCTTGATTAGATGTCTGGAGCTGATAAATAATAAAAATTCCTACGTGTATAAGATATGAGATCGTAGATCGATCCTCAGTGTAGATAATCAAATTAGATAAATTCAATCCAACGTAACGTAGGTACAGATATATCACAAGATTTATTAGTACATACCATAGTATTGTACATACATTTATGACAAGATTAATTTCTCTTTTGAAATATGAGTTTGCAAAAATTGATCATTTTGTTGCAGTATGTTTCTTTGGAAATCATAATTCTCGATCTCAAAGAAACGACGTTATTACCTTATCTGTTTAACTCATTCAATACCTTCGATTAAGTACTCAAGTCTCAAGTTCGATTCGATCCTAAAAAACAGAAAATATTCTTAGTCGTTTGTACCTAGTCCTTAGATAGGCCTATTTTATATTTAGGAAACATTTCAGTCGCCAAATGACTGAGAAATTTCAATCTACTATAAGTGAATTCGATAAAGGTATGCGATTATCTTATCTATAATATCTACTCTATAGTCGATCTTTTGTGTAGTTTTTTAAGGAAGGGATTTGGCACGTACCGAAATATGTACCAATCAGATCATCACGATCACGATCAATTTGAATTTATTTCCAAGATGGAGTGAAGTTCATTTTTGAAAGTTTGGTAGTGAGAATTTATGTAGTAAAAAGTGTGTCTCGAATTCTAGATTCGTAACGTTATCTAAAAAAAAAACAAAACACCTCACGTGTGTGTGTGATTTTACATACCAAAAACGAACGATCATTTTTCAACCCCACGATAAAATTACGTCACTACTGACGTCACCGTTTTCGATTCATTATAAAAGAATGAAAACCCCATCGAAGTCGTCTACGATAATGTAGTAAAGTGACGTCGACCTATACACATCTGCTCGCTAACCTAGGTAAAATTTTTTTTAATAACAAACAATTCATTATTGCGTTCGGACATTGTTCACCATCGTAGAAGAAAAACATCTGCGGGGTGAGTTTACTACTGATACCTGGTGACAGATGTTCGAACTGGTCTGGTTACCTCGTCAATCCGCTAGGGCCGCTGGTATCGGTAGCGTTTTCCACTCGGGAGAGGTAGCCTTAGCGACGGCGAATGCAACGAACGAGAATTTAGTTTCTGTTAGATAAGCTCAGCGTTTAGGTTGTTTGGTGGCGTGTTATGTTCGAATTTTTTTTTAAATAATATATGTCACTAAATCGTAATAATTAACGATACGTCGTGTCGAGTTGAATTCGATTTTTAAGCATGGTATTTGTTAATATATTATTTGCGAAATATTTCGGCTAATTTTCGCGTTTCGTTGTGGCCATATTTCGGCGTATGTGTGCTTTACCGGTATCCTCGGTCCGTGTATTTTTTTTACTCAAAAGTGGTGTTTCGGTGTTATGAAATATAAACAATCTGTCGTATATTCGTCGTGCCACCGTACACGTGTTTGGTTAATATTTGTGCAGTGATTTTGTATAATAATTATTACCAAAAGTGGAAGCGTTTAAGTTGCTCGACGCATTTAGTGATCGTATCATCACGATGGTCTGGCGACAGACTTTAGTATTTTGCACATTTCTCATTTCGTTCGTCAAAATACAACAGGTAAGAGATCGATGATCTTCGTATTAATTTCTCCATCCATCGGTCACTCACACTTCACACACATCAAATTTCCAACAAAAAAAAATTCCCCATCTTGAAGTGGAACCGGCGACAATGTTGTTAGTGTGGTTTCGGGTCGATGTCTCGGTTCGAAATTTGTCACCGGTGTCGTCTCTTCGTCTTCTGCAGGTTCGAAAAACACGAAAAAAAATCATCGCTATGGGTCAATTTGTAAATCGTCCCAATTATAATGTCGGCAGGCCGGCTGCCTCTTTAATGATGACTCTTTGACACGCGAATTTCCAGTTTATATCGCCGGGTAATCGAATGCACTTTGTGTAAAGTTTCGACGTTAAAAATTTATTTCTTTTTTATTATTAAACTATACGGTTTTTTTTCAACAACGTTACTACGAAATATACCCAAAGTATGTACTTACCGATTCCAGCATCGAGTACTTATCGGACTTTTGCTTTTTTTCCCTCTGATTTTTTTTTTATTCGCTTTCGATAGCATCGCCGGATCATTTAATTGAGTTGGCTTTGTCGTTTAATTAGGCTCGTCGAGCTCATCGGCATGTTTATCCCATTTTCAATTTAATTATACGTTAATCCGTATAAACCAAGATGGCATTTTAAAAAGAAAATGAACCAGATTAATTATAATTTTATCGCTTTCGTGGTCTCTGAAAAGGGCCGAGTTCGCGATGAGGCTGCTCCGAATTCGGATATTTTGGAAAATTCTCTATTCGGTGGCGCAATGCGCCGGCCAAAGACCTCCGTCGTCGTGTGAATTTAACCTTCAAAGTTTTTTTCACCATTTTTTTTGGCAAACCGTGGACCAGATTTAAAATAATATGATGCCCACGACATCGAATCTCTCTAGTAAATAGTCTTTGTATGTAATATGAAAGATTCAAAATTATCACAGTCGTAGAGTCGAGCATAAATAACGATATTGCCCTCGTTAAGTCGTCGTGTTTTTTTTTTTGTTTTTTTAAGTACTCACTTGGACTTATATTCGAGACGAGCCGAATATCGATGTATGTGTCGAGATTTCTTTCGTGACTTTATTTATTTTTTCCTCGTTGAGATCTATTTTTTTTCAGTGGTTCGAGTGTGTGGTCTTCTCTTGTAGGGTAATAGATGAAAAAAAAAAAAAAAGGTGTTTGGTATCTGGGTTTTGGGTTTTTGTTTAATCTATAAAAGGGTGTCTGTTTTTCTCACCGTTGAAATCGTATCGTATTCGTGATCGTGGTATATTCTAATGAACTGGTTTACGAAGTGTTTTAACCCTCTTTGCCATTACAATTTACAATTAGGCATCGTAATTCGAGAGATTTTTGAACTTGTTGCCTACAATATTGTGATTTTTATCATCTGCTTTGCGTATACAGGCCCACAGGGTGTTCAAAATTGGCCTCACTAGGTATAGGTACTTAGGTAGATATTTGTTGGATATTGGGTTTGAAAAATAATGAACCTATAATTTGTCTGATTTCATTTTTTTATTTCCTTTTCCCGAATTATACCTACAATTTGAATGGAAAATGTCACCATGTCACTAGGTACCATCTACCGGCATGGAAATCGCCTAATGGATTGATAACATGAATGATCGCGTGAAAAAGCAAATTGTTTCATTGCCCAGATTTTTAATTACACCGAAATCATCGTAACTTATTCGAATCGTTAATTGTGATTTTTTTTCCCCTCCTCCTGTTAAAGTTTGAAGTTTCTATCGAATTGCTCGAGTTCGCGTGTTTGGTGTTTTTTTTTTGTGGGCCAGACCTTGAGGAACCTTTCTCAACTTTTTGTTGCAAATTTGGTCTCGTTTTGAGTGTAACTTTTTTTTTTACAGCTGTGTTGATCGATTAGTGTAACGTGGTTTTTCGCCGAATTGGTGGCGTAGGCTGAAATGAGAGGAAATTGTCGAGTCGTACGAGATGACTGTCATTTTTTTCGGCGAAATTTCAAATTGGCCGGTGACTTAGTTTGCAGAATGTTTGTGTTTTATTAGACGAAAGTTTACGTCGAGGTGTGATTTATCGTTGAAAGTTGTTTTTTGTGTTTTTTTTTGTAGCGTGAATTGTGTAATTTTTTGTGCAAAATGAGCTTTAGTAGTGATAAGGACCCAATTGATAAGGTTTTTTTTTTATGAAATTCGTGTTTTTTGGTGTTCTACACGTGCTAAGTGACAAAAATATATATATATATTTTTTTTTTCAAAAAAAACGTGTTGGAAAATTTTTTCTAGTGCAATATTGAAGACCTTAAATTTCTCTTGGATTTGGAAATTATTCGGTCTGACAATTTTTCTTGTTTTTTTTTCTTTCAACAAAAGGATAGAATTTTTGAAAAATGTGTGAATTTGATTCTAGGCCTCTGTATGATTTTTATGATATTTTTTGAAAATGTGTTTCAAAAAAATGAAAAAACCTTTCTATGAAACAGGGGATTTATTTCCTTCAAAAGTGATGTTGCTTTCGGTCAGAAAGAGATGATAGAAACTTCAAGAAGCTCAAAACGATGAAATTTTGAATTTGTTTTCTTTGAGATTTCCTGACATTTTTTTTTCGAAAAAAAATCATCTCTAAAAAGCTTATATTTTTGGAACCTTATTCATTGTAGGTTTTCTAACACTCTTGATGTGCCTGTTTTTTTCTGCAAAAGTTATGCTTTTTGCTTGAACAGTTGAACCTACTGATATCCTGCATGTACCTACCTAAGTTGAAGAATGAATAATTATTCTGCTTTTTCCACAAACTCTGTCGTTCATTTCGAATGAAAATTGAACTAGAAGATTTTTTTTTAGTTCCCTTTTGTTTTTGTATGATTTTTTTATGCAAATCTTTTTGTATTGTAATTTTTTTCTGATTTTGTGAAAGTATGATTTTTTTTTTGGGGGGGGGGGGGTCTCATTATTAGAAGGGGCTGCTAAAACATTTTCTGCAAAATTTCTATTTTTGGGTTTTGAGATTCGTTAGACAGCCTGAATTGATTTTTTTGTATATTAAAAAAAATTGAAGATTTCTAAGTGAATGGATTATTTTAATGTGATGGAATTTTCAATTCAATTTCCTCAAACATTTTTTGATGCAATAACCTCCAAAAAATCATATTTTTGGTGGCTTATCTAATGGTAAGAAAATTCAAAAAAAAAAAAAAATAGGAAGAAGAAGAAGATTCATGATTTATGGAGTAAATGAATTATTCAAAGTGATGGAATTGAATTCATTTCTCCACACAATTTTTTGATGTTTTTTTTTTTCAAAAATAACCTCCAAAAGAATCATTAGAGAGCTCGTTTAGTTATTCGCCAAAAAAATAAGAATATTTTTTGAAGTGAATGGATTATTCAAAATGTTAACAAAATGAATGAAAATTTTTGACTCAATTTTTCAAAAATATACTTAATCTACAAAAATCTCATTTTTTAGGGAGAATAACAAAGGTTTTCTTGTTGTTAGGAAAATATAATATCTTAGGTAATTCAAAGTGAAAAAATTTTCAATTTATTCTCTTTCATTACTCACAATTATCTTTACCAAAAAACTCCAAAACCTCCATGCCCATTATGTACTATTCAACTTATATCTATCCAACATATCCTGTTCGAATGCCCCAAGTTAAAACAAGAGAGACTAACCCTACAAATAAATGAAATCCCCCCAGTTATACCAGATATTCCTTCCGAAATTCAAAAATTCATAAACTTAATTAAAAAACTCAACCTCACAAATAAAATTTAAAAAAAAAAAAAAAAAAAAAATCTTCCGATGGGTGTAATAATCCTGTAATTATAAACACCCCCCCCCCCCAAAAAAAAAAAAAAAAAATTTCTGGTGAAGACAATTTTTTCTTTTTCATTTTTTTATAATTTTGTATAGGTTTCCGAAGTGAATGATTAATTCAAAATGATAGACTTTTGAATTCATTCCCCTTCAAATTTTCTGATTTTTTTGTTTGAAAAAAAGTTGATTTTAGGGATCTTAGGTATCAATTTTTTTTTTTGCTTAAAAAATAAAACATGAAATGAATAATTAATGTGATGAAATTTTGACTTCACCCCTCCCCCCCCCCCCCCTCCCCCCTCAACATTTTCCAACACTTTTTTTCAAACGCAATAATTACCTTCAAAAAATGTCATAATTATATTTTAGGGAGCTTATTGGTGGTACTTTTTTTCAATTTTGAAAGTCCTTGAAGTGAATGGTTGATTCAGAGTGATGGAATTTCAAATTCATCCCTCACATTTTCTGACTTATTTTATCAAAAATATTACCTGCTAAAAAATGAAGCTTATCAGTTTGTTTTTGATTTTTGTTGTTGTTGTCGTTGTTGTTGTGTTTTTTTTTAAGATTTCTGAAGTGAATGGTTAATTATTTTATTTAGTGTGATGGAATTCTGAATCAATTCCATTTTTAAAACGTTTTGATACATTTAAAAAAAATAACCTCTGAAAAATTCATGTTAGAAAGCTTACCTATCTATTGTTTAGGTATTGAAAGAACAAGATTTCTGAAGCGAATGGATTATGGTATTTTTAATTTATCCAATTTAATATTTTCTGACTCATTTTTACCTCCAAAAAATCATATTTTAGGGATCTTATCTATTTTTTAATTTTTTAATTAATTTATTTTTTTAAATTTCTGAAGTGAATGGATTGATAGAATTATGAATTTAGGTATTCTTTTAAAAAAAATTCTGACTCGTTTTTTCAAAATTTCACTTCAAAAGTCTCATAGTTCAGAGACTTACCTTTTTTTGAAAACATCACCTCCAAGAACATCATATCTTTGGGAGCTTATCTATTGGTTTTTTTTATTGTTTTTTTTTTTTGTTTAGGAAAATATTTCAAGTGACTGATTTATATTTTAGAACAAATTTTTCCAATGTTTTTTCACATTTTTTGCTCGTTACAATTCTGTCATTGTACGCAGCACCTGTGTTTATAATGGATTCGTCTCGAATTCGCGATTTTTTTTTTTTTGGCTCATCGAGGTAAAAATCAGATTTCGTCGCGTCATGTGAACGGTGTAGGCAGGCACATGTAGAGTGCGACGACACATTCGCTCTTTGACGAGGAGTAGGTAAATAGGGCAGTCGCGATTACGTGCGATGAACAGCTCGTCGAAGAAATTGGGCGTAAAATACACTCCACCGAATTCGGAGATGCCTTATTAAAGACCAAACACATCCTACGAGGGTATTTTTTTCAGCCAACACTACCCCACATCGCTGGCTTGGCCAAAAATTCACCCACCACTGTAGAAAAAATTCTCAACAATGTAGTGCAATTAAAACGAGCCACGTCCCTCTTGCCCCTTTTGGCTCAATTGAGGGTAAATAAATGAAAAAAAATTCTCTGCGGTGTAAAAATAGACCATGTACTTTGTATTTAATTCTATATTATGCTGTTTATACCGATGCACGTACCGAACGATGCGTAGGTGGAGGTGAATCTCGCCCGATGTATGAGACGACACGATTTACTCGCGACATTTTTTCATTTCACGCCGAGCTGGGGCTCGATCTCTTGGTATAGTTAATCTTAATATTGCGGCTGCGGTTTTCATTTTACTAGTTATTGGTACACGAACGAGTTAAAAAATGCACACGCATATAGTACAAGTTTACTGTGTATACTACTTATATATTTTATGCCGGATATATACATTAGAAAGAAGAAAAAAACACAAGCCAGGCACCGGTGTACAAAGCACAATATAATATACGAGGACGACAGAGCGAGAGAGAGAAAGATTATGGTAGCAAATTCGTCGTTTGTTTTTGTGTACCCTGCTCGCATGTCCGGACCCTCCAGTGCCACTGGCTCGCCACCCTCGCTTCTTTTTTACTCAAAGTAGCTCGCTGTCTTTTTTTTCTTCCTTTCTTTCTTTTCATACTCTCTCTGTGCGCGAATAGAAAGAAAGATGAAGACGCGAGAATGCAGAGAGTGTAAAAAAAAATCTGGCCCTCTCTATGTGTGATGTAAGCCTGTTGTGTAAAAATTTCCATACATAACAATACAACCCTGCGCGAGTGCGACCAGCAGTCGAGGAGAGGCTAGGTAGACTTTTTTCGCTGGCTCGTTGGCATCCGTTATTTTGGATGGTGTAAAGGTGCCTTTTATTCGATCCATTGTCTAGCGGTGTAGGTAGTTTAATTTATTGCGAGATGTGTCTTTTGTGCATATACTTGGTCTTCGTCGTCGTACGGTCCGGAGACACTTGGAAAAAAAGCTTTCTTCTGCCAAGGCATCCGTATTAGTAGCCGAGACGAATAAGGTGTAATAAAAACGACGACCTTTTTCTCCGATGCCTTTTGTAGTCGCAGAGTATCCATTGATGGAAACGTATCGTCGATTATACGGTAGTTCGTGGAATTTATCAACCCCCTTGGACGTAGGCGAGCGATGCGAACGTATCCAGGCTTGCAATGTGTATTTTTTTTTACCCTATTCGAGTCGAGAATGAGAGATTGAGCAGAGGCGAAGGTCATAAAGAGAGTGCTTAATGACGATACCGCCGCTCGAGACGATTTATTGGGGCGGAAAAATTTCTCTATGAGTTTAGCATGAGGCGAGGAGAAAGTTGCATTGCACTTGAAAAATAACGTACGAGTGATGTGGAAGGTGGCCAATTTCAAAAGACTCGCATCGTCTTTGAACCATGCGTCGGTAACGAGACTGCCATCGTATTTTTCAATGAGAATGTCAAGGTATTTTGTCTGCGGCGTGTGTGAGAGAATTTTGTACGAATTATTTAAGAGTGGCCATTTTTCTTCTCTTTTTTATCTTTTTAGAAGGAGGGGGAAAGTAGATCATTTTTTTGTATCAAAATTCGAAATCAGTTCATTGGAAATGGAGGTGAGAAAATCAGTATTGCAGAATGGAAATTTTTTGTAGAATTTGAAAATTCAATTTTTTTTTTTGTCCAGTCGACTTTATTTTGATTTTTTCAAAATTCATTTTTGTGAAATTTTTTTTTGAAGTGTACGAATTATTGAAGAGTGGCCATTTTTCTTCTCATTTTTTGTCTTTTTAGGATCGGAGGAAGAGGGGGGGGGGGGTAACTTGGTCATTTTTTTTCTATCGAAGTAGCTTCATTGGTATAATGGAGCATGGAAAATCAGTGTTGCAGAATGGAAATTTTTTGCAGAATTTGAAAATTCAATTTTTTGGTCCATTTGAGTTTAGGTATTTTATTTCGATTTTTTCAAAATTCATTTTTGTGATTTTTTTTTTTTTTTTTTTGAAGTGTACGAATTATTGAAGAGTGGCCATTTTTATTCTCATTTTTTTGTCTTTCAGGACGGGAGGGGGAGGGGGTAACTTGGTCATTTTTTGTATTAAAATTGGTTCATTACTTCATTACTCATTAGGAATGAAGCTTGGAAAATCAGTGTTGTAGAATGGAGATTTTTTGCAGAATTAGAAAATTCAATTTTTTCGGTCAATTTTGAGTTTATTTTAATTTTTTCCAATTTATTTTTGTGGAACTTTTTTTTGAAGTTCGATTTTTTCATATCGATTTATCGAATTTTTTCATCATGAAGATAATATTGATTCTTCTTTTAAAAAATGGAATTACATAATTAATTATTAATTTCCAAAAATTTTATGAGTCGATTTGAAATGTTATCGATATCAAAAGTCGATATATGAAAAATTCACAAAATTTTTATCCTATTTGAAAATTTAATTTCACAAAATTTGAGCTTATTTTGAATTCATTTTGTATTATTTTTTAAAACTTGTTTTTGTTGAACTAATTTTTTTTGAATTCGATGTCGATATATCGATTTTTTTCATCATTTATCGATAATATCGAAGCTCCTCAAATAATATAGTAAATTAGTTTCAAAAATTTTTAATTGGTCAGTTCGATGAAATTTGAAAAGTTAACGATGTAAAAAATGGAAATACCTGTTATAGAAAATTCTCAAAAAATTTTATTGAATTTGAAAATACAATTTCGTAAAATTTGAACTTGACTATTTTGAGTTTATTTTGATTTTGAACAAAAAATCGTGGAACAAAAAAAAATTGCGGACCTGATTTTTTTTTGAATCTCGATTTTTCGGTATCGATTTAGTAAATTTTTTTATCATGTAGAATTTAAGAAAATGTCAACAAATCGATGTGAAAATTTATCGATGTTTATCAGTTTCGCAAAATTTGAGTGCATTTCAGTTTTTCCCTTCAATTTTTTGAAGATTATTCCTTTTTTAAAATGATATCAATTTACAATGTTTGAGTTTGTTTAGCATTTTTACCCCCCCCCCCCCCCCCCCGCCTACATTTATCTAAACTTGAATAACTTTAAAATTCTATAATGTTTTTTTACGATAACAAAGCACCATCAATATGTTCACATTGCTCGAAGTTGAAGAATTTCAGAGGCCTCCAATGTTTTTTGACGATGCCAAATCATCCCCGAAATGGCCATATCACTAAAACTTGAAAATTTTCAGTCACTAGCTCAACCAAAGTTTTTCTACAATGTCATAGCATCATCAAAATTCCCATCCCTAATCGCCCAAACTCATAAATGATTTTAATCAAACCTATTTTTTTGAATTACGTATCGATTTAGTTATCGAGTTTTTTCATCAAATTAATTTGTAAAAAATAAAAAAAATAAAAAAAATTATAAGTCATCCTGGAAAAAATTATTGAAGCCAAAAAATCGATATATCGATATTTTTTGTTTATCAAATTAACAATAATTTCAAAATAAATGTCAAGTTTAAAAAAACAATTATATTCTGCCGAACTGAATTCTACAAAATCAATATTTCGACGAAATAAATTTGAGATATCGACACCCATCGACTTGAAAAAAAATAAAAACATGACTCGATACTCGAGACGCTTTCATTTATGATAAATATTCGCGCCATCTGAAAAATTGATACCTATACTAATTAAGATCTTAAGAACACAAATCGTATTCGACTTCGACTCGTCTTCGTACAATAAACACTCTCGTCTCCGTCTCCGGTCCCTCGATTATTTCGCGAAAGGGGCGCCTGCTTGGCTGGGGAGGAAGAAGGAATCAAATCGTATATATACGTACTCGTAATATAATAATTAATTAATTTTTATATACGTCGGTGTTGCTGCGGTTGCGGCGGCGGCGGCGTCGGCGGTAGTTAGGTTATATATGTGTATTATGGCAGTTTTGAAAAGCGGTATTTCTGGTTTTTTACAGGTGGTTTGCTCCGGGGTATTTGAACTTCGTTTAAAGTCTTTTACTAACGAGAATGGCAAAGACAGCCTAGGGCAGTGTTGCAGCGGCGTACGGACGGGCGACCGTTGCGTCGGTACGTGCCGTACCCGTTTCAGGGTCTGCCTGAAACATTTTCAACAGAAAGTCGACTTTACGTCGACGTGCACCTTCGGAGACGTCATGACCCCGGTGCTGGGCGACAATAACGTGAATCTGTCCGGCACCGGAGCGCTGGATATTGCCGGATTCACGAACCCCATCAAGTTTCCGTTCGATTTCTCGTGGCCGGTGAGTACCTTTTCTATATGTAAATTGTTATTACGATAAGTCTAAGTACATACGATACAGAAACAGAATGAAATTCCTTACGTCGATGTATGGTTTATTTACCGCGACGAAAGTCATCACGAGGCCGCTGATGCGGTGTTTGGCAACGATATTGGCTTTTTTTTTGTTTTGTCGACCTCTTATTCTTATTTTTTCTTATGTCTGCTGTATATGAGGTGGATGCATTTACGTCGTATATTTATGGACGGAACTGGAGTTATTTTTGAACTGTCATAATCGCGTCTCGGGCGTCGTGTCTGTATTGTTGTTAGTGTTTTGGTTTACGATAAGTATAGTATATGTACATATAGTACGTGTAGGTACTTTTATATACAATACGAGCCGTATAGGAAGCCAAAGGGGTGAGTTCCTGGCTATATCGAGCCACGTGACTGGGTATAAACTATGATAGCCTCTGTCTGAAAGTCTCGAAAGCGAAATTTATACCTTCAAGTTCAAAAACCTCCATATTATACGAAAGGATCGCAGCAGTACTTACTACTTACATACTTTAATTCAAAACTGGAGAGGAGGGAGGGGTCCAATCACAATTTTTGTAATTATCAAAATTATTTCTAAGACTTCAAGCTACAACTTTTGTTGGAAAATTTTTTCAATTGGACCCCTATTTCCATCAATTTTCATTAATCATTAATAATAATAATATAAAAGTCATATTATGCAAAATTGGAGGGGAGGAAAGGGTCTAATCGAAAATTTTATAATGAAAAAAATTACTTCTAGAACCTCAATCTACAACTTTTGTTCGAAATTTTTTTCAATTGGTCCCTTCCCCCTCACTCCCCTAATTTTTAATTAGTATCTTCGAAGTGTTATACAAAATCAGTGGGGAGGGAGGGGTCCATTTGAAAAAATTTTCGAACAAAAGCTATAGCTTGAAGAACTAGGAATAATTTTGGTCATTACAAAAATTTCGATTATACCCCTCCCTCTCCCACTTCTTCAATTTTTAATTAGTATCTTCGAAGTGTTATACAAAATCAGTGGGGAGGGAGGGGTCCATTTGAAAAATTTTTCGAACAAAAGCTATAGCTTGAAGAACTAGGAATAATTTTGGTCATTACAAAAATTTCGATTATACCCCTCCCTCTCCCACTTCTTCAATTTTTAATTAGTATCTTCGAAGTTTTATACAAAATTGGTATGGAGGGAGGGGAGCAATTGAAAAAAATTTCAAACAAAAGTTGTAGCTTGAAGTCCTAGGAATAATTTTGGTTATTACAAAAATTTCGATTGGACCCCTCCCTCCCTCTCCCACTTCTTCAATTTTTAATTAGTATCTTCGAAGTTTTATACAAAATTGGTATGGAGGGAGGGGAGCAATTGAAAAAAATTTCAAACAAAAGTTGTAGCTTGAAGTCCTAGGAATAATTTTGGTTATTACAAAAATTTCGATTGGACCCCTCCCTCCCTCTCCCACTTCTTCAATTTTTAATTAGTATCTTCGAAGTTTTATACAAAATTGGTATGGAGGGAGGGGAGCAATTGAAAAAAATTTCAAACAAAAGTTGTAGCTTGAAGTCCTAGGAATAATTTTGGTTATAACAAAAATTTCGATTGGACCCCTCCCTCCCTCCCTCTTTCATCTAATTTTTTATTAGTATCTTCAGAGTATTATGCAAAATCGGTGGAGAGGGAGGGGTCTAATTGAAAAAAATTTCAAACAAAAGTTGTAGTTCGAAGTCCTAAGAGTAATTTTGGTTATTACAAGAATTTCGATTGGACCCCTCCCTCCCCTCCAATTTTGAATATCAAGTATCTATGTAGTATTGAACTTGATAATTTTTTCGATGGTGCCAAAAAAAGCAGTAGGTACTGCGATGATCCACTCGTCTCCTATAAATACGAATCAAATAGAGAAGAAAAATTGATAATAATTCTATATGCGAATAAAACGACGACATATGCGATGGCAACCTCCCTCCCCCTCCTCTATCTGATGTGTAAAGGCGAGAAAAATCAAATCCCTTAAGTGGAGTCGATCTCTACGTATCTAGCAAGGCGTCCTCTCTTATGTCCTGTCGACCAAATGGCGATGCTGCGCGGAAATCACTTCTATATTCGCCACATGTTGCGGCCAAAAAGCCAACGAACCGCCTTCCCAGCGTCGCGATCGCCTTACATACGTAATATCGCGAGATAGCAGCCTCTTTTATTATAAAGTGCAGATGGCATGTTAGACAGAGAGGCTCGTCCCATTGCGAAGAAAATGTTCGCGAATGGTTTCGATATCATGGTCTGGGTTTTGAGAGAGGCGTTTTCGTGTGGTTGTGTGAACTGTATCGCGATACCAAAGTGTAATTTTTTTGGGCTCGGAGGAGGGTGTGTCAGGATTCCCTTTTTACCAGTGCTGTGGTTCGAATTCGTCCCTTTTTATACGTCGTTGTGGTGGTATGATGTCACCGAATTGTGCGGTTTGGTGGCTGTGGAATAATTAATTCGGTGGTCGATCCTTTCGAGCTGTGTGCTGACAAATCTCCTAGGGATATTTTACTTTCAATTTTCTCTGGAAAGGAAAATTTTTTGATTTTTGGATTTGAAATTGACCTACTCGAGTTTAAAAAACTTTCTACGTAAATTTCGCATTTGCCTAAATACCACAAGAAGTCGAGTTATGCGTGGAACAAGCCTCCTCATCCATACTGAGAAAGAGTGACAGAGGTTATTTAACGATCATTTTCGAAGAATGCGTATGCATCGCGATCGCAGCTGCAAAAAATCAAGGTGTTCGATGATGGCGAAATTGAGGCAAGATGATAAGAAGTGTGCCGCGTGCGTCTGTGCTCTCCGAAGACGACCTAAGTGAACGTGTGTGATCGCTTGTCGTGTATGTGTAAAGTGAAATATACGAATATACTCGCAGCATGCTCGATTCGATATTCCATTTTAATGTATAGTGCGTAAATTATACGTAAATAAATAAATGTATGCCAGATATGTAGGTTTTTTCCACGCAGACAGAGGCAAGGAGAGAAAGTCGTTCGGGTGTGGATACGTATAAATAAATATTTCGAATTTCAATTAATATTATATTATAGCGGTACAAACATAGTACATAGTTGACTCTTCTGTCACATATATGCACGTAGATATATACGTATAATTGATAAAACTTACCGCCGCCTGTATATGGGCCCGTATATGTTAAGAGGAATTTTATCATAGTCGAATGATGACGATCACATTATGATGCTGATGATGAAGGTGGCACAGCTAGTTAGCTACATATTACTATGTAGGAAATTTGGAAAAAAAACAGGGTATAAAAAAACCCACACGAGCAGGTGCTCGTCGGCTGCAGAGATTGGGGGTTTTCATTTCAATGATGACACGATGTTTCGGCACGGATATCGATAGTGCCTGGTAGCGACGTTATAAGACGACGTCGGCCTTCGATTGCCACACATTTTGGGCCCAGTACCACGCGAAAGAGAGCTATGAAAAATGGTGGTACGCGAGACAGCGAGAACGAAAGGGTAGACCTAATTTTTCACGTGATTTAGTGGTAGAGTGAGATGGGCTACGCTATACACGGTGGTGCGGTATTCGAAAAACGGAAGAGGCACTCGTGCACGAAATCGTTTCTTTTTTTCAATATTTTTTCCTCCGCAGGTACTCTCCATTGTAGTATATGGTACGATATGTATGTATGTGTACTCGTAGACTTGTATAATAATATGACGGTACATGATGGTATTAAAATTTAGTATGTGTGGATAGGTAGCATGGAGAGGTACCTAATCGTTATATAAATTGACGATGTATATAGTGCAGGTCTCGTATATAGGATTTTAATGTCATGTGCTGGGTATGCCATGTTAGAATATGCAGAGTAGAAATTATGAATGCGGAAAGGTACGAGCTGGAGTCGCCAACTGCGAAGATGAATAATTTAAGATGGCTTTGGGAAAGTGTTTCGCAGATCATGAGAGATGTAAGTACCTTCCTGGTCGTAGGATTGTGATGGATTTGAATCAAAATTTTGAGAAGATGGAAAGAGATGACAGAAAAATAGATTTTCACCAGTTGAAGTCAATTCTTCAATTTATAGAGAATTTTTGAAAATTTTTGAAAAAAATCATTGGCTCTGATATTTTGAGATTTTATAAATTTTCTAGATAAATAGTTGCAAATTTGGTTATAATTGGTAATTCTATTCTCCCAAATTAATTTAAAATATTTTCACTTCGTTCTGGAGCCTTCTACAAATTTTTAAAAAATTTCCAGTTCCAGTAATTTTCAAAATTTTTAAAAATAGATCTGGACCATCTCAGACGACTAAAATATCTCGTTTATTTTCGAAGTATTTGGTTCTTTATCGATTTGAAAATTTCTCTCAATGCTCTGCTGGAGCCTCCAGTCAGATTTAGAAAAATTTCCAACGTGTTTTGAAATTTTTAAAATTGATTTAGAACGAATTTAAACCTCCGAAAGTTTCAAGTGTGATATCTTTGATTGATTTGGAGCGTTTTTCTGACATTTTGGAACCTCCAGCAAATTTTAAGAATTTTTCTAAATTAAAATTTAACCTCTCAATCATGGTCATTATCGATGAATTTTGTTCCCTTTTGATTTAATTTTTTTTTCTTATGTTCTGGAGCCTCCAGTAATTTTTTTCAAAATGTCCAGTACATTGAGAAATTTTTAAAATCATTTTGGAATGAATTTGAGCCTCTGAATTGTTGGTAAAAATTCGAGTAAGATATTTCTTAATAGATTTTTAAATGTTTTTCTATAATTTTGGAGTCTCCAGAGAATTTTGGAAAATTTTCCAGTTTATTTTGAATTTTTCTTAGTTAATTGGAGTCCTGAATTTTGATTATTATTAATGAATTGCTTTTCAAATATCGATTTAATGCAATATCTAACGATTCTGGAGCCTCCAGCAAAGTTTTAAATATTTTCCAGCTCCAGTATTTTTCAAATTTTTCAAAAGAATTGGGTGGATCGTCTTAGGCGTCAAAAAAATTACAATAATATTCATGGAACTTTTGACCTGTTGCTTTAAAAACTTTTCCAGACGTCCTGGTGCCTCCAGTAAAATTTTGAAATTTTTAAAATCAATTTGGAATGAGTCTCAGTCTCAGAAATTTCGGTTACAAATTGAAGTATAATATCTCTGATATCTTGAAATTTTTTTTGTAATTTTAGAGCCTCCAGAAAATTTTGAAATTTTTCCAGTAGGTCTAGGTATACATATTTTTAATTTTTCCAAATTAATTTGGAATCGTCTTACGATTCTAAATTTTGGTTATTATCAAGAAATTGCATTTCAAATATCGACTCGGATACAATACCTTTCGATTCTGGAGCCTCCAGCAAATTTTCAAAATTTTCCAGCACATTTTGAATTTTTTCCAATATAAATTTGAATGAATTTTGGCATTCGAAATCGAGGTCATGTTGGCAATGTTGAGAATTTTTCCCGTATATCTTCATCTATTCAAATTAGTTTGAAATGAATGTACCTAAATCTTTGAAATTTCGATCATTATTCAAATCTGGCTTCTTCTGTAGATTTCAAATATTTCCCCATCATTTTGGAGCCTCCAGCAAATTTTGGAAATTTTTCCAGTCTATTTTGAATTTTTTCTAAATTGATTTGTATTGAATAGAAGCCTCTAAAATGTCGATCAATATACAAAAATGGCGTCTTCTGCAGATTTTAGATGTTTTTTGTCGTTTTGGAGCCTCCAGCGAATTTTGGAAATTTTTCCAGTCTGTTTCGAATTTTTTCTAAATTGATTTGGAATGAGTCTAAGCCTCTTAAAATATCGATCATAATTCAAAAATGGCACCTTCTGTCTATTTTAATCATTTCTTTGTCGTTTTGGAAATTCCAGAAATTTTTTGGAATTTTTTCAGTGTAGGTATTTTGTATTTTCCAAAATAAATTTATACCTAAATTTTAATCAACTTTGATGTTAGAAATTTTGATCATTTTGCATTTTGAAAAAAAGTAATACATATCCCAACCATCCTGGAGCCTTCAGTCAATTTCCTACATTCTTCTAGCCATCTGAAATTTCTCCAAAACGATTCTAAAACCACTCGACGAAAAACTATGCCAATCCGAACTCATGCCCGAGTTGAACAAACCGCAATAAAATCAAAATAACATCCTAAACACGTCGTTAAAAATTTGTTCCTGTTTAAAATTAAAGATACGTTGACTGATATCACGCTGAGAATGCTCTCATTACCAATTCGGCCAAGCCAGTCGCGTCGGTGACTACCTGCGATCTCGTATACTCGGGTCGTCGTCATGTCTGTCGTAGGTTTACGCAATAGTCGAGCCTTCATCGTTCAACTTCCGCAAATATTTTTCCCACACCATGAGGTGGACGTAGACGACGTCATCTTCGTTTGTCGTGTGTTCATTTTTTTCTTTCTTATGACGTATCATCGCATAGGTCTATCGACATACAATAATATTACACGATGGTGTAGTCATAGGAGAATTGAACATACTCGATATAAAATAAAATAATGTCGTAACGACGATATATTCGCGACGTCGACGATGACAAGGGCAAATTACGACAACGATCAGCTACCGTGATAGCACGACGATGATAAATAACCGGGGAAATACTAGCTCATATAGACTTGTGTGCGAGTGCATCTAGATATACGTACATAAAGGTCGACCTTATGCATAGATATTTATGCATCTTATATTGTTTGATGCTTTGTCGACGCGACCAAGACTCTCGGTGGCAAATATGGGTGACATGTGAGAGAGATTAATTTTGCATATAAATCATCCAATACCTACGCTACGTACGAGTATATTGTGGCATTCAGATATCACAGCATCCTCGTATACGTCTTATTGAATGGATCATCTGTTGAGAGAGGTACTTTTCGTGGTACGTACACTGGCAGCATACGCGCCGCCGCTTTATGATCTCGACTTCCTGTTTCCTTTTCTTCATTTATAACATTTTTTGGTGGTCGCAGAGCAACAGCGTCCGGTACTCGAGATAACGAACGTGTACCGAGGCGCCTAGTGCATCGTGGCTGCGAAGAAATCTCGAACTCGGGGTGATTTTCAGAGGTACCATGTGATAGGCGACTGTAAGCTGGTCCAGTCTAGAGATGCGGTGTGACGTGTGCCATATGGTTAATGGTGAACTAAATTGTACGCATCGTCTAGGTCTAGTCTAATTTCGTTGAAATAAGTGCATCAGCCAAATTCCTAAAACTCTTCAATTGTCCAAAAGTAGTTATTCGTGGCGAAAAGTTGACGAAAGAGGGGTTGCTTCGAAACGGTGATCAGGAAGTTGAAGTTGGCAAGTGTGTATTATTATTCGAAGGATAACCTCGTGGTATGTGGTTAATGGCGATAACAACGAGACTGAAATAATTAAAGACTGTAATTTTCAGTACTTATAGCTGTCTTCTTGGTACGTGTACGTAACGCCTTCTTGCTCCTCTGGCCCCTTTGCCTGATTGTGTGAATTTTCCAATCACAACGTTGGTATGGTTTGGATTTTATTTTCAGTTTTTTTTTAGATGTTTTGAGGTGATAAAGAAAAGAATGAATGTGATTTTTCATTTTTTCCTCATTTTCAATTTTTTTTTTTTTTTTTTTGAAAATTTTATTTCAATTTTTTCAATTTTTAATGATTAGAAATTGAAAATTAAAATCGAATTAAAGTTTTTAAGAGCACTGCAATTTTTAAAATTTTGATTAAAAATTCTTCATTTCTTGAGTTTTTAGAAAATTGTACTAAAAAATTGGTAAAAATTGTTTTTTCAAGTTTTGTAAGGTCACCTACTTTTTATGACTCTTGGATTACAGTTGAGGCCAAATTGTGACATCTTCCTCTAGAGAATCTTATGGGGAACAACTTTTTACTGAACTTATTTTTCTATATCTCTGATAATTCGAATACTTCAAGTTTTGGCGATGATTACTACATAGCTTTAGACGAAATTTTCTGGAGAAGAAATGGTTAAAATGAAAAGGTTGTAATAAATTTTATTACTCAGGATTGAAAAATGAACAACTTTTGTTCCAAACTTTTTTCTGTATCATTTCATTTTAGGGGCTTGGAGTGGGAGGAGGTGCCAAATTGAAGTTGTACCATTTTATGGTAAATTTTACGTGGAACATTTTTCGTTCCATGACATTTTTTCCAATTTCTAAAATTTTTCAATTTATTTACAAAAAACGTGTTTTTTTTTTTCGTTTTTTATGGTTTGCCTGCTTTTTGTGGCCCTGGGTTGCAGTAGGGGGTCTATTTAAGGCATCGTTCAGTATAAAATGTTATAGGGAACGCTTTTTTACTGAACTTATTTTTTTATATTCCTGATATTTTTCAAGTTATTTGCTAAAAACTGACAGAATGCGTGAAAAGCGCGATAAACTGGAATATTTTGAATTTTATACCGATGAATACTGCAGCTTCGCCTAACTAACTCTTTTCTAAAATTATCAAATTTTTCGTATCAACCGAAGAATCAGACGATCCAAGCGAAGAAAATGCAGTAGGAGATCTGGAAAAAAACAGCGATCTTCGTACTTAGACTTCTGTGGAGAGAAAGGGGCTCCGAGGAGGGGTCTATACCATACACCAAGAAATAGCTCTGCAGCAAGCTGGGAACCTACGAGGGCAGAGGCAGAGGAACCGAGTGGCGGTAAGACGGAAAAACTCACCGTGTAAAAATACAATATTCAATTCGGCAGGCCTCGGCTCAAGCGTAACGTAGTGATTCCCAATTACCGCCGTGTCATCCTATCAGAGGCAATTAATAATCCGGATGGATATAATGTCAGAGGCCAGTATAGACATACGAAGACGATGATTAAGCTCCATCACACATATCCGATCTCCTCTGCCGGAGTTGAAATAACCCAAATATGCTCCATAGGTCACGGGTCAGAGATAAACGACTCCTTATAGGCTGCAAATTTCACGCGAGTTTGGGTAATTTTTTTGGGAATCATTGATGAAAAAATATAGTGTGAAGTCTAGCTTGGTCAACGGATTCGTGAGAAATCTCACACAACCGCTAATTGTTGTGCCGGTCGGCAGGTGGTGGCTTTGGTGTGTATGTGTGCTGTGTAACGCGTACGTAGAATAAGGCAGCCGCGGGGCAAGCCAGAGGGGCAAGAGCTGACGATGATGATGATGATGATGAGACGAACAGGCGCGCAACAATAACGCCGCGCTGCCGATCGAAGAATAAGAAAAAACCGACCAACTTGTCCAAAAAAATATACAGCGAAAGAGTAAAGAAATAAAGAGTTATTGAAGCCGTGTAATATACGAGTATCTCGTAAAAATAACAGACTTATACGAGGATGACCGCGGTTTATTTAGAAGTACTAGATATCGTGTTAGAGTCGCCCTGTACCCTACTCCATCCTCACGATCTGTGCTCCTTCTTACTTCATCTCTAATAAATTCGAGCTCTAAAGTTGTTCTCTCTGGCTCCTTCTTTTTTTTTTACTCTATTAGAAGAATTTATCCGTTTATATTAAGTCATTTATTTGGCGTACATGTATGTTTGCTGCTGCGGTATCTCTTATTGTAGTAAAGTAGGTAGGTCTTCTTTTTTTTTACGAGGTACTAATCTTTCTTTTTTTGTTGTTGCTCTCTCCGCGTGAATACGAATTTGTCGATCGTAAATTTTTGGCAAACGAATAGAATCCGCTTCCGTATTCGCACGTAGTGATTTTTTTTCATCCTCTGGTGTTTTTCACACCCGTGTTTTTTTTAAAATCTCTTTTCATTTCTTTTTTTTTTCAAAGATACGTTTTGATGCACTCGGCCACTTCGTCTCTGTCGCCAACGTCTTGTGCAGCACGAAGCAATGTATTAGAAAGGACTGGGTCGTGGTGGAGTGCCTACCATAAAAATGTTATTTTGTGTGTGTTTTTGCTCTAGCAGCTCTAACGATCCTTTGAACTGGCGAGTTGACATGTAAACGCGTCGAACAAAGAGAGGTTTTTATTTTTACGAGATGAAGAGTTATTATGTCACTTTTATTCGTATTTGTAGCGTGGTACGAGGACTCGTTCGTTGTTGTCTCTATTGAAAGAATGCAGTGGTTTTTTCATCTCGCGGAGTCTGTTGGTTGTTTTCTCCATACGTGTGTAGTATCTGGTGGTGTATTGGAAATGTAACAGTAGTACCTTTACCTGTGCATGTGTGAGACAACCGAATGAAAATGAGAAAAGTAGAGGAGTTAAGTAGTCACGCTGTTGCGTCCTTCTGCAAAGATCAAGAGTAAAAAAAAAAAAAAAAGGTAGCCAGAGAGAGAGAGGCGTTCAAGAAACGTACGAGATGATTGAATTCACAGTTGACAACTTCTGAATTGAGACATTTTCCTTTTTGGTCTTGGCTCGTCTGTGTGTTGGAACAATACAGATATCTCGTCTGTTTTTTTTCCTCTCTGTTCTCTTCATTCTTTTTTTTTTCTTATTCATTATATAGGTCTTCTTTTTTTTTTTGTCTCTTGCGAGGATGCTGCTGTTGCATTATTCAACTACTTACTGCGAGGCAGCAGAAGATTTATAGAGGGTAATAAAAACGTAATGCGATGGAAAATACCGTTGTACGAAATTTCTGTAGGAGCGAATAGAAAGGTATCGGGAGCCCTGCTAAGCGAGCCAGATGACTACTAAGAAAATACCTTTGGCTCGGAATCTTTGGGTTTTGTTCAAAGGATCTACATATACGTGTTCTGTGGGTATTGTCTCCTTAAAGGTGGAACTCCTTGCAGAGTTTGTGGATATTTCAGAAAAACGCAATGTGTGTTTTTTTCTCTTCTTCATCGTGTACCTCGAATAGTTTGATGTGTAGGTTGACTACATACTCGAGGCTCAGGTTGTCCAGTCTGAGGGCAATATCTAAAGCGTTAATAGGATTTTTGCTTGGTCATGGTGTGGCATTAGACGAACCGACCAGAATATGCGTTCGGACGATTAACATCGAGTACAATTGAATCAACGTGCATGTGTTTTTCCGCCCTTCCAGACTCGTGTATGATGAAGGAGCAAAATGAGACAGAGAAGCCAGCAGACTTGGCTAACGATGAATGATCTCGTTAGATTGATGGATGTTATTTTTTTGGTGCCTGCTGTAGCTAATTAGGTGCAAATAAGAATCAAAATGATGGAAAAAGATCTTCCAGATATCAAGTTCGTAGAATTTCATTGAATCTTTGCCCGGCTGTCTTCTTCGTCCTCCTTGGTGCCCTGGAATCTTCGACAAATGTGCTGAAAAAAGCGGGTTTTCCTTTTTCAATTAAAAAAAAAAAATTATTTATGGTGATTTGTATGAGGCGGACGTGGCCATAACGGTTACCAAGGTACTTGGACGTGTATTTATCGACGATGATATGCTGCCATACGATACGTCGATGTGTCGTAACGCTTCAGAGATTCGCAGACCGCGTCGCGTCGTCGAGTACGGGTGCGAGCGCGCGTGTACGAATTTCCTTCTTGTTTGAAGACGTGTAAATGTGTTGTTTTAAGGGGTCACCTACAACCGTACGGGCAGCTGGAAAGGTGTAGAGGATGTTCATGGACGCGTGAATTGTTGGCTGAGGCAGGGCAGATTGAAGGGGCTCGACTTTGATTATTTTTTCGAATGGGTTACAGGGTTGCCAGATGTGGAATTTGAATTTTAGCTGGACGAGGAATTTGATATTCCTTTATTTTAAAATTCTGGATGTATGAAAAATCGCTGAAAATTTGATATCAATTTTTTTTTCAGTAATTTTTGCGAAATTGAAATTGAAATTGGGAGAAAAATTCTCAAAATATTTTACATGGTTGCCTTTGAAATTTCAATATGAGATAGTCAAGTTGGCCCTATGTTGCTAGAAGTTTTGAATTTTTGATTTTTCCTGCCAAAAATGTTTTTGTTTGATCAATTATTATGTTGAGAAAATTGCTAACATTATTTCTCATTTCATTTTAAAATTGTTGCATTTTCCTATTTCTAGTTCTATTAGTTACGAATGTCAATGTCGACTCATTTTGTTTTAAAATTCAATTTTTCTTGACAATTTTTTTCACTTCATTAATAATTGTTGTGTTCGGAAAATTACCAAAATTTAGATTCAATAATTGTTGTGTTGAGAAGATTACCAAAAATTAGCTGATTTTTGAGTATGAAAAAATTGCTTTTTAAGTTTGACTCTGGGTGGAAGTTATTTTTCTCGACATTTCACGTAAACATAAGACAACTGATATGAATTTTGCGATTTTTTGGACCAAAACTAGTATTTTTTGTCTTTATTCTGGTCCAAAATTAGTGTTTATTTTGAAGGATTTAGTCTTTATTTTCTTTAAAATTTTTAAGAAAATCATTTCCGAGCCCTGTACCCATTTGAATAATTTGTCAGCAACTATTGAACAATTTACCACCCCCTTCCCCAAATTGTTTGCCTAAGACCAAATAGATCTTCATTTCTTGTCTCCTCATCAATTTACGTCACCTTTGTATGTCTAAAAAGACTCTTATGCGACGATTATTGCGCTGAGCCTATCAATAATGCAACGAGTGTCTCGGACTCTCGACGTCTCTATTCATACTCAAGAGTCGCCTTCATTAACTGTCGCTGGAGACTGTTTTTTTTTTTCAGTCTACCTATACGAAACACATCGTACGAATTCATTAATCTTCCATCCTTCCTTGTCCTCTTATGATCTTTCCTTTAGGTGATCTGAACCTGTGGACCTGTCTCTTGTTTTCTTCCTGTTGTCTATACTACATATTTTGTCTTGTTACCTTCATCAATGCTGCAGTGAACTTATTAAACCATTATGGTAGAGATGCACACCGGATCCTTATGCGACGACGACGCGACAAGCTGCGGTGCGAGGATGGTATTGGGGGGGGGGGGGGGTGAAGGAACTTCGAACGTAAGTACTACGGTTAAGCCATCGGGCGTGAAAACTGCGTATAATTTTCTCTCATTACTCTGCGCCAACCATAACGTGGCAGGCTTTTTACAGACTATCGTCGTCGTTCGGTCGTTCAAGCGTTTATCGAGCTTATTATTTATACCAGCCTTAGGAGCCTAGATGCGTTTAATGACCAGTACAACTGGCTCGCAGGAATTGGCTACCTGCAATAGACTGCTTAGCACACCTGGACTCGATGTACCCTTACCATGTTTAATGGAGTTTTATACGTTATCTATTTGGTGATAGCGTTATTGTGGTGTGTAGATAGGTCTGTCATCAAGAGTCTTTTATCACGGCAACCGGAGGTGGAGATGTAAATTTTTGATTATATGGGATAAAATGATTGAAATATGTCATCCTGTGATAAGATCATATCAATACGATGCAACGTGATAACCATTTTTGTTTCAATTTTTTAAATATAAATTGAAAAATTATTGAGCACGCGTCCTTCATACAATGTTCTAATTTTTATCTCGCCAGATAAAAGCTGGCACGAGTTAGGAAAAAAACAGCCATTTTTTTCTACTGATAATTTCTACTCGACGAATGAAATTTCCCCATGATCTCCTCAATGTGTTCGGACTGCATTCGGCTTGCATTTAAATGTACACATGTGGAAGATCTGGATGCAGGATTGGGCAGAGCAGGAGTGGGTAAAAATAAACGACGATGTTGGCCACGCGTGAATATTACTCATTAAAACGATACAGAGAGAGTCGACAATTGCGATGCAATATAGCCCAGCCACCGCAGACAAATGCTACGTATTCCCCGGAGGTGCTACAATGACGGCCTCTTGATAACTCAGTGGGTCATCAGGGGCGATGGCATTTTGCGCGACCGCGATCCCTCGTGGTAAATAAAATACAACGCCGGAGTATATCTCTAGGTGCCACTTGTGGTTGCCAATCGGCCATTAAAATGAGAGAAAAAAAATAGGCTGAGCGATTTATATAATACAAAAGAGTTAACTAGGGGTTTTTTCTCGTATATGTCGAACGAGGGCAGGGTGCGGAGGCAACATCGAATGGTATTTTTTTAATTTTAATTAATGGTATCCCATCTCGAAGGAATAACAAGGGCTTTTTTCGAGGATTGATTTTGAGAAAAGTGCATACAGGATGAAATTTAATTACGGTGGTGGTGGTAGCAGAGAGGCAGCCCGATGAAGGGGAGGAGATCAATAAGCAACGCGAAGGTATTCGAGAAATACGTGTGTGTAGGCAATTATCACGGTTTAAACGAGTAATAATAATTGTTTTGGTCGGAAATCCACGCTCGAGTGAGGGAAGTTGAGGTAGAGGAATTTTTTAGTAGCTGTCAAAAATATACTTTTTCTTATAGTTATATACGATTCGGCTAAAAAAAATAAGAAAAAAGGATGCCTTATAGACCATAGGGTACCTGTATGAGTATAATGATACCTACACGTTTTAATCATCCCGCCCTCTTCACGTCTTCTACCTAATCTGGTATAATTACATCGTGTTTATGGTCTACGCGAGATGAACTGTGTGAAGACGAGAAAAAAAGAAGTAGTACCTAGGATAGGTTTTCGGTGTTTTTTCTCTTCTTTTTTTGTGGTGTAGCAATTACGTCTAATACGAAGAAATATTGTAGGAACGTTTAATATTGAAATTTGATTTGATTTAGGTATTTAAAAATATTTATACGAGCAGGGTATCAATCCAGACTAAGAACCAGAAAATAAGGGTACATTGGTAGAGAAGGAAAAAAAAGAAAGATTGCCCACTAAATCTGTAATCTAACTCGACGGTGGTCTTAATATATATAATATATACCAGTGCACTACACGTATCTCGACTTCCTTCCTTCTTTCTCGGTTCTTTATAGCCAACAAAGCCTACAAATGAGCTATAGACTATACGACAATTCGTCAGAATCCGAGAAGACAAATCAATCAACGCTTTTTTCATCTTTCCCTGCGTCCATCTCTCGATCGTAATATACGACCAGAGCTTTAAAATGATGAAACAATTAACTTCAACGTCGGTGGGAACCCGTTTACGGTGTGGTTTGTGTCTTTTTTTTTTTTTTTTTTTTTTTTTGCAACCAACGGCGCACGCTACGGTCACCTCTTCGTCCGCGAAGGTCTTAGAACTCGAAAGAGACATCGTTCTCGCTCATAAATGATGCATGAAGATGGCGTTTTTTTCCTCATCATTTTGTGCGAGATCTGTATGAAGCTACCGGCCACAGCAGCTAAGTACTCGACAAAGAAACCAGCGAGATGATGGTTCGACAATTAAATCAAATGCAGGCGCGGGTGGTGCAGGCGCGTGGTACATTGCTGAGTGTGTAATGAGTGTACCTAGAAAAATTCAGCCTGAGGAGTGGCGCCTGGTGGATTTTTTTCCAACAGACGTGTACTTACTCGGTATGATCGCTTATCTATTTTTTTTTCGCCATCGATCGAGAAAAAATAAGGAGAACTGGCCGCCAAGTGAAAAATAAATGAATAAAATTGTGGTATTCCAGACTCGTAATGCGAAGATTAACGGTATCATCGAGTATGCGTATATTATCCGTAGTGATGATGAGTAGATGTAAATCGTAATTGTTGATACGCGTAATGAGACTAATATAAGTCGCGGGGGAGGTCAGGCAAGGAGCAAAGAGGGAGGTACACGAGCACTGTTATAATGTTTATGTAGCATCTCGTATATATATATTTGGTACCGGAGTATTTTTTTATTCCGCTTCTCTTTATCTTTTTTACTCGACGCCTTATTATATTATCTCGATTAACATATGTTTTGTGTATGTGTTGATGTACAGGGCACGTTTTCATTAATTGTCGAAGCCTGGCACGATACGACCTCCGGTAATACATCTGCAGACGACGCTGGAGTTTTATCCAGAGCCTCCTCGGGTAAGTTTTACTCCTTATGGTTTTGTTTTTCAACTCGTAACACAAGCTGGATTTTTAAGTGAATTTTTCGTCACGTGGTTTCACCAAGATCGAATTGGTGCGACTGAATTTAACATGAAATTCTAAAAAAACATACACGGTGTCCAGTGAGTGGTATGCCAAACTTGAAATTAGGGTATAACCGAGTACGACTGACAAAAAAGGTTATGTACACATATCGCCTAAGTTTGAAAATGAAAAAGCAACAAAGGTTTGAAAATCAGTGTTTTACCTAGTAAAATCAATTGGCAACCCTGCTTTCAAAAAGATTTTCGACACCGGCAGTGGATAGATCTTTGAGAAAGCAATAAAAGTTGTAATCTTTTTGGATTGCCTATCTTTGAAATTGAAGGAGTTACAGCACCGCAAAATCCCAGACAAAAATATTGTCTACCTCAATTTATTAAGGTGCAGTAGTGATACGTGAATATTTCGAAATTAGGTCAAAAAATACATGAAACAGGTGTAACTTTTTGATAGGAACAAAAAACGTCATGTGAAAAATTTTGCTTATCTTTAAAAGTTAAGGCGCTACGGGGTCTTGAATTTCGAAAATACCTATTTTCGAAGCTTTTTAGCGCATTTTTTGTCAAAGATAAGCAAATTTTTGTCATAACTATTTTTGTTTCTTTTGAAAAGTTACACTTGGTTCGTGCATTGTTTTCACAAAATTTTGAAAGTTTTGTGCACCACTGCCCCTTCAAAATCTAGATAGGCACGGTGCGTACATGAAGATTTTTGTTAGTGGCACTAGGTTATATCCAAATTTCAAGTTCGGCAGACCACAAAAATATACCAAAATCAAAAATTGATCGATTAATCGAAATCGAAAATTTGAGAAGTCATGGGCTGTTCCTAAAAATTTTCAATGTATCAAAATTAATTGATCTGTCAAAATGAAAAAATTGGTCGAATAATTTAAATCGAAAAAATTATTGATTTTTAAAATCAGAGGACTGCTCCAAAAATTGTTCGATTTATAAAAATTGAAAAATCAGTTGATCGATCAAAATAATGAAAAGTCGAGGTAATCAGAGAACTACTCTAAAATTGATCAAAATTGAAAATCATTCAATTCAATTCCAAAAAAATAGTACCCTTCTGTGAAGATAGTAGACACTAGACAATGAGACATCCTGTACAAAGGTACACCTAAACTTTGATCCCAGCCTTGTTGGAGGGAGGGGGCAGAGGGCATGAAACTCCAACAAACAAATGGTAAAGCACCGCTCTCTTGAAAAATCTCGAAAGAAACGAGTACACAACACATACCTTTCCACCCGTAAAGTGCACCAAGAAAGTTACCTTTTTTTTTAATAATGTGGGAGAATCACACATCGAGAGAAAGAGAGAAAGAAGAGTGCATAGGGTGGGAGGGAGCGACATTATCGGGTGTAATTTGGATAGCAGCATATGCTTTACAGCTGGCGCAACCTGGACACGGTAAAGCGACCTGTCCTCTTCCGGTCTAGATTTACTTCCGTTCATATTTACTCCCCTTATGTCGTGGCATACTCATACTCGTATGCGACGGCATCCCTGTGATACTGTACCAAGGTATATGGCATTCTGCTCCTTGGGAACTACCGTAGACGGTATGCCGAAGCGAAGATGGTAATTTGAGATTTTTTTCAATTCGAACATAGGGTTAATTTCCCATCGCATCGGTTCGAAGCCAGCACCAGGTGTAGAAGTTTTCGTATTTCGTTCTCCCTAGAGAGACAGCCACAACAGTGAGAGAGAGAGAGAGAGAGAGAGTTGTGAGAGTGGACCGATGATGGCCGCTCTGTGGTATCCAGGTATATTAAGTAACTTTTCCACATAAATATTGCGAACTGAGAGATCACAAGAATGAAATTGTACCTCTTTATTAGAAAATACTAGATACATGCACGAGGATTCAATGAAAAAATTAAATAAAATTGAAACTTACTTACATTTTCCATATTTGGCTCGAAGGTAAAGGAGAAAAAAATGAACATTTATAGATGCGGTCAAGAGTCTGGGCTGTCTGGGCGCAGATATATGCCTTACAGGTTGTTTTCGTGCGATAAGAATAAGCCTTCGGAGTATGAGGCAAGAAGGGCAGGGTGAAAAATAGAAGATCTCGCCGGTGTGTTATGGCGTTCATCTTACGTGCTATGGGCCTGCAGTTGTATGGAGAAGAGTTAATTGCTTTGAGGTTGCTTCGAGGTTGTGCCCGTACACAGAATATATTCGTGTACCGCCTACTTTATTAATAGCTAAAACATAACGACCAACATAACAGATATATCGTGACCGACATATTGATCCTGAAAATTGAAGAGACGCGCGTGAGATGCCTAGAATAAGAGAGACAGAGAGAACGGGTATCCAACGGTGGGTATGGTATTAGCGCGAGTAATAGTCGGGTTTGGACTTTATTGGGAATTAAGCATTTGGACGAGGCGAGCTAGTGCGGGGTGCATACTTACATAGCTATGATTATTATAAGGTAATGTGTCTATATTTGTATGTGTTAGTATGTGTAGTAAGATACATATGTACATACTTGAGAATCTCTGCTGGCCGCAGCTAGCAGGGAGGAGTAGTAGAAGAGGAGAAACATGTAGTATCGGTGTATGTTATGTTCAGCATGGATATCTACATGTAGATATATGGCCATATCGCCGACCGACGCCGCCACCGAAGTCGTCATTGTCGCTGCCGTATGATGATGATGATGATGATGAGATGGTCGATGAGAAACATATAATTATATCGTACGTGCGTATATGTGTAGTATATGGTGTTAGGTGCTGCCTGCGCCTCTACCTCTTGGTGTACAGGGCAAAAAGAACAAGAAGGAATAGGCAGAGTCCTCCTGATGACGCTGACGGGTGTTTATTTTATGATCAAAGGGTTTTGTGCTCCTCGCGGTCAAGGTTACCAGAGGTTGCAAAGGATTTAATTAATCTTTCACGAAATACATCCACGCACAGGTATACCCATGTGTAGGGTTCAGGTACCTAATACGCGGAAAAATATTCAACTACAGAGGAAAGTTTCTTGCGTGGGAACTGTATAGTAAGGTAAAGGGTGCACTGCACGATTTTTTCGGTACATTGATAAATAGATATTAGAAGGAGTGTAAGAGGCAGCCGGGGCAGTGCAGCAGAAGCTCTGTATCTCGATGTATGTAGTGCGACCGTCCTCTTGTATGCTATTACTTTACTAACTCTCTGGCGATACCTGCGTGAGTATTAGGCGTTTATATGCGTACAAGTATCTAGGTATTTATAGGTATTTTCGAAAACCCGATTCGTATTCTTCTTTTCAGCCCTGGTTTTTAACATGGCGTAAGATGAAATGGTAAAGTAGCGTGTGAACGGATATCGCGTATGAGATGAGATGATGAAGGTGTCGAGAGGCATAAGCTTGGATGTAGGTTTTCATCTTTATTTTCTCTGCTTTTTTTTTGCTTATTTTTCAAATAGGCCTCGAAGGCGCAGGTATCGTGATAATGTGCATGTGCAACTGGTGCACTCCCAAGGTACCTGGCTACCTGCAATTATGATGATTTTTTTTCGCAATGATGAGATTTGCTCAAGTTTACCAGTGCACGATAGATTACGAGGAAAAATTGGAAATCTGGTTTACGTGATTTGAGAGGATTTTTTTCAAGTGGGTTTAACAGCTGAGATGGGTAAAAAATTACAAAATGGTTGAATGAAGAAATGACTGGAAAAATTATTCACCACGTTTTTGATTAGTTTATTCAAATCAGAAAATGGATCGATTTTTTGGAATCGAAAAATTTATTAAATCAGCAAAGTCCGAAAACTTCTTGAAAATTGTTGATTTTATCAAAAATCGAGAAATCACTCGGTTTATCAAAATCGAAAAAATTATCGATTTTTCTGCTATCAACAAATTTATTGAATCACAAAAATCAGAAAAAATGGATCTTTCATCAAAGTTGAAAAATTAATCGATTTATCGAAATTGAAAGAAATGATCGATTTTTTGATAGGCATAAAAAATTGTCATTTTGTAGATTCAAAAAAATTGAAAAATTGTTTGAAAATCAACCTTTTTATCAAAATTGTAAAATTGATCGATTTATGGCAGGGAAAAATTTATTGAATCAAAAAATTGTAAAACTGTTTCAAAAGTCGATAGTTTTATCGAAATTGAAAAAATATCCCCCCTCTCAAAATAATTCAGTGGCAATTTTGTTCCATAAAGGGCAAAAAGTAGCCTTAAAAAAAGCTGATAACGTTTCATTACCTTTATCAATAAAATAAATTACCATAATTGAAAAAGGGTGGGGTTGGCAGGGGAGGGGTAAACGACAGGGTAAAATACCTATGCGTGACTTGGGCCCCACCGAAAAAAAAATATATTAAAAATAATAAGCTAGTAAGGAAGATGACTATATACACTGGCTATACCACCAAGCACGATATCTTGTATTGTACGTGTTGGGAAGGGAGCAGAAGGGGATGAAGGTAGCTATCGCATCGATAATATGAATAAAGAATGATGAATGGAGCGGGCAAGAGGCTACGTAGCTATTGGACGAATTCGCAGTGCGGGGGAAGTGAGGACATGGTGGCATAATATTACATGTATTGAAGAGAGGCAGAGAGAACGCGAGTGAGAGAGAAGGATAGGTAAAACAGATGAGATAAACACCACGAGATCTCGACTCCACTCGAGAGAGCTGGTTAAAGAGACGCGCGCGTCGTTGTTCTCGAAAAGATGAGATCATGACGCGCGATCGAGGCTGATCGGGGGGGCAGGGCAAGGGAAGCGGTCTGTGGCAGCAAGTTTTCTGGCCGTTTTCTCCCACGGTCTGGCATGCCCGTGAGGCACCTGCAACATATTTTAATCTTGTGACCTCTTTGTGTTTTTCTACCTTATGGTGTTTTGCGGCTGCTGCGGCGGCGAAGATGGAAGCAGTGCGAAGGTTTTTGAGAAAAATAACATAAAAAAAAAAGAAGAGGAATACTCGGATTTATATGCTTGTGTTTTATATTAATTTATAAGATCGTATCGGTAAATGATTTTTTTTTAAGATGTGCAGGAGAGGTGGGAGATTATATGAGTGTGTGCGGTGATGCGAGTAATACGAGTATGTGAATGAAGATTTTTGCCAATTTGTATCCCTCCCTTCACTTCAGCTTCATTGGTATTTCCAAATTATTGTGGTATGTTGGAGTTTAATGAATGAAGATGTGAGGAATTTTTTGATGTGTTTTTTTATTGTATTTTCATCTTTCTTGGACTGATACAGTCATCAAGTGCCTAGATCCGGACCCAGATCCTTCCATTTGAGAGATATGATTTTCAATGAGATCTAAATGAGATCCAAACCAAATGATCTGATCTAAAGATGATAGATCCGATCTTCAAGTGTGGTCTAGATTTAGCATAAGATCCTGGGTCTTTAGATACAATCTCCAAATTATTAGATTTGATCTAAAAAAAAATTCATTTGGAAATTCAAAGGAAGTTTTTGATCTTTTCTTCATACCTATTGAAAGTGTTCAAATATCATTGATCAGATCTTCAAATTACAGAAGATATTAGATCACAAATTCTTTGAATCTGCTCAACACCGATTTTCATTTACGAATGCCTGAATAAGACATTTCAGAAGATGAACAATGATTTTTTGATGCTCTAGATTTAGCTATGATTTTTTTCTCAAATGGTTCCTTTCATAATTACATGTGCTTTACTAATTGATCTATGTTTTTTGTTTCCTAGGTCTCGGTGTGGCACCAGGACGTGTTCTTCTAAGTCGCATGTCCGACCAAAAATGGGTGGACGTCAAACCCCAATGGACGTCAGTGATGCATTCGTCGGCAAATTCGTCGTTGTCGTTTGAATATCGCGTTATGTGCGACGCTCATTATTACGGTGCCGGTTGCGCGAATTTGTGTCGACCTAGAGACGATAATTTTGGCCATTACACGTGTTCATCATCCGGCGAAAGATTATGCCATTCCGGATGGACAGGAGATTATTGCACAACACGTAAGTACAGAAATTCATCTCATAACTTTTCCCTTCCCCTGGTACCTTCTTTTTGCAAATTTCTTCTGGAGAAAAAAAAACACCAAAAAATGGTCCTGATTCGTTGTAGTATAGTTGAATCGATACATCATCGTCGTCGTCATGTTCGATAAGATTCGAACACGACGAGTACAGCAGAATTCTTCTCTCTGGCCGACTGTGACGTTATAATAATGATAAATTAGCCGTGAACCATCTCAGTTGGACGGTCTTTTGTATGTATGAATGGGTTATTTTGTGGTGGCGCATCACGATGAGAAAGAGAGTGCGAGATGGACGTTAAGTAGTAGCGCTTAGCCTCGGGATGTATCTGCGTGTTGTTGTTGTTGCGTGTTGTGTAGTTTTTTTTTCTTGTTCATTGCCGCCTGATCTGATAATGTTGTTCGGATACCACCACATTAGCTCATCATTGTCCATATTATGTGTACATCGGAGCTGATGTGGAGTGAGGAGAGAGTATCTTGATGGAGTTCTCTTTTGAATTGTAGATACGAAGAATATCACGGGCATGGGCGAAAGAACATGATGTATAGAATGTGGCGTACGACATTGGTCGAAAGTGAAAAGGGAGATGCTGAATTACTTGGTAGATTCCCAAAGTTGATACTTCAGCTATGAAAGTTTTTCAGAAGTTTTGAGTATTCTGGCTTCAGGAAAAGTGTTGATCGTCTGTTTGTTGTCTCATAGAAAAAGAAATGCAATTTTTTTGATTTTTCATTAACAAGTCTTGAGTGTTTGGGCCTCTTTGGGTAGACCTGGTCTGAGCAAAAACCCCAGTTACCCTAATCTCTTGCCAGACCTGGAATCAGTCCCATTGAGCATTATCATCATCAACGATGGTGACAATCCAACAAATGCACTGAAGAAAGAATGATTTGCACAGACTCTTTTTCATTAACAAGTCTTAGATGTTCGGGCCTCTTTGGGCAGACCTGGTCTGGTCAAACAACTCCAGCTACCTTGCTCTCTCACCAGACCTGGAATCAGCATCATTGGGCATTATCTTCACCGACTTCACCAGTGATGGTGACAATCCCACAAATGCACGGGAAGATGAAAGATCTACGCAGAATCATGCTGAATGGTGATTGTACGGACATCATGATCATCACTGGTGATGACAATGCCACAACCGCACTCGCAGCATATCTGTACAGATATATAGATCCATAAATTGCCGCATGCATACTCGGTATGCAGGAAGATGGACATGAAACCGCAGAATAGATGCAGTAAGAGCGACGAAGACTACCGCTGGCTGCAACACGCGGCTTTAGCATCATCAGTATTCGAGCAGAAGCTATAAAATAGTACGAGAGACTGCGGAGACAGGCAGACAGACGGAGAGAGAAAGAGTGCACATACGCGCGCGAGTTATAAGTATGATCGGTTCCCACGGAATGGTCGAACGCGGCCGGCTATGGCTCCTCGTCGGTCCATAGCTCGCGGCCGTTTTAATGCTGAGGCTGCGCGACGACGACGCGTTTGTTACGCCGGGCTTACTCGACGATATACGCCGATCATGTCGATTGGTTTTTTTCCTCAGTCCCTTTCTCCTTCTGCAAGACTACGAGCTAGTCTATCATTCGCACCGATCCGGTGACCATTTTTTTCCAACCTTGCTGATTTGCGTGGTATTAAAGGGGGTATTGCATATGTATCTAGGATGGACTTACGACCACTGCCTTTTTTTTTACCACCATTTCATGGGAATTATTCGCGACGACTCGGACGATGCAAAGGAATTCGTCGAATTGCAATTCAGGTACCAGCAAAATAGCTAACGCTGGTAAATTTCTGCATGTACATGTATAGGGTGCTGGCTAGATCAGGTGAGGTACACTATAGAAGAACGCGATGTATTGTTATGCGAGCCAAGAAGGCAGAAGTGGAGAGAGGAAGGCTCAGAAATGCACGTTATGCAAACAGCTGCTTCGCTTAGCGACTTTGCATACTGCATTTTATACTTACTTATTCGTCGTATTAGAGAATAAAATGACACCTCGGAGGGGAACTCTGGAAGTGTGTTACTGTTGCATTTCTGAATCGCTTTATTTTCAAAATTCGATTCACAAATGCAAGGGAATTCCATGTACTACCGAAGAGGGCGATGTAATAAAAAAGTAGGGTTCAAAGGGTTGCGAATGTGCAACTTGCATACGAATGTGATCGAGTTAATAGTGCATCGCGCCGATCAAAAGGGTGCAATGATGAATGGATGCAATGGGGAGCCACATAATCGATTCCCTGTTTAATATATCGTTTTCGAAAAATAAAAACCCAGGATTACTCGAGGATTATGTTCGAATCAGTGATCCAAATTACGTTACGTTTGTTTCCTTTTCATTTATTTTTTAATTAATAAGTAGTTTTCCCGAAAGGGTAGGAGGTGGATGGATCGAGGGTGGAAACATTAAAATGTGTTTGGCGATCTGAAAGTGGTGCACGTGGTTTGATGATCATGAAAATGTTGAAAAGTGAAATTTCAAAAAAATATGAAATTTAAGAAACAAGTCGGTTCAAAAAATTCTAATTTGTGAATAAATTTGCATTTTTTTGTAAAAATTTTGAAAATTGAAATTTTAGCAGAAAAATCTTCTTTAGTGTATTCCCTCTTCCCAAAATTCTGAAAAACAAAACAAATTAAAATTATTTTTAAAAATACACGAAGAATTGAAATATAATTTTTTCTAGGAAAATTAATTGGATTTTTGTCGAAAATTTTGAAATTTTGAGAATTGAAACCATAAAAAATGGAAATTAAGGAATTTGAAAATAGAAAAAAATTTGATTTGAAGACAAAATTTGTACTTTTTCTAAAAATATGCAAAATTGAAATTTATGCAGAAAAATCATCATCTGTTCTACCCCCTCCACCCCCTTGAAAACTTATGATAAAAAATATATAAATCAAAGCAAAGCAGTTTAAAAATTTTTATAATAAATTTTGATTTTTCGTAAAAATCTTAAAAATTGAAATTTCAGCAGTAAAATGGTAATCTGTGGGATTCTCCATAGGTCTGAAAAATAATTTTAAAAATTAAAACCTTCATAAAAGATGAAAATTTAAATAATAGTTGGAATTTTTAGCATAAAAATTAAATTTTTTTTGTAAAACAATTCACGAATATTCCTGTTATTATTCAACCCCCTTCCCCTCTCAAAAAATCCTAAAATTAGAAATTAGAATAATTTTTATTCTAGCTTGAAAAAATATTAACTGGAGGTACTATTATAACAGCTATTTTTTACATAGTGAGGTGTGTATTCTTTATTTTAAAAAAGATCCTCCTTTTTTTTCTTTCTTCCTCCTCTCCAATCTCATTCCATTATTTCAAAATTACCTCTAGGTATATCAAGTATCACTGATCGAAGGGATTGTCGATCCAGAAAATGAAAGAGACTGTCACCCAAAGTGAGACAAAAAACCTAAAGATTAATCCTTCTTTTTCGGGCCTTCATCCCCTATTTCTAAATCGTTTGATAAAGATAACGACAAAAAACTTCCATTCTGCCGAATCGTCGAAGAAATATTTTGTATAATCCTGCCCCGCTCATTGTTACTTAAACGTCTAAAAAGAAAGGATAAAAAAGTTCAAAGGCGACGCTTTTCATAGCCTGAGAGTAAATCCACGTATTAGCGAATTGTCTCGTCGCGTGGAACGAGCTCAAAAACCTCATCAGCCCCGAAACCCCATGCACTCTCGCCCTGTGTACGTAAAATGTGGCTATAGGTAAAAAGCAGTAGTAGGTAGTACGCAGAAAGACGATGATAGTGGATTGAATAACGTTGTGTTTTGGCTATGGATGGTTATGAGGCAACAGGGGGTTGTCTCGGGCCAGCTTAGCGGAGCCGCAGGGTACACGGTACATGTAGTACAGTTGCATCGTAAGAAGGAAGGTGTTTGCACGTTGCAGCTGGTGATGAAGTCGCATTTAGAGAAAGAGAGCCCGTTAGCCCGTTGATGACCCTTCGCTTCGGGGAGTCTACCTGGAAATTTTCCATCTGGCGTTATGTGCTAGGTAGATACGAGTATATTTTTTTGTTATCTTGGAAATTAAACGTCGTTGTACATGCGTTTGGGGTTTCTTAGAGATAAGCCAACGATTAGAAAGAATATTACAGGGTAAATAGAGAAGGAACCCTTTTGCACCATATCAGATATTTACCTTAAAGTGTACTGAATGATGCCGAAGAAGAAAAAAAAAAGAACGAATAGAGGAAAAAAATGACACAGCCGAATAGCCAAATACGTTGTCGACGACGTTTAAATGACTTAATTTTCCCACGATGATTGTTACGTACTCATAGGACGTATACAACCGATAGTGTCGTTCGTGTGTAGGTGTCGTAGGTGGTTATATAGGAAGACGAGTACAACGACGAAGAAGAACGCCACGTTGTCGTATAAAAAAATTAAAAATTTGCTGACTGGTGTGAATTTGACGCGACCGCAACGTACTTACTTATGTACGCGAGCGGGGGAACCCCCATCTAGGTCATAGACTGTGTGAGAATTTTTTCCTGCTCGATAAGTTCTCGGAATGACGATTACGTGTACTTAGTACATACCTACGTAGCCTTTTTTTCCAATTTTTTATTTATTTGCGTATGCGTGAGAAGGTATATTTTTTGGCAAAGGGGAGAATTTGAAAAAAAGAGGTTTGATTTTTGGTTATGTTCGTTGTAGGTGCCAGATTGTTGTTTTTTTTTTCATCTTGGTAAATAGTATTATCGCTGTAGTATGTATATTATGGAACCCTCTCCAATATAATGAAGAATTTTTATCGTTTATCAATAACTAATCCTTGTGTATTTTTTTTTCATGTTTGTACAGCGAGGTGTGCGGAAGGCTGTGAACATGGAAGTTGCGCGAAGCCCGGAGAATGTTTGTAAGTATCTAATATTTCGTAGTATGTATATAGTATCTTATAAGCCTTATAATAATACAGATATCGTAAAAAGCCTAAGTATACCGTACGAGTCGTAAATCTGGTACAGAGGCGGCGACTTGTGTGCATTCGCGATAACGCAGACATCATCGTAGGATACGTATCATGGCTCTTTTCTGAAAAAAAAAAAAAAAAATGAAACTGATTTTATTTTTGTAATATTTAGATCTTTATTGTCACGTTCCCACGTCTGGCTGAGGGCTTAGGTGGCCACCTTTTTGAAAAACTTGATTTCTATGAACAGGGAGTAAGGCTGTCCTCGAGAAACAATTTAAATTATTAAACAAAATTATAAAAGTAGGTACCTATTTCACAAAAAAATAGGTAGAGAAAAGATACTTCTCAAAATCTTTACAAAATTTTCAAAATTCATTTTTATCAAATAGGTTAGAAAAAAATTTCAAGTATTTTTTTCCCGTCAGAATTTTTAAAATTTTGATCTTGAATGAAATTTGAAATATTTCGACTTCACTGAAAAAAATAATTGAAGAAGTGGTTGTTGAAAGAAAAAAATAGTCCACAGTAAAAATTTCAAAAAAATTTCAAAAATGTGAAGGAATTAATCTGTTTTGACAAAATTGAAAATGTTTTTTAATTTTTTTTTTTTTTTAATTGAGAAATACTTAGTTGGGAACAGCATTTTTTTTAAAGATTTGGGTTTCAGCTTCTGGCAAAAATCCCCTTGTGAAACTTTTTTAATGAATATTCCTTGTTACAAATCCATAAAATTAAGATAAAGAAATCTTACAAGCAATTTTTTCAAAACTATGTCTAACTCTCTACTGTCGCGTTCCCATATGAAGAAGTTCTTCACCACTTACTCGTCTAGTTGCTGCTTTATAGGCGGCCACATTTATACGTAAAACTTTCGATTTCTAAGATCCAAAGTACAAATACGCGTATGAGAAAAGAGCACCAAGGTGAGTAGAGAGAAAAATCACGCACCAGTAGCGTGAACCGTCCAGCATATGTGAATTGTAGGAGTAAGTGGGGCGTACAGACATACCTAGACGACTGTGGTATCAGTGGCGAATTTAATCAAGGCCATTAAACATTACATAGTGGTTGAGACTTGAGAGATACCTGAAGAGAAAAAAAATTGTCTTCTGTGTACTCCGGTAGGGCACGTTTTTCAGAAGGGTATGGAGACGCAGGCGAGATTGTTAGATTTGCGTGCTGTTGAGAGAGTCGAAGTCGATTGGCTGGACTGTATCGAATGAGATGCGATGTGTTAATGAAGATAGTTTGAAAAGGTAATGAAAAAAATAAATTAGTTCTCACGATATAATTTACGACGCATAGCTTGGCTCGATTCGTGGTACAGCAGGCATATTTTTGCCATGAACCATGAGTACCAGTATGGATGTGTGTGGGTCTGGGTATGTGACGGTGATACCTTGAGTGTTGTACCTAGAGGATGGAGAAGAAGACGTCCGTTTTGTGGTGCTGTACAGTACGTGGAGACATGTGGAGAGAGGATGATACGAGAGAGTAGAAGAGCATATTATAGTGAGCCAAAGAGAGGAAACCAATGTTAAAGTTCAAAATCCAGATTATTTATATTTCGTGCTTATTCCACCTCATCGTCGTCCTCTCTTTTCTTTTGTATAATGACTCGAATATGGTTAAGGTGCTGGCAATGCTGCATATAAAAGAGTTGGAGAAAAAAGCACGCCATGCCAACATATTATAAGAAGAGTAATCGCAAGTATTTGCAGTATGGCCTTTATGCTCAGATGGATAGAGGGAGGCAGTGAGTGGGAATCTGTTGTCTTGTTTCCATAAAGTATACATAAACGAATACTTATACCATGTACCATATGATATAGGAGGTGTTATCGGTCTATATGTTGTTTTTTATTAAGAAACCGTGAACTTTCTTGTGTACTTATAGAGTCGTTTCTTTTTTCCTCTGGTATTTTTTTCTTCTTTTTTCTGTCCCATTCTAATGATGGAGGAGCAACAAGGTATACCCAATAGTGGTCTCAACTCTGGGTGGATTTTTTTCACCTCTGGTACAACTTCTCCAGAATCATACTTATAGAAATACACCACAGTGTTAGTGTCGTCAGCATAATACATACATAAGGTAGAGCAATGCAATACATAGGTACACAGAAGCATCTATATCGCTGTCTTTCTCGCTCCGGCGTTTTTCGCTCGGCACAGCATTGAATTTCCTTTTTAATATATATATTTTTTTTTCTTTATTTTGTGATTCTCTTTTGTGTTATCGGACGTGGTATGTATTGTTGGTTCGTGTAGCGCGTTATGTGTCGACTGTATGTGCTATGTGCCCGTACACCGTAACGAATTGCACTTACGCTACCTATTGTTATACTCCGAATACTTTGTCTGATTCGATGTTTCATCTCCGAACTCGAACTCTACGTTGAGGTTGGTGTTTTTTTTCTCTTTCTCTACCAAGTTACGTTGTAAAGTGTAAAGTCGTTATATCGTTGCTGGATTATGTTTTTTTTTTTTTTTTTTTTTTTTTTTTCGTTTCGTGTAGAATGGTTTTTTGTAGTTCTCCAAGTATGTGTGTGTGATCATCGATGGGTAGCGTGGATTTTATGGGGAGAGGTGTGAAATTTTGCGGCGGTGGGGTTCAAAGTGAGATGTCAAAAGCGAGGATTGCAGTTTGGGAGGAGGGGTGATGGATTATGGTTCGAATGTTCACGCAGATCGAGGGAATTGGTGAGATTGTCTAGTTTGATGGATTTGATGGTTGCATTTTCAACGATTTATGGGAATTATTTTTTTTTCTAAGTTGATAAAATTGGAAAATTTTCCAAAAATTGGACGATTTATTGCTTTAAAAAAAACATATACTTATTAAATAAACAAAATTGGAAAACGATTGAAAAATTGACAAAAATGACAAAATTTGAAATGTTTAAAAAAAATATTCATTTTTTCAAACTAAAATTTTTATCGAATTGAAAAAATTGGAAAGTTTTCGAAAAATTCATCAAATAATTGATTTATCGAAATCGATAAGTTCATTGAAATGTCAAAATTGGAGGAATATTCGAAAAATTGATCAATTTGATGAACTTGGAATAAAATCTCTAAATTTGAAACTATAGAAAATTGACAAAATTGGAAAATTTTCAAAAAATAGGTCGAATCATGGAAATTGACATTTTTTTTATATGAAAAATTGGAAAAATGTTCGAAAATTGATCAGTTTATTGAAATTGAAAAATTGAGTAAAATTACAAAATTTGAGAAGTTTACAAAAATTATCGATTTATTAAAATAAATTTTATGATTCATTTGATGAAATTGTAAAATTTGAATTATCATAATTTTCAAAATTGAATGAATTATTTCAAAAATTGCTCGATTAATCGAAAAGTTGACCAAGATAGATTTTTTTTTGTTTCTTTTCCTCATCAGAACTGTGCCAAACGCCCAAACCTTCAAAAAAAAACAATGGCTTTTTTTGGAGGTACACAAAACACTAAAAAAAAAACACGTTTAATTGTAAAGTACCCACCACACTGCACTGGTAAAACTGAAACTAAAAAAAAAACACAAAAAAAAATAACGAGATCACCGCAGGCATTCAGGATCACCTGTGACTCCCTTATCAAGGGTGGTTCATCCAATCGCTCGAATAACATAACACACCGAAACGAGACAATTATAAAAATAAACTTTCTCCGGGCATTAAACCACGTGCTCGAGCATTTTCAGCATCGAACTAATGTCATCAGATAGCCAAATGTTCCATTATTTGGAGCATGAAAAACAAAAAAAGCGTTACAGACACACCTTGTTAAACAGACGTTGTTGGCAGAAAGCATTTGGAAAAAATCGCCACCCTTATGGAGCTGTCGAGTTTGAAAAGAAAGGTGGAAAAAAGGTAGCTTAAGGTGAAAGTAGAGAGCACTGTGAGACTCGAGAGAGTATGAGTTGACGTGTGCTCAGTGGGCTCATATTATATCGAAGAAGACTCACGCGATTGATACCGTGCTCGGCTGATTTTCTTTTCAATTTTTCTCTTTCTTTTTATAATAATACTCGTGACAAGGAACGCATACGTAACATGTAATTAGAAGGAGAGAGACGGAGAGTAGGGTAAAGTTCATAAGCGCGGTTTTAAAATAAAGTATATCATCGGAACACGTGCGCTTTATAACCGAATTAAACGTTATATTAGGAGAAGACGCGGCGTGTGAGGCGCGCGTCCGGTCTCAATTTGGACGCGGTGTTGGCCGCGACGACGATGGCCAATACAGCAGGACTGGAGGATGGAGGAAAGGAAAACCATATGTTGCAGCCTATGTAGTAACCGTTCGTTTAAAAGTCTTTAAAAAATAAGAGACGGACAAACAACAAACAAGACGCGACCTGAGACGCTAACATAGACTAATATCTCATTCATAAAAATTAAACCAACACTGCACTGAAGACGACCGACGTGCGATAGAGAGGAAGTATAACGGACACACCGATGATGAAAAGATGACAATGAGCACCCATAATGAAACAGATACAAGATGTAAGAGCCGAGAGTGAGCGAGAGAGTACGAAATGATATGGCAGCATCCGCCAGTCCATCGATTACGTTAATATTACGAATTAGGGTCACTAACTGGATAGGCAACGTATGCCTGGATACATTCCGTCAAATGCACGAGTACACCAAGGGTAATAATAATAGCTTGACCACGCGGCAAGCCTTAGAGGGGCTCAGGATGAAGGCGAATTAAATACTCATGCTCGCTCGCGTCTTCGTATGAGTTATGTCTCCGCATATACCTTCGGTTTCTCACTCTTACTCGAGCCCATGACTGTGACTCTGTCTCATCTTGTGTGCATGTTCGGTATAAATGAGTAACGACAAATTGACCTTAACCTTAGCACCCTCGCGACCTGAGCACGGATGTCTCCATTCAACGTTGACTCACACATACGAGATGCTTGGTGCCTGGTTGCTTTTTTTTTGGTAGCCACTTTATGCTCGTATATTAAGAGAGGTGATGCTCTCAGTGGATTTCTTTCTTTTTTAATAACTCTGAGAATTTCCACTTAGAGTTGGGTTAATTTGTGAGTGTGCTGGCATCTTAACAGGTTACTCTATTTTCTACTATTTTCTTCTTCTTCAGCAAAGTCTTGGAATTGCGTTACATTCTGCATGATTTTGAAGAATTGAGGACCTTTGAAAAAATTTGTCTTACTTCATCCATGAGAAACTTGGTACTTGTTGATGCTGTATGAATTCAGTTTAGTCTCTGCCCCTTTGCTTTCGTGGTTATCCAACTGAGTGTGCAGTGCATTAGCTAGGTTTTCTCCCTCCACTACATCGGCCATAGCATGCCTAAAAAAATGAAATAGGATGAAGTAATTCAGGAATATTATGAAGAAAAGATACTGTATAAGTCTCTTAAGTTTTAAAATATGCCACAAATTCAGTTAGCAAATTCAAGTTTGATATGAATGAATGGCAGAATAACAGAACTCGAGCTGACAGAGCAAAGACAATCCGGAAGTGAGACCACGAGTAACCGGTGTGTGGAAAATTTGCTAATGACAATCCTCTCTTTGGCACCATCAGAGTCATGTGTGGGAGCTGTTCTTTATTAATGAATCAATTCAATTATGCAGCTGGCGTCACTGGTACGTGTGTGTGAAACATTTGGAAAAATATTTCGCGCTTTTAATCGGTCTCTCATCACTGACAGAAGCACTCGCCGGCACCACTCTGCCTCTAGCTGCAGAGAATGGAAGTATGAGGCGGGGGATGAGAAGGAGGACGAGTAGCAATAAAATATACTGAAAGGAAAAGAGAAGCAGAAAAAAATCCATAATGAAATAAAAATAATAAATTAGAAAAAAGAAAGAAGGACAAAGAAAGAAGTACGTGTATGTGCTATGTGTGGATGGCGTTTCTGTAAGTGTGTTAGAGTGTACACATGTACACGTAGAGTATATAAAATATACCGGCGAGTAACCACGGAACACCATACGTACACATTTTATTCGTGGTAGGTAAGACTGCCGTGAGAACGTTATAACCTGCCCAGACGCTTGCCTCCTCTCTTGTCTCTGCTTCGGCCAATAAGCCTTCCGCATCTTTTACACTGTGTATGTATGAGACATGCACCGTGCGTACCTACCCGCACAAGCACACACATACGTCTTATTACACTGGCATCGTGTCATGCCAAATATTTAACTTCACCAGACCCGCCTTTCCTCGGTAAATACCTGTGTGCGTTAACGCGATCCGATGATGCTCCTCTCTGCAATCTCTCTGTGGACTGTGTATGTAAGTAATGTTCCTCCCAAGTACCTCCGCATATGCAGGAAGACAGAGATACCCCACAGACCATAGTGCAAATCTGCAATGAGTAAGAAAGAGAAGTGAAGGAGAGTCCAGAGTATTAACGTAGTGAGGCAATGTGAGGAAAACAGATTTGATTGTGTATTAAAATTCCCGCAGTCGACCAAGATACGTATTTAGGTTACCATTTTTCAGCCAGTTTTTTTTTCAACTTTATTTTTTGTGTACCTATTATTTTTTTCTTCATCGAATCGTCTTACTCACAGGTACCTCAATCGAGAAATTGAGAGAATGTACATAAATGCGAAACTAAAACACCATTCACAGAGATCGACATCAACAGGAATTACTCGTACATACGGGAACCAGTTTTTTATTATTTTCCTTTCCTACATGATCGATAACTTTTTAGTATTGATAGCGAAAACGAGCATCAGAAACTCACTATACTTACTATCCATCGAATTATAAAAAAAATAAGAGCTGTAGGTACACATATCACAAACGACAATTTTCCCACATCGTTTGACAAATTTTAATAATTACGTAAAAAAAAAAGTAGTAGAGTGAAAGCAATTTTTTTGCTTTACGACGATGAAGACGCGACAAGGTCCGTGCGAATATCATTGCGTATGAAGTGGAAACTGGTAGAGATGAGTGATATGTGCGGAAGATGTCGTGGGTTTGGAGAGATTGTCTTGGCATGGGACTGCACACGAGATTCCTTGGACATTGATGGGATTTATGCAGTTTGGTGCAGAGAAAATTGGCATGGTGGATGTGCTAGTGAAATTAGAGATTACCTATCGTAGTTTTAATATGCAGTTTTGTAGTTTATTAGGTTGCCACTTTATGATTTGAAGTGGTGTTGGTCGACGAAAAAGATAGAATTTGAGGAAATTGTAAACTTACCTACTGGAAAATTTCTGAAATTTTCAAAAAATGAGAATATTTTGTAAAAATCAACTTTTGAAAAAATTTGAACTTGTTTTCAAAAAAAAAAAAGGATGAAGCATTTTTTTAAATTTTTATGGTTTAAATAAATTTGTGAAAAATTTGTCTGTGAACCTCCAAACAGAGCAAATCTAAGAAGGGAGTAAAGGTAGAACATCATGCACCAAAATATAAACATATTTATACCATGACACTTCCATGATATTATATTGCTCCGGTAACCCAGTCCTATCCTCGAGAACTCGTTTGTGGTCGAATTTCTCAAGATGACTGAGATAATTTTTATCCAAATGTAATCGCATTAATATGTACCATTTGTCGCGTTGATGAATTATTACCTCATGAAAGCATGAATGAAGGCACGACGAGGGTCCGATCTGGTCCACGATACAGTTATGGGCACGTCATCGTGTTCGGATGTGCATCACACATATTTATTTCATGAATGAGGATGACGAAGTGCCATCCGTGTATAGTGTGGTTCAACTCACATATGTAAAAAAAAAAGGGCAAAATATTCTTCTTATTCGAGGTATTCATCAGTGGTTCGTTTTGTTCCAACTTTTTTCGTCTTTCGTCTGTGCAAGTCTTTTTTCCCCTTCACTGGTTCTTGGGTTGCTGGTCGATTCGCGAATACCTTGCGCCCGTCGCTCGTTGCGCCAAATACTGTGGGCATCGGTGGTATCTGGTATGGATAACGGCGCGGCGCGTCACATGCATACACACAACTCTTTAAAGTTAACAGAAAACATAGAATGTTGTGATAAACCGGTCGGCTTGGCTGGTCCGCCGGACCGCAGCAGAGACTCGGACGATGAGGCGATGAATGAGAGAATCGGCGCGATGGTGTCTGCGAAACAAATTACCTCTCTTTGCCTGCTGTGTAGAGAAGCATGTATTGTAATAAATTTTTTTGTTAAAGAAATATTTTTTATTTGGTATGTTTCAGATGCCAGATCGGTTGGAAAGGACGATTGTGCAGCGAATGCGAAAAGTATCCGGGATGCAAGAGCGGTACATGCTCGAAACCGTGGGAATGCCTGTGCGACGAAGGCTGGGGCGGGCTATTTTGTAATCAGGATTTGAATTATTGTACGAATCATAAGCCGTGCAGAAACGGCGGCACTTGTTTCAATACCGGACAGGGCTTGTATACTTGTAGCTGCCCGCCCGGCTATGCCGGTGCTGACTGCGATATCAAGCTCAGCGATTGTTCGCATAAACCATGCCTGAACGGAGCCGCATGTAAGGTAAGCCAGACTTCAAAGTGACACCTTATTTTTTTTCAACATCTTCTGTCTTTACATACACATTCAGAAGACTTCACCATCAATTTTTCCAATTTATACTAATCGGTAAATTTTTGTTGTTCTTTCTGTTTCTTATAGCAAAATGGAACCAGTTATCAATGCGAATGCTCAAAAGACTGGTACGGTACACATTGTGAAATCGCCGTACAAACCTGCCAAGAGAAACCCTGCAAGCACGGTGGCACCTGCCGCGACACCATCCACGGTTACAAATGCTCTTGCCCTGCCGGATTCAGCGGAGCCCAATGCCAATTGGTCGTCAATCACTGTACGCCGAATCCCTGCTCGAACGGAGGCAACTGCACAGTCCTGGCCAACAACATGGGTCACAAATGCTCCTGTCCTAGTGGCTTCTCTGGTAAAAACTGCGAAACAAACACTGATGACTGCAAAGGAAACCCTTGCCGGAACGGAGGTTCTTGCGTCGATCTTGTCAACAACTACCGCTGCAGCTGTAAACTAGGCTACGCTGGCGAACACTGCGAAGAAAAAGTTGACTACTGTAGAGCTAAACCATGCGCCAACGGTGGTGTCTGCGAACCACTACTCAACGATTACAAATGCAAATGCAGACCCGGATTCAGTGGCAAAGACTGCAGCGTCGAAGTGGACGAATGCCTGGCGACACCTTGTCAAAATGGTGGCTCCTGCTACGGGCTAAGTAACGGCGGATTCCAATGCCACTGCGTTAGCGGATACTCAGGCCAACGATGCGAAAACGAAAACTCCAGTCCGAATCCTATATTTAACGAAAGACACGTAGCCATAGCCAGCGTAGCAGCCGCCGCAGCAACCGAAGATGCTGATCCGGAAAAGCTGGGTCGCGGGCATTGGTACATTATCGCTGTGCTATCGGTAGCCGTTCCTCTTCTAGTCTTATTCGCGGCTCTAGTCGTCAACCGTATGAAACAGCGAAGAAAGCGCGACCAGAAGAAGGCCGACGATGAAGCGCGTATGCAGAATGAGCAGAACTCGGTGCATAGCAGCGTCACAATGACCAAGAGAGGCGAAACGCACATGATCAAGAATACCTGGGGTCAGTGCGTGAAAAACGTGGACGTCGATAACGGCGTCGGTGATTTATGTTACCCCAAACAGGTGTACGCCGCGGTACCGGCTGCCGATCCTAATATAGCACCTTATACCCTGCAAAGGAGCAGATCTCAGAAACAGCTCAACGTTGACCCGCCTTTGCACAGGCATAGCGTCTGCAACAGGGTTTCCTGCAAAGATCTCGATAATATTGTAAGGTCCAGTACGCCAGCGTCGCTAGACAACAGACTGTCCGTATTATCAATAAATATATCTCATTCTAATTTAAGGTAAGAATCGAGTTTATGATTTATTTAGCTTTTAGTGTTAGTAATATTAGCTCAGGTATTATAGTAGCTTATTTGGGATGGAGGGAAGGGAAAGGTGTTGGAAAATTTTCGAGGTCAGGAATGGTTGAAAAGTGGATCATTTTGTTGAACTTATTATCATCAGATGCGAAATTTTGCACCACTTTATTTCTTGGATGCATCTGGAAGGTTTTCAGGGTCAATTTAGGTGATAAAACTGGTTTATTCCCCTCCTTATCGCACTCAGATGCGAAAATTCCCTCTCCCTTCTGTTTCTTAGATGCATTCAGAGGGGTTTCAAGGTCAATGTAGGTGATAAAAACTGGTTTTCTTCCCTCCTTATTGCTCTCAGATGCGAATTTTATCCACATTTCTCCTTCCTTCTATTTTTTAGATGCATTGAGAGGGTTTTCAAGACCAATGTACGTGATAGAACTGGTCATCTCCTATTCTTTCCTATTCTCAGATGTAAAATTCATATTTCCCCTTTGCTTCTCTTCTTCTATCTCCTGTATCCATTTAAAAGCAACGAAATGAGAGCTGTCGTTAAGGTGAATTTTCATGCAAAATTAACATTTACCACAGCTGGAGTCTACTCATCTTCGTCGTGGTTGGTTTTGGCACCATGGTGGAGGTGGGAATGCGCGAAAAACTATACCTACTGTATAGATATGTTATGTTTAGCCCATATAAAAAGAGGAGCAAACTTCACTTCTCGTGTTACCGTTAATTAACTCGACACGACAAGTTTTCAAAGTAATAATTTGTACGTTTTTTTCTTCTTCTGTTTTTGTTCTCAGTGATAGCTCATTAAATAAGCAACATAGTTCGCAGTTGCTGGAGAAAGATAAAAGTGTTCACAACAATACGTTAAACAGTTCCGTGCTAAATAGTTCAATTGGCGGCGGCAGCAACGGAGGCGTCGGCGGCGGTAACAGCAGTAGTGTCTATGTGATAGACGAGCACTTCACGCAAACGTTATTCGCTACCGAAGTTTAGCGGTTCTTGTTCCTTTTGATATATTTATATATATAAAGAAGAAAAAAAAGATGAAAACCAGAAGATAAAACAAAACGAAACTACCACATTGACAAATGATTTTTATTTCTCGCAGCCAGAACACATAACGACGACGTTCAAACGTTTATTTATCGAAGACTATAAACCTGATTTAGACTTAGACTCGCGTATTATTACTAGAGAGGATGGTTCTCCTATGCCCTCAATTTTTTTTTTTTTGTTTTTTCCTTATGTTTTTTTTCCTTTCTTTTCTTTCTTTTTTTTTTTTTTTTGATACATACGGTTGATACCTTTTTTTCCTTTTGTGATTTCGATCGACTTTCCCAGTGAATTATTTTACTCGTTTATTAGACGTAATTTGAAATTGACTCGTTGACACGACTATATATTTATATGATTTGGGCAGAGATGAATTAAATAAGAAGAAATTTATAATAGACAAGTTGTCCTGTGTTTTTTTTGTTTTTTTTCAAATTCATAAATAACGTATGGATTTTTTTTTAATTTTTCAAATTTATCCCTCGTTCGGGAAACCCGGTGTGTACGCGTGAAAATAATTCGATTTCTCGAACATATTTACTAGTCACCACATTTTTTTTTCTTCTTTCTTTGCGAGAAACATGACATCTCTGTTAAAGTGACTTTATGATATACCATAATATTAGTGTATTGTTTTCCCTTTTATTTTAATTTTTTTTTTCATTTTGTTTATGTACACAAAGCTTATTAATTTATTTGTATAGATATGAGATATTGTTATTTATTTTTGTATTGTGATCTTTACTGAAACGAAATTCTAAGTCAAACTTGAATGACGAATGAACATGTAAACTCTTTTTTTGACTGATTAATTTGTAATGTTAAGTTTTTCCCATTTTTTTGTACGTGTGTGTATGAGGTATTTATTATAATTGTTAATTTATTGTAAAGAAATGTTGTTGCCATTGAGTTTGTTGGACGTGATTAATTTTTAGCTAAGGATGTTTGTTTCGTTTAAAAATGTTCCTGTTATTTGTAGGTTGTCCGATTTATGGTATCGTTGAGTTTGGCTTCGTCCATATGCCCCCCTCGCCCCTCATTCATTCTCATAATCGTATTCTTCTTGTGTATGTTTTTTTTTTTAATATAATTGTTTTGTTTATTCGAAAGCATATCTATATTGTAGTGCGCTATTATTCCGTTGGTCGGTGATCAAAATGAAAAAATTTATTACGGGGGTCAAACTCGTCTTACCATTTATTGTTGCTTTTGTCTATTTTTATCGATTAATATTTTGTACTTAAATATTTCTCTCAAATTAGAATAATTAAGGTAAAGACTCAACTTTGTACGTGTATATGTTTGTAAAGAAAAAGAAAATGTACATTACGAGTATAACGAAGTTTGTAACATTTGTAGTATAACATACTGTTTATATTGTTTTGAATAATACATTTAATTATTTTACCAGCGACGTTTTTATTTAAACGGAAGTTTTAATGGAGACCGGTTTATCGGATGTGTAAGTAAGTACTGGAGAAGTGCAATTATACGATTGTATCGAGTAATGCGACTCGTCCAAGGGATGGGTGCAGGGGAAGGGATATTTTCGACGAGTGTTTCGGTTTTGGTGATACATACTCTTGGCTTCGTTCGTGGCTTGGCTGCGCTGCGGCTTCGAATGAGCACTATCGGAAGTTGCGAAGGAGTTAACGAAGGTAGAAGGTATGCCAGTTATACAGGTAATTACGTAGTCCATTCGCAGAATGTATTAAACAAGATACAAAATCATTAAATCAAGTACCAACTTCGTAATGAAATTCAAATCGAAACGAACAACAGAATTAAAAAGTTGTGAGATAAGTATACCTTAGTTTATTACGTAACTGATAAGATTTTCGATTACGTACTTGCAGATTGAGGGATAACGAGGATGCGATTTTTTTCTGCAAAAATACTCCTATTTTACAACAGGGCTAAAAAAATTAAATTTTATAGAGGGTAAAATCGATTTTTTTTTTTTTTTTTTTTTTTTTTAAAGGAGGCAAGTTGAAAAATTTTACTTCAAAAAAATTGATAGTTTATTACCCCAATTTTTTTGACTCAAAACAAAAATTTACTTCAAAAATTGAAATCATTTTATTCCCTAAAAAACTTGAAATTTTCCTGCTCCAAAAAAATTGAAAAATTTTTCCAGCAATGCAATTTCTTCAAATTCAAGAAAATTGACAATATTTTTTTACTCTGAAAAATTACAACTGAGATTCCATTCTCCAGAGAAAAAAACTAAAAAAAATTTCTGAACAATTTTAAAAATTTCTACTCCAAGAAAATGAAAAAAAAATCCAGTTCCGAAAAATTGAAATTTTTTTCTCCGAAAGGATCGAAGGAAATATTTTTCGTGAAAAAATTGAAAGAGTTATGTATTTTCACCAAATTTTTTACGTAAAGAAATTGAAATTATTTTGCTCCAAAAAACTGAAAATTTTACATTTGAAAAAATTGAAAATTTTCATCTCAAAACATTGAAAATTTTCTTGCCTTAATAAACTAGAAAAATTTTCACTCTAATAATTGAAAAAGTTTAAACTTGATCCCCCCCCCCAAAAAAAAATATATTGAAAGCTTTTTTTTCGATTTCTTTTTTTTAACTGTCACTTCAAAATAACTGAAAATTTTGTAAGTTGCAAAAAATTGAGGCTTTGTTTTTCCAAAAGATTTGAAAGATTTATTTACTTTCACCCCCCCCCCCCCCCCCCCACCAAATTAAACATTTTTCATATCACAAAAACAAAAAAAAATCAATTCCTAAAAATTGAGTGATTTTTCTGCTGAAGTTTTTACCTTTAAAAAAATGAATGATTTTTTTTTCCAACAAATTAAAAATTCTTCTTTATTGAAAAAAAATTAAAAAGTTTGTACTCCAAAACGATTGAAAAATTGTTCTCAATTCCAATAATTTTACATCTTATTTCTCCGATAGAATTAATTCATTTATTTATTGCTTTCATTCTTTTAAAAATTTCCTTTTCTAACATAAAAAAATTCGCACTCAAATTTTTCACTTCAAAAAATTGAAAATTTTCTATTTTAAAAAACTCTTAACTTTTCGCTCTATTTTTTTTCAATTCCAAAAAAATTAGAGATTTATTTTGACCGGGAGTGGTAGCGTATTCCTGTAAACCAAGCCTAGGTGGTCTTTGATTTCTTGAAGAATTGAAAAAAGATTTCTTCAATAAATTGAAAAATTTCAACTCTAAATAATTGAAAATTTTCTCAATCCCAAAAACTGAGATTTTGGTTCTTCTAAAGAATCAATTTAATACAATTTTTAAAAAAAAATTTACTTCAAGACATCAAAAAATTTTTACTCTAAAAACTCGAAAAAAAAATTTTTCTTTAAAATTGAAAATTTTTCACTCTAAACAATCAAAAAAATTCTATTCCAAAAAGATGGAAATTTTTCACTCAAAAAAAAATTATTCCAAGAAGTTGAAAATTTTCAACTCCGAAAGATTGAAAAAAATCAAAAAATTAAAAAAATTTTTACTTACTTACTCTAAGAAATTAAAAAAAAAATCTTCAAGAAATTGAAAAAAGAAATTCCTGGAGTTGAAAATTTTTCATTCCGAAAGTATTAAAAAGAAATCAACTCCTAAGGATTAGAAATTTTTACTCTAAAGTAAAAAATAAAATGAAAATATTCAGAAAAGTTGAAAAAAATTTACTCGAAGAAGTAAAACGTTTTACCTCCAAAAATCGAAAAAATTGTTCCTAAAATAAAAAAATGTTTGCTCAAAAAAATTGAAAAATTTACTTTGGTATAAGTTTTAAAAATCCACTTCCAAAACTTGAAAATTTTTTACTTCGAAAATTTTTTAAGGATTTTACTCCCAAAAAATGAAAACTTTTTACTATAAAAAAATGAAATAAAATAAAAAACGAGAAAATACAAGCTGAATATTCCCCAAAGAATTGAAAATATTCTACTCCAAAGTATTGCAAATGGTTTCATCCAAAAATTGAACTTTATTATTCAATCTCAAAATTCCTCTGAAGAATTAGATTTTCTTTTTCGATAAAATTGGAAAAAAATTCACCTCCAAAACAATATTAGCTTTTCTTTTGAAAATATGATTCTTCGAAAAAAAATTGATAGATTTGTCCACTTACCTACTTCATTGTATAAAAAAAAGTATAAATATCCTACCAAAAAAACGAAAATTTTCTCACTTTAAAAAATTGAAAATACTTTAATGTTAGACCTGATTTGAAAAGTGTCATATTTTTTTTTTTTTTTTTAAATAGTGTTGAAAAAAATTTAGGTATCCCCAAAAATTGGTAGATATTATTTTCTCTTGAAGAATATTTTTGAAAGATTTTTCTAGAAAAAAGTTAAAAGCTGTTTATTTTATCTACTCTGAAAAAATTTAAACGTTTGCTACACTAAAGTGAAATTTTTTTATTCCAAAGCAATTGATAATTTTTTTTAAATTCCATACCAAAAAAAAAACCTTCCAAAAATTAACGCTTGAAGATAATTTATTTCGATTCCAAAAAAATTAGGAATTTTTTTCCCAAAGAGTTGAATTAAATGATTTTTTTTCTTCGAAAAAATTGAAAGGAATATTTACGTAGGTGCTTCAAAACATTCTAACATTTTTTTACCCATCAAGATATTTTTCTAACGAATTTTTATTGAAAGGTTTTTTCTCTAAAAGAATTTTCGGGATTATTTTTCAAAAAAAAAAAAAATTAGAAGAATTATTTACGTAAAATTTAAAATTCTTCAAGAAGTATTTACAACAAAAAATTATTGTGAGATGGTTATTATTTTCTCCTCATTTCTCAAGAGAAAAAAAATGAAAAACTAAACTAACACTAAGATATTTTATCTAGTCGTGAGCTTAAGTCTTGACTTCATTAAAAAAATTAAAAATTAAAAATCTTCATTAGACTTCATTATGTGAAGTGATTTAAAAAAATTGAAAATTAAAAAAAATAATACTATAAAAAAATAAAAAATTGCTCGCCAACCCGTGTTAACGCACCCTAAAGTCTCGTGACACGCGTGACGTCATAATCCCCCCGCAGCGCTAGGACACACGTGTGTACGCGACCTTACGCTTGTTGATTCATAAATCCAACATGGCTTTTGTAGTTTTGTGATTTTCTTCGCGTCCGTTCGTAAAAATCGTCTAATTTCGCGATAAAATCGTCTCAATCGTCAAGTTTTACGTATTTTTCGCGTACCTGTGTTCATTTTCGCGAATCTAAATCCTATTCGCAGTAATCGTGGCAATGGCGAACGGATTTTGAAACAATCGACGCTTTCGGTGTTTGAATCGGTCCCGGAGTTGATTTCGAAAGCATCGCAGATCGAATGTAAGTTTGAAAAATTTATAAATCACGTTTCTAAACCTTGAAAGCTTCATCATACCGGGATCATGGTAGAATATTCTCCGAGTTATTAATGATATCGCGGTGTACTCGTTAAAGCGAAACAAACCCGAGCGAAGAGCGTGTTTCGTTGGAAGAAGACTCCAGCTCCAAGTCGAAGACGTGTTGATGTGAGCTGATCAACACCACACCGACGGTAACGTTTCAACATATTGACAGTTAATTAATCGATCGTTATATTAAACTCGAACTCGATCGAAGACCGAAGTTTACATTTTATTTGAGTTATGTCCGAATATTGGTTTATGGCATCTCGATCTCGAGTATGATGTTGCTTTCAAGTTTCAAGTTCAATGTCTGCAGCTCTCTTTATAGTTTATTCACATCGAGTACCCTCCGAAGACGACGCGACGGCGGTTGTGATAAATTTTCGTACACTTGAAAAATGAAACAATGTTAACGTTATGTAAACTGTAAAGTTTTTTCAAATGGAATTCCATTCAGTGCTTTGTGTGCAGAATACTCGTTGAAAGTATTATAATACTCGAAAAATCCGCATAATTGTTTCGTTATTAAAAAACCTGGCTCGAATTAACATACAAACACGTTTTACGTCTGGTCACGAATGTACTCGACCGCCGAATCATCGTAGCTACATCGTTTGCCTTTTTTTTCGCGTTTAATATTCGCATTCGTTGTAATTCCAGCGAAAGGTAATTTAAAATTGATTCGAACGAGACGTAAAATTAATTGATTAGAGCTGGAATCGTAATAATTCAAATTCATAGACTCATAGTCATAATTAATATATTGTATAGTTTGGCATTGTGTTTGTTTACGTAGATCGATTGGCTTCATCGACGTGACGTAACATCTGTGTTTGTTTTTATCTTTGCCATGTTTTTCAATGAGAGATCGTTCATTCATTGATTAAACCGAAACACTGTTTTGTAAATAGTATCAACGAGGCAGTAATTGTCGAATTAGCTGCTAGACTGCTAGTCCATCGCCTCTTTAATCTGTTATTTATATTCGGAGTTCAAATAGTTCAATTTTTGATTGATTTTGTTTCGTTGGTTGATGATTTCAGCGTGCGTAAACTGGCATTCGGAAGCTGGTATGTTGCTGTTGGGTAAATTACACTTTGTACTATATTGAATAGGCCACGGGGTCAGCAGTGAGTCTGTACGGGCACAGGTGGCATAGTAATCTCTCATCGACACGATCACACTACATTTGCTACGTCGCTGCCGCCGGCTGCTTCACTTCACGTCAGATTAGAAGAAATTATAACTCGCTAATAGCTTACGAGTATTTGTATACGAGATGAGTGTATTCGGTTATAGTTTTAACATGAGCGTAATATTGCACCTTTTTGCAAGGTTTTCCTTTTCCGAAGGAATGTCGAGTTGGAAAATTTATTATTGTTGAGTGAAAATTTTTTTCTTCCCCAAGAAGGTTAAGACATTTCTCCGAGAACGGTTTCTAAGAAATAAAAAAAAATAAAAAAAGTATTTGGTAGGATTTAGCTGATATTTTTTACTCATAATGTTGAAAAAAATTACCCCGAAAAATATTTTTGTAACCATCGAAAAAAATAAGGAATTTTTAAATTCTAAAGAAATGAGCAATTGAAAGCTTTTCTTAAAAAATAAAAAAAATAGAATTTTTTTCTCAAATAAAAGCCCAAAAGTTTTTGAAAAAAAAGAATTATCCCTAAAATTTAAAAAATATTGATACTTAAAAAAATTGAAAAATGTTTCTATTCTAAAACATAAAAAAATGAGAAAATTTTGAATTCTAAAAAATTTAGAAAAATGTTGAAAGATTTTTACAAAAAAAAAAAATTATTGGGATTTTTTCAAAAAACTTAGTAAAAATAATCATTAGGTAGGTATGCTAATTTAGATACCTATTTCCAAAAAAAATGAAAAAATTTTATGTTCTTGAAAAATGAAAAAATTTTAGGCGTAAGTATATTCTAGAAAAATTGAAAAAAATTCAGTTCTGAAAAAAGAAATTGAAACCTTTTTTTTTAATTCTAAAAAATGATAAATTGAAGAATTTTTTTCAAAGAAAGTGATAATGAGAAAGAATAGATAGATTTTTTTCTCGAAAAAGTGAAAAAATATGAATCAACAATTCAAAAAAAAATCCTGTGAAATTGGGAGGGGAGCGAAAATACCTATTTAAAAATTTTTATAATTTCAAAAAAATTTCTAAAATGTTTTTATTCCAAAAAATGAAGACTGAAAAATTTTCATTTTCAAAAAATTGAGAAATTGAAAGATTGTTCTAAAAAAAAAATGATTACAAAATTAAATAAAAATTACCCCAAAAATTGAGAATTTGTTATTCCAAAAGAATTTACAAAATTTTATGCCTATTCTAGAAAAATTAAAAAAATTTTATATTGAAAAAAATTAAATTTTAAAAAAATCGAACATGAAGCGAAAAAAATATATTTTTAACTAATTCCAATTTTGGGCAAAATTTTCGCGCAAAGGGTCTAAATCGGGGTAGTTTGACACGCAGAAACCGAATTCGCGATTAGTTTTTTGATTTCATCATTTCTTGTGATTATTGCAATTTCATGCATGAAAAGAAGTGAAAAAACCGAATTCGCAAAAAATGAACGAATTGAGCTGAAATTCGGGCTAAATGCGTACGAGGGGGTGCTTAGTGATGTACTATGAGGAAAAATTTTTTTGACCATTTCATTCTGCGTACACGCGAAAAACGTTGAAAAAACATGGTCTTTTGCCATTTTAGGCAATTTCCACAACTTGGAAAAATCTGAAAAAATTCATGGTGATTTAGAATACACCTACAAACATATGGTAATTTTTTCGAGATGTACGTGTATCTTAATTTTTTTTTTAAACGGCTGTCAAAGTTTTCAAAACGCATTTCATAGTCATTTTCAAGGTCAGAAAAATCTGAAAAAAATTGTGCATATTGGTACTCGTAACCCTCTACCATCCACCAAGTTTCACTTCAATCGGCCGAAAAACGGCTGAGATAACGCCGAAAAAGTGAAAACCATGTTTTTCGAGGTACAGCCCCCTCGAGGGGGGTGGGAATTTCACGATACGTTCTAAAATCATCTTTTACCACTACAAAAAGATTTTTTGAAATCAAAATTTCTGAAAAAATGTCCAAAGTCATAAAATTCCTTAAAAATTTCTCTTAAAAAAATTAAAAAGTCTAATAGTCGTAACATTTCTAAAATACCTAATATCAAAAAGTCATTAAATTTATAAAAAAAATTCCAAGTTTCAAAATGTCTGAAAGTCATCTTTCTAAAAAAATTCCAAGTTTCAGAATGTCTGACAAAATGTCTAAAAGTCATTTTCAGAATGTCTAACAAAATGTCTGAAAGTCATCTTTCTAAAAAAAATTATAAGTTTCAGAATGTCTGACAAAATGTCTATAAAATGTCTAAAATTCATAAAATTTCAAAAAATTTACAAGTTTCAAAATGTCTGACATAATGTCTAAAAAGTCGAATTATGAAAATTTTCTAAGTTTTTTTATGTCACCCAAACCTAACCTTAACCCCAACTGTCGGATTTTGGGTCGTTTTTTTCCATTTTGGCCTCCGTAAAAGCATATACTATGCTAAAATTTTTGTTTCAAAAAGGGAGTAGATAATGTTTTGATTCTAAAAATAAGAGAAATCGAAAGATTTTTTCAAAAATAAAGAGTGAAAAAATTGAAAAAAAAATCGCATAAATCAACAATTTAAAAAAAAAATTAAAAAACGATTATAAAAGAATAATGAAAAAATTGAAGAAATTTTTTTTAATTCCAAAAAATTTAGAAATTTTTTAATAATAATGAAAAAAAAATGGGACATATAGCTATTTCCTACCTACATGAGAATTTTTTTTCAAGAGGTTGGAAAAAATACTCCAAAAAATATAGAATTTTTTTGTTACCAAAATATTGAAAAATTTCATAGTCTGAAAAAATTGAAAAACTCCTCTATTTACAAAAAAAAATTGATGTGATTACTTTTTAATGTCAAAAAATTTAGAAATCGAAAGATTTCATAAAAAATGAGAAATTTTTTTCTCAAAGTGTTGAAAAAAACCATCCTAAAATTAAAACAGTTTATAAAAAAATGTTCTAAAAAATGAATTTTTTCTCTATTTAAAAAAAAGAAACATTTTTGTCTCTAAAAAATTACAAATCTATTCATAATGAATTTTGAAATTGAAAGTTGAAAAAAAAATTGAATAATTTAATTATTTCTAAAAAATCGATCTTTTTATTGTAAAAAAATTGAAAAACGTTTTGGTTTCAAATAATGAAAAAACCAATGATTTTTTTTTTTGATTGCAAAAAAGTTGAGAAATGGAAAGATTTTTTCAAAGTAAAATTATATTGATGTTCTTGTTCTCGAATATTAAAAAAAGTTAAGTACCTGCTCCAAAAATTCAAAAATTCTATCTTTCAATAATTCAAAAGAAAAAGCGAAATTGAAAGTTTTTTGTCGAAAAAAAATAGATAGCTAGGTACCTACCTAAAGAAAATAATATAATTATGTATTTAGGATTTAAAATAAATGAAAGTTGAATAAAAATTCCAAGAAATTGAATAAAATTTTATTACTTATTTCTAAAAAATTAATCTTTTAATCGTAGAAAATTTGAAAAACATTTTTTGTTTCAAAAAATAAATAAAAAAACAACGAATTTTTCAAATTGCCAAAAATTTGAGAAATGGATAGATTTTTTCAAAGTAAAAACTTCGTTGACTAATAAAGTAATAAGCATTGAGATTTTTTTCTCAAAAATTGAAAAAATTCAAAAAAATTAGAAATTGAAAGTTTTTTTTTTCATAAAAACAAAAAACAAAAATAAAAATAAAATGATAGAATAATACGGAAAAAATTACAACTATTGAGATGAAAAAAAATGTTTCACAAGAATCGATAACTTTTATTAGGGCCCTATATACTGAAAATGAATCCTTTTATTTCATAAAAGTTCAAGAAAATTCTATTCTTAAAAATGTTGAAATTTTTAGATTTCAAAAAATTGAAAGTTTTTTCTCTTGGAGTTGAAAAAATGACCCCAAAAATTAAAAAACAAAGGTGTTTTTAAAAAATTGTGAAAAAATTCGTTTTAAAAGAATTGAAAATTTTTATCATTTCAAAAAATTAATTTTTTAATTTTTTAATAAAAATTGAGAAGTAATTTTCAAAGTATTTAGAAATTGAATGATGCTTTTGAAAAGAGAATTTAGAAAAAATATTTGGATTTATTCTCAAAAATTTGAGAAATAATAACCCTAAAATTATAAAATTTCATTATTCTAGAAATTTCTTCTGTTCTAAAAAAAAATATTGTAAGATGTTTTTATAGTTACCTACTTTTTATTCCAAAAAATAATGATTTTTCTATTGTAAAAAAATGAGAAATTGAAAAATCGAAAAAAAAATGAAAAAATTTTACCCCAAAAATTGGATCAAGTTTTTATTTTTAAGAAATTTGAATGTACAAAAGAATTAAAATTGAAAAACAAATTTCTGATATTTTTTTTCTCATCCCAAGGAATGGGGAATTTTTCTCGAAAAGTTGAAAAAAATTTCACTTGAAGATTTTCATCTCCTAAAAAAATTTAAAAAAATTTTATTCCAAAAAAAATGAAAATTTTTCTATTCCAAGAGATGGATATCTAATAATTTTTCAATTCTGAAAAAATTGAGAAAATATTAATTTTTTTAAATAAAATAATGAGAAAAAATATTAGAGTTCCTTATCAAAATGCTGCCCAAAAATTCACCCCAGAAACTTGAAAAAAATAATTTCAAAAAAATTATTAAAAGATTGAAAAAACTGATAAAATTAATTTTAAAAAATTGAATTATTTTGAAAGTTGAAGAATAAATTCACCGCAAAGACTTTTTTACTCCAAAAATTGAAATTAATTGATTCTATCTAACAAAATTGTAATTCTTTTTTATCGCAACAAAATTTAAAAAAAAATGCTATTCCAAAAAAATTGAAAAATAATATTCTTCTTTAAAAAACCGGGTAGGCAATTGAAAAATTTTCTTTCGAGAGAAGAAACAAAAATCAGCCAGAAAATCTGAGATTGTTTCTTAAGAAAATTGAGATTTTCTTTAATAAATTTTTTTTCTTAAAAAAACTGAAACTATTTTTTTTAAAATTATTTTTCATTCCTTGATAATTCAAAAAGTTTTCCTGAAAAAAGTTGTGCCAAAGCACACTCGGCACAACTTGTAGTTATGCATCTAAATTGAACCAGCTCTTTCGGCTTTTAGCGTGTTTTTACCACGCTTTTATTAGCTTGGTATGTATGTTTGTTTGTATGTTTGTTTGTTTGTATGTCTCATGGAACCAAAAGTATGTTTTCAACCAATCCTCTCTCATTTAATATTTTACTGGAATTGAAAGAACATAGTGCTCACATTAGGGGTTTTCGAGGTCGCTGAATTCGATTTTCGAACTCAAATTTACCCCCGACCCCAAATTGAGCCCCTATGAGGGGGTTCAATTTTGAAAATTTCAGAAAATCACAACATTGGTATCAAAATGTAGGTTTTCGAGGTCGCTGAATTCGATTTTCGAACTCAAATTTACCCCCGACCCCAAATTGAGCCCCTATGAGGGGGTTCAATTTTGAAAATTTCAGAAAATCACAACATTGGTATCGAAATGTAGGTTTTCGAGGTCGCTGAATTCGATTTTCGAACTCAAATTTACCCCGACCCCAAATTGAGCCCCTATGAGGGGGTTCAATTTTGAAAATTTTAGAAAATCACAACATTGGTATCGAAATGTAGGTTTTCGAGGTCGCTGAATTCGATTTTCGAACTCAAATTTACCCCCGACCCCAAATTGAGCCCCTATGAGGGGGTTCAATTTTGAAATAATAACGACAAAAAGAATTAAATAAAAATGTAAAAAAATTTTAAAAAACCACGCTTTTATTTAAAGTTGGTCATTTTGTAAAATGTTATTCATAGGGAAAGAGTAATGCCTTGAAAAACAAAAAATAAAATTTACTTGAATACAAAAATGTGTCATGAAAATTTTTTTTTCAAAAATTTTAATGATGAAAATCGTGGTGGGGCGTTAATCGAAAAGGTATTCGTTTGCTCCTCATACACACCACCACGCTTTTCATCATTAAAATTTTTGAAAAAAAAATTTTCATGACACATTTTTGTATTTAAGTAAATTTTATTTTTTGTTTTTTAAGGCATTACTCTTTCCCTATGAATAACATTTTACAAAATGACCAACTTTAAATAAAAGCGTGGTTTTTTAAAATTTTTTTACATTTTTTTTATTACCACGCTTTTATTAGCTTGGTATGTATATATGTATGTATGTATGTATGTATGTTTGTCTCATGGAACCAAATGTATGTTTTCGACCAATCCTCTCTCATTTAATATTTTACTGGAATTGAAAGAACATAGTGCTCACATTAGAGGTTTTCGAGGTCGCTGAATTCGATTTTCGAACTCAAATTTACCCTCGACCCCAAATTGAGCCCCTATGAGGGGGTTCAATTTTGAAAATTTCAGAAAATCACAACATTGGTATCGAAATGTAGGTTTTCGAGGTCGCTGAATTCGATTTTCGGACTTAAATTTACCCTTGCCCCCAAATTGAGCCCCTATGAGGGGGTTCCATTTTGAAAATTTCAAAATTCACAACATTGATATCAAAATGTTGGTTTTCGAGATAGCTGAATTCCATTTTCGAACTCAAATTTACCCCGACCCCAAATTGAGCCCCTATGAGGGGGTTCAATTTTGAAAATTTCAGAAAATCACAACATTGGTATCGAAATGTAGGTTTTCGAGGTCGCTGAATTCGATTTTCGGACTTAAATTTACCCTTGACCCCAAATTGAGCCCCTATGAGGGGGTTCCATTTTGAAAATTTCAAAACTATGAAATTAAAATATTTTCAACGACAAAAAGAGTTAAATAAAAATGTAAAAAAAAATTTAAAAACCACGCTTTTATTTAAAGTTGGTCACTTTGTAAAATGTTATTCATAGGGAAAGAGTAATGCCTTAAAAAACAAAAAATAAAATTTACTTGAATAAAAAAATGTGTCATGAAAATTTTTTTTTCAAAAATTTTAATGATGAAAAGCGTGGTGGGGTGTGCGAGGAGCAAACGAATACCTTTTCGATTAACGCCCCACCACGATTTTCATCATTAAAATTTTTGAAAAAAAAATTTTCATGACACATTTTTGTATTCAAGTAAATTTTATTTTTTGTTTTTTAAGGCATTACTCTTTCCCTATGAATAACATTTTACAAAGTGACCAACTTTAAATAAAAGCGTGGTTTTTAAAAATTTTTTTACATTTTTATTTTCTCTTCTAGATATCCTCGTTCCTCGCAGACGTGAATAAGTGTGTATCGAATAACGTGTGGCGTCCACGGGCTCGACGTTCGCTGCGGTGGCGGCGGTCTTGAAAAATGAATACGGTACGAGACTTGATCGGCGGCGGGCTGTTGGTCAGCAGTAGTATATGTACCGGCGACGTACTCCAATAAATCGATTAAGACATTCTAACATCGACCAATCATCCGATCGTACGATTGTTAATTACCGCTAGAGTATAGTATACGCCATATACATATATGCGGAGCTGCGGCCTCAGCGATGCTGGTAAATCAATCAAACGTTACCGTTCGTCATTCGAACTGGCTCTGGCACTGGCACTGGCCGGGCAATTATATTCTTCGGTTGGTTATTATCCTAACAGCGAACATAGATCACCTTTCCATGTAATACGCTCGCATTACATTATTGCACAGATCGGCTGAGCCAGCAGCCAGCGCCACGCCGTCCTCCAGCTCCGGCCCGCCGCGCGTAAGGAGACTCTCTCAAAGGCACCCCGCGTCCTCCTCGGCCGGTGCCCTTTTTCACTCTATAGTTGGTATCATTTCGAGTTCTCCAGTTTATGCATCGTAATTTGATTTATGGCGCGAGGCTTTTTCTCAACTCGAATGTTTACTTCGGACGTGATCGGAATCTCTCATCTGGCTCAAGTTTTTACGTTATGGGTATACTACAGCTACGTAGAGATATGCTCCTCGTATTCCAAAGCCATAAGAGCAGCTCTTCGACCATCATCTTGGCCAGCAATACGCCGCATCCAATGCTGCATATACTCCCATGTGTACGTTTGCGGCAGCCTAGCCGCCGGCGTAAGAATTTCATACGCCTCCTAGCGTTGCCCTGCGAGCAGAAGAAAAAAAAAATTAATAAGAAATACGTAGATTACTCCAGACGAGTCGAGTCGTACCAGTGTGTACTTTCGAAACATCGAAAAATATCCGTATCTGCGTAGTTATCGGGTAGTCATCTCGATGAGCTCTATTTCATCTTCGTTCTTTACGGTATTTTCCAGCTATTTTTCTAATTAAAAAAAGTACACGAGGTCGAGAGTTTCCCTCCTACCGGTGCCATTCTCACGTCGTAGTCCTCTTGGTATCTCCCCCTCATCGTCATCGTGTATCGTGTGTACCTATGCATCTTGTTCGGTAAATCCTTATGCCCATTAATTATTGAAAATTTTTCAACTATGTCCGATTTTTCTAATTACACTATGTAATCGATCAATTAGCACGTATCATCTGATGTCTTGACAAATTAATCTGGTTCGGAATACCGAGCAGGCGAACAATGATGCACGTTTTGTTTGAACGTGATCTCGTATCCGCTCCAGGAATCTATGTATCCGTATTTATCTTCGCGATGGTTATCGTCCAACGTAGGTACTATAGGTACGTGGTTTCTCCTTTGGTACCCCTTTTTTTTTTTTTTTTGCTGTGCCATACCCATACCTGCATACAGTCGAATGAGTTGCACGTTTGATTTTTTTTTCTCAAATTTTTTTATCTGGTAATTGATGTTAGGTGCTTACTGCTTACCTACTTGGTTTTCAATTTTTAATAATTTTTGATTCAGTTTTTGATTACTGTTGCTTGTAATTGAAAATTGAAAAAAAATTCAGCTGACTTGATTTCCCTAATTTTCCTAAAGTTTTTGACTTGATTTCAATTTTCTATATTAAAAAAAAATTGTTCAATCTGTTTGAAGGTAGGTATCGGCAAAAAGCTAATGAGGTAATTATTTACCTTCCAAGTTTTTGAGATTTTTCTGTAAGATACCTGAAATTTGAAAATTTTATGAAGATTTATCAAGAATTTACGATTTTTTGGAGGGGAGGAGGATAGCATTTTTTTGGTATGTTATGAAAAGTTGTATGAAAATGTTTTGAAAACTTTTTGGAATTTTTTTTTGAGATTTTGTATTTTGTACTTTTTTTTTAAATTTTGTGAAACAGAAAACCAAGGAATTTCTTTCAAAATTTGCTGAAATTTTGTGATTTATTTTTTGAAATGCTTGTGAAAAATTCTTTCAAGTTTTTTAAAACAATTTTTTTAGCATAGTATATGCTTTTACGGAGACCAAAATGAAAAAAAAAACGACCCAAAAATCCGACATGTTGGGGTAGGTTAGGTTACATTAGGTTAGGTTTGGATGACATAAAAAAACAGAACATTTTTAATAAATTCGATTTTTTAGACATTATGTCAGACATTTTGAAACTTGGAATTTTTTTAGAAAGATGACTTTCAGACATTTTTTCAGACATTCTGAAACTTAAAATTTTTTTTAGAAAGATGACTTTCAGACATTTTGAAACTTTGACTTTCAGACATTTTGTCAGACATTTTGAAACTTGAAATTTTTTTATAAATTTAATGACTTTTTGATATTTTACAACTTTATACTTTTTAATTTTTTTTAAAGAAATTTTATGACTTTTGGACATTTTGTCCAACATTTTGAAACTTGAAAATTTTTTTATTTATTATACTTTTTAGATTTTTTAATTTCCATGGAAATTAATATTCATGACTTTCTGACATTTTGTCACGGAGTAAAAGCATATACTATGTTTCATACTTTCAAACGTAGTGTTGAAATAGAGCCAATTAGGGGGGGTCCAGGGGGCGAAGCCCCCCCTGGCGAGGTGCGAAGCGCCGAGTTTTTGTAATTTCATATCTAACAAAATTTTCTGGGATTTTGTTGAAAAATTATTGAATTTTTTTGGAAAAAAATTTAATTCATGAAAATTTTCCAACTTGAGATTTTATAAAAATTCTAAATTAAATGATTTACGAGATTTCGTGAGAAGTTTTACAGGAGCTTGCAAAATATTTTGTTGCAATTTTATAAAAAAATATTTCATGTTTGTAAAATTTTTTTTGAAAACTTTCTATGAAATTTTCCAAAATTTTGTGTATCTAATGTTAAGTAGGTAGGTATAAAAATTTCTCCAAATTTTGTAATTTTTTTTTTTTTTTTGAAAATCGCTGAAAAATTGTGGTAGATTTTAAAACAATTTTCCTGAAGATTTGTGAAAAGTTCTCTGAAATTCGGTGATTTTTCATTTTTGTAATTGTGGGATTTTTTTTTGTAATCTCATTGAAATAATATTCCGAAAAATCAATCAAAATTTCGTGAAAAATTTTTCAGAATTGCCTTTAAAATTTTTTTGAAAAAATTGTGAAAAATTTTCTGAATAGACATTTTTGTTTTTGTAAATTTTTTCTGTACTTTCGCTAAGAAAAAAAAATAATAAATAAAAACTTCGGGAATTTTTTTTCTCAAGAATTTGTAAGAAACTAATCTATTGTTGAAAATATGAGATTAATGTTTTTATAAGAGATGTGTGAAGAATTTTTTTGGAATTGATTTAAACATTCTTACAACAGAAAATTTTTGAAGAATCCTCGGGAAATAAGAGATTTTTTTTTATTAGTTAGTTTAAGATTAATAATTAATGATTTTAATTTTAATTTAATATTAAATTTAAATAAAGAATATTTTTTATTATTATTATTTGCTTTTATATTGAAAAGGTCCTAGCCGGGTTTATATAGGCCTAGGGGTGATTTGGCCCTGAGCACCGATTTTTGAATTTTCCTGTGGAAATTGGTCCTTATGGTCTAAAATCCCCGTGACAAAATTTTTAGCTCAATATCTCTCCCCTAGTCCCTTCTAGGAGGTTTATTGTGTGTTTTCGTTGGAAATTTTCAAACTTTTGCAGTTTTCAATCGATTTTTTTCAAACTCACATGGATGATAGTTGGTACCAAGGGTAATTTATGGAATTTTTTAGAAGAAATTTTGAGGACCTTTTTCAAGATCAAATGGGCATTTTAAGTTTTCTAGCGACATTTATGTAACCCCTTCAGAGGTGCAATTCTGAAAAAAAAATATATTGTGTACTTAGTCTAGAAGTACAACCTCATACTTATATACGTAGAATTTGAAATCATGGTGCGTCACCATCAAAAATGCATGCCCATTTTTCCACCTTAAATGGGCCATTTTTTGTCAAAAAAAATTTCCCCCTCAATCACGTAATAAATTACTTATTTTTACACCACTCACCCGATTTTCATTCAAATTCATCAATTTTTCATGATTTATGTTATTTTTATTTTTTATGAAAAAACTAATTTAAAGATTCTAGTTCAGTTGGTCAAATAACATCGACAAACCTTATTTGATGAAAGATTGACTTGAATTGTTAAAATTCACATTTTTACACGCTAATTCTTTGATTAAAAGTCAAATTAATTCTTTTTTATAACTTAATAAACAATAATTGTTAGGTTAACCCCATTAAGATAGGTAGGTGAAATGCACTTGTTCTCAGATTTTGGAATAAATCTGGGATATTGTTTGGTACCCCTAAAACCGTTCGATGGTGAGTGCAGTACACCAATCGAGGGTGAGTGCAGTACACCAATTGAAGGTGAGTGCAGTACACCAATTGAGGGTGAGTGCAGTACACCAATTGAAGGTGAGTGCAGTGCACCAATCGAGGGTGAGTGCAGTACACCGTTCGAGTGTGCCACTTGAAAATTCAAAAATCGGTGCTCAGGGCCAAATCACCCCTACAAACCCGGCTAGACTCTTTTGTAAATATATTTTGAAATTTCTTGAAAAATTGATAAAAATTTGAAATAAAATTTTGGGTAATTTCAAGAACAATTTTTTAACTTTCGTGATTTTTTTTTCAATTTTGCGAAAAATTTTGTTGAGATTTTGTGAAAAATTTTCTGAATTGCTTTTAATTAATCACTGAAAAATTTGTTCAATTTTTTCTTGAATTCAGTGTTTTTTTTTTCTTTCTTTCTTTCTTTCTTTCTTTTTTTTTTTTTTTTGAAATTTGGAAATAATTTTCTGTATTTAATTTCGAAAAAAAATTATTGAACACTTTAGAAAAGTTTCTCTAGAATTTGTAAAAAAATGTTTTGGATTTCGTTAAAAAAAAGTTGAAATTTCGGAAGGTTTGGGCAACATTTTTGAAACTTCATTAAAAATTTGTGAAGAGTTCTCGGTTCGTGAAAAATTGATAAAAATTTGATGTAAAGTTTTTGTATGTAGTTGTGAGAAACTTGCAAATATCCGAAAATCTTTTTGAATGAAAAATGATTTGTGAAAATTTTTCGTGAAATTTTTTCTATTTGAAATTTAGCGAAAAAATTTTGAGAGATTTTGTGAAAAAATTTTTGAATTACCTACTTATAGGCAAAATAATTCAAGTGCCATTCAGATGAAATGAAAACAATTTTGATCTTTTTTTTCCTACTTAATTTATTAAATTTATTTTATTCAATAGTTTATTTTTTACCTATCTATTCGTGACTCCATCCTTAGCCTTAAAATGGCAATACTAATTCCAAAATTAGGAAGATTGAAATACCAAGAAATAAAATTATCAGTCAACTTTTATTTTATTTTTTATTTTGCTTCCCAATCCCTTAGAATCAAAAAATTCCTTCACCACGTCACGTCGAGTGTACTTATGTTTATCTCTAGCCTCACGTATACCTACATGCAAATTTGTAATGTATATGTAGTGTGTCTGTTTATATTATACAGAGAACTAAAAACCGGTGCAATTAAAAAAGAAAAAAAAACCTCTCTCTTTCTATCTCTATCTCTCATTTCTCGAAAAGTAGAACGTGTATAGCGACAGGCCTTCGTCAAAAAAAAAAAAAAAAAAAAAACTCGTATATTTACTCCGTCATTATTATATTACGCGCGCGTTCGTTAAAACACTCGAACCCAATTAACGTATGTGTAGTATATGGTACCTGTACTCTGTACTTATGTCTGTGTAACTCTGCATACAGTACATTCGAAGATACAGTATTAACCATAGGTATTCCACATACGAGCGAAAAGGTGTTTCACCGCACCACGTCGCAGTGACGAATATTTTAATATTATTTTTTAACCATAAATTGAACGCCCCACCGTCATACTTCCTTTCCTAATCCACCATCTCTACCCAGTCTGGCCAAAATAAGCTGGTAAATTATCAAATAAAAACACATCTAAACTATAAGGTAGACTTGCCTAGCGTTCCGCATCGTTTATATTCCGATGCGAGATTTCTCGTTCAGTCATTTTTCCCCTTAAAAAAAAATTATAATTATAATTTCTTTTTCATATATAATATTTTGGCTTAGTTTCAGCAACAACATAGACGACTACGATACGATAGTGACGATACGAGGTGTGTTTTTCATATCAAACACATCAAAAAAAAAGAAAAAAGTTAGCTAGTTCGAAAAAAATTAACGTACGTGCGTTTATTTTTATATCAATCTATACGCGAACTTATCAATAATAAAATAATTAATATAAAAAGTTGAAAGATTTTCAAGGTGACGTCATATATGCACTATATTATTACTCGTACGTACGAACCGGACGAACTGGACGGAGATGTACGCAACACAAAGTGATACGATTGCGATGTCATCGTCGTTATTAATGGAGCTGACTGATTATGATTACGGCGTGCAATTATTTTACTATAGGTATTATATGAAAGCTTCTCCAAGAACGATCGTGATTTTTGCGACATATACGAGACTTATAATTATAATTGATAAAGAGAGCACAGAAAAATACCGAGTATTTAGAGAAGGAAAAATTAACATGCAAAAATTCTTCCGACGAAACATTTATCTAATTTACAAGTGCCGTTAATTGAGACGAAGGAGACCTTATCCGGAAGCCGGAGCCTTAAATCGTCTAATTAGCGATGTGACGTCAGGCAAATTGCAGATGTTTGTTTGGTGAAAAAAATTACTCGTTGTAGGTAGGAGTTGGATTGTCTTGAAATTTCGGGAAGAAGACGTTAATTTAAACGTGAGAGGTAAAATTTAATTTTCTTCATATACGAGAATTTCTTAGAAGATCAGAAATTTTTTTTTTTTTGATTATGACAACGAAAATTACCCATGATTAGTTTAAAAAACTGTAAAAAATAAAAAACAAATTTAAAAACAGATAAAAATTGAAAAAAAAACCAGAGAAGCTCTTACAAAATCCTATAAAATTGTTAACAAAATATCAATGGACTTTTGTACGTAATTCTAGGAACATATATTCACAAAATAATTTTTTTTGTAGATTTTTAAGAAAGTAATGAAAACGTTCTCAAATAATTTTTTTTACAAAATCCTACAAAAAAGGTATATTAAAAAAATGGATTGAACTACGACAGTGAAATTTTTTATAGAATCCAATGAAATGATTCAAGAATATTATTCCAAATTTTTTCTCCAATTCTTGAAAAACATTTTCATATTTTTTTACAAAATTAATATTTCACAATTTCTTTTTCAAATTCACAGATTCTAATGAAAGGTATCAACAATTTTCAAAATAATGTTTTACAAAATTCCAGAAAATTTTTCACGAAATGTACTATCAATTTTTTTTTGCGAAATTTCAATAAAATGGTCCCAAATTCCACCAGAATTTTTCACGATATCCGAGTAATTTTTTTGAAAAATCGCAAAGAATTTTTTAAAGTACTTTTTTGTGATTTTTTGTAAAAATCCACAAAAAAATCAACATTTTAACAAAGATAAGATTATTTATCACAAGATTTTTCAGAATTTTACGCAAGACTTCAATAAAAATTTTAAAAAATTCTGATGAATCTATTTTTAGAAATTTTCAAAAAAATGTTGACTATGCTTTTGAAAAACATTTCAAAAAATTTTCACAAATTCTTGAGAAGCTTTTTTACAAAGTTCTCAATGATTGTTTGAAGAATACCTATTTTCAAGAATTCAACCTAAGAAAAAAATAATAATATTTACAAAGATTCTAAGCGATTTCTTAATCCAGAAAATTTTTCACAAAATCTCTCAAAGTTTTTTCGCGAAATTTCAAACAGAAAAAACATTACTGAATCACCGAATTTCAAAAAAAAAAAAAATCACAAATTTTCAATTCGAAAAGTTTTTTAAATTTTTTTTAATGAAATTCTTCGAAATATTCACCATGGCTTTTCAAGGATTTTTCGCTCATTTGCAAGTTATTCATAAAGCTTATAAATAATTCTTTAAAAAATTTCAAAAGAAAAAAAAATTACAAAATCTCCCAGGATTTCTTATGAACATTCGGAAAAATAATAAAATAAAAGAAATATCAGAAAATTGCATAAGTACAAATTCTTGGAAAACTTTTTCAGAATTTTCAGGGAACTTTTATTTACGAAATTCAAGATATTTTTTCACAAAGTAGCACAAAAATTTTGGCGAAATTAAAAAAAAAAAAAACAGCTAAAAATCATGATACTTCGAAAATAAAAAACAATCAATTTCAGAAAAATTTTTACAAACTTTTCACAAAATTTTGTAGGAAAATTCAGAAAATAAAATATACCAAAATTTTTCAAAAAGTAATCAAAGAATTTTTCTGGAAATTTCAAAAAATATTTACAAAATTTTTCAAGGGTTTTTTCGCAAATTTTTGTGAGCCAATTTTTCACGAAGTTCTATGAGAATTTTTAAAGAAATCCCCAAAAAACTTGGCTAAATCTCCCAAAATTTCAAAAAAAAAAAAAAAAAATTTTACGAAAATCCGAGATTTTTTTTTTTACAAAATCTTCACAAATTTTCATTTATAAGAATTTTTAAAGAAGTTCCAGGAAATGTTGACAAAACCCCTCAAAATTTCAAAAAAAAATAATTCACCATTTCCAAGACTAAACAAATTCTTGAGAAATTTTTCTGCAATGTTTTCAAAGATTACTATTTTTACGAAATCACAGAAAATTATTTAGAAAGTTGAAAAAAAAACACAAATATTTCAGTAAAATTCCTTGAAAACTTTTTGAAAAATCAATCAAAATTTTGTGAAAAATTTTCTAGAATTGCTCAAAACAAAAGTTATACTTATTACCTATTTAAATTTTTTTTCGAGGACTCTTCATAAATTTTTAGTAACTTGTAAAAAAAAATCATAAAATCTCTTGATAACGTTGCCTACTTATATTTTCAATTTTTTTTTCACAAATCCTACAAAAAAATTTTTTGCTAATGTTTCAATGTTTTTTTTTTTTTTTCAGCAAAATTATTAAGTAAAGAATAAAAATTTTCAAAAAGAGCAAAATTTTGGAAAATCCTTAATAAAAAAATCATGTGAGGAAAAAAAATCAAAATTTTTATTCCGTTCAAACAAAATTGCCCAATTTTTTCACAAAAATTTTTGTTACAAAATTTACATCAAATTTTTACTGCAGGTTTTTCCAAAATGGTATTGCTCGTAAATTTTTTTATTTATTATTATTTTTTTACTTAGGTACTTATAGATTCGAACTTTTTTTTTCAATTTTGTAAGAAGTTTTTTGCAATAATTAATCTTTCAAAATTCATTTTCAAATTTTAGTCAAGATTTTTCCAAACACTGAAAATAAGGTATTCATATTACTTATTTGCTCATTTTTCATTTTTTGCCCCTAAATTTTTGTCAAAAAATTCATTCACAATTTTAAAAAAATTTTGCTCAATTTTTCTGTCAATTTTCGTCACAAAAACATACTCAAAATTTTTTCTATTATACCTACTTGTAAATTTTTTCGCGAAATAAATACCTATTATTAATTATGTTCAAAATTTGAAAAAAATATTTGCTTTATATTTTTCCATAAGTTTTTGCTTGAAATTTTTACTTAATTTTTTTAATTTTTTTTTTTTTACAAGACTTTGGCATTTATTTTTAAAAATTTATCTTAGGTTTTGGCCTATGATCCTATCGTATTGCATACCTAATAAGTCGCCATATCACATTCATCGGCATTGGTTCAATTGAAAACGGACTAATTGGCGTGATTTAAAAGGACTGGAAAAGGTGAACGAGCACTATGAAGGGGAATTTGTTTGATTTTATGTAAACTCATCGAACGACATTTAAGTTATTTATGCGGAACGCGCGTTCACCGAAGGAGAGGCAGAGGTGAGATAGAGTGAGAAAGGGGGTTTGCTGTAGATACATAGATGAAAAGGCGCACAGATCCAGAGAAACGATTCACGATTATGGTACATTAAGAATAATCTTTAATCATTGTCCATTGTGGCGGGGTTGTACTCAATTACGACGATGTCAAACCTTCTCGATTAGACTTATATGCGCCTATACTAATTACACGTTGGCTTGGCTTACATTATGTATAGAAAGAGATACGCAACGCACACTCGCACTCACACACGTTGCAATAGTCCTGTATACATAGGAGCTTTTACTCGTATATTCGTAATACGTATACGTCTGTGTACTTGTAGCACAGTATAAATTCATCTGGACACATCTTGCTCGAATACCCACGCCACCGCGCCGCGTCTCATAGACATACCGTAAACAATTGGTTATTGAAAAGTTACTATCTTAGTATATTATTGTGATTGAAAGTAGAATCAGTGGGCGGCCGTGCTATAGTGCAATTGTATTAAATGATTTGTTTCACCTCGGCCTCGTCTCCTCACCCTGCTCCCTGCCACCAATCGGTCGATTCAAATACGACAACGACGACGATTTAATGACCGACGTACTAAGTACGAGTATACGTAACACTGTACCTAGTTCTATGTACTATGCATTCTATCTCTTTAGATATTTGGTTCATTATTTTGGTACCTAATTTTCCCACGAGCTTCTTTACTTATAGGTTTGAGAAAGTGTAGTGCTTTTTTGGCCTTTTGCGAGAATTTCGCTATAGTTACCATCCCAGAGACATGTCGCTGTATTGCAGCCGTAATAGGGGCTCTCTTGATATTGGGGTCCCAAATTTTATCATTTTAAATATGCCAAAATGAAAATAAATAATTGAAAAAAGTGGCAATTTTTTGAAAAAAAAAAATCTACTCTTTTGTAGAATAAAATATTTTATTTTCTGGGAGTAGAAATATTTTACGTTTTGAAAAATTTTCCCATTTTTTAGATTATTTTTCCGAGAGTAAAAATATTTTCTCATTTTTTTGAAAAACGTATTTTTTCTCGATTTTTTTGGAATAACAAATCTTTTATTTATTTATTTATTTTTTGAATAGGAAGTACCTAAAAAAAATATTTTGGGAGGGATGGGAAATTTCTCAGAAGGTATATTATTATTTTTTTTTAGAAAAAAACATTTTTTTGGAAAGAAAAGTAATTTTTCAATTTTATTGCACAGAGATGATTTCTATTTTTTTTTTTTTTTTTTTTTTTTTTGAATAAGAAATATTTTATTTTGTTTGACGAAAAACATGAAGGTGAAGAAATTTTCAATTTTTTTGTGTTTGGCGATTTTTTTTTTTTTTTTTGAATAAAAAGTTTTTCAGTTTTATTTAAAAAAAAAATTCTATTGGGGAAAAATTTTGAATTATTTTTTTTGGAAATCAAAACGAAAATTTTTCGTGTTTTTTAGATTTTTTTTTTTTTTTTTTGGTTGGCAAACTTTTAATTTTTTGAATGATTTGGAAGAAATGCTAGCTTTTTTGTGGGGGGGATTTTTTGTAATTTTTGGCAGAATGAAATTTCTTATTTTTTTGGAAGAAAACATATTCTTTTTTTTATACGGTCTACTTCTCAAATTTTTTTTAGATAAAAATTGTTTTCAATTTTTCTGGTTTGAGGGTGTTTTTTATGAATATCACTTTGATTGAAAAAATCTTTCGTTTTTTGGGAGAATTTTAAAAAGAATTTTATGCAAGAAAATTTACGAGGAGAATTTTTTAGGCTTGAAAAAATTTCATTATTCAAAATATTGAAAAAAAATCAATTTTCATGAAATGCCTATGTAGAGTAATTTTCCGTTTTCCTTCTTCCTTATTAAAAAATATATAATATGTATAATATAATATAGGTGAAGGAATTTTCTATTACCTAATTTATTTATTTTTATATAATAAGTAAATTTTTGAATAAAAGGTCTTTCAGTTTTATTGGAAAGAAAAATAATTTCTCAATAGGTATTATTGGAAAAAAAATTTTCAATTTTTTTTTTTTTTTTTTTGGAAATGAAAATAAATTTTTTTTATTTTTTTCCTGCTGAAAAAATTTTTAGATTAAAGAATGTTTTCAATTTTTTAAATGAAAAATTAAAAAAATTGTTTTGTAGTAGGTAGGCAATCTTTTAACTTTTTGAATTACTTGAGAAAAAAATGCTGGCCTTCTTTTGGAGGAGGGGGAGGGAATTTTACATTTTTTTTGTTGTTTTTTTTTTCAATTTTTGGCAGAATGAAATTTCTTATTTTTTTGTAAGATGTTTTTTTAATTTATCAATTTTTTTTTGGCTAAAAATTATTTTCAATTTATCGGGTGTAATGATAATTTTATGATATGGATTATTGAATAAGTGAGTTCAGGGTATTTTTTTTTTTGGGGGGGGGGGGGTGAACTAAGCAACTAGAAAAAACATCAAAATTAAATAAATTGAAAATTAAAAATGACTAATTATCGAAAAAACGAACCAATTTTTTTTCACTACCTAAGTAAGATATAATTAACATATTTTTTTCGAATAAAATTTGAAAAAGTTACTTCTTAAAAAATAGTGAAAAATCACATTGGATTTACAAAAAGCAACAAAAAATAGTTATTGAACGTGTTATTATTCATTGATTTATTTATTTTTGTTGGAATATTCATGTGTGACTTGCAATTTCATAGAATTCTAAAAAAAAAAATTACTGGTCTCTTTGGAAACTTGGAAATTTCCATTTTAATACACACGTACCTACGTTATTTGTTCATAGAAATAGTATGAAGCGCGAAAAAATGCCGAGACTGCTATCGAGTTATTCGAGTCATTATCAAGGTGCACACGCTGAAATACGTGCATACGAATCGATAATTTGTCGTCATCGTCGCGTCGCGTCTCGTCTTCATACAATGCATACCTTTTGTAAAGGCATAGCATTGCATACCGCAGTATCGCGTACGTAGCATTTTTTATCGCCTTCCGCTCGCTACTCGCAGTCGTAGCCTGCATATTGCAGTCCGCGCGTTTTTATTACTTACTGGTGACAGTTTATAATGAACGGAGGCCTACTCGTGTAAAGAAGTTGAATGAAGTACTACGCGTGAGACATTAAGATGACCCTTATTTTGGTATTTGAAGGATTCAGAAAAATAAAATAAAAAAAATATAGAAAAGACTGTAGAAATTAAACATGAAAAAAGTGGCAAATTTGGAGCAATTGAAAAATTTAATGATGAAAAAAATGTTTAAATGCAGGAAAGAATCAGATATTATGTCGAGTTGAGAATTTATTAAGAATTTAGGTCAATTGAAAAATTCAAAAAATTTAAAATATTGAAAAAAAAATCAGAAATAATACAACATCGAATCAATTTTTTATTAATTTTTTATGATTTCCAATTTTTTAATTTTTTTTTTTTTGTACCTTTTAACTTTTTAAATCCCCAATTTTCTAATTCTTCATAATTATTTGGAACGGCGAAGAATTGCAAAACTTGAAGTTAGTTCAGCAGTTAGTATGGAATTGAAAGATCTGAAAAAAATTGAGAAATTGAACAAAATTGAAAAATTTGTAAAGATTATGAAAGTTAAGGGGGGGGGAGGCATCAAATTTTTTTTTGTTGAATGCATAGCGTTGACAAGCGGAATTTTCTAAGACTTTTGCATGACGTCATTTTGATTTTTCATCTATGAAGTTTTGAAGAAAAATTGGAAACTAATTTCATCTTGCTTTTTTTTTAAAAAAAAATTAATTTTTGATTTTTGATAAATAAAATGCATAGAGTTTTCAAAAAAAGAAAATTATATTCATTTTGCATTTTGATGATGTCATTTTGTAGAAATTATTGATAGATTTTTTGGAAAATGAAAAATTTTTAGTGTCAAAATTGAAGAAAAACACGATTTCTTCTTTATGCCCCGTTTCCAGAGAAACTATGCAAACCACAAGATTTTTCTGAGAATGTTTTCTATTCAGTAGAGTCTGGTCTGTAGTCTGACGAGAGGGTTTTGGAAAATTTCTACTTTCCCCGAGCAGCACACTCGACAAATTATCGAAATGAAAAATCGACAGAATATCGAATTCGATAAAGTGTCGCGTTAGTTCCGCCTAAATCGTGAAATTATCTTTCGATATATAGATAGATTATCGACGAATTATAGTTAGCAAAAATCTCGAGATTATAGTAAGATATTTTATCGATAATCTATCTATAATATCGAAAGATAATTTCACGATTTAGGCGGAACTAACGCGACACTTTATCGAATTCGATATTCTGTCGATTTTTTATTCCGATTTTTCGTCGTTTACTAGCTTTTTTCTATAATTAAAAATCATTAATTAGCATAATTAATTCATTAAACTATGCCTAAACACATTATTCATGTTACGGTAAGGAGATAATTTAAGAAAAAGTCCAAAAAAATTATAAAAATTCTGTCACCCACGGGACTTGAACCACCAACCTCCTGCATGGTATTCCCCTACCTTATCCACTATGCCATACCTGTTCATTGAGTAACTAGCAATAAAACGCTTATAATAGGCAGTTTAGTACTTCCAAACGTGTTGGACTTAGAAAAATTTTCACCAATTTTTAAAATTTGGAAACAATTTCAAATATCGTCACAAAATCGTTGAAAAATCGATTCGACAAATTTCAGATTATTTGTCGATAATATAGTTTCAAATATCGCCACAAAATCATTGAAAAATCGAATTCGAGGAATTTCATATTACGTGTCGATAATATAGTTTCAAATATCGTCACAAAATCGTTGAAACATCGAATTCGAGAAATTTCAGATTACGTGTCGATAATATTGTTTCAAATATCTTCACAAAATCGTTAAAAAATCGAATTCGAGAAATTTCAGATTATTTGTCGATAATATAGTTTCAATTATCGTCACAAAATCGTTAAAAAAATCGAAATCGAGAAATTTCATATTACGTGTCGATAATATAGTTTCAAATATCTTCACACAATCGTTAGAAAATCGAATTCGAGAAATTGCACATTATGTGTCGATAATATAGTTTCAAATATCTTTACAAAATCGGTAAAAAATCGGATTCGATAAATTTAATATTCTTTGTCGATAGTATCGTTGACGAATATCGTCATAAAATCTTAATAATATCGAATTCGATAGTTTTTAGATTTTTTGCCTATAAAAATGTACCGATAAATCTTTATAATATTGTGAGATTATCTATAGATTTTCAAACGTTTTTTTATCGATACATTTCATCTTCCGATATTATCGCTCTGGATCCTTCCGATTTTATCGAACTTTCTCATAATTTTCATCAAAGTATTCCGGTCAACTCGAAAAAAATCGTCGGTAAATTAAAATTTTGCAAAACCCTCTCGTCAGACTACAGACCAGACTCTACTGAAGGGGTATGCTGGACCGCCATTTTGTTGCGCTGGCGTATTTTTGGTAACTCGAAAACTATGACACTTACGAAAATTTTACAAGAGACCTTTTTTGTAGAAAATTAAAAAATATGAATTTTGGTCCATAAATTTTGAAAATTGGTGCAGTAGAAGCTGAGATATTGAAAAAACTTCGAAAATGGAAAATCAAAACTCAGTTTTCATATTTTTCCAATATCTCAGCTTCTACTGCACCAAATTTCAAAATTTTTGGACCAAAATTCATATTTTTTAATTTTCTACAAAAAAGGTCTATTGTAAAATTTTCGTAAGTGTCATAGTTTTCGAGTTACCAAAAATACGCCAGCGCAACAAAATGGCGGTCCAGCATACCCCTTACTGAATAAAAAACATTCTCAAAAAAATCTTGTGGGTTGCATAGTTTCTCTGGAAACGGGGCATTTACCAAAAACCGTGTTTTTCTTCAATTTTGACACTTGAAAATTTTCATTTTCCAAAAAATCTATCCATATTTTCTGCAAAATGACATCATCAAAATGCAAAATGAAAATGATTTTCTTTTTTTGAAAACTCCATGCATTTTATTTTTCAAAAATCAAAAATTTATTTATTTTGTAAAAAAAAAGCGAGATGAAATTGATTTCCAATTTTTTTTCAAAACTTCATAGATGAAAAATCAAAATGACGTCATGCAAAGGTCTTGGAATATTCCGCTTGTGAACGCTATGCATTCAAGAAAAAAAAATTGTTGACCCTCCCCCCCTTCCCCCCTCCTAAGAAATCATAAAAAATTGTGAAATTATTTTTTTTTAATTTTAAAAAGGTTCAAGGGAAAAAATTGAAAAATACGAAAAACTGAGATAGTTATTATGAAAAATTCGAAATAAGAAAAAATTTGAAAATTATAAAAAGTTGACGAATTTTGAAGAAATAAAAAACTAAATTTTAGTGGTTTGAAAAATGATGCAAAAAATTGAAAAATTATGAACCTCATCCAAATTCCGAAGTTAGAATCAACTGACTGAGATCGAAATTAAAAGTAAATATGATCGATTTAATAAAATTGATGCATACCTGGGTAATTGAAATTCAAAAATATATCAAAAATAAAAATTTGATCAAATGAGTGCAAATGACAAATATAAATCAAATAATTAATCCAATAATTAATTTTATTTATGGCAAAAAAAAATGAGTTTTTTAGAGGAAAATATTTCAATTCGCCAAGAATCGAATGTAAATTAAACCAATTGTTAACACGTTCAAATTCATCTCACTCGGGGCGATAAAACAGAGCAATAAAAATTCTTCAAAAGGAACTCTTATCATCTCCCCCCCCCCTTCTCTAACCAATCAATATTCATCAAATAAGCTACATGCCAATTCACAGAATGAATTATTATTTGCTTCCCATCGTCTATTACATAGACATAGTATACGATATATCCAGTATGTGCGGTATTAATCGCACACGAGATTATTTTGGACGTATTCCAGAATTGTGAAATTGACACGAGAAGCGAGCTTTCCTCATTGCTTCATTAATTTCGATAATACGTTCGCGGTTCATAGCAACAACATTAACACTTCGATGGCAACCAATTAATACAAACGTATGTATCTAGCACTAGCGCTTGGCTTTGTAGACTACATTTTGTAGTATAATACGACAGAGAAAAGCTGCGGATAGATGTTTATTTCCGAGCCATAAATCTGCTCCTCGACGTCTCGTAATTAGCGCTCATTTCACGATAAAGATAACCGCCTGTGTACCGCAACTATTACGAGAATTAATCTATACAGGAGAAGAGAAAAAAAGCAATAAGTATACCTAAAGATACCGATTGAAAAAAAAAAAAAAAAAAAAAAATACAGATATATAGGTCGGTATTAAATCCACTAATTCTGTACATATTACATCGATAGCTTGGACAGATTTTGTAATAAAATCCCAACATATTCTATTTACGTACAAAAGTATACGTAAGATCGAATGAGAATCCGACCAGCTTTAGGTAAATCGGATTTCCATTTTATATCCCTTCGTACCTCAACATTTGCCATCGATATGGTAACCAAAAAAGGTCTCCATCATTCGATATAAAGCCTCGGTAATTACTTAAAATGGGAACGTATGTAGAACGTACGTATATAAATAATACGTAAATACACATCTACCTATTACCTACTTTCGGTACGTGCAATGTGCAACATTTGCAACATTGAGTGAAGGTACGTAGACGACGACGGACGGACCACATTTATATATTGTTCATTAGTAAAATAATACAGATATAATATGTAATGTATGGAGTATGTAACGTTGTAATTGATCGTATCATCGCGACATCATCATATGTGGCTCGCTATTAGAAGAAAAAAAAGGAGTCTTTCTGTCTAGCCATTGTTATGCTTTTTAATCGTGTCCTATAAACGATTAACCTTGCTAACGTAATCGCTTCCTCCCTTCTGAGCCCGCATACATAAGCTACGACTCTTCATACAAAACATATACATAGTATCCTACATCCCTTGTTTTTTCCACGATTATTACAGCAAAATAATCCGTCACTGCGATCACATACGATACGAGTAATAGGCCTACATGATTTTCTGCTGAGTTGTCCTCATACTCATCGAACACTTGGCCAAGATTTTTCGTCCAATAATCCCTCAGGGAATTATGAACGCGCCGTCGATCATCGCGTCTCATTAGGGTGGCCCTTATTTTGGACTTTCGATTTTTTTTTTGTCTCACCCCAAGTTGATTGTTTGAAAAAAAAATCCTAATTTTTTAATTTTTTTCGCTGACTGAATTTATGTGACCCAGCTAAACCTATTTTTTTTTCAAGAAAATGAAAAAATTTAAAGATTTTCAAAATCTTGATTTTTTTGGTTATAAAACATCAAAGTGGTTCTTTTTCCATGTGAATTAATTCTCAACTTTTAAATTTTCCCCACAACTTCATTTCCAGTGGTACTTTGGAACAGTAGGGTGACCCTTATTTTGAACTTTTGGATTTTTTCAAATGTCTTATGGTCTTACCCTCAAGTTGTTTTCATTTTATGAAAAAATAACTCCTCATATTAGCGTAGTATATGCTTTTACGATGACCAAAATGGAAAAAAACGAGATCAAAATCCGTCACGAAATTCCAACGCAAATTGGGTTAGGTTAGGTTAGGTTAGGTTAAATTAGGATAGGTTTGGATGACTTGAAAAAACTTGGAAAAATGTTTTCATTTTTTTTTTATTACCTAATTTTTTTTTTCATTTTAGAAATTTACGACTTCTGAACATTATGTCAGATAAGATTCTGAATCTTGAAAATTGTTTATTTTTTAATTTGATGACTTTTAGACATTTTGTTAGGAATTTTATGACTATGAGACATTTTATTAGACATTCTAAAACTTGGAAAAAATTTTAGAATTATTTTTTTCCCTTGATTTTATGGCAATTAGACATTTTGTCGTACATTCTGTTATTTGGAAATTTTTTCAATATACTTTTTTCATATTTCTTATTAAACTTTCTTTATTTTTATTATTTCAGAAATTTATGAATTTTGAACATTTTTTTATTTTTAAATTTCCATGGAAATTAGTTTATTTTTTCTTTTATTTCAAATTTTCAATATTTTGTTCGACTTTTTTAATTTTAAAAGATTTCCATGGAAATTTTTCTTATTTTTGCTCCATCTGAATATTAAGAACCCCCAGTCACCCCCTCCCCGCCGGCATAAATATGAAAAAATTGACCATTTTTCAAAATCTTGCCTTTTTTTTTAGTTATAATTATAACCCATCAACGCTGTTCCTTCTCATGAGAAAGAACTCTCAATTCTTTATTTTTCCCCTAACTGACTAAATTTAAAGAAATACCTTGTGGTGCCCCTAATTTTAAAAGAAATGAATAAATAAAAAAATGCTGAGCAAAATTTCTCTCACTTATCACCTGAAGCAGTTGTACTTAATTGGAAAATTTTCATTTTTCCCCTAACTGAATTTGAAGCGGTAAGTACCACATTGCTTTCATTTTGAAAAAAAAAACGAAGATAAATAAAGAAAAATTGAATGTGTTTTTAATAAAATTTTAAAAAAGTAAAAATTTTAAAAAATTTAACATTTTTGAAAAAATTTCAACTATTTAAAAATAATTTTAAATTTCAAAAAAAAATTCAAAAGAAAATTGAAAATTTCGAAAAAATTGAATGATTTCAAAAAAAAATCGCAGATTTAAAAAAAATTAAAAAATCGCAGATTTAAAAAAAAATTGAAAAATCGCAGCTTTTGAAAATGAAGAAAAAAACATCACTGAGCTGACGTAGCGATTTTGAAAATTAGCGTAATTAAGCTCATATTGCCCCATATTTTTTTTAAGACTAATTTCAAAAATGTGAAAAATTTGGTAATTTTGAAAAAAAAATAATGAAACAGCTATTTTTAGAAAATTTTCAAATCAAAAAAAAAGTAAAATACTAAAGAATTGAAGGTTCCTAGAAATCGAAATATTTTTAAAACGTTAAAAATTATTGAATAAAAAAAATAAAAATGAAAAATAGATACTTACCTAAATACCAAAAATCACAAAAATTTGAAGAAAAAAAAATCAAAATATTTTTAAAATGTTTAAAAATTTAAGATTTAAGAAAATTGAAAATTTTGGAAATAGGTAGAATAAATTTTAAAAATAAAGTTTTCAAAAGTCAACAAAATATCGATAAAATGGACCATTTTCCAGACTAAAATGATTGGTGATTCCTACGCATATGGTCCAAAATTACCACAAGAACGGGGTAACTTTATCCAAACAGAGGGAGTACGATTTTTGGTCTAGATCTCACTTTTTGACTGAAGTAATCAGCAAGGTCAAAAAATACTCCAGTTTACAACTTTTGGCTTTTTAGTTATAATTGGGTTATTTCTTGGCCGGGTCCAATTTGATTTTTTTAGGTACGACATTGCACTTCCTTTTCAAAAATTCAAAAAATAAGTAATAAATTCAAATTTACGATCGAGTGAAAAAAAACGAAAAAATATGACTACCTATGTATTTATGATACAACGCAACATGAAGAAAGATGTATTAATGTAAGCTCGTTCGTGTTTCTCGACACCCCCTCCCTCGCACCTGCTCCAATTCTCTACCACGAAAATGTGGGTTTTATCAGTGCCGCATCCGTAGAAGGCTTACAAACGATTGTTTTGTATTTTTTTTTTTTTTTTGTTTTTCTGAACAAAATACTAGACTAGGTTCATGAACTATGTAATTTACATATTTGAACACCTGTCAACGCTGTACGTTCTTATTCGTATAATGCTTACCGCAAGTTTTTGTTTTTTATTTTATTTTTTTGTTTTATCAACAGATATATTTACGTACTAATTAATAATATATTATAGAACGACGATGGATGGTCTTACATTTTAATATCGATATGACCGCGAAATGCATCATAATTAACAGCACGCGTGAGCTGCGGTTGAATTCGACTACTGTGCCTTTAATAGTATACAAAGGCAACAATTTGAATATTAAATACGTGTATGTGTTTTTTGAAAATAGGTATATGTAATATTAGGTGCTTACTTACATTGTAGGAAATGAGTACTCGTTAATACCACTGTCAAGTGTTCAAAATTTTTTTATGATGTTGGTTTTAATAAAATTTTTATTTTATGTTGCAGGCTCGGTTTGCAGCCCTTAATTTGAACTCGTCGAAGGATTTTTTATTTGCTGTTGTACCTATTTAACGGCTACTACAATAATCAAGGACGGACGATACTGGCGAAAGTAAGCAATTGTTTTTCATTTTATAATTATTTTTTTCAAATTATTTTTAAAGCCCCGAGCAGCACACTCGACAAATTATCGAAATAAAAAATCGACAGAATATCGAATTCGATAAAGTGTCGCGTTAGTTCCGCATAAATCGTGAAATTATCTTTCGATATATCGACAGATTATCGATGAATTATAGTTGGCAAAATCCATCAACAGATAAACTTTCGATAAAATCGAACGATTTTTCTTTTAAAAATCTCAATATTATAGTTAGATACTTCATCGATAACCTATCTATAAATCGAAAGATAATTACACGATTTATGCGGAACTAACGCAACACTTTATCGAATTCGATATTCTGTCGATTTTTTATTTCGATTTAGTTTCGATATTCTATCGATTTTTTATTTCGATTTAATTTCGATATTCTATCGATTTTGTATTACGATTTTTTGTAGATTATCTAGTTTCGATATTCTATCGGTTTTTGTAGATAATTTAGCATATATGGGTATATGCGCGCGCACATTTTCAAGACCGGCTGGCGAGTTTGAAGTCGTAGTTACACTTAAGGCTGGCGAATTTCGTTCCAAATACAGCAGTTTCTACCAAAACAAGCGTCTGTTGCGAACATCGGAGTTCGTTCGCATAATACGAATTGGATTATAATATTCAAACATCTTATGCAAAATTGGAGAAGAGGGAGGGGTCCAATTGAAATTTTTATAATAACTAAAATTATTTCTAGGACCTTAATTTACAACTTTTGTTTGAAAATTTTTTCAAATTGGCCCCTTTTTCCTCCGCTCCTCCAATTTTGAATAAGTATCAACGGAGTATTATGCAAAATTGGAAGAGAAGGAGAGGTCCAATTGAAAAAATTTTCAAACAAAAGTTGTAGCTTAAAGTTCTAAGAATAATTTTGGTCATTACAAAATTTTCGATTGGGCACCTCCCTCCCGTTCAATTTTAAATACTAAGTATTCACATAGTAATCGTAGTATTGAACTTGGTAAAATTTTATTTAAGAACAACGATCTGGTTTCAAGTAAAATACCTAGTAAACCAAAAAAACTAGATAACTTGTTTGAAAATTTTTTCAATTTTGATTTCGCATATTACTGTTACACGTAAGTAGGTAAGTGCAAAATAATAGAGGCTAGAGATGAGGTCCAATTGAAAAAACATTCCAAACAAAAGTTGTAGAATAATATTCTGGATTTAATTTTGGTTATTATAAAAATTTCGATTTGGCCCTTTCTTCCCATCCAATTTTGAATATAAAGTAGGTATTTTTTGACTAGAAAAAAATCAATATAGTTTCAATAACTATCGTTACAAAATCGTTGAAATATCGAAGTCGATAAATTTCATATAATGTGTCGATAATATAGTTTTAAATATCGTCACAAAATCGTTGAAAAATCGAATTCGAGAAATTTCATATAATCTGTCGATAATACAGTTTTAAATATCTTCACAAAATCTTTAAAAAATCGAATTCGATAAATTTAATATTCTTTTTCGATAGTATAGTTTCAAATATCTTCACAAAATCGTTAACAAATCGAATTCGAGAAATTTCAGATTATTTGTCGATAATATAGTTGTAAATATCTGCACAAAATCGGTGGAAAATCGGATTCGAGAAATTTCAGATTATTTGTCGATAATATAGTTGTAAATATCTTCACAAAATCGTTAAAAAATCGAATTCGAGAAATTTCAGATTATTTGTCGATAATATAGTTGTAAATATCGTCACAAAATCGTTGAAAAATCGAATTCGATAAATTTCAGATTACGTGTCGATAATATAGTTTCAAATATCTTCACAAAATCGTTAAAAAATCGAATTCGAGAAATTTCAGATTATTTGTCTATAATATAGTTTCAAATATCTGCACAAAATCGGTGGAAAATCGGATTCGATAAATTTAATATTCTTTGTCGATAGTATCGTTGACGAATATCGTCCTAAAATCGTAATACTATCGAATTCGATAGTTTTTAGATTTTTTGCCTATAAAATCGTACAGCTAAATCTGTATCATATCGTGAGAACATCTTTAGATTTTTAAACGATTTTTTATCGATACGTTTCAACTTTCGATATTATCGATCGAGTGTGCTGCTCGGGGCGTATGAAATTTTGAAAAAATTATCAATCTTTCATTTTTTGGTACATTTCTGATTGGTGATTACTGATTATTTATTTTTCTGTTGAAAGAATTCAATCGTTTTTATAAGGTAATATTTCTTTGTTGATGGGTATTTTAATAGAAGGGAAGGGGAAAATTACTACTTCATTTTATCATTTTTTCGAAGTGTAATTTTGTGCAGGAAATAGTTATGGCGATTCGTGACTGTTGAAAAAATTTAAAGAAAAAAATTCTTTCATAATTTTAAACACATACATTATCATAATTATCATTTATTATCAGTTGCAAAGAGACGAGACATACTGCCCTTAGAATAAAATAACGGAAGATGCGCTCAACTAGTTCATGTGTTATCTTTTCACTATCCTACTGAACAAAAAAAAAATACATTGTTTCAACAATGGCCGAATTTTCTCATTTGGTATTTTAATTGATTGATTATTTTTATTAATTTAAAATAAAAAAATTTCATTGTAATTTAACTTCATTTTTGAAAAATTTCTAATTCCCTAAAAAATTATTAAAAATTCAACTCAAATTAGAAAAAAAAAATTCTTTAAAAATTTTTATTTATGAAAATGAAAAAAAAAAATATTATCAAAATTAGGTACTAATAAATTTAGTGTCTACTTGTAAAGAATCCCAAGCCCCTCAAAAAAATTACAAATGGGTAGATATTTTTAATTTTTTTGTGAATATTCACAAAATCTTGAAAAATTATCAACAGCAATTTGAAGAAAAAAACATTAAAATTGGAATTTTTTGAAAATTGAAAACATGATGGAAAAAAAGTCAAAATTTATCTAGAAGAGTAATTTTTTTAGCTGATTTTTTTTGTTTTACATTGGGTCAAATTATTAGGATTCACGTAACTTACTTTTTATGTAAGATGTTTTTTTGTTACCAACTTAAAAAATACCCTCATTTTTTTGCCAAAACTCACACTTGCGAAAAAATTTATTTTTTCACCTAATGAAATATTTTATAAACACAATAGTTCGACAAATTTTACTCATCCACAGCCACACAGTGTGGACTGCGGAGAATTCGACCAACAAGACAAAAACACTGAAAGAGAAAAACCCAACGCGAATCTTTGAGCAGGAAGTTAAAATTCCGATATGGCGAACATCTTCCGTTATAATATGGAGCTAGTAAGATAAAACGTTGTCAGAAATTTTGAGATAATAGAACCGAACTCCGGTTTACGTCCGCATGATTAGATTCGAAACAATAAGGTCGAATCTAGTTTTCGCGCACGGTATAGTACAGATATAGGACTTGGACTACGTAGTACGTACGTACACTATACATATACGGGTCACCGGAAGACCGGAATTTGGGCACCAGGGTGCGGTTAAAATTTCATTGAAAATGTTCCACGTACATATTTATCGTAATATACGACATCGTATACGTAAATGTGTTTACGAACAAAATAACTGCTGGAGAATAAAAGGATAGAAAAATCTGGACTTTGTGGCCTCGCAATACCTTTAGGTACGTTTACGATAATAAAAAATTAGGTATTGCGAATCGTAATGTAATCATTGGCAGTTGAATACCTCGATGGCCACGAAAAAACTATGTACTATAAACTAATGCTAGGGCAAGAAGAGTGTGAGAAGGCAGACTCCTGACTTAATAAAAGTGTACCTATGCAATTTGCATAAAACAATGTTAAATACTCAGGAATACCCGTATATACCTGTACCTAACTTTACACCTTGGAACAGTGGGGTTTAAATTGTGGGATGTGACTCACAAGAAGGGAAGAGATCGTGATTGAAAATTTTTGATGAAAAATAATTGCAGTTTAATTTGGAAATTATTTTTATTTTAATTTAAAAAAAAATCAATTTAATATTTAATTTTTGAAAAAATTAGATTTTTAGTTTTGATTTTGAAAAATTAAGTATAATGTTTGCAAAAAAAACTTTTTTCAATTTAAAAAAAAACGGATAAAAAAACACATTCTATGTCTTTCAAAAATGCCTTTTTTATTTTTTTGAAAACATTTAAATTTTTTTCAATTTTTTGGAAGAAACTACATTAATTGTTAATCGATTTTTTGTAAAACACATTTTTCGAATTAAAAAAAATAGATACCTACTTTTCAGTTTTTAAAATAACATTTTTAATTTTTTGCAAAAATGCGATTTTTAATTTCTTGAGAAGAATTTTTAATTTTTAAAGTTTAATTTTCCAAAAAATACGTTTATCAAAATTTCAAGTTTTTGAGAAAAATTAGGTATACTTTTAAAAAGCTTTATTTCAATTTTTGAAAAGTAGATATCTACATAATTATTGAAAGATACGTTTTTCGATTTAAAAAAGAAAATCATAATGCTTAAGCAGGTATGAAAACTTTTTTTAATTTTCAAAGTTTAATCTAAACAAAAAAAAAATCATGTTTTAGGTAATTTTTTTGTTGAAAAAAATCGCATTTTCTAATTTAATTTCTGAAAAAAATACTTTTTCAACTCCATGAGAAAATCTATGTTCTTTAAAAAAATATTTTGATTCAATTTCTAAGAAACATTTTTAGAAAATACATTTTACAATTTCTAAAATTTAATGTAAAAGGAAATAAATTCTCAATTTTTGAAAAAAATAACATTGTAATGTATTTTTCAGTTTTTTGAGAAAAATTACATTTAAATTTTTTTTTAAATACCTACCTAACATTTTCAATCTTCTTTTTTCAATTTTGAAAAATTCATTTTTTTGAATTAAAAAAAAATATGTACGTGGTATTTTGATTTTTTCAAGTGCTTTCAAATTTTCAGTTTAAAATAAAAATATAGGTATATATTTTTCAATTTTGAAAGAATTAGGTATAACTACATTTCTTCAATTTTAAAAAAATAGCTTTCTCAGTTCCTAAAAGCCAGATCAAAAAATGCATTTTTCGATTATCTTAAATGCATTTTTTAATTTTTTAATTTATTTGTTCAGACAATATTACATCAGATTTTTCTCCCAAATTTTTTAAAATGTATTTTTCAACTTTTCTGAAAAATGCATAATTATTATTATTTCAATTTTTTTTTAAATAGGCCTAATGTATTATTTTTATAATTTTCAATTTGAAGAAAATTTCATTTTTCAGTTTTAAAAAAAATTATTTTAAATTTATAATTATAAATGCCAGTTCTTAAGAAAATGCTTGTTTAAAATTTTAAAATTATTCAATGTTCTTTTATAATTTACAACATTCAATTCAAACATATGCCAATTTGAAAAAAATGCTCTATTATTATTTTTTGAAAAATTACATTTGTACCTAGATAATGTTTTTTAAAAATGAAAAAAATTATAAAAATTCAACCTTTTGAAGAATTTAAATTAGAAAAATATTTTCCAATTTTTTCAACAAATTGAATTATTTATGTTGAAAAAATTCATTTCAAAACTTTTTGTAAAAATTAGGTACCATACATTTTTAATTTTTTTCAAAAAAATTAAATTCTTAAATTTAAAAAAAAAATTACAATACATACCTAGGTATATTATCATTTTTTTTTATTACAATTTAATCTTTTTTGAAAAAATTCAGTTCAAAATTATTTTGAAAATTACATTTTTAAATTGTTTTAAAAAAATCACATTTTTTCATTTGTTGAGAAAATTACCTACATTTTTTTTTTTTAATTAGGTACATAATTAATTTTTTTGGACAAAATTAACATTTTAAAATTTTTTTCAAAAAATTTCAATTCATTTTTTTTTTTTGAATATTACATTTTTTTTGGCGCTTTTAATTACTAGGATTATCGCGCCATTACAATGATATTTAGATTAAATTTCAAAGATGTGTTTTCTTTAAGAAAGTTAGTTAGTCTGTTTAGATTTTCTAGATTATCAGATGATAATATTTGGGGATTTATTTCATATTATTGTGAGCGTTGGTTTGAAAAAGAGAGACAAGGAAATAGTAAGTGGTTGATAGTTAGGGTATTTGAAGAACAATAATTACAGGTGGGTGTTTGTTGGATTCCTTGATATAAATGACTATGGGAAATTCTTGTATGACCAATACGGATTCGCGTGATGATAACTTCGTCTGTTCTATTATGATTAGATAGGGTTTTCCAGAGGAGGATTGACTTTTTGTATTTAAGTAATTTATTTGTGGATTGTTGAGACCATTTTGATTTTTTGAATAAATTTAATTTTTTTTTTAAATTAGATTTTCAAGTTTTTTGGAAAAAATAAATTTTTAAAATTTTTGAAAAAATTACATTAAAATTCAGTTTAGAAAAATTTCTTTTTCACTTATGTAGAAAAAAAAATTTTTCAAAGAAAATCGAAATTTTTTTTAGTACCTATCTTGAAACTTGATTATAACAAACAATTGAAAATAAATGTCATGTTCAATTTTTAAAAAATGAATTTTTTAATTTAAAAAACTTGAATTTTTCAAGTTTTAAAATTCAATTTTCAAAGAAAAAAATCTGCGTGTGTAAATTTTAAAATTTCCTTTTCACCCTAAAAAAAAGTTGAATTTTGAAAATCCCGATGTTAATTTTTTAAAGATAAAAAAATGAAACATTTTATGAATTTTTGTACAATTTTTTCATTTCAAAGTTGCTCCTTCTAATAGAATGGTTTGAAAACCACTGCTCTAGCACATTACTACGTATTATATGGACTTTTACAACGTTCTCGGGCTTTAAGCTGCATGTTCTTTCTCTTATATTTGAAGAAGCAACTGGTTTATAGTACGAGTACCTACATTGTTTGGCCGCGCGTATAATTTTGTTTTTTACAATTACATTTGCAAGAGAGAAAGACAGAGCGGGAGGGAAATTCGAGTGCTAATGATGTTATCACCATGTGTACTGTTGCAAACCTTTCCGCCGCCTCTCTTCTGGAATTTTTTTGTCTATAAACCGCGTGCGAGTATACGTATTCAAATACTTAGCTAATAAAATCATATATTATATGTATACTTTACTTACTATAAGAATTTCATCGTATACATTCTCTTTCTTTATCTTTAGCAAGAGGACTTGCTAAGTCGTGCGTATCGTAAACGTATACTATCTAAAGGTCTCTTTACTTTATACCTATTTTTCTTTCTTTAATTTGTTGCAATGTTAATGAACTTCTTACACGGTGCTCGGGTTGTTTTTTCCCTTTCACAAGTCTTCAGCACTCGTCGTCCCTCGAAAATTGGCTAGAAACGAGTTAGGTACTCGTATGTTTGACTTGTTACCTACATTCGATACAATATATGTATTAAAAGAATTATTTAAATGGACGATGACCCGCGTGGAGTATATTGCAAACGAAGGGAGAGACCAGGAAAAAAAATTCTCCAGAAAGGTGCCTTGGTGTAAATCTATATACGATTTGCCAACAGCATCGAAGTGCAAACCGCCACGTCTGGGTCTTCTAGGAGAATACTATGTGTTTTATATGGTACATAGAATGTATATAGAAGAGATGCGCCGTCGCATCCCTCTGCACCTGCCTCCCTTCTCGTCCTCGTCTATCATAGCGTCGGTTGTAGTTGTTCTTATGAATGTTCGCGAATACGTATTCGTATTATATCTACTAGTTGTTTATGCATAATTATAATATCTCACATATTATATACGTATTCGTAGTGTACATGGTATATGGCGATGGCGCGTCCCGTAAAAGTTGAAACGATTTATAGTTATTGCTTCATATTACAGACTTGTCAAATAAATTGTATTTTTCGCTATTTCAATCTTATTTTAATTATACGAATGCCATCGCCTCCGCCACAGTAACGTCTCGTCTTTTTCTGTATTATGTATTTGTTCGTGTGTACGAGTCACGTCGTCGTGTCGTCCGAGTTATTTGCAATTTGAGGTGCTGGATGTGGAGGAAAATTTGATTTGTTTTTCCAGCTAAAGGAAAGTAGTGGAGTGGAATGGACTGTAAACGAAATGGATTTTAGTTCAATAAATTTTTTTAATATGAAAGAGTTGGTATATTTTTTTCAATTTTTCATAATTATCATTTAAATAGAAAAAAAAAATCCTCCAATTTTTTAGAATAAAAAATGTTTCAATTTTTTTTGAAATAGAAAAATTTGGGATGAATTTTTTCAATTTTTCAGAGTAAAAAAATTGCTCAATTTTTTGGAGTAAAAATATTGCTCAATTTTTCGGATTATCAACAAAAGATTAATGTGGTTCCTGGAGAAAAATCAGATCTTTTGCTCCAAACAAAATGCTTTTCGTAATTCAAGAAACACCTCCCGTGTAGCAATTGTCGACATCGACATTTATGTCGACAAAGTTCAGACACGTTTTTTTCTTGGTTAACGATGAATTAAAAATGATATTTGAGATTTAAAGTAATGTTCTATGTTAAACATAACTGTTCAATCAAAATTTTTGAATTTTTCTCAGTATTTTCCTATAATTTAGAAAACGTTGTTTTTCTACATAGACAAGTCGATGTAAAAATCGATACTCGATAAACGCATCGACATTTATGTCGACAATTTCTGCCAATTAAATTTACAAATTTTATATCTAAAAAGAACTAAAAACAATTAATAAGAACATTTTAAGCTCAGGAATAAATAATTTTTGAAAGAATCACAAAATTTTCTTATTTTTCAAAGTTTTGAATAATACAACGACTTGTCGAGTTATTGTCGACATAATTGTCGATTGTCGAATAATGCATCGACTTCACTGTCGACAGTGTCGACCAGAGGAATTGTAAGTCGAGATAGTGTCGATGTGATTGTCGAGGGTCGAATAATGCATCGACTTAACTGTCGACAGTGTTGACCAGAGAAATTTTAAGTCGAGTTAATGTCGATCTAATTGTCGAGGGTCGAAAAATGCATCGACTTGACTGTCGACGTCTTGAGGGTGATTGTGATACTCGCAGATAAAGTGTGTTGTGAATTAGTACATAAGGTCTAAGAATCATCTCTATGTTAGTTGGACACTCGCATGTGTCCAGCTACAAAGGTGGTTGCAATGCCGCATATTTGACAAAAAATGTCGAAATGTTGGCTTGAACACTATTTTTGGTGTAATTTTAATATATACTTATATTGAATATTTGAACTTAGCATATTTTTCAAAATCTCACCATTGCAAATGTCGATGTGGATGTCGATATAAATGTCGACACATCGAAATCGGTCACTTTTCGATCGTACATGTCGACATTTATATCGAAATTAGCATCGACGTTGCTACACGGGCTTGAACAATATTATTCAACTTCAATCCGACACACAGTGGGCCACAGACCCCCTTAAAACGCCTGAAATTCAATATTTTGCCATAAATTGACATCACATTTTTAAAATTGATGTACCCTTATGTTTTCGGGGTCGTAGAACACAAATCTAACATTATTTTTTTGATAGCAGCTAGGGGGGTGAGGCTAGAGGGGCGAAAAATCAAAAGTTTGCCTAGATTGATGTGTAAAACATCTATATGCATGTTTTTGAGGTCGTAGAACACGAATTTGACATTGTTTTTTTGGTAGGATGAAGGGGGTGGGGCTGAGGGGGAGAAAATGAAATTTGGCTCGTATCGATATGTGAAAATATCAGTATAGGCATGTTTTTGAGATCATAGAACACGAATTTGTCTTCTTTTTTCTTGGAAGAATAGGGGTAGTGAGCTTAGAAGGGGAAAAAAATAAAACTATGCTTATACTGATGCATTATACAAGGTGGTAATATATCATGGTTGATAATTTTGAAAATTGAAAAAAAAACAGGCAATTTTTTATTTAGTATAAAGTGTTTTTCTGGCTAAACTAAGAGTCCTACGAAAAAAATGGTAAGAACCAAAAGTGTAGAGCATAAAATTTCCTATCTGCTTAAAGCGATTAGTTTTTTTCTAGGAGGCTTAGTTTTCGTGATTTTTGCAGTGAAAGTTTGTAAAATGAATAAATCATATTTAATTTTGAACTTTGACTGCAAAAATCACGAAAACTAAGCCTCCTAGAAAAAAACTAACCGCTTTAAGCAGATAGGAAATTTTATGCTCTACACTTTTGGTTCTTAGCATTTTTTTCGTAGGACTCATAGTTTAGCCAGAAAAACACTTTATACTAAATAAATAATTCCATGTTATTTTTCAGTTTTCAAAATTTATGACCCTCACTCGGTGGAAAAAACGAGCCTGGAGGGGCGGGCGCAAGTTGGCGCAAAAAATTCTATCAGATCATTATGTACTACTTCCAAATGTAGCTTTCTAGCATAAAAACTAAGCTGAGCGTTGCTGAGCTCGTTACTTTTCTAATAAAATATCTGTACACTTTGTACGAAAACCAATTTCATTTCAAAAATTAATCATCAAAAAAATAATCGAAATTTAAAAAAACTAATCAAGCCATGTGAAAGAGCTCATTTTTAGGTAGCGAATTAATTTTTTGAAAGTTTGAATACAACAATTTGAACCTGAACTACACCTATTTGAAAGTAGTGATTATCCATTATGGATTTTGCACACTAGTGCGTCGCCAATTTTTTCGCGCCCGTACGGCCGTTCTAGCAGGCGCGGCGACCAAGTTTTACAGGATCTGAACTTGTTAAAGTATATACTATCATATCCCACTTTCGTTGAATCCATCAAAGGACATTCATTTTTTCGAATTTCAGGCGTTTTAGGGGGGTCTGTGGCTCACTGTGCGACATCAGCAAAGCATTCCAACAGAAAAATGATGTTATTCTAGTGAGCCTTGACGTTGAAAAAGCATATGACATGACTGATCGAAATCTTATAATCAAGTACTTGATGCAGTACAATGTTAATGGAAGAACATTATGTTTCATTAGAAATTTCCTTTCAAGAAGAACATTCCAAGTGAAATTGAACGAAAAATTATCACGTCCAAAGAATCTAGATAAAGGTGTACCCCAAGGCTCGGTTCTCAGTGTCACCTTATTTCTTCTGTGCATTAATTCAATTTGTTCTTCGATTAATGCTCCTGTGAAACACCTTCTTTTTGCTGATGATGTCAACATCTATTTAGAAGGAAGCAACCTTATATTAATATGCAGAATTCTTCAAGCTACTTTGGATCGTCTTACAAATTGGAGTCTAGCTTCTGGTTTTCGCTTTTCAACATCAAAAACAGAATGTATACTTTTTACAAGAAAAAGACATCCGATTCAGCCTACATTAGCCGTCAATGGAAATCAACTTATCTTCAAACCAGAAATAAGAATTCTTGGAGTCATATTCGATCAAAAACTCTCATGGAAACCATTCATCGACAAGTTGAAGACCGACTGCTCGCAACGTCTTAATTTACTGAAGATAATCTGCAATCCGAAATGGGGAGCTGATCGGGATACTACAATCATGATCTACAAAGCTCTAATACAATCAAAATTGAATTACGGCACTCAAGTATTGCTAACGATCCCCAATTCATCATCTCGAAAACTTGACACTATTCATCGACTTGGTCTCAAACTTGCCACCGGTTTATTTCCTACAACTCCGACTTTGAGCATTCTTGTTGATACTGGCACGTTACCACTTCATTATCTACGATTACTCTCTTCTCTTAAATTGTTTTCGACGGGTCTCTTCTCCAAGGAATTTTCTTCTACCCAGAACAACCAATTCATCGCGAATGTTCACCCAAGAATACCTAAGCCTCTGGATTATTATGTGAATCGTACTGCAACTGAACTAGATATACCGCTGCGAGCTATTTCTCCAGATACTCCAAGAATACATCCGCCTTGGATGAATGCTGCAGTCAAAGTTATTGAATGGAAAAATTGTCCAAAAAAAAAGCAACACAATCCTGCTTTCATCGCGAGCTGTGATTTCTTCTTCGATTTCCTTCAACGTTTCGAAAACTTCATCAAAGTTTATACCGACGCTTCAAAATTTCAAGATGAAGTGGGTTGTACAATATTATACCATAATGAACCTACTAAAATTCGTCTTCATCCAGCAACAACCATTTATTCTGCTGAATTAATAGCGATTTACACCGCCATAGAAATAATTATGAAAAAAATATATTCTCAAAACAACGTAATCATTTCCGATTCTCAAGCTGCAATTAATGGTATTCAAGATATGTGTGTTAGAAAAGACACCAAATTATACTCCAGCTACATGTTTATTCTTCTATTAACGACAGCCAACTAACTAACTAAACAGAAATATATTTCAGCTTGACCAGCTTATCGATACCATATCATAATTCTTAGAACTAGCTGACTATACGAATTTAATCTGCGTCATACTAATAGATGAAGATTAAAAATAACTTCTAACACCCTCTCTTATTTTTAATAAAAAATTATTTAAATCATGAATATACTTATCAACTAGTATCTAACATATAACTTCAAAACAAAATAAGGATGCACTTGTAATTTAACAAACTTGAATTTTTCTTACAACTACGTCAAACAATTTTTAACATATTTCTAAAATTTAAAAATTTAGTTCTACCTAATGGTTTTGTTAACATATCAGCTACATTATCATTACTCGGCACTTTTGCTACAACAATTTCATTTTTGTTTATTAAATCGCATACAAAATCAACTGCTACTCTAATATGCCTTGATTTTTTCGTTAATGAACCATTTTTAGCTATCATCATAGCGCTAGTATTATCCTCGTAGATAACAACATTTTCAATCGATACATTTAAAAATTTCAAAATTTCTTTTACATATAATACTTCGTCTACACAGTCCGCTAGAGCATAATACTCAGCGAATGTAGATGATCTCGAAACAACTTTTTGTTTAACACTTCGCCATATCACCGGACAATTGTTTATAAATATAACGAAACCTGTAGTCGATTTTGAATCATTTACATCTGCAGCCCAGTCCGCATCTACATAAGCTTCAATACTATCTGAATTTAACGACTTTATAAATGTCAACTTCATAGATCGTGTATGATACAAATAAATCAGCACACGTAAAGCGTATTTAAAGATTTCACTCGTACAATAATTTTGGAACCTGCTTAAATATCCTACTGCAAAAGAAATATCAGGACGCGTCGCTGTCGAAATATATAATAATGCTCCTATCAAACTTCTATACTGGGAATTTTCATTTAATCTTCCCACTTCCACTTTCAAATTCTCTTCCATTGGCGTATACTTTACATTAGAATCTACAACTCCAAATTTCTTCGTTATCTTTTCAATATATTTTTCTTGTGATAATTCCAATAAACCGTCACTGTATGCAATATCGATTCCCAAATACGTGGTCAACTTTCCTAAGTCTTTCATTTTAAATCGATGATTAAACCTCTCTTTCAACTCGTTCACAATTTTCAAATTTGACGCAATAATTAATATATCATCTACGAATACTAAGCAAATCGTACCATCATTTCTCCTATACAAACAACTGTCAACTGAACACCTTGTAAAATTTAACGACCTAATAAACTCGTCCAAACATTCGTACCAATTCCTCGGAGCCTCTTTCAAACCATACATTGATTTTTTTAAACGAAATACACGTCCACTTTTATCATCAAATCCTTCAGGTTGTTCAACATAAACTTCTGATTTTATATCGCTATTAAGAAACGCTGTTACTGCATCCATCTGATGTATATGATACCCTCTCTGAAGACCAAATGCCAAAACTGATCGAAGTGTCCCTAGTTTCATTACAGGTGCGTAGATTTCTTCAACCAAATCAGTTTGCTGGAATCCTTTTACAACAAGTCTTGCCCGATACACACCACTTCGTTTTCTATGATACACCCACTTTACTTCCAATATTTCTTTATCAGGCACTTTTACGAGAACCCACGTCCCTGATTCATCAAACGAATCAAGTTCTTCCTTCATAGCATTAACCCATTCGTTTCGTTCCTTTGAGTTTACCGCATCTTTATAGGTTTCCGGCACATCAGCTACACTTGCAACATTCGCTAAAATAACATACTCATCAATACCATACCGCATAGGGGGCTTTCTGTTACGTACTGGCCTTCGCTCGAAATTATTCTTATCTTTATCGTTTTCATTCTCAGAATCGCTGACTTCTTTTTCGTCAACTTCCTCTCTAATACGAATACAGCTTACCTCATCGATAAATCTCACATCTCTCGAAGTAATGATTTTCCTACCTACTAAAATTCGATACCCATCATCGGTATAACCTACAAGTTTACCTTTATTCCCTTTCCTATCTTGAGTAGACCTGTGACAATCTGGCACTTTATAATATACATTGCTCCCATACAACTTCATATTGTTAACATTAGGTTTTCTTCCAGTAAATATCTCGTAAGGCGTTAATTTCTCAAACGTACTACTATGCAATAAACGATTTCCTATATAACACGCCGTTTTAATGATCTCAGGCCAATAACACTTCTCTAAATTCGCTTCGCGCCTTAAACATCTTGCTCTTTCCATAATCGACCTATTATACCTTTCAGCAACTCCGTTCAACTCGTGACAATACGGGGGTGAGGGTCTAATTCTAAAACCTTTTTCCATTGCTAGCTCACAAAAACCTTCATTCAAGTACTCCTTTCCCGAATCGCATCTCACCTCTCTCACTTTATTTCCTGTCTGGTTTTCTACGAAATTTATATACGATTTAAAGCAGTTCAAAACTTGATTTTTTGTTTTAATTACATACACCATCGCTAATCTTGAGTAATCATCAATAAAGCTCACGAAATAGTTTTCTCCATTCTCACTTCTTTCATCCATATATTTCACATCGGTATGAATAATCTCTCCTACATACCTCGCTCTATATCTGTTATTTTTGAATGGTAATTTTGTCATTTTGCTTTCCGAGCAGTACTCACATGTTAAATATAAATTTTCAAAATTTGGTAGACCTTCAACAATTTGATTTTTCGACATAAAATTTAAATCATAAAAATTACAATGACCGAGAATTCGATGCCAAATTTCCTTTTTAGTTTTGTTTGCGTTTACGTAATTTACAGATAGAGTACCTGAATAATTTTTATCAACGGTGCATTCAATCGGATATAACTTATTTTTTTTCTTAGAGTAAAATACCATCTCGTCATTTTTGTTGAAAACTTTAGCATAATCCCCGTCAAAAATAATTTTGTTATCTTTACCAGTAAGAGCAGAACACGACAATAAATTTTTACCCATACCATCGACAAAAAATACATTAGTAACATCGGCTATACGTCCATAAAAATTACACATAACTTTACCAATTTTTGTAGCCTTTACATATTCATTATTTCCAACTTTGACGTTTATAGGATTTTTCAAATTAATGTAAGAATAAAAGTAATTTTCATTATTTACAATATGGTCCGTACAACCTGAGTCTAATATCCATATTAGATTGTTCGACATATTTCCTTCATTCGGTTCGAGTAAATTCACCTCCGCTGAGAGACTTGATATGTTGGCATTTTCATTTTCTCCTTCCACAATATTGGCTTGTTGATTTGGATTTTGAAAACGTTGATAACCGCCACGATTTTGAAAACCTCGATAACTACCTCGATAACCTCCTCGACCTCGATATCCATTGAAATTTCCACGATATCCGCCGCCATTATTGAAACCATTTCTATTTCCTCGTCCTCGACCACGATTTCCACGATTATTTGGATTTGAATAGCAATCTCTTCTGATGTGTCCTTGTTTACCACATCCATGGCAGGTAATTCCATTTTTTCCATTATTTTTACTGTCATTGGTATTTTCACGAATTTTTACGTTGGCCTTGAATGCATGCGATATATTTTCTATTTTTTCTCCACTTTTACTTCCTTCATTTAACGCACGAGACTTCAATTTTTCACGAATATAATCGCAAGTACGCTGTTCCTCAGGAAGAGCATCCAAAAGATCAATTAAATGATCGTAACTTTTCGGCAAACTTTGCATTAAATAACTCAATTTTTTTTTTCTCGATGTATCGCCACCTGCACTTTTTAATTCGAGTATTTTTCGTTCAAATGTTTCAAAAAATTTATCTGGATCTTCACCTTCTTGAAACTTTAATTCGTGCAACTGTTTTTCAATTAAGATCTGCTTGGCTTCGGATTTTTTCATATATATGCTGTCCAGTCTGTCAATTGCCTCCTTTGGATTTTCACAATTTGAAATATCGTCCAGGGGCACAGCTACTGATAAATAGTACATCATTCGATTGGTCCAATTATCCCATTGTTCTTGCTGTATTTCGGTAGGCTTCGTCGACGTCTCCAGAACTTTTTCAGATTTCTTAAATTTTGCCAGTAGCATAAAACTTTTACGCCATTGATCATACTTCACATCCTTCGTAAACTTTTGAATTACAACATCTTCCTGTGACATCTTGAATATTTCAATTTACACAAATTTTCGAGCACTTTTCCAATTTTCCGAAACCGAACTACAATTTTCCGAGACCGAACAACCGCGGCACTGCTACCATGTTAGAAAAGACACCAAATTATACTCCAGCTACATGTTTATTCTTCTATTAACGACAGCCAACTAACTAACTAAACAGAAATATATTTCAGCTTGACCAGCTTATCGATACCATATCATAATTCTTAGAACTAGCTGACTATACGAATTTAATCTGCGTCATACTAATAGATGAAGATTAAAAATAACTTCTAACAATGTGGTCTGAAAACATCATAGTCAAAAAAATACAAGATCTCCTGGAAGAATGCAAAACTTCAACAAATTCTTATCGTTCTACTTTGGATACCTAGTCACTCAGGAATTTATGGAAATCATGTTGTTGATAACTTGGCGAAATCTGCGAGCAGAATGGCTGTCGATAACTTCCAGTTATACAATCGTCTTGATCTCATGCCTCTGATCAAAAAGAAAATTTGGAAATCTTGGGACGAAGAATGGAAAAATGTGACCAACAACTATCTCCGTTCTCATAAAAACAATACAAAGCATTGGAAATATAATCCAGAATGGAATAAACAGACAGTATCGATTCTAGGTCGTTTGCGAGTAGGACATACGAAATTGACTCACGAATACCTATTTAAATCGCCAAAAATCCCACCAAGATGTAACAAATGCTCATCGTTTCTGACAGTCGACCACCTTTTATTGGAATGTCGCTCTCTCCAACCGATAAGACAAAGATTTTTCCTAACTAGTAATAAAGAAAAACTTTTTACTAATTCTTATGGTAAAATAATCAATTTTTTAAAAGCTACTGATTTATACAAATATTTGTAAATAAGGGCGCTTACTATTCTTACTTATTAGATAAATTTTATTTTTCTTAATCTTAAGTTTATAATTTAGAATGTCGCTTAATGGCCATAGCAGCTGATAGCGACTTTAAATAACTCAAATATACAAATATACAAAAAAGTTGCTCAGTTCTTCGGAGACAAAAATTGCTCAATTCTTCGGAGTAAAAAAATTGAGCAATTTTTCGGAGTAAAAAAATTGCTCAATTTTTCGGAATAAAAAAAATTGTTAAATTTTTGGGGAGAAAATCCTTCAACTTTTAAAAGTAAATTTTTTTCTCATTTTTGAAAAGACTGACTCAATTTTTTTGGCGAAAACTGAATTTTGTTAGGAATAATTGAGAAACACAGTCATACCTAGTTATGTATTCGTATTTTAATTTTCTAGAAAAAAAAAATGTTGAATTTTTTTAGAATCATAATTTGTTTCATTTTCTTGGAACAATAAAAATTTTTGAGATTTTTTTCAATTTTTTTAGAATAAAAAATATGCAATGGGGGGGGGGTTATATTTTAATTTTTGGGGGGAAACATGTCTCAATTAGGTGGAGAAAGGAGTATCAATTTTTCGGAGTAGAAAAATTTCTAAATTTTTCGTAGTAAAAAATTGCTCAATTCTTCGGAGTAAAAAATTGCTCGATTCTTCAAAGTAAAAAAATGCTCGATTCCTCGAAGTAAAAAATTTGCTCAATTTTTCGGAGTAAAAAAATTGCTCAGTTCTTCGGAGTAAAAAATTGCTCAATTTTTCGGAGTAGAAAAATTGCTCAATTTTTTGTAGTACCTAAATCAATTTTTCGGAGTAAAAAAATTGCTCAGTTCTTCAGAGTCGAAAATTGCTCAATTCTTCGGAGTAAAAAAATTGCTCAATTTTTCGGAGTAAAAAACTGCTCGATTCTTTGGAGTAAAAAATTTCTCAATTTTTCGAAGTAAAAAAATTGCTCAATTTTTCGGAGTAAAAAAATTGCTCAATTTTTTGTAGTACCTAAATCAATTTTTCGGAGTAAAAAAATTGCTCAGTTCTTCAGAGTCGAAAATTGCTCAATTCTTCGGAGTAAAAAAATTGCTCAATTTTTCGGAGTAAAAAACTGCTCGATTCTTTGGAGTAAAAAATTTCTCAATTTTTCGAAGTAAAAAAATTGCTCAATTTTTCGGAGTAAAAAAATTGCTCAATTTTTCGGAATAAAAAAAATTGTTAAATTTTTGGGAGAAAATCCTTCAACTTTTTAAAAGTAAATTTTTTTCTCATTTTTGAAAAGACTGACTCAATTTTTTTGGCGAAAACTGAATTTTGTTAGGAATAATTGAGAAACACATACCTAGTTATGTATTCCAATTTTAATTTTCTAGAAAAAAAAATGTTGAATTTTTTTAGAATCATAATTTTTTTCATTTTCTTGGAACAATAAAATTTTTTGAGATTTTTTTTCAATTTTTTTAGAATAAAAAATTTACAATTGGGGGGGGGGGGGTAATATTTTAATTTTTTGGGGGGAAACATTTCTCAATTGGGTGGAGAAAAAACTATTCTGGATGTTCAATGGAATTAAAAAATACTTACCTATACCTAACCTATGCAACTACCTAAGTTGTTTGAATTTTTTTAGAGAAAAAATATTTTTCAAATTTTCACTGAAAAAAAAATCTTTTAATTTTTTAATTTTCTTGGAACAAAAATCTTGTTTTTTATTCATTTTTTTGTTGGGAGGGGGTAATTTTTTCAATTTTTCAGAGTAAAAAAAATCGTTTAAACTTTTTGAAGCAAAATTTTTAATTTTTTGTCCCTCGTTTTAAAAATTACTCATAATTATACTTATACAGGAATAAAATACAACCAGAACGATGGACGTCGATGTCCATACATTTGTATAAAATACGCGATAGGGTACTGATTAAATGTAAATCTCGATAATGAGAATTGTACGTACATATAAATGGCGAGATAGTGAAACGAAACAGTATTATACAGAAGGGACCAGGGCACCAGACGAAGAGCAGGGTATTGATATAACGTATTCGTGATATATACGTAATTATGTTCGTGAATGAAATTTTCGTGACATTTAGGTTACACTTATTCTAGGAATGAAGGCACTCTTGGTTTATTTGCCCAGCCTAGCTTGACTCGGTCGCTGGTAGTCGTATTATTCGTAAAAGTTGTGCACCGTCTGCCCTTCCTTACTGCTTTACATCGTCGTTACAGTATACCTTTAGCTTAGCTTACGTATACCTTAAGTTATATTCACGTATATAGCAGTTTTCAATTAACTTCGTTTCCATTTATAAGAGCTTCGTCTGTGTTGAGGAGATTTCCGTGCTGTCGGTGTCACGAATCTAGGTTTTACACTCGTACCTACGTATGGAATTTTTTTTTTCTTCCGTTTTAGTATCTAGATCTACTGCTTATATATCGATGCAGAGGTTTCGATGCGATAAATGTGAGGTAATGGAATGCAGGAAATCGAAAATTACAAACGTCGAATATTTCAGAAAATTTGGATTATTATGTTGTAAAGTATCGTTTCTTTAGGCCCCCTTCCGGAACCACAACCATGATCTACTTGTCCAGTCAAATATTTGCTGTCGAATTGTCGAGTGTACATTTTTGGCTTGTTCGATAAATCCAAAAATGTAACCGTACCATTTTCCAGAGGCCATAAATCAGCGCGTGTTCCAGCCTACATGCCATGGCATCGAGCACAGAAACGCAGAACTTGTTAAAAGAAGTGACATGGCGCCATCGAAGAAAATGTTCCACTATTTGGACATGAAATTTTTTCCTTCCTTATTGCGAAAATTTTTTCCTAAACGATTGGACGGCCGATAATCTATTTCGAAACGAACATTTTACCCGAAATATGCCCAAAAATTGAAATGTTCAATCGTATACACGTTTTCATTGCCCCATTCCCATACCCTGGGCCCTTGATGGCGTCTTTGATGATGGTATATGGCTTTATCGCGCCGTAGTACACGCTTAAATAGATCCCTGAAATACGCTAGACGTCGCATCGCTCGTAGTTTATAGACACGACATTATTAAAACAATGGCATTATTCCAGAATGTTTTCGAGGAAATGTTGATACACAATTCGTCGTCCGTGATTTGCCCCCTCCACACGCCCCCGAGCCCGGACCATTTGTGAAAATACCCGCCGAAACGCGCTAATACCGGAAATAATTTCGTCTTCTCTTTTTTCTCTTTCTCTCTCTTCTTATTTTAAAACCCATCGTTTCTGTAGAAATTCTTTCATCTTAGCTAGTTTAGAAAAAAGAAGAGGAAAAAAATGGGTAATAAATCTCGATTCGAGTGTAAGCTGGCCAAAAGTGTGGGGCAGAGCTTTTATCGTGTGAGTTATACAAGTTCCTAGATTGGTAGGAAGATTATTCGAGTAGATATATTTTGTGAAAATGAGTAAAAATACGTACGATATTTCGATGAAGTATCTTCAATTTTTTTTTTCAAAAACTTTTTTAAAAGAATATTTTTTTTGTACCTATCATCGTTTTTTCAGATATTTTTTGATTTCCTTACAGCAGAGAAACTTTTTTATCGGTAGGTGCTTATTTTTGAAGGAAGTTTTCAATTTTTTTTTAAATTTTCATCAAAAAAGAAAAACTTTTTAATGTGATTTTTCGTTCAAAATTCTTTGGTGTACAATTTTTTATAATACCTAGGTACCAAAAAAGTAATTCGTCGAACGTTTTTTAGATTTTTTTCAAGTCTTAAAAAAATGAAATACATGTATTTTCCTCTATGTTGATTTCTTTTCGATGTAAGTTTTTTTGCCAGAGTTGATTTTCCAATCGATTTTTGATTTTTTTTTTAAATTAAAAAAGTCCCCAAATTTTTGATGGGATTTCAATTTTTTTTGAAAAATTTAAAACAATATTTTCTTTTTGAAAATTTACTTCCAAGACAACTTTTTGTGTCAAATTTCATTTTTAAAACGTGTTTTGAATTTTTATTAACAAATTTTAAAGATGGTTTTTCCAAATTTTTAAATTTTATTCCAACCAAAATTTAAAAAATATTTTATGTCTGCCAATTATTTTTCAAGCAAATTTTTTGTACCAAAAACTATTTTTCAAAGCATTTTTCTTTAATTTTTTTTTTTTTTTTTTTTAAATTTCATATCCAAATCTTTTGATGAGAGTTTTGATTTTTTTTAAACCTAAGTTTTTCAATTGATTTTCTTTCTGCGATTTTTTTTCAAGAAAAAGTTTTGAAAGAAAATTTCTTGAATTTTCAACCAAAAATCTTTTGATAGATTTTTGAATTTTTTGAGAATTTTTAAAAATAATTTAATTTCTTTGAGTTCATTTACAAGAGAATTTATTCCATTCACCAAGAATTATTTTTCAAACGTTCTTTGAATTTTTGTCAAAAGAAAATTCAACCAATTTATGTAAAAAAAAAATCAGATAATTCCTGTCCATAATTTTTAAAAATAATTTTTGTCAAAAAAGTTTGATTACCTAGTTTTACTGTCAAAAAAAATCAATCGCCTAGTTTTATCGTCGAAAAAAATATTCAATTAATTTTAGTCAAAAAAAAAATATCAAATATTAGGTAATTCTTATCAAAAAAAAAAAAAAATCAAAAAATAGTTAATTTTTCTCAAAAAAATTCTATGATTTTTTTTTCAATTTTTGTAAAAAAAAAATTCAAACAATTTTTATCAAAAAAAATTTAATTAGTTTCAAGACAGTATTAATTGTCAAAAAAATGTGGAATAATAGGTATTTAATTAAAATAAATACCTATTGTCAGAATTTTTTTTATTAGTTTTTGTCAAAAAAATATAGATCAATTTTTGTTGAAAAAAAGTTCAAACAATTTTCGTCAAAAAAAATTGAATTAATTTTGGTAAAAAAAAATTGACCTAATTTCTGTTGAAAAAATGTCGAATAATTTTTGTCAAATTTTTTTTATTACCTAGTGTTTGTTAAAAAAATTGATGAATTTTTGTCAAAAAAATGTTTATCAATTTTTATCAAAAAAAAATTCTAGGTAATACCTAAATGGGTAATCTTTTTCAAATTTTTTTATCAGTTTTTGTCAAAAAAAAGTTTTGATTATTTTTGTCAAAAAAATTCTCGCTCAATTTTTGTAAAAAAATTTCAAATAATTTTAATTTTGTCAAAAAAAATTTAATCAATTTTTGCCAAATTTTGTCGAAAAATTTTGAATAAGTTTTGTCAAAGAAATTGTGGCTCGATTTTTGTCAAAAGAATTCAATTATGTAATTTCTGTCAGAAACATTTTTACTTTATTTTTGTCAAAAATGTTTTCCAATAATTTGTCAAAAAAAATTTCAATCAATTTTTGTCGAAAAAAATGTAAATAATTTTTGTCAACATTTTTTTTTATTGCCTAATTATTCAGGTTTGGTGTACGAATTAGTGGAAAGGGGAGCAGTTGGAAATTTTCTTCTCAATGACAGATGAAATATACCTAATAAATATTTATTAGTTTTTCGAAGAAAAGGTAACGCAATTTTGAAACAATAAAGAAAAAATACCTGCTGGTGAAAAGAAAATAAGAAAAAAATGTTGTCGAAGTGGTAATTAAACGTTGAATACTTAATAAGGATATGATACTTTGTATAGTTTATATGGTCATCGCTTGGCATGTGTTGAATTGGGTTCACCATGTTCGAAAGAAGCAGCAGCAGCAGAAGAAGAAAAATGGGACTAGAGAATGGGCACGTCTCATGGCATGATGGTCTCTCTCACCGTAGTACGTACTACGTATACCATAGACCTAGTACGTCAGAATAATATACCACTGTCACGACACGACTGATTGGCCAAGTTACGAAATCAATCATTTAACCGATACCTGTGCCAACAAGTAGCCTTTTATAATATTGTCACACGTACAATGTACGAGCATATATTTCACGGCGTTGACGACTCTCGAAGCGAAGAAGACACGGACCTCCCTGGCATGTTCACACGCAAATTAAATCTTCTTACGTTAGTAGTGCTGGGAAGAGAGATAGAGAGCTATATGGAAAGGACGCACAGAGACCTGCTGTACAACAACAGCCATGGCAACGTGTCAAATTATAAATTGACCAATTAATACGCCAATTTACCCACTTTACCGGATCCCATTATGTAGATATGTTCGAGTAGCATAAGTAAATGAGTATGTAATAAATGAGAAGCCTGACTCCCTGTGCTGCGTTTCGCAGCATTTGGTAAACATCTTCATTCAGATTTTTACATCGTGTGATGTTTTGAATGGAAATTCGCGTCAGAAATTGGGTACTGAGCTAAAATCATATGGACGAGTTTTGCAGTTAGCAGAAAGTCAAATTTACCTAAATGAAGAATTCTCAAAATTTTTACTTTACAAATTATTGAAAACAATTTTGAAAAAAAAAGAAACAGAAATTTTTTTAAAAGTTGGTTTAAAATCCTAAGAAAATACATCTTTTAGTTTTAAGCAAAAAAGAGAAACCAAAACAGAAAACTCTCTCAAAAAATTATTTTTCCATCAAAAAAATTCCTATGTAATGAATGAAAAAAAAAGTCAATTTTCCCCAGAAGACAAGTTTTCTCAGACCAGAACAGATCTCGTTGTTAATAAAAAATGAACACAGTTTTTTCTTTAATTTTCTGTTATTATAAAATTTTTAAAAAAATTATAAAGCCTGTTTTAATGTTAATTTAGAAAAAATTTATTTCAGAGTAGATGTTGAATGTTGAAACGAAATCTTTAGTAAGAAATTTAGAATGAGAAGAAATTTCTACTGAAGTTTTCCGAAATTTTTATTAATCAAGTTTTGAAATGAAACTTGACAAAAAAATTTCGAATTCAATTTTTAAAAATTTGCTTTCAACCGAAAAAATGGAATTTTTTTTTAAATTATCAATTTAAAAAAATCTCGCTTGAACGAAATTCCAAAAAAAAAAAATAGGTATTTTAAAAAAAATCAATAGCATCGCATAAAACAAAGCAGAAAAATGGTATCCAGTTTTGGAATGGTATTAAAAAATTTGCAATGAACGAAATCTAATGAAATTAGTTTTGAGCAAAATTTCAAGAAAACCTGCAAAATCGCCAAAAAAACAACATGAAAATGTTTTTAAAATTTAATCGAGAAAAATTATTTCGAACTGAACTTTTAAAATTTTTTCTATTGAAACAAAATTTTTACCCATAAAAAATGAACAAAATTTTGAAAGAATTGTTTTCAAGTGAAATTAAAAAAAAAAAATCTTCAAGAAAATCCTACCTAACTGCAAAAAATTGAAGAAAAATGATCTTGAATATTTTTGAAAGGAATTCTCTTTTGAATGCAAAAAAATTAAAACCTAAAAATAATTTGGTTTAATTTTTTTTTAATTTTTTTTAAATGAAAACGTTGAAAAAGTGAGGGGGGATGTTGAAGAATTTTGATTACATTTTCTTTAGTTCAATCAAAAATTGTTTTACTTAGTTTTGTCTAATTTTGTGAACAGTGATTTTTTTTGTACAAAATTTTTTCATTTAATTCACAATAATAATAATAATTTACTCACTTAATTTAAAAAATGTCAAATTGGAAACTTATCAGTGTTTTGTCAGACTACTTTCATAAAATTGGCAAAAAATCCATTTTCTAAATTTGGTTACGTATCTATCAAAATTTTCAGAAAAAAAATTCAACGAAAATGACTACGTTTAAGTTTTGAAAAGAAGTCTTTTTAGAAGAAGATTCTAAGAAACACCTTATTTTCGAAATGAAAATAAAACCCCACTTTCCTGGAAAAATTATTTATTTGAGGGGAGGAGGGCCTATTTCTGTAAATTTTCGAATAGAAATCATTACCTACTTTTTTCCAATGGAAATTTTCCCCAAGATTTATTTATTTATTTTTTTGGAAATCTATTTCTGTATAATTTCTCGAAAATGAACCTTTTTGAAAAAAAAAACAACAACAAACAAACAATGAAATAATCCTAAAGAAAATATTTCAGAATGCCAAGTAGTCGTTTCGATCATGTTCGAACTTAACGAAAAAAGAAAACACCCAATTTTGGGCGAATTTCAAAACCATACTAATTTTAGAATGGCAAAAATGCGTCCAATGATCAATTTAAGAAAAAATGCTCGCTATTTCGAGATAAAAGATAGAATTTTAAAAGTGGTGAAATTTTTCGTATTTTTTCTCCCTCATGGGAACACGAATACGACCACTCGGCGTCGTCAGACAATGGATGCTCCTTGGAAAGATGCCGCAGAGAAATTCCATCCCAAATATAAAGCTTTTAGGGAACGTGTGCAAGTTGTGCACTTGTTCTCTCTTATAGAATGGAATTTAGAAATATGTACAATGTACATTTGGTAATAGTTCCAATAGTGTGATAAGTGTAAGATTTATCACACAGATACCAAAATATGTAAGTCGGTTCGAGCGTCGGTTATTTACGACGTTAGTACAAAAATGTTTAATTTTTTTTTTGGTGGAGTGTCCTTCGTATTGAAGTGATTTTGAGCCAAAAATGGAAGTCGAACAAGGCTCATTCCATCCCAATGAGATAATTTCTAAAGAAATTAAATCATTAATTCGAAATTTTTGTCAAATTTATTAAGATATCTAGTTACCCAATACAAAAAATATAGAAGTCAAACTTCATAATAGCTGTCAAAGATCCAGTTAGGTATCTTGATAAAGAGATGCCTGCTACAAGATTTATTTTTCAAGTGAATTTTTTTCTTTTTTTCTTTTCTTCAATAACACGGTCCTTTGACAAATACTTCATTCAACACGAGACTCGTAAGCATACGAAAGTGCAGGTACACACACCAAAAAATACTCGAATGAAGCGTTTAAACGATCTCTTGCGGAGGGGGAGGGGGGGGGGGATTGGTAGTGGCCGTGGCAGCCGCCGGCCACATAAGCATAATATAGAAATAATACCGGTAATTTTACGTAAATAACGCGTTTACAAAAAAATATGTTAATAGATGTATTTGTCTGGAATGATTTGCTTTTAAACGTTTCCTCTGCACTAGGTTCGGTTTTTTCTTTCTCTCTGCGATATACTTATACAAGTACGAGTGTGTTTCTCTTTTTTACTATGTAATTTGCTTATGAATTGATGATATACGACGTATTGTAAATACATATCTAACGAATACAAAACCAGCTCTCACGGAGTGTAACGTTACAATATGTTGTAACATAATAATGATTTCGTTGACAAATTTTTCCTTTTCTATTTTTACCATTTTGCATACCTCGTACGAGAAAAATGGCGATACGTACGTAATAGACCTATACGAATGTCGGTACGTAACGTTATAGCGAGTATATTATAGATTCGAGAATTAAATTAAAATGCTGAATAATTGAATACTATACGACTTCGACAGAGTATATACTGATGATGGTGTGGTTATTTGCGGTCGTTTGTGAATGAGATGAGGTTAGCGTGTATTTGGAATTTTTTTTCACTCGTTCAATCCGATGGGAAAATATTTAGAGGAGGATTGCTGATGTGACGTCTCGTCGGATATGATTCAGTGCAGTTTTTTGTATGTCGAGCAATTTTACGAGTGGATAAAGCATGGGAAAAGTTGGCAGGGTGAAAGGATTCGAAGAAATTGTTATAAAATCGTCTTGATTGAATTTTAAATCATGATTGGGCGAAATTTAGTAGGATGGGGAATTAGAGGGGAGATTCATTTTCAAAGGGTAAAACGTGGAAGAAAATTCTTACTGATCGAAATGCCAATAGACAGTTTTCCTTAATAACAGATTTTTTTAGAAAATTAATAAATTAAATTCCATAATACTCGTATTATAGAAAAGATGAAAAAAAAAATTGAAAAATTCTAAATTATTGAAAAAATGTTTTGAACACCTGGGTTTATTGAAAAAAATTGAGGAAATTTTCACAAGATTTTTATGTATTAAACATTCTTGGAAAAAAACTTGAAAATAATTAGAAAAAAACTTGAACAAAAATTTTGAAGAAAAATTACTGAAAAAATCAAAAAAAGGAAAAATGAAATCCTGAACTAGGTATTTTGACAAAATTGATGAAAAAATTCTGCAGAAATTTTAAATAAGATTTTTAGGACAATCTTTAGACAACTACCTAATAATTAATTTTTTTTTCTAAAATTCTTATAAAAAAAGAAAAAAAAACGTTGAGCCCAAACTGAAAAACTTTTCAGGCTTGAATTGAGAAAATAATAAATACATTTTTTGGCCAAAATTGTGCAAAGAAATCAAGAAGAACTATTGAATTGAAAGGTTTATAGAAAGGTCTTTAACAAAACTGTCGTATCTACAAATTTTTATAAAAAATTGAAAAAAACTTTATAACAAACTTTTTGAGCAAATATTTGTTTGATAAATCGTATGACAAAAAAAAATCAAAATTATAGATTCTGAGATGTTTTGGGAAAAATCTTGAAAAAAAAAATTGAGAACTGATCAAAAAATTAGATTAAAAAAATATTGAGTGAAAGCAGCAAAAATTGATCAGAAATTAAAATTTAAAAAAAAAATTAAAAATTAAAAAATTATTGAAACTTGAAAAAAAAAATTAAAATTGAAAATTTGTTACAAAATCTATGCATAAAAATTCTTGAAAATACTTAAAAAGAAAGTTTGAGTCAAATTTTTTGTAAAAATCTTGAGCAATAACTGTAGGTTTTGTTAAAAATTGGACAAAAAAATTGAAAGCAAAAATTGAAAAAAAAACAACTTTAGAAATAATTTTTTTTGAAAAATAATCAAAAATTGAAAGAAAACGAATTACCTAAAAAAGTTTTGAAAAATTTCATATTGTGATCAAAATTCTGAGATTAAAAAAAATCGCCAAAATTGGAAATGAAATTTAGAATTATTGTGAATAAAATTTTAAACAGAATAATAAAAAAAAAAATTAAATGAACAAAAGTTTTGAGTTGATGTTTTTGAAGAAATCTTTATCAAAGGTGTAAGTTTTTTTTTTTTTTTTTTTTGAAAAGTTGATTTAAAAATAAAAAATACCTCTTACAGTATTGATGAATATTTTTCCAAAAACATTGAATAAGAATAATTTCTAATTTGAACATGTTTAATTCTTTTGAGCAAAAAAAAAAATTGAAAATGGCGGGAAAAATTAAACAGAATTTATAATGAAACAATTTTAAAACGAAAAGAAATTCAGAGTTGATGTTTTTGGAGAAATATTCATCAATCAGTACTGTGAGTTTTTTTTTTTGCTGAAAAAATTACAAAAATTAGGTAGAACAAAAAAATTGAAAATTTTGAGAAAAATATATTTTTGAATAAGTACCTACGACCTACCTATTGATCAAAAATTACAAGCAAAAAAAATTTAAAATTTAAAAAATCTCAGATCTTGAGCAAAATTTTAACATTTTTTTTATTGGGTAAAAATAAATAAAATATTTCTAAGCAAAAAATTTAGTTAAAATTCAAAAAATCTGAGTTGCTGTTTTTCGATAAATCTTCATCAAAATCGTAAGAATTTTTCTTTGAAAATCGATCGAAAAATCGAATAAAAATTTTGAAAAATTTCAAATTTTGAGCAAAATTTTTATTTTTATTTATTGAGTTGAAATTAGATAAAACCAGTAGCAACTTTTTTGCAAACATTGTAAAAAAATTGAACATAATAATGAAAAAGTTTTAAAACTGAGAAAAATTCCAAGTTTATGATGTTGTATTTTTAAAAATGTAAGATTTTTTTTTTTGTAAAACTGATCAAAAATTACAAAACAACGAATGAAATTTTTTTTAAATCTCAAATCATGAGCAAACCTCTTATGCTGAGTAAAAATGAATCAATTTTTCGAAGTCGAAATTATTGAAAATTGTGAAAAAAATTAAGCAATTTTTATATGAAAAACTAATGAAAGTAGGAAAAAAGGAATTATTAATTTTGAAAAATCACTTGAAATTTTTTTGAGCAAAATAATAATGATGAAAATTTTGAACTTTTGAACAAATCTTTTGTAGAAATCTAGAGCAAATTTCCAAGATAACTTTCTTATTGAGTAAAAATTATCTAATGAATTTTTTGAACAAAAATTAGGAAAAATTGGAAAATTAGAAATTGCTTTGTATAGAATAATGAAGAAAAAAAAAAATTAGAATGAAGAAAAATTTTGGGGTATGTTTTTGGAAAAATCTTCACCAAAATTGCAGAGAATTTTTTTTTAACAGAGTAATGATGAAAAATTTGCCAAAGTTTTAAACAGCATTTTTTGATTTTTTTAAATTTTTTTTTTAATTTTTTGGGGGAAGGTGGTAAAAGGAGACTTTGGATGGAGTTGGTGAGATAATCGATACGGGAAAGTTTTGAGCAAAATATTTTGAATTGTTTTATTTTTTTTTTTCGAGGTAAAATATAATTTACCTGCTTTGTTACTTTAAATACGAATAAAATGGATCGTATTTTTTAGGAATTGGAATAAGAACCCTCGACTTTATTTGGCCAAATACCAATTCACCAAATAGCAGGAGCAGTCTTTAAAAAAGGTCGTACAAAGAAAGTTATCGCAAAATGAGAAAAAATTTACGACTCGTATTTTATTACTTAATTCGATTATCTAAAGTTTCCTGTTTCCAATAAGTCGTACAGCAGCAATAATCGACTATTGGACGCTTAGTATATAAACGTAATTAATTAATGTACGTTTACCTTGATGCTTTAATCGAGTATTTTGCGTAATTTTCGATACGATTTATGGCATATTTATATACTTATACAAATTTAATAGCGGCGATTGATTTTTTTCTCAGGTTCTTATACCACCGTATAGGTAAAGGTATATACATTTTACGCAATGGCCGCGCTGTCAATCTGTATAGGTAGCGTATTACGAAACGATTACCACTAATCGGTCATCATTCGCTCACCTTCTTCGTACCTACACTCGTACGTAGGCAGGTAGGCGAGGAAAAAGTGAAATCGGCGGCGGCGTTTTCCCAACAATCTGGTCAATGGTCGTATCTCGTATATATCGATACGTGAAGCGAGGAAAACGACAGTCTCATCTTTGAAAAATCCATCATCTTGTATAGCGGTTGCTTCTTTTAGGTGGTCGGGGCGGCGCGGCCATTATCGGATCGATGATATAAGCGGAATGGGATACGGTCCAGCGATGCCTAAACATACTTGTCCGCATGTCGATCATCGGCGTTATACCGAGACCGATTCGTTGGCTAGGGTTTTCCCTCTTCTCGACTAACGCCATCTTTTTTTCGGTTTCCAATCTCAGCTTCTACGTGTTATATTGAATGTCGCCGAAGATGCCAATATTGATGCAGGTTTAGACAAGTTGTGCACCTATTGGTTTTCTGTAGAGTATTAATCGTTGGAGAAATAAGATATTCGATTGATTTGAGTAATGAAGTGGAAAATTGTCGATTTTTTGGTAAAAATTGGTAGATTTGAAGTCGAAAGTTTACGATTGACGAAATCAGGAAGGCCAAAATTTGATGTTTTTATTTAATGGGACAAAGGCACAGAGAGTCAAATAGTTTGTACTTTTGAAAAATTGAATTTTTAGTTAGATAACCCAATTTTGCATACAAGATACTAAAAGATACCGCTAATCAATTTTTATGGAAAATATTGATAAAAAATACGAATAAAATTTTTGGTTAATTTTTTGGAAAATATTGAAAAAAAAATACCTATGAATAAAATTTTTGGTCAATTTTTTGGAAAATATTGAGAAAAAAATTGATAAAAAATATGAATAAAATTTTTGATCAATTTTTTGGAAAATATTGAGAAAAAAATTGATAAAAAATATGAATAAAATTTTTGGTCAATTTTTTGGAAAATATTGAGAAAAAAATTGATAAAAAATATGAATAAAATTTTTGGTCAATTTTTTGGAAAATATTGAGAAAAAAATTGATAAAAAATATGAATACAATTTTTGGTCAATTTTTTGGAAAATATTGAGAAAAAAATTGATAAAAAATATGAATAAAATTTTTGGTCAATTTTTTGGAAAATATTGAGAAAAAAATTGATAAAAAATATGAATAAAATTTTTGGTCAATTTTTTGGAAAATATTGAGAAAAAAATTGATAAAAAATATGAATAAAATTTTTGGTCAAATTTTTGGAAAATATTGAGAAAAAAATTGATAAAAAATATGAATACAATTTTTGGTCAATTTTTTGGAAAATATTGAGAAAAAAATTGATAAAAAATATGAATAAAATTTTTGGTCAATTTTTTGGAAAATATTGAGAAAAAAATTGATAAAAAATATGAATACAATTTTTGGTCAATTTTTTGGAAAATATTGAAAAAGAAATTGATAAAAAATATGAATAAAATTTTTGGTCAATTTTTTGGAAAGTAGGCAGGTACGTATTGAAAAAAATATTAATAAAAAATATCAATTATTTTTTTTCTTCTTCAAAAATCAAATTAATTTCCAACCAAGTTAAATCGAAATGAAATAAATAGACATAGAAATAAAACGAACGACGAGTGATGATAACTGATGAGATTAAAACAACGCCTGCCAAATTGGCGATTAGCTTCGCTAAACGCGTGACGTTATTAAACAATTTGTTTCGGTAACCTTTCTTCCTGAGTACATGGGTACTGGCCTGTAATGTAATCTTCGAATTCGATACCGTTAGGGGTTTTTCCTTGGAGATGATCGTAGTGGAAGAGATGATAAGATTCGAGAGTTTCAGACCACGAAGCGTAATAGTTTTAAACGACTTTTACACGCACGTATCAAATGTTTTCTGGAAAAAAATTACTAAACGAAGCGACTTTAATCGAATTTTCATTCGGTATCATTTTTTTTTCTAGTTCCTTGATCACGACGAGCAGACGAGGGGAATAATTTTCACAGCATTACAGATTAACAACTTTTTGGTATTTTCAAAAAAAATTTTGTGCCATCTGAAGAGCTTTTGATTTTAGATTTTTTAGCAAATTTCCACCAATTTGAGACAAAACAAAGTGAGTTTTTGAAAGTCGAAAAGTGAAACCGCTCATCGAAATTAATAGTTGCCGGATGTCGGTGCATTAATTTTTGCAAACAATTATAAAACTTTGAAATACTAGGTAATTCTTGAAATTTTATTGAATTTTATCAGTTTTCTTTTACTTACATAAAAAAAATCTCAAAAAATAAACATTTTTTCCAATTTTTTTTCTCAAAAAGTTGTTTTTTCATTCACAAAAAATTGTCTTTTTTCTCTCAAAAATTGTTTTTTTTTCTTTCAAAAAACTGGTATTTTTTTCTCTAAAGAAATTGAAATTTTTTTCTCTAAAAATTGACATTTAAAAAAAAATTGGCATTTCTTTTCTTACAAAAATTGATCATATTCCTCAAAAAGTTGACATTTTTTCTCTTTCAAAAAACTGGTATTTTTTCTCTTGAAAAATTGAGATTTTTTTTCTTTTAATCTCAAGAAACTGGTATTTTTTCTCAGAAAATCGACATCTATGTTACTCTCAAAAAGTTGAAATTTTTCTCTCTCACAAAATTGACATTTTATCTCCGAAAATTGACATTAATTATTTTTCTCTAAAAAAATTGACATTTTTTTCTCTAAAAGAATTGGCATTTTTTTCTCTAAAAGAATTGGCATTTTTTTCTCTAAAAGAATTGGCATTTCTGATCTCTCAAAAAATTAACAGTTTCTCCGAAAATCGACCTTTTTTTTCAAAAAATTGACGATTTTCCTCAAAAACATTGACATTTTTTCTCTCGAAAAATTGACATTTCTTTTCTCTCAAAAAGTGACATGTTTTTTTCTCTCAAAAAATTTACATTTTTTTTCTCTTAAAAAAATTGGCATTTCTTTTCTCTCAAAAATTGACACTTTTTCGGCAAAAATCTACTTTTTTTCTTAAAAAATTGACTATATTTCCTCAAAAACATTGGCATTTATTTCTCTATAGAAAAATCACATTTTTCTCTCAAAAAATTGGCATTGTTTTCTCTCAAAACATCGACATTTTTTCTATAAAAAAATTTACAGTTTTTTTTTTAAATTGGAATTTCTTTTCTCTCAAAAAATTGACACTTTTCGGCAAAAATCGACTTTTTTTTTCTTAAAAAATTGACTATTTTCCTCAAAAACATTGCCATTTTTTTCTCTAAAAAAATTCACATTTTTTCTCTCTCAAAAAATTCACATTTTTTCTCTCTTAAAAAATTGACTATTTTCCTCAAAAACATTGCCATTTTTTTCTCTAAAAAAATTGACATTTTTTCTCTCTCAAAAAATTGACATTTTTTTCTCTTGAAAAATTGACATTTCTCTTCTCTCAAAAAATGTACATTTTGTTCTCCCTCAAAAAATTGGCATTTTGTCTCTTTCAAAAAATGACACTTTTTCTAAAAAAAAAAAAAACCGTTTTTTTCTTTACAAAATTTAAAAAATAAAAAAAAATTCAAAAAAAAAACTCACATAATTTATGTAATTTCCACATTAACTCATGCATTAGTACTCGTGCAATCATTCCATCTTCAATTCCGAATCGAGCCTGCTCAAAGCTCGCCACACTCGTATTATTCAAAGCGCCTCAAAAAACAACATCTGAACTCGAGAAAGCTTACAAATCACTCAAGCTCGCATCGGCCCACTTCACATCTGGCAAAATGAAATAAAAATAAATGTAAAAAAAAACACACACTCAAAATCAACCCGCGTATAATAAGAAAAAAACCACGTTCGAAAAAAAAAGTCCTCCCATTCGAGACATGAATAACAATGCGAGCAGAAAGATGTTTCTATCTCTTGCGCAGACATGAAGAAGTTAACTTTATGAACCGATAATTAAAATCGTGTGTACTGTAAAACGGGGAACGTGCTGTGAATAATTTGTATTTAATACAAACAATAAACGGAAAAACTTCGGCAGTTATTTCTTCGTTATTTTTTTACTCCTTTTTTTTTCTTCTTCATCTTCTCTTCCTCTTGCTCCTCCGAATCTAGTGTATTTAAACGAACGTCAAGTAGCAGAGACAAAACAATAGCGGGCGTCCTATTGTTTCATTGTACGAGCTGGTGGAATATTCGCCTAACACCATCAGGCATCAGCCAAGCCGCAGAAAACGGTTTACTAATTTGAATAAAAATAGGTTGTCAAGCGCCATATCATATCAAGTAATCATCTGACAAAGTCAATAAACGTGGAATTATCTGGTGGCAACTTTCAGTCTATTTCAATGGAGTATAGAAAGCTTGTTGAGAGCCATCGGGTGCTGAAGGAGCTGGTTCCTCGAAATTTTCCTCTCTTCATTGCCTCACGCATGTGAGTAGAAAAATAAAATTACGGAAGCTGTGTTCATCTTCAACCATATCCAAAAGTTCCACTGCTGGTGTTGCTGAAGAACATCAATTGGATTACTTGTACGTAGTCTTCATCGAATTCGCCCCTCGAGCATCCAATTTATCATCAGCCTGGTACGATTCGAAGTCCCAGTCACTGTGGCAGATACCTTCAGCATTTCAACCTCCTTAGCATAATCATTCGTATATTATTTCGATCACAGAATGGAAAAAATTTCAAACCAGGGTAATACGTGTGAAGAAATAGACGAAGACGGGCGGATGAACCTATTTAGAAGACTGATACTTGGACCAACCCTGCTTGAAAATCCATCCACGTGCGTCAAGGACGATAATTTTTTCAACCGTTGACCATTCTCCCGGCCAGCAATTCCCACACGACGACAGCAATGGATACATTTCAGGAGCTGTTGAGTGGATCTCATGATTCGGTCATCGTTGTTCTATGTTTTTCCTTCTTCTTCTTGGTAAAGGACGAACCCAGAGAGAGAGAGAGAGAGAGAGATGTACGAGATGCATATTATAGTACCATATTACACAGTCTGTAATACGAATGGAAAGAACGCACGGGAACAAGAATACGTGATTCGTACCCAATGGGAACGAAAGACGTGATCATTATACGGTATTTCTGGTTTAGGTGTATGGGTCCTATAAACTACCAGCAGTAGATGCCCCTGCCTAGTAGTGCTGTGTGATTGCTGCCATATTATACTATGTCTATGTGTATGTACGAGTAAGTGTCTCCGTGTTATTATGGATTGCTATGTGTCATCATACGATGGTGTACGAGTACGTTTCCTAAAAGCTTGACGCGAACCTATAAACTATGGAGACTATGGTTGGACTTAATGTAGTACATATACGTACGCAGGCACAACCTGCTCTGCAAAACATATTTCCAACTATTAATGCCTTTATTACCGATGAATAATAATTTTTGGCTACCGATTGACAACGATACACGGATGGAACATAATTCGACAAGGCATAGGGTGTTTCGTAAATGAATTCTGAATAATAGTTTGAATATTTAAAAGAAAAAAAAATAGAAATTGAATTAAAAATTACTGGAAATTCAAAAGAAAAAGAAAAAATTGAAAAATATTGAACAGTCTGAAATTAGATTACAAGTTCAACTAACAATTGAGAAAATACCGCGATTGAAAAAAAAATCAAAAAAAAAATCAAAATTATGTGAAATTGAAAATTGACAAAAATGACAAAATTGGAAAAATCAAAACAATTTGAAAATTAGTGAAAGTTGAAAAAATTGAAAAAACTGATAAGTTGGATTTTAAAAATGACCGAAAATGGGAAAAATTACTTAAGCAGAATTGAAAATTGGAAAAAATCAAAATTGGCAAAAATCAAAATAAGGGGGATGTAATTTTATTGGAAAACGATTAAAGATTCAAAATTAAAATGGAAGAAATTGAAATTAATTTAAAAATGGCTGAAATTGGAATACGAGTGAAACTAAAAATTGAGGAAAAATTACAAGTGAAAAAAAATCAATTAAAAAATCAATGAAAATAGGAAAGAAAAGGAGATAAGTAAAATTAAAAATCGAAGAATAAAATGACAAATTGAGAAAAATCAAAATTAATTAATGTGGGAAAAATTGTAAAAATTGACGAAATTAAAATTATTCAAAATGACCGAAAATTTTGAAAAAAAATTACCTTCAGTAAAAAATTTAATTTTTTCAAAATTTACGATTTTTTTTTTTTTTTTTTCTTAAAAATGATAGGTATCTACCTAATAATTATTTTTAATGTGCAATTTTTTTCTTCAATGTTTTTATGAAGAAATTTTTCGAGAATTTTCAATTTTTTTTCAATCGGTCTATTTGTTTTTATAGATTTGAGACATTCTTAAAAAATTTATTCAAAAAAAAATCGGAAGAAGAGTTTTGGAAAAAGACAAAGTTCCTTGCAAAAAAAAAAAACTTAGATAAGAAAATTATTCAGCCTATATTAAAAATGATCGAGGAAAAATTCACTACAAAATTGTCCAAAAATGGTTGCAAACAAATATTCTCTTAGAAAGCCTCATGAAAAAAATTTCTCAAAAAATTTTCCTAATCAATTTCAGTGAAAAAATGATTTTTAGCATAGTATATGCTTTTACGGAGACCAAAATAGAAAAAAAGACACCAAAATCCGACAGTTGGGTTAGGTTGGGTTAAGTACATTAGGTTAGGTTTGGATGGCATAAAAAAACTTGGAAAATTTTTAATAAATATGTCAGACATTTTGAAACTTGTAAATTTTTTTGAAGTTTTATGACTTTTAGACATTTTTTAGAGATTTTGTCTGACATTCTGAAACTTGAAAATTTTTTTAGAAAGATAACTTTCAGACATTTGAAACTTGGAATTTTTTTTATAAATAGAAAGATGACTTTCAGACATTTTGTCAGACATTTTTAAACTTGGAATTTTTTTTTTATAAATTTAATGACTTTTTGAGAATATTTTAAAAATTTTACAACTTTTATACTTTTTAATTTTTTTTTTTAATTTTTAAATTAATTTAATGACTTTTTGACATTTTTTCAGACATTCTGAAAATTTAAAAAAATATTTTTGGCTTTTGGGCTTTTTGTCAGACATTTTGAAACTTGAAATTTTTTAATTTTTATTAGGTAGACTTTTTTGATTTTTAAATTTCAATATAAATCAATATTCGTGACTTTTATACATTTTGTCACGTAGTGAATGGTATTAATTTTAAATTTCCATAGAAATTAATTGTTATGACTTTTAGACATTATGTCACAGAGTAAAAGCATATACTATGTTTCATACTTTCAAACGTAGTGTGGAAATAGAGTCAACCAGGGGGTCCGGGGGCGAAGCCCCCCCCTGGCGAGGCGTGAAGCGCCGAGTTTTCTTAAAAAATTCATCCAAAATAGACGCACAAAAAAAATTAGAAAAATTTTTTTGTCGAAAAAAATTATTTCCAAAGACATTCTTTCAAAAAACTTATTTAAAACTTTCCTAGAGCATTTTCTTCCGATTTTTTTTTTTTTTTTTTTTTTGAAAAATTCAATGAACTTTTTTATTAGCGTGTCCCCTGTTTCTGGGGAGGCAACTTGGAATTTTATAAAACTGAAAATTTCACAATAAACATTTAAAATATTCAAACAAAAAATTAAAAAAAATAAAAAGACATAAAATTCAGATTTTTGGAAAAAAGTTAAATATTCCGAAAAATTGAAAGATTTTTTGACCTACTTTTTCATTTCAATAAAATGAGAATTTTTTTTACGCTGAATCCACAAAATTATGATGAGTATTACTAGGAAATGCAGACCACCCTTCCCAAAAAAAAATTGATGAATATTTTTTTACTCAAGAAAAGTTTAATGATTTTTTTTCTTCGAAAATTTCAGAAAGACAGCTGAGAAATTTTTTATACAAAAATTGAGATTTCTACTCCAAAAAAGTTAAAGGATTTTTCTCTCAGAAAATTGAAAGATTTTTCAATCTATTTTTCACTGTCTTTAAAACTAAATTTTTTCACTTACACTGACCCCCCCCCCCCCCCCAACAATCGAGATAGGTAGGAATTATTTCTATTTTTTTTAAACTTGGCGCTTCGCGCCTCGCCAGGGGGGCTTCACCCCCTGGACCCCCTCCCCCCTTGGTTGGCTCTATTTCCACACTACGTTTGAAAGTATGAAACATAGTATATGCTTTTACTCTGTGACAAAATGTCTAAAAGTCACGAATATTAATTTCAATTGAAATTTAAAAATCTAAAAAGTATAATAAAATAAAAAGTCCAAAAGTCGTAAAATTTCTAAAATAATTTCAAAAAGTCATTAAATTTATAAAAAAAAATTCCCAAGTTTCAAGATGTCTGACATAATGTCTAAAAAATCGAATTTATTAAAAATTTTCTAAGTTTTTTCATGTCATCCAAACCTAACCTTATGTAACCTAAGCTAACACAATTTGGTGTCGGATTTTTGGGTCGAATTTTCCTGTCGTTTTTTTCCATTTTGGTCTCCGTAAAAGCATATACTATGCTAATTTATCCGAAAAAACTGAAAGATTTTCTTGCCCATGTTCTCGTTCTACTTCGAAAAAAATCAGAAATTTTCTTCTCCAAAAATTTGAGAAATACCTGTTTTACTTTAAAAGTTGAGATTTTTTCTTAAAAAATCGAGACATATGCCTACTTTTTTTCTAAAAAAAAAATTATATCAAACAATTTTATTGAGAAATTTTTCCACTCCAAAAAAGTTGAAGATTTTCTCTCTCAAGAAAGTGAAAGATTTAAAAAAAAAAATTTTTGTCATTAGCGGATTAGTACAGTTGAATTGAAAATCCGAAGTGACGAGTTCATACTGCATCATACTGAATACTCGAGTGTGCTGGAGAAAAGTCAAGTTTCGCTGGAGGATCCAGTCTTCCAGATCACTTCGAAATCGATCGCATTCGACTTCGAGGAGTAAATTTAAATATACAAACCAATTTTCAAAACATTACTTATGTTATCTCAAAATTTACTATTTTTGTAGAAAATTGATACACCAATGAGTTATTTTACTTATTTTCGCAATTTAAAAAAAATCGTCAAAAATAAATTTCGGCAGCTCAAAATTTGGTTTGAGGTCTAGGTGACATGCTCGCGTACCATGACGCATGCATCGGAACACGGTTACTTTTTAGTAACTTGGTTACTTTTTTAAAGGCAAGGTTACTTTAGTTACTTTTGGGCTCATTTTGGTTACTATGGTTACTTTTGGACTCATTTTGGTTACTATTTCGTCAAAAATCTGACGAACAGCTGCCATTAAAATTTAAAATTTCTTTAAAAACGTTTTGAAAGTTTTTTTTCAGAGATTTTGCTTCCAAAAAATTTGAAATATTTTATTTAAAAATGAATTAAGTAAGGTCAGTTGGGGTAACTGGGCCACCGGGGTATCTGGGCCATTCTCTTCCTAATCCCCTCCAAAATCGTCTTGACGTAAATGGTTGGTTGCATGGTAACACTGACATCGTAAGCCCACCATAACAATTATCATTCGGTTCCTAGCTCCCCTTGAGGAGGCCTCAGTAATTTGTGTAACATGACATGGCCCAGTTACCCCCAACAACTATGGCCCAGTTATCTCAAAACTCAGATTTGAGTGGGGGGTAAGTGAATTACACATCTTGAATCTTCCTTAATAAAAAAAAAATTTGGTGGCCCAGTTACCCCATTTTTCGGGGTAACTGGGCCACCATTCTTTGTGTAGAGTGAGGTGTTCCTCAGCTCAGGTATGTGCTTCACCCTCAAAATCAAAAAAGTGAGCGTACCTCTATGACAACCCTCTACACGTCCCATTTGAAGATTTAAGGTTATTCTTCACTAGTGAGGCATTTTTGAATAAAGATTTTTTAGAGTTGTAAAAACGTGGCCCAGTTACCCCAACTGACCTTAATTGAACAATTTATTGAATTTTCTTTTAAAATTGAGATTTTTTCAGCTCGAACTTCAGGAATATTTATTTTGTACTTATGTATTGAAATTTAAGGTAGAAAAATGTTTGCTCCTAAAAAAATTGAAAGTTCTTTTATAGGCATTTTTCAAGTCAGTATGAAAAATTGTGATTTTTTTTTTCTTGAAGAATTAAGATTTATTCTTGTCTAAAAATGAGCCACATTTCTTGAAAAAAAAATGTAAGTAGATAAGCCGTATTTTTTTGAAAAAATTGAGAAATTCTTTTCTCGACAAATAAACGACTTTTTCTCAAAATTTCTTTTCAAAAAAAGTAGAGGCCGTCGAAGAATAAAACCGATTTCTCCTCATTAAAAACTTTTTTTTTTAAATGAGAATACTTAGTAATTTTTTCAATTAAAAAAAAAATGTGTTCGAAGTATTTGAAAATTATGTTTGAAAAATAGAGAACTCCTCAAAAATGAAACATAAAATCGTTTCAACTCGTGAACTTAAAATGCTTCAAAAATTTGATATTTCTCAAATGAGCAAAACTTTCCTTTTAGAAATTTTGAAAAGTTGTGAATTTCACATGTTGAAAAATTTTTTTTTTTGTGGAGAATGAAGACTTTTCAAAAATTAAATTTTTTTTGTATCTACTCATTTTGCAATAAGCCAATCAAAAAATTGATTTTTTTAGACTTTAAATTCTTAGGCATTACAATTTTTATAAATTGGAAATTTTTTATTTGAATAAACATGAATTTTAGGAACGGCTATTTTTTAAAAATTAAATATAAATTGTTTAAAAATCAAAAAATTGAGAATTTTAAGTTTAATTTTTTGAAATCCAGAACTTTTTAGAAATTACAAATTGTTAATAAATTTAAATTTATAGAAATTAAAAATTGTTTGAAAAATAAAAAAAAAATCGAAAAAAAAAAATTAAAAATTAAAAAAAGGACAGTATTGTTTGTAATTTAAATTTTTTCTAAAATTCACGTTTTTTGAAATCAACAATTATTTGAAAACTGAAAACTATTTCAAAACAAATAAGAGTTCAAAAACTTAAAAAAGTTGATATCAAGTATTTTCAAGAAAAAATTTTTTTTTTTCTGAATTATCAATATTGAGTTCAAAAAAAATTAAGATTTGATAGGAACTCAAAAATTATTTATTGTGAGCTTCTCAAGAATTGAAATTTCCTATGATATAAAAATTGAGCACCTATTAAGCCAACTATTCTATTAAAATTCGTCATAATTATAGAAAAAGAAAAAATGCATGAATTATTATTTTTGAATTGAAAATTTTGATTTTTTCAAAATTTTTACCATTGATTTCAAGAGTTGTGAAACGTCAAATTTAGCGAAAATATGAGAAAAACGGTGACGAGGGGAGGGGGTTATGAGTCATTATATTCAAGTGGAAATGGAAAATTTTTGGTTACTTTTTTCCATAATTTTGGTTACTTTTTTGAAATTTCAGGTTACTAAAGTTACTTTTATTTTTTCAAATTTCGCTCCGATGCATGCATGAGCCAAATTTAAGCTCAATTGGAATTGAGGAGTTAACAACGGTCCCTTGCTAACAAAATTTATAAATTTTTTGCTGTTTCAGCAAAATCTCACAACAAAAAGGAAAACGAAAAGACCACTGATGATCGAGCAAATCGATGAAGCGGAAATTTCAAAATTGTGATTTCATAATAAAAAACACTTAGTCTTTTGGTTGATCAATAATGAAAAAAAATGAACAATTGAGATATTTAAAAGGAACGAGTTATGCAACATGCATTCTATGATTTTATCTAGTTTGGTCAACATCTACTTTATAGTCTGTCTTTGTACACCCTGCACGCGAGAAAACTAACACGCAATGTTGGAATCAGCTAGGCCATCGTTGGGTAGATTAAGATGAGCAAACACAGCCCAGCAGAAGATGAACATTTGAACAAGAAGAAGGAAATTATTGGAAAACACCTCCTATATCTACGTAACGAATCTCGTCAACTCGACCAATTTAGTCCAGGAGTCCGCAAGGGTACACACCGTGTAACCATCCGTACATACCTTCTTCTGCATCTACTCTTAACCGCCAAATCCGTTCTCATCGCCGAGAATACTTCTTATTCTTCCTTTGTGGAATAGGAATATACAGTGTTTTCGTGCGCTCACGCGAACCTCTCCTTCGACGATGGAATAACACAGACCAGCAAGCGCCCTGCACCACCGTGCGTATCAATAAGTATTTCATTTCCGCCGCGCCACCGTTTTAAATAATACATACTCGCGTATCATTCGAGCTGGAAAAAAAAAATCCAAGAGACCCAATCCCGATTGTATCACGGTATCTGCTCGTACATTTTGACGCGTACAGTCATGCACAATGCTCTCCACGTTTTCTTATCAATACCGTATCTGTGCGCTGTGGCACTCGTCAGATTCTTTTTAAGGATATTTCCATTTTATAGCGAAGCCGAAGCTCTCTCTAAAAACGACTCGTTTCCATCTAATTCTCGTCGCGTTGCTCCGGTTCTCGATTTTGTATTCACGATTTCCCGCAAGTCTCGAGAGTTTTGTTTTAATTTCATTTCGCTGCATGTACGAGATGATACGGACTTGGACGTTGATGTGGAATTGTGGACGTACATAGACTAAGGCATTGCAGAGTATTTAACGTAACGGGCGTCCCGTTCGTAGGTATTAGGTTGTGTAATGAGAACGTGTGTTTTATTTTTCTGCAGATTACCGCACGCAAAGCGTAACAATTTTTTGCGTTTTTTTTTTTCTTTTTAGATTTTTTTGTACGACTATGTGATCGGCTTATAGCACATAATGAAAGTTGTTAACACGATTTTTAAAGTTGAGAAAAAATACGTAGATATAAGTATTTGTCGACTGTGACAGACTTATGAGAAATAGTTGCCTACTTAAAATTTCGCCACAGAAACGCGAATTCGCGTGTGGATTATTTCGTGTCTTTTTACTTTTTACTGACAAGGGGATCTTGTCAACTCGTCAACCCTGAGCTGAAATTTGGCTCATTGTACGAGCATGACACCCAGAATTCAGAAGCCAATTTTGAGATATCGAATTTGATGTTTCGATTTTTGCAGAATTTTTGAAAATGGTGAAAATATCCTATTGGTATATACATAAATTTTTTTTACAAAAATTGTGAATTTTGAGGTAGAATTCTGAAAAGAATTTTATATACTTACCAAAGTCGACCTCACGCTTTTTTTGAGTCATTTTTTGAGCAAAATCATTTTAACTGAAAAAATTTAAAAAGATAATTTCGGGTCGTTGTGCTCAAATGACTGCAATCATTTTGGAAACGATCGGAAGTCTGTAGTAAAAGATACTTTTCTTAAGGGCACTCACAATTTCGATTCAGCTGCACTAAATCGACTGATATCACACTAAAAATCAAATTCAATTTTTAGCTGCCGAAGATAATTCCAAATTTTTCTGTAGCTATTCCAGTGTGCTGGAGAAAAATCATATTTTTTTGGAGACTCCATATCGCTTCGAAAATGCTCTACTGGGAGGGTCAACTTTAGTTCACAAACTAATTTTCAGCATATTATTTCAAAATTTACAATTTTGTAAAAAAAATGATAGATAAGGAGGTAACAATGGGCTATTTTCATGATTTTTAAAAATTCACCATAAATCGAAAAAGTAACGTCGACAGCTCAAAATTGGGTTCTGAGGTCTGGATGACATGCTCTTAGAATAAGCTGAATTTCAGCTCGATCGGAGTTGTAAGCACTTGACAAGATTCTTTGTGATTTCTACAGAAAAATTTCTCATTTCTGGGAATGAAGAAGCTTCTCGATTTATTGAATTTTATCTCATTTTTCGGAATGAAGAAATTTTTTATAATTTTTTTATTTATTTACCTATTTGTTTTTAAATAAAAAATATCCCAACTTTTTTGAAATGAAGAAATTCCCCAATTTCCTTGAATAAAAAATAGGTTATTTTTTTTTTTTGAATAATTTTTTTTTATATTTTGGAATGAAGAAATTTCTTATTTTTTTGGTATAAAAAAATGTAGTAGATAGGTACTTAATTTCACCAATTCATTTTAAATGAAGAAATTTATAAATTTTCTGAATTGAAAATTTCTCATTTTTTAGAATGAAGGATTTTTTTGATTTTTTTGTCATTTTTCGGAATTTTTTTGGAACGAAATTTTTTTGAATTTTTAAGAAGTCGAGATTTCTCAATTTTTCCAAATGTGAGTGTGGATGGGAAAAGGGACATGAGCAGGAAAATCGTTTTTTTTTTTTTTTTTTTTTTTTTTTTGGTAATGAATGTTTTAAACTTTGCAAGTCTGTATGTCAGTAATGGAATAACTGATAACTTTGAAACTTTGTACAATCATTGAGGGGTTTTAGTGGTTGTACAGTCATTGAGGGGTTCTAGTGGAATATTCATTTCTCAACAATTTTGACCCGTCATGTTTACGGCCTATTTCACCAAAGGGGTAATTTTGAGCAAAATCAGGGTTGCTAAAACTAAAACTGAAAAAAAAAAAAAAAAAAAAATGCCAAAAAATATTTTCAACAATGCTGATTACGAATATCATACTCATAATGTCAACTTTTTTGTGTTTCATGACATTTTTGACAATTTTTAACAAAAAAATAATATATTATGTATAAAAAATGTAAAAAAATTATAATAGGTACCTATATTTTTATTTAATTTTTTAAAAATTTTAAAAAATTGATTTTTTATTGATTTTGGGTAAGTTTAGCCCCCTGAGAGGCTGAATATTTTTCCCAGGTCCATAAAACCATTTTTAACAGCAAAAAAAAAAAAAAATTGAAAAAATTGATTTTTGATTTTTATTGGTTTTGGGTAAGTCTGGATCCCCTATGGGGGCTGAATATTTTTCGTAGGTTCATGAAACCATTTTTAAATGAAAGTACAGGTCGAAATTGACCATAAACAGTCAAAACCTCAAAATCGATTTTTATTTCCTGCTTAGGTCCCTTTTCCCATCCACACTCATATAAGTAAACGTTTCTCCAATTTTTTTTAAATAGAAGTATTTTTCAATATTTTAAAATTGAAAATTTTCTCAATGTTTGTGAATAAAAAAATGTCTCATTTTTTTGAAATAGGTAAGTACCTACTCAGTTGAAAAATTTCTCATTTTTTTGATTTTTTTTTTAGAGTAGGTAGGTAATAAAAAAAAATTCTAATTTTTTTGAATATTTTTTTGATTAAGTACAGATTTTTTTAGAATAACCTTAGTATTTTTTTTTTGAACGAAGGATTTAAAAAAAAAAAAAAATGTAAAAATTTCTAATTTTTTTGAATAATTTTTTGATCAAGTACAGATTTTTTTAGAATAAATGTTACGAATGTAAATTTTTGAGAGAACCAAAAAAGTTAATGGAGTCTTGGAAACTGAAAAACCCGAGAAACGACTTTTTACTCTTCAAGTTAGATGGACTTGGTGGTTTTTACCTGGCAGGTGAAACGTGGATCGCCTCAGTACTGTTTCCTCTTTTTTTTGGCACCATTAAGTATAACATTTACTAATTTCAATATTACTTAGATCCTTGATATTCATAATTGGAGGGGAGGGGGGGGGGTCCAATCGAAATTAATGTAATGACCAAAATGATTTCCAAGACTTCAAGCTACAAGTTTTGTTTGAAAAATTTTTCACTTGGATACCTAGACAACGCGTAGCAGTCAAGATGCTCCGCGACAGCCGAATTTTTTTTTTCAAGTTAGTGTACCACTTTGAAAACGTTTTCATCCATGGTATTTCAGTTTCAATATCAGTTTTAACTTCAAATTCAGTTTAAAAATGTCAGGTTTTTGTCTTCAGTTTTAGTTCCTCTCTGCATTGAAGATTTCATCTTTAGATGGGGGCTCCGCCCCCATACCCCTGTTGAGGCTCCTACCCAACCTCCTCATCACTTTCAGCTCTTAGGATGGGGTCTCCGCCCCCATACCACCGCGTTGGGGGCTTCGCCCCCAACCACCTCGTCACTTCCAACTCTTCAGATGGGGGCTCCGCCCTCATGCCCCTATTGGAGGGGGCTTCACCCTCAATAGGGACATGGCAGGAGAGGATTGAGGGCTTCGCTCTCAATCCCCTTCTTACTTTCAGCTCTTCAGACGAGGGCCAACACACCAAAAAAGAGGTTAAAACGTGAAAATTTCTGATTTTTGACCCTGTACGGGGGTCAAATGGTGCTCAAAAGTCGAAACCCCCAAAAGGCACATCAGTGACCTCTACTGACCCTATATCCCAAATTTCGATTGTTTAGGTCTTTTAGTTTGGGCTGTAGGCTGTTCAACGCGTCAGAAAAGACAGGTTAAAACTTGAAAAATATTGATTTTTGACCCTGTATCGAGGTCAAAAGGGGTTTAAAGGTCAAAAACTACAAAAGGCACATCAGGGGCATGAATTCGATCTATGATAAAAATTTAGGCCCCCCAGCTCCATTTGGGGGGTCTGTAGCCTGATCAACGTGAAAAAATGACCTCAAAATCCACTTTTTGGGCCCTAAAATGGGGTGGGGATGACTTGGGAAGCTGAAATTTGGATACAGTGGACACAATCAGAGTCACTGTTGTTGGTAAAAATTTAAAATCATTTTGTCAAATTGGGGCCTCTTTAGAGCCTCCTTCAAAAAGGGGCCACCCCCCAATTTTGGGGCTCAAGGGTCAAAAACCCCAAAAAGCACCTCAGTGACCCTTACCTATCCTAAATACCAAATTTTAGCATCCAAGGTCATTTGGTTTGGGCTGCAGGCTGATCAACGTACCAAGAAGCAAGAAAAAACATGAAAAATTGTGAAAAATCTTGATTTTTGACCCTTGACAGGGGTCAAAGGGGGCCCAAAAGTTGAAACCTACAAAAGGCACATCAGGGGCACAAACTTGAGCCATGATGAAAATTTTGGCCCCCCAGTCCCATTTGGGGGTCTGTAGCCTGATCAACGTGAAAAAAATGACCCCAAAATCCACTTTTTGGGCCCTAAAATGGGGTGGGGATGACTTAGGGGGCTGAAATTTGACTATGATGTAGGTAATTAGGGTTCTCATCCCTGGGGCAAGTTTCAAAAAATTTCATGATATTGGGGCTCCCCCGCACTACCTTCAAAAAGGGGTCATATCCCCAATTTTAAGTTAGGGCCCCAAAATTTTTTTCGCATCATTCCTACACCGAGGGGACCCTACATATCAAGTTTGACTTCATTTGACCTGTTAGGCTCGGCCCCAGAGTTCCAAAAGTAGCGGTAAAATTATAAATAAATAAATATATATATATATAAATAAATATGTGACATGTGACAGATCGTCATCTTTTGGTCCCAAACGTCAACAAATGGGGTCAGAACTCTTCTACCCCCCCCCCTTTAAATCAGGGTCGGACACAATAGCCTAAATTTTTTTTTAAAAATTCGGCTAAAAAAAATGTTTTTTCACTGAATTTGAAAAAAATGGTTCTCAAAGAAATTTGAAAAAATTTTAAATGCAAAGAGATTAGGTACCTAAATTTCAAAAGAAACCTGATTTAAATGGGAAAATTTTTTTTTAAAAATTGAAGGGATATTTGAAAAATTAAGACCTCTTCAAAAAAATCTTTATTGCTGAATTTCCAAAAAATAAATAAATACCTAAATATAATAAAATTAAGTTCTTAAAGGAATTTTAAAAAACGTTTAGCTAAAATTCAATTATTGTTTCTTGATTTTTTTCCAATTCTATTGAGAATTTTTTTTTTCAAATTCACTTTAAAATAATTTTCTTGAATTATGTGGGTCTGTGGTAGTGTGGTCGCGTTGTTTAGATTGAGTTGAGACCACGTTCACCGCTCGAATGATTCAAAATTTAGAATTTTTCATTTTTTTTTTAATGTTATGAAATACGTAGGCCCCAAAGAAATTTCGCCATTTTACCTCAAGAGCTCAATGAGGTGAAGGAGGAAAATCCGGAGTTTCGTCGGAGAAAACCCCGGGCCCGTGACTTGTGTCCTCTCGCCGAGCTTGTTCGCATCAACTAAGACAAATCAAGGAAAAATCAGTTTTTTGGACGCGGAGGCTGCGTCAGAGATTTTTTTTTTGTCTTCAGTTTTTTGAAGAAAGAAACCTTAACTTTTTTAGGGGAAAAACAGAAGGTTTCAATCTGCATTTGGAATAAGAAATAATGCTTTTGATGGAGTCAGTATGAGAAAATTCATAATTTTTTTGAATTAAAATAAATGAATAAAAAATAATTCAATTTTTCAAAAGGAGAAGCTCCTCAATTTTTTTCTCGAAAAAATCTCAAATCTATGGCCTCAAGTTTTTTTTTTAAGAATGTATTTTTTGGAACTTTAAACTTTTTTCGATTTTTTAGAAAGAAATCTCTTATTGTTATCATTCATCCAGGAAAAACAAATTCTCACCTTTTGAAAAGAAAAATCCTAAATTTTGATCTCACTCATTTTTTACAAAAAAATTCTTATAATTTTTTGGGATAAAAAATTTTCTCAAATTGTTTGGATGTAAATTTTTTCTCATTTTCTCGAAGCAAAAAACATCTTTTGATTTCTTTGTGAGAAAAAACTCTCCTGATTTTTGGGAGAAAAAATTTCAATTTTCCAAAAAGTTTTTCCATTTTTTTTTTTGGAAATGAAAATTTTTTTGTTTCTTTAGAGGAAAACATATTTACCTAAGTACAATTTTTTTGAATTTTCTCAAAGAAAAAAATCTTTTATTTTTTCGGACTTTTTTTTTTTTTTTTAATTCTGTTTAGGTCAAGCAATGAAGATGAAAGTCAATTTTTTCGATTTTTCAATTTTTACATTTCAGAAAATGTAAAAACCTCAGAATCATAAAGAGCGACTTTCATCTTTCATGTTTGATCGGTGCAGAATTTAAAAAAAATATTTATGTTTATGTATCTACCCTAATTATATTTTTTCCTTCAAAAAATTGGATTTTTTTTTGTTCTAGATATTTCTGAATTTTTTTTCAAAGAAATCTTTCATTGATATTTGATTTAGAAAAAATAGTATCTCGCATTTTTTATTTTTTTATAAAGAAAAATCATAATTTTTACCCAATTTTTTTTCTTTGAAAAAAATAAAAATCTTTCAACCTCTTGGAACAAATGAAAAATTTTCAATTGTTCTGAGTGTGATTTTAAACTTTGAAAAAAGGGCCAGTAAAAAACTTGTTATTTTTTAGAAAGAAATATCGTTTCCAATTTTTGAAAATTCAATTTTCTAGAATTTTCTTTACGTTGACCAAAATGGAAAAAGTTAACAAAATTTCGACAGATTTGGACAAAAGACTTTTGGGTAGGTATTTTGTTAGACAATATAAAGCTTGGAAAATAATTTTTGTTTTAAAAATCGGAACTCTTGGAAATTTTTAATTTTGTTCTTCATTTTTTTTGGAGTAAAATTTTTATGCTTAAAAAATTCACTTCTCGGAATGCCTAAATTAAAAAAAAATTTCTTCCTGAAAAAAAAAACCATTTAATTTCTCCGAAGAAACATTAATTTTATTTAAATCATTATATGTAAAATAAGAGTTTCTCATTTCTGGTTTTTGAAATTCGTTTCAGAAAGAAATCTCTTTTTATCTAGGAAGAACGTCTCTCGATCACAAATCTTTTCAAAGAATCATATTTTTCCCTCATTTTTTCGCCGAAAAAAATATTTTCACTTTTCTTGGAATCAAAGAAATTCTAACTTTTTTGGGAATTGGTATCTAGTATTTTTTTTGGAGGGGGGGGGGGGCCAAATTTTTCAACAAAAAAAATCTTGTCGTATGTTTTGGAATAATTTTTTTTTTTTTTTTTTCATTTTTTTTGGAAGAAAGGCCACCAGCGTTTGAAAAAATGTCAACTTGACACTATTATTGGGAGAGAGGATCCAGTTGAAAAATTTCTCCACCTAATTGGTTGCTATAAAAAATTCAAATGCACTTACCTCTTCGGCTCTTCTCCTTCAATACATATACTATAAAATAGGAAGAAAGAAAAAACAAAATTACACAAGAAAAAGCATTGATGTTTTATCTCCAATAATGAGAAGTTTTCTTCTCAGAAACTCAAGATTTCTTTTTATGAAGAAATTTTTTGTACCTATTGTATGGATTGGATTTTAAATTTTTGAAAAATGAGATTTTTAGGACGATGATTATGTAAGTAAAACTGAGAGATTTTCCTTTCAAAAAATTTGAGAAATGTAATATTTCAAAAAAAGGGTAGAATCATCTTTTTCAAAATAGAAAATTTTTTATTCCCAAAAAATCAGAAATTTTTCTGCGTCAAAAAAAACATGTACACTAAAAATTGAGAAATACGTATATGTGCATACCTACTTGAGTAAAAATTTTTCAAATTGAAAAATTTGTTCACACCAATGAAACAAAAGAAATCAAAAAAATTTACATGAAATAGTTAAGTAGGTAGTCAAGTTCAAAATTTCTCTACTTCAAAAAATTGTTTTTTTTTTTTTGTAAATTCCACTTTTAAAAATTTTTCTTTAAAAAAAAATTGAAAATTTTCAATTTAACTGATGAGACAAGATAAGTACCTACCTAGTACCTACATAAGTTTGAAAAATTTTCTTCTTGAAAAAATTAATTTTTTGAAAATTTTACTTTTGAAAATTTTTATTTAAAAAATGCTATTAAAAAAAACAATGGAAAATTTGTAATTAAACGAAAGCCAAGATACTATACTTAGGAATTTTTTTTTTCTAAAAAATGAAATTTTTTCGCTCTTGAAATGACTGGGTTTTAATTGCAAAATCTAATTTAAAAATATTTGTAAACCAAAGAAATTAAAAAAATTTTACACTAAACAAATTGAAAAAAATCTATGCCAAAAAATAAAAAAGATTTACACAAAAAAAACATGAAATTGGTGGAATATGTTTAAAAATTCTCTTTTTCAAAAAATCTATTTTTTTTTAACTTTTATTTTCAAAAGAAATTATTATCTATTTTTCCCAAAAAATTGAGTATTTTTCATTTATAAAATGACTTTTATTTCTTTGCAAAAACCAATAAAAAAAATTTGCAAGTCAAAGAAATTAAAAATTAGACATGAAAAATAAGAAAAAAAAATCTAAAAAGAAATGTTTACCTATACACACCAAACTAATTTTTAAAAAATTTACGCCAAAGAAATTGAAAAAATTGTAATTTCCTTCTTTAATTAAGAAATTTTCATTTCAATAAAAACAAGATACTTACGTATTTAATTAGGATTTTTACCCAATATTGAATTTTTTTTTCTGAAAACGAGATTTCTTCCAAAACGCATTTTTTTCACTTCTGAGGAATTTCCGTCTATTTCATCTGTAATATTTTAGAAAATGAGGATTTTTTTTAGGACACCGATTCAATTGAACTGAGAGATTTTTTTTCTTTCGAAACTAATTATAAATTTTGTTACCCCCTCTCCCCATCAGAAAGATCAGTTTATAGGCAGGGTTCATTCAATTTTTGCCTTTTTGAAGTTTATATCAGGATGCAGCTCATCTCATTGGATATAACTCAAGCACACTCCATCCACTGTCCTATTTGATCAATAATTACCCCCAAGTTTCAAACGGGACTAATATGGCAAAATTTATCTTGCCAGTAAATTTTTCCTTGAGGACTTTTTTGTCTAATTTTTATTGATCGTAATTTTTTTGTCAATTTTATTAAACAATAATTACGAGGGTGTTGAGGTACGTTACTAAGTATGCACATGAATATATTAAATTGCAAAATATTTTCAGCTTATTTTATGAATTTGAACTTTTTAAATCGAAACGAGTTGAACACTAAACTAAATCAAAAATTAAGAATATTAGTATAAGTGATAAGTTACAAAAATCACGCAACTATCACGTTTTTTTTTTTTTTTTCCTTCCATGGCTGGGGTTGCGTTGTGACGGGTTCTCTTGGGTTTTCCGGTTTGGGTATATTTAAATAAACGGTTTTGGGCATATTTTTCAAAGCGGATTCCATACGGGACGGCTTTTCTATCACTTTATATCCGCAAGTCACTACGTAGTCGTTATCCACATTTAGGCCGACAAAAAGTACACGCTTCAAAGATTTCAAACCGCCAGGAACAAATTCTTCCTCATTTAATATCGTGTAGTATCTTTTTGCCTTTATTTGCTGTAGCGCTCCGTCGACCACTTCGTGGGGTTTGCCTTCGGAGGTTCGTACTTGTTTGAGCTCGAAAATAATTGCATTATTTCCTGAGATTAGAATTACATCTGATATGAAAGGAGAGCCTATTTGGTGTAATTGCCTGCGTACAGAGGCTCCTGTTAAGACAGATTTTTCTAGTGGGTTTAAAGCGATGTACAATATGTTGTCTACCAACTTCTCGCACAAATGCGAACGGTGAGGTGAGAGTTTTATCGAGTTCATAATATCTTGAAACTGAATCGAAAAATTTAAAAGGTTTTCATTTACGCTGTCAGGGTCTTCGAAATCTATGTTACTAATATATTGATCACATTGCATCAACATTCCGTTGCTGATTTTATATTTATCGGACCAAGAATTTGCCAACTGCTCCTGGAATATCATTTCGATTTCCCGGTTTGGGATGCGGACTGCGATTTGATCTTTTCGAATACGAATTTCAGGTACCTCAGTGGCTACGAGGTAACCTTGCTCCACTAAGATGCTAAAGAACATATTGATAATGTTTGTATCTGCTGATTTCGGTTTTTTGTGAAAATTTCTCAAGTTTATCACATCATCTGTTCTCAGAACCGACTTCATGAAAAAGATAACAGGCTCTTTGCGTAAAAGTTTTTCAACGTCGCTCATGACTTGATCGTTCTTATAAAACCACTTTAGGGCGTCTACGAATCCTGTTGGTGTCCAATATCTTTGAACTTCACCACGGGACAAAAACTCTACGACTGACAGGGGATTGAATCGTTTTTGATTTGCGTAGCTGTATCCGTCATAATAAAAAATAGCCTCTTGTTTTAACATGCTGTCCACTTCGAATTTATCCATCAGGTAATTGAATTCTTCATCAATGAAACCGTAGAATTTAGAATATATATGATTACTGTGAAACGGGTACATGTGTACGTTATTAAGTTTTGAACTCGAGGACGCAGCAATTTGCAAAATTCCAGTAAATAAAGATTTTTGAATATTAGTGCCTTTAACTTTGACGAGGTCGTTCATCATCTCAAAATAAGGACGCATTGCCTTTGCTTCAACGGTTTCATCTTTTGATGTGAGAAAATCGGTGGTGATGGCATCATACTCGTCAACCAAAACGACACATTTTCTATCGAAATGTAAATAAAGGTATTCCGCTAATGTCGAAAGACCAGAAAGGGTACGTTGTCGATAAAGAGGTTCGTATAGATCGTTCTCGTCAGATAACCATTTCTTACATGTCTTCTGTTGATCCGTACTCAATTTAGAACTCGAGCACACGTAACTATGTGAAACGTATGCGTTTTGTGTCATTTTAACACAAGCAGTCCACACTACTTCCGCACTAATGTCTTCTCTAATATCAGCATAAATATAAATCACCGGATATTTTCCGAAGTGTTGCTTCATTGCCTCTTCGCTAGATATGGCTGTATCTTCGAAAAGCCGAAAATTTGGAGTCCCGGTTATGGAGTCCGTTAGAGGTCCTTTGAATAAAGGATTGCCAGATGTGTCTACCTCTAATGTACAAAATCTTTTAATCATATCCAAGTTGGTAGACTTACCGAAGCGCCTTGGCGCTGTAATGGCAATGCTCTGATGCGAATCCCTAAAAATTTCGTCTATCAGCATAGTTTTGTCAATAAATGTGTTCTTGAATCGGTCCTCTGCGAAATCGGATTTTCCTACTTCAGCTATTTTGTGATCTTTGTCTAAAAAAGGTTTGAAGGTAGGTTCCCTGAAAAATCGAAAATAAGAATAAGCTATAAAGATACGTTTTTGAAAATTAATCTGATTTCGAAACGACCCGTGTAGCAATTGTCGACATCGACATTTATGTCGACAAAATTCAGACACATTTTTTTCTCGGTTAACGATGAATTAAAAATGATATTTGAGATTTAAAGTAATGTTCTATGTTAAACATAACTGTTCAATCAAAATTTTTGAATTTTTTTCAGTATTTTCCTATAATTTAGAAAACGTTGTTTTTCTACATAGACAAGTCGATGTAAAAATCGATACTCGATAAACGCATCGACATTTATGTCGACAATTTCTGCCAATTAAATTTACAAATTTTATATCTAAAAAGAACTAAAAACAATTAATAAGAACATTTTAAGCTCAGGAATAAATAATTTTTGAAAGAATCACAAAATTTTCTTATTTTTCAAAGTTTTGAATAATACAACGACTTGTCGAGTTATTGTCGACATAATTGTCGATGGTCGAATAATGCATCGACTTCACTGTCGACAGTGTCGATCAGAGGAATTTTAAGTCGAGATAGTGTCGATGTGATTGTCGAGGGTCGAATAATGCATCGACTTAACTGTCGACAGTGTTGACCAGAGGAATTTTAAGTCGAGTTAATGTCGATCTAATTGTCGAGGGTCGAATAATGCATCGACTTGACTGTCGACGTCTTGAGGGTGATTGTGATACTCGCAGATAAAGTGTGTTGTGAATTAGTACATAAGGTCTAAGAATCATCTCTATGTTAGTTGGACACTCGCATGTGTCCAGCTACAAAGGTGGCCTCAATGCCGCATATTTGACAAAAAATATCGAAATGTTGGCTTGAACACTATTTTTGGTGTAATTTTAATATATACTTATATTGAATATTTGAACATAGCATATTTTTCAAAATCTCACCATTGCAAGTTGCTACACGGGGAGTGCAGTTTAAAAATTGCCAATTTTTCAGAATTTGTAAAAGTATCAAAATCCAAAAAAAAAAACGATCTATCAATTTCTTTTTAAATTTAGCGCAATATCAAAAAATTGTTCGACCTCAAGAATTACAAGTTAAATCGAAAAATTGACAACATTTAAAATTAAAAACCTGAAAATCACTGGCCAAACTAAAAAATATAACACTTTCGAGTACATACAATTGAAAAATCGTGAAAATTGATTTGTAAATTAATCCATTTCCAAAAGAATTTCAATTTCCAAAATTGCCATGTTTTTGGGTCTTTCAAATTTTAAAAATTTTGAAAGAATAGAAAAAATTCTTGGAAATGACAAGACATATTGATCGTGTGATTTTTTATGAACATTTCCATCCCAAAAATAAAATTGAATTCAAATGTCAACAATGACATGTTTTAAAAATTTTGAATTTAAAAATCATTTTCCAAACAAGATCTAAAGTGGAATATTCACTCAATTTTGGAAAGTAAAGAAAATAAATTTATTTGTAAATTAATCCATCACCTTTTTTAGGTTACCTACCTATATCAAATTTTAAAACCATGAAACAATTTTTAAAAAAATCAATTTCTACATAATTAACAACTGTAAAACATTGATCCTTTGACTTTTTTCTGAATTTACAAAAACATTTAAAATCGGTTCGTTCAAAAAAATCTAAACAATAACCAGTCCCCCAACCAAAAAAAAATAAGGAAAGAAAATTGTTTTTTTGAAAAATTGGTAAAGACAGATTTAATCCAATTTTGAAAATCATTTTCCATACAAGGTAATAGTTTGGGATATTGGCCCTGTTTTTTAGAATTGCGAAATAGAATTTTTTTAAATTTATTTGTAAAAAAATTCAAAACTTTTTTAGGTTATATCAAATTTAAAAAACTTGAAACGATTTTCAAAAAAAAAAAAAAAATGTCAAAAAATTGTATGACATCGATTCTTTGTATTTTTTCTAAATTTATCAAAATTTTGAAATTGGTTCGAACAAAAAAAATTGAATTAAATTAAAATATTGACAAGGTTTAAGCGTTTCAAATTCAATATCACCACGGGGCACTTCCGCCTCAAAAAAATAAGGAAAGAAAAATATTATTTTGAAACATTGGCATATTTAATCCAATTTTAAAAATCATTTTCCAAACGAGGTAGGTAATACTTTGGAATGGCTCTGTTTGGTAGAATTTGCATTTTTTCTAAATTTATCAAAATTATAAAAATTTGTTTGATCAAAAAATTGAATTAAATGAAAAAATTGACAACGTTCAAGCAATTCGAATTCAATTATCATCCCCTCCCCCCTCCTCAAAAAAATAAGGATAGAAAAATGTTTTTTTGGGATATTAGCCCTGTTTTGTGGAATTGCGAAATTGAATTTTTCAAAAATTGTAAAAAAAATCAAAACGTTATATCAAAATTTAAAACCTTGAAACGATTTTCAAAAAATTGTATGACATCGATTCATTGCATTTTTTCTAAAGTTATCAAAATTTTGTAATTGGTTCGAACAAAAAAAAATGAATTAAATTAAAATATTGTCAAGGTTTAAGCGTTTCAAAATTCAATAATCACGCCCCACTTCCCACCCCAAAAAATAAGGAAAGAAAAATGTTTTTTTGAAAAATTGGTACGTAAAGTCAGATTTAATCCAATTTTGATAATCATTTTCCAAACAAAGTAATAATTTTGCATATTGGCTCTGTTTTGTAGAATTTGCATTTTTCTAAATTTATCAAAATTTTAAAAATTTGTTTGATCAATAAAATAAAATTAAATGAAAAAATTGACAACGTTTAAGCAATTCGAATTCAATTATCATCCCCTCCCTCCTCCTCAAAAAAATAAGGATAGAAAAATGTTTTTTTGAAAAATTGGTACGTAACGATAGATTTAATCTAATTTGGAAAATCATTATCCAAACAAGGTAATAATTTTTGATATTGGCCCTGTTTTGTAGAATCGCGAAATTGAATTCTTTAAAATTGATTTGTAAAAAAATTCAAAACTTTTTTAGGTTATATCAATTTTAAAAAACTTGGAACGATTTTCAAAAAAAAAAAAAAGTTTCAAAAAATTGGATGACATCGATTCTTTGTATTTTTTCTAAATTTATCAAAATTTTGAAATTGGTTCGAACAAAAAAAATTAAAATAAATTAAAATATTGACAAGTTCAAATTCAATAATCATCCCCGCCCTTTCTCCTCAAAAAAATGAGGAAAAAAATGTTATTTTGAAACGTTGGCATATTTAATCCACTTTTAAAAATCATTTTCCAAACGAGTTAGGTAATAATTTGGAATTGCTCTGTTTCGTAGAATTTGCATTTTTTCTAAATTTATCAAAATTATAAAAATTTGTTTGATCAAAAAAATTGAATTAAATGAAGAAATTGACAACATTTAAGCAATTCGAATTCAGTTATCAGTTATCATCCCCTCCCGCTCCTCAAAAAAATAAGGATAGAAAAATGTTTTTTTGAAAAATTGGTACGTAAATATAGATTTAATCTAATTTGGAAAATCACCTTCCAAACAAGGAAATAATTTGCGATATTGGCCCTGTTATGTAGAATTGGGAAATTGAATTTTTTAAAATTTATTTGTAAAAAAAATCAAAACTTTTTTAGGTTATATCAATTTTTAAAAACTTGGAACGATTTTCAAAAAAAAAAGTTTCAAAAAATTGTATGACATCGATTCTTTGTATTTTTTCTAAATTTATCAAAATTTTGAAATTGGTTCGAACAAAAAAAATTGAATTAAATTAAAATATTTTCAAGGTTTAAGCGTTTCAAAATTCAATAATCACCCCCCACTTCCCACCCCAAAAAATAAGGAAAGAAAAATGTTTTTTTGAAAAATTGGTACGTAAAGACAGATTTAATCCAATTTTGAAAATCATTTTCCAAACAAAGTAATAATTTTGCATATTGGCTCTGTTTTGTAGAATTTGCACTTTTCTAAATTTATCAAAATTTTAAAAATTTGTTTGATCAATAAAATTAAATTAAATGAAAAAAATTGACAACGTTTAAGCAATTCGAATTCAATTATCATCCCCTCCCCCCTCCAAAAAAAAAAAGAATAGAAAAATGTTTTTTTGAAAAATTGGTACGTAAAGATAGATTTAATCTAATTTGGAAAATCACTTTCCAAACAAGGTAATAATTTGGGATATTGGCCCTGTTTCGTAGAATTGCGAAGTTGAATTTTTAAAAATTTATTTTTTGTTAATTAATCCAACACACTTTTTTTCTTATTGTGGCAAAGGGTTATTTTATCTCTTTTTGCAAAAAAATAATTAGTAAAATAATGAGAAAGTACTCACGTTTTTTCGGGTTGATGGTCCTCGTTTTCACCTTGTTTGGAAAGTACATCATTTGTGAGGATAGTTGACTCGAACGATCTTGTAAATGAAAGTTCGGCATTTAACGGATTTTTCGTACGTAACGAAGTCTTATAATTTGGAGGATATAAAGAGCAGGTCTCTTCGCTAACATTGCTAAACAATAGCGCGGCAATCAACGCACGTTTCGTTTTCTTAGAAAATAACTTCATATTAATCAAAAAACACTAAAATTGTTAGTCCCACGAATACAAGAGTAAGACTGATCGACGGATTCGCAATCATCTGCACGTATATAAAGATTGTAAAATTCATTATCTCTTGTCAGTACCTAGTATCTACCCTTCTTACCAATTAAGCACATCAAAATAGCGAAAATTAAATTCCTACACGAGCTGATATTTAGTGTACACTGCTCGTATTCTGGCACTTCCGCATTACAAAATATCAAAGATGAATCTTCTATTATAAAGGAAACCGGGTGTCCAAAAAGTTCGGTCCGAAGGTGTTAAATCGTTCCACAAAAGGTCCCCAAATTTTTAACCAATAGGAATTCTCCATTATTTATTTTGCCTTGCACTTCTTTTACCTGGTCGATCGAAATATTTTTCATCGTTGAAAATGGGTGCGAACGCTAGCTCAAGTGTAAAGAGCATACTTGGGCAAGTTCGCCAAAAAAAACGAACTTCGTTCAGTTCACGTTCATTCGCTAAAAAAACGAACTTAGTTCAGTTCAAGTTCGTTCAGAAAGTGAACTAAGTTCGCGAAAAGTTTGCGAACGTGAACGTGCCCAAGTATGATTATTTCACAAACTGATTGGAAATTGAAATTTCAACATTTGAATGTACTATTTTTAGTATTTTTTTTACAATAGAGTTATCAATTTTGAATTTTTGGTATTGATCAGTGAACCAAAACGAAAAAGTCAATATCCAAACACAAAAAAAGTGAACTTCAATTGAAGGAAAAAAAAAGTTCAAGTTCGCGGAAAAGACGAACTTAATCAGTTCATTCGTTCACTTTCAAAAAAACGAACTCCGTTCAGTTCACGTTCGTTTGAAATATATAAAAAGTTCGTGAACTTGAACGTGCCCAAGTATGGTAAAGAGAAATATGTGAGGGGGGAACGTTGCCTATAGCATTTCAACCTACTCTTTGTAATTTTCGGAATTTTTCGATAGAGTTCATAGTTCAATGAGTAGATAGATTTGCTGATTTCGAAAGCATCAGTTCGAACATTTCCTATCCTCTGCATATCTTAGATGGTTTCAGAAAGTTTGGTTAAAATTATTCGCATTTTTGGAAAAAATTCATTTTTGCAATGTAAAAAGAACCGGTTTTTGAGCGGAGCTTTTTACATGAGAAACTTCACAAATTGAATTCCTTCAAAAAAATTGATCAAAATTTTTTTTCTCATCATTCGGGTCCATTCTGAGAGGTTAAGATGAAAAATTCTGAATTTTTCAATTATTCGCATTTTTATAAAAAATTCATTTTTGCAATGGAAGAAGAATTCACAGATATTTTTACATGGGAAATTTCAAAAATTGAATTTCTTTGAAGAAATGACCCAGAAAATTTTTTCTCAATAGGTACTCACTACTCAGGTCCTTTCACTCCTTTCTGAGAGAGGTTATTGCTATTGCTTCACACTCGAAACCGCGCGCTCTCTCGCTGAGCAACGGAACAACTTTGAAAAATTGCACTCATGCGAATTTTAGCGTGTCCACCCTTCCCATCGCCCGTAAATTTGGCTTAAATAGTCAATTATTCTTGCTTTAATCATAATTTAGTTCGAACAATGCTAAAAATAAAGGGGCCTCACTCATGCCCCCCTACAATTTTGTTTCCAAATTTTCAAGGGAACTACTTTTCGGTCACCCTGTAGACGTTAGGGGTACCAGGTACTCATTAAATATTTTAAGAAACACATTTTTCAATTTCATTTTTTATAAATGATAAAACCAACCCTGTTTATTAGCCACGATGAATTTTTTACCTAATTGTCCGTGAACTTGTTCGGATATGTGATTAGATTATTCTACAGAATATCTGCAATTCGGCATAGTATCTAATCATTCATCTATCAAATTCTTCGTAATGTAAGTACGCAGAACAGCAAAAGAAGAATTTTGAAGTTTGAAAAATAAAATTAAAAGATTTCGGTTTTGATAAATTAGTTCATAACCGCCGTTATCTCGATTTCTTTTTTATTCTCAAAAAAAAAAAATCGTTAGCCTCGATAAGATCGTTCTGCCGGGGAAAATAAATTTTTCAACAACGCAAATTCTTATGCAAATATTTTCTCAAACATTGACAAAATTCATTCTCACCTTTCTCAAGAAGTTTACGTAATTTTAGATACGCTTCGTCGATGGTATTGACGCGACAAAGAATAGGAACTTCTACCACTTCACCTAACACATATAAGACAGAGTACTATTTAATATAACAATGCGAATAAAAACAGTAATGAAGTATACGATGGATAACAAAATGAATAAAATAATCGATAAATGAATGAAATGATCAACTTTGTCTTTTCTCTGGGTCTTGACACGAGAAATGTATCAGGTCACCATTCGGATTTCTTATGAAAGCGCTGCGAAATAAAAATGTATCCGATGAATATTAAATTTTTTAAATTTAGCTAGCATAGAATTCGACAAAAAAATGAGAAATATTTCACCTTTGGTTGCTGAACTTTTTCTTGCAAACAGAGCAAATATTCCATTCGGTTAATAACATGTTCTGCGATTCGAATTGGATTCTTTGTTCTTGAACCTAATTCAAAAATAATCCATCATAAATCGACAATGCTAATAAAATACGTAAAATTCGTTACCTAGGACCTAGAGGTATTTTCGAATGGGTATTGTTATTTCCACCAGCCTGGGTGAGTAGTTTATAGAAATGAATCAACTGAATCTCTGGTCTTGAAATATTTCTTTCAAGTTTCGATTGCAATTTATTTTATTCAAAATTGGAGGGGAAGGCGGGGTCCAATCAAAATTTTTGTGATATCCAAAATTATTCCTAGGTCTTTAGGCTATAATTTTTGTTTGAAGTTTTTTTTTTTTAATTTTGAAAAATTTAATCTTATTTCATTCTAAAAATTAAAAAAAAATTGAAAAAATTTTCATTCTAAAATTTAAAAAAAAAATCATTTTCAAAAACATTGTTTAAAAAAATGATTATAAAAATTTAAAAAAAAAATATCCAATCTCAAAAACATTATTTTTTTATTTCAAAAAAATTAAGTACCTATATTGAAAAAACGCGTAGCAGTCAAGATGCTCCGCGACAGCCGAATTTTTTTTTTCAAGTTAGTGTACCACTTTGAAAACGTTTTCATCCATGGTATTTCAGTTTCAATATCAGTTTTAACTTCAAATTTAGTTTAAAAATGTCAGGTTTTTGTCTTCAGTTTTAGTTCCTCTCTGCATTGAAGATTTCAACTTCAGATGGGGGCTCCGCCCCCATACCCCCGTTGAGACTCCTATCCAACCTCCTCATCACTTTCAGCTCTTAGGATGGGGGCTCCGCCCCCATACCCCCGCGTTGGGGGCTTCGCCCCCAACCACCTCGTCACTTCCAACTCTTCAGATGGGGGCTCCGCCCCATGCCCCTATTGGGGGGCTTTACCCTCAATAGGGACATGGCAGGAGAGGATTGAGGGCTTCGCTCTCAATCCCCTTCACACTTTCAGCTCTTCAGACGAGGGCCAACACACCAAAAAAGAGGTTAAAACGTGAAAATTTCTGATTTTTGACCCTGTACGGGGGTCAAATGGTGCTCAAAAGTCGAAACCCCCAAAAGGCACATCAGTGGCCTCTACTGGCCCTACATCCCAAATTTCGATTGTTTAGGTCTTTTAGTTTGGGCTGTAGGCTGTTCAACGCGTCAGAAAAGACAGGTTAAAACTTGAAAAATATTGATTTTTGACCCTGTATCGAGGTCAAAAAGGGTTTAAAGGTCAAAACCTACAAAAGGCACATCAAAGGCATGAACTCGATCTATGATAAAAATTTAGGCCCCCCAGCTCCATTTGGGGGGTCTGTAGCCTGATCAACGTGAAAAAATGACCTCAAAATCCACTTTTTGGGCCCTAAAATGGGGTGGGGATGACTTGGGAAGCTGAAATTTGGATACAGTGGACACAATCAGAGTCACTGTTGTTGGTAAAAATTTAAAATCATTTTGTCAAATTGGGGCCTCTTTAGAGCCTCCTTCAAAAAGGGCCCCCCCCCCAATTTTTGGGGCTCAAGGGTCAAAAACCCCAAAAGGCACCTCAGTGACCCTTACCTATCCTAAATACCAAATTTTAGCATCCAAGGTCATTTGGTTTGGGCTGCAGGCTGATCAACGTACCAAGAAGCAAGAAAAAACATGAAAAATTGTGAAAAATCTTGATTTTTGACCCTTGACAGGGGTCAAAGGGGGCCCAAAAGTTGAAACCTACAAAAGGCACATCAGGGGCACAAACTTGATCCATGATGAAAATTTTGGCTCCCCAGCCCCATTTGGGGGGTCTGTAGCCTGATCAACGTGAAAAAAATGACCCCAAAATCCACTTTTTGGGCCCTAAAATGGGGTGGGGATGACTTAGGGGGCTGAAATTTGACTATGATGTAGGTAATTAGGGGTCTCATCCCTGGGGCAAGTTTCAAAAAATTTCATGATATTGGGGCTCCCTCGCACCCCCTCAAAGAAGGGTCATATCTCCAATTTTGAGTTAGGGCCCCAAAATTTTTTTCGCATCATTCCTACACCGAGGGGACCCTACATATCAAGTTTGACCTCATTTGACCTGTTAGGCTCGGCCCCAGAGTTCCAAAAGTGAGGGTAAAATTATATATATATATATAAATATGTGACATGTGACAGATCGTCATCTTTTGGTCCCAAACGTCGAGAAATGGGGTCAGAACTCTTCTACCCCCCCCCTCCTTCTAAATTAGGGTCGGACACAATAGCCTAAATTTTTAAAAAAAAATTCGGCTAAAAAATGAAAATCAATGATAATTTTCACCGGAGAACTTTTTTCTAGAATTTTATTATTTCCACAATAATTTTTCTGGGTTCACGTTTCAACAATTCTGAATTTTTGGGTTTGTTTTGTGAAGAGTCCTGATTTATTTGATCGATTTTTCTCTTTTTTGAGATAATTACCTCGAAAATTTCCTCGCTTTTTTCTACAGAAATACTTTTTCAAAAAAAGAATTTGTCTATTAAAAGAAGTCTCGTGAAAAAAGTCCATGTACATTTGTACATATATCTCCAATATAAAAATGAAAATCAATTTACATACCAATAAGGAAACCTACCTACTTGATAGAATCTGCAATATGCAACCGAAAAATACGAGTATACATGTAATTAATTCGACGAAATTTTTTCCACTATAAAGGTCAGCAGTCAAAATGAATCATAACGAAGGGAACACAAACAGGTGAACGTTTAAAAAAAAAACCAGCCAACATAATAGTACATGAGAGAGTAGTATCGCGTGTATTTGGGATATTTGATAAATTATTGCGGTAGGTTCAGTGTCCGTATGAGGACCAGTGGACCAGTGGAGGTGAGGGGTACAGATATGGATGAATTACAACATTCTATTCGCTTAAAAGGTTAATAGACAAAAATCATCTGTAAGTTTATACGTTGGACGAGAATACGTAGACTCTGGGAATCGAGAATTCGAGATGATGAAACTTTGTCAAGTTTTTGGAGAATCTGCATTCTTCGAGTAGAAGATCGTAAAAAAAGTGCATCAAATGAACTGCGTTTAGCAGAATGGAGAACTATACCAGTTGCAATGGGAATTTCATTTCAAGAGTTGTTAAGTGGGTCGATTTTTCGATGAACAGCTGTCTACCTGTATAGGAGTACTCTGACTATGAAGTGTTTCAAGAGCTACAACATGCCAAAGTAAGAAGATAAATAAACAAAATATTGAAAAAGAAGCATATAGATGGATGTGCTAAAATATACGCAGCATTCAGCTTCTGTCTTCGCATTGATCGAAATTAAAGAGTTTTGTTATTTGAAAAAAAAAAAAAAAAAAATCCGAAGAAATATGTTGCACATGATGATGGACATAGGAATCGTTTTGGTATGTGCGATGTCAGGCCTGGGGGTGAATGGGGGAGGAGAAAATGACCAAATCGCATTGTTGTATAATAATATAAGTAGAGTGTTAAAAAGACCATCATGTTCGGTATTAGAGAAGAACTGGGAAGTGTAAAATCATTCATCCTAATAAGGTTCTGCCGAACAAACGGTCATATTGGTGTAATTATTGCTTATGAATTATGCGCCAGGCCTGGCCTGGCCCCTGCCTGACGTCTGGTCTGGCGTTGTCGTCTTGGAACACGCCGCGCATAACTACACATTCGAACCGGTTGCCAACCGCAGAACAATATATTCGATGCAATAGGTACATTGTTGCTGATGGATGCTGCACGATGAAGATACATACTCGCAAAGTACGCGCGTACACGACGCTAATAAGCGACCGAACTCGAAGCACGAAAGTCATCTGCAGCAGCAATCATCACCGACGAACGCCAATTCTAAGCCTTTATTCACCGTTCGGATATCCGCCTGAGATTCTTACCACAAATACAAAAGGAGAAAGGGTGAAAGATACGAGGTAAATGACGATTCCTGCAGTTGAACGAAACAATTTGAAAAAACTTTACCCGGAATTCGTCTTGGTAGGTGCGTATCCCGCGCAGAATTCGAGCACCTTTCGTATGATTAATGAATCGCGAAATGAGCGGAGACGAGTTGTCGCAATCCTTTCTTTTTTTCTCCGCTTTATTCGTTCTTCGGAATTTTTTTTTTAATAAGTCCACATTAGGGGATTAAAGAGACATTTCGAAGAATAAATCATCTTTCCGTACGGTTTCACTCGAACAATATAAACCAACCAAGAGATAGAGGTATGGGCTTGAAATTTTCATGTATTCTTCGTATGTATTCTAGGCCTACTTATCTAGCCAGCGTTGCTAACGCTGACTTGACTTTTCAGCTCAAATGTACACCAGGGATTTTGCCCAGGATTGTGTTTCGTAGAAGAAAGTACCTATGGTTTTATTAAGCGAATAGGTAAATACCTAGATCCTTTTACATGCTTTCTACGAGTATGCCCCTCTTTTGAGATGTTTCGAAAATATACAAGGATAAGGAGATAGGTACTTGCCTACCCCCTGAAGTATTATGTGGTTGTGCACGATGCCTCATCCTCTTGTCCCTTCTTACATAATCTTCTCGAGCTCTCGAGTTTCTTTCACCTGGGCTATTTATTGGTTTAATTAAGGATGAAAGTTTATACGTGTACTTATATATTAAGTATATACGGCGTGTGAGGTGAGATTAAACGACTCGATATTACCGGATTTTGGTTGCGTGTCGAAAATTATACGTTGAGCAGCGAGGCGGTCTGAATTAAAGTGTAAATTGGCGGATACTTACTCCGAATTCGGGACAGTTTCGGTGGTGGAGATTTTTTCTGTTCTAAATCAGATAATGAATGATTGAAGAGTCTCAAAGAAGTCTGTTTTGTGAAATGATTGCAATTGTGTGTGAGTTTTATCGCGATGTGGTGGATTATTCACCTGTGACCATAGAAGTGTTTGGGGGGAAGGGTGAAACGATTTGAGTTGTGGAATAGAATTTTTTTTTTTTTTTTGGAGGAGTGTAGTGCAACATAAAAAGTACTTTATGAGAATTGTAACTCTGAAGTCTGAAGTTTTCTTCTTGGGGCAGTTTTCATTTCCTTCGAGGCTAATAACATACCCCTACCTACGATGAGAGTAATAAAAAGGGATTTGAAATCTATTCTATGAATACTTCATGAAATGAACAATATTTTGCACGTGCAATGTGAATACTTGTACATGGTATATGACTTGTGTTGATAACTAAATCGAGTTAGTCGTCTTGAAAATTTGAAAATGTTGCAGTAGGTATAGAACGTAGGATTGTAGGCAGCTAAATAAGAGAAAAATGAGAAATTGAAAAATGACGAAATGAATTTGGGATGACAAGAAAGTGAGGATAATGGTTGGAGCACTGGAGCAGTAAATATTTGTTGAGGAAATGATTAGATTTAAATTAGTTCCTGAAACTGGGAAAGTTAATCCCTTGATTTTGGTTGACGAGGGACGAGGTCTATGCAAAAAAAAATTGATGAATCGTTTTGAGTTTTTGACTTTTTGTGCATATATCTTTACAAATTTTTTTACTATTTTTTTTAAAAGATTTTTTTTATCCTATAATATTTTCGTTAATTCGATGATCAGGATGATCACCACTATAATTATTAAATTTTTAAAAGTTAATGTAGTGTCAGTTTTCAGGTTTTTTTTTCAGTTTTCTTTCTACTTTAATTCTTTAGGTAAAATTTTTAATTCATTTTTAAAATTTTGTTAACCAAGCGTTCACATTTATTTTTTTAACATTTTCAAATTTTCAATTAAAGTTATCTATACTTGATTTTTTTCATGTACCTACCCAAGTTCGAAACAATTCAATTTCCTTTTCTTTTTTTTTTTACATTTCTTACTTCAATTCATTTTTTCAACTACCTACTTACTCAATCTTTTAAATTTTACAACTATTTTCAAGTTTAATTCTTTTATTAAAAAGTTTTCAATCATTCATGTTCATTTAATTTTTTTTCAAATTTTCAATTTTATTTCAACTCTTATTCATTTTTTTTAAATCTTAATTTTGTTCAAATTTCGGTTTTATCTTTTTTTAAATTATTTTATTATTTTTTTTTCATTTTTACGACAATCTCAATTTTCCACTTTTGATCCTATATCTTCTTTTTTTTTTCAATAAATCATATTCATTTCAATTTTTTCGAGTTTTCAATAATTTTGCTTTTTTCAGGTTACTTTTTAGTGTGCGTAAGCACACTATTGGTTTCAGTCTTGAAATATAAAATTTTGAAATAGGTTTATCGAGGTTAACTCATTAATGATGGGATGGATTTGGTTCAAATTTTCAAGGAATGTAGAGTTCATGAAGGCGGAGGGCCAATTAGATTTGTGTGTGAATCTAATGAGTAATTATCGAGATAATTGCAATTTTCACTTGAATAAAAAGAGGGAAAAGGGGACTTTTCTATTATTCATATCTTATCTTATCTTGGGGCAATAAATTTAAAGTGTTCAAAATCGAACAATGGTCACGTCACAACGTCCTCTTTGTGCTCTGCGGTTTTATCTTTTTTGGGGCAATAAAAATTTTAAATGTTCAAAATCAAACTTTATCAGCACAGCAGGTGGTAAAAAATCAGAAATCACGTCTCAGGCTCAGGGCAATAAATTCAAATTTTCAAAATCAAACAATGGTTCGTGTCTAGTTCTTATCTTATCTTTGCTTAGGGCAATAAATTTTAAATGTTCAAAATCGAACAATGATTCCGACTTGTGGTCTGCAGTCTTATCTTATTTTGGGGCAATAAATTTTAAATGTTCAAAATCGAACAATGGGTCGATCTAGTTTCAGTTTGAGTGAATGGGGAGTTGGTGTGACTATGCGATGTTGGTGGGGGGCATGGCAAATTGAAATACCAAAGTAAGTATGCTTATGTTAGGTTAGGCTACTTACTGATAACTTCTCATAAAAGTTATTTCAGTAATACTACTCAGTAATTTTAGAATTCAAGCTACGAACACTGTTAGAGCTGCGCTTGCGCAGGTGTCTAGTTTTTCATTTTTTTTTGGTTTTTGACTAGAAAATCAAAAACTTATTTTTTTTTTTTAAAAATGCTTCCTTACTTTGATTTTTTAATTTTAATTCATTTTTGAAAGTTTTTAAAGTACGTAATTGTCTTTATCGGAATTTTTTTCCTCAAAAATTACTACCTAAGTACCTATCATCATTACTTTTTTCATTTCTTCTCACAAAGAGTTCTCAACTTTCTGTGATTTTTTTTTGGGAGGGGGTGAGGGGTCTGAAAATTTTATGGGTAGGCCTATAGCAGGTAGTAAAAAAAGAAGTGGAAAAGTATAGTGATTTTTGAGGAAAAAATATGAAAAATGACCAAAAATTAAAACCATTCCTCCTCAAAAAAAATTCATAACTCAAATTTTTTACAGAAAAATTTCCATGTACCTACCTGGTAGAAAAAATCCGATTACAAATTTTTTTCAATGATGGATGAAATTTTGTGATTTTTTGAAATTTATTTTTCACTGTTTTTATTGAAATTTTGATAAGTATAATTTATTATTTTTTCATTAAGTACTTTAATTCACTACGAATTTTTCAAATCACTTGGTACTTTTTTTACTTTTAGCACATATTGGACTACCTAGTTGAGTTTTCTTATTTTTTTTCCTCAAATTTTCGGTTTTACTTCGATTTTTATTTTTGTTGTTGTTGTTGTTTTGTTTCAACTCGATTTCATTTTTATTTTTTTATTTCAAGCTAAGCTTATTTTTTTTCTAATATACGCAATTTTATTTAAATTCAAAATTTCTTTTCCATTACTTATCTTCCAATTTTCAATGTTTCAGATTTTTTTTTCTCAGTTGTAATGAGGTTTAAATTGAATTAAAATTTTTCAATTTTCAGGTTGTTAATGTTCCGGTGTTCCTCAATTATAATTCAATTATCAATCTTTTTTCTTTTATTCCTCAATTACCTATTTAAGTTCATTTCAGTACCTAGTAGGTAATTTTTTCAATCAATTCCACCTCATTTTTTGTTTAATTTCTCAGTTTTTTAAAAATTCAATTTTGATTTCTATTCAGTTTTTACATTCTTTTAAATCCTCAATTTAATTTTAATTCTAAATTTTGCCTCAATTTTTTGCCCTAAATTAAATTTTAAATTTTCTCATTTTATCAATTTTCTTTCAATTTTCGATATTTTTGGACATCTAGTTTTATTTCGATTTATGATTTTGATTCTTATTTCCAGTTTTCTTCAATTTCTGTTTTTTATTTTTCTTATTTTGAATTTACCTAATTTTTATATGTACGTATTTTTTTCAAAACATCAATTTTATTCAAATTCTAAATTTTACTTCATTTTATGATTTTAATTTAATTTAAATTTTAATCCAGTTTTTCATTTTAACTCAATTTTCAAATCCTTGTCAATTTCGAATCGTTTGTTTGCTTGTTTGTTCATTTTTAAATAGGTATTCAAATTTTACTCATCTTTTAATTTTATTTCGATTTTAAATATTATTTCAATTTGCAATTTTCTTCGATTCGGTTCCATTTTAAAATTCATTTTTTACCTATTTGAAATTTTTTCAAAAATCTATTTTGACTTTAATCCTATGTTAATTTTTTCAAATTCTCAATTTTGGTTGATTTTCACTTCAATTTCAAACTTTCCAAGTTTAATTAATTTTATTTACAATCTTTAATTTTTTGTAATGATTTTAATTTGTATTGTTTTAAATATTTTTCGAGTTGAATTTTTTGTGATTTTTTTCAGTTTTTTGAATTTTATTTGAATTTTTAATTTCAGATTTTGATTCTATTTGAACTTCACTTCAAATCCCAGCTTCAATTTAGTTTCAATTTTTAACGTTTTCAAATTTTCATTTCACTACTCTTTTTTTCGATTTTTCCTCAATTTTCAATTTTTTCCCTAAATTTCGTTTTTTCCAATTGTCTTTTTCGTTTCGACTTCTCTCCAATATTACTTTATTTTTTTCAAAGTCTTCAAATTTCTGCTTCAATTTTCAATTTGTATGTATTTTTCAAAAAATTCAAAATTTTCTACGATAAATTTGAATGTTTATTTTTTTTAATTCTTATTTTCAGTTCAAGTTTTATTTTTTGTTATTTTACCATTTATTTTTAATTTTTAAATTCTGTCATAAATGTCGAATCATCATCGAATAATTTCATATTTTAAATTTCTCCAAATCGTAGATTAAATAAAAGAAATTGATTAATGTTATCCATTCGAAAAATAAGTTAAAATAATACTTGATTGCGGGATTGCAGTTGATTCTATAGAGATTGAGAAAAAATACCGCAGCAGTATTTAATTTAATTTATACGGAAGAGAAAATGATACTTACGAGAGTTACCTATTAATTATGTTCATTCGACGAATAATTAAGAAGAAAAAAAAATCTGGCATAAAGTACACGGTTTTGTCATTGTTTAGGGGAGGAAGAGAAGGTTGGAAAAGCCCACAATAATCTCATTTGAGTTCGCGGTTCAGATTATAACCTTTTTTCTTTCTTTTTTTTTTAACCGGAGACTGTGTCTATAGGTCTAATAGGCAATACCGCGTGTTACCTTGGTCAAGTTATGCGTCATCGTCACCGTCGTCGGTCGTGCGGTTTTATATAGAAAGTAACCATGTGTAATGATTGGATGATACGTATCGAATCTGGCCAATGAGACGATCGCCTAATAAACCTCCTCTGAGCTATAACAATGCCGCGTGTAATTATATCGATATGCGTTACTTACGTACGCGAAAGTAGGGGATTTATAGAATTTATAGTGCCTACATAGACTTACACTTTTACGTAGTGTACCTATGTTGCCTACTTAGGTATATTTGTTGTTTAGACGATTAAATTAGGGCTCTTTTGTTTCTATTGTCGACGATAAAGGTGCAAAGAATCTGATTATTTTTCATTACACGACATATAAGCAAATTCCTCCGAAGAGATGAATGAATACGCGATGCCCATGCCCCGATGATTAATAATTTATTGTAAAAGGTTGTACGTACAATGTATAAGATGAAAATTTCGCCCGAGAGAAACAATAAAATGAAAAAAGAACACGAATTCCCCCCCCCCGGTCTAGATTTATGCAGGAGAGAAACTGCGCCAGGAGTACATATTGGAAAAGGGTGTTTGCACGAGTTGTGCTTTTTTTTCACGACGCGATGAAAGCGAGAAGTGATTTATAATTTATGATGTGTTTTTTTCCATTCTGCGACAAAAAGGGGCTTTTTATTTGATCGTCGAGTGATTTGATATTTTTATTTTTTTATCGTGTTCACGTTTTTTTTGAAGGGTGATGTACCTTTTTCTTTTTTTTTTTTATGTAAAAAATGTGTTCCTACGATATCGTATTATTTTTGTATTCGTATTTTTTGTGATGGATCGAATAAACTCGAAAAGTGCTGTTTTGGGGATTTGAGTTTTTTCTAATTTTTTTAAACGATACTTGTCTTGAAGTTCGGTAGCTTTTTGAAATATCATTTTGACATTTTCTATATTTTTTGATTTATAACGAGTGCTTTTTTTGGGCGGTTCGCGGAGACAGCGTCTTGTGGAAACTGAGAAGTGAAATCGATGTCGAGGACATTGGAAATTTGGTGGTCTTTTAAAAGGGTTCATTTTTTGTACTCGAAATATCGTCTCCTTCGAAGGAGCAGAATTCTCAAGTACCTGGGACGTATTTCTTATTTCAAGAAAAAGCTCCATCTTGAAGTTGGACTGCTCTTACCGGTACAAAATATCTTATGAACTCGTACTTGAAATCCACCTCATACTAAATCGACGTAGACGCGAAGGCATTCGAAAAATAAGCACACTCGATTACACGCGAGATAAAGGAGCTCGTCAAAGTTGGTAAATTACTATCCAAAGAATTGAGTCACCTTTGCTCGGACGTGACTCTCGAATGAGGTATTTTTTTGGGTACAGATTGGGCAATGTCGAAAAACTCCAAAGGAAAGAAGTGAAACAATGTACATACAATTGAAATCTTTGAAAATTGTCATGGTTGATCGGAGGGGGGAGGGGAGTTGAATGAAATGTACCGCGGATTGTACGTGCGACGTGTGCCTTTCGCGACGACGATTTTATAACAATAATTCTTATATGAAAAAGAAAGAAAAAACGATTGAATTTATGTAGTCAGGTGTATTTGAAACAGATTTTCTTTTATATGAGATATATTCCTGCACCTAAATCTATTTTAACTTTCATTAAAAATTTCATTCATCTTTTGAAAAAATGAGAAATTTTTCCTTCAAAAAGTTGAGAATTATTTCTTCAAAAAATGGAGATATTTTTTCTTTAAAAAAATTGAGGGATTTTTTTATATTGAAAAAAATCGATGGATTTTTCCTTTCAAAAAAATGAGGAATTTCTTCTTCTTCAAAAAAAGAAATTTTTTCTTCAAAAAAAAATTGGAGGGTTTGAAATTACTCATAATTTCCTAATGGGAAAAATTTCTAGACTTTTTGGGAGTAGGTAGGTACAAAATTTTTCTCATGATAATTCTCAATTTGGAGGGGACCCAATCGACAATTCATAAAGCATTATGTTAGTATTCTGCTAGCATCTCATCGGCATGCTAGCATATTACTAGCATCAGTAGCATTATGCTAGCACGTGTTACGAAAATGCTAGCATTCATGTTGACTTTTTTTGGACCACCCAATAATGCTAGATGCTAGCATTATCAAGTGCTAGCATAGTGCTAGCATCATGCTAGCACAATACCAAGTGCTAACAAAATGCTACTAGAATGCAACTAAAATGCTACTAAAATGCTATTAGGATGCTAGCACTAGCATTCAAAGTGGTTCAAAAACAGCAACCTGATGCTAGCATTCTCAAATTTTATTTCGTCAATGGGGAGGAGGGGGGGGGGGAGAATTTCAATTTTTTGAGAAATTATCTTGATTTTTGTCTCAATTCTTTTGGGAAAAAATATCAGTATTTTTGAAGTACCTACCTAGGTAGAAATATTTATCATTTTCAAGTAAAAAAAAAACAGGCGAATTTTTCAATTTGAGAGAAAAATGCCTTTTTACTTTTTTGAGAAAAAAGTTCTTATAATAAAATTTTTGCCTCATTTCTTTTGTTGAAAAAAAAATCAATTTTCGGAATAAAAAATTTCTTATTCTTTGTAGAAATTTAAAATATTTTTAATTTTTTAGAGAAAAAAATTATCTGAACCAACGTAAAAAAAAGTTTCTTCCTTTATGAAGTTTTTTGAAGTAAAAAAAATACTAAAAAAAATCTTTCTCAATTTCTTTGTGAAAATTCCAAATTTTCGCCTCAATTTTTTGGATTAAAATTTTTTTTCAATTTTTGGTAATACATTTTTTCCGTCTTTTTTGGAGTAAAAAATCATTCAATTTTCTCAAAGAAAAAAATAATTCAATTTTTTTTGCCAAGAAATTTTAAACTGAAAAAAGTTTCAATTTTTTGAAATACATATAACATTCTCAATTTTCTGAAGTATTTTTTTCAATTGCTCGAGGGTAAAAAATTTCAATCTTTTTTGAAAAATAATTTCCTTAATTTTTGAGGTGGGTAATTTTTTTTTTAAATTCTTCGGTAAGAATGAAGTTTTTAAATTTTTTTTTTGTAGAAAAAAGTTCTCAATTTTTTGGAATAAAAAAAATCCCTTAATTTGTTTTGGAGAAGAGAAATCATCCAACTGGACAGTGGACACCCATTCGAGCTACATCCTGGAAAATTTTAAGCTTTCGCCCCAATAGAAAGGTGCAGTTACGCTTATGTTTCAATTTCATTTCAATTTTTTTCCAATTTTATGTTCTATTTTTTTTTAATTTTCAGCTTCTTTTCATCTTCAATTCAATTCTCAATTTTTTCTAATTTTCAATTCATATTCAATTTTCAGTCCCAATTCGTTTTCAATAATTTTATCTGAATTTTGATTCAAACTGTCATATTTTTTGAATTTAAATTACTTACTTAAACTTCATTTTCAACTTGAATTCAAGTTCAACATTCAACTTTAATATTTTCTAAATTTGATTTTGAATTTCAGTTGATTTCAGTTTCGATTCAATTTCAAATTTAACGTTTTCCAAATTTGAATTGAATTTCATGTTAAATTTTTGCTCATTTTCAATCCAATTTTTTTGATGGAAATTTTGACTCAACTTCATATTTTTGAATTTAATTTTCATTTCTAGATATTTTCATCAGCTTCAATTCATTCTCAATTTTCATTTTTTCCGGTTCAAAATCAATTTTCTCTAATTTTTGATTCAACATTCAACTATTACTTATATTCTCTCAATTTGATTTGAATTTCAAATATCAGCATCCATTCATTTTTAAATTTGTTTCAACTTTGAATGAAATTTAGCTAATATTTTTTGAATTTTTACTGACTTTTTACAAATTTTAAAAATCCAATTTTAGTTTTCAGCTTCATTCCAATATTTTTTTTTTTTTACCAATTTTTAATTTATTTAAATTTTTTCGAATTTTGATTTGATTTTAATTTTTAAAACATACTTATTCCATTTCTAACTTCAATTTTTAGGTTCTCTATGATTTTGATCCAGTTCTTTTATTTTTAAAATTTTAATTAAATTTTAATTTTCTCCAATTTTAAATTTCTTACAATTTCAATTTTTAACTTAATCCAGTTTTTTTTTTTTTTTTTTTTTTTTTGGTTAAATTTTCGAGTTAATTTCAATTTTTTCAGATCTGTTTGAGGAAACGAGCAATCTGTATTCGTTGATTATCTCTAGAATATGTGTAACTTAGTTATGATATATGAGGTGGAAACAGAATAGACACCGCAGAAGCAGCATCGGTAGCTGCACTATTACGACCCATACGACGACAGGGAGGGTACTCTTAGTCTCAGTCGTTATTGTATTAACCGTATTCAGTGTTTCAATTGCATAAGAATAAAAAATAAGAATAATAATAATAAAAAAGAAGAACAAGAAGCATCGATGGAATCGAACAGAGAGCCAGATAGATGTATCTGTACGCTTGATCTAGGTGGTACAGAAAAAGACAGCGCATCTTATAGCAGAGAGCGATGAAACAGACAAACAAATCAGAAATATCGAAGCGTGAATTGAAGAGAAGAGAAACGTATTAGATACGCATTCTTTTTATATAAACCTTGTATAGCATTTATACGTATATACCTAGCTGGGTATAGTCATATCGGGAGTAGTAGTGGCCATCGTTCCCTACGTACGTATTTATATTGAATGTCCAATTATTCTTCGAATCGATCTGTTTCTCTCTTTCTAAATAATACACGACAATGAAACTTTTCAGATGAGTTTGTCTCTCAAGTTCAATCAACTTGACGATGAGGTACGCGGATGCATCGAGCCCGAGCCCGAGTCGCCGAAGCCACAGAAGCCAGCCATTGGCACTGGTATTGGCAGTGGCAATGGCAGTGGCAGCCTGGCAGGTGTGTGTGTCTGTGTACTCAGCCAGTGTATCCGTCACCGCGTCTATTACTCTGTCACTTAACTCTCCATTACGATTATCGGTTTGCTGCTCGCTGGCGAGGAGGCTTTGTTATATACTCATATTTTTTAACCTTCGAATGATGATTCTTTTTTTATGTATTTCATGCTCCTGTGGCGGTATGTGCCAGTGCCAGTGCCACTGGTACAGCTACGTCACTCTAGACACCACCCAAATCGATGTCGTGGTTTACTATTCATCTTGCCTGTGTTCTTAATGAAATTAAAATGTAATAAGGGTGTATGGGGTTGCACGGCTCATTACCTAGATCATGACATCCTTTCCTGGTAGGTCCTTTCGGCAGGTCGGATTTATGATTAAGTTTTCAAAGTAATCGTAAGACAGAGTGGATGATTGATTTGTCAGCAGTACCATTAGGTAGAGTGTTCAAAGGTCATCTCTGTGCTGCTGCTTCTGCAGAAGTCCTGCTTTAAAGTTGAAAGTTTTGTTTTTTATCAATTTTTAAACTTGTGTCATTCAAGCAAAAATTTAATCAAAATGTTTGAAAATTGGGTAATAAAAATCATTTTTTACAGTTTTAATTTTTCAATTTTTTTTCTTCAAAATTTTATCAAAGTTTAGAATTTATTACTTTTTGTACTAAGATAACTTTTAAAAATTGAATCAATTTTTAATGTGTATTGAATATTTGAAAATTTGAAAATTTAAAACAATTTCTAAATTTAGGAAATCTTTAAATTATTTTTTTATGTCTTTGAAATTTGGAAAAATGACTATTGGAAATTCGGTGAAAATTCAAAATTTTCTAAATATTGTAATTTTGATTATTTTGAATTTTAATGATTTTTCAAAGATGAATCATTTTTTGAAAATTACTCAAGTTTTCAAAAAAAAAAATTAAAACTCTTATTTGCAAAGCTTGATAGTTTTTTAAAATATTTTTTAGTAAAAAATTAAAAATTTATCAATTCATAATTGATCAATTTTTGGAATTATCTTTGGATAGAAAAATTTAAAAAATTTTCATTTTTAAATTTCAATGAATTTTATAAAATTATGATCAATTTTTAAGTGCTGATATTGTTTTAATGTTATGAATTTCGTTTTAGTGTATCTTTGTAATTTGATAATTTTTGAATTTTATTTGGCGTTGAATCAATTTTAAAAATTTGGACAAAATTCAAAATTTTGAAAATGTTTCCAAATTCGATCAAAATTTAACTTTTGGAAGTTTTTACATAAATTCGAATAATTTATGAAAAATTTATCGATTTTTAATAGATTTAAAAAAATTTTGTCATTTTAAAATTGTAGTTGATGAATTTTTTGTAGTTGACCCAATAACATTGAATGTTTTATAAATCTTCGAACTCCGGGAAATTTTTGAAAATTGATTAGGTAGAACTCATTTTGGAGAAATTTCAGAATTTGATGAAAATTTAAGTTCTGAGGATTTTAAATGTTTTTTAATTATGAATGGATTTTCAAAGTTGAATCAATTAGTAAAAGGTCAGTTGATAAAGGTTTATAAAAAAATTGATCCCCAAATTTTGGTGAAAATTCAAAATTTGATGGATAGTTTTTGAACTTTGATAAATTTTCAGAGTTGGATCAATTATTTTAAAATTTATAAAAATTTTCAATCAAAAACTTAATGTACCTAGAATTTAATAGATTTTAAAATTTGAGTAAAAATTTAAGTGTGGATGATTTTTAAATTTCAACAAATCTTTCGAGAGTGGGGTCAATTTTTAATACCAATAAATCTTGGAAATTTTGAAGAAAAAAATAATTTATTACAAATTCCAGTTTGGAAATTTAAAAAAAATTTTATACCTACCTAAATATTGGAATTTTGGCCATTTTTAAATTTTAATAAAGTTTCAAAATTGAATCAATTTTCAAAATTTGATAAATTTTTGGAGTTGATTAAAAATATTAAAAAATTAAAAATTTTGTACATCTTCGAAATTTTGAAAATTTTGTTGAAATTCAAAAATTTTACTTTGGGTGATTTTTGAATTTTAATAATTTTTTATATTAAGGCGAACCTGTAAAATTTTTAAAATATCGGAAATTTGATAAAAGTCAAAATTTTAATAGGCCTAAAGTTGCAGTTTTGAGAATTTACCCAAATTTTCAAAATTGAAAGTTCTATAAATTTTTATAATTTAAGTGGTATCTTAGCATAGAAAATGAAAAATTAGGTACCTACATTCATTGGTAAGAATTTCAAAATTTGAAAGAAATTGAAATTCTGATTAGGTATTTTCAAATTTTAATAAATTTCCCAAATTGGATCAGTTTTTAAAATTCAGCTAAATTTTTAAAAAAGTTCCAGAACTTTATTTTCAAAATTTTGTCAGTTTTTTGAAATAAAATTTAGTAAAAGTTCGAAATTTGGTCACATCATTTAAAAAAATAAGTAGGTAAGTATGTCTGTAGGCAGCTGAGAAAAAGGACCAAACTGCCGAAATTTTGATTTTCACTTTTTTTTTGGCAGTTTTGTGAAATGTCTTCGGGGAGTGAAAGAATGAGAAAATTTGAAATTCTGAAATTTTAAAAATTTGGTTTTACCTAGTTGAAAATTTGAATAAAGTTGGAATTTCAGTCATTTTAAAATTTTGATGGATTTTTAAAATTTGGTTAATTTTTGAAGGTAGGTTGTAGGTACCGTAGTTTAGTTTTTTAAATTTTCTGAATTTTGTATCTGTAGCCTCAAAATTTGTTAAATTCGAAATTTTAATAAAATTTTTAGAATTGGGTCAATTTTAATAATTTTAAAGATTTGGCTAAAATTCAAAAATTTGAATAATTTATATAATTTGAAGAAAATTGTAATTACCGTTATTTTTAAATTACCTACCGACTTGATAATAAATTTTGACAAAATTTTCGACTGTCAAAAACTAAATTTTTTTGACGTTTTATGGATTTTTAAAATTTACTGAAAATTCAAAATTTGGCAATTTTTCAAATTTTAATCAGTTTTTGGAATTATTTCGACTCATTTGAAAAAAATTAGGTCAATTTTGTACCTAGGTACTTATATGGGAAATTTTTGAAGTTGGATCAATTTTTAAAAAAATGAAAATTTTTATAGATCCTTAAAATTTGTTAAAAATGAAAAATTTGACAATTTTTTAAGTTAATTAAATTTTCAGAATTTGATAAAGTTTCAAAAACTTGGTTTGTAAAGTTTTATGATTTTTTAAAAATTTTATGAAAATTCAAAATTGTTGATAATTTTAAAATTTTAATGAACCCTGGGGTTCGATCAATTTTTAAAATTCAGACAAATTTTTGAAAAAGTCAATTACATAGTAAAGTTTGATAAATTTTCCAATTTTTTTAATGTTGTGTATTTTCAAAATTTTTCCAACATTGAAATATCTTTGAAATGAGGAATATCTTTTATTTTGTTGCAAAAGTCTTAATGTGTGGATTTGAGATTTTGGCAGACTCTGGTAGAGTCAGCTAAATCGATGATTAATACAAATGAAATTAACGACGCGACTGTGGGATAATTTTTCAGTGGTTACAAAAGAAAAATCATTTCTCAGAATGATAATGAAAGAAAAGGTGTTAGAAATGGAAGGCAAGAAGTTACTGTATTAGGTATATTAAGTACATACCTAGACCTACGACCTACGTATAAGGTCGTTAAAAGAGATACACTATTTTCAAGCTGACTAACCCTTCTGTACGGAAGGTATGCGTACCTATTAAATACATAAAACCCAATTGTATTCGGTGCAATTTTGCGGAAAAAGGCCATTACGGTCGAGATAGTTTTATACGAATGTACTCGCGTATTTACGTGTACAGCTCGCGAGTCAAAATTGTCGTGTGTCAAAGGAGTTTAAAAACGTGCCTCTAATTAATGATTTTTTTTCTTTACATTTTCGCAGGTTACCGTTATGAAGAAGTTTTTTTCGTCATTGGGGGTTTTTTCTCACCATCTCGACATCCTGCAGAGAACACACCGCGAACCCGTTAGTGGTAAGTACGCTGCATTTTTTTTTTTGGTCGCGATGACGAGAAGCAGTCTTCTTTCGCATACGTGTACGGGGAGATGTTGCACATGGGGTGTGTTTTTGTTAAATTAACTTCTAAGTGGAGCGTTAATTGAGTTTTATTTATTTTGATGGAGCAGAGAGAGAAAAAAAAAGAAAACGGCTTAATCGTTTGTTGTTGTTTACATAAGATTGATGTTGGAAGTTTGCCTAAATGTGGCGTAAATGCCTGTATGGATATTTCGAGGTATCCATTTGAGTAGGAAACGACGACGAGAGGGTCGGCAGTACCCGATAAAAGATTAGATTTGAGGTAATTGAGGTGTTTGGTTGATGCCTGCTAAGTGAGAAACGAATAATGGGGGAATCTCAATGTTGATGGTGTTGGATTTGGGATTTTGGAGGAAAGTGAGAGATGTGTTTTGTGAGGCGAAGATCAATACTATAAAGAATGATTTACTTTACCTATTTAAAAAAAAAAGCTCAAGGAAGCGAATTGAAATGGGAAAATAAATGAAAAAAAGTTGAAATTGAAATTAGGTATAAAGTTATCTATTTTTTTTAAATAGTAAATTTTACTGAAATCGGAATTTGAAAAAAATAAAATGAAATAAAAATTTGCTGATACCCAAGAAAATGAGAAAAATTATTGATTAAAATTTTTTTACAATAAAACAAAGAATAAACTATAAAAATGAAAAAATTTGAATAACATTTTCGATGGAAAAAATTTTAAAAATGAATAGTTGAAAAAAACTTGAATCGGATTTCAAACACTGAAAAAAATTACAAACGATTTAAATTCTGTAAAATTGAAAATTTTGCAATAAATTTTTGAAAAAATTGAAGAATAAAACAAATTGAAAAATTTCAAGTTTTCGTTTTTCTTACAAATGAGGGTAACTAAGGTTCACTTAATATTAAGTAAAAAAAAAATGAATCATTTTTTCAGAAAAAGAAACAACTTTGAAGGGGTAAGACCACGAAAAAAATTCTAAAATCCAAAATAAGAGGAAACCTTGATTCCTTGATATTATATATACCTACATGAATTTTAATTTCATTAAAAACATTGAAAAAAAAACTCGGCGCGAATCGCCCCCTTCCCTGGACCCCCCTGGTTGGCTCTATTTCCACACTACGTTTGAAAGTATGAAACATAGTATATGCTTTTACTTTGTGACAAAATATCTAAAAGTCATCAAAATTAATTTCCATGGAAATTTAAAATTAAGTCAAAAATAATTTTAAAAATTTTCAAAATGTCTGAAAGTCATTTTTCTAAAAAAAAATGTCAAGTATTAATTTCCATTGAAATTTAAAAATTAAAAAATTCCAAGTTTCAAAATGTCAGAAAGTCATCTTTCTAAAAAAAATTTCAAGTTTCAAAATGTCTAGAAAATGTCTAAAAGTCATGAAATTTCAAAAAAAAATACAAGTTTCAAAATGTCTGACATAATGTCTTGAGAATCGAATTTATTGAAAATTTTCTAAGTTTTTTTATGTCATCCAAACCTAACCTAATATAACTAACCTAACCTAACCCAACGTAACGGATTTTTGTAACGGATTTTCGTATTGTTTTTTTCCATTTTGGTCTCCGTAAAAGCATATACTATGCTAATTAAAAACAATTCGAACTTTTTTTACGAGAAATCACGTTCATCTTGGAGGAGGGGGGGGGGGGGAGGGGGTGAAAGTGTGAAAAATTAATGAATTAAAATTAAAAATGAGCGTTCAATGATGGAGACACCATGAATAGGTATCCAATTCAGTAAGAAAGGTCCCCGAGTACTCATAACCTTAATTTTCATTTGGTTTCAAAAATAAATTTTTTAGAAATCGAAAATAGTTTTCACTTCTTGTGAAAGTTGAACTTTTGGAATTTTTCTGGGATAAAATACGTATAATGCTTATTTTAATTTTTTTGGAATCAACGTGAAAAAAGTCTTATTTTTTGAAGTAAAGAAGCTTTTAATTTTTTTGGGAGGGGAGAGGAGGGTAAAAAATGATTCAATTTTCTCATAGAGGAAAAAACTCTTTGAATTTCTTGGTAGAATCAATTTTTTAAATTTTTTTAGAAAAAAAAATTTAGATTTTCTTGTAACAAAAAGTGGGGTTCGGCAGATCTGGAATCACTTCGGATTTCAAATCTACAAAATTCTCAAAATCTGGATTTGGATTTTGGATTTTAAACCTTGGAGTAGAAAAGATTTTGGATTTTTTCAAGTTTTATCAAAACAGATGATTGAAATCAAAAAAAAAAAAAAAATAGTTTTTTTTGTTTGGTTGTTGCACTAGTTTGTTGTGAGTGAGACATGCTCTATGAGATTTTTTAAAATTAGGCTTCAAAAAAATTGGTTTCATGTTGTTCCAAGAAAACTCGGAATTTTTTCATCAAAACATGATATTTTTTCTCTGATAAAGTTAAAAAAAAAATTAATTATTTTTTTTATTTAAAAAAAATTGAAAATTTGATTATACCTACCAACTCCAAAAAAATTATAAAAACATTTTTTATTGTTTAAAAAAACAGATTTTTTTGCAAAAGAATTCAGTTTTTTTTTCTTCTAAAATTGAGTGAGAAAAAATAATTCTTATTGCAAAAAAAAAAATATTATTTACCCCCCAAAAATTAAGAAATTATTGTATTCAAAAAAAAATTCAGAGATTTTCTTCTCCTAAAAATTTTTAATTTAATAAAATTGCAATTTTTCAAACAGATTTGAGAAAAGAATAGGTATACTTCGAGGAAATTCTGAATTTTGTTAAACAAAAAATTGAAAGATTTTTTTTTTACGTAAATCGAGACCAAACCAAAAATTGATTTTTTGGAAATTTGATAGTTTTTTTTTTTTTTTTCAAAAAATTTCCTTCAAATATTTGAAAAATACTTTGTAGGTACTTAATTCAAAAAAATTAAGAAACTTTTTTTCAAAATGAAGAAATTAATAAATTTTATTACGTCGACCCTGAAAAAAAAATTAAATAATAGGTAGGTATGAAATCTTTTATCTAAAAAAAATTGAAATTCTTTCTGCAAAAGAATTCAGTTTTTTTTTCGAAAAGAAATTGGAAGATTTTAAATTTTAAAAAGAAAGGACAAAAAATTAAGATTACTGAAAAAAGTTACGAGATGAGTAAAGTATTATCTACTACAAAATTAACATGGACCAGATGTCAGAGTAAATTATTATTTTTTTTTTTTTTAGATTTTAGATTTTAAAGACAAATGTCACAATAATTTTGGTTTTTTATTTTAAATCCTTTTTTCCTTGATTTTACCGAATCTTGAATAAAATAATGTATTTTTTTGCAAAGTTTTTCTTATTTTTATTTTTTTTTTCCTAACTCGCTTTACTCAACTTAATTTTTTCAAGTCAAAAAAAGCAGCTAAGAAATCATGAAAATAGGCAAAAATAAAAAAATCAAGTGTTCTCAATAAAATTACGAAATTTTCGTGAATTGAATGTATGTACCTAAAATCGAGCAATCTCATTTCTAGTTCCAAAAAATATCAATGTTTACACGACCTTTGAGCCCATCGCACCATTTTTCTTTCGCGAATTACATGACCTTCGCTTCAATTGCACGACTTTTGCATGACTCGGTTGTACCTCTGCACTGCACGACTCGTCAAATACCTTGAACTTTAGTCAGATGCGAATTTTTTTTCGTATACTCATTAATCGAGTAGGTACTTGTATAAAAAGACGAATCTTCTTCTAAGGAGATCATTACCAACAATCTGATTCAAACCTCACCCACCCATGCACCCATATCTGTCCACCAAATTATTCTCAAAACTTGTCCATTTACTTACTGCTGTTTTGATGCATTCGCCCATACTATAAAAATGCATCTTTGATGGCTGCGCTCGTTCTCTATTTAAATTAAACGCGATTTGACGACGACTACACGTATTACGTGCTTCGAATTTTATATCTGCTGGGTAAAGTTCGCGTTTATTAATGCGACAATTTCGTCCAGCCAGGTTCATATTTCACCCGACTATATACCGATGTGCTTGTATGTCGTCGTATGTGTTTGTGTTGGCAAATATGAAAACAGATCATGCATTAGCGTGGGTTCAGTAGAGCTATAGCGAACTGATTGCGATGCTTAGGAACGTACATCGCGCGCGTTCCATTATAATAGGTACGTAGACGTACAATATACAAGATTTTAAACGTCGATAAGACTACGAAGAAAAAATAAAGGTATACGAGATACCCCGCAAATCCGGTCCTAGGTAGTTATTCGCATCGCATCGGTCGTACGGGCTGCGGTAATTACAATTCCGGCACGTCCGTGCGTACGCCTCCGTCAGTCGCGGTCGCGTCGCAGTCATTACGAATCGAGCTGGGTATATTGTAAAATATATGAGCCGAGGATGCATGATCCAAACTTTAGAGCGTTTAAAAAAAGCCCAACAAACTGGATCGTGATCGGAGACTCGCCACCTTTGACCTTCTCCGGTTACATAATCTCATACTCGGCGACTTCCAAGTTCCAACAAATCGCATCGGCATCAGCATCGCAAGCTATTTCCATACAGCACATACGTGCAGCTTACATCTTCATATATGCATAAATACCTATAGTTCCCTATACGTATATTTGGAGAATGGAGATAAAGACAAAGCTAAGCACTGCAAGTCTGGAATCTGCTGATGAGACGAGTGGATCGTCGAAGTACCTACTGTTTTTTTGGCACCATCAAAGTTTACCAAGTCCAATACGACAAGATACTTGATATTATTCAAAATTGTGGAGGAGGGAGGGGTGCAATCAAAATTTTTTTATCAATTAAAATTATTTTTAAGACCTCAAGTAAGAACTTTTGTTTGAAAATTTTCTCAATTGGACCCCTACCTCTACCAGTTTTTAATATTAAAAATATCTAAGTCATATTATGCAAAATTATTGGAGGGGATGGGAGGTCTAATCAATTTTTTTTTTCAATATTTCGAATTTCAAAATTTTATAATTTTTATGAAGACATGAAGTAAAGTTTTTTCAATTTGGTTGGAAGAAATAATTAGGTATTTTAAAGGGGCCCGAGCCCATATTTGGAAGATCAAAATTCATTATAGTTTTTGACAATTTTTCCGTTTTTTCTTACAAAAAATTGAAAGGATTATTGCCTGAAAAAAATGTGAAATCAATTCTCAAAAATATGATCTTTTCTCTATAAAAATGTATACCTATAAAATCAGGTGTTTATAGGCTCAGAAAAATTAAGAAATGTTTTCACTCCCAAAAAAATCTCAAAAAATTGAATATTTCAAAATATTCAGGTTCTTCCTCCAAAATTGAAATTTTCTACCCCCTCCCTCCAAATAAAAATGAGAAGTTTTTTTCTTAAAAAGAAATTGATTTTTTTTTTATTCAATAAATTGTGTATAGATTTTCTCAAAAAATAAGTTTTTTATGGTATAATGTAACCTAACCTTAACCCAATTTACTGTCGGATTTCCGTGATGGATTTTGGTCTCGTTTTCATCCATTTTGGTCATCGTAATAAAATAACATACGAAACTATGGCATTTAAAAAATTAAACAGAAAATTAAAAGATTATTTCATTCTTAAAGAAATAAAAATAAAAATCTCAAAAAAATTTATGGGTTTTCTCCATGAATTGAGAAATTTGAATTTTCTACCCCCTCCTCCCTCCCCCATCCTAAATTGAGAAATATTTCTTTTAAAAAGAATTTTTTTACTTCAATAAACTATAGAGATTTTTTCAAAAAAATTAAAACAGAAAATTAAAAGATGTTTTTACTCTTGAAGAAAAGTAAAACAAAATCTAAAAAAATTAGAATTTTTCTCCATGAATTGAGAAGTTTCGTCACTCCCAAAAAAGTGAAAAAATTCTTTAAAAAATTAAATATTTCATAATATTTAGGTTTCTCGTTCAAAATTTGAAATTTCTACCCCCTCCCTCCCTCCCTCCCTCTTTCCCTCCATCCAAAATTGAGAAAGTTTTCTCTTAAAAAGATTTTTTTTAATTCAATAAATTGTAAAGATTTTTTCAAAAAAATTAAACAGAAAATTAAGAAAGGTTTTTACGCTAGAAGGAAAGTAAAACAAAATCTCCAAAAAAATTTATAGTTTTTTCCATAATACATACCTAGAGAAATTTTTTATCCTGAAATTTTTATTTTTTTATCCCAATGAGGAGAATAAACAAAAATAAAACAAAAATTAAGATTTTCCTCAAAAATACAATTTTTTTTTTTCATTTTCTAAAAATCCAAAAATATTTAGGAAAAATCCGATTATTAAAAAAAAAATTGAAAAAAAATCTCCCAAAAATCAATTTTTTCAACCAAAGAAGAATTGGAGGTTTTAAAAAATAAAACTAAAAACGGAAATTTTCCCATAGGTAGACCCAATTTTTTTTTCTCTAAAAATCTGAAAATATTCGAGTATTTTTCAAAAAAAAAATATTCAAGAAAAAGGTGATTTCAGGTTCAAAAAAATTGATAAATTTTTTCACTCGGTCCCAAAAAATATGTGAAAGAAAATTCTTTAAAAATAGTAAATCATATACGCACAAGTGAACGCGGAAAAAAAGAGAGGGCGAAATAAATACCGTACTATGGGAAAAAATATGCATTGCAACGAATAATTTGCAGTGAAAATGTCCATACAGTGTTGAGCCGGCGGCAATCATGACCTCAGCTTCAACCCAACCGCGCGCGGTAATTGGCCCTTGAAAATAAGATTATTCTGCACATTCATCGCGCATAAATAGCGCATAGATATAGACGCAGACCGAGAGTTAAACGCGCGTATACAAAGAGACCCGGAGATGGACGGATTGCACCGTCCAACCAATGGACCGGGCCGGGATCGCGGAGGACGCGTACCTTATTAAAAATATGTTACAAACTAGATTTTTCACATAATCATCGCCCGAGCAGTCTCTTTCTGTTTAATTTTTTTACGCCCCCTGTGCCGTACTTGGCGTGCTTTCGTGGAAAATCGGACCTAATCGAAGCGCTGCGATGGCGATTATTTGCCAATGAATGGTCGAAGGCGTCAAAAGAAGCGTCGCATAAGGTAAGCAAGAGTTGGATCAGGCGAGAATTGGTCGATTTAATGAAATCGAAAAATTTATTCGAATCACTAACTTCGCGAAATTTCTTGAAAATTAATCGATTCACTAAAATCGAAAAATTATTTGGTTTCTCAAAATTGGAAAATTCATTTTAAATTTATTGAGTCATTAAAGTTGAAAATTTTCAACAGATATTTTTCTCATAAATTTTCAATTCTCATCAAGAAAATTTATGAAGATTTTTTTTTTTTTTAAATCCTCACAATAATAATCTTTCAAACAAACTTTTTTTTCTTCAAAAAAACAACTTTGAATTAGTTGAAAAAATATATTTCGTGGAAAAAAATTTCTTATTAAAATTTTCAAATCATTTTTTTGAAAAAGAATTTTTACAAAACAGATTTATCAAGATGATTGAATTTTTCCTCTAAATTTCAAAGAACCCCCTCCCCCACCCTTCCAAAAAATAGAAGAAAATACTGTGAAGAAAAATGTGAAGTTTAAAAAAAATCATGATGATTCTTAAAAAATGCAAATATTTTCAACAGATCTTCCCATTGATTTTTTTTCTGAGAAAATTCCAATTTAGGTAGGTATATCAAGAAATTTTTCGAAGAATCATTATTGAAGAAAGTTCTCAATTAAATTTTTGAAAAGAAATTTCATTAAAAAAATTATAAAAAATTTCATTTCATTTTTGTGAATTTTGTTTCAATCAATCTCAAAAAATGAAGATTTAAAAAATGCGTTTCAAAAATGTTACGAAATTTCTTCAAAGATTTCCAATAAAAATTTAAAAAAAAAAAAAAAAAAGTTTTAAAACAAATCCAAAATTTTTGCAACAGATCAGAGATTTTTCAAAAAAAAAAAATTTAAAGCTTGATGAAAACGTTTGGAATTCTTATGAAGAGATTTTTCTGAAGAATTTTTTGAAGAAAGTTCTTCTCAAAATTATATTTTTAACTAAATTTTTCTTAAAGTATTTTTCTAAAAAAATTTTCAAAGATGTAGTAGGTACCTTTTTGAAGAATTTTTTTAAGAAAATTTTCTTCCTTAAAAAAACTTGTAAAAAATATTTTAGAAACTGATTTTTAAACATTTGTGAAAGAAATTTTCCATGAAAAATTTTTCTAGCTATTTTTTTCTCTCTGAAAATTATGTGAAATTGAAAAATTATCAAATTAGGTACTATAATTTAAGTAAATACCTATTTCTTGGAAATTAATCTATTTATCAAAATTGAAATAATTTGTTTAAAATTAATCTATTATACATTGGTCAATTTACCATTGATGATGATTCGATTCATTTCAACAAAAATAATAATTATGTACCTAAGTATTCATAAAATTTTTCAAATCACAAAACATTTAAAAATTTGTTCGATTTACTTAGGTATTGAAATTAAATAAAATCCCTTTTCTTTCAATTTTTGGAATTTCTATATTAACTTCGATATCCCGTGTAGCAATTGTCGACATCGACATTTATGTCGACAAAATTCAGACACATTTTTTTCTCGGTTAACGATGAATTAAAAATTATATTTGAGATTTAAAGTAATGTTCTATGTTAAACATAACTGTTCAATAAAAATTTTTGAATTTTTCTCAGTATTTTCCTATAATTTAGAAAACGTTGTTTTTCTACATAGACAAGTCGATGTAAAAATCGATACTCGATAAACGCATCGACATTTATGTCGACAATTTCTGCCAATTAAATTTACAAATTTTATATCTAAAAAGAACTAAAAACAATTAATAAGAACATTTTAAGCTCAGGAATAAATAATTTTTGAAAGAATCACAAAATTTTCTTATTTTTCAAAGTTTTGAATAATACAACGACTTGTCGAGTTATTGTCGACATAATTGTCGATGGTCGAATAATGCATCGACTTCACTGTCGACAGTGTCGACCAGAGGAATTTTAAGTCGAGATAGTGTCGATGTGATTGTCGAGGGTCGAATAATGCATCGACTTAACTGTCGACAGTGTTGACCAGAGGAATTTTAAGTCGAGTTAATGTCGATCTAATTGTCGAGGGTCGAATAATGCATCGACTTGACTGTCGACGTCTTGAGAGTGATTGTGATACTCGCAGATAAAGTGTGTTGTGAATTAGTACATAAGGTCTAAGAATCATCTCTATGTTAGTTGGACACTCGCATGTGTCCAGCTACAAAGGTGGCCTCAATGCCGCATATTTGACAAAAAATGTCGAAATGTTGGCTTGAACACTATTTTTGGTGTAATTTTTATATATTTATATTGAATATTTGAACTTAACATATTTTTCAAAATCTCACCATTGCAAATGTCGATGTGGATGTCGATATAAATGTCGACACATCGAAATCGGTCACTTTTCGATCGTACATGTCGACACGATTGTGGATGGTTTGTCGAGCTTATTATCGACATATTTGGACGGTCGACAAACATGTCGATAATAAGCTCGACAAACCATCCACAATCGTGTCGACATGTACGATCGAAAAGTGACCGATTTCGATGTGTCGACATTTATATCGAAATTAGCATCGACGTTGCTACACGGGATGTTTGAGTGGGGGCGGGGGTTGAAAATTTTCTTCGCATTTTAGCCATTTTTTTTTCTTTTTTGATTTTTCAAAAATTGTATTGTCCTTTCAATTTTTCTTTTTTTTTAAATTAATTTTTTTAATTTTTTTGCAAAAAATTATTTTACTCGTTTTATTTTTTGATTTTGTTTACCTTTTTTTTTCTTCAGAATTAAATTATTTTATTAAAATTTCAAACTTCAATTCATTTTTATTCTGAATTTATATAATACCTAGATTATTACTTTTCGAATCAAATAATTTTGATTATTTTTCATTTTTGACTTCTTTGGAGTTGTCATTTTCTCATTTTGTAAATTTTCCAAAAATTTCAATTAATTCGTACTTCTTTTAAAAAGTTGAATTGTTTTCAATTATGTAGTTACCAATTTAATTTAGCTTATTTGAATTTCAAACTTCTTTTCCAATTTTTTATTTTTTTAAACTTTTAAGTACTTATTTTATTTTATTTTTTAATTTTTGGTCAGAAAGTTCCAATTAACAATAGTCGATCCCCCTAAAAAAAATATCCAAAAAATTTCAACCAGATAAGTAAATAATTTCACACCGGCGCTCCGTCTTTGAAAACACCAACAGAACCCATAACGCGAGATTCACGCTTACTCCGACATTCCAGCATCGCTGCAGCCGCACCATCCGCCTCAGCGCCACGGTTGACTCCTACATCGAACATGATTTATGCGCTATGCCTCGCACTTATCTTGATATACTGATAAAATGACTTTTAATTACTTTTTCAACAGTCGAACGAATGTAGAAAAACGAACAACAAGACGAATACATACCTAGTTTACCTGCCGCATAACCCCCTTATGTATACTGGGCCCTCTATAGAATACAGGGAGGAGGGCGAGTCGGCGACAGACAGACGTAGAGAGGAAGACGAAACTTCATGTACACGAATTGTAAGAAGATTCGTAACGTGCTCGCAACTGAGACCGGAGAGCACGAGAGAGAAGCTGCTGACCAGACCAGGCCAGGCCAGACGTGAAAACGCCGCAGAAGGTACTCTTTACACATACAGAACATGATGAACATTCCACGCATAGCAGAACGCTGAATAGTATATGCCGGATAGATAGATAGATACCCATTACCCAAGTACAGTCGTATAGTGCAAAGTGTGCAATGTGCGCCGATTGCTTTGAGATGTGTGTGCAAGTGCATTGAGAACGACACTGTGTGGAACAGCGTGCACATCTGGGACACGATTTAAGTAAGAAAAAGCTAAAGCGAATGAAAAAGGCAGAAATTCTCAAGTACATTCCGATTTGATCGCGTGGATCGTCATTGGAGTCTTGGAAAAAGCTGCTCGAGATGAAATGAAGAAAAAATGTGAGGTGGAGTTTTGAAAAATTGAGTTCAATTTTTTATGATTTTTTTTTTTGAAAGGTTCATGATATCATGAGGATGGATCCCGGTCCTGTATCTATTTTTCACGGAACGTTCTTGTACGGACGACAGTGACCACAGACAGTGAGATTGATAAAGAATTATTTCTTCAAATTCTTTTGCCTCAATTCGCCAATCTGATCTGATTTTTAGTCAATTGGGGGCCTCAGTGCAATAATTTTGCGGCACATTTGACTCAGTTTGAAACTTTTTCTGATGAGAGTCATCCAATTTTTTTGTGAAACGCTGAAAAATTTTCACAACCTACATTTTTTAATTCCACAATTTGCTAAAAAGGTCTCAATTTTTCAAATAATTATTTTTAGAGAAATATATTCCAATTTTTTAAGAGGAAAAAACTGGAATATTATCTTTCTCAAAAAAAAAAAAATTAAGGTCAGTTGGGGTAACTGTTAACTGGGCCACGTTTTTACAACTCTTAAAAATCTTTATTCAAAAATGTCTCAATAGTGAAGAATATCCTTAAATCATCAAATGGGACATGTGGAGGAGTGTCATAGAGGTACGCTCACTTTGTTGATTTTGAGGGTGAAGCACATACCTGAGCTGAGGAACACCTCACTCTACAAAGAAAATGGTGGCCCAGTTACCCAGAAAAATGGGGTAACTGGGCCACCAAATTTTATTTTCTATTAAGGAAGATTTAAGATGTGTAATGCACTTACCCGGCCCACTCAAATCTGAGTTTTGGGGTAACTGGGCCACAGTTGTTGGGTTAACTGGGCCATGCCATATTACTTAAATTAATGAGGCCTCCTCAGGGGGAGCTAGGAACCGAATGGTAATTATTATGGTGGGTTTTAGATGTCAGTGTTACCATGCAACCAACCATTTACGTCAAGATGATTTTAGAGGGGATTAGGAAGAGAATGGCCCAGATACCCCAACTTACCTTAATAAACATTTTTTGAAGTAATAAAAAGTCTTTGTTTTTAAAAAAGAATATCCCTCAACCTCAACTTTTTGTTTAAATTAAAGTTGAAATTTTCTTGAAGTGAAAAATTTTTCTCTTGTCTTGTAATAAAAACACTCCTTAAATTCTTGTAGAAAAAAATTAATTTCTTTGGAGGATTTTTTTTGAAGAGTAAATTTTTTTTTTTTGAAGTAAAAATCTATTGTCTTTCATTTTGTTAGTAAGGTATATTGTTGATTTTATTTTTATTTTTTATTTTATTAAAAAAAGGTTTGCTTACTTTTAGAGAGAAAAAAAATTACGCAGAGTTTTGTTTTGTGATTTTTTTTTTTTTGAAAAAATGTTTCAGTTGGGTTTTTGGCGGATTGGGGGGGGGGCGGGGTAGAAATATCTCAATTTTATTGGAGAAAGAGTTTTTCACTTACCTATTTGGGAAAAAATTCATAATTTTTTTTAGGGTGGGTAAAAAATTTCCAGCTTTTTGGAGTGAATAAATTTCTCTTATTTCTTTGGAGGAAAAAAATCTTTCAGTTTTGCAGAAAAATCTCTTAGCAGTATGAGATCTCTTAATGATTTTTGCTCAAGATTTTTTTTTAGAAAAAATATTTTCACTTTTGGAGAAAAAAAATCGTGATGATTTTTGGTCATATTATTATTATTTTTTTTTTTGAAAATCAGAATCTCGAGTTTTTTTGTTTGACTAAAAAACATCATAATTTTTGTGAAGAAAACATTCCTAAGTTTTTCAACTTTTTGTAGGTAGGTATTAAAAAAACTTTTCAGTTTTTTGAAGAAAAATCAGTTATTTCCGTCTTATCCTTTTAAAAATTTAGGTACCTAAATAAAACTTTCAATTTTGCGGAGAAAAATCTGTTTTTTGGAGTAAAAAAATCTTCTAATTTTTTGGAGAAAAAAATTCACAATTTTTCAATAAAGAATAAATTTTTATCCAAAAAAAAAACTTGTTTCTATTTTTTTTTTTTTTTTCACCTATAGTAACTATACTTGTAGTTAAATAAATGAATGGTGTAATTTTAAAAGGCGCTAAGTGCCATCTTGGTCGAAATGGAGTTATTGCTATCGTGGTTTACTATGCCCATGCCGTCATAATCTGAACCTATCACAGACGTCAATATCTATTTCTAAATAGTTCAAAATTTGCTCTAAAGATGGCGCAAATAAGCAAAATTTGCTAAATTTGAGGAAATCAAAAAAGTAAGACTTTTGCGTTATAGTAAATTCAATTTCCAATCAAAAAGGTCCTCTTCACTTTTTGCATATCTTCAATATTTCAGGAGCTATGCGAGAAAGATAAAAGATTTTTGTCAATTTTTGAAAATTTATCAATTTTTTGAAATTAGAGAAAATAATGTGTACTTAACTTTGAATAAATAAAAAAATAGATCTATCGTGTAGAAAATTAAATTTCCTTTCAAAAAGGTTCTCTTTACTTTTTGCCTATCTTCAATATTTTAGGCACTAAACAAGAATAAACACTAATATATTTAAATTTAATGCTCAATGCGTCTTTTTGAAAAACCTAAAAATGATTCAGAAAATGTTGATATTTGTTCGATTTTTGCTCAAAATGATGATGACGTGTTCAAAGTATGCTATGTACCCACATTTTCACCATTTCAACCTTTCCTATAAATCTCCAAGCTATGCAAACATTTAAACGCGATTATCTCGAAAACATGTTTCCCGAGCGGCACACTCGGTCGATAATATCGGAAGATGTAACGTATCGATAAAAAATCGTTTGAAAATCTATAGATGTTCTCACGATATTATAAAGATTTATCGGTACAACTTCATAGGCAAAAAATCTAAAAACTATCGAATTCGATATTATTAAGATTTTATGACGATATTCGTCAACGATACTATCGACAAAGAATATTAAATTTATCGAATTCGATTTTTTAACGATTTTGTAAAGATATTTAAAACTATATTATCGACAGATTATATGAAATTTCTCGACTTCGATATTTTACCGATTTTTTGACGACATTTGAAACTATATTATCGACAGATTATATTAAATTTATCGAATCCGATTTTTTACCGATTTTGTAAAGATATTTGAAACTATATTATCGGCACATAATATGCAATTTCTCGATTTCGATTTTTTAACGATTTTGTGACGATATTTGAAACTATATTATCGACAAATAATCTGAAATTTCTCGAATTCGATTTTTTAACGATTTTGTGAAGATATTTAAAACTTTATTATCGACACATAATATGCAATTTCTCGATTTCGATTTTTTAACGATTTTGTGACGATATTTGAAACTATATTATCGACAAATAATCTGAAATTTCTCGAATTCGATTTTTCAACGATTTTGTGGCGATATTTGAAACTACATTATCGACAAATAATCTGAAATTTGTCGAACGATTTTTCAACGATTTTGTGACGATATTTGAAATTATTTCCAAATTGGTGAAAATTTTTCTAAGTCCAACACGTCTGGAAGTACTAAACTGCCTATTATAAGCGTTTTATTGCTAATTCCTCAACGATAAGGTATGGCATAGTGGTTAAGGAAGCGGATTACCATGCATGAGGTAGAAGGTTCAAGCCCCACGGGTGACAGATTTTTTATAATTTTTTTTGACTTTTTCTGAAATGATCCTCTTACCGTAACATGAATAATGTGTTTAGGCATAGTTTAATGTATTAATTATACTAATTAATGATTTTTAATTATAGAAAGAAGCTAGTAAAAGACAAAAAATCGGAATAAAAAATCGACAGAATATCGAATTCGATAAAGTGTCGCGAAAGTTTCGCCTAAATCGTGAAATTATCTTTCGATATTATAGATATATTATCGATAAAATATCTTACTATAATCTCGAAATTTTTGCTAACTATAATTCGTCGATAATCTATCTATATATCAAAAGATAATTTCACGATTTATGCGGAACTAACGCGACACTTTATCGAATTCGATATTCTGTCGATTTTTTATTTCGATAATTTGTCGAGTGTGCTGCTCGGGTTTTGTCACTTTTAGCGTCTTTTAAAATTACACCATTCAAATCTTTTATTTTTAGAGAAAAAAAATATCATGTTTTGGTCTCAATTCGTAGAGTAGAAAAATCATTTTGCAAAAATTGGTCCCTCTTTTAATTTTTTTTTGTTGAAAATTTCGAACAATTTAAAGAAATCACCATAATTTGAAAATCTATCAAAATTTAAAAATTACCACTTTTAAATTCCATCAAATTTCAAAAATAATTTTAAAATTTTATCAAATTTTGAAAAAATGAGTTATTATATTTTGTCGATTTTCATATCTCTCAATTATATAAACAACTTCCTAACCAAATAATTCTTTTAGGCACACAATCCACAAAAATGACAAAGGATGAAAGAATTACCACAAGTGATCACAACCATGAAAGTGCCACTTTGGTAACCACGAGTAGGTACTTTATTAATCGAACGAACGATCTTTTGATACTAATTTCTGCAAAAGGAGAAAAACTACGAAAACAACACGCGAGACATATCGCACAAAGTAGGATATCTCGAGCGCGTGCAAACTGCATAATATCTCGTCATTTATCCACCCTCGAGTCTGCTAAAAACCAACACAATATTGACTCGTTTGCCATCTTATTGGCGACGATCCATGCTCGACACACGATCTAGCGATTTTTCATTTTCATCGAATCACGAGCACGACTCGCCATTATATCATTATACCGATAGTGAGTATAAAACTTACACACTACACAGAGAACAGAGCCGAAAAAGAAAACCCTCCTGAGTACTTGAAAAATCTACGGTTACGTGCGGCGGTATTCGATTTCACGGTTATAATAAAATTAACGTGAAGTGAAGAGTATAAACGAAGTGTCGATCAAGTACTCGTATGTATATATGGGTACATGAAGAGACTGCCGCGGAAGTACGTCCAAAAAAAAAAAAAAGAGCAAAGAAAAGCGAAGATGATAAAAGCTTGAAAAAAAAGAGCAGAAGAATTGAAACGATGGCTCGTCTTAAATCTAGATATCCACTTGGGAAAAAGCATAGTGCTCCTATATTTTTCGGCAACGTGCTCGAAAAACTTCCGGCCTCTCAGGCACGGGTTTCCGGTCGACGGTGTATTATTTATCGACATCGAGGGGGAGGGAAGCTTTCGCTTTTTGGATCAGTTCATTTTCTATGTTTCTAAACTAGCTTACACACGCTCATCTCTAGATAAAAAATGGAGACTCAAAATAAATATGTAATCAACGGAATTGTAGGATCTTTTCTAGAAATGGTTTGCCGCCTCCCCCACTCAAAAAAAAACAACAAAAAACAATAAAATTAAACTGAAATAAAAATGATCAAAAATAACAAAAAATTCAAAACTTGAAAGCAGTCGTAATTAAACAAATAAAATTAAAAAAATTAAAATTATTGTCATTTTTGTAAAGACTTGTTTTTAATTTTCATACGTTATTTGCCAAATTGGAGCGAGAGGAAGGGTCCAATCGAGATTTTGTTGATGACCAATAATATTCTAAGTATTCCAATCTACAACTTTTGTTTGAAAAAATTTTCAGTTGGGGCCTTAAGTACACCAATAGAGAGATTTTTTGGAAATGAAGTAGACCTCAGAGAAGGCATGCCCCTAAAAATATAACTCCTGGTCAAAATAATACGTATGAAGAAAAATTAAAATAAAATATAGGAAATTGAACACCAAAAAATTGAAAATGAGAAAAAACTGTTTTTAAACAATTTTGGAAGAACCGAATGCAAATCATTCGACAAATTTTATCCCTCGATAATTTTTTTTTTATTTTATTAATAAAAAGTTTTAATTTAATATATATAATTTATTTATTTAAATTAAGTAAAATTTTTTTTTAGTTTTATTATTTTTTATTTATGAATTTTAGTAAATTTAATTGAGTTAAATCGGGTTCCCTTTGATTTTTTTAGAAAGAGAATCAGAATTAATTTCTGGTGGTCGACTGGAGAACACTAAACATGAAAGCTGCAAACATAAAACAAGCAGCATTACCTTGCGGTTCACCTGATCGCATGCGAGCAATGGCACTTTGGGGGCGATGTGATCTGGCTCATTGAACGACCCACTGATTTCGAGCGCAAGTAAAACGCTATTACGTAACGAGTTTATGTAAATTAGAAGCGCAATTGGAAGATTCATCTGTTGTGAGCTCGCTGAGCCCACATGATTTTTTTCTTCTTCTACGTGTAAGTACCTCTATACATATACTTATGTACCAGAGACGACTATACCACGAGAGAGGCAAGGACTTTGTGTGTAAAAAGCCACAACATAATGGAGAAAGAGACAGAGAGACGACGTGTGACGCAATCGAAGATGAAGTACGAGCGAGTAAAAATGATGGCAATAATAACGGTATACGCCAAGTATGTATGTGCTACAGCTACATACATTCATACGACATAGTATACTATATTATACTATCTGCGGTGTTCATAGTCCATACATACTCGCATAATCATACATGGTGTCCGGTGAGAGGTGGAGAATATTTGAGATCGAAATATGACATAGAGCCAAGGCGAGGACCTTGGATCTCATGTCAGGGGGAAATTTCTGAATCAATTGAAAAAAAATTCTGAATTATGTCAGAACCTGGAGAAGCATTCTTGGTCATTTGGGTAAAATTTCTGAACCATGAGAAAACTAGTTTGGAGAACCCGAGTTTATTTTTAACAATTTTAAAATCTAGAGGAAATCTATACTGGAAGTGCTCCTGGGTTCATCTAGAAATTTTTTGAAATAAATTTTTTAATTTCAGAAATACAAATTTTAAAAACTTTATTGAACATCAACATTTCGATGGCCCATTTAGAAAAGGTGCTATCTCCATTTCAAAATTCTCACTTTTTACGAGAGTTTTTTCCTCCTGTAGAACACAACACTGCTGATAGAACGTTCCGCGACCAATCATTGCATTCTCTGATAGTTCGACTTGAAGTGCGGGACATTCGTTTGCAGGTTGGCTCGTTCATCGGAGAAAAAATTCTCTTCAAAGTAGAGAACTCCAAAAATGGAGATAGCACTTTTTCTAAATGGACCATCGTTTTGAAAGTTCTTAATTTTATTTAATCACTTTTTGCGATTGCGTCCATTTTGAAAATTGGTTAAATTTCTACAATTTTTGTAGTTTTTAAATTTTGAAAAATTTGGAAAATTAATAAATTCTTATAAAACTTGCAGTAATTTTCAGGGGGGATGAAAAATTGATTTTTATAAATTTTTGAAATTTGGCAACTTTTATTGTAAAATGAAGTAATTAATAATGTTGGAAAAAAATTCTATGATTGAAATCAAAATTTTCCAAAATACTTAGTTAGATAATTTTTCAATTCCAATTTATTTTTTTCACCAGTTTTTCAAAATCCAGTAAAATTTTCAAAAAATAATTTCAATATTTGGCCAATGCTTTAATTTAAGTTGATTTTTAGATTTTGACATTTTTTCCAAAGGAAGGGCTTCGCCCGCTGGCGAGACGCGAAGTGCCGAGTGTTTTGTTTAGAGGATTTCTTAGGGGTGATTTTTAAATCAATTTTTTTTGTTCAATTTTTATTTATTTTTTTTTTAGAAAGAAATTTTTTATCAGAAAAATCTCTCATTAATTTCTTTGGAATGAAAATATTTCTCAAATTTTTGAGAAAAAACAGTTTTTGATTTTTTTGAAGTTAGAAAGTATCACAATAATTTTTATTTTTTTTTGGCAATAAGACGTACGTATAATCCTTGTACCAATATTATGACTATTTTGTAAAGTTTTTTTAAATTCCTTCAAAATTGAATGACTTTTAGACATTTCGTCAGATATTCTGAAACTTTTATTTTTATAAAGATCGGTTTTTTAAAATTTTAATAAATTTAGCTTTTTTCCTTCATGAAACCTAAGATTTTTTTGAAAGGTGGCTCCAAAAAATTCAAATGTTTTTCATTTCAAGAAAATTGAAATTTTGAAGGGGAAAAATTTCTTTTTTATGAGAATGCAAGATTTTCAAGTACATACAATATAAAATTTAGAGATTTTTTTCCTCCAAAAATTTGGAAAATATCCCCAAAAAATTGAAATAGTAAGATTTTTTCCAAAAAAAACTGAGAATTTTCTTCTCTATAAAAGTGAGAGACTTTTTTGCTAGTTTTTTCTCTTAAAATTTTAGAAATACTTTCACTTCAGAAAATTTTCTTCTCCGGAATTTTTTTACTCTTAAAGAAATAATTGATCATTTTATTAGAAAAATTTTTCTTCATAATTGTATTCTTCAAAAAATACTTGGAAACATTTCTTTTATACAAAAATTTAATATTTCAAAAAAACTGAGAAATTTTCTTCTGCAAAAAATTGTCTTTTTTCAAAAATTGAAACCCGAGCGGCACACTCGATCGATAATATCGGAAGATGTAACGTATCGATAAAAAATCGTTTGAAAATCTATAGATGTTCTCACGATATTATAAAGATTTATCGGTACAACTTCATAGGCAAAAAATCTAAAAACTATCGAATTCGATATTATTAAGATTTTATGACGATATTCGTTAACGATACTATCGACAAAGAATATTAAATTTATCGATTCCGATTTTTCACCGACTTTGTGCAGATATTTGAAACTACATTATCGACAAAGAATATTAAATTTATCGAATTCGATTTTTTAACGATTTTGTAAAGATATTTAAAACTATATTATCGACAGATTATATGAAATTTCTCGATTTCGATTTTTTAACGATTTTGTGACGATATTTGAAACTATATTATCGACAAATAATCTGAAATTTCTCGAATTCGATTTTTTAACGATTTTGTGGAGATATTTAAAACTTTATTATCGACACGTAATCTGAAATTTCTCGAATTCGATTTTTCAACGATTTTATGACGATATTTGAAACTATATTATCGACACGTAATATGAAATTCCTCGAATTCGATTTTTCAACGATTTTGTGGCGATATTTGAAACTACATTATCGACAAATAATCTGAAATTTGTCGAACGATTTTTCAACGATTTTGTGACGATATTTGAAATTATTTCCAAATTGGTGAAAATTTTTCTAAGTCCAACACGTCTGGAAGTACTAAACTGCCTATTATAAGCGTTTTATTGCTAATTCCTCAACGATAAAGTATGGCATAGTGGTTAAGGAAGAGGATTACCATGCAGGAGGTAGAAGGTTCAAGCCCCACGGGTGGCAGATTTTTTATAATTTTTTTTGACTTTTTCTGAAATGATCCTCTTACCGTAACATGAATAATGTGTTTAGGCATAGTTTAATATATTAATTATGCTAATTAATGATTTTTAATTATAGAAACAAGCTAGTAAAAGACGAAAAATCGGAATAAAAAATCGATAAAAAATCGACAGAATATCGAATTCGATAAAGTGTCGCAAAAGTTCCGCCTAAATCGTGAAATTATCTTTCGATATTATAGATATATTATCGATAAAATAGCTTACTATAATTTCGAAATTTTTGCTAACTATAATTCGTCGATAATCTATCTATATATCGAAAGATAATTTCACGATTTATGCGGAACTAACGCGACACTTTATCGAATTCGATATTCTGTCGATTTTTTATTTCGATAATTTGTCGAGTGTGCTGCTCGGGAAGGATTTTTTCTTCAAAATATTTGGGAATAATTATTATTTTTTTTTTAAATGAGAGCTTTCTTTCTACTACCTACGAAAAAAGAGACCTTTTCTCAAGAAAGTGAAAAATTTTATTTTTTCAAAAAAATTTTCTTTAAAAAATTTGAAATTAGGTAATTTTTACTTGCATTATCTATAGGAAAAACTGAGAATTTTAGCATAGTATATGCTTTTACGATGACCAAAATTGAAAAAAACGAGACCAAAATCCGACACCACTGGGTTAGGTTAGGTTACATTAGGTTAGGTTTGGATGACATAAAAAAACAAAAAATTTTCAATAAATTCGAATTTTTAGACAATATGTCAGACAATTTGAAACTTGTAAATTTTTTGAAATTTTATGACTTTTAGACATTTTCTAAACATTTTGTCAGACATTCTAAAACTTGGAAATTTTTTTAGAAAGATGACTTTTTGACATTTTGAAACTTGGAATTTTTTTATTTTTAAATTTCCATGGAAATTAATATTTTAATAAATTTTATGACTTTTAGGTTTTTTTTTAGAAAGATGACTCTGACATTTTGTCTGGCATTCTGAAACTTGGATTTTTTTTTAGAAAAATGACTTTCAGACATTTTGAAAATTTTTATTTATACAATTTTTTTCAAAATGAAAAATCTGGAAAAAAATTTTCTCCAAAAATTTGATAAATATTTTCCCGTAAAAAATTTAAATGGTACGATTTTTTCTTCAAAAAAACTGAGAATTTTCTTCTTTAAAAATCAGAGATTTCATCATTGATTTTCTTTCGAAGAATTGAAGAATTTTTTCACAATTTTTTCATCTTCAAAAATTTGAGAAGTACTTTTACTTCAGAAAATTTTTTCTCGAAAAATTTAGATTTCTTCATTGCAATTTTTTTTCCAAAAATGATATATTTCATTCATCTAAACAGAAAAAACGATTTTTTCTCCAAAAACATTGACAGTAGGTAATCATCATAATCATGTTGGATTTCTCTTAAAAAAAAAAATAAATAAATAAAATAAAAATTATTTTCTTCAAAAAATAAAAAGATTTTTTATACTTACATATCTAAAAATTTGATGTTTCTAAAAAACATAAATTTTTCTTCCCAATTTTTCTTTTCTTTAATAGATCGTTTTTTTTGCAATTTTTTTCTTAAAAAATGAGAGCCTTCTTTCTGCTATATATTATTAAAAGAGATTTTTTCTTTAAAAAATTTATATCTATTTTTTCCAAAAATTTAAAAAAAAAATTTGATTATGTACCCGAGCGGCACACTCGATCGATAATATCGGAAGATGTAACGTATCGATAAAAAATCGTTTGAAAATCTATAGATGTTCTCACGATATTATAAAGATTTATCGGTACAACTTCATAGGCAAAAAATCTAAAAACTATCGAATTCGATATTATTAAGATTTTATGACGATATTCGTCAACGATACTATCGACAAAGAATATTAAATTTATCGATTCCGATTTTCCACCGATTTTGTGCAGATATTTGAAACTACATTATCGACAAAGAATATTAAATTTATCGAATTCGATTTTTTAACGATTTTGTAAAGATATTTGAAACTATATTATCGACACATAATATGCAATTTCTCGAATTCGATTTTCTAACGATTGCGTGAAGATATTTGAAACTATATTATCGACACGTAATATGAAATTTCTCGATTTCGATTTTTTAACAATTTTGTGACGATTTTTGAAACTATATTATCGACAAATAATCTGAAATTTCTCGAGTTCGATTTTTTAACGATTTTGTGAAGATATTTAAAACTTTATTATCGACACATAATCTGAAATTTCTCGAATTCGATTTTTCAACGATTTTATGACGATATTTGAAACTACATTATCGACAAATAATCTGAAATTTGTCAAACGATTTTTCAACGATTTTATGACGATATTTGAAACTATATTATCGACACGTAATATGAAATTCCTCAAATTCGATTTTCAACGATTTTGTGGCGATATTTGAAACTACATTATCGACAAATAATCTGAAATTTGTCGAACGATTTTTCAACGATTTTGTGACGATATTTAAAATTATTTCCAAATTGGTGAAAATTTTTCTAAGTCCAACACGTCTGGAAGTACTAAACTGCCTATTATAAGCGTCTTATTGCTAATTCCTCAACGATAAGGTATGGCATAGTGGTTAAGGAAGAGGATTACCATGCAGGAGGTAGATGGTTCAAGCCCCACGGGTGGCAGATTTTTTATAATTTTTTTTGACTTTTTCTGAAATGATCCTCTTACCTTAACATGAATAATGTGTTTAGGCAAAGTTTAATGTATTAATTATGCTAATTAATGATTTTTAATTATAGAAAAAAGCTAGTAAAAGACAAAAAATTGATAAAAAATCGACAGAATATCGAATTCGATAAAGTGTCGCGAAAGTTCCGCCTAAATCGTGAAATTATCTTTCGATATTATAGATAGATTATCGATAAAATATCTTACTATAATCTCGAAATTTTTATTAACTATAATTCGTCGATAATCTATCTATATATCGAAAGATAATTTCACGATTTATGCGGAACTAACGCGACACTTTATCGAATTCGATATTCTGTCGATTTTTTATTTCGATAATTTGTCGAGTGTGCTGCTCGGGTAATTTATTTTGATTGGAGTGATTATTGGTACCTAGCTATTTCAGAGAAACTGAAATTTTTTCAAATTTTGATAAAATGGAATATACTTAGACTTTTTGCGAACCGTGTGGCGAGGAAGCGGGTAAGAAAAATTAGTAAAGTATTTAGGAAAATGAGCATTTATTATGTGCGAGTATTTCTAGAAAAATAATTACGACACAAGAAAAAAAATTTCACTTATTTGCAGTGTCCAACCCAGTGAAAATTGCTCAAAATATGCTCCGTTGACAATCCGTACGTTCCGATCTCACGCTTCCGCAAATCTGCGCGAACGGACAGCACGGACGCGACCACAATGGCGGTACGACACACCAAAGGAGACAAGGTGGCGCGCGGATACGGTCCCAGAATTCTTGGCAGCCGTCTCCGGCAGACGTTTCGGTTGCGGTTAAATGATAAAAATTCATTCGGAAGCCGCGACTCATTAATCTTGACGAATTAAAAACGTACGTCGTACGCGTTATATGTAGCTCACCGACGAACGAGAGGCATCATCTCGCAGCGCCCCGGTGCCTCGTCTCTTATTACAATACAATGTACGAGTGTAAAACGAGCACCCGAGCCGACATATACGGGTAATTGCTCGTTTATAAGGCGATGAAGAAGAACAGGTATCCGCATATGGAATAGATAGAGAGATAGAGAGACCGCAAGTCGACCGGAGAGCGCGTAATACGTACTGCACTCGTTCGATAAAGACTTATCAACAGCTGTGGCGAGGATGGCGGTGCGAATAAGGAAAATCTTTCTCGCACCTTTGGACTCGCAGCGTGTGCATCCTCGACGTGTTCTTTTTTTCGCACCTTGACCATAGAGCAGAAAGCTTCGCAGATATGCGGCTCAACTTGGCACTTGGCGGGTTATTCGAGGTCAAATGTACCTGCGCTGTGCACTACCGACCTGTAAAAGTTGCAATCGTCATAGATCTCATTATGAAAAAAATTCATTCCAGTATAAGCGCAAGCAGCCCAGCTATGCTATGCTGACGATTAAAAGAAAAGGTGTATGTGTATTCCTACAATGGACATATATCGCCTTTGGCTAAATGCTAATAGAAAGCGACCACCACTAATTCCACACCGCCATCATCATTGGACTTACTTCTCCAATAACCAAATAACCCAAACCGTGTATATATGGTAGCTGTTTATCCGCCGGCCAAATCATGATATTTAAATATGTTGTGGGAGATGGGTTTTTCGCCTTCCATCCTTGTTTCACTCTTCTGTCTTGTTCCTCTTTCTCTTTCTCTGGAGTCAAGTGTGTGTATACCTATTTGGTATTTATTATTATATCGAGTATCATTTAAGCTGTTTCATCGAGTAGTTTAATGTGTATACGGGTACATAATATTATCATAATTGTACACCTATTTGTAGTATCTCTAATACTCGAACTCATTGTAACGTAGGCAGACGTTCTTCTACAATATCTATGGTCATTGGATTCTGTCTGTCTTTCTTTATTTTACTTTTTTTTTTTTTTACACAGTCACTCGCGCGGTCGTCGTTTCCGAGTAAAGTTTGCGAAAATCATTAGTACCTATATCGTGAAAGGCACCAGCACCTCTCTTTATTACTATATAACTGCCTATAAATCGTATTATTGATGGGCCCATGCTGAAGCAGTTGCAGCTATATGAGGTGATTTATTTGAGTTTAGCCATAACGATCGTGTATAAGGTTATTACGTAAAAATACTCATTCGAGTACCTACTCGAGTACATGACGAGGTATTGCTAAGATGATTAAAAAATTATTATTTAACACTGCTGCGGTAATTTTTTTCCTTATAGTGGTTTCTTTATATGGGAATTTGCGTGGTAAAGTGGATCTGAGTATTGGGTTCGGATTAGAACTTTACCGGATGATGGACGAAAATTGGTGTGTGAATTTAGATTTTTTCAAGTCGAAAAATTTTCTTTAAATTTTTTCACAGCATGAGGAATTTAAAAAAAATATATTTGGTAAAAAAAAAATCAAATAATCATTTATTGGAAAATATTTCGAAAAAAATTAGAGAATTTCATGAAAAAAATTCTGCAGTAATGCATACGAACGATTTTTGAGAAAAATTATTTAGCAAAGAAAATAACTACGTACCTACCTATTTATATAAGGATAATTATAATTTTTTTTTTCAATTTTCCAATTTTTTGATGAAAAAAATTTCAAGGCGTGTTTTTTTTTTAATGGTAAAGAATTAGTGAAAAACGAATTTCGATGAAAAAGTTCGTGGAATAATTATTCCAAGTCTATGAGAAAAAACTTAATTTTTTTTTCTAATTTACAATTTCAATTAAAATAAAATGAGATAAAATTAATGACAAAAAGTATCGCAATGAAGTCAGTTTGTAAAAAATCGTTGAAAAAAATTGAGAAAAAAAAAATCTGAAAAAAACTAAATTTGGTAGGTACCTAGAAAAGTTTTTTTTAAATATCTTGATTCAATTAGAGAATTTTTTTTAATTTTTTTATTTTACAATTTTTACAACAAAAAAAAATCGAAAAATGAAAAATTGCTAACTAAAATTTTGAACTAAAAGTTTTTTGAGAAAAGTTGAGAAAATTACAACGAAAAACGAAATCTGGTGGAGAAGTATTTCAAAAAAAGCATTTTGAGTCAATTAAAAATTTTAATTTAAAAAAAAAAATCTTTCTAGTCTCAAAATAATTAGTTTATTGACCTATTTTTTTTTTTTTTTTTTTTTTTTTTTTTTTATATTTCTTGTTACTTAGTAAAAAATGACAAATAATATAGAACAACATTGAGAACTTTTATCATTGATCAAAGATTTTTTTTCAAAAAATATTTTGTTGAAATAAGATTGTATTTTTTTTTAAAGTGAGGATTTTTTTTCTATTTTATAGGTCTTATGTTTTAATAAAATTTCATTTTTTTTTTTGGTAAAAATATGAATTTTGAAAAAAATTGAAAATTTTCTCATTGAATTTGCTTTTTGAAGTTGATCTTATAGGTATCATCTTTTTATGTGAAATGAAAATTGAAAACTATCAAAAACATTGTGATTTACGTATCTCACTGACTCGAATTGATTATGCAAATAACTTCGTTTGTTGTTGTTGTTGTTGTTGTTTTTTATTTAATCAAAGTTACAGGTTTTTTGAAATTATCTTTCTTTTGATAAAAATTTCAAATTTTGAAAAAATTGGGAATTTTTTTCATCAACTTGAATACTTTTTCTTTAAAAAAAAGTTTCTACTAAATTTTTATTTTTTCAATTTTGGTCGACTTTTTTTTTTTTTTTTGGTTCAAATATTATGGCGATCTTTATATGTGAATTGGAAATTTGGAATCAAAATGGGATATTTTCTCACTGCGTCAAAATAATTTCGTTTTCGAGCTTTTCCATAAAATTTCGTGTTTCGTTGATTTTTTTTTTTATCATAAAGGAATTCCGTTCAAAATTACAGCTCCCCTGAATTTTTTGGATTCTTTTATTTTATTTTTTTTTCGTTAAAAATTGTAATTCGGAATAGGTACTTTATCTAAAAAAGAAAATCTATCTACTAAATTTTAATTTAATTTTTTCAATTTTGTGAACAATTTTTTATTTATTTTTTTTAAATATTAGGTATGGCGATCTTTATGTGAGAGTAGGAAATTTGAAATCTAAATAGAAAGTTTTCTCGATTTTCTCAATTTTTTTCAACAGTTTTCTTTTATTCAAATATCCTTTATTGAGATATTTTATGTTAGTATTATTTTGATTTTTTGGTGAAAATTGGAAATTTGGAATAAAAATTGGGAATTGATCGCGCAAGAACTCAAAATAATTTTTTTGAGTTTTCCCGTCAAATTTCGTTTTTTAGTACCTTTTTCCTCATTTTTTTACTGAAGGAAATTTTCTTCATGATAACAGCTCCTCCTCAATTTTATGGATTATTTTTGAATATAAAAATTGAAGATCTAAAAAAATTGGATTTTTTCATCAACGCGAAATACTTTTTCTAACAAACTTTTCTACCAAATTTCGTTTTTTCCTCACAATTTTTTTCAATATTTTGTTAAGTACATTTTTCTTATTGTTGTTCGTAATACACAAAGTAATTATTTTTTTGAAATTTTTTATTGTGATTTTTCAAATAGGAAAGTTCGGTATTTGGAAAAATATTGTAAATTTTTTTCAATTTAAAACTTTCTCGTCAAATGTCATTATTTGCTGATTTTTTTTTCTCATTTTTGTTCGTAAAAAAGTTTGTCCAAATTACTGCTCGTTTGGATTTTTTGCAAATCTATACTTAGTAAGTACAAATTGAATAGGTATTTGAAAAAAAAAAAATTAAATATGGATAAAATTTTAAAAAAAAATCTAGAGTCGATGAAAATTAAAAAAAAAAATCTTCATAATTATAAGAATGTTGAAGTTCATTAAATTAATTTTTATACTTGAAGTGTGAAGAAGAGTGAATAAAAAATTTGCCAAAAAAAAATCAATTGACTAATTTTTAAACGAAAATTTTCCCAAAAAGTAATAAATCAGTGTTATCATCTAAATAAGAAAAAAAGTAGTCAAAAACGAACTTCAATGAATAAGTTTGACGAAAAAAGATGACGATTGAGTCAATAATGAGAAACATTTTTAATTTCCAAATCTTTTGAGATTTGAAATTTTTTACTTACGAAAAATTTGACAGAAATATACTTAGTGAATCGTAAAAAAAAGATTTACTTAAATAAAATTTGAATTGTAAATTTTAGTGGAAAAATCAAAGCAAAAAAATTTCGATTTTGATAAATTCAAAAATATGTAAATAAAACCTAAAATGAAGTTAATTTTGGAAAATTGAAATTCATTAAATAAAATAAATAGTAATTTTCACCAAAACAAAAGTTGATAATGTGCTAGTGAAAAAAATGTATTTTTTTTTTCTTTTTCTTGTTTAATGAATGTTTTATCAACAAAAAAAAGAGTGCAAGCAACTTTTTTTTGGTGTAGAAGTAAAGAAAAAATTGAGTCAATAAAATTTCGAAAAATTTTCAGTAATATTTTCTTCAATTTACTGCACATACAAAAAAATATTCTTTAACAAAATGCAATAAATGTAATTTTTATTAAAAATTGTAAAAAAAATTTGTAAAGTTCATCTAAAAAAATATTATGAAAAACTTTCTCCAATTTCTACTATAAGCTGATAAATAAGATTTTTTTTGCAATGTCGGTTGGTATCTATATATCATCTAAATATTGAATACTTAATGAAATCTTGCAAATCTTACAAAAGAAAAAAAATGTATGATGATATATGTTTGATTCAACGATAGATCAAACAATATACCTAGTTCTCGTCGTGAAGTGTCATCATGGAGCACATTTTCAATACCCAAGACTTCAGCAGTATTTGCACATTATTCGAGAGATTTGAAAAAAAAATTCAATGCAACGATCGCGATCCAACTAATAGTATTATTTACATCCAAAGAGATACCCAACAGTATCCTAAGGACGCGAATGAGAAAGACAACTCTAACGACGATTTAGAAGAAGAAAAAAAGAAACACTCGAGATGAAAGAAGAAGAAAAAAAAATAGGAAAAAAGAAATGCCATCTTCGATACAAATTTCGTGACTCGATCGATCGGATAAAAAAGTCCGCGAGACATTCGTCAAAGCGATTGACACAGTGTATCTTTTATACTTATACCTCTATGATGGTCTTTTTGAAACACCCGAGCTCGTGTATTCGTTCGCTGGTCGTATCTCTGGCTCTGCGTACACATAATACATTATAGAGATACCTTACAGTAGCACCAGCATCACCGAGATGGTCATTGCGCTCTGCGATTCAAAGAGAAATGCCGCCGTTGCACCGTCACCACCGCTTCGCTGTGAGCCGCTGCATCGACCATCGTACACCTAAAAATGTCCCAAGGCGGAAATACTTAAATATAAACTAATTTCACGCTTAAATAATGATAATAATGTACGCGATATAGGCGAACTATAGGTACACGAATATACTACAATGTACATACAGCGAACCATGATTCGACCAATTTCGTGTTATCGTCGTCGATGCGAGGGAGGCACACATATGGGAGATGAGTAATACACATTTTAATTGACCACGGTTCTGATATTTTGGCAAATTCCTAAAGGGCGGATTGGTTTTCAAATACAGGAGATGTGATCTTGTCGAGAATTAGAAAGAGTCTGGATGAAAATTACCGACCGTTTGTCTCCGTACGAGTATTTTGTACCACATACGAAGGTGAGTCAAATTAATGACGTTACAATGAACTAGAAACAAAAAAATAGTAAAAAAGGGCCGCTTATGCGTGACGATGAGTCGTCATTTTAGCTTTACACCTTACACAGTACGATGTTGGTCTCTTTATTAAAGGGCAGAGAGAAACGGACAGACGAGGGACAACTCATTACCTCCGAAGAAAGAGAGTGTGAAACGCGAAACGAGTTCGTTATTTATTCGAAATACGATTATATATGAGATGTGAGCCTACGCAGTTCTATTGTTCATATATTTTGTTTGTGGCTCTAGCTCTGTATCCTTATCTGTGTCCTTTGGAATTTTTTTCTAAATGTACCGAGAGAGAACTTGCTGTCGTCATATGATTCGAGAATATCTTCTCGAGGACCCTCAGAACTCAAGTAGCATTCCGATCTATTTGTCATCTTAAAGTCTCATGGTGTCTACAAGGTAGTGAAAATAGTGAAAAAATAGTGATTTCAGAAATGGGCCATGAAAGTATAGTGAAAAAGTATTGATTTTGAAATAAAAGTAGTGAAAAAAAATCAAAATTGAAAATCAAAATATCGATTTTGTCTGAAGACAAGTAATAATAATTGACACTTTCTGGAAAATTCTTGTATAAAAATTGGAAAATTTTCAATTTTGGAAGTATTTTAGAAAGCAGAATTATTTGTTTTCTCATTTCTGAAAATTTATTTTTTTTAAATCATAAAATTCCAAACAACTTTCTCAAATAAAAGCCAATTTTTGAGGTAATTGTTTTTTTTCAATGTTTCGAATTTTATTCACTATTTTTATGGAAACATGAAGTAATTTTTTTTTTACTTTTCGAAGTGAAAATTTTCTCGAATTTTATTTTTTTTTAAATAAAAAAGTTCTCAATTTGGTTGGAAAAAATTAGGAATTGTAGAGGGGTTTATATTACCTAAATATTTTAAAGGGGTCCAAGGGTCCATACTTGAAAAATTCATCAAGTATACATAATAGTTTTTTTTTGATATTTGAAAATTTTTCTATTTTTTCTTCAAAATATTGAAAGGATTTTTTCCTGAAAAAAATAAGAAATCTTTCCCCAAAAATATGATTTTTTTTCTCGAAAAAAAAATTATTTAAAAACAGGTGTTTTGGGCCCAGAAAAATTGACAAAATTTTCGCTCCCAAAAAAATGAAAAAATTCTCAAAAATTTGAATATTTCAAAATATTTAGGTTCTGCCTCCAAAATTTAAATTTTCTACCTCCTCCCTCCAACAAAAAAATCAATTTTTTGCTCCAAGAAAATGAAGAGATGAAAAAAATAGAACAAAAAAAATTAAGATTTTCCTCAAAAAATACGATTTTTTCCCTTTCTAAAAATCCAAAAATATTAGGGTTTTTGTTTCTGAAAAAATTATTAAGTAGGTAATGAAAAAAACTACGTAGTTTTTTTCATTGATTGAATGTAATTTGGCAACAACTCTCATTTTTTAAAAATTACTCAAAATAAAATTTTTCACAAAACCTTCGATTTTAAAAATCTTCAAAAATTCCATCAGAGGAGGAAGTAAGATTTTGCATTGATACTACAGTTGATTTTTTCATTAATTAAATGCAATTTGGCAAAAATTCTCATTTTTCAAAAATTACTGAAATTTAAAATTTTCACAAAATTGATGATTGTAAAAATCTTCAAAAATTCCATCAGAGGAGGATTTTGAATTGAAATTACAATAGTTTTTTCATTGATTTAATGTGATTTGCCAAAAACTCTCATTTTTTAAAAATTTCTCAAAATAAAATTTTTCACAAAATCTACGATTTTAAAAATCTTCAAAAATTACATCAGAGGAGGAAATAGGAGTTTTCATTGAAACTACAGTTGCTTTTTTCATTGATTAAATGTGATTATTGGTAAAAATTCTCATGTTTCAAAAATTACTAAAATTTTAAATTTTCACAAAATTGTTGATTTTAAAAATCATCAATTTTCTGAAAATTGATGATAATACCGCATTTGATCAGGCCTAAAAAAATAAAGAAAGATTGCAGTATTTTCCCACTCCCTCCTACCACTATCTTGACTAAAAATTTGCTGTCATATTCGACAAAAGACACTGAAAATTTTCAGATTTAAAGTCGTCCTCATAAATTCTCACAACAAGCCCTTCTTCATTGAGTTCACAACCGAGCGAAGTATCAAACTCTTATCAAAACGACAATCTTAAAAGCACTAATACCAGAATACCAGGTCACCATTGCTCATATCACACAACACCTTGCGGAAGTAAAAGGGTACAAAAATTTCGCTCATCTCACTCTCAGATCGGAACCCAAGATCGCGACTCGCGAGAAGCCAGTGGGACAAAATTTCTCTAAAACATCACCTTCGCCAAATTTCCTCCATATCTGCGATCTATACCATCCATAAGTCAATCATGCCGAACGATCGGTTATGTCGCGCTGGCCGATCACGATTATTAAGTACTCCGTTAATGAAGCATTGTACTCGGTCTCGCTATACTCGTAGTACCGCAACAAGGCGAAAATATTTATCATATTCGACGCCTCCGCCGAATTAGCACGCCTGTCTAGGTCTGCGGATTTGCGTGGTCCGACAAGCAGCGTACAAGTTGGAGTTGGACCGATTTCATTTTCATCCAAGTCGCGTGACGACGACGCTGGCGTGTTGCTCGCTGCGTGAATCGATGTCTACGATGATGCGTCGGCCGTCGACCTAATTAATACGTGCATGAGGTAAGGTTTTTTTGGGAGCTTTCTTCCGTCATGGTGACCTTTGCAGGTGGGGAAAGTGAGAATATTGGAAATTGGGTTGGAATTGGAGGAAAGCATGTGATCTGGATGAAGTGATTTTTACATGGTGTCTACAGAATTTTTTGTTTCTTCAAAAATCAATACTTTTTTTAAAAATACTACACACAAAATTTCAGACACCCCCCCCCCCCCCGCCCTAGAAAAATGGTACTGAAAATAAAAATTTTAACAAAGTTGATGATTTTAAAAATCTTTAAACATTCCATCAGAGGAGGTTTTTGCATTGAAAGTACCTTACAGTTGCTTTCTTCATCGATGAAATGTAATTTATTGGCAAAATTACAGTTTTTTTTTCATTGATTGAATGTTCCTAAGTTGGCGAAAGGTCTTACATTTTAAAAATTACTCAAAATAAAAATCTTTAAAAATTTTATCACAGGAGAATTGTAGGATTTTCATTGATTCGATTTTTTGTTTAAAAAAATATATATTTAAAAAACGGTAATTTTAAATTCCAAAAAAAATTGAAAAAATTTTTCACTCCCAAAAATGTAAAAGAAAATTCTTTTAAAAAAAAATTTAAAAGTTTGATTTTTTTCAAAAATTGTGAAGTTTTATACTACTTCTAGAAAGTGCGGAATTTTTTTTTGAAATGCCGAAAATTAGGACTTTTTGTTTAAAAATATGATTTTCTTTCTCTTTTTGTTTCAAAAACATATGGTACTTTCAATGCAAAAACCTCCTCTGATGGAATGTTTAAAGATTTTTAAAATCATCAACTTTGTTAAAATTTTTATTTTCAGTACCTAATTTTTGAAAAATAAGAATTTTTGCCAATTCGCATTTTTAATCAATGAGAAAAGCAACAATATTGAAAAAACCTCTTGTGACGGAATTTTGAAATATTTTTGAAATCAACAATTTTGTGAAAATTTTGTTTTTCAGTAATTTTTGAAAAATGAGAACCTTTGCCAAATTACATATTTTAATCAATGAAAAAAGCTAATGTTATTTCAATGCTAAATCTCTTCTGATGGAATGTTTGAAGATTTTTGAAATTAACGATTTTGTAAAAATTTCATTTTGAGTAATTTTTAAAATTTAAGCGCTTTTGCCAAATTACAGTTTTGTATAACAAAAATATTTTTAGTGGGTAATTTTTAAAAAATGGGAATTTTTCCAAATTGCATTTAATCAATGAAAAAAGCAACTGCACATTCAATGCAAAATCCTCCTGTGATGGAATTTTAAAATATTTTTGAAATCTACAATTTTGTGAAAATTTTAATTTTTGGCAATTTTTGAAAAATGGGAACCTTTGCCAAATTAAATTCAATCAATGAAAAAAAAAAACACTGTATTTTCATTTCAAAATCCTCCTCCCCGAGCAGCACACTCGATCGATAATATCGAAAGTTGAAACGTATCGATAAAAAATCGTTTAAAAATCTAAAGATGTTCTCACGATATGATACAGATTTAGCTGTACGATTTTATAGGCAAAAAATCTAAAAACTATCGAATTCGATAGTATTACGATTTTAGGACGATATTCGTCAACGATACTATCGACAAAGAATATTAAATTTATCGAATCCGATTTTCCACCGATTTTGTGCAGATATTTGAAACTATATTATCGACAAATAATCTGAAATTTCTCGAATTCGATTTTTTAACGATTTTGTGAAGATATTTGAAACTATATTATCGACACGTAATCTGAAATTTCTCGAATTCGATTTTTCAACGATTTTGTGCAGATATTTGAAACTATATTATCGACACGTAATCTGAAATTTCTCGAATTCGATTTTTCAACGATTTTGTGCAGATATTTAAAACTATATTATCGACACGTAATCTGAAATTTCTCGAATTCGATTTTTCAACGATTTTGTGACGATATTTAGAACTATATTATCGACAAATAATCTGAAATTTCTCGAATTCGATTTTTTAACGATTTTGTGAAGATATTTGAAACTATATTATCGACACGTAATCTGAAATTTCTCGAATTCGATTTTTCAACGATTTTGTGACGATATTTACAACTATATTATCGACGCATAATATGAAATTTCTCGATTTCGATTTTGTGACGATATTTGAAACTATATTATCGACAAATAATCTGAAATTTCTCGAATTCGATTTTTTAACGATTTTGTGAAGATATTTACAACTATATTATCGACAAATAATCTGAAATTTCTCGAATCCGATTTTCCACCGATTTTGTGCAGATATTTACAACTATACTATCGAAAAAGAATATTAAATTTATCGAATTCGATTTTTTAAAGATTTTGTGAAGATATTTAAAACTGTATTATCGACAGATTATATGAAATTTCTCGAATTCGATTTTTCAACGATTTTGTGACGATATTTAAAACTATATTATCGACACATTATATGAAATTTATCGACTTAGATATTTCAACGATTTTGTAACGATAGTTGTTGAAACTATATTGATTTTTTTCTAGTCAAAATTGGATGGGAAGAAAGGGCCAAATCGAAATTTTTATAATAACCAAAATTAAATCCAGAATATTATTCTACAACTTTTGTTTGAAATGTTTTTTCAATTGGACCTCATCTCTAGCCTCTATTATTGTGCATTTACCTACTTACGTGTAACAGTAATATGCGAAATCAAAATTGAAAAATTTTTCAAACAAGTTATCTAGTTTTTTTGGTTTACTAGGTATTTTACTTGAAACCAGATCGTTGTTCTTAAATAAAATTTTACCTAGTTCAATACTACGATTACTATGTGAATACTTAGTATTTAAAATTGAACGGGAGGGAGGCGCCCAATCGACAATTTTGTAATGACCAAAATTATTCTTAGAACTTTAAGCTACAACTTTTGTTTGAAAATTTTTTCAATTGGACCTCTCCTTCTCCTCCAATTTTGCATAATACTCCGTTGATACTTATTCAAAATTGGAGGAGCGGAGGAAAAAGGGGCCAATTTGAAAAAAATTTCAAACAAAAGTTGTAAATTGAGGTCCTAGAAATAATTTTAGTTATTATAAAAATTTCAATTGGACCCCTCCCTCTTCTCCAATTTTGCATAAGATGTTTGAATATTATAATCCAATTCGTATTATGCGAACGAACTCCGATGTTCGCAACAGACGCTTGTTTTGGTAGAAACTGCTGTATTTGGAACGAAATTCGCCAGCCTTAAGCGTAACTACGACTTCAAACTCGCCAGCCGGTCTTGAAAATGTGCGCGCGCATATACCCATATATGCTAAATTATCTACAAAAAATCGATAGAATATCGAAACTAGATAATCTACAAAAAATCGTAATACAAAATCGATAGAATATCGAAATTAAATCGAAATAAAAAATCGATAGAATATCGAAACTAAATCGAAATAAAAAATCGACAGAATATCGAATTCGATAAAGTGTCGCGTTAGTTCCGCATAAATCGTGTAATTATCTTTCGATTTATAGATAGATTATCGATGAAGTATCTAACTATAATCTTGAGATTTTTAAAAGAAAAATCGTTCGATTTTATCGAAAGTTTATCTGTTGATGGATTTTGCCAACTATAATTCATCGATAATCTGTCGATATATCGAAAGATAATTTCACGATTTATGCGGAACTAACGCGACACTTTATCGAATTCGATATTCTGTCGATTTTTTATTTCGATAATTTGTCGAGTGTGCTGCTCGGGTCGGATGGAATTTTTGAAGTTTTTTACAATCATCAATTTTGTAAAAATTTTAAATTTCAGTAATTTTTGAAAAAAAATAGTATTTTTGGCAAATTGCATTTAATCAATGAAAAAGCTACTGTAATTTCAAAGAAAAATATTGAGAAAAATCATTCAGAAAATAGTGTACCTATATTTTCCAAAAAAATTGGAATTACTTTGTGTCGAAACTCAATTAAAAAATTGATTTTTTTGTGTGTGTTGGTCCTAATTCATTTATATCGCAATCAAATGCTGACTTTTTCGACGTCAAGGGAAGAAAAAAAAATCAGCCTAGCTGATTACTGCTCATTTCGTTCTGCATTGCAAACTAGTACCCTATCTAATCAGCGTAAGACTATGTTTTTTTTTTTTTTTTTTTTTTTTTTTACCCTCCAAATTATTTTTTTAACGTTTTATCTGACATGACACGGGTACATAGGGATCCATTCTGGGAGACGAAGAATTCAAAAATAATTTACATCCTGCGATCTGTTTGCCTTATACGATCCTGTCCTCCTGTATAGTGTATATGTGTAGATGGAGGAAATTGGCTTAGGTATGTTATGCGAAGTGAAAACCAATTCGTAACGGGATGCCGCCGCCATATGTGACGGTAAAAATGGTAAATTTTTCGGATCGTTGTTTCCCTATCCTATACGGACACTGTGTATGCCTACTTAATCATTATTCACGCAATATGCAAGTTATGTATGTTTACTAAGCGCGATGACATCGAAAACACGCCCGTCTAGCTAAAACAAACTGTCATATCGGCCGTGAAAATAATTTTAAACGCTTTTTAAATGAAGTGAGATAATTTACAAATGCGGTTTACCGCGTCGTGTATTTTTTCCCTAAATATTTCATTCGGTTCTCGGTTTTTTTACTACCGCTTTAACTGCTGTTCATCAGACTGGTTATTATAATTTTAGCATAACTATGCGCTATGCGAGTAAAGAAAAAAAAACGGTAAGTTCTGTGAAACAATCGAGCGAATGTGCCAGTCAGAGTCACATAAAAACGCAGTTGTTTCCAGCAAATTCAGCTGTTTATGAATCGTCGTATAATTATTTTACGAGAATGTGGCGAACGATAAACGATGTCGCGAGCTTGTCAATACTCGTATAGAGGTACTTCGTCCATAATGCGGTAATATTTCGCGCTGCAGACTGCAAGAGTTTTTTTTACACCAAATTTTTTAAGAGATTTTCTAAAAATATACCATTTTGACGATACCCTTATAATTGAGTGGAAAAAAATAAACGCACCTGGGTTCTAAGGTTTTAAAAAGGCCTATACTATTATTCCATAAAATAGACGAATCAAGAAAGCTGCTGTGCGTCGTGTTCGTTGGAAAAGGTGAAATTCCCCTCCATTCCTCACCATCTCCCAGTCTGCAGACTGTTCTTTTCTTTATAGTATTCGGTCGTGATTCGATAGCTATACTCGCACCGATCAAAATTTTTTATAATGACTGAGAAAATCAACATGTCAAAAATTATTCACATGATCATAACGCCATCTCGTGGGTCGCTACCTTTGCCTCATGTGTATCGATCCGATATCGAGATATGATGATTAAATGCACGCAACTTGCATTTTCAATCACGTATATCGTGTACATGGACGTACGTAGTACCGAGTAATATATTATCTCGAACGGGAGGTTGTATGTGGAAGATGATTAGGTAGAGTGGAGCTAGATTTTTTTTTTTCATGGGTATGTAATATCTACCTCTATACTTCTGGTTTTATTATAATAATATAATTTTTTATAATGTGTACTCTCGGTTAGTTTTTTTTTTTTTTTAAATCGTACCTATGTGTTCGAATATGAAAATCTTGCTGATGTGAATAATTTGTATGTAGATTTCTCTTATTTTTTATTTTTTTTTTACTGTTATCCGAAGTTGAAAATAATATTGGTTAATTAAGAGATGTGATTTCTGAATTTATGGAAGAGTTGATTTTTTTAAAATAGTAAATAACTGAAAATAGTCTAACGTAAGACCAGTTTGTGTGGGTGACTTGTCCCTGATGAGCATCGAATTTGAAAGTTGGCCTTTATAATATGCTGTAAAAACACAGTGAAAATTTTTTTAGCTCGATATCTCCTCATAATTTCAAATTTTCCACAAAATTGAAGAACTTTCTCTGGAAATTATCAATCCGGAAGTCCTACAGTTGTAGGGTGAAATCATACAAAAAAATTGGCAAATCTGATGAAAATTGAAAAAAATTGGTTTCAAGAAAGTTTCCAATTTAAAAAGTTGATGAATATAGGTGCGTGATATTGAAAATTGATGAATTATTTCTCGAATTTGTCACTTATGAAGTCCTATACATTTGTAGGGTTGAATCATATGAAAAAAATCGCCAAATCTGCTGAAAATTAAAAAAATTGGTTCAAAAATATTGTTAAAATAAAAAATTCGAATATTCACAAAATTAATGAATTTTTCTCGAAATTATTACTCCAGAAGCCCTCTACAGTTGTGGGGTTAAATTATATGAAAAAATTGCCCAAACTGATGAAATTTGAAAAAAATAATATTTCAAAAAAATCGTTAATTTCATCATAAATTCGAATTTTTACAAAATTTATGAATTTTTTCTCCAATTTTGTAGGATTGAATGATTAAAAAAAATTGGCCATTCTGATAAAAATTGACATACCTAATTTATTCCAAACAATGAAATTGTTCATCTCCAAAATTGAAATTTCTATAAAATGAATAATTTTTTTCTCGAATTCATTCGTGAACTTTTACATTTGTAGAGTTGAAATTACAGAAATCGGTTCAAAAAATTTTTCAACCTGAAAACTCAAATTTCTCCAAATTGATGAATTTTTTCTCGAAATTATTGTTTGAGCAGTCCTACATGTTGTAGTTGAGTAATACGACAAAAAATTTTCAAATCTGATTATAACGTTGAAAAAATGGTTCAAAAAAATTGTTAGACTCATACATAAATTTCCATAAAATTAATGATTTTTTTCTCGAAATTATTACTCGACAGGTCCTTCAGTTGTAGTATTGAATCATATAGGAAAAAATTTCTAAATCTGTCGAAAATTGAAAAAAAATTGTTAGTCACAAATTAAAATTTTCATGAATTGAAAAAATTTCACTCGAAATTATTACTCGACAGGTCCTTCAGTTGTATTATTGAATCATACGAAAAAATTTCCAAATCTGCCGAAAATTGAAGAAATCTGTTCAAAAAAATTGTTAAAGTCATAAATTAAAATTTCCACGGAATTGAAGAATTTTTTCTCGAAATTATTACTCGAAGGCTCCTACAGTTGTGGGGTTTATTCATATGAAAAATTGACAAATCTGCTAGAATTGAAATTTATTGTGTCTAAATTTTTCAACTCATAAATTCAAATTTTCATAAAATTAATGATTTTTTTTTCTCTCGACGAAAAAATTTTCAAAACTGCTGAAAACTTGAGAAATCTGTTCAAAAAAATTGTTCAACTCGAAAATTAGAATTTCCAAATAATTGATGGATTTTTTTCTCTGAATTATTACTACAGAAGCTCTAAAGTTGTAGGATTGAAATTACCTATTCTGATGAAAATTTAAAAAATTTATTACAAAAAATTACTCAAATCATAAATTTATATTTCCGCAGAATTAATGAATTTTTTTCTCAAAATTACTATTCCAGAAGCTATGTACAGTTGTTGGGGTAAACTCATGCGAAAAAATTGCCAAATCTGATGAAAAATTGAAAAAAATTGGTTCAAAAAGATTGTTCAACCTGAAAACTCAGATTTCCATAAAATTAATGGATTTTTTCCAAAAATTACTACTTTAGAAAGCCTACAGTTGTAGGGTTGGAATTACCCATTCTGATCAAAATTGAAAAAATTTATTTTGAAAAACAAAAATCATTTGAAATTTTTACATTATTTTTCAAATTTATTATACGTGAAGTCCTACATTTTTTCAGGTTTGAATCATACAAAAAAAAAAAAAAATCTGCTCAAAATTATAAAAATGGATCCAAAAAAATATTCAACTCGGAAAATTCAAATTTCTCCAAATATATATATTTTTTGTTTGTTTTTGTAGAGTTGAAATCATTCAAAAAATTGCCAAACCTGCTAAAAGTTGTAAAAAATCAGTTCAAAAAAAAATTGATCAACCAGAAAATTCAAATTTCTACAAAATTAATGAATTTTCCCCCTAAATTACTTATCCAGAATCCCGTCAGTTATATGGTTGAATTAAGTACATATTCGAAGAATTGTCCAATTTGATGAAAACTGAAAAAATATATTCCAAAAATCACTCAAATCACTCGCGAAGTCCTACATTTGTAGGCTAGAATCATATCTACGAAAAAATTGTCAAATCTGATGTAAATTGAAAATACTAGTTCGAAAAAATTTTCCAAATTAAAAAGTTGATGAAATATTAAAAATTAATAAATTATTTTCTCGAATTTATCACACGTGAAGTCTTACATTATGTTGAATTGAAGAATACAAAAAAAAAATGCCTCATCTGGTAAAATTGAAAAAAAAAATTCTTCAACTCATAAATTTGAATTTCCACAAAATCATTTTCTCAAAATTATTATTTTGGAATTCCTAAAGCTGTAGGGTTGAATTATACGAAAAAATTGTCAAATTTATTAAAAATTGAAGAAGTTGGTTCAAAAGAATTGTTCAACAAGAAAATTCAAATTTTCACGAAATTAATGAATTTTTTCTCGAAAAGATTACTCTAGAAACCCTAGAGCTGTAGTGTTGAATTATACAAAAAAATGCCCAATGATGAAAATTGAAAAAATTTATTCTAAAAAAATTATTCAAATCGTAAATTCAAATTTCCACAAAATTTATTAAAATTTTTCACACTTTGAATATTTTTTGAGTTTGATCCTAAAAGTATACTGTTTTAATTTTTTTGATAAAGAAATTTTCCAATTTTTTTTAATTGAAATTTTTTTTACCTAATTTAAGTTTAATTTTTAATTTTTTTGCAATGTTTCTATTTTTTTTTTATTTTTTACTTGTTGATTAATTTTTTTTATGGGACGACATCACTGCCACTGCGAATATGTAGGTATAGTATTTTGAAATTACTCCACATTCTCATGCCAGGAACTCATCAACCTTGTCACAGATCACTCCAACAAGTCACCAGTGCCTAAGTATACATAATCTCTCTGCTCATTCGAATCACTGTCGTCGTCGTCGTCGTCGTCACCCTTCAACATTTATGACACAGGACATTCTATCATCGCGAATGATACCCAACCTGTGTATTTGGTAAGCGCTATAAGGACGCAGGGGAACGTTGACCGCGGACTCGTACGACTCATCGTCATTGTATAATATAATAATTACAATCGAACATCTTACAAGACACGGATGGCCTGGGCTTTCAACTAATGCCATCCGAATTACTATAGCTGAAAACCTCTACAATACCCGCGCGCCGACTTCGGTTAATTAAACCGACCTGCAACAAGTCGGTAAACTCGTGCTCATCACAGTTAACAACAATGTCTTGGGTGGTCATCGTTGTGTATAGTACGAGTACTTACAATAGAGAGGCGTTCGGTACATGTACATAGAAGCAGCAATAACCAAAATGTAACCATTGAGGGAGGCAGGCAGGTCGGCTTAGGCGAAGATGAGATAAAAAGAGAGGCCAGACTAAAAGTTTAAAATAAATGAAATGGCATTCGAAAACGGTAATTATCTAAAAAATATAATATGTAATCTGATAAAATTTCATCTTTTTCAGCTTCTCCAATCTTCTAATGGTCGAAGTATCTTTATCACGAGCCTTGTTAAATAATCCGTTAATTTTTCTTCTCGATAGTCTGTTTCTGTGTTGAAGTGGATAAATATGGTTTGTGCAATATACAGGGTGTCCTGCAATTTTTTTAAAAGGTCATCTCCTTTTTGAGGAAGCTCTTTATTTTCTTCCCAAAGACCATTTTGGAAAAAAATTTCAAACAAATTAAGTGGTAGATCGAGATTTTTGGAATAATTTTAGTTATCACATAAATTTTGATTAGACCCTTCCTTCCTCTTCCAATTGGCAAAATTGGAGGTGAGGGAGAGGTTCAATCGAAATTCTTGTTATAATCAAAATTATTCCAAGAATCTTCATCTACAACTTTTGTTTGAAAACTTTTTCAATTGGGCCCTTACGTTTGGTCGAGATGGGGAGATATTTTGAAAAGGGGGGTACACGTTCAGAAGAAATGAGGGTTGAAAATGTAGCTGTACCTCATTAAAAAAAAAAAAAAAAAAAAAAAAAAAACATCGAAAATTTACCAAGTTTATTACCCATACACACTTAATATGATATTCAAAATTTGAGGGAAGGAGGGGTCCAATTGCAATTTTTGTAATAACCAAAATTATTTCTAATACTTCAAGCAACAACTTTTGTTTGAAAATTTTTTCAATTGGGCCCCTCCACCGGCCAGTTTTTAATAATTTAGGGTATCTATGTCATATTATGCAAAATTTGAGGGGAAAGAAGGGTCCAATCGCAATTTTTGTTATAACCAAAATTATTTCTAGGACCTAAATCTACAACTTTTGTTTGAAAATTTTTTCAATTGGGCCCCTCCACCGGCCAGTTTTTAATAATTTAGGGTATCTATGTCATATTATGCAAAATTTGAGGGGAAAGAAGGGTCCAATCGCAATTTTTGTTATAACCAAAATTATTTCTAGGACCTAAATCTACAACTTTTGTTTGAAAATTTTTTCAATTGGGCCCCTCCACCGGCCAGTTTTTAATAATTTAGGGTATCTATGTCATATTATGCAAAATTTGAGGGGAAAGAAGGGTCCAATCGCAATTTTTGTTATAACCAAAATTATTTCTAGGACCTAAATCTACAACTTTTGTTTGAAAATATTTTCAATTAAACCCCTCCACCAATTTAAAAAAAATATCTACTGGTGTTATGTGAAATTGGACAAGAGGGAGGGATCCAATCAAAATTTTTGTAATAACCAAAATTATTTTCAAGATCTTGATCTACAATTTTCAAACAAAAGTTGTAGCTTGAAGTCCTAGAAATAATTTTGGTTATTACAAAAATTTCGATTAGACCCCTCCCTCCCCTCCAATTTTGAATATCAATTATCTAGTATGTAGTATTTAGACTTGGTAAATTTTCGATGGTGCCAAAAAACAGTTCCACGACTATCCACTCGTCAACTTTTTCCCAACACTAAGTGCTCCTTGATAAACTTAGGTAGGCAATACTTTTGGCATGAATTTCTTGTTGCTATAACTCCTTCAATTTCAATTATAGGAATTCCCATTCGATTAGAAATTGTTTTGAGTTTTCGACATGCTGTCCCCTGATGTGGTTGAGAAATTTTTTGAACGCAGTGTTGCCAATAGATTTTTCCTAGAAAATACCAGTTTTCCTAAGCAATTTTCAAACCTCTGTAGCTCCTTCATTTAACAAAATAGGCACCACGTGACTTGTACCTACATACAGATTTTCTTTAATTTGGCTCTGTTTTATCCAAATCTCCATAAGTTACCACCACTCGCAGGACACCCTGTATAATTTACCTACATAGCGAGCCGAATCTTAAAAGAACCGATTAAAAGTACATTAACATTACGCCAGAGTAAAAACGGTTATTACCGCGGTTAAAAATCCGAAAAAATCACTACAGTAAGAAACATTTAAAACTTTTCAATTTTACGGGTTAGCAACTTGGATTATTGGAGATGGACGCGAGAAAATGGTACCTTGAGCGTGTGCCCAGAGCTCCACGTAGTCGGTCGCGTGCCTCTCAAAGTCGTAAAAAATATCTTCTTTTATTTCTAATTAAAAACAGTACCAAAACAAAGGGATCACAAACAAATGAAATCACGAGATACAAAAAACTCTAATAAAATACTTTTTCTCTTTTTTTTAAGTGGTCGTCCTCGCACGTGCGCTTCTTAATTAAACGCGCGAGATGGTCTAATAAGCGTAATTTATGGTATAAAAATTGGACGATCGATTGACGACGCGATCTTCTCTGGAAGCATCGAAGATCGGACGAATCTGCTATGGGAGTGTGTGGAACTGGAGTACTCGTTGTGGCTTTTTTCACGTCCGAATGAAACGAGCACGTGAATCTGGTCATTCTGGTCGGTGAATAATTTCGTAATAAACTTTGTATACGAGGTGATAACTGATAAGTGCTCCAAACCTGTGAGGTGCGGTTGCGCGAATACGATCGTACGTGTAGTACGTAACCGTATAAATACTGATCGAGTGTAATGTACCGGTTTTGCTCCATTATTTTTCATTATCTTTATTTTTTGGGGACTTTTTTCTCGTTTAACCAATTCTCATATGAGAGGAGACGTGACTGCGACGCGTGTATCCTTTCATATCGCCGCTTTATTAGTCTTCGTTCTATGTACCTTTATCTACACATGTGTGTGTAGTTTGTAGTAATAGGCGCCATCGATTTTATTACATTTCGAAAATCTATCAATAATTTATTACGTTTGAGTAAATCAAAATTTGAAGAAAAAAAACTGCAATATTTACAATTATTGAAAAAATAAAAATAAAAATAGAACTGAATTAAAAACGATGGGGTAAATCAATTATTGAAATAAAAAAATAAAAAATAGGAAAAAATCTTAAATTTCAGGAGATTTGAAAAATTAAAATAATTTTTGACATGAGATGAATAGAACTTGAGAAAAATGATGAAAAAAATATTGTTAATTGTGTATTTAAATATCCCGAGCAGCACACTCGATCGGTAATATCGAAAGTTGAAACGTATCGATAAAAAATCGTTTAAAAATCTAAAGATGTTCTCACGATATGATACAGATTTAGCTGTACGATTTTATAGGCAAAAAATCTAAAAACTATCGAATTCGATAGTATTACGATTTTAGGACGATATTCGTCAACGATACTATCGACAAAGAATATTAAATTTATCGAATCCGATTTTCCACCGATTTTGTGCAGATATTTGAAACTATATTATCGACAAATAATCTGAAATTTCTCGAATTCGATTTTTTAACGATTTTGTGAAGATATTTGAAACTATATTATCGACACGTAATCTGAAATTTCTCGAATTCGATTTTTCAACGATTTTGTGCAGATATTTGAAACTATATTATCGACACGTAATCTGAAATTTCTCGAATTCGATTTTTCAACGATTTTGTGACGATATTTAGAACTATATTATCGACAAATAATCTGAAATTTCTCGAATTCGATTTTTTAACGATTTTGTGAAGATATTTGAAACTATATTATCGACACGTAATCTGAAATTTCTCGAATTTGATTTTTTAACGATTTTGTGAAGATATTTACAACTATATTATCGACAAATAATCTGAAATTTCTCGAATTCGATTTGTTAACGATTTTGTGAAGATATTTGAAACTATACTATCGAAAAAGAATATTAAATTTATCGAATTCGATTTTTTAAAGATTTTGTGAAGATATTTAAAACTGTATTATCGACAGATTATATGAAATTTCTCGAATTCGATTTTGTGACGATATTTAAAACTATATTATCGACACATTATATGAAATTTATCGACTTCGATATTTCAACGATTTTGTAACGATAGTTGTTGAAACTATATTGATTTTTTTCTAGTCAAAAAATACCTACTTTATATTCAAAATTGGATGGGAAGAAAGGGCCAAATCGAAATTTTTATAATAACCAAAATTAAATCCAGAATATTATTCTACAACTTTTGTTTGAAATGTTTTTTCAATTGGACCTCATCTCTAGCCTCTATTATTTTGCATTTACCTACTTACGTGTAACAGTAATATGCGAAATCAAAATTGAAAAAATTTTCAAACAAGTTATCTAGTTTTTTTGGTTTACTAGGTATTTTACTTGAAACCAGATCGTTGTACTTAAATAAAATTTTACCAAGTTCAATACTACGATTACTATGTGAATACTTAGTATTTAAAATTGAACGGGAGGAAGGCGCCCAATCGAAAATTTTGTAATGACCAAAATTATTCTTAGAACTTTAAGCTACAACTTTTGTTTGAAAATTTTTTCAATTGGACCTCTCCTTCTCCTCCAATTTTGCATAATACTCCGTTGATACTTATTCAAAATTGGAGGAGCGGAGGAAAAAGGGGCCAATTTGAAAAAATTTTCAAACAAAAGTTGTAAATTAAGGTCCTAGAAATAATTTTAGTTATTATAAAAATTTCAATTGGACCCCTCCCTCTTCTCCAATTTTGCATAAGATGTTTGAATATTATAATCCAATTCGTATTATGCGAACGAACTCCGATGTTCGCAACAGACGCTTGTTTTGGTAGAAACTGCTGTATTTGGAACGAAATTCGCCAGCCTTAAGCGTAACTACGACTTCAAACTCGCCAGCCGGTCTTGAAAATGTGCGCGCGCATATACCCATATATGCTAAATTATCTACAAAAAATCGATAGAATATCGAAACTAGATAATCTACAAAAAATCGTAATACAAAATCGATAGAATATCGAAATTAAATCGAAATAAAAAATCGATAGAATATCGAAACTAAATCGAAATAAAAAATCGACAGAATATCGAATTCGATAAAGTGTCGCGTTAGTTCCGCATAAATCGTGTAATTATCTTTCGATTTATAGATAGGTTATCGATGAAGTATCTAACTATAATCTTGAGATTTTTAAAAGAAAAATCGTTCGATTTTATCGAAAGTTTATCTGTTGATGGATTTTGCCAACTATAATTCATCGATAATCTGTCGATGTATCGAAAGATAATTTCACGATTTATGCGGAACTAACGCGACACTTTATCGAATTCGATATTCTGTCGATTTTTTATTTCGATAATTTGTCGAGTGTGCTGCTCGGGATGTACCTATTTGCGAGTACCTACTTGAAAAATTGGCCCATTGGCATTCTGAATTTGAAAAAATAAATTCAGTTGAATTTCAAAAATTGAACTAAGAACTGTTACAATATTTATCAAAATTCAAGAACTATCCCAGTTTCATTTTTTGAACTGTATTTTTATGATTTTTTTTTTTAAAAAATAAAATTCATAAGTATTTCAAGCTCTGAAAATTTGTCAAATGGTCAAAATTGTAATTTAAATCTATCAAGTATAAATAGACGAATTTCATTAATATGATTTTTGAAAAATTCATCACATTATTGAGCATCTAATTTTGAGAGTTCAACAAGTTCCTTTTTAAAATTTTTAAAATTCTGAATTTATACCAATTTTTGAAAATTTTCATAAATGTACTTGCTTGAAAAAATTGCAAAAAAACAACATTTTTTTTAGGGTGCTTACTGTTTATACTTATAATTACCAAATTATTACACCCATCGGAAGGAGTTTCTGGATTGAGTTGGTGAAGCTAATTTTTTAATTTTCCTGAGTTTTTAAAAATTGATCTGCATACCTAATTTTGAGAATTTCTGAAAATTCAAAAAAATGTAGGTGTACACTAAATTTTTTAAATTGTAGAAAATCAAACTTCAAAAATTTACTTTTCCAAATTTTTTGTTGGATTCAGCTGAATTTTAAAAATTGAGTCCAATTTAAAAAATTTTTGGAACTTGAAAATGTCCTAAGTTCTTTTTTTTTCTAACCAAATTGAGAAAGCTTTGAAAATAATTGTAAAAATTTATTCAAAATTGAACTAATTTCAAAATTTTATTAAATTTCAGAAATTCAAATTTGTACCAAATTTTCAAAATTAAGTATAAAAATTTATCAATTATTTCTTTTTCATTTTAATTTTTTCAACACCGAATTTTAAACATTGATATGCCTAGGTAGCTTGTATTTTATTCAAATCTAAAATGACCAAGTTTTGTTTTTTTATCAAATTTTAAAAATTTTCCATAGTTTAAATTTTTACTCAATTTTAAAAATTTTGTTGAAAATTATTATGAGTTGATGTTGGTTTCTTTCACCGATGTAAGTCATGAAAAAGTCATGAAATTTGAAAATGGGTCATGAAAGTAATGGAAAACTAGTGAATTTTTCAAAAAAATCATTAGGTCAAGAAAAATCATGAATTTTACTCTTTGAAGTCATGAATTTTTGATAATAGTACCCGGGCAAATTCCAAATTCGCTTAAAAGTGAATTTTTTAAAAACTGTTGCATCTTCTCAAAAAAAAAAACATAAAATAGATACATAGGTAAGGTAGTTGCACCAGTGGTGGACCCTTATAGTGGAAGTGTCTTATAAAAAACATTCTGGTTTAAAAACTAATAACGTTGGCGAAATGGTGAATATACCAAACGATTCCTTGTGTATTCTACTACAAAATGCGCTATAATTTTTTAATTTTACTTCATTTCTTTGAAAATTACGACCATTTTAAGTGAAAAAATAGAAAAGTCCAGTAGTTGGTCAAGATAATCTAGTAGTTGACCACCCAGTAGTTGGTCACGCGCTAGTAGTTGATCACCCAGTAGTTGGTCAATCAGATTATGACAACGGCTCTCAACCATTTAATTTTTAAAAAAATCAATAAGTATTCGGTAAAATTGTCACTCATTAGCCATGAGAAAGAGAAACTATAATTTTTCGTAAATATTTACAAATTTTTTGCATGTTCAACCACAAGAACTTTACAAAAATTTCGTAAGTCTAGTACTTGATCAAAATGATCAACTACTGGCTAAACACCATTTTTTCCTTCCAGTAGATAGTCACCGCCATATTTGATAGAATTTTGGCAATATTTTTTATTTTAATGAAGAAATGGAATCTCCAAACTCTTCTGATTCAGGTACAAATGGTTATATTTCAGGTTTTATTAATCTTAATAGTGTAAAATTCATATTTCGACAACACTTCGGCTTAACAAAAATCTTTAGAATTGGCATCATTTTGAAAATTGTTCTAACAAAAAAATTTCAGACGATCATTATTAATTACTTGAACAGAATTGATTCAAAACTTTTATGTAGTTCTATGCAGAAATGTTCCAGGTTTGCTCTAAAAAAATTTTCTGAAGCTATTTTAAAAATACGCTTAATTATAAACATTTTTCTTCTCAAGTGATCCACCACTGGGTCGTGGCCAACGACTGGTGCAACTACCTTATTATTGTGATTTTTCTGAAGAATGAAAATTAATTTTAGAATTTTTTTTTTCAAAGGGGAGGGATATATATTTTTTTTTTTTCGAAAAAAATTCCCATTTCTTGGAATAAAAAAAAAGAATTTTCTGGAATGAAAAAAAATGAATTTTTTGGTACAAAAAATTTAAAAAATTGTTTTGGAATAAAAACATTTTCACGCCACTAGTCTTAGGTAGGTGCTGTACAAGGCATTAAAAAAATTCTCTATTTTTTAAAAGTAAAAATATTTTTAAACTTTCGCGAAAAATTCTCATTTAAAAAAAAAATCAAAAATCTGAATTTCATCGGTTTGGAATTGAATTGTGTTGAAGTAAAAATACCTACTTATCGAACTCTGAAGTATAAAATTTCAATTTTTGGATTTTTTTTCAGTTTTCTGACAAATAAAATGATATATTTTTATTTTGGGGGGGAGGGTCTCTGCTTTTTTGCAGAAAAATTTTATTTTTTTGGAATTAAAAAAAATTGTAAACGAATTTTGGTTCAAAAATTTTTAAAAATTCTTTTGAAATACCTAAAAAAAATAACTCATTTTTTTTTTTTTTTTTTTGAATTGGAGAAATCTCAAATCTTCTGGAGTAGAAATTTTTTGGAGGAAGAAATTTCAGGATTCTTTGGAATAAAAAATATTCATTTTTTTTTTTTTTTTTTTTTGAGAAAAAATGTTATAAATTTTTTTTATGTAAATATAGATATTTTTTAAAATTTATGTAAAAAAATTTTCCTATTTTTTCGAACAATAAAAAAAAATCTCACTTTTTTGGGGACCATTTTTTTTCCTTTGATACCAAACAAAATAAAAGAATAAAATATGTATTTTTAAACTTTGGGACGAAAAAAAAAGAAAAAAAAAACATGGATGAGGGAAATTTTTTCCATGTTACGCTTATGCCAGAGGGGCCCCTAGAAAAATTAGAAATATTGCTCATAAAAAAGTCATGAATTTTCAAAAAAAAAAAAAAAAAAAAAAAATTAGACAGCCTGTTCTCCTTTTGCTCTCAAAGTGAATAGGTAGGTAAATTTTATTATGATTTTTTATTTAATTTTTTTCAAGTAAAATATAAATAATTGAATGAATTCGAGTTAAGTAGGTACTTGAAAAATTGTTGCAAAAATTCGTGGTCACGTGCATTTTCACTTTGCCTGTTATCAATAAACTGAAGTCGCTGAATACACAATCGTATAGATAAGTTGAGTTGAGTATCCTCTGCACCTCAGTACTTATACGTACCCTACCTGTTGTTGTTCAGAATCTACTTATATTTTTCGAGTAGGTCGTTTCACTGAAAAATTTTAGCTGCAGGAAGTCGAATTGTTCGGTTCATCGAATCGATCTGTGATATAAAATTGATTACATGTGACCAAAATGCTATAGACTAGAATGACTCTATTTCGTGGAAAGACTCATCACGTGGTATGTACGCCTTGTATAATTAATTCACCATATTATACTCGTAGATAGATCAATTCACGATGTTACGCGAATGATTTATTTTTCAGTTTTTGCACTTATTTTGCTTTTATTCTACGTTCATATGCAATGCGAAATCACAAAACTACCAATATCCTGCAGATTATTCGCCTCATCTGTGCAAAAACACCGATACCCCAATTCATTTCATCGTCGCTGGCGCAGGTACCGCTGGGACAGCCCTTGCTGTACGATTAAGCGAGGTGCCATCTTGGAATGTATTACTCTTGGAGCGAGGATCCGATCACGTAAATAATAACACCGAAATCCCATTCCGCTGGATTACGAACTTGAAAACCGATTTGGACTACGATTACAAAGGAGAACGGGATAGAATTTTTTACAAAGGATTGGAAGGCCAGGTTAGCTCGATATCAGCTGGCAAGGCGAGCGGAGGAGGTTCCACGATTAACGCTCAAACGTTCTTACGAGGGTCTCGTAGAGATTTCGACGAATGGAGACACTTGGGCTGCGTCGGTTGGGATTACAAATCGGTGAAGAGGTATTTTTTAAAAATGGAAGACTACAGGAGTAGAAATTATAACCCTTTATATCATCACAAAGGAGGCCCAATGACTTGTTCTCAGTTACATTCCAAAGATCCGGCCATATCCACGTTTGAAAAAGCTTTCGCCCAAACGAAGCTCAACTTCGTACGTGATTTCAATTCCGAACTCGAGGTAGGATACGGGTATTGCGATGGTACAACCAGAGATGGTCGAAGATGCAGTACATTCAAAGCGTACGTTTCGACAGCCACATCGAGGAAGAATTTCTTTTTCGCTCGAAATATCGTGGTACGTAAAGTGATCATCGATGAACGAACCAAAACAGCCAATGGTGTCGAGATCTCTTTACCAGATGGGAAAACATGCATTGTCAACGCTCTCAAAGAAGTCGTACTGTCATTGGGCACTATTGTCTCACCTCAGATACTGATGTTGTCCGGTATAGGCCCGGAGGAGCATTTAAAATCGATGAAAATCCCTCTAATGGCCGATTTACCAGTAGGTCGAAATTACCACGACCATCCTGGTTTCATGGGTCTGATCGCCACAGATGATTTTTATCGTTCGGATGAGGAAATTAGAAAACAATCGGACGAAATCAAGCAAGATATGTTATACTATGTGAATAAAAATATGTCAACTTTGGGTCTGAGTAAGCTAAATGCGTTTATTAACACTCGCAATGATGGCGATCCTCACCCCGATCTTCAGCTTATTTTTTCGCGAGTACCTTATAAATCACTTCTAAACACACCTAACAGTCGAAGTGTACTCTACCAATGCTTTGGCTTCTCCGACGAAACGTCCAACTTATTTGCCAAATGGAACAATAAATCTGATACCATATTTATCATGTTGATAGCGAGTAAAGCAAATTCCAGAGGCTATGTCCAGTTGAAATCAACCAATCCGGAGCATCATCCGAAAATAACGCCCAATATTTTGGGAAGTTCGAAAGACGTGGATAAATTACTTCGAGGAGTAAGATACGTACAAAAGGTATTTAGAACGAAGCCAATCATCGATGCTCGTTTGGAATTGCAGTTCATAGATTACCCAGCTTGTCTGCAGTATCGAAAGGATAGTGACGATTATTGGAGATGCGCTTTTCGTCAAATCGTCACCGGATTTTATCATCCAGTTGGTAGTGTGAAAATGGGCGCCAAATGGGATTCTTCGGCGGTGTTGGATTCTCGCTTGAGGGTGAAAAATATACGAAATCTTCGTGTTTGCGATGCCAGCATAATGCCACGTATTGTATCGGTTAATATAAATCCGACTGTGATCATGATTTCCGAAAAAGCTGCTGATATGATTAAACAAGATCATGGCAAATTTCACTTGTAACGAAGAAAAAAATTCAAAAATAATTTTTAAAAATTCAAAAATTAAAATTCTGAAAAAAAAATATAAAAATAAATTTTTGATGAATTGAAAAATATTTGAGTGACCAAAAAAATTGGAAAAAATTATTCAAGGCGAATGGAATATCATTTTAAATTTGAAAAATAAATTAAATTGAGTAAATTTCGAATTGAGATTAAATTTTTGTTTGAAAATTGTTTCATTTGGAGCCTTTAGATATACAGAAATAGAGAGATTTTAAGGTTTCGGAAATAGACCCTCAGAAACACAACTGAAACAATGGAACCCCAGCTAATTTTTTCTCATTAAAATGTTATTCATATTATGTACTATGCCATATCAGTTTTGTTTTTTTCAAATTTCGTTCAAACTTGTACGAAATTCTGCTTGAACACAATTTTTTCAAGTTTTATTGAAAATAAAATTTCTTAAAATTTGGTTTACATAGAATTTTTCAAAATTTCGTTCAAACACACTTTTTGAAATTTTGTTCAACATCATTATTTTCTTTAATTAGGTTTGAGTCAGTTTGAAGTTTTGATGTTCTAAAAAAAATTTCCTTTAGAGAAAAATGATGAAAAAATATATATATATTTTAAATTCCAAAGAAAATATATCAAAATTCTTCCATAAAAAAAATATGTTTTTTTCTAATACTATCCATTGATTTTTTTTTTATTGAAGAAAAAGTTGTGCTGAAAAATTATTTAAAAAATGATTATACACAAAATGCTGATAAAAATTTAAAAAATTTTCCGAAAAAATCTGAAAATTTCTGATACCGATTCTTTTTTTTAAAAATAATTTTCCTAAAAGCAAAAAAATTGTTTCCAAGAAAGTTTGGTGTAAAAAAGAAAAAAATTCTCTCAAAAAATCACGAAAAATGAACAATTGATAAAATCTTTAAAAAAAAGTACAGTAATAAAAAGTTTTGATAAGAAAATTCACAAGAAAAATGAATCTTGAAAAACGTGTTAAAAAACAATTACGTACCTACCTATTCAGAAAAAAAATTTCCAGGAAAAAAAATCTGTGAAAAATTCTCTTTTGGAAAATTGTGTCAAGAATTGGAAAAAATTATTAAAAGTCCCGATTAAAATGCGGCCCAGGAGTAAGTACTGAAAATTTTGAAATTTCCATGGTTTAGCTAAATTTTTTCCGAAAGGGTGTCCAATTTAAAATTGTTTGATGTTGAATGTGGGTGACTCAACTTCATGTAAGTAGGTTGATTACCTAAAAAAAAAAATTTATTGAAAAAAATTGGAATTTTTTCAAGTCCGAAAATTGTGTTGTTTTTTACTTCAAAAATTAGAAGATTTTTTCACTACAAAAATTTTTTTAAAAAATACCCGAAAATTCCTTTCCCCAAAGAATAATTCAAAAATTAGTAAATATTTTTTTCTCAAAAAAAAGTACATAAGTTTTTTTTTCCGATTTCTATAATGAAAGATTTTTTTCCCTATTTATTTACTTATAAAAAAGAGAAACTATTTTTACGCAAGTCCAAACCAGTAAACTTTGTTTATTCCAAGAAAATTCAGAAATTTTATTTCTCCTAAAAAATTAAAAGCCTTTTTTCATTAGGAAAACCAAAAGATTTTTTATCCATTTTTTCAATTCAATAAATTAGAAATTTTCTCACGTCGACCTGTTCTCAAAATAATTTGGATAATATGCATCATTTTTTTATTCCAAGAAAGTTCAGATCACACCCTCTCCGCACCCTCAAATCGAGAACTGTTTTTACGTGCATCGAAGCGCGGTTACTTTTTAGTAATTTGATTACTTTTTCACCCATGGTTACTATTTTGTCAAAAATCTGACTTAAAAAAAACTGTCATTAAAATTCAAAATTTCGTTAAGCAGACTTTAAAATTGAAAAAAAATTTGCTGCAAAAAATTCAGTGATTTTTCTTTTCAAAAATTTGAAAGATTTTATTTACAAATAGGTATATGAATTTGCAAAATTTAATAATAAATTTAAAAAAAAAGAATATTTATTTTGTATGTATTGAAACGCAAGGAAAATTTTTTTTGCTCCAAACAATTGAAAGTTCTTTTATATTTTTTGAATTGGGATGAAAAATTGAGATTTTTTCACCTCAAAGAGTGAGATTTTTTTGAAACATTGAGAAATTTTCTGCTATACAAATGAACGCCTTTTTCGTCTCAAAATATTGGAAATTTTTTCAGAAGAATTTGAGGTTATTTCGAAAGTTATTTCGTCAAAGAATAAAAAATATTCTTCTCACTAAAACTTTTTTTTTTTAAATGAGAATTCATCATTAATTTTTTTATTTAAAACAAATTGAACATTAAATCCATTAGCTACTTTAAAGAATAGAAAACTTCTCAAAAACGAAATACAAAATTGTTTGAACTCGTGATGTTGAAAGTCTGCAAAAATTTGATTTTTTTTTAAATTGAGAAAAACGTTTTAAAATTCAAATTTTTTTGAAAAGTTGGAAATTTCACAAATAAATTTTTTTTGTTGAAAATAAAGACTTAAAAATTGTTCCCACCTATGATTTTTTAGGCATCATAATTTTTATAAATTTGGAATTTTTTATTTGAATAAATACATATTATTCTTTTTAGAAACAAATGTTTGTCAAAAATTGAAAATTTTTCAAAAATTAAAAAAAATTCAGAAATCAAAATTTCTGAAATTTTTTTTTTTTTTTTTTTTTTTATTATTTTTTTTTTTTGGTGTTTATAATTACAGGATTATTACACCCATCGGAAGAATTTTTTAAATTTTATTTGTGAGGTTGAGTTTTTTAATTAAGTTTATGAATTTTTGAATTTCGGAAGGAATATCTGGTATAACTGGGGGGATTTCATTTATTTGTAGGGTTAGTCTCTCTTGAAAATTTAAAATAGGTAACTTCAAAAATTTAATTTTTTTATTTTAGAACTTTTTAGAAATGAAAATTGAAAAAAATTAAGAATTGTTCATAAATTGAAATTTATAGAAGTTGAAAATTGTTTGGAAAATACAAACATTCAAGAAGCAAAAAAAAAAAAAAAAAAAAAAAAACTATAATTGAAAATTTGTAAGTTTAATAAAATTACACATTGTTTGCAATTATTGGAAAATTTTAAAAACAAATAATTTTTGAAAATTCATCGTTGACTTTTTCTACAAATTGAAGGTTAGATGAGCACTTGAAACTTGGGATATATTCAAGAATTGAAATTTCCTATGAAGGAAAAATTTTAAACCAATTAAGCCAACGATTCTTCTATAATATTTTTTCACTAAAAATTTCAATTTTTTCATTTGGCACTCGATTTCAAGAGTTGCAAAACGTCGAAATCAGCGAAAATATTGGGGGGGGGGGAATGGCAGAAGGGGAGGGTCATGAGTCATTATTTCAGTGGCAATGGAGAAATTTTGGTTACTTTTTTTGAAATTTCAGGATACTTAAATTATTTTTTTCGTCAAATTTCGCTCCGATGCATGTTTTTATTTTTTTAAATTTGATTAAAAAATGAGGCTTGTTTCTCTATAAAATAGAGGAATTTTTAAAGTAAAAATTTGAAAAATATTTTCTGCTCAAAAAATTGAAAAGTGTCATATTTTCAACAAAAAAATTTTGCTTTGAAAAACTGATAAGAAGCCCTATCAAAAAAATTTGCCTGCCTCTGCCTTTTAAAAATTATCACAAAATATTTATTAAAATTTTCTTTTAGAAAAAATTCTTCAGAATATAATAATGTAGAAAAGAGAAGGAATTTTCAATTTCACAAAATATAGAATTCATCAAAAAATTGCCCATTTTTAACCGAAATTAGTAGGTAATTATTGTCATGAGAATTGAAATAATTTTTTTTAGGAGCACTCCCGAGCAGCACAATCGACAAATTATCGAAATAAAAAATCGACAGAATATCGAATTCGATAAAGTGTCGCGTTAGTTCCGCCTAAATCGTGAAATTATCTTTCGATATATAGATAGATTATCGACGAATTATAGTTAGCAAAAATTTCGACATAGTAAGATATTTTATCGATAATCTATCTATAATATCGAAAGATAATTTCACGATTTAGGCGGAACTAACGCGACACTTTATCAAATTCGATATTCTGTCGATTTTTTATCGATTTTTTTATTCCGATTTTTCGTCTTTTACTAGCTTTTTTCTAGAATTAAAAATCATTAATTAGCATAATTAATACATTAAACTATGCCTAAACACATTATTCATGTTATGGTAAGAGGATCATTTCAGAAAAAGTCAAAAAAAATTATAAAAAATCTGCCACCCGTGGGGCTTGAACCTTCTACCTCCTGCATGGTAATCCTCTTCCTTAACCACTATGCCATACTTTATCGTTGAGGAATTAGCAATAAAACGCTTATAATAGGCAGTTTAGTACTTCCAGACGTGTTGGACTTAGAAAAATTTTCACCAATTTGGAAATAATTTCAAATATCGTCACCAAATCGTTGAAAAATCGTTCGACAAATTTCAGATTATTTGTCGATAATGTAGTTTCAAATATCGCCACAAAATCGTTGAAAAATCGAATTCGAGGAATTTCATATCACGTGTCGTTATATAGTTTCAAATATCGTCATAAAATTGTTGAAAAATCGAATTCGAGAAATTTCAGATTACGTGTCGATAATAAAGTTTTAAATATCTTCACAAAATCGTTAAAAAATCGAATTCGAGAAATTTCAGATTATTTGTCGATAATATAGTTTCAAATATCGTCACAAAATCGTTAAAAAATCGAAATCGAGAAATTGCATATTATGTGTCGATAATATAGTTTCAAATATCTTTACAAAATCGGATTCGATAAATTTAATATAATCTGTCGATAATATAGTTTCAAATGTCGTCAAAAATCGGTAAAATATCGAAGTCGAGAAATTTCATATAATCTGTCGATAATATAGTTTTAAATATCTTTACAAAATCGTTAAAAAATCGAATTCGATAAATTTGAGGAATTAGCAATAAAACGCTTATAATAGGCAGTTTAGTACTTCCAGACGTGTTGGACTTAGAAAAATTTTCACCAATTTGGAAATAATTTCAAATATCGTCACAAAATCGTTGAAAAATCGTTCGACAAATTTCAGATTATTTGTCGATAATGTAGTTTCAAAATCGTTGAAAAATCGAAATCGAGAAATTTCATATTACGTGTCGATAATATAGTTTCAAATATCTTCACGCAATCGTTAAAAAATCGAATTCGAGAAATTGCATATTATGTGTCGATAATATAGTTTCAAATATCTTTACAAAATCGGTAAAAAATCGGATTCGATAAATTTAATATAATTTGTCGATAATATAGTTTCAAATGTCGTCAAAAAATCGGTAAAATATCGAAGTTGAGAAATTTCATATAATCTGTCGATAATATAGTTTTAAATATCTTTACAAAATCGTTAAAAAATCGAATTCGATAAATTTAATATTCTTTGTCGATAATGTAGTTTCAAATATCTGCACAAAATCGGTGGAAAATCGGAATCGATAAATTTAATATTCTTTGTCGATAGTATCGTTGACGAATATCGTCATAAAATCTTAATAATATCGAATTCGATAGTTTTTAGATTTTTTGCCTATGAAGTTGTACCGATAAATCTTTATAATATCGTGAGAACATCTATAGATTTTCAAACGATTTTTTATCGATACGTTACATCTTCCGATATTATCGATCGAGTGTGCCGCTCGGGCTGGTGACTTTAGAGTAACACAACACTCGATTAAACACATTCGATTTTTCTTACGTTTTCCTTCTTTTTCAAGAAGTTGAATTGAATTTATCATATTTTTAGCTGATTTTTTCATTAATGAAAAATCAGCTATTTCTCCATCAAATTGAATAGTTTTTTCCTTCGTTTAGTTTCGCCTTCAAAAAAATTGAAATAATTTTTTTCCATTTTTTTACTATGTTGAAAAAATATGATTATATTATACCTAATTGTATCCTCTGTTACTTGTGATATTTCGGTTGGAGTATGTTCTTATGACATATGAGGTAGGAGGAGGGTCGTACGATCACATGGGTGTATAGCACTGAATTATTTACGAATAATAACGTTGCATTAATATCCCGTCGAGAGTATGAGCTAGTTACGAGAGAGACAGGAAGGAAAAAAAAATTTAGATTCAGAGAAGCATGTCAACTTGGAACATGGTCGCCGACACGACTATCTTTCAAAATAATCTGCATCATTACGAATAATTTTTTCCCAGAGCACGACGCTATGGCGCGGACGACGCGACGCTATGCGGCGCGTAAGGCACTGCACCGTGTACGTAGAGTCTATCGAAGGCGGCGGCACGAGGGAGCAGGGTGGCGGGGAGTCGAGGTCCGCTAATGTAATTAGGCTTACCAGAGTATAGCTTGCGCCGCATGTAGGATTGTAGGTGAGTAATGAGCGGTAATAAGAAACAATTACCGTCTGCGGATAAATAATTTTCCGCGCTCGGTTTGTGACAAGCGCGAGCGTCGTACTATGACTTAGAAATGAGATGCTGATTTACATATGAAAGAAAAGTAGCCAAGGTTGTTTACATACAGAATACCATCGCCACGACGATGCTGCGAATATAATGGTTGAATACGTTTAGTTTTTATGTAGCAGCATCGGGGGCCAAAGGGAACATGAAATGAGAGCTTAAGAAAACTATGTTGTCGTTGTCGTAGTGTGTTGCTCTTTTTTCGGGGTTCGAATCAGCATAATATACTTTGTAGGTACCTGATCTTAGCCTTCTTTATTTAAACTTACTATGTTGTGTATATGAGAACACCATACTCTATGAAAACCTCATTTGTCAAAGTTACATAATGAACAAATAACAAGAAGAAAACGTTTAACGTGTGTTAGGTAATAGGTATGGCCTTTCTTTTATATTTTTTACCTGGGCCAATGGGTATAATGTGTTCAAAAAGATGAACTTGATTAAAAATCGCCACGATACCCCCTGCCCCTTAGTCAGCATGACAGTGTGAATTAGATTATACGTATTTAGTATAGATTGTTTTTTCTGAGAAATCAACAACTTTTCAACTTTTAAAATTTAAAAAAAATAATTTTGCAATTTTTTTCAGAAAAAAATCCTGCCATTTTTAAAAAAAATTAAATTTTTTAACGGTAGAATTTTCAATTACAATTTTTCAGAAATACTTTTTCAATTTTTAGAAAAAAATTTTAACTTACAAAAAAATTATATTGCCTGATTTCATTCAAAAAAATTTCATTCGAGGTGTTTTTAATTTTTGAAAATATATCGTATTGTACAGTTTTTCAAAAATGAATACCTACAATAATTACATATTTTTTCAGTTTTCTGAAAATTAATTAAATTTATTTTCTATTTTCAACAGACTTTCTAGACTCAATTTTTAAAAATAATATCTACTGAATTTTAAAAAATTATTCTGTTCGATTTTATTGTATTTTCTGAAAATGTTTTGAAATTTACTTTCAAAACTTCTTCTTCAATTTTTCTCAATTAATGTTTTTAAGGCCATTTTTAAAAAATCATCTTCTTCAGTTTTACATACCTATTGTGTTTTTTGATAGTTTTTCAAAAGTAGCATTTCTTCAAGTAATATCTAACTATTTTCGAAAGTAAGGTCTTCTTACCTTAAAAAAATCAACTTGAAATTTTTTTTTTTTTTCAATTTCCACCACTGAGTAGGTTTTTTTCGAATCTTTGAAATTCTGTCAAATCCTGAGCCTAAATTTCTCATTGAAAAATTTTATCTTTTTTTGTTTGTTTTTTTGGCTATTTTTTTAAAACCAAAACTGGTAAAATTTCATCGCCAGTAATTCTTGTTGTTTTTTTAATCAAAATTCTTCCAGTTTTTTTTTTTTTTCAAGTTTTTAGATTAAAATCTTAATTGATTCTAGAATAAATGCTATAAAATTTTCTGTCTTTTTGTTTTAGTCTAGTTTTCATTTTTTTCCCAGGTGAAAATTTTCCTTATTGAAAAGTCTCGGATTTCCGTTTTGAAACGATCGAATACCTACCTAAATTAAAAATTTTAAAAAGAAATGTTTCAAAACGAAGTACTTATTTGTATTTTCATTTTCTTGTCAAACATTTTATTTTCAAAATTTTCAAATAATTTTTCAATTTTTTTTTTATTCCCTTTTCTGTCGAAATTCGAAAGCCCTAATTTCCTCAAATTTCTTTCTTTTTTTCAGTGAAAATCAAATGTTTTAACTAGGTATAAAATTATTTTTGAATTTTTTATTTCAATAAATTTTCAAATAATTTTTAATTTTATTATTTTGCAATTTTCTCATCGAAATTTGGCCAATTTTTGGAGTCAAAATTCTCTCAATTTTCTTATTAAAAACGTCGTTTTTTCGGTCAAAATGTGTAATTTTTCTATTTTAAAATGTCTTATACCTATTTTAATTTCAACAAAATTAGATTTACAAAATGCTTGTTCAATTTAACATCTTCAATTTTTCAAAAATTATTCTTATCAATTTTATTCTAATTTTTTTCAATGTTTTGAAATACTTACATTCAGCACTTCTTTTTAAATATTTTCTTCTATAAAATTTTTGAAAAATCTTCTGTGTCAATTTTCCAAATATGTTTCATTTCAGTTTTCTTTTTCAATTTTTTAAGATATATATATTGTAATGAGGGTAGAACTAAGTACGAAAATTCGAAAAAAAATAATTTAGAAAAAATAGAAAAAGCAAATAGAAGTAAAATTGGGAGGAAATAGTAAAGTATCAAAAATTAGAAAAATTGAAATAAAATAAAATTAAGAACTAAGAAATTTGAAAAAATTGAATAAAATTGAGTAAAAATTGGAAATTATAGGAAATTGGAGAAAATCAAAATTTAAGAAAATTAAGATTTAAAAATTGGGAAAATGTAATAAAATTGGAAAAACATCAAGTACAGAGCAAGTCAAAAATATTGAAGTTAAAAAAATCAAAAATTTATAAAAAAAAATTGGAAACAGGAAAAAATTGAAAATTGAAGAAATTTGAAAAATGGCAGGTAATTGTCTACAGTCTGCAGGATTTTCTTTCTACTTTATCACTAGGTATCTACTATTTTCCACAAAATTTTCAGAATTTTTAATTTTCATTTTTTTCGCTTTTGTGTAAAAAAATCTTGAAATCGAATGCGGAAGCGGGTTCAGTTTCTTTCCTTAAAACATAAAGTTATTGAAGTTTAAGAGAAAAGAATCAAACTAAAAAAAAAAAATCAATGTAAAATTTTTCAATTTTTTCTCAAGTTTGAAGATTTTTTAAAGAATTTTTCGTTTTTAGACGTAATGCTCTTTTTCTCATGTGTTTCTCATTAAACTGAGATCTTTCGTTTTTTCAGCAAAAAAAAATATATATATATTTTTTGAGAAATAGAATTTTTTCAAAATAAATAGATTATTTCAATTTTGAAAAAATTATTTTTGTTGATTTCGTTCTAAATTGTTTTTCAATTTTACAAAATGCCGGCAGAAGTATTTTTTTCACAATTTTTCTCAGTTGATTTTTTCAATTTCTAAAAATGATCTTCGTCGATTTTTCAAATTATGTAGGTAATAAATATTCCTATTTTTTTAACGCCATGTACAGCAAAGTTCTTTCAAATTTGAGAGATTTTTAAACGTTTAATTTTCAAAATTTAGATTGACAATTTTTCAAAAAATTTTACCTACTTTTGAAGATATCTGAAAGTTTTATCTGTAGATATAGTAATTTTTCAACACAAAATAGTTTTAAAAAATAATAATAATAAAAAGATGGGTACATAAATAATTATATCAAACTTTTTCTATTTTTTAAAAACTCTCGTCTTATTTATAAATGATTTTTTTTTCAAATTTTGGCTAAAATTATATCTTCTAATTTTCAAAATCATTATTGCATTGTTAGTTACTGAAAATAGATTTTTTTTAAAAATTAAGTTCAGTCAATTTTTTTTACAAAATAATGATGTTTTTGTTTCGTTTTCATTTTTCAAACATTTAACAAATTTTTTTATTTTAAATTTTCAATTCCTTAGAAATGTGTTTATTTTAGCTTTGGAAATTCTGTTTTTATTTTTCAAGAAATGGAAATTTTAAAGAAATTCTTTTCAAGTTTTTTTATTAAAACAATTTTTAAATTCTTAAAAAGAGAATTCAAAAATTTATAGAACAATTTTTTCACTCAATTCTTCAAAAATGTGTTTTTTTAGCTTTTGATTTCTAAATTTTGATTTCTTTTAATTTTTTTTTTTTATTTAAACAAAATCTGGTCAACTTTTTACAGAACATTTTTATTTAATTGCTCAATTTTTTTCTTATTCAGTTTAGCCAACTTTAGGTGAATTTTTTTTTGTTTTCATCTTTCTCGAAATTTTAGAAAAATGTGTTCTTTTATTCAAAAAATAAAAAAAAAATGGAATTTTTTACTGCTTTCTAAAAACAGTTTGTTCAATTTAAAAAAAAAATGAACAAATTTCTCAATTTTTTATGTCTGTATTTTTTGTTGCTATAAAATATAAATCCTTCAATTTTAGTTTCAGACATAGGCATCCTAGAGTGATCGAAACTTTTTTGCTTTTTCGAAATCCTGTTCTTTCAGCGAGGCTGAAAATTTTTTGGATGCAGTGTTCCAATCTATTTCGTTGAAAAAAACAATTATCAAAGCACTGTAGCTCCTTCATTTAAAAAGGTAGGCATCATGTGTGCAAAACGTTTTTTTTTAAGGGGAATTCGGTTTTATCAAAATCTCAAATATTTGCTTCTTGAGTTTACATATTTTTTTCGATTTTTCTGAAATATTTTATGTCCCGAGCGGCACACTCGATCGATAATATCGGAAGATGTAACGTATCGATAAAAAATCGTTTGAAAATCTATAGATGTTCTCACGATATTATAAAGATTTATCGGTACAACTTCATAGGCAAAAAATCTAAAAACTATCGAATTCGATATTATTAAGATTTTATGACGATATTCGTCAACGATACTATCGACAAAGAATATTAAATTTATCGATTCCGATTTTCCACCGATTTTGTAAAGATATTTGAAACTATATTATCGACAGATTATATGAAATTTCTCGGCTTCGATATTTTACCGATTTTTTGACGACATTTGAAACTATATTATCGACAAATTATATTAAATTTATCGAATCCGATTTTTTACCGATTTTGTAAAGATATTTGAAACTATATTATCGACAAATAATCTGAAATTTCTCGAATTCGATTTTTTAACGATTTTGTGAAGATATTTAAAATTTTATTATCGACACGTAATCTGAAATTTCTCGAATTCGATTTTTCAACGATTTTATGACGATATTTGAAACTATATTATCGACACGTGATATGAAATTCCTCGAATTCGATTTTTCAACGATTTTGTGGCGATATTTGAAACTACATTATCGACAAATAATCTGAAATTTGTCGAACGATTTTTCAACGATTTTGTGACGATATTTGAAATTATTTCCAAATTGGTGAAAATTTTTCTAAGTCCAACACGTCTGTAAGTACTAAACTGCCTATTATAAGCGTTTTATTGCTAATTCCTCAACGATAAGGTATGGCATAGTGGTTTAGGAAGAGGATTACCATGCAGGAGGTAGATGGTTCAAGCCCTACGGGTGGCAGATTTTTTATAATTTTTTTTGACTTTTTCTGAAATGATCCTCTTATCATAACATGAATAATGTGTTTAGGCATAGTTTAATGTATTAATTATGCTAATTAATGATTTTTAATTCTAGAAAAAAGCTAGTAAAAGACGAAAAATCGGAATAAAAAATCGATAAAAAATCGACAGAATATCGAATTCGATAAAGTTCCGCCTAAATCGTGAAATTATCTTTCGATATTATAGATATATTATCGATAAAATATCTTACTATAATCTCGAAATTTTTGCTAACTATAATTCGTCGATAATCTATCTATATATCGAAAGATAATTTCACGATTTATGCGGAACTAACGCGACACTTTATCGAATTCGATATTCTGTCGATTTTTTATTTCGATAATTTGTCGAGTGTGCTGCTCGGGGTTATCTTTTTTTTTCATTTTTCAAAAAAAAGTGAAGATTTTTTTAATAAGTATTTTTAAAATGTTTTCAATTTTTTTTTTTCAATAAGTAGAAATTTTTTAAGCTTTCTCGAACCATCTTCGATTACAATAATTCCTTAGATATCTCATTCGATATTCAGATGTCACACGTATTATTTGGCATTCTTCTGTCAAGAAGGTGAAAAACCCAACCCAGTTCACTTCTCAAACAAGTTCCAGCTCTAATTTCCCAAAAATTGAAAACTTTCCATGCATCAAAAATAACACACAAGTGTAGATAAAATTCTCTCAGCTAATCTCTCTCTTTACCTACGCTTGGGTACACGAGGCGGGTACACGATTGCTCGTACGTATACCTACCCCTCATTGAAAAATATACGACTATCCACAAAATAATCTCGACTTGTTTCGTTCAGTCTGCTAGATATTTTCTCATGCGCAATCTTATCAATAGAGCCGAATTCCGTCGTAAATATGCATTATTCGTTTATACTCTACCTGCCCTGTACACTTCCCAAAATGTGTCTCTGTGAAACTCAAACAATATTCGTCTCGTGAGGCGGAGGAGTGAAAAAAACGAATCCAAACGCCTTGGAAAAATTCACCTCAACTTGCCGAACCCTTTCTTGTTCGCAAACGTCTGTTTAAAAACTATAGTACCTATAATTCCCATAAGAGTAAGCCAAGCCATATATACATATTATACGTGTACCAAGGTATTTAAATCTCCCGCCGAGTACGACAAACACCATCGCAAAGCGAACCGAGATAGGTAACCAATAAAAGAAAATTCCCGCTGTTCTACGCTAGAAGAACCTTATTAAAGAATCGAGAGCTCATTCTTTCGCGTTTCACTAAATACTAACACGTCTTCGGCGCGTAATTAATCACTTAATAACCCTCATCGTGTGATATAACGTCATCGCCGAGCCCGAGCCGCTGGACCAACGACAGGCGATGCGATGTTTCGGGAAAAAGAATCTATAAGAAGAGGCGCACACCGCGAGTTGTTTTTTTTTCATCGAACTATATCTTTTTTCTTGTAGGCCCCTTACTTATGTGATCCGATGGGGTCGCAAACCACCGTACAAAAGAGGACAGTTGTCAATCTATTTTAATGGGATATATTTGTACAAAGGTATCCACCGAGTGATTTCTTTTGTCGATGAGTTTTGCGAAATTTCGTCCTCTATTCTTTCATGAACGAACCGACAGGTATCGCCCGAATTATTATACTTCCGCTAGTTCCTATTGGGGATATGATTTTTAGAACACAGTAAGCCTTGGTTGACCTACGCAAATGAAAGAAATGTCGTCAGATCACTAATTTGAAAATCGACCAAGTTATTCGAGTTTACATTATTTGAAAAAAGTTTCGAAAAATATTGTTCAATTTGAAGAGAAAAGAAAAGAATAGCGTACCTAGGTAATTTCAATGAATGAAAAAAAAAGAAGATAAATCACAGAATAGAACACTCTTCTCAAAATTTTGAATAATTTTTCAAAAAAATTTTAAAATTTTTTTACGAAATTTCAGAAATTTATTTACCTACCTAACAAAATTTTAGAAAATCATAAAAAAAAACTTTTTTGTATGAGTTTAAAAAATAGAAAAGTTGAAAAAAAATCATAAGATGTTGATGAAAGAATTTTTTTAATTTGAAGAGAAGTCACAAAATTTGGGAGAAATTTCTAAAAAAATTTACTAGAAAATTTCACATAGTTTTTCATAGTTTCTGATTTTTTTTTTCGTAAAATGTCATTTTTACGCTAAATCTTTAGAAAACTTTTCATCGAAAAAAAGTTTCAGAAAATTAATTCCTTATTACATTGAAAAAAAAAAGTTCGTTGGAAAATTTTAATGAATTACTACCTTGAAAGTTTTTATGGCATTTCCCACAAAATTTCAAAAATCTTCAACAAAATTTGTTATTAATTTTTCTCAAAGCTCCAGAAAATCGCTTAAAAATTTTTCAAAAACTTTCTTCAAAATTATTAATTTTATAATTTTTTTTTTTTTTTTTTTGTAAAATTTTAGAAATTTTTTTGCGATGTTTTCAGAAAACACTTCTCAGATCTCAAAGTTTCAAAAAATTAAAAAAAAACACTAAATTCCATACGAATTTGAAAAGAAATAGTCACAACATTTCGGAAAGTACTCAAAATGTCAGGTAATTTACATTTTTTCTATGGTATTTTCAACAAAATTATAAACGATTTCTCACAAAATTTAGACATTTTTTTTTACAAAATTTGCAACAATTTTTTCTTTAAACTTTAAAAATTTTTGAGGATGCTTTCATCATGAAACTTCAGAGAATTTTCTCAAAAGTTCTGATTTTTTCGTTTGTAAAATTCAGATTTTTTTTTTGAAAAATTTTTTAGAAACTTTTTACAGAAACAAGAATTTTAGAAAATTAGGAATGAGAAATAAATCACAAAATTTCAAAGAATAAAATTATCTCAAAATTTTAGAAAATTTATAAAAAATTTCTTGGATTTTTTTTACAAAATTGTATAAAATTTCTCATAAAATTTGCAATATTATAGATTTCTCTGAAATTCATAGAATCCCGTCAAAATTCTCTAGGGACTTTCCACGAAACTTGAGAGAATTTTCTCAAATTATCTAAATTTTTGTGCATGTGTAAAATTTCAAAAAATCTTTTGCAAAATCTCTAGAAAATTTTTCACAGAGACATAGTTTTATAAAACTAAAAAAAAAAAATTGGGAAATTACCTATTTATGAAAATTTTGGAAAATTTACTATATTTTCATGACACAGTAGTTTCTAATGTTTTTTTGTGTGTAAAATTTTAGAAATTATATTTTAAAATCCTCAGGAAACTTTTCACTGTGGCAGAGTTTTAAAAAATGGAAAAATGAAAAAAAATCACAAAATTTCTCACAAATTAAAACAAAAATTACAAAATTTCAGGAAACTACCCCAAATTTTTTAGAAAGTTTGAAAAAAAAATCAGCGAGTGAACTTCTGAAAACTTGAAAATGGAACAACAGAAAATTTCCATTTGACAGATTTGAAAAAAAAAATCATCAAGGAATTGCCTCAAAATTTTGGAAAAATTGCGATATTTTTGTAAATTTTTTTTATAAAATCATTAGAGAATTTCTTATACCTACTTATAAGTTATGACGTTAAAAAAGTTTCTATTTTTTTCAAAAATGTTGAGAATTTTCCAAAAAAAAGTTCATAGAGATAATTCAATAAATTTTTAGACATTTTTTTAGTTACAGACCTTCAGAATTTTTTTTTTCATGCCTAATTTTGATAAAAACTATAAAATTTCATCTTGGAAATTTTCTAAAATTTAAAAAAAAATTTCACAAAATCTTTTCATCCAATCGAAAACTCCTTTTTAGCACGGATTTTTTTTAAAATTGAAAATTTCATAGTTTGTAAGAAGGGGCCCAGGAAGATAAAAATTTACTCTCAAAATATCGCCCCCCTAAAATAGAAAAAATATTGAATTGGTAGGTATAAAAAATTATTTGATAATTTTTCAAAAAATTAATAAAAAAGTTGGGAACTTGAAAATTTTTTAAGAGATTTTTTTCGAAATTTTTAAATAATTTTTTTTAATTTTGAAGGGAAAAATAAATGTTTCAAGAACTTTTTTCTCAATTAAAAAATATATGCAAAAATACTTTTCATGTGGAGTTTTCTCAGTTCTGAATAAATATGTCGAAGTTGAAAAAGTACTGGTAATCAATGCCAAAAAAGTTAAAAAACTTCAGAAAATTGCATCGGTCAATTGAAAAAATTTCACGACATGGGAAATTAACTCGCTTCAATTTCAGCATCATTTCCCATAATCCTTGCCAAAAAAAAATTTAAATAATAATAAAATAAACGAGTACGAAAATACGTAAATTAATTCGTCGTCATTATTTCGAATGAATGATATATAGAAAAAAGTCTCATATAATCGTATTCTCGTATATTTATTATATTATTATTATGTACTTACGACATGACCCATGCCGATGACCTTTCATGTGCATCGCCGAATTATGTTACCATGTGTATCTTTCTCGACTTGACCAATTCTAAGAGGTCGATGACGCGTCAGGTGTTGGACGAAATATCTGCAGAATGAAGCGACCGACGTCGGTGTGTTTAATTAATCGACATAGCCAATTATAACCTTTCACTTTAAAAAACGTTGTTGTTGCGAGGAATTCGATTGTAAATATGTAATTGTTTCGACATAACATGATACTTATACATATGTAGGTATACGTGGGCCTAAATATGTATGTGTTTTATTTTTCTTTCGGGCATATAGAGTTCGGTGACAGTATTGGGTGTTATAAGGTAATTTGTTATGGGTTTGATTTGAAAGTATTCAACGAGGAAGCTAAACTTCTTCTCTGTGAATTGGGTAGTTTAATAAAGTCTCTAAAAAAATCAACCTTGCAATTTAATTTTATTAATATTCTCGTCTCTCAAGTACGAGACTTGAATTTGCAGAAAAATATGTAACGTATTGTGTGGAAAAAAAGTTAATGAACCTATAAACGTGCATTGAGATATGAGAATAATGGTGAAGGAATGAGTACTGTGTGTGCCTTGATTTTTGATGGTATGCAACTATTGGCAAAGGTATGCTTTATGTGAAGATATTGGTTGAAATTTTAGGCGGTGGAATTTTTCTACGATTTACGACTTTTTTTGCATAAATGAAATCGTGGACTTAATACAATTTTTCTTTGAGAAAAAAAGTAATTTGCAAATTACACATAGTGATTTTTTTATTTGAATGAATTTAGATAATTTTGATTTTTGAGCCAATGAAATTTTTCAAATATGAAATTTTCAAAAAATGTTTATGTAAACTTACTAATGATAATTTTTATTTTAATATTTGAAGGGATATTAGCTATTACACCTTCTTTAAAGAATCGTATTGTATAATTTTTAAACATCGGTGACAATTGTTTTGAAAAATTTCCAAGTATTCTAAGTATAAATAAATTTCCATTTCATTTATTAAAAATTGGTCAATATTCAAAAATAAGAACTATTTCAATTGTATGGATGAACTCTTCATCGAGTTCTTAAGGATTTATAGAGGAGAAAAAATTGTTTGAATAGGAAAATTGAAAAATGATAAAAATAAGAGCCAACGATACCAGGTTTTCCCAGGCGGTCACCCATCCAAGTACTAACCTGGCCCGATGATGCTTAACTTCGGTGATCGGACGAGAACCGGTGTATTCAGCATGGTATGATCGTTGGCAATAGAATTCTTAATTTTTAGCACAGTTATGATATCTTTTTTTTTTTTTTTTTTTTTGGAAAGTAATTTATTAGTAACTCTATAATTTTTTAGTGACGATTTTTTATCATTTTTTTTCTTACCTACAGTTGATAAAATAGTCATTCAATTTATAAATTTTGAAAACTACCTACTTGAATAATTCATATCTAGGTAATTAGAGTAACTTAATTTAAAATTTTTGATTTTTTTAAAAAATAGGGTAGGTATTTTTAATTAAGTAATTTTTTCAGTATGTAATGAATACATTTCATATTATAAACAAAAAAAGTTACATGTATTTAGTACTTACCTAGTGTAGGTATATTGTTTAATATCATAAAGTTGATTTTGTTTCAATTACTAAATTATTATTTTATCTAATAAATAAATGAAATCTATTATTTTAAATTTTAATTGAATTTTATCAATTTTGAAACAGTTATATTTATCCAATTTTGATTTTTTTTTGGTGGGTAAAATTTTCAACTGAAAAAGAAACCGAAAAAAATTCAAATAGTGGGAAAAAAAGTTGAGCTAACGATACCAGGTTTTCCCAGGCGGTCACCCATCCAAGTACTAACCTGGCCCGATGATGCTTAACTTCGGTGATCGGACGAGAACCGGTGTATTCATCATGGTATGATCGTTAACGAATGTTTTGGGGGTAGTCTTCTTACTGTATTCATCAAAAAAAAAAAAAAAAGTTAAAAATGTGAACAAATATTTTTTCAAACAAAAAAAGCATTCTGTTTTTGTTATTTTTAAAATTTACTTAGGCCTATCCTAATTTTGAAAATTTTTTATTTTTATTTATTTTATTTTATTTGTTTCCATTTTTTCATTTCAACTCAATACATTTTTTAATTACTTCAAACTTTTAAATTTTTGCATAATTTTTAAAAATTATCAAGAATTTTCCTATTTTTTCAATTAAAATTGCAAATTTTTCATTCATTGAATGCTTTTATTTAAAAAAAGTATATTATTATCTATTGAATTTTTACAAAATTGTTCAATTTATTAAATTTTGGAGATTTTTTGATTCATTCATTTATTTTTTTTTCAAATTTTTCCGATTTTATTATTCACCTGTTTATAACGTTTTTTGTGAATAATAAATATAATACCAACCCCATATCATTCATATCATAATGCAGGTATTTTTACAATTATTATTTTTTCAATTCCACCTCATTTATCTAATAATTAGTAATTTACTAAATTTTTAGAAAAATTTTCATTTTATGAAATTTTGGAATTTTTTTAATTTTTTAATTTTTTTTTAAATTACTTATTTTTGACCAATTTTTGTTTCCTTAATTTTTTTAGAATTTCTCGATTCAAGTAGGTACCTATTCTGTTTTTGTAATTTTCTTGATTTATCCATTTAAAAAAAAAAAAAAAATAGATTTTTTCCCAAGCTCTTTTTTCTTATCAAATTGAAAAAATAAGTACCTACCTAGATTATATTTTATGTAATTTTATAATAAATATATATATTTTTTTTTTTCAATATTTCAACTCGATAAATTTTTTTGGGAAATTTCAAATTCAATTAATGTTTGAAAGTACTCATAAATCCTATAGTTAATGAAATAAATTTCAAATTTCATGATACATAACTATTTGAAAAATTTTCAATTTTCAGTTTCTACAAATTTTTCCCTAATTTCTTAACTTTTTGATGATTTTATCGATTTATTCAGTTTTTGTAATTTTTTGTTTTAATGCTTTTGAATTTTTTTACAAATGAAGAACTGTGTAAATAACTAAGTATGTACTTATTAGTTATTAGTAAGTATTTTTATATCATTATTTTTTTTCATTTTCAACTCGATACCTACTTTCATTTTAAAAAAATTCAAATTAGTTTAATTTTTTTAGTTTTTGCAAATTTTTGATTCATTGCATTTTTTTTTTGATTCGTTAAATTTTTAATACCTATTGCCCGATTTATTGAATTTTGAAGTTCTATTTATTTATTTTGTAATGATTTTTTAAAATTCTTTCAATTTTTATGAATTTTTGATTTAATTAAATTTTTGAGAAATAAAAAATAAAAATAAAATGTACATAAGTAGTTACATATTTAAAATTATTGTTCGTATTTTTACAATTCCTTTATTTTGTTTTATTTTTATTTCAACTAAAAATACTTTTTGTTTTTAGAAATTTTGCATCTGTAAATTTTTTTTAAAACAAGCAGAAGTTTTCAGTTTATCTACTTATTACATTTTTGAAGAATTTTTTGATTTAATTTGTTTTTATAATTTTTTTCAAGTGATTACAAATTTTTGTAATTTGTTCAATTCATCCAATTTATTTTGAGTTCAGATATTATAATGTAATTGAATTTGGAAAAATTTTTGATTCAACTGTTTATTTTTTTTCTCTTATCAAGTATTTTCAAAATATTTTTTCAAATTATTACATTTTGTCATTTTTCTTCCTTATTCATTAAATTGTTACGTGTACGAATAATTTGGGAAAAATATGTACTTTGGATAAGAATTTGAAGGAAAAAAAAACTAAACATGAAAAAAAAAACAGTGTGAGCCAACGATACCAGGTTTTCCCAGGCGGTCACCCATCCAAGTACTAACCTGGCCCGACGCTGCTTAACTTCGGTGATCGGACGAGAACCGGTGTTTTCAGCGTGGTATGATCGTTGACGAATGTTGAATGTGTGTTCGCAATTTTTCAAGGGGAAAATTTGACCCAATTTTTTTCTCAAAATATTGATATTAATAATTTTTTTTCTGAGGAAAAAAATAATGTAACTTGAACTGAAAAAATGATTAAAATGAAACAAAAAATTCAACGAAGAAAACTTTACCAAAATATACTTTCAAAGGTAATAAGACGTCTTCCAAGCTAAGCTAGTCTCATTTCAAGTTATCTGAAGTAATCTTTGAAAAAAATTATAAAATTTCCATTGAATTTTCAAGTAGAGTGTAAGTGTTTTTATTTTATTTCATTAGATTTCACGTCATTGGAATTACGTGAAAGGAATATTTTAATTTTTTCGAGGTAAAATGACACGTTCAAAAAGTAAGCAATGACAGTGACAGCTGTAAAAATTAATGGGATGCTTAAGAACTCGAGTAGGTTTTCTAGATTTAGGTATGAACCTACTCAACTCATTCGATCAATTTAACTATCATTAAATTAAACCATGGATAACTATGCATTTACCCAAGTCAAAAAACAATAAATGATTGATTTTTTTAATAACTTTGAAATCGTAAAAATAAATCGACATTATTCCATATCTATCGATAAATTGATACCTGAACAATTTCCCATCATTTTGCTTACGTACTTCCCATTCTTACTTACTTTTTGATTAGTTACCTTGCTTGAGATGCTAATTAAATAAAAATGTCGCAGCTTAAAAAAAAAATTATACAGGGAAATAATTTTTATGAAATTTTCCCTTCATCGAGATTTGCAAACTGAGATTAAAGTAATTATTTTAAAAGCTCGCAAATTATTCCCAGACGAACATTTTTAAAATATCTATGTAAGTGTGTAATTAAAAAGTCATATCATTTACTTTATCGGTATTCACACTCGGTTATCTTAGGCACTCGCGCATATACTTATCAGCAAATTACTTACATAATCCTCATGATTAAAGTTTAACTTCTTCATCGTTGATTTATAATAGTGGAAAAGTAAATTAAATTCCAAACTAGAAGAAAAACTTCTGTCATAAAGTACTAAAAAATATTTTTTTCAACCAGCTTACTCTCGAAAGTTTTTCATTTCTGTGATTTAAATTACCATATAAAATAATTAAAATTTGGTTCAAAGTGATAGGACTTGTTTATAATTTACGGTCAAAAAGATAAAGCTCAAAATTTTTTTTTGTCTGCGTGTGTATTTATCGCATAAACGTACATACATATACCATATGTTGTATAATTATCACATCTACAGTGTCTTTTGTGCTTCGTATTTTTGTTGTACTTATGTTAAGGTATAAAAACTAGTCAATTTTTTTTTCTATCAGTACTTAAATTCTTCGTAAACGTACAATTTTCATCGCAAAATGATGCTAACTGGTGAGTTTTTTTTTTATCTCGAAAGATGACTTGACAGATGCGACTGTAATTTTTATGGCAAAAAAAAAATGGTTTAAATTATTCTCGGTTCTCAGACACGTATTATACTTACTCTACACTCATTAATTTGTGAGAAATTGAAATTTCATCGATGTGAACTTTAACGATGTATTTTTTGCTTGTTTTTATGATTTCAGCTATCAGTAGTTTCGCAAGTATCAGTTACCAGCACGAATATAACCTATACGATGTGGATAAGAACAATGATTATAGGTAATTTGCTTTGCTTTAACGTTGTTTTACGATTTTAGCTTGTTTGGTGTTGTTGTGATGTTTTTTTTGTAGCTGTTGAAATTTATTTCTTCGGTATTACGTAGTTTAGTTTCGTATATTTTTTTCCAGCTCTTGTTGGCAATAGGTGAAGGGGAGAGGAGAATTTTAAAAATAATTTTCTTCTCAAAAAAAAAAGATTTCTGGAGTTAACTTTGCTTTGTAACATTAGTAAAAAAATAAAATTAAAAAAAAAAATGGAATTAATTGAGTGAGATTTTCGTTTACAAAGTATAGGTATTAAATTTGCTTGAATCTCGAACTAATTTATTCTTGCTTGTTTTGCATTCATTTGAATTAAACACTTTGAATACAAATTAAAATTTGTACAAAATATAATATAGCATCACTTCCAATTCTAGTTGAAAAAAAACGAACTACACAAATGGATGAAATGGAATATTATTGAATAGAAATCGGATACTTCGATGTGGAGGAATATTTTTGAATTATTAGTTAGGTATATTTATGCAATTACTTTAATCCAAAAAATGTACACAATTGCACGTGGCTCATTTAAAATCACATTATTCTGTAAAAATTGAAAAAAATCTTGCTATTTGAGATTCAATGATGTTCTCATTTCGAATTGACAACGAAAAGAATTGTTTGCAAAATATTTGTAATTTTTCTAAAACTTGGCGTAAAAAAACTGCAAATATTTTGCAAATCTACTTTTTTTTGTCCAAGTCAACATATACTTAGAAATAAAGTATAAAATATATTAATGAATCAAATGAATGATATGTTTAAAAAACAAAATACAGCGCAAGTAGGCAGGCGAATACCAATATTTATTTTTATACTTAATTACTCTCGAAATTATTATCTAACATAGGTATTAGGTACCTATGTAACTTCAAAATTTAAAATAAAAAAACAAAACATATTTTTCAAAAAAATTGTTTGTTTAGGTAGGCAAAAAATTAATTACCTAGGAAATTTTGAAAATTTTATTGTGTTTAGGTGACGTTAAGTAGATAGTTTTTATAATTTTAACCGGGTTTCCTTTGTGAAACAGAAATGCTGGGGAAATTATGTCTTACTCCTTATTTCCCCATAACAGGCAATTGGTACCTCTATCTCGTCTATCTCATACTTCCTACAGTCTTTGATAAGGTTGGTATGTTTTAAACAACTCAAGGAAAACTTTTTAGGATGAAAAAAACTCGCAGAGGTGGTTTACTTTGAGTTGAGAACCTCCCAAAAAATTGAGCCCTCTACCTCTCAGGGGAGTGAAGCTCAAAGCAGGGTCACTTTTTTTTTTTTTTAAACGCAGTTTTTTGCCACTTTTGGATAGTGCTACCTACAATCTACATGGTACCTCGAAAACATCCCTAGAAAAGTGCAATAATTTGAGTTTCTACACCTCCCCAGACCATTGACCTTCAAAAGGCCTTCCGCATGGTAAGATGGTGAAATCGGCCCTTGATCGAAATTGAGTCCAACCAAAGTGGGTCAAAATGTTACCTATGATGTAAAAACACCAACAGTTAAATTTCCAAAATTTGGTGTTTTAATAAAAATTAAATTGGTACTATTTTCTTAATGAATATTGAATATTCAAAAATTTTGTTTCAACTTTTAATTCAAAAATTTAGAAATTTCACATTTTGCTAAAATTCAAAAATACTGTTTTGGACAAAAATTGTACGAGTTTGATTTGAATTTTTAAAGTGAAGGTTTAAGGTTTTCAATGCTGTGTTACAAACAAGAACATTCTTTTCAAATTATCATAAAAAGCTCTAAAAACAGCGTTTCCTTTCTTATTGTGGTTAAGACCATGCTTGTTGGGCTCAGATCTAATATCCCTAATCCCTAGATTCCACTTGATGTTCCAATAATTTCGAGCTATCGATTTCAGTTCTAATATTTTGTTCCAAGATATTATCATCAGTGTTATCCTCGAACTTCACAACTGTGTGGACACTTTCAGTAATACACGGGTCTGGCAAAGTTTCTTCAGTTCCGGATGGAATTTTTGAAAAATTCAGTATGCGTTTTCCTCCAGCTTTTATGTTTTGTTCCCGGATGGAGGCAGCATGCATCGGAACACGGTTACTTTTTAGTAACTTGGTTACTTTTTTAAAGGCAAGGTTACTTTAGTTACTTTTGGGCTCATTTTGGTTACTATGGTTACTTTTGGACTCATTTTGGTTACTATTTCGTCAAAAATCTGACGAACAGCTGCCATTAAAATTTAAAATTTCTTTAAAAACGTTTTGAAAGTTTTTTTCAGAGATTTTGCTTCCAAAAAATTTGAAATATTTTATTTAAAAATGAATTAAGTAAGGTCAGTTGGGGTAACTGAGCCACCGGGGTATCTGGGCTATTCTCTTCCTAATCCCCTCCAAAATCGTCTTGACGTAAATGGTTGGTTGCATGGTAACACTGACATCGTAAGCCCACCATAACAATTATCATTCGGTTCCTAGCTCCCCTTGAGGAGGCCTCAGTAATTTGAGTAACATGACATGGCCCAGTTACCCCAACAACTGTGGACCAGTTACCCCAAAACTCAGATTTGAGTGGGGGTAAGTGAATTACACATCTTGAATCTTCCTTAATAAAAAAAAAAATTGGTGGCCCAGTTACCCCATTTTTCGGGGTAACTGGGCCACCATTCTTTGTGTAGAGTGCGGTGTTCCTCAGCTCAGGTATGTGCTTCACCCTCAAAATCAAAAAAGTGAGCGTACCTCTATGACACCCCTCTACACGTCCCATTTGAAGATTTAAGGTTATTCTTCACTAGTGAGGCATTTTTGAATAAAGATTTTTTAGAGTTGTAAAAACATGGCCCAGTTACCCCAACTGACCTTAATTGAACAATTTATTGAATCTTCTTTTAAAATTGAGATTTTTTCTGCTCGAACTTCAGGAATATTTATTTTGTACTTATGTATTGAAATTCAAGGTAGAAAAATTTTTGCTCCTAAAAGTTGAAAGTTCTTTTATAGGCATTTTTCAAGTCAGTATGAAAAATTGTGATTTTTTTTTCTTGAAGAATTAAGATTTATTCTTGTCTAAAAATGAGCCACATTTCTTGAAAAAAAAAAATGTAAGTAGATAAGCCGTATTTTTTTGAAAAAATTGAGAAATTCTTTTCTCGACAAATAAACGATTTTTTCTCAAAATTTCTTTTCAAAAAAAGTAGAGGCCGTCGAAGAATAAAACCGATTTCTCCTCATTAAAAACTTTTTTTTTAAATGAGAATACCTAGTAATTTTTTCAATTAAAAAAAAATGTGTTCGAAGTATTTGAAAATTATGTTTGAAAAATAGAGAACTCCTCAAAAATGAAACATAAAATCGTTTCAACTCGTGAACTTAAAATGCTTCAAAAATTTGATATTTCTCAAATGAGCAAAACTTTCCTTTTAAAAATTTTGAAAAGTTGTGAATTTCACATGTTGAAAAATTGTTTTTTTGTGTAGAATGAAGACTTTTCAAAAATAAAATTTTTTTTGTATCTACTCATTTTGCAATAAGCCAATCAAAAAATTGATTTTTTTAGACTTTAAATTCTTAGGCATTACAATTTTTATAAATTGGAAATTTTTTATTTGAATAAACATGAATTTTAGGAACGGCTATTTTTTAAAAATTAAATATAAATTGTTTAAAAATCAAAAAATTGAGAATTTTAAGTTTAATTTTTTGAAATCCAGAACTTTTTAGAAATTACAAATTGTTAATAAATTTAAATTTATAGAAATTAAAAATTGTTTGAAAAATAAAAAAAATCGAAAAAAAAAAAAAATTTAAAAATTAAAAAAAGGACAGTATTGTTTGTAATTTAAAATTTTTCTAAAATTCACGTTTTTTGAAATCAACAATTATTTGAAAACTGAAAACTATTTCAAAACAAATAAGAGTTCAAAAACTTAAAAAAGTTGATATCAAGTATTTTCAAGAAAAAAAAAAATTTTTTTTTGAATCTTCAATATTGAGTTCAAAAAATATTAAGATTTGATAGGAACTCAATAATTATTTATTGTGAGCTTCTCAAGAATTGAAATTTCCTATGATATAAAAATTGAGCACCTATTAAGCCAACTATTCTATTAAAATTCGTCATAATTATAGAAAAAGAAAAAATGCATGAATTATTATTTTTGAATTGAAAATTTTGATTTTTTCAAAATTTTTACCATTGATTTCAAGAGTTGTGAAACGTCAAATTTAGCGAAAATATGAGAAAAACGGTGACGAGGGGAGGGGAGGGGGTTATGAGTCATTATATTCAAGTGGAAATGGAAAATTTTTGGTTACTTTTTTCCATAATATTGGTTACTTTTTTTGAAATTTCAGGTTACTAAAGTTACTTTTATTTTTTCAAATTTCGCTCCGATGCATGAGGCAGCAGAGGTGCTACTCACACAAATCTATAATGTAAATTCACATTTGTAAATACCAATTTCTTAAAACAAAGTTTTTTATAAACCGTTCAAAGTACTTACCAAAACAAGCAGATGCTGGAAAAAAAATGTTGAGCTTGATGAGATCGACATATTGAATTTCAAGATGAACACGCAGTACTTAATGTCGACAATCCCCACAATTGAATACGTACTTGTTTAAGCTGGGATCGTCTAAACATGTTATTATATACTTTATCCGACTTAGTTTGCGAGTAAATTAGAAATGGTTCGATGCCGTTTGAGTAAAATTGAACTTGTTTGATGTGTTTTTACACAAATGGGGCGAACCAGAAGGTTTTCTTTTTTTGGAGGTTGACATCAAAGTGAATATTGTTACTTTTATAGGGAGTTACGCATTTTGTTCTTGTAATTTGTAAATATTATATGAAGTTGGTTTGTGTCATGTATCTGCCGTGTGAACATTTTGACAGATGATTCTGACAGTTTGTGCGAACAAATTGATCGTGTAAAACTGTAAACCCAGCTGGTATAGACCATGAGATGAAAATACTTTCCACAGCAAAAGGTACATAACATCAAATAAAATTTTTTCAGTTATAAATTAAAAAGTGGTCATAAAACGAAAAAAACATTGAAAAACAAAAATTATTAGATTTCATTGATTTCAAGTAAAATTATTTTGATCAGTAACGATTCTGAAAATTGATCGAAAATTCTCAGAAGTGGAATTTTTTAGCTTAAAATCACGTATTTCAATTTTTATTCAAATTATTGAGAAATATTGATTTTTTCGAAATTTTGAGTGGCTCACGTCAGATGATAGACCTCGCGGTTAGTAGAGCTCAGAACACAAAAAAGTGAAAAATCAGTTTTTTACCTGATAGGTCTCTTTTGTCATGCCGGGTCACATATTATGAAAAAAATCTCTCAGAATAAAATTATTTGGGATAAAAAAAATCACCTTTTGCATAAAATTCTTGTAAAAATCAAAGAAAGTACTTACATTTGAAAATCCTTTTTATGAGAAATACTTAAGTATACTTACTAGTTTTCATTAGAAAAATGTTTTTTTTTATTTTTATTATTATTTAAAAAAAAGAGAAAAATTAAAAAAAAAATTGATTACTAAATAAAAAGAAAAAAATTCATTCTACTAGGTAGGGAAAAATATGAAAAAAAATCCAAAAAATAGGTATAATTGAAAGATTTTTTATTCTATTAAAGTTGGGAAAAATTTCTTTCCCAAAAAAATGAAAAATATTTTCAATTCAGCTAGAAAAAAAAATAATTGAGAAAAACGAGACTTTTTTCAAACTAAAAATTTAAAAGAATTCTTATTTCCAAAAAAAAGAACATTTTTTTACATTATTAAAGTTGGGAAAAATTTCTTTCCCAAAAAAATGAAAAATATTTTCAATTCAGCTAGAAAAAAAAATAATTGAGAAAAACGAGACTTTTTTCAAACTAAAAATTTAAAAGAATTCTTATTTCCAAAAAAAAGAACATTTTTTTTACATTTGAGGCGTTTTTTTCCAAAACGGCTTAATATATATATATATATATATATATATATATATATATATATATATATATAAGTCCACTTTTTGAAATTTTACAGGAGAAGCAAAAAACGTAATAAAATCTTATATTAAAAAGCTATTTTGGAGGTAATGGTTCAATTTTAGAGCAGAACAGTAGATAGTCCTCGAATATTTTAGTTGTGAACTCAAGTACATGGACAGAGGCCATTTTGGAAGAATTTTTAGGCAAATTTGAAGGCTGTTTCGCACCATCCTTTGTTTTTTACTTTTTTAAATATTAGCTTTTTGAGCAGGTTAAACGCGATATTTTGGTAGGTTGATGATGTAGGATATATTATGTATATAGGCCTCCTTCACCAAATGGCGTTATAAAATCGATTTCGAAGAAAAGTGGACTTAAGCCGTTTTGGAAAAACACGCCTCATTTATAACATTTTTTTTTTGCCTAAAGCATTTTTTTTGCTTGTAGATTTTTTTTTTGCTTAAAGCATTTTTTTGCCAACCGGCATTATTTTTCTTAAAGCATTTTTTTTTTGTCCAAATTAACATTTTTTTTTTCAGAAGTATTTTTTTTTTTTTGGTGAAAGTTTTTTTTTATGCTCAAAGCACCCGTGTATTTGTTTATAGCATTTTTTTGCCAACATTTTTTTTGCCTAAAACATTTTCTTTTGCTTATGCCCGGTTTTTCAATAGTCAGTTAAAAAATTCAACGGACTGTTAAATTTAACTAGCCAATGATATTCGAATAATTTTACCGTTATATGAATTTGATTGGCCAGTTAATTTTAACAGTTGGTTAAAATTTTTAACTGACTATTGAAAAATCGGGCCTTAGAGCCTTTTTTTTTACCTAAAGCGTTTTTTTGAAGCATTTTTTTCCTTAAAACATTTTTTTGCTTGAAGAATTTTTTTTTGCTTAAAGCATTTTTTTGCCAACGGCATTATTTTGCTTAAAGCTTTTTTTTTGTCTAAAACATTTTTCTTGCTAGAAGCATTTTTTTGTTTATAACATTTTTTCGCCTACATATATATAACATTTTTTTTTTGCTTAAAGCATTTTTTTAAATAAAAGTTTTTTTTTTATTGTTTACAAGCAATTTTTTGGAGCATTTTTTTGCCTAAAGCATTATTTTTGCTAAAGCTTTTTTTCTTAAAGCATATCTTTTTTGCCAACATTTTTTTTTTTACCTAAAACATTTTTTTTTGCTTGGAGCATTTTTTTTTGCCTGAAGAATTTTTTTGATTAAAGTTTTTTTATTGTTTAAAGCAATTTTTTGCTAAAAGCATTTTTTTTTTTTGATAAAAATTTCTTTAAGCAATTTTTTCTCTGAAGCATTTTTTTTTTTTTTTTTTTTTTTTGCTTACAGCATTTTTTTACCTTAAGCAGTTTTTTCCCTCAAAGCATTTTTTTGCCAACGGCATTTTTTTGCTTAAAACATTTTTTTTGCTAGGTAAAAGTATTTTTTTTGCCAAAAGTTTTTTTTTGTTGCTCAAAGCATTTCTTATTTTCTCTCAAGCTTTTTTATGCTCAAAGCATGTATCAGTTTATTTTTGCCAACATTTTTTTTGCCTAAAATATTTTTTTTTGCTTGAAGAATTTTTTCTTGCTCAAAGCATTTTTTTAAATAATTTTTTTTTTATTGTTTGAAGCAAATTTTTTTGAAGCATTTTTTCTGCTTACCTATAGGCTAAAGCATTTTTTTACCTCAAGCAATTTTTTTTTTTGCTAAAAGCCTTTTTTGCCTAAAGCATTTTTTTTTTGCTAAAAGCTTTTTTTTGCTTAAAGCATTAATTTTTTGCCCAAAGCAGGTATTTGTTTAAAGCATTGTTTTGCCAAAAGCATGTTTTTGCTTGATGCATTTTTTACCCAAAAACATTTTTTTTTTTGCATTGAAAGTCTGAGTTTTGTGAAGGAATTTCGAGTAAAAATTATGATTGAAGGTCGTCAAATTTTAAAAAATATTTACAAGTTTTTTAATTTCTATCGAAGTACCTAAAAGTCCTTCATCCAAGCCTAACCTAATGTAACTAACCTAACCCAATTTCTTGTCGAAATTTCGTATCTGAATTTCGTGTCTTTTTTTTTCGTGTTTGGTCATTGTAAAAGCATACTATGCTAGAATGAAAAATACCAAGTTTTTCTAATTCTTAGTTACTCCCAAAATTAAAAAAAAAAAAGTTTCTCAAAAAAAAAAAAAATTCCTATTCGAAAATGAAAAATTTTTCCAATAATTGAAGTAGGTATAGGTACTTTTATTCAGAAAATGATTCTTTTTTTATGAAAAATATTTCTACCCCAAAAAATGAGAAAATCTATCCTACAAAACATTTGAAAAAATATAGATTTTTTTCAATTTTTGAAAAAGTATCTATACCTACATTATTATGAATATTTACATGATGTTATGTGAAGTCGAAGGAGAGGGAGGGGTCCATCGAAATTTTTATAATGACCAAAAAGATTACTAGGACCCCGAGCAGCACACTCGACAAATTATCGAAATAAAAAATCGACAGAATATCGAATTCGATAAAGTGTCGCGTTAGTTCCGCATAAATCGTGAAATTATCTTTCGATATATCGACAGATTATCGATGAATTATAGTTGGCACAATCCATCAACAGATAAACTTTCGATAAAATCGAACGATTTTTCTTTTAAAAATCTCAAGATTATAGTTAGATACTTCATCGATAACCTATCTATAAATCGAAAGATAATTACACGATTTATGCGGAACTAACGCGACACTTTATCGAATTCGATATTCTGTCGATTTTTTATTTCGATTTAGTTTCGATATTCTATCGATTTTGTATTACGATTTTTTGTAGATTATCTAGTTTCGATATTCTATCGATTTTTTGTAGATAATTTAGCATATATGGGTATATGCGCGCGCACATTTTCAAGACCGGCTGGCGAGTTTGAAGTCGTAGTTACGCTTAAGGCTGGCGAATTTCGTTCCAAATACAGCAGTTTCTACCAAAACAAGCGTCTGTTGCGAACATCGGAGTTCGTTCGCATAATACGAATTGGATTATAATATTCAAACATCTTATGCAAAATTGGAGAAGAGGGAGGGGTCCAATTGAAATTTTTATAATAACTAAAATTATTTCTAGGACCTTAATTTACAACTTTTGTTTGAAAATTTTTTCAAATTGGCCCCTTTTTCCTCCGCTCCTCCAATTTTGAATAAGTATCAACGGAGTATTATGCAAAATTGGAGGAGAAGGAGAGGTCCAATTGAAAAAATTTTCAAACAAAAGTTGTAGCTTAAAGTTCTAAGAATAATTTTGGTCATTACAAAATTGTCGATTGGGCGCCTCCCTCCCGTTCAATTTTAAATACTAAGTATTCACATAGTAATCGTAGTATTGAACTTGGTAAAATTTTATTTAAGAACAACGATCTGGTTTCAAGTAAAATACCTAGTAAACCAAAAAAACTAGATAACTTGTTTGAAAAATTTGCAATTTTGATTTCGCATATTACTGTTACACGTAAGTAGGTAAATGCACAATAATAGAGGCTAGAGATGAGGTCCAATTGAAAAAACATTTCAAACAAAAGTTGTAGAATAATATTCTGGATTTAATTTTGGTTATTATAAAAATTTCGATTTGGCCCTTTCTTCCCATCCAATTTTGAATATAAAGTAGGTATTTTTTGACTAGAAAAAAATCAATATAGTTTCAACAACTATCGTTACAAAATTGTTGAAATATCGAATTCGAGAAATTTCATATAATCTGTCGATAATACAGTTTTAAATGTCTTCACAAAATCTTTAAAAAATCGAATTCGATAAATTTAACATTCTTTTTCGATAGTATAGTTTCAAATATCTTCACAAAATCGTTAACAAATCGAATTCGAGAAATTTCAGATTATTTGTCGATAATATAGTTGTAAATATCTGCACAAAATCGGTGGAAAATCGGATTCGAGAAATTTCAGATTATTTGTCGATAATATAATTTCAAATATCGTCACAAAATCGAAATCGAGAAATTTCATATTATGCGTCGATAATATAGTTGTAAATATCGTCACAAAATCGTTGAAAAATCGAATTCGAGAAATTTCAGATTACGTGTCGATAATATAGTTTCAAATATCTTCACAAAATTGTTAAAAAATCGAATTCGAGAAATTTCAGATTATTTGTCGATAATATAGTTCTAAATATCGTCACAAAATCGTTGAAAAATCGAATTCGAGAAATTTCAGATTACGTGTCGATAATATAGTTTCAAATATCTTCACAAAATCGTTAAAAAGTCGAATTCGAGAAATTTCAGATTATTTGTCGATAATATATTTCTAAATATCGTCACAAAATCGTTGAAAAATCGAATTCGAAAAATTTCAGATTACGTGTTGATAATATAGTTTCAAATATCTGCACAAAATCGTTGAAAAATCGAATTCGAGAAATTTCAGATTACGTGTCGATAATATAGTTTCAAATATCGTCACAAAATCGAAATCGAGAAATTTCATATTATGCGTCGATAATATAGTTGTAAATATCGTCACAAAATCGTTGAAAAATCGAATTCGAGAAATTTCAGATTACGTGTCGATAATATAGTTTCAAATATCTTCACAAAATCGTTAAAAAATCGAATTCGAGAAATTTCAGATTATTTGTCGATAATATAGTTCTAAATATCGTCACAAAATCGTTGAAAAATCGAATTCGAGAAATTTCAGATTACGTGTCGATAATATAGTTTCAAATATCTGCACAAAATCGTTGAAAAATCGAATTCGAGAAATTTCAGATTACGTGTCGATAATATAGTTTCAAATATCTTCACAAAATCGTTAAAAAATCGAATTTGAGAAATTTCAGATTATTTGTCGATAATATAGTTTCAAATATCTGCACAAAATCGTTGAAAAATCGAATTCGAGAAATTTCAGATTACGTGTCGATAATATAGTTTTAAATAGCTTCACAAAATCGTTAAAAAATCGAATTCGAGAAATTTCAGATTATTTGTCGATAATATAGTTTCAAATATCTGCACAAAATCGGTGGAAAATCGGATTCGATAAATTTAATATTCTTTGTCGATAGTATCGTTGACGAATATCGTCCTAAAATCGTAATACTATCGAATTCGATAGTTTTTAGATTTTTTGCTTATAAAATCGTACAGCTAAATCTGTATCATATCGTGAGAACATCTTTAGATTTTTAAACGATTTTTTATCGATACGTTTCAACTTTCGATATTATCGATCGAGTGTGCTGCTCGGGACCTTAATATACAACTTTTGTCGGGGAAATTTTTAATTTGGCCCCTTCCTTCCTCACTCCACTAATTTTGAATAAGTATCTGCGGAGTGTTTTGCAAAATAAGTGTGAAGGGAGGTGTTCTATTGAAAAAATTTTCAAACAAAAGTTGTAGCTTAAAGTTCTATAAATAATTTTCGCTACTACAAAAATTTTGGTTGAACCCCTCCCTCCCCTCCAATTTCACATAACATCATGTAAACATTCATAAATTCATAATAATGTCATTGCATAGATACTTTTTCAAAACTTGGCTATTTTTTTGAGATGTATTGGACTTGATAAAATTTAAGCACAACGATCCACCTCAATGTGAACAATTCGAGCAAACTAAACCCTGGTGGCTGAAATTCGCACATGCAGGCTGCATGCCACCGTTACCCTACCGCCGCCGGCGGCAAGCGGTGCTTATAAAAAGGTACGCAAACGCGAACACGCACCGAGACCGAGTGTAAGTAGTAAAAGTTGGCTAAGTTACATCATCCTTAAAATCTCCGCAATCAGTGCCGCGCTAACGATTCATTGACGCTGTCCGGTATGTCCGTAGAGCTCACGCAGATAACACCGAGTGCGGGTAGTATTTTGTAGAGTTAGTAATAAAAACGTCGTGTATTTTCGCCGCCTGTGCCATCGCCGTCGTCGTAGTATCCGTTAGTATTATTTATTTATTTTTTTCATCCATTTTTCAAATACGTAGATATTTTTTCGTTTTATTTATTTATTTATTTATTTATTTATTTTTCGTTTTCGCTTCGAGTTTGATGTTTTGGCATTTTTTTTCTCCTACGTGATGGATGATATTTTCTAAAAATGAACGCAGGCTGTGATCGTTCGTCAATTTTTGTTATCATTTTGCGATCTATAAATACGAGTTTTTACGTCCTTTTTGCTACATATCATTTTAGAGTATTATTTGTATAACAATATATATAATATCGTGGTTAGTTGTAGAGGTAGAACTGTAGAAGTAGTCGATAGTATAGTTTGATGTACGTTTATTAGGTCAGTATTCGGAATCGGAGTAGATACGATGTCTTCGTCTTCGCAAACTGAGTCACTTGTTGATACGTCAGCATCAGCTGTTTGGGTATTTGGATACGGATCGTTATGCTGGAATCCTGGGTTCACTTTTCAACACTCTATGATTGGCTATGTGAAAGGATTCTCGCGCAAGTTTTGGCAAGGAAGTACTTCGCATAGAGGAACCATAACGCAGGTAAAATACTTCAACATACAGTGTACCCTTTTTTCAGCCATTCGAATGTGTTTAATGGGTTCGTAGAAGGAGACGAGGAGTTCGTCTGTGGTATTATTGTGATAGATAATTGAAGTATATTTTTAATTTTTCGAAGCACATGTTCGAGTGTAATAAATTGAGGCAGATGGCAGATTTCATTCTGCACTTAATTATCTGATTACCTTCCATCCTGTTTCTATGTGTGAAGTTTAATTTCGAGCTTTGGCCGCTGATTTTGTTACTGTGATATTTTTTTTCAAACGGTGCCAATATTTTCTATAGGGATGAATGTAGGTTAAGAAGGGTTCTTCTAGAAAGAGAGCAAGTGTCGAACGAAGAGATGCTGTATGAGTTCACGTGTAAGTTGTTTGTATCGAGAATCGATATCGCCACAAGTTGTTAAACGATGTGAATTTAAATGTGCAAGTTTAAAAACACTTTGAGAAAATCCCTTGATAACTAAATTGAGCCGATTAAGTTGAAATTCGTGCTGATTATGAGATTATACGTACGAAAAAATTTCAAAAATATTGAGAAATTTTTTTTTTTAATTTTATAGAACAAAGAAAAATTTGAAAAAATTTACCTTTCCTGAAAAAAACATGGCTTGCCTGAATTAGATCCAATTTTTTCCATGTAATGTAGTATTTTTTTTTTCTATTTTTTATAGAGAAAATGTTTGTTAGGTAAATTATGTTCAAAATTGTTTTTTTTTCAACTTTTTTCGTACCCTAAATGAATTAATGAATTTTCATTAAAATTAATTTTTTATTTCGTTTAAATAAGCCATTTTTGGACGATTTTATTCTCTTTTTTTTGTTTTTAAAAATACTGATATATATTTTTTAAATTATTGTTCTAAAACAAATTACAAAACGATTTTTTGAAAAAAATTCTTGAAAAACTTTTTTTTTCAATTTTCTGCGAATCGTTTTTTTTTTTATCAAAAACTAATTTTTTTCTTTTTTTTTAATTTGCACTTTTTTACAACTAATGTTTTGTCCGAAACGTGATTTTTAAAAATGATTCCCAACAATGAGATAAATCATCATTTTTGGATCAACGCGTAAAAAAATCTCTCCAAAAACAACATTTTTCTGATTTTTTTTTTTATTAACAAAAATTTACTTTTTTAAAAAATTATATCTACCTATTCAATTACAAATTATTATTTTTTTTTAATTTTTTTTTTTTAGTTGAACAGCAATTTTTAGAATTTTAGTCAAGAAACGATTTTTTTTTTTCATTAAAGAAATTGATTTTGTGAAGAATTTATTCCATATATTTCTGAAATTTTAGTTCAAGGTAAATTTTTGAAAAATTTACATACCTAATCATTTTTAAAAGTGATACCTTCTTTGAGAATTTTCAATTCTTAAAATCTGTAGGTACTTATCTAATTTTTTCAAATTCATTCAATTTTTCAAAATTTCAAGGGAATAGGTAGGCTTATCTTTCAAAGTTTTCAATTTTTCTAAATTTTCCAAATTTTTTTAAACATTCAAATATTTTGAATTCTTATTTCCTTAAATTTTATTTGCAAATTTAGTTTCACCTCAACTTTTACAAAAAAATTTTCATTTTAAAAATTTACAATTGTTCAATTCTTCAAAATTATCATTGTTTTTAAATCTTTCTAAAAACCTCCAAATTTTTGAATTTTTCACTCTTTTCTTGAAATTTGCAAATTTTTCTGAAAGAAGTCATTCATTTTATTTTTATTTTTTAAATTTATTTATTTTTTTAATTTTTTCAAAATCATTCAATTTTTATAAATTTTTAGATTTTCAGTATTTTCATTATTTTTTTTTCAAGAATTTTTGATGTTTGAATTTGAACCTTCAATTCTTCAAAATTTTACTTTTTTTAGGGTGTTTTTAATTTTTTTTTGATTTGCAAATTATCTGTGTTCAAATTTTTTATCTTCAAAATTCCCAAATTTTTCATAATTTTATTGTTAATTTTTTTAAATTCTTAAAATCGATCATTTTTCAAAGTTTTCAATTTTTTTACAATTTTTTAAAATTTATGTCTTTTTTTAACGACATAATTTTTTTTATTGCATGTTTTCAAAATTCATCATTTTTCAAAATTTTCAATTTTTTGAAATCCTTAATACTTTTGAAGCTTTAATTGTTTAATAGCTATTCAATTTTTTCTTTAAATCTTCAAATCTTCAAAATTTTACTTTTTCGATCATTCTGAAATCAGCTATATTCATTTCTTTCTATATTTTTTGGAATTTTGAATATTTAAAATTTTTTGCTTTTCTTCAAATTTGCGTTTTTCTGAAATTAGCTATTCGCTTTAATTTTTAAAAATTTATTCAATTTCCAATTTTTAAATTTTTCAAATTTTTTTCAGCTTGAATTTTTCAAATTTTTAAATTTTTCATTTTAGATTTAAAAAAATTAGCTGTTCATTATAGTTTTTAAGAATTCGTTCAATTTCCAAAATTTTTTATTTTTCAAAATTAGTCGTTTTCCCGTTTTTGAGAAACTGATTAATTTCATAAGATTTGTCATACTTGAAAAATTTGATCGTTTTCAAAATTTAAAATTTACTCGTACTTAATTGATGTCTGTTTTTCCAATTATTTTAATTTTTACAATTTTTACCTAATGTTTTTTTCAACTTGTCAGCTTTTGAAAGTTTTTTATATTTTTTGTAGGTACTTTAAAATTTTTGTAGCTTACAATTTTTTTTTTCATAACAAAATTCATAGTATGAAAATTTTCAATTTATAATAATTCAAAGTTTGTTTAATTTTTACGGAAAATTTTTCAAATTTTTCAGTTTTCATAAATTAGTAATTTTTCAAAAAATAAGTACCTCGTAGTTTTCCAAATTGGTCAAATTTATCGTTTTTTCTTGTTAGGAAGCGGGGGGAGGGGGCTGCACTGACCATTATCAACGCATTTGATGTAACATTATCTAGACTTTTCTATAGTTGCGTTGAAATTTCACTCAAAAACGACCTTGTTAAATTCAAAAATTCCACCACTTCTCTCGCCACACATCACACGTCTTCTTAATCGTTTAACTAATTCTTTGAATCAATACGACTCCATTATCAAAATACCTACGTCGAATTACGTGCTTGATAATTATGTAATTATGACCAATTGATTAAAAAAAATTAAAATCGCGTGATAAGCGGCATTCGTTTGGCAAATCGCAATCCCAACTAAACGTAAAGAGCAGAAAGTTTAATTTTCTAATTACACTCGTTATAGACTATAATAGCTGTAAATAATAAAAAAAAAAAAAAAAACTAAAAAACATTAACTTTTGCAGATCTCTGTGTACGTCTACATACTACGTACACGTAGGCACATTTTGCACGATCGAGTGAGCTTCAACGAGACGCAATAAAAGTCTCGGGTTGCTATCATTAAAAAAATTAACAATTAAAAAAAGAACTCGTCGGTCTAATCTCAAAACATTCGCGAATATGCGCCACACATTGGCTAAAAAAAAATCATTGGCTGAAAAAAATTTCACAGCTCTGTGCCAAACAAATTTGGAGTGGAAGGGAAGAGAGGCCAGAGGTACAAGTGGAAATACGTACTTAACTTGAAATTACATCCGGTATGAAAATGTATGCATTATAAAAAAAAAAATTTACTCTCGCTTTCGTCTTTCGCTGAAAATCGTCGCAACATTGTACCAGTTTTGTTACATTCACGAGTACATATAAAATTTTTTCTCGAGTTAAAAACCGTATACTGGCTGAAGGACATAGTAGGCAGCTAGGCACACATGTTTCATTTCAGGTTCGTATACCTAAAAATCAACTCCCAAGCGCCCAAATGTGACCACATTGGTACACGTAAGTGTCAATTAAGGCGTTACCTGAAGTCAAATGATAGACATCGAGTCGTCTTTGCAAAGATTTCCTCTGTGTTGTAGACTCGTAGGTATAGGTTTAATGAAACTATACCTAGAAATACCTTTTTTATCGCGTTCTAGAGCAGACTAGAAGATAACACATACGATGTTGGACTTGTAGGTACACAAATTCATCGTGTCATTGTTACTTCCACTCGTAGACATAGGTTAGGTACCTATAATTTTCTCTGGAAACTTTTTTTTATTTGTTTCTCCGTTGCGAGGTTTCTTCCGATTATTCATTTCAAGAGTCTATCAACCTTGTTGAACGCCTCTCTTTGCGGAGATGTTCACGTATTTAAATCGGAATACGAAGTATCACTTGAAACGTTTCAACCTTCGAGAAGAGGAACAAATCGTACGTAGAAGCCAAAGAATGAGAGGTGAAAAATTCAAATTTAAATTATTACTCTTTTCAAAATTTTTAACTGAAATTTTATTTCTTTAAAGACATCAAAGAAGAGGTGGTAGGCATTAAAAATGAAAAATTTCGTTCCAAGAAAAGTTTGGAAATTTTGCAATCATGTCCAAATTCACTTTTTTTAAACGAAACGTGGAAAAGTTGGATTTTTATCGAAATTTCAAAAAAATTGAATTCAAGAGGATTTGCTATCATGCATGACTAAAATTTTAAAAATATGAAATTTTTCGTAAAATGCAAAAAAATAAATAAATAAACTCGGCGCTTCGCGCCTCGCCAGCCTGGACTCTATTTCCACACTACGTTTGGAAGTATGAAAATGCTTTTACTCTATGACAAAATGTCTAAACGTGATGAATATTAATTTCCATGGAAATTTAAATCATTGTCCAACAAAATGTCTAAAAGTCATCAAATTAAATAAAATTTATTTTAAAATAATATTAAAAAATAAAAAATAAAAAAATTATAATAAAATTATAAAAAAAAAATATTTCCAAGTTTCAGAATGTCTGACAAAATGTCTAAAAGTCATAAAATTTATTTTAAAAAAAACAAAATTAATTTCCATGGAAATTTAAAATTAATAACGTTCATTACGAAAATATCTAAAAGTCACGAATATAAATTTCCATGGAAATTGAAAAATCAAAAATTCTAATAAATGTCGGATTTTTGGGTCGTTTTTTTCCATTTTGGTCTCCGTAAAAGCATATACCTACTATGCTAAAAACTTAAAATTGTGAAATTTGTTTTTCAGAAAATAGAGAAAAAATTATTTCTCAGTCTAATTCTAAAAATTTTCGTAGGTAGGTAGGTATAAAAATAAAAATTTTCATCGAATAAATTTTCTAAATATTTTCTTCTTTAAAAAATTGAAAAAATTATATAAGTAATATAATAATAACTCGTGAAAAAATCAAAAAATCGATGTCGAAAATTCAAAAAGTTTCGAAAATTATTGAACTAATTTCAAGTAGAGTTTTTTCTGCGATTTGAAAAAAATTTTGTAATAAATTTGAGTTGTAATATTTTTGAGAGGAGGAGAATTTTCAAATTTCGATCATTTTTGGGAGAGTAGTTTTCTGAAAATTTTCTGAAAAGTAGCGATCTTTAAAGAAAAAAAATTCTGTAAAATCATGAAAAATTATTTTCAAGAATTTGCATCAAAATTTAAATTAAAAAATATAATACCGTATATTATATTTCTTATAAAATACCTACCTTAAACCAAAAACGACAGTGGTTTCCAAAAAAAAAGAACAGTTCAAGAAAAATTATTGAAGGAAAAAAATGAAAAAGATTTTTGGAGAAAAATTATTGTTTTTTTTAAAAAAGATTCCTCTCAACAATTTAAAAAAAAAATTTGTTCAAAATATACTTTGGAACAAAAATCTTAAAAATACATATATTTTGAATAAAATTTCAAAAAATCAAATTTAAAGGAAAATTATTGTGGGGGGGGGGTTGTATCTGAATTGAAAAAACTAAGTATACTAAATTAATACAGTACGTAAAAATAAAAAAATTGATAATTTTTAAAAAGCTGAAAAATTTAAAAAGTGAAAGTTGAAATAGGTGACAAATAATGTTTAAAAATCAGTCAAAAAATTTGAGGAATTCACAGTTTTTTTGCAAATTTAGTAAATTTTTTGAAAATAAAAAAAATTGAAAATCCATCAAAAATTTCTAATTTTGGAAAATCGACAAATTCGTTAAAAAAGTACAAGTATTGAAAAATCGTCAAATTTTGAAAATTAAATAAATTAGTAAAAGTTGTTGATTTTTAAAAAATGCGATAATTTTGCGATTTTTTTTTTTTTTGGAAAAAAGATCATTTACTTTAAAAAATTAAAATAAAAAAGTGGCTTAGGTATTTAAAAAAATGAAAATTTAAAAAATTGAAAAATTTCAAAAAATCTGACAAATAAAGTACCTACTTATAATAAAAAATTTGAAAATTAATTTGAAAAATTGACCTACTTTTGAAATTGAGTAGTTGTCTTGGAAGTTTTTTGAAAAATAATAGTAGTTTTAAATTTTAAAAATTTAAAATTGGAAAAAATTAACAACTTCAAGAATTGAAAAAATTAGGTTAACTGGGAACTGAATTTATTCATAAAATTTTTTGCCAATTTTGGTAAATTGAAAGTTTTTTGAAAAATTGTACTTTAAAAAAAATTGAAATATTGCCCAATTTTAAAAAAATAAAAATTCACCTATTCAAACCGCAATTTCAAAAATTGAAAAAAATTGAAAAATGGACAATCCTTGAAAATTGAACGAGATGTTGAAAATTGATAATTTTTAAAAATTTACTTATTTCGGAAAATTGATTATTTTTTTGTGAAATTGTAATTTGAAAAAATCAAAACATTTGAAAAATTCTCAACTTGAAAAAAATTAATAATTTAGGTACCCAAAAAATCAGTGATTTCAAAAAAATCTGAAAATAATAAAAAAAAATCATTTATATTAAATTTTTAAAAGTTGTCAATTTTAAAAAAAATTTCCTGCTTCAAAAAATTAAAATTTAGAAAAAAATTGCTAAAAAATTGCATTTGAAAATTAACAAATTTTTGATACTCTGAAAAATTAAAAAAAATTACTAATTTCGAAAAATTCGCAAATTTTGAAAACGTGATAAATTTACAGTTTTAGAAACAAGTTATAAAAAGAAACTTGGACGTCCTTGAATTTGCAAAATTTTTGAACACCATGTTCGAGAAATTTTTTCTCATTCACTTGAAAGAGGTTATTGGCTGCTATCCATTTAGCATTTACATACTTATATGTGAGCCTACTACGTAGTACAATTTTTTTTTTTCAAATTAATTTATTGCTTAGGTATGTTTTGAGTTGAAAATTTCTTTCTTACTACGTCGCAATTTTTTGTTTCGTATAAAAAGATCTCCATCACACGTGACTTCCATAAAAGGGCTTACATTACGGGTTGCTTGAAAAAATTTTCATCTGGTAAATTTTTTTCGGCGGCCTGCTCAATAGTTCCGGAAGGAATTCGATCACGAATCCACGAATCCGGTTGTTACCGTAAAGATACACAAAGATGTTGTTTTGGCAAAATGTAGGTACTGGTTGTCGTCTTCCTTGAAAAAGAAACGTACTCTATGTACTTATTTGCTTTGTTATGTACGCGAAAATATTCGCCTATCGAACCTACAGAATATTTCTAGCCGAAGGGCTATGTTTTCTGAATTCGCGCCGGGATCCCTCCCCCTCCCCTTTCTGTACATTTTGCGAGAATCCTCGGCATCTTAGTTTTGTTTACGCTCCACAATAAATACGCATATCAAAAGAAAGTATGCAGAATGATACCTTCAGGAGGTGTTCTTGTGCCAAAAAATACTCGCCAGATTGGTGAAGAAGAATGTTGCCGGATGAATTGTTCTTTTTCGTATCCTCTTATTTTAGCTTTCATTGTTCGTTATACGTATGTAGATGAAAAAAGTTATCTTTTCAGGTATTCAGTGGTTGGTAATCAGTTCACGTGTATAACGGGGATTTTTTTTCTGTTATCTGCGGAAAACTTCATATTTGGTATAAGAAAACGAGGACAATTTGTTCGAAATGAAATTATCAAAGTGTTGAATACGAATGAGGAAAGAGGTGTGCATATCGTAAAGAGACTCGAATGGAACAAATTAACCTAAAAATAGCATCTCGGGAGTGAACAGCGTTGTAAAGAATAATGCTCGCGAATAATTTAAATTCACGCGGCAAAATCACTCGCGAAAAGTATCGGATATTTTTAACTATCCAACTTTTTCCTTAACGTGCGAAGGATATCTACCTACGCATTGGCGGACGAGACGAAAATTCAAAATTCGGCGCATTTCGAAATTTATACTCGATATTTTTTATTGCGTAGTATGGTACGATGAGGGCATTATACGACTACTCATCTTTCATGCCTGCTTTTAACTGCCTACTCGACCTTTCGGCATGGTTCCAACTGTAACGACGAACGCAAGTAATGGAATTTGTCGAGCTGCTGAATGAAAATTTTCCTTTTACGAATGTTTCTGCTGCGCGAAGAGGAAAGTGGAAAATAAGGTTATTTTTTCAATATCGAATGTAGTAGTAGTCGGTATGATGTTGGTCGGGAGATAGATTCATTTAAGATGAGGTTTATGACGTTGATTGATGTTTGGTAGGGGGGGAGGGGAAATATGCCTATGAATCTTATTTATTTGAGATATCTTGAATTCTTGATCAAGTTTGTCCAGTTTTAGAAATGAACATTGAGACGTATTGAACTGCAGACATGACATGATAGATTGAAATGAAAAAAATTGCAAATGTGACAAAATCTATAAAAATGTGAAAAAATTCGAAAAATGATAAATGTGACAGAAAATATAAAAATTACAAAAAATAACAGAGTAGGAAAAATTTGCAATTGTGACAGAAAAACAAAAGAGATGCAATTCATACAAATTATAAATATTATAGAAATTTCAGTGATGACAAAATATGCAGAAATGACTGAAAACACGAAAACGACAAAAATCACTAAAATATCAACTGTGACAGAAAATGTGAGTATTGTAAAAAATGGCAGAGCAGGCAAAATTGAAAAATGTGACAGAGAAACAAAAATATGAAAATTATAAAAATTACAAAAATTACATATTAAAATTTTAGTTATGACAAAAAATACAAAAATGACCGAAAACACAAAAAGCACAAAAATCACTAAAACAGCAACCTTGACAGAAAATATGGGTTTTGCAAAAAATATCAAAGCAGAAAAAATTGGCAAATGTAGCAGAAAAACAAAATTATGAAAATCCTAAAAATTATAGATATTATTAAAATTTCAGTTATGACAAATAATACAAAAATGACCGAAAACACAAAAACGACAAAATAATATTGCGCATTGTAAAAAATGTCAGAGCAGACGAAATTGACAAATGTGACAGAGAATCAAAAAGATGGAAATCAGAAAAATTATAATGTACTTAGAAAATATTAAAATTTCATTTATGACAAAAAAATATTAAAATGACCAAAAACACAAAATCTGCATAAAATTACTAAAAATAACAAAATATGACTAAAAATACGATTTTTGCAAACAAATCTCAAAGAAGGAAAATTATTGACAAAATATGTGACAGAAAAGCAAAAGGATGGAAATCATAAAAATTGAAGGAACGACAGTAATTTTATTTTTGACAAAAAGTACAAAACTCATTAAAATAAAAAATGTGACAGAAAATATGAAAATTGCAAAAGTCACGAAGAAGGCAAAATCATTAAAATTGCGGAAATGATAACTGTGACAGAAAAGTTGACCACTGAAAACTTGACAGAGAAAACCAAAAGCTAAAATTAGAGAAATGTCATGAATTAATAAAATTATAAAATGCAAAATTGACAATAGTTGCGGGGAAAACATGGAATACGAAAATTATAAAAATGACACGATGTGACAAAAAATATGACAATTTAAAAAAATGAAATAGAAGACAAAATTTTAAAAAATTATAAAATGGTAAAAATTGATCAAAATGACAGAAATTAGCGAAGAAATGACAGAAGACGAAAAATACAAAAATTATGGAAATGAAAGAAATGACAAAAAATAGTGACAAAAACTATTAAAATAGCAAAATGATACGGGGAAAAAAAAAACCACAATGAGGGAAATTGATAAAATGACAAGAATGACCAAAATTGTAAAATTCATGGAAAATAGACCAATTGAAAATGTGACAGAAAATATGACGATTTTAAAAAATTGCATAAAGGACAAAAATTTTAAAAATGTCAGTAATGACAAAAATGGATAAAATGACAGAATTGACAAAAAATACAAAAATGGTAAAAGTTATGGAAAAATTCCAATAAAAAATTTGACAGAAAATATGACAATCGCAAAAAAATAACATAAAAGACAAAAATTTAATAAAACGTCAAACAGTTATGACAAAAATGGAAAAATTACAGAATAGAATGGACAAAACTTACAAAAAGTGAGAAAGTGGTGGAAAATACCGAATGAAAAATGTGACAAAATATAATATGGCAATAGTAAAAATGACCGAAAAGACAAAAGTTATGAAAGTTATACAAATGAAGGAAAATACTGAATGACAAACGTGACAGAAAATTTGACCATTACAAAAATGACATGAAAGACAAAAATTGAAAAATATCAGAAATGACAAAATTTAATAAAATTACAGAAAAGTCAAAAAATATAGGTATGATAATCAATCATAAAAATTGAGAATTAACGAAAGAAAAAAATGAAAAAGTACATTATTAATAAAATGTCAAAATATATAATGGCTGAACTGACAAAAATTAATAACATGTCAGAAAAGACAAAAAATTACAAATTATGTACAAAATTTGATAAAATCACAGAAAAGTCAAAGAAATATAAGTGAATTGGTGAGAAGCAAAAGGGCTTAAGTCCAAAAATGGCGTTTTTCACTTTTCAACGGAAATGGGGGTATTGAAGTATCGCGGATCTCGTGGTGTGGTTGAAATTCTCGCCAACATGCTCGATCAGCTGCTACGAGCACGTTGGCAACGTTTTTCATAGCATTGAGAAACAAAAGGGCCCAAGTCCATATTGATTTTTTTTTTAATTTCTTAGTAAGTTTTCAAAAATTTATGTTATTTTTTCATTTCAAATGGAAATTTTTTAGTTTTTTTCTCATTCTCAAGCATGTTGACGATTTAAATAAATATTTTTCTTTTAATTTTTTAAAAAATTCGAAAATTTTTCTCATTTTTGTATTAGAAATGTGAATTTTTTTAAAAATATGATAAGATTGGAAATTTACCTTTTTTTTTCCCCACAAAGTACTTTTCACGTATTGGACCAATGTTAGTATTTTGAAGTGAAATTTCATTGCCTTCAACGTGGTACCAAGTCACTTCTCATTTTCGGCAAATTTCACCATGTTTTGAAAGATTGAGTTTCAAAAGGGCCTAAGTCCAAAAAGTTTGAGGCGCCATAATGTCTGTTGGCTCTGAATATTTTTTTATCTGACCAGAGCCAAAAGTTGTCCCACGTGAACCTCTTTCAAAGTTGTGAAACATATTTTCATGAGTATGATAGTTTTTGTAAAAAACAGTTTTTTGTTTCTCCTGAAAAGTGCCATTTTTGGACTTAAGCCCTTTTGCTTCTCACCAATTCAAGTATGAAAATCATAAAAATTATCGAAAGGAAAAAATGAAAAAAATACCTACATTATTAGTAAAATGGTAGAAAATAAAAATGGATGAACTGACAAAAATTGATAAAATGTCAGAAAAGACAAAAAATTTAAAAAAAATTATAAAAGTGAAGGAAAAGACCAAAATGATAAAATTACAGAAATTATAAAAATTGGGAAAATGACATGAATGACAAAATTACCAAAATGACATAAATCAGTAAAACACAAAACATGTACAAAAATTATAAAAATTAATGACTTAAAACGACAAAATAGCAAAATGGGACAGAAATGATGACAATTGCTCAAAAATGAAGGAAATGGCCAAAGTGACACAAAAAGTTAAAGAGAGAGGGGGAAAATGATTTTAAAATTTCTTCTCAACTTTTTCTTTTTTTGGAGGGGGGGGGGGATAGGTATGTACAAAAAATTATTTCCTTAAAACTTTTTTACCAAAATTTCCAAGTTTTTAATTTTTTTTTTCAATCAAAATTTTTTATTGGAATTCCAAAATGTCTTATAAGTACCTAATCAGAATTTTTATTTATTTTTTTTTAAATTGGTTACTTATCTACCTGAAAATTAATTTGGAAAAAAAATTACAGAATAAATATTGTGGGCTTATGTAAATTTGAGAAATAATTAAATGTTCAAGTATTGAAAAATTCAAAGAGAAATTCCTCGTTTCGAAACGTAAAATTTAAACCATTTGTACCTATAGACCTACTCTATTATTCTCGAAACTAATGTACGCTGATGACAATGCCCCCTATAACGTCCTCTATACGTGTACAAAAAACGAACACCATACCCAAGGTGAATATGAATTCGGACCGAAGGCAAGGGCAGGGGAAATCATCGCTCTAGAATTTTTACGTTTTACGTAGATTCACGTATAGAACGAAAAAAAAATTTAAATAAAAGATGATACATGGAAGTTTTACGATAACAAATCAGACAAATATTTAGAATTTCGCGGTCGCATTACGTACATAGTATTCGCGTAGTGAATTTTATTTATCTTTTTATCTACTTTTTTTTTCAATTCCAAACTATAAACTCGATGACGTGAAAATTTGACGATATCGTTTTACAATAATTAAACAATCGACAATATACATACTCGTAAAAGTATACGTAATGTAATCGTATGTAGCTGAAATAGTACAGAGAACGAAGCGTTTTTACGAGTATTAGGTAACTTTTGAGGGATACTCTCTTACCCCCTCTTCAGACATCCTGATTGTAAAAAGCTGATTCAATTCGATACAGTGGCAATAGTGGCATCGAAATTATTAACAAGATAATTTTGTTCATTTTTTGAGAGAAAATTGAAATTCACTTCGAATTTTGAAAAAATTCCATCAGAATGTTTTATTTATTATTCAGAGTTTCAGTCACGTGGCTTCTTCCTCCTTCTTCTCCTTCTCTTTATTTTTTTTTTAATTAATTTTTTTTTTGTAAGTAATTAACTCGACTCGTGTCTACGCTGCTGAATTAAAATCATTACAAAATACAAATACGATACAGAACCTACCTATGCATAAGGAAATAGAGAGAAGCTGTACGGTGAAAGTACATCTCCGGCAGTGACTAGATGTGGATGTGGATAACCTTGATAAATACTACAGTAGATTTTTTGCGATATACAGTGACATTTACTACACTTGACTGTTTGAGGGATAGGTTAGGGTTGGGACAAGTTGCTTATTCTCATGTGTTTTGAAATCGTTACACATATGCTAATTCGTAAGCCCATATTTGTACGAGTAGATAACGGGCTCATTGTAGGGCGACTAAGCTAAAACGACATTGATGCGAAATAACAAAGCACATACATAGGGTGGTTCGTAAAAATTGCAACATTTTTAAATACCAGAATGACGAATGATCCCCATTTTGGAAACTCAAAATCTCCTCTTGAATTTTCCGAAGGCTTTTTTTTTTTTTTTTTTTTTGGTGTGTTTAGGCTTAAAATTCACTTCTGGACATTTTTCAACTCGAAATTTTGTCATATTTCAATTTTAGCAAAATTGAAAATTTTCAATTTTTTTTTCAAAGTTGTCTTGATTATAATTTTTTTGAAAAATAGACTCTAATTCGTGAAAGTGGTCAACAAAATTAAAAGTCCTTGATTTTGCTCTTTAAATTTTTCAATGTTTTTCAATTTCTCAGGTATTTTAATTTTTTTTTTCAAATTTCCATTAATTTTATTTGTCGATTTATTTCCCCAATTTTTGATTTTACCTCAATTTTCATTCTTTCAAAGTCTTTGTATTATTTAATGTTTTTTTGTTGAAATTTTGATATTTTCAGTAATTTTGAGCTCGAATGTTACAAGATATTTTGAAAGCTGTTGATTTTTCTATTTTTTAAAAATTATGAATTTGATCTCAATTTCTTTTAATTTTTAATGTATTTTTCAATTTTGAACCATTCCAAATTTTCTCTTTCTCAATATTTAATTATTTTTTCAGTTTCCATTAATTTTCGATTCAATTCAATTTTTTAATTTCCTTTTTTTTTGGCTGAATTGTTTCATTTTTTCAAGTTATTTTTTCAAACTTTTAATTTTGGTTCCCCTTTTTTCAAAATTTTATGAATTTTGTACCTATTTTAAAAAAAATGTTTCTCGAATTTTCTGTTTTGTCACAAGTTTTATTCTTTCAGTATTTTATTCAATGTTTTCCGAAATTTTTAAATTTTTATTCATCATTTTAAACTTAATGTTGGATGTTTAATGCTAATTTAAACTGTTGATTTTTTTTTCCAATTTTTAATCGCTCTAAATTTTTCATTTTCATTATACTTTCCCAATATTCAATTTTTTTCTTTCGATTTCCATTCATTTTTGATTCAACTTAATTTTTTCAATTTTCCATTTTTTCCCTGAATTGTTTAGTTGTTTGAGGTTTTTCCCCCCTCAACTTTCTTATTTTTTCCAATTTTAAATTTTTATGAGTTGTTGATTTTTAAAATGTTGCACCAATTTTCAGTTTTTTCTTAATTTTTATTTTTTGCAAAATTGGTTTTTTTTTGTCAAAATTCCAAACTTTTCCAATTTTTAGTTTTGTTTCAATTTTTTGTTTAATTGTTTGAGTTTTTTTTTAAACTTTCTTATTTTTTCCAATTTTAAATTTTTATGAATTGTTGATTTTAAAAATGTTTCACCAATTTTCAGTTTTTTTGTTAATTTTTATTTTTTGCAGAATTTTTTTTTTTGTCAAAATTCCAAGCTTTTCCAATTTTTATTGTTTCGATGCCTATTGATTTTTTTTTGTTGAAAATTTTAGAAGTTTTTTCTAATTTTAAACCTAATGTCTAAAACTGTTTGTTTTCCCCTGTTTATTAATTTTCAAAATTTTTATTTATTTTCGATATTTCATTTTTTTTTTTTTTTTACTTTTCCAGGTATTTTGAATTTTTTTTTCCGATTTCCGTTAGATACCTAGCCATTTTTGATTCATTTCTGCTACACATTTTTTTGAATTGTTGAGTTTTTAAATCTTGGGGGTATTTCCAATTTTTATTTTATTTTTGTTTCTTTCAATTCACAAGTAATGAATCGTTTTAAAAATTTTGGATTTTTGGTGAACTTTTTTTTCCAATTTTATAACTATGTAAGGTTTTTAATATTATTTTTCAATTTGTTTTCTTCAGTCTTTTCATTTTTTAATTTAAATTCTTGATTAAATTCTTTATTTTACTTTAGACTGTTTTTTTTTTGTTTTTTTTTTTGATGAATTGTTATGTTTTTCAAATTTTTTAAAGAGTAAAACTCTTTCCAATTTCCTTGTGAAATTTTAAACTGCTACTTTTTCCAAGTTTTCAAGTTTTGGCATCTTAATTTTCATTTCTTCAATGTACTTATTATCAAAATTGTCATTCATTAAAATTTTGATGTTACTTCTTATTTTTCAATTGTTCACTTTATCTAAATTTTTCGATTATTTTACAAGTTTTTCAAATTTTCAATCACTCTTAATTCAATTATAATTTTTTCTATTTTTTCATTTCTCAAATATTTTTTTGATTTTCAATTACTTTTTTTTCAATTTTCCATTTTTTTGAGAGTTATTAATTTTTTTTTTGTGTTTTTAACTTTGAATTTTTGCCAATTTTTTAATATCACTTCACTCTTTATTTTTTCAATGCTGATATTAAATTTTTTGAAGTACTTCGAATTTCATTCATTTTAAATGTAAAATTAACATCACTCTATAAACTCTTTTTCGATTTTTAAAATTATTTTCCAATTTTTAATTGATTTTGTTTTCTTTTTTAATTTTTGGCCACTCTTAATTCGATTCTTTTTTTAATTTTCATTATTTTAAATTTCCATTTCTTTTTCAGATTTTCAATAATTTTCTCAATTTTTAATTTAATTAGGTACTTACTTACTTATACAATTTTTTGGTCATCAATTTATTGGCGTATTTTAAACTGTGCATATATCCTTGGCATTGATTCAAGCCAATCAGTATATTTGTAATAGCAAAGTTGTGCTGTACACTTTTACCTATTTATCAATTTGGAATTGACCAATTGTTTTCAAGCAGAGTTGATGGTATTTTGATCGAGAAAACAATATCTAATAATTATTATAATAAGATAGCAGTAATTTTTTAGGGCTAAAATACGTATTAGCTTTTAAATTGGATTTTGGAAATGACTGTATAATTATCAGGCTGTTTATTTGCTCAAGATTTTATTATCAAACGAAGAGCTTTCGTGTAGGAGGGTTCGAATGTACTTTAGATGAAAACAACGACCTTTAATTGCGTGATAAACTCATCGACCGTCCCATGTCCCATCATCAGCCCAGGTACAATGTTGCTCGTTGACGTTTTGATGTACGACGTAATACGCCAATATTACCAAATCCTCGTAAATACATTTTTTTTTTAACTTACGTTTTCAAAACATATGTAAACTACCTGTGTACTCGTATTTACCACAAATATACGACGAGTACTATAGACAGTCTATAACGAGTACGATACGAAGTTGATAACGCAATAAGTTATAACAATACAATTTGATACTCTGGTTTGTGTGCGTAGCTGAAGGTACAAATAGGTACCTAATCTACGTAGGTATCTATTGCTGTTTGCTTTTAAAATGTTATTGTCATCTCTGGTTCGTGATATAATTATACCTATGTACAGTCTACAGACTATCGAGGTACTTGGTACTTGCGGTATTTGTAGGTAAATGTATCCCTGTATTGCCAACTCAATGTCAATGTGAAATGTCGATGCCATTTGCACAGCACGCGATCGTAATTTGGTAATCGTTTCGTGTCTTCGTACAATTTTACGTAATTGGGATGTGTACGAGTATTTCCTTTATTAAATTTATTTTAATTTCTGGTTCCTCTATATTTAAAAAAAAAATCTAAATATAATATTCTGACGTTGTTAGAGCCAAAACAAAATTACGAAAATTTCAAATTAAAATTTGAACTAAGGTATATCGAACTTTCTACTAGCTCGATCTCGATGTACGAGTCGGTATCGGTAGCACATTCCTGGAATCATATCCAGTCCTCCGGCCTCCGGGTATCGTCATTGTCTGCTATCTTGGCAAAATTCTCAGCAAATCTCGATCAAAATGATGCAATCTTTGCGGTCGATTCGATCATACTGCATCTCCTTTTTTTTCTCCTCCATGTGGCTGGTCGTATGTATAGGAAACCGGTCCAATTAAACCTTGACATTATGAGATTTTTTTCGATTTTATTCGCTATAAAACGGATACCACCTGTTGGATAATTTGTCTATAGGGTGTTCAGAAAATACGTCAACAGGTGGAGATTGACAATGTACATACATTGTACGCGTACCTATGAATGACGGCTTTATTTTCAATGGCTTTGTCTGACACTGTGTATGGCCAATTTTTCGATTGAATGAATTTGGACAGGTGTGGGGGGGGGGTTGGTTTATGGAGAGAGAGGTTCAAAATAAAGAGGTGAAATGAATGAGAGATAATTTTTTTAAATTTCAGTTTGCGAATATTATAATCAGGTAGATATTCAAGTAAGTTATTTATTAACTCGTCAACATTTTTATTTTGATTGAGGTACGCGATTTTTTTTTTTTTTTTTAATTCAACGTCTGCATAAAGTATGAAATTTTTTTCAAAAATGTTCCACGCTCTGAATCAAGTATTGTGAAAATTTTACGAAAATGATTTTCACAAGAAATCTTGCAGTATAATTTTTTCAGCGAAAATGGACAAAATTTTTTTTTTGTAATTTTACAAAAATTTATCCAGTTAATTATTCCAAATTTTTTAAAGAATTTCAACCTTTGAAAAATTCAAATTTTATAAATTTTTTGAAAAAGAGATTTTCACCTAATTTTACTCTGCTGAAAAATTGTCAAAAAAATTATCCAGTGTCTACAAAGAAAATAAAAATTTCATAATACTCGTATATTCGCTATGAGATTTCAATCTTATCTTGTTACAAAAAAAAATTGAAAAATTGCATAAATAATAACCCCTTCGTCCCCAATCAATAAAATCGTCAATTTTTTTCTACCGATTCGGAATTTGATTTCCCTGAAAAATTTGCAACAATTCAATTCCAATATAAAATGCAAAATGTAGACATATTTTTTTTTTGAAAAAAAGTCGAAATTCGCAGGTTTACTTCTTCAAAAAATTTGTTAAAAATCTATTTTCGAAGAATTCTAATTTCTTGTAAAATATTTGAATGAATGCAAAAAATTTTCATCGAAAAATAGGAAAAATTTTTACATCTACGAAATCGGTTGTTTGTTATTCTAGAAAAATTTGCAAAAATTCGAATTTTCACAAAATGCAAAATTTACAACTTTTTTGAAAAAGAAAATTTGTCAAAAACCTGTCTTGCAACATTTGATTTTTCCATAAAATACGAGCAGTTTGGCAATTTTGGATTTGCGAAAATCGAATTATAGTAAGACAAGATATAGAATATTGTAAATTTTCGCAAACAAAAATGAGAAATTTTTTTGCTACCTAAAAATGGCAAATTTGATTTTTTCAGGAAAATTTACAAAAAAAAATATACTTTTTATATAAAATTTGACATTTACAAAGTTCATTGGAAAAAATAAGATTTCGATAATCAGAGTTAGAAAAATAAAAAAATTTCAAGAAAAAATGACAGAAGATCATTTTGGATGAAAATTTGCAGTTAAGCCTTTGAAAAAAAACTGAAAAAAAATATTTGTAATTTTTTTCCAAAAACATTTTTTTGCGTGTCTTTAAGAAATAGGTAACGAATTTTTGCATTTTTTGTATTTCTGCAAAAGCTTTTGAAAAAGAAGTAAAAAAATTTTGCGCCTTAAAAAATGTAAAAATTTTTATGAAAATTTTGAACAAAATAATATGTTTTTTTTTCTTCTTAAATAAAAAATAGTGGAATTCGATTTATCATAATGAAAAATGTAAAATTCACGAATTTTTGATACCTACCTACTACCTCCTTTTTTTCAATTCCAAATTTTTTTTTTTTTTTTTTTTTAATAAAATTTTGTGGAATACATGAAATTTACAATTTGGCTTTTGTAAAAAACGTTAAAATAATAAATATTTTTCAAATTTATAAAAAATTAGTCTGTTCTTATAAAAAATGTCAATTAAGTTTACTCTTTATTATTTATTTATTTTTTTTGAGAAAAAAATGAGACGAATAAATAATTTAGCAAACAAAAAAATTTAGGAAACTTCTAAAAATTGAAATTTTTTTTTTTTTTTTTTTTGTTATAAATAAAGTGCACTGTGCAATTTGGTTTTTGCAAGGTATTAAAAAATTAAATGTTCGTAATTTTTCATCTGTAATAAGAAGAATTTACAAAAATCCGATGGGCGCAGAATTAATTAATTTTTTGGAAGCCGAAAATTAACAAATTAAGATTCCTCTGAACAATGAGAAAAAATTTAACAAAAACAACATTTTTGTTTTTCAAAAAACTTGCCAAAAATGAGTTTTTGAAAAATAAAAAAATTTCACTAGGTAAATATCATATGTTGTTTTTTTTTTTTTTTTTTGGTAGAAAGTAGCAAGTTGATTTTTTAGAAAAATTTACAATAAGTTTAATTTTTCACAAAATGCAAATTTTTGGTTTCGAGATGAAACAAAATTTGTAACTAAATATGATTTTTAATGAATATTGAGAATTTATCCTGTGATTTGCAAACAAATTTTAAAAAGTGTTCGTAATTTTTTTTACAAAACTTTTTCAAGGAATTAATTCAACTATTGCGAGAAAATTTCAAAAATTCAACGCTTGAAATATTTGAAATTTTGTGAAAATATTTATTAAGGAAAAAAATTGATAAAAAAAAATCTTGAAAAGATTCAATAATTTTATTAATTATTAATTTATTACCCATAGAAAAAAAAAATTTACAAAAAATTTAAAGGTAATTTTTTTGAAAATTTGAAAATTTAAATGGGTAGGTACCTACTTTTAAAAATGTAAAATTTGAAAATTTTGAAATCAAAGTTATAATTTAGTCTTTCCGAAAAATTGTCATAAATCAACGTTTGCGAAGTAGAATTTTTTTCAAAAAATTTTTCCTACTTTGAATTTGCAAATTACAAAATACCTAATGGTAATTTATGTAAAAAAAATTGCAATTTAGACTTTACAAAAGTAAGACACAAAAATATAGTTCAATATTTTTTTCAAAAATTTAACCCAATTACGAAATGATGAATTTTTGGTGAAAAATTCCATTTGTGCTTTTAATATTTTTGAAAAATTAGCCAAAAATTCGACTTGCACTAGAACAGCTTTTTGACTTCATATGAGAACAATATTTTCCCAACATAAAATATAAGATATGCATTTTGTCGAAACATCTTTTATGATAAAGGACAAAACGGAAGAGGAAGTTGGTTTTAAATTAAATTAGATCATAGATAAAACTGCAAAAAATAAAAATGTCATTAAATCCAAGTCGTGAGATTACGAAACGAACCATTAAACTCACAAATAACAATAAAAGTTGCCCACTGGTGTGAGAAAGTAATAAGAAAGTCGAGTTTTGCTTCAGTCACATTCACGAGATCGTAGTAGCTTTGAAAGGCTTTTGGACGGAAATTGGAATAGATGTATCGATACGTTAGGGAAATGGTGCTGATAGTTTCGATTTTACATTTCCTTTCTGAGGTGTAATTTTTTTCTCAGCATCAAATCGACCAATGAGGAGATCGTTACGTACGTAACTTATACTCGTACTCACTCAGACGTGCGTTGTGTTTGAAATATCTTGAGCCTATCGTGTCTAATTTCATTGGTATAATTAAGTTGATAGATTGATTATATAATTTCTGATTTTTTACCGCGAACATAAAATATTTTTTTAGCACCTACCACTACCTAGTACCTACATGTACTCGTAGGATATTCGTCCAAGTATCGTGCATACTGCATACGTATATGTACTCGTATGTATACTTATCAACTTTCATACTGCGGAATATTCTCATTCGTATCGCATTCGTATTGCTCAATTTAATAATACCTACCTTCGAAAGCTTTAGGCGAAAGATTTAGGTGAAATTTGCTCCATCATTCGAACTCGTACTAGGCAGAAGACTTTAGACGTAACTTGAATTGTTTATTTTCTGTCTTAATACTTTTCTTTCCTCGTTCCCTTCGAATAATAGGGTACGTTAGTTTGTTTATCATTTGAGGAAATTTAAGGCACAAGCTAAGAGCAAGGGCTAGAGATGAATCTGCGTATAAGAAGACGAATTCCGCGTTGGCGTTTGTTTTTGCAACGCAATGGGTCGTCAGAGGGAAAAGAAAGGGAAAGGGAAACTTGGGAAGCTTTAGAGAAAATGGAATAACGAGTGGGTTCTAACTTGTCTCGAGCCAGTGCAAGGTCGTTTAAAAAAAATACGGTGTATTGTTGTCTTTTCTGAGCTTCGTCTCTGAATCGTATCTACTACACACGTGCAAGCGAGGATTAATTTTTTTTCGAACGAGATGAGTTTTATGGTGAAAAGGTATGATCATTCGAGTGTTAATAGATACTTTTTTATCGTCGTAATTTATTCGTTCGAATGCTTTTTTCTCCTTATATGGGCATGTTTCATGATTTTTGAGTAGTTATTAGAATTTCTTTCACGTTTGCAATATCGATTAGAAATTTTTAGCTCCGTTTTTATTTTGAAAAAAATTAAGTAAATGTGCCTACCTTGTGCCATCGTTTAGATTTTTTGGAAAAATTTCTCATCAAGTGAATACTTTCGTGTAATTGAAATCCAAACTTTTATTAGGAAAAGGGTGTAGGCGATTTTTTCAAATTGTCAATTTATTTAAAAATTGTGAGTTTTTCAAAGAACATAATGATTTTAAAATATTAACAAGTCATCGATTTTTGAAGTTATCAGTTTTGTAAAAATCATTGGTAAAAGTTACCTATCAATGTTGGAAAAATTATCGGTTTTAAAAGAAATGCTCAGTTTTTGAACCAGAACAGTTTTGATGGAAAATTGAATTTGAAAACTGTAAATTTTTATGAATTTTGATTTTTGAATAGGTATACTTTCTTGATTTTAGGGAAAATTCTAAATTTTCGAGTAATATTATTTCTTTAAGAGTGTTTAATTCTTTGAAAAATTGTTTGCAAAAAACATCAGGGTTTGAGAATTGAAAAAAAAAATTAAGTAAGTTTCATCTTTGGAAGAAATTCTAAATTTTTAGAAAAATTATCAATTTCTAAAAAAAAAAAATGATCAATTATGGTACTTAATCAGTTTTTGAAAAAGTGATTTTTTCAGGAAAAATCAATTTTTGACATTTTTCAATTTCTTTTATGATCAATTTTTGAGAATTGTAAATTTTCGAAAAATTATTATTTTTGAGAATTGTCAACTTTTTGAAAAATTATGAGTTTTGGGAGAAATTACCAGTTTTAAAAGAAGTAGGTACTTGAATTTTTTGAGGAACAATTAATTTTTGAAAAAATTTTCCAATTCAGAAAAATTACCTATTGATTTTTGAGAACGCTGTTCAACTGAAAAAAAAAACAATTTTTAAAAGTTATAAATTTTTGAAAAATTAACAATTCTTGAGAAATAGTCAATTTGAAAAAAAAATCACTTCTTGAAAAGTTATCGGTTTTATAAGAAATTGTGTAAAATTAATTTTAAAAATAAGTAATGAAAAAATTCTCAATTTTTTGTGACATTTCTATTTGGGGGGGAGGGGGGGGGGGGGGGAGTGAGTCTCATTTTAATTTTTTCAACGTGAAAAAGAAGTCTGTTTTAGAATAAAAAAACTCTAATTTTTTTAGAATTTAATTTGTTGCTGTAAAAAAAAAATGGATGACAAAAGTTCTTACGAGTAATTATTGCATTTTTCACTGTGATTTGAGACTTTTATTTTCAAATAAAATTTTGAAATATTTTTTATTTGAAGTTTTTAGAATTTGAAAATTTATGTCAGTATGTACAATAGGGTGGAGTAAAAAAAAAAAAACATACCTCGGATTTCGACCAAACTCGCTGAGGTGGTTTACTTTGAGTTGAGAACCTCCCAAAAAAAATGTGAGCCCCCTACCTCTCTGAGGAGCGGAGCTAGGGGCTCTCAAAGTAGGGTCACTTTTGAAAAAAAAAACGCGCTTTTTCGCTATTTTCGGGTAGTTCCAATCGAGTTACCCCCCACCGCACCCCTCTGAAAAAGTGCAGTTTGAGTTTCTACACATCCCTGGACCATCGATTTTGAAATTCGATACCACTTATTGCCCCCAACCAGGGCTTGAAAAGTGGCAGACTGCTGAAAAATCGAGATTTTTAAATTTCAAAAAACGGAAATATCACCTTCTGGGCGCTAAAACTGGGATCAAACGGCTCATATTGATGCAAGAAAAATAATTCGATAGAAAAAGTGGAAAATTTTTCATTGCAGGTGTGCCAACTTTTGATTTTCAAAAAAAATCAAAATATCCCAGTTTTTAATGGCAAAAATCCATACTTTAAGAAAATCAGAAGTTGGCACACCTGCAATGAAAAATTTTCAACTTTTTCTATCGAATTATTTTTCTTGCATCAATATGAGCCGTTTGATCCCAGTTTTAGCGCCCAGAAGGTGATATTTCCGTTTTTTGAAATTTAAAAATCTCGATTTTTCAGCAGTCTGCCACTTTTCAAGCCCTGGTTGGGGGCAATAAGTGGTATCGAATTTCAAAATCGATGGTCCAGGGATGTGTAGAAACTCAAACTGCACTTTTTCAGAGGGGTGCGGTGGGGGGTAACTCGATTGGAACTACCCGAAAATAGCGAAAAAGCGCGTTTTTTTTTTCAAAAGTGACCCTACTTTGAGAGCCCCTAGCTCCGCTCCTCAGAGAGGTAGGGGGCTCACATTTTTTTTGGGAGGTTCTCAACTCAAAGTAAACCACCTCAGCGAGTTTGGTCGAAATCCGAGGTATGTTTTTTTTTTTTTACTCCACCCTAATGTACAATTATTGTACATTTTGGAATAAAAAAATTCTCTATATTTTTTAGGATAAAAAATACTAATTTTTAAGAATAAAAATTTTTAAAAAATTTCATGATCTCAGTTTTTTTAAAAACCTAAATACCTAATTATTTTTTTTTGCTTTTTGAGATTGTCCATTAAAAAAAAAATCAATCATTTAAGGTATAAAATTTTTTGAAGAACCAACAACTTTTGAAAATTTGTCAATTTTTTTTGGACTTGTCAATTTTGATAAAAATATCAGTTTTGGAAGAAATTGTCATTTTTTGAGACAGTTAATTTTTTGAGAGTTTAAATTGATTCTTGAATAATTAAAATTTCCAAAAAAATATCAATTTTTGAGAACTGTGAATTTTCAAGAAATTAACAGTTTTTGGAAAAATTCTCAAGTTTTGAAAAATCATCAGTTTTTGAAAATTGACGATTTCTAAAAAATTATCATTCTATAAGAATTATTTATTGTCGATTGAAAAATATTTTTTGAATGCTATCAATTTTTGAAAAATTATCATTTTTGAGAACTACTGTCAACTTTTTAAAATCATTAATTTTTTTTAACAATCATCATTTTTTGGGTGGTGGAGGAATTCTCAGTTTTTTAAAAATTTAACTTTTTGAGGAAAAATTAATTTTTGAAAAAAGTTTCAAATTCTGAAAAATTATTGATTTGTTTTGTTAATTTTTGAGATTGCCCATTTAAAAAAATGTCCGATCTTCTAAATAACACAAATTTTTGAAAAATCAAAAATTTTGGAATAAATTCAGGATTTTAAAAAAATTATCAATTTTTGAAAATACTTAGTCCTTTTTTTTAAACTTGTCAATTTTGAAAAAAAAATATCAGTTTCTTTTGGAAGAAATTGTCAATTTTTGAGACAGTGAATTTTTTGGGAGTATAAAATATTAATTATTGAATACCTAATCCAACTTTAGCAAAATACTTATCATTTTTGAAAAATCTCCGTATTTTCGAAAAATAATCCTTCAGTTTTTGAAAAATGATCAGTTTTGGGAAAAATTTTCAGTTTCTGAAAAATAACTTTTTTGGTGAAAAACTGATTTTTGAAAAATTATCAATGTTGATGAATTATCACTTACCTGTCAGTTTTTAAAAAATAAAGGTTTTTTTAGGAAAAATTGCCAATTTTTAAACGATAATCAATTTTTGAAAATTGTCAATGTTTAAAAAATTGTTCCTACCTAATTTTAAAAAAATAATCCATTTCCATTTTAAAAGTTAAATTACAAAAATGATAACACTGTTTTTTTTTTTTTGTTACAGCCAGGAAGAGTAGCCACATTGATCGAAGACGATAAGGTTAGTACATCGAATATTTTTTTGGGCAAATTACGTAAGCACGCGCTAATTCGCAATCCATTATTAAAAGCATTGTAATTATCTAATACTATAAGGTATCGTTTACTCGTTACAAATTAAAATCGAGCCAGAGTAGGTATTATATTTCGCAAATTTCAGATCCGTACTAATGAGAGAAGTCAAGGCCACTTTGAACTTTTCTCCTACGACAACCTTACTCACGCCTCTCGCCTCTCATCACTCTACCTATTTAATTTTCGCATATGGGTGTTTTATGCGCCGTCATAGTCCTTTTTTTCTTCTTCGAATCGAACAGCTGCCGAATTACGATAGCGATCCGTAATCGGAAGTGTAGAACTTGAAGCAAATAGACATAGAGAAATCCTTGAGGATGCGAGAAAGGTCGCGACAGACGAGAAAGATAAAATGTAGGGCAACAGACGAACTGACACGACCACAGAAAGATTCAGTGAGGAAGGAAAACTGTCGAGAAAATATTTCTCGTTACCTACTTTGTAAAAATTCGTTTATGAAATAAAAGCGGAGGGAGCCAGGCCAGGCTCGACCTTGGCAAACATTTAAATGCCTCACCCTTCGGAAAATTTGGTAGGCAGACGGAGTAATTTTCAAACTTATCGATTTTTCTGTGATCTGACGACACAATGAGTCTGTGTCTGTTTTCAGGGTCGAATTGAGCTTCATTATTTGATGCTCGCAGTCTGCGAATAGTCTTCTTCGCCTCGTGGATAAAAATGTACATTCTCTTTTGGCATTTTTTGGGCAGTTTTGTCAAATTTGAATTTTTTAAATTTCGAAATTTTCATTTTTTACATTCTGCGAATGAGTTTTCTTCGATAACTCCCAAAATAATGATTTTAGACGAAAAATGCTTTGGTTGAGTTCTACTTGGGAGTAAATTTTTTGACGAGGAATTCAGTGGACTGTGCGAAATTTGCGTAATTTCAAAGGTAAAAGTGGTGGGGGGTCCATAAGGTTGTCGAAAATTTTTAGTTTGTAAAAAAGTTTTTTAACTAAAGGCTCAGGGAATTGTGTCTTTTCAGTTACCTCGTATCAGGTACTTGACATTTTACCCTCGAATTTGCAAATTAAATGAAAAAAATTTTTCCCTCTCGAATTTCGTCATTTTCGTCGGAATATTTATTGGGCTAGTTTATCACGATAACGTAAAATTGCATCGTCGAGCGAACTTCTATTAAATAAACCTACTCGTAATATAGGCTTGCGCCCTTTCGCTCTGTGTGTGGGTGTTATTTTATTATGAAGAAGTTTAAAACACGATGCTGAGAGACCGAGAGACCGACCATGCTGAATTAAAAAGCGTTCGACGCATTTTTGTCGAACTTTCTGCATAATGTTACTCGAGTGTAATACACTTTCGGAACTTGGGAAGCGTAATAAACATCAGAGGCCATGGTCGCGTAAATACAGATGTAAAATTCTTTATCTATCTCTTGAAATTTTACTCGAATGCACTCTTGCGTTGACCTAAATATGCAACGTGCGATATGTTGTGTCGTATATAAAAAAAAAAATCGGCTAAAAACAGGGAGTATTGTATGGAGTTTTACAGAGTTTTCCCAGTGTAGCTGTATTTTCGTAATTATTGGCGAATTTCCTCGTATTGTATTGTATCGATGATAAAAAAAAGCTATTAATTTGATTTAATTTTTCTTGGAATAATTATCTTGTTACTTTATTAAGGTGGAAGTGATGAAATGATGATGATTTGCTTGGAATACGTATCAACGTCAAAGAAGGAGTCACATTTTTATAATTTTTATTTCAAAAAGTTGAAGAAGAAACGGTTAAAACAAATTTAATGAATTTTTTGAATTAAAAAAAAACATTATTGCAACTTTTGCTTGTTTGAATTTTTTTTTAAAAACAATTTTAATTTTTAAAATCAAAATAAATACTATTTTTTGAACTTGAATTTTTTTTTAAATTTTTGGTTGATTTGTATTTTTTTGAAACAGATTTTAAAAATTATATTGAGATCAAATTTTAAAATTTCATGTAAAAATTTCTAAGTTACCTATATGTTTCATTTTTTTTTTTTTTTAGTTTTTGTACGAAAACGAGTTTTAAATTTATTTAATTCAAAAAGCACTTCTAAATTTGTGGCTCAGAAAAAAGTTCTCTTTTTTTCAATTACTCGTAGGTGCAAAGTTTTATTTAAAATCTATTTTTTAAACAAATCTCTTCGAATTTTTTTTTTGAATTTTTATGCTGAAAGGAATTTTTGAGAAATTTCATAATTTATCTGCAACAACAATATTTTATTCAAATTCCAAAAAAAATCTAATCATTTTTTTCTAGTTTAAGAAAAGGAATTTGTATAATTTTCAACATTTCTTCTTCTTATTATTCTTCCTTTTATTAATACCTATTAGGTATTCTTTTTTTTTTTTTTAGTTCTTAATATTATTTGATACCTGCTTAATTTTTTTTCTGCCTTAACTAAAATTGTTTATGATTTCACTTGAAATAAACAGGTACTTTTTTTAAATTTTGTTCGGAGGCAATTTTTATAATGCTTACTTTTTTGAAAATTTTTGTCGGAAAGAAATTTTCATATTAGCAAATTTTACAAAATTTTTACATAATAAAATTTTTGTCTTTTTTTTTCAATTTTTTGGAAAAGAATCTTACCGTTTTAATTCTACTCATTTCTATTTAAATTTTATTCAGCAACATTCTTTTTCAATACTTACCTACTTTTTGAAAAAAAATTTCATGCAAGTAAATTTTACAGAATTTTCATTAGATTTTTTTGGAATTATTTTTTTCAATTTTTTAAAAAGAAAACTTACAATTTATTTTGATGATTGAAAAAATTACAATTTTGTTCATTTTTTCAAAATTTTGTATTCGTTAATTATTTTTAGAAACAAATTCTAAAAATTTCTATCTAGGTAGTAATTTTCAATTTAAAAAAAAAAAAAAAAAAAAAAAAAAAAATTATAATATTGTTGATTTTGGATAATTTTTTCCTAATTCTTGAAAATTTTTACTAAACAGTTTTAAAAATTTTCTCATTGGTAAATTTTACTTTTTAATTTTTTTTTTTTAGTTTTTAAAAAGAAATATTATTTTTGATGATATGAAGAAATTATAGTTCCACTCATTTTTTTTTCTTCAAAATTTTGTTTAGTGGCAGTCTTTTCAATACGTATCTACTTTTTGAAAAAAATTTTCGAAAAGAAATAAAAATTTTCAAGTTGGGAAATTTTACGAAATTTTTATTAAACATTTTTCACGTATTTTTAATTTTTTTTTTTTTTTTGTTTTTGTTTTAGAAACACTTTTAAAATTATGTATCTAATGCTTACTTAATTTACGTATTTATCTCATAATTTTGATATTTAAAAAAAAATTGTTCAGAGGAAATTTTTTTAAATACCCATAGGTATACTTTTTGAAAAAAAAATCAAATAAAAAATTGAATTAAAATTCAGTTTTGATTATTGTAAAAAAATTATAATTCAGTAAATTTTTTTTCAATACCTATTTTTGGTAGGATTTTTTTTGTTGAAATTTTTCAATATTAACGAATTTTCAAAATTTTAATGGAATTTCTTTCGTGTTTTTGATAAAATCAACTTGGTTTGAATTTTTTGAATTTTGTTCAGGTAAAATATTTTTTCTTTTTAAAACAAAAATTATTGAGAACGATTCATTCTGATTTTGTTTAAGAAAATTTTCCATGTCCAAAGAGAATGTTTCATTTTATATTTAAAAAAATAAATTATGTATTTGGAATTTTAGAAAAATTTGGAAATTCTGCTTTAATGTAAGTTAAGTACTTTTATAATTTTTAAATTTTACTCCATAAGTAAGTTTTAAAAAAAAATAGTGTTCAAAAGAAAATTTCGTATGGAAGTCTACATAATTATGTATCATTGTACCTACAACTTTTTTTTAAAACAATTTTTTTTTTTTTTTATAAGGATTTTGTTTTTGTTTTTTTAAATTTTTGTAGAAAAACAATTTTTTTTCCAAAGATTATTTAAAAAAAAAATTAAAAAAAATAGCAATACCTACCTAAGTAGGTAATTATTATTTCAACTAAATTTTCAAAAGTTTTTTTTTTTTAAATTTTTGATCATGTATTTTCTGTTTGCATGGAGTAAAATAAAGATAGGTTGGGAATCATTTTCCAACAATGAGAAACAACTTTGGACGTAAGAAATCAGCCAGATCTTTATTGATTCATTTGTGCTTATTTCACTATAATTCTACGTCAGGAATTCTTGGCATTTATTTATTTTATTAATTAAGCTTTCGAGTACGAAGTTTCAACACTACGCAAAGCGATCAATAATTTTGATACATCGTGCACCATAATCATATTCGATAAATACATATTTGGTCGAGAGAACAATAGCCATATTGTGTATACTGTATATCCGAACGATAGTTATAGATAAGTAGACGTACCTCTACCTACACATATCCTACGTCCCGTACTCGTATTTTCAATTACGTACTTGTTCTTCTCAATATTCATATGTGTTATATACGTACCTACTCGAAAGACCAGAACAAACGAACCGACTGTAAAATTTAAATCACCCATGAAGCCCCAAATATTTATACCTGCATTTTCGATATGTAGTATCGATTACGCTAATTCATTAAAAATAAAAAACACTTTTCGCCATCACAGTGCGAAATTTTCCTCGAAACGCTAACAAAGTAGATATTGGAAGGCTATACGTAAAAATAATCGCGAGATAATGATTTAATTTTTCAAAATAGTGTCTAGTTTGATCAGTTTGTTTACAAACCCCTGCCTACCTCAGTTTTTAATAATTTAAGTAGGTATCTAAGTCGTATTATGCTAATGTAGAGGGGAGGGAGGGGTCTAATCAAAAACTTTATGATAACCAAATTATTTCTAGGACTTCAATCTACAACTTTTATCGGAAAATTTTTTCAAATTGGACTCATCGCCCCAATTTTGAATAAGTATGTTATGTGAAATCAGGGGAGAGGAAGGGGTCCAATCGAAAAAATTTTCAAACAAAAGTTGTAGCTTGAAGTCTTGGGAATAATTTTGGTCATCACAAAAATTTCGATTGGATCCCTCCCTCCCCCCCAATTTTGAATATTAAGTAACTCCGTAGTATTGGACTTGGTAAAAATTAATTTGATAACAACGATCCACTTCCATGTAAACAAACTAAGCAAACTAGACACTAGTGGATATATTTAATTCATCATCGTACGATTATTTTATGTATGATGTTTTGTTAAAAGAATTTCTTCTCGTTTGCAATTTCCTTATTAAATGACGTGCCATTTATTGGCCACCCTGCACCTCTTCATCACTAGAATATTCTAATTCTCGAACACGTGTTGAGAATATTTATACGCAGTGACACTGACAATACTATAACGTATCATGTGGATAATGAGACATTGGTAAGTCGCGGATCATGAGAGAAATGTGTGACAATAGTCTACGCTAGTCGCGGTTGTCGTGTGCCAAAATAGAAGTGTTATACGAAAATAACGCCATAAAGCCAACGAATTTTTTTTTATGCAAAATTAAACGCGTACAATGTACATTTATCTCTACGAATGATTGATATTTATTCACGTTATTATTTCACGTATCTAGCAGAGACGACTATTTATTAAAAATAGGTAATAAATGGTGTTTTAAGCTAAACGACTGTCGCACAGTGGGCCACAGACCCCCCCCCCCCCTAAAACGCCTGAAATTCAATATTTTGCCATAAATTGACATCACATTTTTAAAATTGATGTACCCTTATGTTTTCGGGGTCGTAGAACACAAATCTAACATTATTTTTTTGATAGCAGCTAGGGTGGTGAGGCTAGAGGGGCGAAAAATCAAAAGTTTGCCTAAATTGATGTGTAAAACATCTATATGCATGTTTTCGAAGTCGTAGAACACGAATTTGACATTGTTTTTTTGGTAGGATGAAGGGGGTGTGGCTGAGGGGGAGAAAATGAAATTTGGCTCGTATCGATATGTAAAAATATCAGTATAGGCATGTTTTTGAGATCATAGAACACGAATTTGTCTTCTTTTTTCTTGGAAGAATAGGGGTAGTGAGCTTAGAAGGGGAAAAAAATAAAACTATGCTTATACTGATGCATTATACAAGGTGGTAATATATCATGGTTGATAATTTTAAAAATTGAAAAAAAACAGGCAATTTTTTATTTAGTATAAAGTGTTTTTCTGGCTAAACTAAGAGTCCTACGAAAAAAATGGTAAGAACCAAAAGTGTAGAGCATAAAATTTCCTATCTGCTTAAAGCGATTAGTTTTTTTCTAGGAGGCTTAGTTTTCGTGATTTTTGCAGTGAAAGTTTGTAAAATGAATAAATCATAATTAATTTTGAACTTTGACTGCAAAAATCACGAAAACTAAGCCTCCTAGAAAAAAACTAATCGCTTTAAGCAGATAGGAAATTTTATGCTCTACACTTTTGGTTCTTACCATTTTTTTCGTAGGACTCATAGTTTAGCCAGAAAAACACTTTATACTAAATAAATAATTCCATGTTATTTTTCAGTTTTCAAAATTTATGACCCTCACTCGGTGGAAAAAACGAGCCTGGAGGGGCGGGCGCAAGTTGGCGCAAAAAATTCTATCAGATCATTATGTACTACTTCCAAATGTAGCTTTCTAGCCTAAAAACTAAGCTGAGCGTTGCTGAGCTCGTTACTTTTCGTGTGTCGTTTGTTTCGAGTAGAGATGATTGACAAATGTTTTTCATGAAATTTATTTCTCAAGAGAAATATTTTTTTTTTTCAGTTTTTAAAATTGATCTGGAATTATTGTAATTTTTACAATTTTACCTAATAAATTTCTGAAATTGAATCGATTTTTGAAATTATTAAAATTCTGTAAAAAATATTTGAAATATGAAAATAATTTCGAAAATTTTCAAGTTTAGGTGAATTTTAGAAATTCGATCAATTTTTGAAATCGGAAAATTTTGAATATTCGGAAAAATTCAGAAAATTGATGGAAATTTGATTAAAATTGTAATTTTATTCATTTTTAAATTTTAATAAATTTCTGAAATTTCATCAACTTTATTAATTTTTAAAACGGTTGATAAAATTTTGTTGACTAAAAATTATAAATTTTAAAAAAAATTCAAAATTCTATAAAATTGTGATTTTTAAACTTTAAAATAAGTTTTCAAAATTGAATAAATTTTTCAAGTTTGAAATTTTTTCAAAATTCGAAAAAAAAAGAAAACAATATCTAATAATTATGAAAAATTTTTAAAGGCTATAGCAGGATAAGCATAGGTGAATCGGCCTCATCAGACGCCGTTTTCGAATTTTTTTCAAAAAATGTTTTTGTAGTGGTAAAATATGATTTTAGAACGTATCGTGAAATTCTCATCCCCCTCGAGGGGGCTGGTACCTCGAAAAACATGGTTTTCACTTTTTCGGCGTTATCTCAGCCGTTTTTCGGCCGATTAAAGTGAAACTTGGTGGATGGTAGAGGGTTACAAGTACCAATATGCACAATTTTTTTCAGATTATTCTGACCTTGAAAATGACCTTGAAATGCGTTTTGAAAACTTTGACAGCCGTTTAAAAAAAAAAAAAAATACACGCATACCGCGATAAAATTACCATATGTTTTTAGGTGTATTCTGAATCACCATGAACTTTTTCAGATTTCTCCAAGTGGTGGAAATTGTCTAAAATGGCAAAAAATCCATGTTTTTTCAACGTTTTTTGCGTGTACGCAGGGTGAAATTGGGTCACAAAATTTTTTTCCTCATAGTACATCACTAAGCACCCCCTCGTACACCTTTAGCCCGAATTTCAGCTCAATTCGTTCATTTTTCGCGAATTCGGTTTTTTCACTTCTTTTGCGTGCATGAAATTGCAATAATCACAAGAAATGATGAAATCAAAAAACTAATCACGAATTCGGGTTCTGCGTGTCAAACTACCCCGATTTAGACCCCTTGCGCGAAAATTTTGCCCAAAATTTAAAAAATTGAACATGAAGAAAAAAAGATATATTTTTAACTAAAAATGCAATTTTTTAAATTTTGGGCAAAATTTTCGCGCAAGGGGTCTAAATCGGGGTAGTTTGACACGCAGAAACCGAATTCGTGATTAGTTTTTTGATTTCATCATTTCTTGTGATTATTGCAATTTCATGCACGCAAAAGAAGTGAAAAAACCGAATTCGCGAAAAATGAACGAATTGAGCTGAAATTCGGGCTAAAGGTGTACGAGGGGGTGCTTAGTGATGTACTATGAGGAAAAAAATTTTGTGACCCAATTTCACCCTGCGTACACGCAAAAAACGTTGAAAAAACATGGTTTTTTGCCATTTTAGACAATTTCCACCACTTGGAGAAATCTGAAAAAGTTCATGGTGATTCAGAATACACCTAAAAACATATGGTAATTTTTTCGAGATGTACGTATATCTTAGTTTTTTTTTAAACGGCTGTCAAAGTTTTCAAACCACGTTTTGAGGTCATTTTCAAGGTAAAAAAAATCTGAAAAAATATGGGGTTGTTTCCACTCAGAACCCACCCCTGTAAACCAAATTTCACTTCAATCGGTTGAAAAATATTCGAAAACGATGAAAATCGTGATTTTTGAGGCACCACCTCCCTAAAAAGGGGCGAAATTTCAAAATACGTCTTGAAATGGTTGTTAATACATGAATTGTACTGCATAATGCGAGCGTACAACCAAAACTCAATTTCACCCTGCGTACATGCGTAAAATGTTGAAAAAACGCGGTTTTTCGCCATTTTAGGCAATTTCCACCACTCGGAAAAATCCAAAAAAATTCACAGAGGTTCAAAATACACCTAAAAACATATGGTAATTTTATCGCAGTATGCGTGTATTTTTTTTTTTTTTTTAACGGCTGTCAAAGTTTTCAAAACGCATTTCAAGGTCAGAAAAATCTGAAAAAATTGTGCATATTGGTACTCGTAACCCTCTACCATCCACCAAGTTTCACTTCAATCGGCCGAAAAACGGCTGAGATAACGCCGAAAAAGTGAAACCCATGTTTTTCGAGGTACCAGCCCCCTCGAGGGGGATGAGAATTTCAATATACGTTCTAAAATCATATTTTACCACTACAAAAAGATTTTTTGAAAAAAAATCGAAAATGGCGTCTGAGGCCGATTCACCTATGCTTATCCTGCTATAGCCTTTAATTAGTTTCTAAAATTAAATCGATAGATAAAATTTGATGCATTTCAAAAATTTAGCAAATTTCTAAAATTTGAAAAAATTCAAAATTCCACTAAAATTGTATGTAAGTACCTAGTTTTCAACCTAATTTTAGAAATCTTTGAATTTTTGAAATTGAATCAATTTTAAAAATTTGAAAACCCTTTAATAATTCGCAAAAATTCTAAAATTGAACCGATTTTCAGAATTTGAAAAAAATTTAACCCGGAAAAATTAAAAAGAAAATGCAAGTTTCAAAATCTTCAAAATTCTGTCAACTTTCAAGTTTGAAAAAATCGAAAATGATTCAAAGTGAAATTTAGATAATTGTTCGAATTTGGCGAAGTTTTTATAATTTAGATACCTACCTTATTAATTTTTAAAGCTTGGAAAAAATTTCAAGCCATTCACTTCTAAATGTGGTCATTTTAAAATTTAGTACTTATCAAATTTTCAAAATTCAATCTTTTTTGTTGTGGGGAGGGGGGGAGGGGAGGTTGAAAGAGAAAAATCTTGAATATGTATTATTTTGAAAATTAAAAATTTCCCCGCCTTTTTATTTTTGAAATTGGACCATTTTTTTTAAAGAGGGATTTTTATAAATAAATTTTTTTGGAGAATAAGGATTAATTTTTTAGAAAAAGTAAAAATCTATTGACTATTATTTTGATGGTGTTTTTTTTTTTTTTTTTTTTTTTAAATTAAAAAAAGAAATATTTTCATGTGAAAAAAATCACGATTTTTGTATTTTTGTTACCAATTTGGTAGGAAAAAAATGTTCCAATTTTTTGAGAGTTCATGCAGAATTTTGTTTTGTTTTGTGGAAGAATTTTTTTTGAAAAAGATATTTCATTTGTTTTTTGGAGGAGGGATCTCAACTTTATTGGAGAAATAAATTTTCAAATTTTATTAGAGTAAAAAATTTTCAGCTTTTTGAAGTGATGAAATAAATCTCATTTCTTTGAAGAAAATTTTTTTTTTCAATTTTGTGGGAAAAGGAAAATCTTTAAATTTTTCGAAATATAAAATCGTTGATTCATATTTTTTTTGCTTGTCTTGCATTAATTAACCTACACGTACTCGATGCCTCTGTCGTCTCGCAAAATTTAATACCTATTAGCTTACCTGCTTACGTATATAATAACGAAAAAAATACAGTTTACTTTACGACGAATGCAGTCGCGTAAATCACGGACGATGGGAAATTCCATGCTGTCTTAAAAAATAATGAAAAAAAAGTGTACAGGTCGCATCGCATTGTATCGTGTCGTGTCGATGTCGCCCAAAAGTACACGAGAAATCGATCGTCGCGTCGCGTCGCTCGCGTCGTCGTGTAGGCGATTGAGGTATCTGCGAGTACATTACGTATTTACTTGGGTACCTATAGATTTGGTTTAGATGTTTAGTGTGCATTAAGGTGTGAAAAGACTGAATACACTGTACCAGTGTACCTACACTCCTACATGCAGTGCTGGTCTCGGATCGACGCCTTTTATATTCAACGATACAACGATTTGAACGACTCGACTGACACGAGCGTGTAAGTAGTTTTGCAGAAGTGTACGTTTGAAAGGGGCTAACGTTTTCAATCGTACGTGTAACTCGTTCGATAAAATAATAGGTGGATGACATTTGGGACCCACTATTTTTTGTGGCTAAATAAAGAGTGACCATTATTAAAACTTGAAAAAAAAAATGGAAATCTAATTTAATAATATTAATAATTAATAAAATGTACATTTTTTTCAATCTGAAAAACATTCAAAAATCGAATCAAAAAAATCAAAAAGTTGTCTTGAAAACTTTCTTTGACAGAAAATCAACTTTTGTAAAAATCCATTCAGAAAACAAAAATTGTTCAAAAAAAAGGAGAAAATCCTTTCTAGAAATGTTAAAAAAACAATTATTATGGCCTTAAAAAAAAGTAGAAAATTAGTTCAAAAATGAAAGTCTGACGTATTTTTTGGGGGGAGGGAGGCAAAAAATTTCTTCAAAAATAATTATGCAGAAAAAAAACTTTACATAACTATCGGTTTATTTTTTGAAAAAAAAAAAACTGGAAAATATTTGTTAGGTAGGTACAAGGAATTTTCTTGATTTTATTTTTCAATTTAAAAAATTAAAATTTCAAAAAAAATTTAAAAAATCGAGCTGTAAAATTTTTTTGAGTGAAATTCAAAAATTCAAAATATCTCTGAAAAATATTTTTAAGTACCTAATTGTAAAAAATTTTCTCGAATTTAGAGAAGCTTTTTTAAAAGTCTTGAAAATCCATATTTAAAAATATCACAATTTTTTCCTTCAATTGCGAAAGTGCCTCTTTTAAAAAATTACAAAAAGTTATTATTGTAATTGAAATTAAAAATCTTCATCAAGAAACCAATGAAATTTTTTGCAGAAATTGTCGTGAAAAAAAATAGAAAAAAATTATAAAATTCTTTGCAAGTACGTTTCTGTGTAGAAATTTCTCAAGGTTACCTTTGAGGAAAAATTTAAAAATTTATTCAAAAAATTATTTTAAAATATCTTCTATCATTTCACTGCCATCATTTTAAATTTTTTTTTCAAAAATTGTTGCTAAAAGAATTGTTTTGAGAAAAAAAATTCTAAAAAATTCCAAAATTCAGAAAAATGTAGGTATTAAAATATTATTTGTTATTAAAAAAAATTCTTGAAACAGAATTTACAGATATAATAAACACATAATTCCTTAGGTATGTAAATTGAAAAATTTTCAAATCCTGTAAAAAAAAAGAAAGTATTTTGAGATGAGCTAGAATTTCATTCAAAAAAACTCGATCTTTCTTGAAAAAAAAAGAGTGAAAAATTCCAAATTGAATTTGTACATTTTCAAATTTATTCAGAAAATGCATAATTATGTACCTACTAATTTTTAAAGTCAAAATGATAATTTATTTGAAAATGTTCACTCTCGCTTCGCTTCCTTTGGGCAGAAATCACTTCTCAGTTTTTGATTAAATTTATTTTTTTTCTTTGGATGCATTTTTTTTTTATAATTATTTTTTTGAATAGGTACAAAATATTTTAATTTTCTTAAAGGAAATTTTTTGAAATATTTTTTTAATTTAATTTAATTTATTTATTTTTTTTTTTTTATTTTTTTTTTAGAAGAAAATTTCTTGATGTTTCTGGAGCAAAATATTTCAATTTTTTTCGGAAAAATGTTTTTTTTTTAGTAGGTAAAAAATCTTCAAATTTTCTGTAAATTTTTTTAAAAAAATTTTAGGATAGAATTTCTCATTTTTCGGAAGTAGAAATATTTTGCATTTCAATTGGGGGGTGGGAGAGATTTCCAGAGTGAAAGTAGATGTAGGTATTTTTCATTTTTTGTTTTTTGTTTTTATGAAAGAAATAGGCACGTATGTAGGTGTTTTAATTTTTTTGAAGGGAAAATTATTTTTCAATTTTTTGGATCAAAATACTATTATTTATTTTTTTGAGAAAAAAATTTCTCAAAATTTCTGGAATAGAAATTTTTTTTTAGAAAAATGTTTCAATTTCTTTCTTAGTAAAAAATATTTGAATTTTCTGGATATTTTTCAGGATTTCTAATTTTTTGGGAGTAAAATTTTTTTCATTAAAAAAAAATACATATAATATTTGGAGGGTGGGGCAAAGAAGATTTCACACTTATGTTTTTTTTTGTTTTTGAGAAAAATTTCTCGATTTTTTATTGAAGGAAAATTTTTTTATTTTTTTGTTTTGCAGAATGAAATTTCTAATTTTTTGGAAGTAAAAACTAGAAGTAGTATCTAGGTATTTTACATTTTTATTAATGTCATGTTTTTTTTTCAAGTTGAAAAAAATTCAATTTTTTTTTATTTTTTGGAAGTGATATTTCTCATTTTTTTTAGGAAAAAAATGTCTTGATTTTTTTGGAATAAGAAATCTGTCTATTTTTGAATTTTTTTCAATTCTTTTTTATAATGAAATTTCTTCGTTTTTTAGTACCGTAGAAAGTTTTTTTTTTTCATTTGATAATTTTTAATTAAAGACTAAATTTTTATGCAGAATTTTTAAAGATTTTTTTGAATAATTTTTTCCTGTAAAATTGAAAAAAAAAACTTTAATGAAATGATTTCTTAACAAAAAAAAAAAAAAATCTAAAAAAATCCATTTCAGCTGTTTTTTTTTATATATCACCAAAAGGGGATTTTTTATGTTCCCTTAAAAAAAAGTGTAAAGATGAAAAATTATGGAAAATATAGTGATCATTTTGTTAAAAAATTTTGAAAAAAATAAATTTCAATTTTTTGATTTTTTTTTTTTACATTTTCTCCACAAAAGGGTCTCTGTGCCACTACTAAAAATATTTTTTTTGATGAAAATTTTTTAGGTAGTTGATTTTACATTAAAAGAATCATTTTTAGAGGGCCAACCCTTGACATTTCGAAAGAATGAAATTATGAACCACCCTAGTACACCGTACACAATTAGGCCTACACACATTGGAAATAATTCTTCAATTTTTTTCCATAGAACTTTCATATTATTAGCTTCGCTTTATCGCTTTATTCATAAAAATACCCCCACCACGATACCTATCAATCTAACCAACTGAATTTTACCCTCGCAGGCTTTGGTATGGGGCAGATCTTTCCTAGTGACCGAAGACTCGGCAGCCTACCACTATTTGCAAAAACGAGAATGCTCGAATGGCGGATACCTGCGAGAAATCGTGACATTTTACCCAAACGGCGACGAAACCAGTCCACCAATCAACGTGGTCACCTTTATAGCCTACTCCGATAACCACCTATGGCTGGGCGACGCTCCCCTTATGGATATCTCGTGGCAAATCGTCAATTCCAAGGGTATGGCGGGGTATAACGCCGAATACGTATTAAAACTGGCCGACTTTATGCGACGTAACGTGCCTCAAGAAACGGACGTCGAACTGTTCACCTTAGAGGTGCTCATCTTGGACCGAATACAAAAGCAAAAGCTCTCCTTGAACGACATGATGAACGGAGGGTGCGCCGCTAGTCCCGAATTAGAGGATCGAATCGAGGCGGCTGAGTCGTCTTCGTCGATGTCGCCCCCTCATCGAAGCACCCCGTCTTCTAACGAGTTCGCCAATCGAATACCCGATAAGAAATTAAGATGTGTGAATATATGACGAAGGCGAGCCGTCTTCTGTGATACGGTTTACAATTTCGATGTCGATTTAAACCTAATTTGCGGATCATTTAGAGACCGAAAATCGATAGGTTTATAAGGCAATAAGTATCACCGTCATTTTTTTATATATCCCTCCGCCAGCCTCCTCACCCATCATCGCCTACTCGTATTTCGTATTATAATCTGTGGTAATTTTATTTTAAAAAAATACGAGTACGTACAACGTATTTTACCGCACTCTTATTACGTCAATTTCGAAGAAATTCACGATATCAATTTGTACTCTACCTTTATTTTTAAAAAATGGTCGGATTATTCCTGGTAATAAGGTGTGCCGAGAATGTGATGAATTTTTATACCTATTTGTTATTTTTAGCCCTTTGATAACATCGTCGTTGAAATTTTATTATTACGTTTAACTTTTGTAGTTACTTATAGGACTTTAGGCTGTGATGTACCTATAAGGTTTGAATTTGTATACGTTTTGTATGTTAAGAGCTTTTTGTTTTAATGTTTTGAGTTCATTTGTTTGTTTGTTTTTATTTTTTGACGATGAAATTTCGACGATTAATAGTCAATCAATCAATGGTGAATTTACAACGCAGTGTTTTTTTTTCAATTTTTACTTTGGCAGTTTGCAGTTTTCAAAATTTTGTATTATTATGATTGTTTTGGTTTATACTGAAAGATATTGGTCGGTTTTTACTTTTTGAGCCCTGAATATCCTATAATTTATTTTCGATGCATTTACGATTGTTTTTTTTTCAAGGATTCATTATTATTATTTTATTTGATATGTATTAAATTATTTTTTTCGTTATAAATTGTGTTGTGTTTTTTTTTTCATTGAGTTTGGTGTACAGAAGAAGGCCTAATAGTGTGATATTTGGATTCGAAAAATGCCTTGATTTTTTTTTCTGTAAATCCATCGCCTCTTTTCCAAAAAATCTCTATATTTCTGTACTGAAGGCCCAAATTGAAAAATTATTCAAACTAAAATTGTCGATTGAGGTCATTGGAATAATTTTGATTGGTACGAAAATTTCGATTGGACCCCTCCTTCCCCTCCAATTTCACGTTTTTTGAGAGTTTTTTTTTTTGATAGAATAATTTCATTTTTATGATGAAAAATTCTCAATTTTTATAATGAAAAGTTCTCAAATGTATTTCTCATAAAAAAAGATTTTCATGCAAAAAAAAAATGAATTTTTTATCCCAAATAATTTTATTCTGGGATATTTTTGATTTTTAATGAAAAAGAAATTTTATGTAGAATTTTTCGAGACTTTTTAAAAATAATTTTTTCTTGTACTTACATTTAAAAAAAATTATGAAATGATTTTCTTAATGATTTTTTTTTAAATTAAAAAAATTATTAATTTCATTTTTAACTTTTGATTTGCTACCACATGAAAAAAGTGAGGGCGGCTCATGTTAATTTATCGCCCAATCACTAATTTATTTTTCGGGGGAAGCGAAATTTTTTTCAAAATGGATGCAATACATGAGCAAAACTAATTGAGAACCACTGATGTAGATAGGTCTCTTAAAAATTAAAGGAAGCGGTCCAAATTGAAAAAATTTTCCACCAAAATTTGTAGATTAAGGTGCTAGAAATAATTTTAGTTATCGTGAAATTTTCGATTAAACCCCTTCCTCCCCTCCAATTACGCAAAATAAGACTTGGAGGAGGAGAGGTGGAGGTGCAATCGAAATTTTCGTGATTCTAAGTTTAAGGTACCTATCTAATAAATTTTTACAATTTTCAAAATTGGGTGAAAATTTAAATTTTGGAAATTTTATTACTGTCATCAGTTTTTCTGAAAGTAATTAGACCAATTTTTAAAATTTGGTTAGATATTTTTTTCCAAAATTTTAAACGTCAATTTTCAATGTTTAGAAAATTTATGCGATTTTTGAAGCTGAAAATCTTTAAAATTTGGAAAAACTTCAAAACTTCAAAATATTAGATACCTACCTCTAGGTACCTACATATCAAAATTGAGCAAATTTTCGAATAGAAAGTCGATTTTCAAAATCTGATGAAAATCTAAGCCTCACTCCAGAAGTCATTTTAAAAAAAAATCTCTAAAAATTAAATTAACCTTTGTAGTTTTTTTGAAAATTTAGCTGAAATTTGAAAATTACATAAAATGTTTATCAAATTGATAAAATATTCAAAATTTTTGAAAAAAATGTTTAGCTAAGATTGGTCTATTTACTTCCAAAAAAATTGGTAAAAGTTATAAAATTTCCAAATTTTTAATTTTTACTAATTTTGAAAATTGTGAAAATTTACTAAATTTTAGGCCTAAAAATTTTTAAAAATTCAATTATTTATAATAATATAATTTTTTTAACTTAGCTAAAATTGATCTGATTCAAGAATTTATATTGAAAAAAATCATCTATCTTGAAAGTAGATAGAGGTACCTAGTAAAAAAACAACACAAAATCCAAAAATTGACTTTTTACAAATTTTTGCGATTTTTTTAAAATTAAAAATTTGCAAAATTTAAATTATTTACTTACCTAGGTATTTAAATTTAAAACTTTTATTTTTATTTTTATTGTTTTTTTTTTGTCAACTAGCTAAAATTGATCTAATTTAACAATTTTTATTGAAAAAAAAAAAAAAATCATTCAAAAATAGCTTAAAAATTTAACATACCCACCTATTAATCCAAAAATTGAACTTTTGCAAATTTTTGCAAATTCATCTGAAAAGTTGAGTTCGACAAAATTTTATCAAAATTTGAAAATGAGTCGTGTTCCTTCCATATTTTTATCAGATTTTGAAAATCCACCGTCTAAATTTTTTTGAAAATTGCTCCAGCTAAATTTTTAAAATTAACACAGTTTTAATACCTAATATTACGACGTTTTGAATTTTTGCCAAATTTCAAAAATTCATCACATTTGGAAAATTGTAAAAATTACAGAACTTTGAAAATCAACTTTTTGAATTGGAAAAAGAAATTTAAAAATCAGCTGAATTTTAAAATTTGGTCTATTTTTGAAAAAACTACTAAAAATTAACACATTTTCAGTTTTTACCAAATCTTTACAGTTGAAAATTTAGCTGAATTAAAAAAAAGAAAGTGATATGATTTCAAAAATAAAATTTATCATTTAAAAATGATCGTGTTTTTAACTCTTACAAATAAGCAATTGATCGAAATAAACAAAGTGAAATTTATTTACAATTGTTTTAAAATTTTTCTAAAATTTAAAGATTGGATCAGTTAGAAAAATATTAGCCAAATTTCAAACTCATCAAACCTTTTGAAATTGATCTTTTAAATTTTTTGAAAAAATGACGCTGATTTCAAAAGTTACCTAAAAAAAATTGCAAATTTTTAATTTTATTGTTATAGTTAGTAAGGTACCTACTACCTACGTATAATTTTGAAAATAATTGTAAAAATTAGTTGAGCATTGAAAATTGATGCTTTTTTATTTTTTTAAATTTTGATTAATTTTAGAAATTGATCTATTTGCAAGAAATTAGATATTAAAATTGAAAAATTGACGATTTTTATTTTGCATAATTTTATAACTTGTAAAAATTAACAAAATTTTGAAAATCAACCCTTTTATTTTTATTCTTATTCTTTTTTAAAATTCATTTGATTTCGTTTATCATATTTGAAAATTGGATTTTTTTCAAATTTTAATTTTGGCTGTTTGTATTTTTTATTAAAAACTGGTCAGATTTCCAAAATTGACCAGCTAAAATTTTAAAAATCCCAAATATTTTGATTTTAACCTAATTTTTAATGTTGTAAGAATTGATTACATTTGGAAATTAATCCTTCTCAGTTTTATCAAAATTTAGCTAAAAATATTAAAAATTGATAACGTGCCAAAAATTTATTAAAATTTTAAAACGAAGAAATTTTGAACTTTTATCAAATTTTGATGCTTTACCTATTAGGTGCACGTTAACAGTAGATTTAAATTTAAAAAATTGATCAAGTTTTGAAAATAATCCTTATTTTTTTATTTTTTGAAAATTATAACTTTGAAAATTTTTGAAATTTTTTAGAAAATTATGAAAATTGATCCAATTGTGAAAATGTAACTCTTCAAGTCGGAAAAAATTTTTACTCCGCCGCTCCCCCCCCCCCCCAAAAAAAAAAAACAATTAAAAGATATTTTTTCAACAAAAAAAATTCTTTCACAAAACAAAACAAAATTCTCCATAAACAACCAAAAAACAAAAAAAAAATTTTAAGAAAATTGGGAACCAATTAAAATCGTGTTTTTTCCTCTAAAAGTAAATATTTTTTTTTAAATGAAAAAACAACAATAAAATAAAAGTCGACAGCTTTTTACGTTTTAAAAAAAATGAAGGAATTAATTATTTCTTCTAAATGGGTAATTATGACAAAAATTGCTTTTTTTTTCTTCAAAAAAATGAGAAATTTTTTCAAGTTTATTTTTCACTCCCAAAATTCAGGGATTTCTTCCTCCAAAGAAATTAAATTTTTTTTACAAGAATTTCAGGAGTACAACTCGAGAGATTTTTTATTTCAACTTTTTTTTTTAATTTTGAAAAATGAGAATTTTATGCAAATTGTGAAACTGAAAAATGTATGTTGTGAAAATTTTTCAGTTTTGTAATAGGAATAATTTTGCCCCTTCAATTTTCAATATCTAGGCAACATGTTTATTCAACATTTTTGGTTTTTTATATTTTGCCTATTCATCTGGTGGGAGGAACAGTACTCAAATGTGTCTATTTCGGTTTACCCTATATTTTAGTGTATCGCTATGGTGATTAATATCGAAAGCTCAATCTGTAATTAATTGACCTTACAATTTTTTACAACCGATAATTTAATTACAGTTGTTAAACGATGCGTTTTGACTCTACATAGCATACGAAATCTTGAGAAATCAAAGGTAGGCAGTTAGGCACATAGATGGTGTAGATAACTTACGCGTATAAATGTGCTCAAATTTTTTTCATTTTGGGCGTTGATAAATTTTGTTGTGTACGAGTTTGTGACTGAAAAAAAGGATTGCATTTCTGCTTTCAAATTTATTTTAAATATCTAGGTACATAGGTAAGTGTTTCTTTAATGAGTTAAGAAATTTTATACCAAACCTGAATGATGATAGTTTTATTGAATTTGTTAAATTTTATGTATTTGTGTACTTATTCCGCATTTTCAGTATGATCGATTTTGCATCATCATGGCTTCTTGTGGCAACGATTTTAGTTATATATGTCATCAAATATATCATTAGCAAGTGTCAAAGAGATCCTCGTAAAGTAAAATTGGCCAAAACATTACCAGGCCCACCAGAATGGCCAATAATCGGGAATGGTATAGATTTCTCTAGAAAAGGTAAACTTGAAGTGGGTCTACATTTTTCAATGGTACTCGAATTTAGTCCCACGAGTTCTATTTGCAATTTTTCGGCATAAAGTTCTGAGGAAAAAAAAACTTGAAGGAAAAAAATTGGAAATAAATGACGTGATTTTTAGTGGGAAATTCAGGGGAAAATATTTTCAGAAAAAAAAACATTTCAAATAAAAAAATCGAGCTCAAATTATAGTAATAACTAATAAGTAACTACGATATAGATATAATCCGAGCAGTCTCTTCCCCCCCCCCCAAAACGAATTTTTAAAAATCGTATTTATGTATTTCCTATGTAGATAAGTTGAAGCTGATGATTAATTATAAAGATAAATATGGCGACACGTATCGAGTATGGTTTGGCAAATATCTTGCGATAACGTTATCAAATGTTGAGGAATTGGAGGTAATTTAGGTACGGGCTATTTATCTGATAAATCCGAATTTACACAATCATAAAAAAATTTTCAGGCAGTTTTCATGAACTCGAAAATGTTAGGGAAGCCTAAACTTTTTCAACCCTACGAAGATTTTTTCGGTGATGGAATTTTTTCTACTCAGTGTGGTAAGTGTTGTCAAAAAAATAAACAAAGTTTCAAAATGTGTTGAAATTCAAAATTTAGTCAATACTCAAATTAGGTCATTTTTACATTTTAATTAATTTTTAAAATTTAATCAAAACGTAAAATTTGGCCAAATTAAAAAAAAATAGGTAAAATTTCAAGATTTAATCAATTTTTATAGTTTTTAAAATTTGGTAATTTTTCAGGTTTTAATAAACTTTTGAAATTAGATTTTTTATTTTATTTTTTTATTTAAAAAAAATGAATTTCAAAAATTTGGTGAGAATTTTAAATTTTAGAAATTCTTAGATGTGAATAAATTTTTTGGTATTAGAACTATTCCTTAAATTTGACCATTGTTCAATTTTAAATTCAGCTCTTCTGAAATTAGATCAATTTCCTAATAAATTCAAAAAAAGTGAATTTTCATTTGGTGAGAATTTAAAATTTTGGCAATTCTTAAATTTGAATAAATTATTCAAATTGAACCAATTCAAAATTTGGTAAATTTTTACAACTTCTAAGTTTTGTTTTGTAAAAAATTTTTGATTTTCATAATTTTTTTGAAATTATAGATCATTTGTCAAATTTTGGAAATATTCAGCTCGAGTAAACTTTCATTTTTCAAATAATGAAAAAAAAAATAATAATTTTTGAAATTCGATGCACTTATTAATTTTGACGAAATATTTTCAGTGCAAAGGTGGAGAAAAAACAGAAAAATTTTCCAATCCTTGTTTGGCCGCAGTGCTTTGCCCAGGTACACGACAATAATCAATGATAAAGCTGATTTTCTGATCAATGTAATGAAGAATGCGAATTTGGTAGATGGTCCAGAATTTGATGTTTGGGATTACCTACCAAGCTTGGCAACTGATATTATGCTTAGTACGAGTGGTCTTGCAACTGATGTATGTAATATAATATTTTTTCAACATGAAAAGAACCTAACGTTACTACTTCTCCTTACCATTTTAGAGTTGGCGTTTAATATTGATTTGAGTTGGGACGATAAATCACTGGTGAAATTTTATATCGCAGCTGTAAGGTTTGTATTTGTATCTACTACCTGCTATAATCTCCATTCCTCCAAAAAATTCGTAAGTGTGATTGAAAGCAATGGGTTCAATTATAACTTTTTTTTGGGGGGGATGCTATAATTATTCCAGTTTTTTGAAATGGATGAATTTCCTCAATTTTGTGTAATGAAAATTTTTTTCAATTTTTTGAATGAACTTTTTTTCAAGAAAAAATTACTCCATTTTTTAGAATAAATAAAATCCTCAATTTTTTAGAATGAATTAATTACCCAGTTTTTTGAAAATAAAGAAAAAATCTCAAATTTTTTGTAAAAAATTTTTTTTCCAATTTTTTAGAATGAAAAAATTCTTCAATTTTTTGGGAATGAATAAATTACACAATTTTTCGGGAAGAAGAAACTCTCAAATTTTTTAGAATGAAAAAATTCACAAGCTTTTTGAAATGAATAAGTTACACAATTTTTTGGTATGAAAAAATCCCAAATCTATTAGAATGAAAAAATTCTCAAACATTTTAGAATGAAAAAATTTCCAAATTTTTTGAAGTATAAAACATTTCCATTTTTTCCCCTAATTTCTTGAAATGAAAATTTTTTCAATTTTTTGGAATGAATGAATTGCACAAATTTTTAAAATAAAGAATTCTCAAATTTTTTGGGTTGGAAAAAATTTAAAAAATTTTTAAGAATGAAAAAATTCTTGAATTTTTTATTTTAGAATAGAATGAAAAAATTCTTGAATTTTTTTAGAATGAAAATTCTTGAATTTTTTAGAATAACAATTCTTGATATTTTTTTTTAGAATGAAAGTGCTTGAATTTTTTAGATGAATGAAAAACTTTCAAAAAATTTAGAATAAATAAATTCCAAAAAAATGGAATGAAAACATTCCATAATAATTTTTGAGATGAAACAATTTCCAAAATTTTTGTAATGAAGTTTTTAAAATTTTTCAATGTAGAATTTTTTTTCGAATGAAAAAATTCACAAATTTTTTGGAATGAATAAGTTACAAAAATTTTTTGGATGAAAAGAATCTCAAATTTTTAGAATGGAAAAAATCTCAAATTATTTAGAATGAAAAAATTCCCAAATTGTTGAGAATGAATAGTTTCCAAATTTTTTGAATGAAAAATTTTCCGAATTTTTAGAATGAAGAAATTTCTAAATTTTTTAGAATGAAGAAATTTTATAATTTTTTGGAATCAAACCCGTGTAGCAATTGTCGACATCGACATTTATGTCGACAAAATTCAGACACATTTTTTTCTCGGTTAACGATGAATTAAAAATGATATTTGAGATTTAAAGTAATGTTCTATGTTAAACATAACTGTTCAATCAAAATTTTTGAATTTTTCTCAGTATTTTCCTATAATTTAGAAAACGTTGTTTTTCTACATAGACAAGTCGATGTAAAAATCGATACTCGATAAACGCATCGACATTTATGTCGACAATTTCTGCCAATTAAATTTACAAATTTTATATCTAAAAAGAACTAAAAACAATTAATAAGAACATTTTAAGCTCAGGAATAAATAATTTTTGAAAGAATCACAAAATTTTCTTATTTTTCAAAGTTTTGAATAATACAACGACTTGTCGGGTTATTGTCGACATAATTGTCGATGGTCGAATAATGCATCGACTTCACTGTCGACAGTGTCGACCAGAGGAATTTTAAGTCGAGATAGTGTCGATGTGATTGTCGAGGGTCGAATAATGCATCGACTTGACTGTCGACGTCTTGAGGGTGATTGTGATACTCGCAGATAAAGTGTGTTTTGAATTAGTACATAAGGTCTAAGAATCATCTCTATGTTAGTTGGACACTCGCATGTGTCCAGCTACAAAGGTGGCCTCAATGCCGCATATTTGACAAAAAATGTCGAAATGTTGGCTTGAACACTATTTTTGGTGTAATTTTAATATATACTTATATTGAATATTTGAACTTAGCATATTTTTCAAAATCTCACCATTGCAAATGTCGATGTGGATGTCGATATAAATGTCGACACATCGAAATTAGCATCGACGTTGCTACACGGGAAAGCTTTTCTAATTTTTTTTAAATAATTATTTTTTCAAATTTTTTGGAATGAAATTTTTTTCAATTTTTTAGAATGAATGAATTATTATAAAAATTTTAAAATCAAAAGTTCCTAAATTTTTTGGGTTGAAATAATTCTTAAAATTTTTAGAATGAAAAAATTCTCATGTTTTTTTGAATGATTTTTTTTTCTTTAATTTTTTAGAATGAATGAAATCCTCAACTTTTTGGAATGAATAAATTGCACATTTTTGGGATGAAAGAAATCCCAAATTTTTAGAAGGGAAAAATTTCCAAGGGTACTTTCAAGGTTAGGAGGCCTAACCCTCGAAAAAGGAGTCTTAAAAAAATAATTTTAATGCTCTCGTAGGCACCAAGTACATACCTACACGTAGCTATGATACCTAGACCTACCTAACCCTATAATAATGTTTTCAGAGGCATGGAATTATGCGTTAAAAAAATGTGGTTCCCTTGGCTACAATACGGTGTAATCAACCACTTGTTTTATAAGAAGCAAGCCCAACAGAGTCGAAAAGATATCTGTGATTTTTTGAAAAAGGTAGATCACTCGAATATCAATTTCTTTCAATTTTTCGCTATAGTAGGCTGAATTGGAATTATTCTTACTCATTTTAGTTGGTAGAGAGCAAAAAACAGGAAATATTACAACAAATTGAGGCACATCAAAATAAATCTGCTGCCAGTTCAGGAGGTAAAAATAGTTCAAATCGAATCGATGAAATTGGAAAAAAAATTGATCAACATTGAAGCTAATAATAGATCTTTTTTTTTTAGACATTCCACCAAAAAGTGTTTTAACCTTAGCATATGAATTGGCAGAAGTGGAAAACGATGAAAATGCCATGTACGATGAACTCCTCACTGTACTTACAGCTGTAGGTTTGCGGAATTAAAAGATTATAAAATTTTTAACTCATTTTTCACAGCTGGAAAAATAATTACAGGGTGGGGATCCAGCAACCATGATGGCACTTTTCCTGTTAGCAGTGGCTATTCATCAAGATATACAGGTTTAAAAAAATAATTTTTCGTTGATTAATTGACTATACTTTTATCCAATATTTTGAAATAAAATTTGATATTATTTTTTTCTTATTTCTTGTTGTTGTAGAATAAATTGTACGACGAAATATTCGAAATTTTTGGCGACAGTGATAGACCAGCTGATGGAAACGATGTGGATCGATTACCATATCTGGACCAAGTATTAAAAGAAACTCTTCGGAGATTTCCTATAATTCCTATGATACTACGAGAGGCCGAAGAAGACGTCAAAATAGGTAAAAATTACTTCTGAATACAAAATACGTATTTTTATTTATTTATACCTTTTTAATTTGACGTCTTCATTCAAAATTTCCTCGTTTTCTTGCAGGAGATCGAGTCATTCCCGCAGGTACCATGATAATCGTATCAATCCCAGCTGTTCATTTTAATCCTGAATACTATCCCGATCCTTGGAAATTCAATCCGGATCATTTCAGCCCCGAAGTTGCGGACACACGTCACAAACTATCATTTTTATCGTTTAGTGCTGGACTCAGAAATTGCATGGGTTTGTTATACGTACATTCAGCAACATAATTAGTTAATTACCTGCGATATTTTTCAGGGAAAAAATGAATATATTTTCATCATTTTCCAGGCATACATTTCGCCATGTTCGAAATGAAAATAATACTCTCTACGTTGCTTAGAAATTTCGCTTTCTATACGAGGATGAAAATGGAAGACATTTATATGGGCAAGGAATTTGCAATGTGCTCTGTTAATGGATACAAATTGACTATTTCGTCGCGAATTAGAAAACCGACGTATTTAAAGAAGAAATAGTTGTAATTTTTTTTTCAATCACGTAAATAAAATTTTTACTTCTTCAACTTAAGGCTGTAGTTTAGCTTCCAAAAATTTCAGAAAATAGGTTATTGGTTGTTGATTTGTCCTAAATATGTGCGTATTGACACGAAAATTCAAATATGGCTCATTAAAAATACCTACATTTAACTAAAAAGTAAACAAAACGATTTTTTTATCAGTCATATTTGAATTTTCGTGTTAATACACACATATTTAACTACATTATTGTGTCAAAACGAGTGCATGAATTGATTTTATTTTTTAATAAAAGTTGTTGAGAGAAGAATAATCTACACTGGTACAGATCGCGATTGCTGAAATAATTTCGTGGGAGTCGACAATCATGCGGGTGAAATTGACAAAATTGGCTATCTTTGTATCACTACAGTTGATTGAATATTCCAAAAAATCAAAATCTAGGCGTGTACCGGGGTAGTTTACACCTTTAGGAATACTTTTTATCTAAAAATAATCTTGATCCGATGTTTCGTTTTTATACAGAAGTGTTGAGAAAAGTGGATGTTTTCGTGTTGTGATTACCTACTCATTTACCTACTAAACTACAGCCTTAATAATTTGTCTTGTCGAGTTCTGTTGTTTTGTGCTTTCTTAGGTACGAATCAATTTTTTAAACTTTTTTTTTTGACAAAAAATTGGATTGGAATTTTTTTCTTCAACAAAAAATTGACATTTTTTCTTATTCTACAAAAAATTGGCATTCTTTTCTTCTACAAAAAACTGGCGTGTTATTTTTTGGCACAAAAAATTGAACTTTTTCATTTTACATAAAAACTGACATTATTTTTTTCTTTTACAAAAAAAATGATTTTTTTTCTTTTACTGACATTTTTTCTTTTGAACAAATTGACATTTTCTTTCTACAAAAAAATTGGGATTTTTTTTTCAAAAAAATTAAAAAAATTGCCTTTTTTTTTCTACAAAAAAATTGACATTTTTTCTTTTAAGCAAAAAATTGACGCTTTTTCCTTCTACAAAAAATTGACATTCTTTTCTTCTACAAAAAACTGGCATATTATTTTTTGGCACAAAAAATTGAATTTTTTCATTTTACATAAAAACTGACATTATTTTTTTTCTTTTACAAAAAATGTTTTTTTTTTCTTTTATCGACATTTTTTCTTTTGAACAAATTGGCATTTTTTTTCTACAAAAAATTGAAATTTCTCATCCGCAAAAAAATTAACATTTTTTTCTCACAAAAAATTGAAATTTCTTTCCACAAAAAAAATTGATTTTTTTTTCAACAAAAAAATTGGCATTTTTTTCTTTTATTCAAAAAAATAAAGATTTCTTTTCTTCACAAAAATTGGCATTCTTCCCAAATTGACATTCCCCCTCAAAAAATTGGCATTCCCTCCAAAAAATTGACACTTTTTTCTTCTAAAAATTGACATGTTTTTCTTCCAAAAAATTGGCATGTTTTTCTGCAAAAAAAACTTGTCATTCCTCTCTTACAATAAAATTGACATTTAAAAAAAAAATTTCTTCTAAAAAAATTTTCATTTTTGGCTTCTCAAAAATTATTGGTATTTTTTTCCTTCAGAAATAGGTATGACATTTTCTCTTAAAAATTTGTAATTTCCTTTCTTCAAAAAATAATTTACGTTTTTCTTTTTTTTAAATTAATTTTCTTCTTGAAAATTGACTTCTTTCGCTTCAAAAAAAAAAAAAAAAAAAAAAAAAAAATCAACGGGTTTTTTAATGTACCTATAACTTTTTTTAGCATATAGTATATGCTTTTACGATGACCGAAATGGAAAAAAAAACGAATCCTAAAAACGACATAAACTTATAATATATATAAATTGGATTTTTTTTTTGACAAAAATTTTTTCGAATTGATTTTTTTTAATTTACAGTTTCTTCTTTTTACATTTCTTTAGGTAGGTACTCACTTCAAAAAAAAAAAATTTCATTCTTTAAAAAACTGAGTTTTTTAAATTGTTTTTTTTTCTTTCTTCAAAAATTGATTTCCTCTTTTTGAAAAAATCAACATTTATTTTCTTTTCTGCCAAAAGATATGAGATTTTTTTTTCTACAAAAAATTTAGATTTTTTCTCTTCACTAATTATAAATTTTTCTTTCTTCACAAATGAAGAGATTGTTTTTGCAAAATTCTCAAGTTTTTTTAATTAATTATTTTATTTATTGAGAGAAAATCGGATTTTTTTCTCCAAAAATTAATTGAAAATTTTCCAGTGATTTTGATTTTTCCATGGTGTAGCTCATTTAAGTTTTGAAGTGTTGACAGTAGCTCCAGCTCGAGCAGCCAGGTCACTGTCAAGCTTGTCGGCCGTGCTACTAACGATTTTTTTGAAAAAAATTAAAATTATTTCTGGTATTTTCCAGGTATGAATTTCGCCATGTTTGAAATGAAACTAGCAATGATCGCGTTACTTCGAAATTTCACTTTTTATACAAAAATGAAAATGGAAGACCTCCACACGGGCGGGGAATTCGCAATAACTGTTAATGGATTCAAATTGAATATTTCGTCGCGAATTAGGAAACCGAAGTATTAAAGAAAAATGTGGAATTTAAGGTAAGTATATATTATGCATTTATCATTTTTGATCCACCCTGATGCACAAGTATGTATTGAGCTTGATTGTATTTTTGGGTGTCTCCCACGTGTACATCACTCTTGTTTAACGCCGAATGTACAGTATTCAATAAATATGACCTTATTGCAATTTCTCGTAACTGATGATTTACAACACACTGAACTTTGTGTTCTATGCTCAATTAGGAATTTTATTAGTATACAACTATAACGTCGAACAAAGTTGTACGAAAGTGTTTGCAAATGTATAAATTTTGATACAATTTTATAAAACTTGGATTTTATTTTTATACCATCGATAAAATTTTAATGTGGAAATTTGTCAAATTTGAGTGATCAAATTGTATAAACTGCATTCAATTGTGTAAATTTTGATACAATTTTGTAAAAGTACGTAAATTATAGCTTCTTAAAAATTTTATTTTTTATTTTTTAAAATTTGATGAAATGTTTATAAAATTTTTTACAGTTGTGTACTCCATACTAGAACTTTTTCCCCTCACCGTACAAGTAAATAATATATGACCTTGAAATTTCTTATAAACACAGCTTGTCCGCTTGTGGTAATTATCGACACGCCGAATGTAGATACCTTCGTCGTTACGTATCTACGAATATGTGCTTGAATTGGTTGTTTTTGGCTCAGTACAAAGTAAACTGTTGATTACGTCGAGCTGATCGACAAACTATGTTTTAGTGTTTTCTATGTGAAATACTTGGTAAGCGTTCTTTCAAACTTTACGTCTTACTTTTTTGAATTTTGAATTTTAAATATTTTTTATACATAACTGTACCTATAGGTACTTTACCTATTCAGTTTTTCCAATATGATCGACTCTGAAACATTATGGGTTCTTGTGGTGACATCATTGATAGGATATATCATCAACTACATCATTGCGAAATGTCAAAAAGACCCTCGTAAGGTGAAATTTGCCGAAACATTGCCTGGTCCGCGAGGATGGCCTATAATTGGCAACAGTTTGGATTTTTACAGGGGAGGTGAGTACATGATTTTAATTTTTCGAACACTCTCGGTATACTCAGTGCCTGGATCTGTGTGTAGAAACATTAAACAGTAAAATACGAGTACATTTCTAAAAAAAAAAAAAAACATGAAATCTTTCATTTTTTTTTTAATTTTAAATTTCGTTGAGTTTTTCAATTTGAATTTTTTACGATAGGTACGTGAGAGAAATTCGCGTTTTAATTTTTCTAAAGAGTTATACTGTTCCCCCTCTATTTTGTTTTGGCAATTTTTTCGCTATTTTAACACATAAAAAAACTCGAAAAAATAAATACCAATTTCTTTGAAAAAATTTCCAGAAGTGTCCTTTTCTGAGCACCCTTCAAAAATTATAAAATATCAAATTTTCATAATGTTAGTGTCCATAATTCCGGAATTGGAGTGGGGTCAAAATTTTTTGGGGATACTTTTACACAAGGGGTAACTTTTTGGGCTCACTTTAGATCAAAATTTCGATCAAGGGTCGTTTTCAGCATCCTAATACGAAAGTCCCTTTAGAAAAATTGAAACATAAATTTTTTATGTTTCGTAGAAAGTTCAACATTTTCAAAAAAAATCTTTGAAATTAAAAACCAACAATTTGTAAGATTTCAAAATTTTTTAAATTGCTGGGAAAGAAAGGGTGTATGCACCACTATTGCAATACTTGTAAAGGGCCCAAAAATTTTTAATTTTGCAAAATAAGAAATCAGAAATTCCTATAAAATTATCCTAAAAAAATCTCCTCGCAGAATAAAACTATTTTGGAGAAAAAAATGGCTAGGAAAATTTTTTTATGAAAAATTTTCTTGCATAAAATACTTTTTAACCCCCCCACCCCTCCCCACCAAAAAAAATCGAAAACCTCTTTTTGATTGAAAGATTTTTTAAAATGGAGGTGGTATTTTTTATGAGAAATATCATCAGCTTACCTACGCCTGGAAAATTGAGAAATTTTTCTATCAAAAAAAAAAAAAAATTTTAAAAACTTGAGAAACCCCTAAAAAACAAAAAATAAGAAATTTTATACCTACCTACTGCAAAAAAATTGAAAAAAAATCCAAAAAATTGTAAAATTGTTTCATTTCTCAAAAAAAAAACACGACAAATTAAAATAAAATTAAAAACATAATTATCTATTATTTACTTAATCTAAAATTTTTTCGCCCAAAAAAACTGAAAAAATTTTCATTAAAAAAAAAATGAGAAATTTTTATTTGATTTCCATGCAGAAAAATTGAAATTTTTTCTCGAAAAACTTGAGAAATTTTCTCTCCAACAATATTGAGGAATTATTTTTCTTTCTAATAAAATTGAAAGACTATTTATTCAAAAACATAATACCTAGCTATTGAATAAAATAGGTAATAGAAAATTGCTTCAACTATCTATGCCTACTTTTATAAAAAATACTTGAATATGATTTTTTCCATTTAAAAAATTTAGAATTTTTTTTTAAATTTGAGCGATTTACAAAAATTGAAAAATATTCTCCCCCCCTCCCCCCCAAAATTTCATACTGCAAAAAATTTTTAAAAAATGAAAAAATTGTAGAATCGTTTTAGGTATTTCATCCCATCAGAAAAAAAATCAATTGATCCAAAAATTAAAAGACTGCTTGTTCAAAAAAAAAAAAAAACCTGCCTAATGGAAAAAAGTTTAATTAAAAAAAAACTTGAGATGATGCAAAAAATGAGGAATTTTTCCCCAATGATAATATTGAGAAATTATTTTTCTTTCTAATAAAATTGAAACACCTTTTATTCAAAAAAATAATAATAAATAAAATAGTTAGTTACCTATATTTTTTCAAATGAATAAGAATTTTGTTACTAAAAAAATTGTAAAGTTTTTCATTCAAAAAAATGAGAAACCAACTTCGCAATAAAATTGTGAAATGATTTTTCTTTCCAATAAAATTGAATGACTTTTTATTCAAAAAATAGAGATTTGTTTTCTTTGAAAAAATGATGAATAATTTTTTTCTAGTGAAAAAGAAATTAATTTTTTCAAATAAAATTTTTGATTTTTTTGAAGTAAAAATTTTTTAGCCCTTTATAATTTTTTAAAATTAAAAAATCCTAATTTTTTGGAATACAGAAATTTTCTGATTTTTTAAAATTAAAAAACTACCTATACCTAATGATTTTTTGGATTGAAACTTTTGAAGTAATAAAAAATTATACTTAGTTATGATGTACATATAAGTAAGTAATTTTTTAGATTAAAAATGAATCCTCATTTTTTAAAATTAAAAAAATTGTATGAAAAAAATAGTTTTTTGGAATAAAATTTTTGAAGTACCCAAAAAAAATTTTATATAATTTTTTAGAATAAAAATGAATCTTAAGATTTGTTATTCCAAAAAAATCGGTAAAAAAAAGAAATATTGTTACTCTCGAAAAAAATAATGAATTTTTCTCTAAAAAAATGGGAAAAGTTTTCAAAATGCAAAATATCTTTACTCCCCTACAAAAAAAATTATATTATGCAAAAAATTGGAAGATTTTGTATTCAAAAAATTGCTGTGAATCGATAGGTACTTTTGTCCATTAATTTTCATTTTTGTATAATTATTTGAAATTATAAAATTTGGAGCCTCAACTTGGATTTAGGGCCCCTATTGCAGCTGCAATACTGCAGCATGTCTCTGGGCCTCTCTGCTATGCATAACAACAGTATGCACTTTCACGAAAGTAAAATAAAATCAACAATGAAATCGTCCCTCCAGAAAAAAAAAAAATTAGGCTGACAAAAAACGAAGTTGAACGACGATTAAGAATTCATTCACGACAATTGAATAATTTAACGATATTAAAAGGAAGTCTCCATCAAATTTTCAACGACAAAAAAAATATATAGGTATGTCTAAATTAAAAACGCACGTTTGACCCTCGAATGCCATCCTCTCTTTCGTTTCTGCGCCATCGGCACAGATTTTGCTTCAGGCAATGGATTCGTCACATGCATTACTAACACACTAACACATCAATTGCAACTGGAATCACGAATGATTCAATACCTATAATGTAATTTTAAATGTTATTATTTCTGAATTTCATATTTTGAGAACATTTGCTCTTTTTTTAGCAAAGTTGAAAGTTTCTGCACAAAAAAATATTTTTCAAAAATTCTTAGAAAAAGCTTTCAAGATGTTTTCAAATAATTTTTTTCAATAAAATTTTACAAAAAATTTTGATATGATTTTTTTTCAGAAAAATTAGGTACCTACCACGGTATTTTCTTTTTGTTAATTCTTTTTAAAGAGTACCAAAAACTTATTTCTATACTACATAATTATATCTATTCTTTTTGAAATTTTCTCATTATTATCTTTTTTTTTTTTTTAAAGAATTTATGCAAGAATATATTTTTTGAATTTTTAATAGAATTTTTGTGTGTTCAATGATGGCGAAATTCACCTAAAAAAAACACTTCACTTTCCTATTATAATTTTTTTTTACCCACGTTTTTTTTTCATTTAGATAAGTTACAACTGATGATCGACTACAAAGAAAAATACGGTGACGTGTATCGATTATGGCTGGGCAAATATCTCGCAATAACGTTATCAAATGTTGAAGAATTAGAGGTACTTAATAATTTAGCCGCCTTCTTATCCGATAAATCGTGCGCGTGTAAACAATTATAAAACTATAACGTTTGTCGGATTATCTACTTTTCAGACTGTTTTCATGAACTCGAAAATTTTGGGAAAACCGAAACTTTTTAAACCGTTTCAAGATTTCTTCGGCGATGGGATGTTTACCACTTTATCAAGTAAGTAGGTACATATACCTACTTTTATAAAAAAAATAATTTAAAAAAATAGAGAAAAACAGAAGATAACAGTAGACTTGAGTTACCTATTTGCAGGGTTTATTCTAAGTATTTCTTATAAATTCCCAAAAAATAATAGTTGTGGTATTTTTAACATTTTTACAGTAAGGCCATCGGTAATTATGTAGAAATTTACATGGGTGCTTCGTGATTCCTCACACCATGGGATAGGCAACCCATTAAGGAACCAGAAATGTTATACTATAAACATGGTGCCTATGTTGAAAATTGAAGGGGCAAAGGAAAATGAGATTGAGAAAAAGTAATTTTTGGTTGGGTACGTGGATAGTACTAAAAAAAACAAACTTGTTTTGTTCTCGACATTTTTTATCTACCTTTGAAAATGAGGGCGTAGGAGAGCTTCAAACTTTGAAAAAACCGGTTTTTTCGATTTTCAAAGCTCTGTAGCTCCTTCATTTTCGAAGATGAGCAAATCCATCATATAACTTTTTTCGCTACTCTCAACTAGTAACACTCATTCCATGAATTATCATAACATAGTTTTGCAATTTTAATTTTTAATGTCTCGTTTGTACCCATTGATCATTTGAGCTCCAAATTATCGAGGGACAACGCTATGGAACAAAAAAAAAATGGAAAATTTCGTCAAGACAACACATGAAAGAGGTGTATTTTTTTGATAGGAACGAAAAACATTATGTGATGAATTTGCCTATATTCAAAAATGAAAGAGGTACAGAGCGTTTAAAATCGAAAAACCGGGTTTTCCAAGTTCAAAGCTCTCATGCGCCTTTATTTTCAAAGATAGACCAAAAATGTCAAGAACAAACAAAGTTTATTTTCTTTATTACTGTTCATGTATCCAACCAAAAATGATTACTTTTTCATGCATCGGAGCGAAATTTGAAAAAAAAAATAGTAACTTAAGTAACCTAAAATTTCAAAAAAAGTAACCAAAATTATGGAAAAAAGTAACCAAAATTTTTCGTTGACACTCAAATAATGACTCATGACCCCTACCCCCTCTCTGCCATTTTTTCAATATTTTTGTTGATTTAGACGTTTTGCAACTCCTAAAATCGAGGGCCAAAATTTTGAAAAACTTAAAATTGTTAATGAAAAAATATCCATTTTCTGTGTATTCATGATGAATTATAGTTTGATCATTGGCGTAATTCGTTTCCAATTTTTAAAATTTAAATTTTTACGTTATAGGAAATTTCAATTCTAGAAAAACCTTATCTAAGTAACCTTCAATTTGTAAAAAAAAAGTCAATTTTAAATTTTTTGTTTCCCAAGTTTTTAAACTTAAAAAAATTATTTGTTTTGGAACAGTTTTCAGTTTTCAAATGATTTCAAAAAAAGCCCAATTTTTGAAAAATTTTCAATTGCAAACAATTGTTTATTTTTTCAAACTCTTTAATTTTCAATTTTTAAAAAAATATTGCCTTTTCGAATTTTTTATTTTCCGAACAATTTTCAATTAAGATTTCAATTTATAAACAATTTTCAATTTTAAAAAATTGTATTATCCAAAAAGTTTTGGTTTAAAAGAAATTAAATTTTTGAAGTTATCAATCTTAAAATTTTCAAAAATTTTAATTTTTGAAAACTTTTTAATTAAAAAAAAATAGTTTGTTTCTAAAAATAACTTTATTAAAATAAAAAATTCCAAATTTATAAAAATTATAATGCCTGAATCATAAGTTGAAAAAATTTCAATTTTTGTGTGGTTTGCAAAATGAGTAGGTACAAAAAATTACTTATTCATTTTTAAAAATACCTATTCAATTTCCAAAAAAAATATCAATTTTTAAATTTCTAAAATTTCCAATTTTTCAAAATTTTTAAATTTTGGAACGTTCTTCTTATCTAAAAAATTCGATTTATGAAAACCTTCAAGTTCACGAGCTGAAACAATTTTTTTATAATTCGTTTTTGAGAAGTTCTTTATTCTGCATAATTTTAAGTAATAATTTTCAATTTTCAAACACTTTGGTCACTTTTTTTAAAAATAAAAAAAAATGCTGATAAATTCTCATTTTAAAAAAAGTTTTTAATGAGAAGAAATCTTTTTTATTATTTTCTTCGACGAAAAAACCTTCAATTCTTCTGAAAAAATTTCATGGAACTTCGATTTTTTGGACAAAAAGTCGTTCATTTTAGAGAAAGAATCTCTCAATTTAAAAAAAATCTTATCTCTTACCTAGGTACTTTTTTTTTTAGTAAAAATGTGTTTCTTTTTTTTTTTTTTTTTTTTTTTTTTTTTTTTTAAGAAATGCCTTTTATTTTTAGAGAAAAATAAAATCTTAATTCTTTGAGAAAAAAACTTCAATTTTAAAATCTCATTTTTAAAAGAAGATGTAGGTAATGCATTTTTTTGTTTATTAATTTTTTAAAATTAATTTCTAAATGAATCTTTCAATTTTTTTGAAATTCAACTAAAAATTTGTTGGTTTGGAAAGCGAAGGAAAATGAACGTAATTATACAATGACCTCTGCGCGGGCACACGTAGAACAAAAAAAATACTAAGTTTTTTTTCAATTTTAAAACGTGTTTGAAGAAATTTGGAATTTTATAGGCAGTTTTGTATTTTTCATTCAGATTTTTGAAGAAATAGTAACCAAAATGGGTGAAAAAGTAACTAATGTAACCTTGTCGTAAAAAAAGTAACAAAGTTACTAAAAAGTAACCGCGCTCCGATGCATGCTTTTTCCTAATTTCATTTTCCCTTGCCCCTTCAATTATCAAGATAGGCACCACGTTGAAATAACATTTTTTGTTCCTTATGGGCTGCGCCCATCCACCTGGTGGAAGGAACTACATCAGCTAATGAACAGCTGAACAGAACAGAGCAGGGTATTTGTTAATTTTATTCATATTTTTTGTTACGTAGTATCAAGACTTTTTCATTTTTTGGCTAAAAAATTTCAACTGGGTACCCCCCCCCCCCCCCTCCCAAACAGATTTTTTTAAAAACAAAATTTAATTTTCAGGTTTACAAAACATGAATTTAAAAAAATTATATTATAAATTTTCATTTTTTTTTAAATAATGAAATTTTAAATTTTTGTTGAATGTAAATTTTCATTTTTACCAATTTTGAGGGAATATTTGCAGTACCAAAGTGGAGAAGAAACAGAAAAGCACTTCAACCCTGGTTCGGCCGCAGTGCTTTGCCCAGGTACACAACAATAATTAACGATAAGGTGAACTTTGTAGTCGATGAAATGAAAAATAAGAATTTGGCAGATGGTCTGGAATTCGACGTTTTCGATTACCTACCTAACTTGGCAACTGATATTATAATGAGTACGAGTCGTGGTGTAACCTACCTAAGTATCTAATATTGTTGTAAATGAAACGAATTATTATTTCTTGATACCATTTTAGAAATGGCATTTAATATTGATTTGAGCTGGGATGATAAATCACTGGTTAAATATTATATGGCAGCAGTACCGTAAGTTCACACGATCACTCGCATTATAAAAAAAAACAAAAAAAAACAGCTACTTACTTTTCATGAAAAAATCTCATGATACAATATTTCATGCTTTCAGTGGGTTCAACTTATGCTTTAAAAAAATTTGCCTTCCTTGGCTACAATACAGCGTGATAGATTATTTGTTTTATAAAAAGAAAGTTCAGCAATATCGAAAAGATATGCGAGACTTTTTACGTAAAGTAAGTTTTTCTACTCGAATTTGAGTAATTTTTTCAACTGTTTTCTACTATGTACATACATTTGAAATTATTTCAGTTAGTTGAGAGCAAAAAACACGAAATTTTAGAACAAATAGAAGCGCATAAAAATAACACTGGAGCCAAATCTGAAGGTAAAAATTCGATGAAAAAATGAATATCTGCCATAAATCAATTCTTAAACCTTTATTTTCTACTCTTTTTTAAGGCATTCCACCAAAAAATATTTTAACCCTGACGTATGAATTGGCAGAGATGGAAAACGATGAAAATATCATGCTCGATGAAATCTTCACTGTAATTGCTGGTGTAGGTTTTTGAAATTTAAATTGCTTACTAAAATGTTTAATTTCCATTTCATAACTACTCGTATAATATAAATTATTATAGGGTGGAGATCCGGCAGGCATGATTGCGTTATTCTTATTAGCAGTGGCAATTCATCAAGATATACAGGTTCATAAAATTATTTAAACCTAGGTAATATCTAGGTAGGTATTCTCATTTTGCAATCAAGTTTGAATTTTTCCTTATTTTTAATTATTGTAGAATAAATTATACGATGAAATATTCGAAGTTTTCGGTGACAGTGATAGACCAGCTGATGAAAACGACCTGGATCGGTTACCATATCTGGACCAAGTATTGAAAGAAACCCTTCGCAGATTTCCTGTAATTCCATTGATGTTTCGAGAAGCCGAAGAAGACGTCAAATTGGGTAAAAAGTACCTCGTCTTGGTACAGTCGCAAATGAAAAAAAAAATTGTTTCATTCTAAAATTAATTCCAAACAAATTGAGAAATTTTTCTGCTTCAAAACGCGAAAAAAATCTTTCATCTACTCCTATAAAAATCAAAAAAATTGTACTCTAAAAAATTTGAAAAATAGTGATTCAAATCTTTTTATTCTAAAAAAAAATGAGAAATCTTTTATCCTAAAAAATTCAATAGTAATTTTTTTTTTAATAAAAAAATGCTCCCATGTGAAATGAAAAAATTTTCTATCCAAAAAATTTGAAAAAATTTTATTTCAAAAACAATTTTATTTTATTGCAGAAAAATTGGCGAGTTTTTTATTCCAAAAAAATTAGAAAATTTTTTTATTTCGAAAAACTGAAAACAATCAAAAATTAAAGAATGTTTTTATACATCGAAAAAGTTTATAGGTATTTTTTTTCCTTCAAAAAATCGAGAATTTTATGCGCTCCAAAAATATTAAGAAATTTTTTATTTCCAAAATTGATAAAAAAATTCTTCAAAAAATTTGAGAAAAAAGTTATCTAAATCTTTTTTTTATCTCAAGAAAATTGAAAAAATTTCATTTAAAAAAATTGATAGATAAATTTTTTTATTTCAAAGAATTGGGGTATTTTTTTATTTTAAAAAATTGGGGAAGTTTTTCACCAAAAAAATTAAAAATTCTTTGATTCAACAATTTTTTTAATTTCTTTCAAAACTTTTAAATATATCTTTGCTCCGAAAAATTAAAAAATGTAGTTACCTCTTCAAAAAATTAAATACGTTCAAATTTTCAATCAAAAAAATTCGAAAGAAATTTTTTCATAAAATCAAAAAAATATTTTCTATGTCAAAAAAGTACTTGGATTTTTTTCCAGACAATAATTGAAATTTTTTCACTTTAAGAAAAAGTATTGCACCGTCCACGACAAGTATTGAGAAATTTTTTTATTCCCAAAATTGAAAAAAAAAATCACTGTGAAAAATTTCATAAATCTTCACTCCAAAAAATTTAAAAAAGATGTTATCCAAATCTTTTTATTTAAAAAAAAATGAGATTTTTGTATTCCAAGAAGTAACCTGCCATAAGAAAAAGACCCAAAGTCGTCGGAAAGAAATTTTTGGTTTAGTGTCGTTTTGGGTACTTGACAGTCTACTGAGTATATCAATCCCTCCGCAGGTCCCATAAACCCAAATTTCTATCCAATTGCGCAAGAAAGAGCGAAAAGAGTCAAATTTTCCACTTTTCACATGATTTTTTTTTCGAAAAATGGCTATAGATCATACAAAAATGATCCGATCATGTTGAAAATCTGTATGTAGATTCCACATGAGTGCCCTCTCAGAAAATTTCAAAAAAATTTGTACGCTGAAAAAATCCTGTTGACCTTGAATTTTTAAGCTCAAATTTGGATTGATTAGAATCATTCACGAACTTTTTCACTATGTGGAAATGAATTAGCAATCGAAGGGTCATTCATCCACTATAAACGTATACCCTTCGGCAATAAAATCTATAGATACATCTATTTTTATATTGTCTAAGCTCTCCTGAAAAATCATGTTTTGGCAACTTTGGGCCCTTTTCTTATGGCAGGTCACCCGGAAAAAAATTTTAATGTAAAATTAAGAAATCTTTATCCAAAAATTCAATTTTTGGCTCTTTTTTAAATAAAAAAAATCTTGTTTCAAAAATTTTTTAAAAATGTTTTCTCCTAAAAAAAATTTAAATTTCAAAACTGGTAAATTTTACGCTCCAGAGAGTGAATTTTTTTATTGCATTTTTTTAAAATACTATATTTAAAAAATCATTAAAAAATGATATTCCAAAGAAATGGAATATTTTTTTATTACTTTTACTTCAGAAAATTCTTCTTTTTTTCATAAAAAAATGAGAATTTTTCTCTTTCAAAAAAGTTGATAATTTTTTTTCCTTAAAAAAAATGAGAAATGTTTTTATTTCAAAAATTAAGTTTATTACTGCATACAATATTGAAAAAATGTCAACAGAAAAAAATTTGAAAAATGTGTAATTGCCTATTTATTTTTTTATTTTTAAATTTAGAATTAGTTTTATTCCAAAAAATAAGGAGTTTTTACAAACTTTGAATTTTTTTTTCCATCTTGAAATTAAAATTATTCATTTTTTTTTTTTGGAGTAAGGCATTTTTTAAATTTTTGGAATAAGAAAATTTCTAATTTTGTTTGGAATATCAACAAAACCAAATTTTTGAACAATAAAATAGGTATATTTCCCTAATTTCTTTAAAGTAAAAAATGTTCAAAATTAAAAAGTATAAACAATTGTTCCAAAAAAAGGAAAAAAAATTTACCTAAGCCTACTCTAAAGAAATTAGAAAAATATATTCTATTTATTTTTGTACCAAAAATTGAAAAAGCTTTTATTCAAAAAATGCATTAGTTTACCAAAATTGAACCCTAAAAAAAATGCTGCAATAAATAAAAAATAAAAAAATTGTTTCACTTCCAAAAATTAAAAACATTTTTAATCCAGATAATTTGGAAAAACTTTTATTCCAAAAAAATTGGAAAATTTTTCTAATTTCAAAAAATGTTTTACTCCAATGAAATTGGGAAATCTTTTCGTTCAAAAAATTCAGGAACTTTTTTTCAAAAATTAAAAAAATGCTCCAAAATTAGGAAATTTTTTCACCTCAGAAAATTGGGTAATTTTTTTACCTATTTCGATTTTTTCACTTCAAATTATTTTCAATTAGGTAATTCCATAACAGTGTGGGACATTTTCTCCATAAGAGAACAGAGATTTTGATGGATAATTTTGCATTGTCGTAGTTTTACTTTTGGGTGTATTTCGAGCACTCCAGTACCTATGTCTTCATTAAAAACTTCTTCATCTTTGTACAGGAGATCGAGTCATTCCCGCAGATACCATGATACTTGTTTCAATCGCAGCTGTGCATTTTAATCCTAAATACTACCCCGACCCTTGGAAATTCAATCCGGATAATTTTAGCCCTGAAATTGCGGAAAAACGCCACAAACTAGCTTTTTTGTCGTTCAGTGCTGGACCCAGGGGTTGTATGGGTAAGTCAGTTAGCTAATAGCTAAGCTACCAAGTACCTACCAGCACAGATGCTTATTGCTTACCTAATATTCTTGAGGGAAAAAATGTACATCGCGATGATTTTTTAGGTATGAATTTTGCCATGTTCGAAATGAAATTAACGCTCGTGGCGTTGCTTAGAAATTTTGCTTTCTATACGAAAATGAAAATGGAAGATATTCATATGGATGATGGGTTCGTAATGACATCAGTTAATGGATACAAATTAACTATTTCGTCGCGAATTAAGAAACCGACGTATTCATATTTAGAGAAGTAATGATAATTGATTGATTATTGACTTTTTCAATAATCAAGTTCTGAAGTTCATGTGTCAGAAGTGAACTGTAAAATTTCTTACCTATCTAAGTTCATTGTTTCAACTTTTAAGTATTAAATTGTTAGTATTTATGTGATATTAATATACCGCTTGTTGCAAGTTGTACATAAATACCTATTGTTTCTTTTATTGTTTCTCTTTCTTTCTATTCGACTTACATCGTATTTTATTTTTCATTTCTTTGATGTTTGTTGTTTGATTTACCTAAGATTCATAAATTTATTCATACTACTTAATATGAAAATAATAACAAATACCAAATTAATCATTTCAAATTTAATCAATTTATCAATTATTCGTCAAAATAAATAATAGGTAGTTTGAACTTGAAAAAAGTAAATTAAAAATTTTATTGAAAATAAAAGTAAAAAAGTAAAAAAAAAGAAAAAATTATTTTCTGAAAGTACTAGTGCGATCCTAGTGGCAAAAAAAAATACAAAAAACTACTCTCGACTTCTTCACCAACTTGGCTTGTGTGTCAATCTATGTTCTTCCTCTGACATTTGTTTACTTTTCTCGCCGCCCCCCCCCCCCACCCTCAACGCCGGAAATCATCGAACCGACAACCGAACGCTGGAAAAAACACTTTTTTGGTTGAACTTTGGTCAAAATTTATCTAGTTTGATATCATAAGTCATAATGGGTGTCAGAGGTTTACAAACATTCTTGGAGAAGTACTGCCCATCAGCCTGTTACTCGGTCAAAATAGCCGAACTAGCCAAGAAATACAAGTTAGTACTTCCTACTTTCATGTTTCATCCTTCCCTAATCGCGTTCTCAAAGGTCTAATTAATGGCGTTTTTTCAGAAACGAAACCGGTAAAGACGCTGTAATCGTCGTAGACGCCCAATCATGTTACTCCTTATGGTGCAAAGGCCTAGACTGGGTCATTGGTTTCGAAATGCAAGAATTCCTGCACCGGTTACGTACATTCGTCGAATCGTTCAAAAAAATCGGCGTCAAGATCGTATTCTTCTTCGGCGGTCCGACGGTGGAAAAGAAACGTAAATCGTGGATAGGTCGTAGGCTGCGAAATATGCGAGACGTATTCGAGGTCTACGATTTTCTCGCGAAAGGAAGCGTTACTAAAATGATTCCGGAGAGATTCGATTCGTTGCCTCCGACTATGGGAGTGTTTACTTCGATGTTGCTGAAATATGTGCTGGGATGCGAGGTAATTATATCTCGGATTTTATCAGTGTAACAGGAGAGATTCTCTAAAGATGGTTTTCGTTTCACTGTTTAGGTTTATATGACGATAGAAGAATGCGACGAAGAGATCATAGAATATGTCGAGGCTAATAAGTGTTTCGCTATTTTCGCTCAAGATACCGACTTCATCGTCAGTGATACCAAGGCTGCTGTTTTATCTTCGAAAAATTTCGATATTTCTGATATGACTACGTTATTCTACGATCGCGAAGTTCTGGCCAAGATTTTACGTATCAGAGTCGATCAGTTGCCTCTGTTAGGTGTGTTGGCTGGAAACGATTTGATCGATTTTGAGAATTTGAAGGTATTGTATACATAGTAAAATTCTCCAAAAAAAGTAGTGTAATATTATATTAATCTAGTGACTATTTCGTGACAGGGTTTCCATTGTGATATTTGCGGCATTCAATTCGAAAGCTACGTAAAATTCGACATGCTAATGCCAGCTCTGGGGAAATACATCAATAATCTACCCGATCAACCCATCGAGCAGATATTAGAATACATTTGCATAAACATATTTGGCGATAAGTCTCGATTGGACTTGGTCGAGAGCTCTTACTACGGTTATTTGATTCGAGAAACTCCCAGTAAGTTGTCATATAGTTTCCAAATCGAATCCATCGTACTAACTCTTAATCTTAATCGACTCGTAAAATTCTTATCATCCGCAGGGATCATAAATCCGCAAACGAAATGGGCTCGAATCTTGCAAATCGCTCGGTACCGCCATCGAAATACCATAATGCCTTCTTCGATCTGGGGTATTTTGAAAGATCACATTTTCGAGCTAGCTGTTGTATTCGAAGACCTGAGAAGAGCATCGAATAATCATCTGCGTGCCAATTCGTTCATGCCAAGTGCGACTGTGACACGTTTATTGCGTCAAAAGATGTATGGCATTTTATTATACGAGTACGAAAACTTGGACCAGGTGGAAATCCAAGAATGGGTCGGAGAAAATATAAATAGTTATCAACAGCCCGTCCTTGTTAAACCGGTTCTTCCGACTGGTAAGACTCGTATGGACTCTAGGGTGGCCTTATTTTCGAGTTTCGAATTTTTTTTTGTCTCATCCCCAAAAGTTTTTTTTTTTATGAGAAAAAAAAAACGTTTATTTTTTATTTTTCCTTTGACTAAATTTCAAGCCATTTCCTTAGAAAAATGAAAAAATTTACTGATTTTAAAAATCTTGGTACTTTGAGGCCCTCAAGACACAAATAAAAAAAAAATGAGCAATTTTTTTACCCTGCATATGGAGTTGTTGCGTTTTATTAGAAAATAATTCCATACCCATAAATTAATATTTCGTAGGGTCAATAGCCCTCCCCCAATTCTAAAAAATCATGAAAATTTTCAGTAAGTTGTTGTTGTTGTTGTTGTTTTTTAACTTTTTCAAATTTTATTATTTTTGTGAAAAACAGAATTTTGGAATTTTTGTTGAAACCCCAATTTTTCAAATTATTTTTGGAAACCCAAATTTTTGCTGAAACCTCAAATTCTTGAAATTTATTGTTTTTGTGAAAAACAAAATTAATTAGAGAACTACAAACTTGAAAAAAAAGGTTCTTGTTAAATAACAAAACTTTTGAATTCTCGCCTATTTTCATTTTTTGTGAAAACGAATTTTTAAAATATTTTTTTTAATTTTTGTGAAAAACAAAAATTTTTGATTTTTTTGCTGAAAAACAAAATTTTTAAATCATTGAACTATATTGCTTGTGACGAATAACAAAATTTTTAAACCTTTATTAACAACTAGAATTTTTGAATTTTTTGAAAAAAAAAAAATCTTTCGAGTTCTTGCTAAAAATCCAAATTCTTGATTTTTTTCAATAATAATAAAATAAAATATTTTTTGAATTTTTGTTAAAAGCCTAATTTTTCAAATTATTTTTGGAAACCCAATTTTTTTCAATTTCTGTTGAACCCCCAATTTTTGAATTTTACTTATTGCTTTTGTGAAGAACGAAATTCATTAGAAAAAAAATCCTGAAATTTATGGTTGAAAATCTGATTTTTTAAACTCTTAAAAAAAACAAAATTTTTCACTTCTTGTTGAAAAACAAAACTTTCTAATTTTATCCAAAAAAATTGAATTTTTTTTTTTCATCAGAAACGAATTTTTAAAACTTTATTCTTTCTTACAAAAAACAGAACAAAATTCTTGAAATTTTTTTAGCCTTTTGTTGATACTCTGAATTTTTAAATTTTGTAATTTTTGTGAAAAAAGATTTTTGAATTCATGTGAAAAAATAATAATTCTTAAATTTCTTGTTGAAGCCCCAAATTTACAAACTTTTGCTAAAAACCAAAATTATTGATTATTTTTCTTGAAAACAAAATTTTCAAATTATTGAAGTGTATTGTTTGTGGTGGAAAACAAAATTTTTAAACCTTTATTATCAGCTAGAATTTTTGAATTTTTGTTGAAATTCCATTTTAAATTATTGTTGGAAGCCCGAGTTTTTCATTTTTTGTTGAAACCCCAAATTTTTAGATTTCACTTTTTTTGTGAAGCTCACAATTTCTTAGAAAACAAAATCTTGAAATTTTTTGTTGAAAATCTGATTTTTTTTAAACTTAAAAAAAACAAATTTTCTGCTTCTTGTTGGATAACAAAACTTTTAATTTTTCTCCAAAAAAATTGAATTTTTTTTCGTCAGAAACAAATTTTTAAAATTTCATCATTTTAGTGAAAAACAAAACAAAATTCTTGAAAAATGTTTAAATTTTTGTGGATCTTTGAATTTTTAAATTTTGTTATTCTTGTAAAAAGCACAGTTTTTGAATTCGTGGGAAAAAACAATATACTTAAATTTATTGTTAAGGCTAATTTTTGATTTTTTTTCTTAAAAACAAAATTTTCAAATTATTCAAGTGCATTGTTTGTGGCGAAAAACAAAATTTTCAAATCTTTATTAACAGCTAGAATTTTTGAATTTTTTAGAAAACAAAATTTTTAAAACCCAAGTTTATCAATTATTCTTGAAACCCCAAAATTTTAAATTTTATTGTTTTTGGGAAGAACAAAATCCATTAGAAAACAAAATCCTTATATTTTTAGTTGAAAATCTGATTTTTCAAACGTTTAAAAAACCCAATTTTTTGAGTTTTTATTA